>CAKJTW010000038.1:10000000-12400000 GCA_917880005.1 Nanger dama
TACAAAATAAAGGACTGAAAGGGCAGTAAGAATTCCATGTGAAGAGTATAGGCTGAGCTGACGTAAAAGACTCTAAATTTAGTTTCAAAAAAAAGAAAGAGTTCGATTCCTGGGCCAGGAAGATCCCCTGGAGAAGGAAATGGCAACCCACTTCAGTATTCTTGCCTGGAGAATCCCATGGACGGAGGAGCCTGGCAGGCTACAGTCCATGGGGTCACTAAGAGTCGGACACGACTGAGTGACTTCACATCACATCACATCATCATTATCTCCCCAAATTTTCCCTCATTAAGAATTTATGGGCAGGTTTATCAACTATAGCAAATGCACCACTATACTCAGCTGTTCTTGTGTGGGGTTAGGTAGTAGGTGTGCAATGGGAACTCTGTACTTTTGCTCAGTTTTGCTGAGAACTTAAAGCTGTCCTACAAAATAAAGTCTTTTTAAAAACTGCCCACAAAAGTAAAAAATATATATGACATAAATTCATAAATGTGAATTACTAACAGCAGAAATTATAAATCCCAAAACACGGTTTATAATAAACTTTATAACCTGCTAGAAGACTTTGTCCTTATAAAATTTTTTGGTTTTCCATTACATTTTTCTAATGAGGCCAGGAATCGTGACAGAATCATTCATATCAACCACCAAAAATAAAGACACTCAGAATCTCAATTTATTTTTATAAATTCATTTTTTTAAGAAATTTTTTTTTCTAAAAGAGCATAACCTCAATCATGCTTTTAAGGGTATCTTAGCATTTCCTCTGGAAATGAATCAATCCTTGTTGGCTTGCTGCCAGCAGTACTAAAACCACTCTCAAATATTCTCAATAGTCTTGTGTAAGAAACCACCAGAACTCTATTAAGTTAGAACCTATGGAGATAAATAGTAAATTTAGGCAGACCTTGACAGGCTCTTTTTTAACCCTTCTATGACAAAAAAAAAATTATAGAAATGTGTTCTTATATTCACCCTTGCCAAAACGAAAAGGCAAATTGTATGATGTCACTAATGTGAAGATTATTACTACAATTGGGATTTCAATACATACATAATTAGATTTTACCCTAAATGATTATTGTTGATTGTATATTCTATTCTAAAAAATATAAATATACTAAATATAAACTATACTACTTTGAAAAATATCAAGTTTTTGATATTGTGACCATTATATCTAAAGAGAAGAACTTCCTATAAAACTAATAATAACCATTTCAAATACTATTATTTGTATTCTTAATACTTCTGAAACTTTTTACAGACTATCTTTCACAGCTGGGTGGAAGAACAATGACGCTAATCACCACCACTTATCTAGGCCCCATAAAATATGTCAACAATCTATTTTTTTAAGCATCTATAAAGACCATTACTACCACTACATTATTGAAAATAATTATTCTGGTATATGAAATTCATATTAAACTTGTTTCCTATTTCAGGTATTGTAGTAGGGCTTTTACATACACAATCTCTCATCTTCCAAACTCTCCAAAAGGAAGTATCTCCCTGTTCCATAAACAAGAAAACTCTGGTTTGAAAATTATGAAACTGGCACCTAAGTCCAGGTAGGTAGTCAGTAGAAGATTGAAAAATTAAAACACAGGTCTATCTGATTCCAAAACCTACATTCTTTCTACTATAACATTCTTTCTACTATTTCATGTTATTGAAATTATTAAATTCATTTGTTCTCCAGTGTAATTTTCCTTTAAATTTAAACAAAAAGAAAATTAATAAAAACAAATTGTATTACTCATTCAGGGAAAATAAACCATTACTAACTAGAATGACAATTATTAAGTACAATTCAAATCCTGTAATTCAACACAGAATAAATAATTATGTGGACAGTTCCAACACCTTGAATTTCAAGGAGTGTCTAATCATAATGTCTAGGGGATTCCTTTTTTCCTACCAGCTATCTTGCTGGTAGAAATGGATGTCCATTTTACATAAGTTGCTGTTTCCTTCCTCTCTACTTTAAAACAGTTTATGAAGATGACATGAAATTCTATTTTTATCATAATGATCAAAGACATTTAAAAGCATCCAAGTTCTTTTTCTATAGATGTCTACTCTCATAAAATGCTTGCAAATCATACAATAGTTTTAGATGTAATTCAGTTACAGAACACTATATGGGCAAAAAGTAAAAGAACACATAATTTGTGAAAAGAGAGAAAGATAAAAGAACCAATAATAAAAGAGGTTGAAGCTGGCACACAGGTTCCAAATGCCAAGTAAAATTAAATAGTATTCTGACTCAAGAAGAAACTAACAAACTACTTATAATTTACCTTTCGCTAGGTTTTAGTCCTTGTTATTTGATAGAAAAACCACAAAAATCATGGTAACAAAATCATGTCCTCTTTACACATAAAGAATTGCTTTTTACTTAGAGCAGCAAGATAAGATTTTTAAAAATATTTGCTAACCTCCAATAAACTGCAACATGTAAGAAATCTACTGACATAAGCAGTTCTAGAAGGCTTTCAACTCAAGTTTCAACTGAGACAATGATTTAGAATTATGCTCACTTTTTAAAACTATGCTTAGTTTTTAAAATGTGCTTCACATTTAAATTGAGATAATACATAAGTGAAGATAACTACTCTGTGTATAAAACAAATATTAAATATTAACTCCTAAAATACTAAACCTAAAAATATTAAAGAAACTGATAAAATTGAAAGGTTTTTGTCTAAAGATTCTTCAAGCTGTACGATTCCTACCATTTCTTACCCTCAATTGGTAAGAAATATTTAAAACACAGCAGACAGGGTTTAATTTGGGTAGGCACAATAACCTCCTTTAACCTTTCTTAGGGAACACTGACCCCTAAAGGTTCTAAATTTAAACAAGTTTAACAATATTCTAAATTTAACTGGTATCCAGACCTCATTTTTACCATTATCATAGGTATATATTCTTATGGCCCACATGTTTATTCATAAACCACACTTTAAATTATTTCCAACAGACTGTTGTGTACTACAAAACAAGTTTCCGCTAATTTAATAAAAATCACCAAAATTTAAGAACTATCCAGTAATTTATCATACTATTCCCAATAATTACTCATAAGGGATTTCTGATCCCCAAGACTTTTTTTTACATTAAGTAAATAATAAATAAATGCTTAAAGACAGGCTAAACAATCAATCATACAGTAACTGGTTCTTTCTGAGGGTTAACTTTACATATGCCCTTTGACTGTGCCATTTCACTTTTTTTCTTCAAAAGCAGGGAGGAAAAAGGAATATTGAAAAGAGAAGGCTTTCATGAAAGGACAAAACATCATTTACTTCTTAAGTAAGCCAGAAGATGTTATCAATGTTAACTAGACAACACACAAATGTTGTCACCTATTGCTTCCACAACCTAAAATTTCACTCATTCAGGGCGGGGTTTTTTTTTTTACTACCCAAAGAAACGTGTACAGTTTATAGATGTCTTCACTTATCCTATCAATCTCAGCTTTACATTTTCTAAACTGAGAATAATGATAAAAACCAAGAAAAATGTAAATGATTCCACCAGTTAACGTTGTTTACCTCATCAAATCTTTGATGTCAAATATTTCAGCAATGTTTCTAGGAAAAGAATAACCACTTCAGCATTGCTTATAATGAAACTTATAAGATGATGCAAAGTATAATAAAAGTTATTAATTAGCTCCGTTTCCTTAAAAATTAAGATAACTTTAAATAAAATAACTATAAGAACAGCCTATGAACATTTGTGTTAGACAGAGCTTTGAAGCAATCTGTGCTTCATGAAAAATCCCACGAACCTTGATAACAAAAAGTAACCATATGTTGAAATGTATCCGTTATCACAAAACTCAAGATACTCCATTTACCTGTTTAACTTTATTTGTTAATAATGTTTCATTAGTAGGTCCTTAAGGAATGTCTTAGTGCTATTTCCAATGTCCAAAAAATGTCTGTAAAAATGCAAATTTTCTTAATGATGTTTCAGTCACGTCTCCTGCAGTCTGCCTCCTTCAAACTATTTATGCATCTGTCTTCAGCGCTAAAACCTTCCTCTCCACAAGTGTCCTAGAGCTCCAGCAGTTTCCTTCCTTAACATTTCTCATGGTTGTTTCACATTTATGAGAAATATTTCCTCTACAGTCCCTACTCTTTAGAGATATTAAAAATAATTCCTGTGGCTCCTTAAAGATCCTTTGGTCTATAATGTGAACCACATGGCTTTCATAGCAACGTGACCTCTGAACAGGGAACAAAAGCAAGAAGGGCATTGTTATTTACTTCCTCTTTTCTTATTTTGCACATACATTGAGTAAGAACTGCTTTGAGTTTTTCGAGAGTGTTTGCCAGCTTATCTGCATAAATGAATAAAAACCGCTACAACAAATAGTTTCCTGCTTCACACCAATACATCATCACAAGCTGAATATAAAGAGAGTAGACTAAAATCAAGTGCCACAAAATCCTTCCACTAAAGCTATTAACTTTTCATTAAAACCTTTAACTATATACATTACTCAGGTATTCCTTGCTATTCCTTTATACACAATGCAATCGGTTACGTGGATACTAAACTCAGAACAGAAGCCTAGAATCATAAATAAGAGAAAGGTTGCTAACAGTACGCATAATGACAAGAAAATCGATAATAGTAGAGAAATCAAGAACAAATGGAGAAATCAAAAAAAGATACACTCAGTGCAGCATCTTTCTGTATCTCACAAGAATGTCTAGCTATTAACTGATTTAGTTCAAGGATGACAGAAGAGTTCCCTCAAATGGCCTTTAACCTTCCGAAAAAGGTAACAATGTGGTTGATAAATGGTGAAGAAAGCCCTGTTGAAGGAGAGGGAAAGAGAGATGTGTACAATGTTTCAATAATAGTTCCATTTGGAAAAATTTAGAGGACATAAAAATGACAAACATAAAATTTCAAGTTTTCAACTATACGTCATACTATATTCAGAATGATTTGTTATCCGAGGATTTCAGGTTTGCAGCTATATCCAGATTTAGTGTAAAAGACCTCAAATAAAAACCAAACATTTTTAAAACCTGTCTGTGTGGCATTTATTCGACCTTGCTCTACACACAGATGGTGTCCTCTATTTATCTACCTACGTTTGTACCTACTCTGCGAGTGTCTGTGGCTCTGACTCTTTAGGGAGAGTCCCCTTGACTGTTTTTCTGTGGTTGTCTCTGAGTGTGCCTTTTAGTGTGCAAGTGTCTCTGTGTGTGTCTCTGTTTTTCTGTGAATGTGTGTCTCCTCTCCACACGTCCGTCTGTCTCTGCATGTGTGTGTACCTTCCATTTCTCTTTGTGTCTCATCTCTGTCTCTTTCTGAGAGTGTCCACGTGTACACAGGTGGCCCTCTCTCTCAGTGTGTCCCTTTCCTGTCTCCACCCAACCCCCCCCGTCACAGTATGTCTATCTCCTCATTGTGTTTCTCTTACTGCTCCATGTGTCTCGGGACGTGTGTCTTTTTGCGTGTACTTATGCATGCGTCTCTCTCTCTGTGTACCTCTATACATGAATCTGTGTCTTTTTCATTGAGTTTACCATCTCCCCCTTGTGTCTGTCTCCTTTCTCTGTTTAGGTTTCTCAGTTTGCCTCTCTGTATGCATTTCTCTACTAGTCAATCTCTCAGTCTCCTCTATCACTTTGTGGGTGTGTGTCTTTCTCTCTTTTTGTGTGTCTGCTTTCCTTTCTCTCTTTCAGTGTCTCTTGCTCTGTGCCTTTTCTCTTTCTCCTTGGTTCTCTCTTGCAGAATGTGGGTTTTTCTGTGTATATTTCCTTCCTTGCGTGTGTGCATGCATGCGTGTGTGCTTGTGCTTATCTGCTCCTGTCTAATACACTGGTTAGAACAAACACACTTCATTCAGTGCCTTAAAGTAGCACATCACCTGGGGTTTGGTATTAATACCTTAAAAGTCCTTACCTTTTGACCAGTCCTCCATTTGCACTTCTGTTCTTGTTTGCTCTGGCAATGTCTCTGGTTTTTGCGCCAAGATTTGAGGCTAAAATAAAGCCAACTCTAGATAAATAAACTTAAAACAATATATCAGAACACACCTAAACCTTACCTTTGTTTAACAGAGAATTTACAGGATAACTGGTTTTCTAAAACATTTATAATAGGACAATTAACTGTATATTTCAACATGTGAAATTAAATCTTTTTCTCAGAAAAAAGTTCTTTCATTCACACTTACATTTTAGTAAATACAGTTCAAGGGTAAGCGTCTAGACATTCTTGCTCCTTTGGTTAGGGAACTATTCAATTTATTTAACTTAAGTCTTCTCCAACTATTAACACAACTTCAACAATTTAAGAAAAATAAAAATTTTACTCTATTTGTCATAAGTTTATAGCAAAAATTTCAAACTTACTTATTTGAATGTATATTTTCACATAAATATTTCATAGTGTGTAATTTTAAAATGCTACTCTAATTTTTTAAAGGTTATTTTCAGCTTGTGGAATTGTTGGTATTTCTCTCTTGCATTTGTTTTCATAATAAATATGATCAAATCTATGCAAGTTCACTTTTTGCATGCTTTTGAAGAGAATAATAAAATTAGATTCACCTCACAGCTAGAACTCTGCGTTCTTTAAAAAGTCCTCAAATAAAGCTGTAGCAAGCTTCTTCTATTCCAATTTTCTCTAAATGTGTTGATCTGGAGTTGGCAATCTTTTTCTAAGTTCCTCATTTACTTTTGGATTAACTGAAAATATAGGAAGTTATTAATATCCAAGAAATATGTTCTAGTCAATGAAGCCATTTCCTTCCATATTGCCCAAAAAGGTTAATAATAATTGCAGTCTTTTAATAAGAGATTCATATAGCAAGACATGTAGAAAATACAGTCTTTAATAACCTCTGGAGTATTTTAAAACATGCCTTACAGGCCTTAATGTGCTTAGTAATATACTATTTAAAACCATAATTTTATCCCTTTGCGATATACAGTCACTCTTCCTCATCATTTACCCAGCTAATGAATGCCAGCAATTAGTAAAATGTAATCCCATTGCACAATCATTTTAATGCTTTTAGCACTCAGAAAAGTAAACACCAAATTAATACTGCTCAAGCCATATCAGATCCTAGTTGGAAGCAAGCAATTATAGTTCAGCTCCTCAGGTGTAATTAAATGATTGGAATGATTTAGTTCCATAAATGCAAGTTAATTCATAAGCAAGCAACAAATATGCTGGGAGTAATTACAAGAAACATTGACAGTCTAAGTAGGGCTAATTCTTTTATGAGACTGATATAGTAAAATGCTGCCCTCTCCTGGGCATATAAGTGAAGACTTCAGAGCCAAAAACAAAACATTTCCCCCTACCCAAAATCTAAGTTTTAAAAGGACACTAAAAAGAAAAAAAAATATATATATATATATATATATTTATATATATATATTTATATATAAATTTGATTTCATTCCTTAAGCAAAAGATTTTCATTTATGGCTTATTGTGATAATTTCTTCACACCCTAGTAATTAGTGATTTTTCCATTCAAGTTCTGAATACGAGTCCCAAAACATACAGGCAATTCCTATAATCTAATGAAACTAAATCATTCATATAGGACACTGGCTGCAAGTGAAACTTCCAGTTCCCTCTTGGACTGTCAGACCAACACCTATATTCTCTCACTGGTAAACCCTAACTAGACTGCTAGAGATTTAAGCTATGATTTTTATAAGCACTAAAAATGGATAAGAAAAATAATCTCTGATGGATATAAAACAAGATACTCAGTATTACTGTGACTATACAAAATGGTCTAAAACTAATTGTTTTTAATGAACTCCAATAACAACAACAACAACAACAAAAAAGACCTACAGCACTGGTATATCATTACAAGCTCATTTTAAAACATAAAGAATAGCAGGCAGTACACAAAACAAAACACCCCAGTTTTACTTAAGCCATTCCCAACTTTTTTACTTTTGTAGGCTAACATTCAGAACAAATTTACTTGAATACTACCTGATGCCTATCAACTAAATTTCTTACACTAAACTTTTAGAAATGTATTTATTACACATTTAAGTTATGATATAATCAGTAAGACTGTGTTAACACATATGTATTTGTATCACTAAGCCTATTCAGAATCATCCCTTTAACTTTCTGCGAAATTGAACATATTCTCAAATATAAACAATGGTATGACAAGTGTTTAATTCTCCAATAAATGCAATAGATACTTGCAGGGGATAATGCTTATCAGTTCCAATTTTTTTAGTCGGGGAGGGAACATTATTCCTTTCTACTATGCTTTCAAATGTAGTAATATAACTATATTCTAAGTCACAGCCTATGCAAGCTATAAAAATAAACCAAAATATTAAAAAGTCCTGCCACTAAGTTTAAAATGTACAGCACATTTGCTTTGCCCTTGATGTCACAGTCTTATTTTTCAATTCATATCTTGTACACTGTAAGTTAATTGCTTTTGGAAAGTACTTATTATTCATGTAAAAATTAATGTGCCAATGTGTTTAAATCCTCTTAAATGACCATTCATGCATCTTTCTTCTTTAAGTACCAATGAAATCTGTCAAAAGACATCAATGCAAAATGGTCTTAAAGAAAGTTCTAATAGAAATTTTTTTTCTGCTAACATAAGATTTTCATATTCACCAACTTTACTTCAATTTCATTAATTTTTAAGCTACTTTTAATAAATTCACCAAGTAAAATTTTTAGGCCCCATAGTCTGTCATTTGTGTTCCAGCTGACATTATGAATATTAATAACCGTGTTATCCTGATTAAATAGGCTTCATATGAAATCCCTGTGAATCCTATAGCTCAGACATCTCATTTTTCCAACTCTTTATGAATTTGGATTCAGACATTAAACTGGAAAAATCTTAAAAAACAGATTTAATGGCACATTTGCATATTGTCAAGCAAAAATTAGATGTTCTAATGATTCAAACAATTACAACTTATAGATCTACATATTATAATAGAAGAGAAGATTTTTGTAAACATGTAACATATTTTACACATCTATTCATTTTAGGACAAAGGATAAGACTAATAAGATTCTGATTCCTTTCCTCATACTCACCTTAAAGATTGATATCAAAACTTGTTTAAATCAGAAATTATATCTTCATGTTAAAATTAGTAGGATAATTTCAGAGTAGATACATAAACTAGGCTACTTAAAGTGCTAAAGCATTGTATCACAGACAAAATATGTTAAATGCTTTAACATTACTAATGTTACCAGGTTCAAGCAGCAAAATAAAATCTAACTGAAGTTCATCTTTAATGTGGGAAAAAATTACCCACATAAAAAGAAAAATAAAATCTTTACTATAACAGAACATATCATATCAGCATGTGTTAAAATGAAATCTTCTCCATCACAGAGGCCTAACCTCATTCCTCCAAGTTGTTTTTAAGTCTTGGAATAAATGAAATAAGAAAAAAATTATAGTTAAGGAAACCACATACCACCTCTAACTACATTGGAATTTGAATGTATCTGCCTATATTTCCTACTTTCATGCTATCAAAAATGGAGACTGAAAAAATTAAACAAACATCTCCATGCTCTGAAATGGGACTTGACTCTCTTTGTTTACTCAGCAGTAAAACACTTGATGAAACAAAATTTGTTCTTTGACCAGTCTAAAATGTCTAATCTGCCTAAAAAGAATGAGTAATTCTGACATTTATCCTTCAAAACGAAACAATGCTTTTTGGATAGAAAGCGTTTAAAGATGGGACTTCACACCCCAAAGTAACAACACCCAGGATTTTTCAAAACGTATTTTAAATAGGAGATACCTGTCTACTTTCCTCCACAAAAACCACACATGGCAAAGGTGTTCAGCTGACTTTGTTTAACGGCTTTCCTTTTTCATAAGTCTCGGTGGTTTAATCACAAATTTGTGTAATTTGAATCCAGAGTATAAAGCGAAGAATCATTACTAACTGTAACTTAAATTATATGCAACAATAACAATGACAAATTTTGGATTTTCTGGATTGAGAAATGTTGATAATTTCTGCATTGGGATAGTTTCATTAAATGGCTAAAGAAGAGCAGTGTATTTCTGAGAGCCAAATATTGTATCAGGTAGCTCAACATATACAATATATGCATATGTTCTACTGATGGATTTCCATCTTACTAGACGAAAGTCTCTCAAATATTCACATTCTCTCACAAAAAGAATTCCTTTCACTATCTCACATCACAGCTCACTCCCTACCAGCTCCAGATAATCCAAATTTCCCACAGCCTGGGTAATCAAGGAAAGGTTTAGGGAAAGGGAGAAAGGATAAAAGTAGCCAGATGCCATAGCTATCAAGATTTTAAATGCATATACTATTTGATCCCTCAGGTCTACTACAGGTCTTTTAAAAATATGTAGGACATATTTTTATGCACAAAGATACACACTGAAGCAATATTTATTTGGTATGAGACGATACTTATGCTCTAGTCATTCTGAACTTCTTTCTGTTCCTTGAACTCACTAAGCTTATTCTTGCCTTAGAACTTTTATACTTCTCTTCTCTAGATTGCTAAACCATTTTCTCCCATCATTTAGGCCTTGCTCAAAATTCATCTCTTCAAAAGGTTTTGCCTGGCCATCCTATCTAAAGTAGACACTCCTCTCTCATCACATTCCCTGCGCTACTACTTTCATGAAGCCATCTATTTGGGTTTTACTTCATTGTTTATGATATATATCCGCCAAGGGTATATATGGAAGTTACATTCAGGCACAGCCTTTGTTTTTGTCTTTCATCTGTATCCTTAGAAGGGTGTTTGGCATACAGTAAGTATTTCTGTATGTACTTGATGATCAGGCAGGTGGGCAGAAGATGTGAAGATTTTCTCAACAAGCATCTGCTATGCACCTATATATTATTTGTCAGTCAACTGTTCTAGGGATTAAATACAAAATAAATAGATAAGGCAAAATAAATAAATAAGATTTATTTTCCTACCCAAAATAAATCTTTAGCTAAAACAATATAGGTACAGAACATGGATAATTTAAAGACAGAAAAAACTGTAAAATTACACTCATATTTGCATACATGCTTGAATAGAATACACACAGTAATCTATTATCAGCGGTTACTCTGAAGAAAGGGCCTAAGAGTTGAGGTAGAGAGACTGAGAAAATGAGGGAAAGAAGTATTTCTGCTTCATATCTATCTACCTGTATAATCTGATTTTTTTACTATGTGCATGTATTATTTTTTAACTTAATAATGAAATATTTATTAATAACCTTGACATTTTACAAGAAACTTTTTGAAAGAAGCCACATTACATCGGAGAGATTCAAAATGAACTGAAAGAAAGCTCTATGACTCCCTTCAAACTCTGAACAAATAATTAATACTAATTAACTTTTATAATTATACTTTGTCATGGCTGTTTGCTTGCTTGGTTTATGTAGAGTGAAAAGTTCTAATTTAACTAATATATGGTAGAAATATTTTAGTATAGAAAAATTTTAAATGGATGAATTTCCTGAGAATTAAGCCTTTTTTTAAACAATCACATTTCTTTGCTCAATTAGGGACTATTTATAATAGTTGTAGTGTTCGGGATTCTTATATTTAAGAGTTTATAATAGGAATTAGTATCAAAAAGAGACTAATTATTTACATCATTTAATATCATGGAGGGTGTCAAATTAAAAGGAGATAAATATTAATGTTTCAAATATATGGTTTTCACGCAACTAAGACCCAACATACCCAAACAAATAAATATACCTGAACACTGCATATACCAGATAGAACACTGCAACAGCTTTCACTGTCAGTTACAAACGACACTTTGAGAATGAAGCCTGTATTGCACAGCCTACTGATAACATTTTAAAAAGAAAAACTTTTAAAACTGGTTATTATTTTCAGAAGGTTAATCAGATACAGGATTTTCTAAAATAACCTGAAATGTTTTGCCCTAGGCCAAACCAAACTAAATCATTTAATCTAGCACAGAATATAAAAACAAAGTCATCTTATAGAATAGCTTCTCTAGGGAACAAACAGCATGTTTTCTTAAGATTCATGTAATTGCCAAGTTCTGATGCAATGACACACTCCTTCACACAAAGGCTTACATTTCCATACAACCAACTGAAGTTCTTGGCAAATCAAAGGTAAAAAGTATTAGAGCAAGTTAAATCGATCTGTAATGACAACTGGTATGACAAAAGAACAGCTGTTAGAAAATGTCCTTCTAAAATAAAGTAAAAACTATAAGTTCTTAATTCATCACATATCATAATACTTTACTAACAGATTTTATCCCCCCAAATTGCTTAATAATTCTCTATCATTTATACAGTTAAATAATAAGCAGTAATAGGGACATTAACAAATAACATCAATATACTCTGATGATAGCAGTTATGCTTTTGAACACTTTTAGTATTAATTTTTTTCCTTTTTTGTTGACATATAGTTGATTTACAATGTTGTGTTAGTTTATATTTTAAATACTAAATAACAATTCATGCATATAATTAGTATAACATTTATCTATGCAATTTGCTAAAATTATAGCACTTAATCATTCCCAGTGGACAGTATGCAACATGCAAAGTATGTATTTCACTTTTTAAATAGTAATGTTAAAGGTAACTAGGTTGTAAAATACAATTACTAGAAACAAAAACTTTGAAGAAAGTAAAGCAAATGTTAGGCTTACAGTTCTAACTCCTTAGCCAATATCAAGAAAGTCACAGCCATCAGTTTAATTAATCTGAGGACCTACCAAAACTCATTTAACTTCTTAAGAGTCATTCTTAATAAATGTATCTGTTAATAAAAAATATGTAATAAGACTATGATCCTAGAGTAGATAATCCATAACTGATGTAGAATAAAATACAATATGAAATGGAAAAATAGAAGAAGCCAATTATATAGAGAAATTTCCTTCAATGATTTTATTCTTCCTGCATCTAAAATAAGATGTCAACCACAAATTACATGTAAGGATGGTACTAGCTCTTTTGTTCACCATACCATAAAGAGTTACTTAAGATTCAGAAGTATATGTTCACTAAAAATCTGTTTCAGGAAAGTTATTTTTAAAAACATATCAAGATGGCAAAATGACTGAGTTTAAAATATTATTAGTACTTAGAAAATTAATATTTAGTGAAACAAATGTACAGTGTTTTACAGTACTAAATTAAACAATATGTGCTATAAATTTTAAGACATTTTCCACACGAAAATGCTCTTTCATTTTAAAAGAATTTTCTTTCTTTTAAGAAACTTCATCTCTAGGATGTGTTGATTTATACTATAATCATGTTGAAGCTGGGTTATGAGTACATAGGGGCTCATTATTCCATTTCTGTACTCTTGTATGTTTGCAATTTTCCATAATAGCTTAAAATATATATTATAATATAAAAGAGTACATACACTATCATTTACTTTCACAGAACTAGCAATGAGTACTTCATTTTATAATGGAACATTATCAAACTTTCATCAGTTTCATCCTGATATATGTATCCACAAACATATAACAAATATTGCACACAGTTCACGAGTATATCATACATACACACCTCACATGGATTCTATATTGCACATCATTTAGAGAAAAGCCTAAAAGTTTCATTTTATCATATAGGAACTGAACAGAAAATATAATCTGCTGGGAAATATGTACTTTATTAAAATGCTTTGGAATTTTTCCCTGACCTTATATTTAATAACTTCCTGAAGCTAAGACCTTACGTTACCAATGACCTAGTGCATCTGCTGGAAAGGTACACTCTGTCACCTTTAGCAAACATTCGCCTCACCAGAGGCCATCTGCTGCACCCTGAAGCAATATCCTAGTTAGTTACTGCTACAGACATGTGATGTGAGTAACCAAATTTATCATTTGTTGGAGTCAAAGCTACATGAATCTGAAATATTTCCTAATTTTATCTTAGAAGATATGTATTTTCACTGCTGGAGACATTTCTCACTTGTAGAACAGTGATAGATCTTTGTATATGCACAGTAATTATCCCTTAATTAACAAAGATGGTGATTTAGAAGAATCATAAGCAGAAATAGTGACAATGACTATTGTTTAGTTGCTAAGTTGTAGCTGATTCTTTTGCAACTCCATGTACTATAGCCCACCAGGTCCTCTGTCCATGGGATTTCCCAGACAAGAATACTGAAGTGGGTTTCCATTTCCTTCTCCAGGGGATCTTCCGAACCCAGGTCTCCCACATTGCAAGGCAGCTTCTTTACAAGCTGAGCCACAAGGGAAGCCAAAGTAGATTTTTTTTTGGAATTCCCTTGCTTTTTCTATGATCCAGCAGATGCTGGCAATTTGATCTCTGGTTCCTTCACCTTTTCTAAATTGAGCTTGCACATCTGGAATTTCTTGGCTCATGTACTGCTGAAGCCTAGCTCGAAGGATTTTGAGCCTAATCTTGCTAGCATGTGAAATGAGTGCAACTGTATTGTACTATGAACATTCTTTGGCATTGCCTTTCTTTGAGATTGGAATGAAAACTGACCTTTTCCAATCCTGTGGACACTGCTGAGTTTTCCAAATTTGCTGGTATATTGAGTGCAGCACGTCAACAGCATCATCTTTTAGGATTTTAAATAGCTCAACTGGAATTCTATTACCTCCACTATCTTTGTTCATAGCAAGGCTTCGTAAGGCCCATTTGACTGTACTACAAGATGTTTGCTTCGGGTGAGTGACACAACTTTTCCTCTTTTTCCAACCACCTGCTCAACATCTGAGCCAGACACAAGGCACCCACCAAATTAGGTAGAAAAGTGAACTACCTAAGATCAAAATCCAAAGTCTTTGCCATGGTGGGGCAAGGAATACAAACTTGTACTTAAGCCAATCAATTAAACTGGTTAGCAATCTGACTATACAGTCCAGCCAGAAATTTTAAAGAAAAAAAAAATTAGGTCATGAACTACATTTCTTTACAAGATAGTTTCTTTTGAAAATAAGCTCACAGCCACAAGAAAAACTATAACATATATGAAAGAATTTAACATAAGGAAAAGCAGTACAGGCATATGAAAGGAAGGTGGAGATTCAGACTTGAACTAGAGAAAACTAGGCAACCTGAAATCAATCTTCACAACAGGCATAATTTTCAAATTATTCAGTTCAGTTCAGTTGCTCAGTCGTGTCCGACTCTTTGCAACTCCATGAATCACAGCATGTCAAGTTTCCCTGTCCATCACCAACTCCTGGAGTTCACTCAAACTCACATCATCGACTTGGTGATGCCATCCAGCCATCTCATCCTCGGTCGTCCCCTTCTCCTCCTGCCCTCAATCCCTCCCAGCATCAGAGTCTTTTCTAATGAGTCAACTCTTCGCATGAGGTGGCCAAAGTACTGGAGTTTCAGCTTTAGTATCATTCCCTCCAAAGAAATCCCAGGGCTGATCTCCTTCAGAATGGACTGGTTGGATCTCCTTGCAGTCCAAGGGACTCTCAAGAGTCTTCTCCAACACCACAGTTCAAAAGCATCAATTCTTCGGTGCTCAGCTTTCTTCACAGTCCAACTCTCACATCCATACATGACTACTGGAAAAAACATAGCCTTGACTAGATGGACCTTTGTTGGCAAAGCAATGTCTCTGCTTTTCAATATGCTATCTAGGTTGGTCATAACTTTCCTCCCAAGGAGTAAGCGTCTTTTAATTTCATGCCTGCAATCACCATCTGCAATGATTTTGGAGCCCCCCAAAATAAAGTCTGACACTGTTTCCACTGTTTCCCCATCTATTTCCCATGAAGTAATGGGACCAGATGATCATGGGACCATGATCTTAGTTTTCTGAATGTTGAGCTTTAAGCCAACTTTTTCACTCTCCTCTTTCACTTTCATCAAGAGGCTTTTTAGTTTCTCTTCACTTTCTGCCATAAGGGTGGTGTCATCTGCATATCTGAAGTTATCAATATTTCTCCTGGCAGTCTTGATTCCAGCTTGTGTTTCTTCCAGCCCAACGTTTCTCATGATGTACTCTGCATATAAGTTAAATAAGCAAGGTGACAATATACAGCCTTGACGTACTCCTTTTCCTATTTGGAACCAGTCTGTTGTTTCATGTCCAGTTCTAACTGTTGCTTCCTGACCTGCATATAGGTTTCTCAAGAGGCAGGTCAGGTGGTCTGGTATTCCCATCTCTTTCAGAATTTTCCACAGTTTATTGTGATCCATACAGTCAAAGGCTTTGGCATAGTCAATAAAGCAGAAATAGATGTTTTTCTGGAACTCTCTAATCCAGCAGATGTTGGCAATTTGATCTCTGGTTCCTCTGCCTTTTCTAAAACCAGCTTGAACATCTGGAAGTTCACGGTTCACGTATTGCTGAAGCCTGGCTTGGAGAATTGACTTCCCTGGTGGCTCAGACGGTAAAACTCTCCCTAGCAGGGACCTAAAAACTAGATGGACAGAGTCTCCACAACAAAAGGTAAAAAGGACAACAAGGCAGGTAGGAGACATAGAGATGGTCTCTGGAAGGGAAAAAAAAACACACCCCAACTTCAGCAATCCATAGACAGGAGAGATTGCAAAGGTAGACGTTTTTCCCCTGGGAGCAGAGGATTCAAGCTCCACATCAGGCACCCGAACCCCTAGATCCTGCACAAGAGAGATAAGCCCCCAACAGCTGGCTTTGAAAACCAATGAGGAATATGCCCAGGAAACCTACAGAACTGCAGAAAATGGAAAACCTGCTCTTAAAGGGCTTGAGCACAGTTCATTCCATACAAAAACACCAGGTTGAAAAGCGCATGGAATGAAGTGTGAAGGGAATCCACCCACTAATCTTGAAGAGTCTGCTGGAGAGAAAGGAACACTTGGGACACTCTCTGAAGCCTGAGAAACTGGTGAGAACAACTTTTGCAATCTCAGGCTACCCTGCAGATGCCATTGTGAAATTTTCCCTCTAGTCTGTTAGCTCTAGAGGGTACACCCTGTTGGGAGTCTTGCCCACCTCGGTCTCTACTGGGTTTCACAGCCAGAAGTGTGACTACTGCACCTGCCAGCTCACTGCAGCAGCCACCATCAGGCCCTGAAGCCAGTCAGAGGGCCAGCTCCACCCACCAACACTCCACAGTAACAGCCAGAGCCCCACGCAACATGAAAGAACGCAAAAATACAAAGAACTGTAAGAGACTATATGAACAATTACATACCAACAAATTGGACAACTTAGAAGAAAAGGGTAAATTCCTAGAAGCATGTAATCTTCCAGAACTGAATCATGAATAGAAAATCTGAATAGATCAATTACTAGCAAGTAGATGGAAACCATAATCAACAATCTCCCAAAAAAGCAAAAGCCCCAAACCAGACATTTCACAAGAAAATTCTATAAAACATTCAAAGAGGATTTAATACCTATCCTTTTCAAGCTCTTCCATCTGAAGAGGAAAATCTTCCAAAGACATTTTATAAAACCAACATACCAAACCAGACACCACAAAAAGAAAATATAAGAGGCTAACATCCTTGATGTTCATAGGTCCAAAAATCCTCAACAAAATACTGAATCCAACTGAATCCAATGATATATGAAAATGATCAAACACTAAAATCAAGTGGCATTTATTTCAGGGAATCAATGATGATTCAACATTTGCAAATCAATCTACATGATAAATCACATTTTAAAAAATGAAAAATAAAAATCATGATTATCTCAATGGATGTAGAAAATGCTTCTGACAAAACCCAACATCCATTTATGATAAAAACTCTCAACAAAGTAGGTACAGAGGGAACAAACCTTAACAAAATGAAGGTCATAAATGACAAATCCACAGCTGACATCATATTCAGTAGTTAAAAATAAAAAAATTTCCTCCAAGACCAGAACAAGACAAGTATGCTCATTCTCACCTCTTTTGTTCAGTAGAGTACTAGATGTACTATCCACAGCAACTACACAAGAAAAAGAAATAAAAGGCATCCAAATCAGAAAGAAAGAAGTGTAAAATTGTCACTACTTGCCGATGACATGATACTATATAGAGAAATTTATAAAGATTTCACCAAAAATTGGTTAGAATAAATGAATACAGTGTAGGATACAAATCAATATACAGAATCTGTGACATTTCTATACACTAATAACAAACTGTTAGAGAAGGCAAATAAAAAATCTCATTTACAGCTGCATCAAAAAGTTTAAAACACCTAGAAATAAATTTAACCAATGAGGTGAAAACCTGTACACTAAAAACTATAAGACACCAATAAAAGAAATTGAAGAAGACACCAAAAAAAAATTGAAAGATATTCTGTACTGGTGGACTGGAAGAATTAAAACCGTTCAAATGTCCATACTTCCCAAAGCAATCTATAGATTCTGCAATTCCTATCAAAATTCCAATGGCAATTCTAAAATTTGCACGGAAGCACAAATGATCCTGAGTCACAAAAGCAATCTTGAGAAAGAAAAACAAAGCTGGGGGTATCACACCCTCTGACTTCAAACTACAGTTAACCTTTTAAACAACTCAGGGTTTAGGAGTATTGACCTCTCACGTAGTTGAAAACACACATATAGGTTTACAGTCAGTCCTCCATATCCAAGGGTTTGAATCTTTGGATTCAACCAACTGTGGATACTGTAGTACTGTAGTGTATTTTTACTGAAAAATATCCATGTTGTATCATATCCATGTTGTTCAAGGATCATTTGTATACTACAAAGTAATCAAAACAGTATGGTTTGGGTACAGAACCAGATATACAGATGAATGGAACAGAACTGAGAGCCCAAAATTAAGCCATACATATATGGAAAATTAATCTGTAACAAAGGAATAAAGAACATACAATGGGGAAAGGACAGTCTTCTAAATCAGGAGCATGGGAAAACTGGACAGCCACATGCAAAAGAATGACACTAGAGCACTACATCACACCATACACAAACATTAACTCAAAAGGAAATAGAATTGAACGTAAGACCTGAAATCATAAAATTCCTAATAGAAAACAAAGGAAATAAACTTACTGACATTGGCCTTAGGCAATGTTTTGTGGATGAAACCAAAAGGCAAGGGAAACAAAAGCAAAAATAAATAAACAGGACTACATCAAACTAAAAGCATTTGTACAGCAATGTAAACCATAATCAAAATGAAAAGGCAACCTACTGAATGGAGGAATCTATTTGCAAACTATGTATCTAATAAAGGGTTAATATCCAAAATATATAAAGACAACAACAACAAAATACAAACAACCTGATTTAAAAAGTGGATAGAGGATCTGAGTTGATATTTTTCCAAAGAAGACACACAGATGGTAAAATAAACAGAAAGAAATGTTAGAGATCACTATTAGGGAAATGCAAATCAAAACCAAAATGAGATACTATCTCACACCTGTTGGAATGGTTATTATTGAAAAGACAAGAAATAACAACATGTTGGAGAAGATATGAAGAAAAAGGGAGAAAGTGGAAGCAGTGCAGATCACTGTGCACAGTGACTGCAGCCATGAAATTAAAAGACATTTGCTCCTTGGAAGGAAAGCTATGACAAACCTAGACAGTGTATTAAAAAGCAGAGATATCACTTTGCCCACAAAGGTCTGTATAGTCAAAGCTAAGGTCTTTCCAGTAGCCAAGTACTGATGTGAAAGTTGAATCATAAAGAAGGCTGAGCGCCAAGCAACAGATGCCTTTGAATTGTGGTGCTGGAGAAGACTCTTGAAAGTCCCTTGGACAGCAAAGAGATCCAACCAGTCAATCCTAAAGGAAATCAACCCTGAATATTCATTGGAAGGACTGATGCTGAAGCTGAGGTTCCAAAACTTTGGGCACCTGATACAAAGAGTCAATTCAATTACAAAGACCCTGATGCTGGGCAAGATACAAGGCAAAAGGAGAAAGAGGAAAAGGATGAGATGGTTGGATAGAATCACCAACTCAATGGACATAAATTTGAGCAAACTCTGGCAGACAGTGAAGGACAGGGGAGCCTGGTGTGCTGCAGTCCATGGGGTCGCCAAAGAATTGGACATGATTTAGTGACTGAACAACAATATAGACTGTTGGCAGGATTGGTACGGCCACTATAGAAAACATTATGGAGATTCCTCAAAAAATTACAAACAGAACTACCGTATAACCCAGCTATTCTGTTCAATAGTAATTTAAATAGTAATCATGATTCTACAATCACTTTCTTTTCAGTTGCTTGGATAAAGCCATACACAAAATTCACCTGACTTTACCAACCCATATAGGTTCACATTTTATCTTTACACTACAGTCTTATTCATAATATATAGTTGAAAACTTTGAGTTGTAGTAAGCACACTAGTATTTTTACCACGACACTTAGAATTCAACTAAGAGTTTATTTTCTTAACTTTAAAAATCAATTTTGAGGCATCCGTTTCAACTGTACACTTGGTAAGTTAAGTTTTAACAACTGTCTACAATGGTATAATTTTGAAAAATTCATTAAGGGATTTCCCTGGTAGTCCAGTGGTTAAGACTTCACCTTCCAATGCAAGGGGTGAGGATTCAATCCCTGGATGGGGAGCTAAGGTCCCACATGTCTCGCAGCCAAGAAAACAATACATAAAACAAGCAACATTTAATAAATTCAATAAAGACTTTTAAAAAAATGGTCCACATCCCCCCCAAAAAAATCTTAAAAAAAAAAACCACATTAAAAAGTTGTTCCTTTGCAATAAATCTAACCCAATCTTGCTCAATCCTAGGCAAATACTAATATATGTTTCTTTACTACACAAATTCAATGCTACTTCTAGAATCTGTATGAATGGGCTCAAACAATGTATACTTGAGGAACCCAGGTCCTGTGTGTGATTTTTCACATAAGCAATTACAATCATATTATGCTGTCAACCATAAGCAATTACAAAAGCTTTATCTGGCTGATGTCACAAGACAACACTGCCTTCCCCACACCAGACTTTGCACAACTGACGTACTGCAGTTTCTAAAGTGAGTTGCAGTTAAGGACTCAAGTCCCCCTGTCTGGCCAAGCTCTTATGTGTATCTTCATTCCAAGCCAATCAGTTCAGTTCAGCTCAGTTGCTCAGTCGTATCCCACTCTTTGCACCCCCATGAATCACAGCACGCCAGGCCTCCCTGTCTATCACCATCTCCCGGAGTTCACTCAGACTGACGTTCATCGAGTCCGTGATGCCATCCAACCATCTCATCCTCGGTCGTCCCCTTCTCCTCATGCCCCCAATCCCTCTCAGCATCAGGGTCTTTCACAATGAGTCAACTCTTCACATGAGGTGGCCAAAGTACTGGAGTTTCAGCTTTAGCATCATTCCCTCCAAAGAAATCCCAGGGCTGATCTCCTTCAGAATGGACTGGTTGGATCTCCTTGTAGTCCAAGGGACTCTCAAGAGTCTTCTCCAACACCACAGCTCAAAAGCATCAATTCTTCGGCACTCAGCCTTCTTCACAGTCCAACTTACATCCATACGTAACCACTGGAAAAACCATAGCCTTGACTAGATGGACCTTTGTTGGCAAAGTAATATCTCTGCTTTGACTATACTATCTAGGTTAGTCATAACTTTTCCTCCAAGGAGTAAGCGTCTTTTAATTTCATGGCTGCAGTCACCATCTGCAGTGATTTGGGGGCCCCCAAAAATAAAGTCTGACACTGTTTCCACTGTTTCTCCATCTATTTCCCATGAAGTAATGGGACCAGATGCCATGATCTTCATTTTCTGAATGTTGAGCTTTAAGCCAACTTTTTCATTTTCCCTCTTTCACTTTCATCAAGAGGCTTTTGAGTTCCTCTTCACTTTCTGCCATAAGGGTGGTGTCATCTGCATATCTGAGGTTATTGATATTTCTCCTGGTAGTCTTGATTCCAGCTTGTGTTTCTTCCAGTCCAGTGTTTTTCATGATGTACTCTGCATATAAGTTAAATAAGCAAGGTGACAATATACAGCCTTGACGTACTCCTTTTCCTATTTGGAACCAGTCTGTTGTTCCATATCCAGTTCTAACTGTTGCTTCTTGACCTGCATACAGATTTCTCAAGAGGCAGGTTAAGAGGTCCCTTTATCTAGAGCCTCCCTCAGAAGCTGACCTCCTTGGAGGTGGTGGGAGGAGAACAGCTTTCTAAACTCTGAGTCAGTAAACAGTACTTTTCCATTCCTAGCCCTTTCTCTCTGTCCTCCCTGCACTACCCTCTAACCCCCAAACTAGGCCCAAAATAATGTAGTGACTTTTTGTTAGGGTTTCCCCAAATAGTGAGATGACCCCCACATTTGTGCTGATTCACCTCACCCTCAGACTTCCCTGACAGTCCAGTCGTTCAGATTATGCTCCCAACACGAGTGGTGCAGGTTTGATCCCAGGTCAGAGAACTAGGATCCGCATGACTCACCACACAGCCAAAAACCAACAAAAAGAAACACACAATAGGAGGAATGTCAGCAAAATGGCAGGCTAGAAAGTGACAAGCTCTCATTACTGCAGAACAATTTTTAAAAGAAAAAGAAACAGGAACAGCCTAAGCCAACTTTGTTGAAGCTCTGGAAAACAGTCAAAAGTTAACACCAGCCAAGCAAACACCAAATCAAGAAAAAGTCATCTTTAAAATGGCAGAAGAGTTCTGCGGTATTTCCCCTCACTGTTCCCACCCCTTCTCCAGTGTCAGCTCCTAAAGCAGCAACAGCAGCCTGGTTCCCAGTTTCCAGGGAACAGGGAAGACTTGATATGGAAATTATTATACAATTCTATTCTAACCTGTCTGGAGAGTATCTGAAGGATTGACCTAAGGCACTTGCCTTTTTATCACCTAGTTTGGAACTTCAGTACTTGGAAAAGCTACATGAAAACTACAGACCCACACCCGGGCAAACTACACCCAGGGCAAGAAAGATGGAGATATACACTAGACCGTCTAAGGCCTGGAAGAGAAGCCAGGGAGACTCTGGCAAATTAGCACAAGTAAAAGCAGTCAAAGACATGGGGAATTTAGAGAGTGACCCACGCTTTCCCGGTGGCTCGGGTAAAGAATTGCCTGCTCTGCAAGCAGCATGGGTTTGATCCCTGGGTCAAGAAGATCCCCTGGAGGAAATGGCAGCCCATTCCAGTACTCTTGCCTGCGAAATCCCATGGACAGAGGAACCTGGCGGGCTATACCCCCTGAGGTAGCCAAGAGTCTACACAACTTGGCAGAAAGTTACCTGTATGCTCAGAAAGGAAGACCTTAAGCTTTTACCTTAGGCTGAACACTATATTCAAAGAAGCTTAGCTAAGCGTTGAAGGAGTACCAAAGCACAGAGGTAATCTGCAAAGACTGGAAGAGCTAGCATTCAAGGAAGTCTCTGTAAACATATTAGCTGAGCATGAATTAAAGGAACAGAGCCTTTAGGGACCACACACAAAGAGGAACATTCTGCAAAAACAATTTGGAAAAGTCTCAAACTACTACAGCCTTCAAAAGTATATATATATAATAAAAGGACAAAGAATTTGAATAGACATTTTATCAAAGAAGATACACAATTAGCCAAAAAAATACATGAAAAGATGCTTGGCATCACTAACCATTGGGAAAATCCAAATCAAAACTACTTTGCATGTAACAGAATGGCTGGTATCAAAAAAATGAAAATACCAAGAGCAAAGACGTAGAAGAATTGGAACACTTGCACAGCATAGGCAGAAATGTAAAATGATGCAACTGCTGTAGAAAACAGTTTGGCAGCTTCTCAGAGTTAAACAGAACTACCCAAGGCTCAGCAACGCCACTACCAGGTATATATCCCAAAGAATTGACATCAGACTCAAACAAATACTTGTAAGCCAACATTCACAGCAGCATAATTTACAAAGCTAAAAGGTGGAAACAACCCAAGTGCCCACTGACAGATGAATGAATAAACAAAATGCAGCATACATATACAGTGGAATAACTTTCAATCTTAAAAAAGAAAGCACTAACACATGCTACAATGTGGATGAACCTGGAAGGCATGCCAAGTAAAAGCCAAACACAAAGGACAATAACTGTATGATTCCACTTACATAAGGTACCGGAAGTAGGCAAATTCAGAGAGAGAGAAAACAGAATAGAGGTTACCAGGAGTTGCAGGAGGAGAGATTCAGGACTTACTATTTAATATCTACAGAGTTTGTTTCTATTTGGGATGATGAAAGTTCTGGAAATGGGTAATGTTGATGATTACACAATACTGTGAATGTACTTAATGACACTGAAAGGTCTACTTAAAAATGGTTAATGAGCCACGTGGCAGAGTTGTCTTCCTGGGTTTCTTTACCATTCTCCTCTCTGCCTGCATGCCCTTCCCAATAAAGTCTCTTGCTTTGTCAGCATCTGTGTCTCCTTGGACAACGCATTTCTGAGTGTTAGACAAGAGCCTACTCAGGGGCCCTGGAAGGGGTCCCCCACCCTGTAACAAAAATGTCACTGTAACGGCAGAAAAGAAAAGCTTGGGGAACTTCCACTTTAAGAATGCAGTTGTAAGTGGACCACACCAGAGCTCTACCAGTACTGGAGAGACCTACAAACCAGTCGTGACTGGAATTGACACTTATTTCTTTCTAGAATTTACTTTGTTATTGCTGTTCAGTCACCAAGTTGTATCCGACTCTTCACGACCCCATGGACTGCAGCACACTTTAACAAAAAGTATTTAACAGTCAAAGATTTAATTAAAAGTTTGGAACAGAGAATCACTTATTAATTTGAACTGTCTGAATATGCTTCCACTGATTGTTCATTTCACTTCAGTTCAGTTCAATCGCTCAGTCGTGTCTGACTAATTGCGAACCCATGAATCGCAGCACACCAGGCCTCCCTCTCCATCACCATCTCCTGGAGTTCACTTAAACTCACGTCCATTGAGTTGGTGATGCTATCCAGCCATCTCATTAGGGGACAACAGTCCCCTTCTCCTCCTGCCCCCAACCCCTCTCAGCATCAGAGTCTTTTCCAATGAGTCAACTCTTCACATGACGTGGCCAAAGTACTGGAGTTTCAGCTTTAGCATCATTCCTTCCAAAGAAATCCCAGGAGTTGATATCCTTTAGAATGGACTGGTTGGATCTCCTTGCAGTCCAAGGGACTCTCAAGAGTCTTCTCCAACACCACAGTTCAAAAGTATCAATTCTTCAGTGCTCCGCTTTCTTCACAGTAACTCTCACATCCATACATGACGACTGGAAAAACCATAGCCTTGACTAGACGGACCTTTGTTGGCAAAGCAATGTCTCTGCTTTTCAATATGCTATCTAGGTTGGTCATAACTTTCCTGCCAAGGAGTAAGCGTCTTTTAATTTCATGGCTGCAGTCACCATCTACAGTGATTTTGGAGTCCCCCAAAATAAAGTCTGACACTGTCTCCACTGTTTCCCCATCTATTTCCCATGAAGTGATGGGACCAGATGCCATGATCTTCGTTTTCTGAATGTTGAGCTTTAAGCCAACTTTTTCACTCTCCTCTTTCACCTTCATCAAGAGGCTTTTTAGTTCCTCTTCACTTTCTGCCATAAGGGTGGTGTCATCTGCATATCTGAGGTTATTGATATTTCTCCCAGCAATCTTGATTCCAGCTTGTGCTTCTTCCAGCCCAGCGTTTCTCATGATGTACTCTGCATAGAAGTTAAATAAGCAAGGTGACAATGTACATCCTTGACGTAATCTTTTTCCTATTTGGAACCAGTCTGTTGTTCCATGTCCAGTTCTAACTGTTGCTTCCTGACCTGCATATAGGTTTCTCAAGAGGCAGGTCCGGTGGTCTGGTATTCCCATCTCTTTCAGAATTTTCCACAGTTGATTGTGATCCACATAGTCAAAGGCTTTGGCATAGTCAATAAAGCAGAAATAGATGTTTTTCTGGAACGCTCTTGCTTTTTCCATGGTCCAGCAGATGTTGGCAATTTGATCAGCTTGAACATCTGGAAGTTCACAGTTCACGTATTGCTGAAGCCTGGCTTGGAGAATTTTGAGCATTACTTTACTAGTTATCTATGTACAAAAATAGGCAAAGAAATAAAATATTACATGGACAGAACACATTCTTTACCACTCTCAAAGTAATGATCTCATTAAAAATTGGAGTGAGCAATTAAAACATGTTATTTAAAATGATGGGAGATAAGGCATTGAGGGCTGGCTAACTCAAGTTTGCCATTGAGTTAAAAGGTTAAATATGAGAGGAAGTAAGAGGGGACCCCACCAGAAACATTTCTAGTGTCGACTTAAAAATATTCACAACCTAAAAGCTGAGTTGTTGTTGTTCTGCTGTTCAGTTGTGTCCAACTCTTTGTGACCCTATGGACTGCAGCACATCAGGCTTCCGTGTTCTTCACTGTCTCCTGGAGTTTGCTGAAAGTCATGTCCATTCAGTCAGTGATACCATCCAACCATCTCTTCCTCTGTTGCCCTCTTCTCCTCCTGCCCTCAAGCATTCCCAGCATCAGGGTCTTTTCCAAAGTGTTGGCTCTTTGCATCAGGTGGCCAAAATTTAGGAGCTTCAGCATCGGTCCTTCCAATGAATATTCAGAGTTGATTTCCTTTAAGATTGGAAATGCAAGTGTCTGGGCTCACTGAAATTGTTCCTTTCAAATGCACTTCACCTATCTGGAGCCAGTGACCTATTTTCAAATCCTGAGCTTCCTTTCCTCAGGGCTCACTACAGGGAGTGGCTGTAGTCTGACGGTTGCTGGATTAGCAGGCAAGCTTCTCCTTCCTGAGTTCCCCTAGGGCCCACTGGCTCACACTGAAGGCTGCAATCCATGATGACTGTAACATCTTTGTTTACCAACATGACAAGGAAATTGGAGAAGGCAATGGCACCCCCACTCCAGCACTCCTGCCTGGAAAATCCCATGGACGGAGGAGCCTGGTAGGCTGCAGTCCATGGGGTCACGAAGAGTCGGACACAACTGAGCAACTTCACTTTCACTTTTCACTTCGTGCATTGGAGAAGGAAATGGCAACCCACTCCAGTGTTCTTGCCTGGAGAATCCCAGGGACGGGGGAGCCTGGTGGGAGACACAGAGTCGGACACGACTGAAGCAACTTAGCAGTAGCAGCAGCAAGGAAATATTCCACTTCTCACTAGCAACTGGAATGGCAGTTAAAGGGATGGTGGTGATGCAATTCACAATTTTCTCTTTCTCACCTCACAAACTTTTCTTTCATCCTGTGAGACCCAGCTGTGCCAAGACCAGAAGAGCAGTGTCAACAGACATATTGCTGCACAGGACACATTGTGCATAATATACAATCTGATCGGACATATTCCTAAGGAATGGAGGAGGAAATGGCAACCCACTCCAGTATTTTAGCCTGGAGAATCCCCATAGAAAGAGGAGTCTGGTGGGCTACAGTGCATGGGGTCGCAGAGAGTCAGACATGGCTGAGGAACTAAGAACATTCCTAAGGAAATATGTATATTTATTAATTTTTGGTTGTGCTGAGTCTTTATTGTGCAGAGACTTTCTCTAGTTGTGGTGAGCTGGGGCTACTCCTCCTTGTGATGCACAGGCTTCTCATTGCAGAAGCTTCTCTTGTTGCGGAGTACAGATTCTAGGCACAGGTTCTTCAGTAGTTGCAGCACTCAGCCTAGGAGTTGTGGCACAGGGGCTTTAGCTGCCCATGGCATGTAGAATCTTCCCAGACCAGGGATCAGACCCACATTCCCTGCCTTGGCAGGCGGATTCTTGTCCACTGTACCACCAGCAAAGTCCCCGAAGGGAAATTTTGACTTCAACCCACGTAGTTAAATTAAAATTAACTCTAAGTGCTGCTTCATTACTAAAAAGAAGATAGTCCTTTACTTCTTTGTCAAACTGTACAAAATTTTCCCAGGAATAAATAAAAGCAGAGGTTCTGGCAAAGCTGCTGTAATTGCCTGCTACATGGACAGGCATGGGGCCAAATCAGAGCACTTCACTAGAGGGAAAAAAGTTAGGTTAAAATGAATAATAAATGGAAGCCAAAATAAATATTGGCCAATAGTAAAGGAACAGAGAAATGGGGTACGACACAAGGAAAAATGCTATTATTCTTTTTCCACAAGAATTTTTCAGAGCAGAGTAATAAGAATGACTACGGCTGGGAAAAAGCAGTTAACTCATTATCTCTAGAGTATGAAAACTCAACTAATACTGACTGATAACAACTACCTCAAGTGATTTAGAGAAAGGATACCAAAGATAATCCTTTTAATGACTCACCTAAATGGGAGGACATTAGAATCATAATTGAAGTCACATTCTTGTTAGTAGTCCTTTTATCACATTGGTTCCTTTGCAGTGCTTAAAAATTCTACCTTTCAAAAAAAAAAAAAATTCTACCTTTCAATCAAGTGGGATGAATCATAAGAGGTGGCAGATGACTGGTGTATTGTATTGTCCCCATCAAAATCACGCTGAGTAAGCGACTGGGGTATGAGGGCAAAGTACTGCTGCTCCTTTGGTTATAAAAGGCATGAACATGAAATAGCGTTCATAGGATTAAAGTGGTCTCTAAAAGAGTGCGTCTGAAACATGATGGCTACTTACCACTCACAGATTCACCTCTGAATTCAGAAAAGGGCTACTGCATTAAACCTTGTGGCTAAGACTAAATTTAACCTGAAAGTGAAATGAATACGCTTTATTGACTATTTCTTGGGACACAAGAATATATATTTGGGTGTGCACATTATATTTAAGTCACATTCAGGCCACAGGTACTCAACAGCAACAGGTTTATGATGGCTCTATCAACACTGGCCCCAACAACCAAGAGGCAAGTGGGGAGCCTCAGGGACAAACTTGGATTACTGAACCAAGCCCAAAAGGGGCTCCGAGAAGCACTTCATCAGGCAAAACAACACTTGTTACCTCAAAAGGGACACTACAGGGTGCTTTATTTCAGAAGATTGGTCAAGACTAGCATCCCAGGGACAGGGAAGCCAGGTGGGCTGCCGTCCACGGGGTCGCAGAGTCGGACACAAGTGAGGCGACTTAGCAGCAGCAGAAGTCAGATTAGAAAGACAAAGCTATCTATACATGAGTGAATCAGACACCTCACTAAGCCAGTAAAACAGTATACATCTCAGTTACACTAGAGAAGGCTTATACACTTACCTAGGAAGGACTACTGAATATTTTAATCATCATGGAATCTGGCAGTCCCAAATTGGTCATGAGATTTTCATCTTTCTGCCATAGTAGTATGATGCAACAATGACATTATAGGTTCACTGACAGAATTAAATAAAATCAGACATTTGAATTTCCAAGATAAAAAAAAAGAGACAAGATTTAAGGTCCTCATTTGATACGTTATTTACAGAAAATGGACCCCAAAAATAAGAGAATTTGGATTTAGAAAAATTACACATGGGCTTCCCAGGTGGCTCTAGTGGTAAAGAACCTGTCTGACAATGCAGAAGATGTAAGAGATGTGGGTTTGATCCGTGGGTTGGGAAGATCCCCTGGAGAAGGGCATGACAACCCACTCCAATATTCTTGCCTGGATAATCCCATGGACAGGGGAGCCTGACTGGCTACAATCCATAGGGTTGCAAAGAGGTGGACATGCCTGAAGCAAGCATACACCCACACATGCAAGTAAATGCTTCCATCAACACATATAGAAAGGTACAAGTATCTGTTGATGGAAGAGGAAAAAGAACAATCAAAAGGACAAGAGTATATTTTTAAAAACCTGTGAAGGGATATAGCTGCAATTAATATATCTTGCAGGGAAAATTTCATTTCCCACTGGATGGCTCCTCCTGGTGATATCAAGATATTAGTGTGCTTCTCCTTTTATAAAGAGTGAACTTATGGTCAATGGCAGACAGATGAGAGGAAGGGATAGTTAGGAAGTTTGGGATGGACATGTACACACTGCTGTATTTAAAATGGATAACCGACAAGGACCTACTGTATAACACACGGAACTCTGCTCAATGCTATGTGCAGTGTGGATGGGGGGAGTGTGGATATTTGTATATGTATGGCTGAGTCCCTTCCACAGGACTCCTCTCTCTTAAGAAATGCCTGAGGCAATTATGACTTTAACCAGAACTCCTTATAAATTATGGTGGACAGAATTTATTAGCTAAAAGAAATCTCTAGTCAGTAAGTGACTTTTTCTTTTAACTGTTCTATTTATTTTCTAAGAATTCAGTTCAGTCACTCAGTCCTATACAACTCTTTGCGACTCTATGGACTGCAGCACGCCAGGCTTCCCTGTCCCTGACAAACTCCTGGAGTTTACTCAAACTCATGTCCATTGAGTCAGAGAAGCCATCCAACCACCTCATCCTCTGTCGTCCTCTTCTCCTCCCATCTTCAATCTTTCCCAGCATCATGGTCTTTTCCAATAAGTCAGTTCTTCACATTAGGTGGCCAAAGTATTGGAGTTTCTGCTTCAGCATCAGTCCTTCCAATGAATATTCAGGGTTGTTTTCCTTTTGGATTGACTGGTTGGATTTCCTTGCAGTCCAAGGGACTCTCAAGAGTCTTCTCCAACACCACAGTTCAAAAGTTTCTAAGTATTACCTGTATTCATAGTATATTTACAAAGCAGTACATATTAGGTACACTGTACAAGGTAGAATATTACATATTGTATACATGTATGTATATGTACATAAATACATATTACATACCAAACTAATACATATACACTAATGAGTTCATTAAGAATTATATAATTAGGCATCGGTATTTTGGGCTTCCCTGGTGACTCAGATGGTACAGAATCTGCTTGCAATGTAGGAGTTCGATCCCAAGTTCAATCCCTGAGTAAAGAAGATTTCCCTGGAGAATGGAATGGCTACTCACTTCAGTATTCTTGACTGGAGAATTCTATGGACAGAGGAGTCTGATGGGTCACAGTCCATGGGGTTGCAAAAAGTTGGACATGACTGAGCAAATTTCATTTCACTTCACATCAGTATTTTAAATGTGATACTATGATAACAACTATATATGATTATATAGGTGTGGAAGAGTGTTTCAGTGATACTTAGAAGACAACTGGTTAGGGTTTGGGGATAAGCTCGTAACACTTCATTACTCTTCTATTTAACACAATGGAACACAGGTCTTCACAGTATCAAAAAAATCCCTATTTAATACATTTTCATGATGGATTACACTGGCACAATAAAAATTCCTGTATTTATTAAACTGTAGGGAAAAAAACTCAGTATCACCTTCATTTTCTGGTCTATATATATATATTCATTTTATTGCTGTTGTTGTTTAATCACTAAGTCGTGTCTGATTCTTTATGACCCCATGGACTATAGCCCACCAGGCTTTTCTGTCCATGGGATTTCCCAGGCAAGAATACTGGAGTGGGTTTCCCATTTCTTTCTCCAGGGGATCTTCCTGACCCAAGGATAGAACCCACGTCTAACGCTTGGCAAGTGGATTCTTTACCACTGAGCCACCTGGTAAGCCCACTTATTTTACAGCTATTTTATATATATATTATATATAGATAGACTGATTATGTCTGTATATATCTGGTATTGTTCAGTCACTCAGTCATGTCCAACTCTTTGGTACCCTATGGACTGAAGCACAGCAAGCTTCCCTGTCTATCGCTATCCCCAGAGACAGCAGATGGAGATCAAACTCACGTCCATTGAGTCAGTGATGCCATCCTGACTCAACCACTGTCACCCCCTTCTCCTCCTGTCTTCAGTTCTTCCCAGGATCAGGGTCTTTTCAATGAGTTGGCGCTTCACGTCAGGTGGCCAAAGTAATGGAGTTTCAGCTTCAGTATCAGTTCTTCCAGTGAATATTCAGGACTGATTGCCTTTAGAATGGACTGGTTGAATCTCCTTGTTGTCCAAGGGACTCTCAAGAGTCTTCTCCAACACCACAGTTCAAAAGCATCAATTCTTCAGCACTCAACTTTCTTTATGGTCCAACTCTCTCATCCATACATGACTACTGGAAAAACCATAGCTTTGACTAGACGGACCTTTGTTGGCAAAGTAATGTCTCTGCTTTTTAATATGCTGTCTAAGTTGGTCATAGCTTTTCTTCCAAGGAGCGAGCATTTTTTAATTTCATGGCTTCAGTCACCATCTGCAGTGACATTGGAGCCAAGAAAAGAAAGTCTGTCACTGTTCCCATTGTTTCCCCATCTATTTGCCAAGAAGTGATGGGATTGGATGCCATGATCTTAGTTTTTTGAATGTTGAGCTTTAAACCAGCTTTTTCACTCTCCTCTTTCACTTTCATCAAGAGACTCTTCAGTTCCTCTTTACATTCTGCCATAAAGGTGGTATTATCTGCATATCTGAGGTTGCTGATATTTCTCCTGGCAATCTTGATTCAGCTTGTGCTTCATCCAGCCTGGCATTTCGCATAATGTACTCTGCATATAAGTTAAATAAGCAGGGTGACAATATACAGCCTTGTCTTATTCCTTTCCCAATTTTGAACCAGTCCATTGTTCCATGTCCAGTTCTGTTGCTTCTTGAGCTGCATTTATATCTGTATTTATTCCAAATATATATCTGTATATATCTGTATTTATTATATACAAATATATATCTGTATTTATTCCAAATTCCTTTCAAAATCTTTGTGTTACAGTTTCTCAGAACCTCAGAGTTAGAAAGGACCTCAAAAATCATTCAGTTATGTTCCCTCTTACAGAAAAAGAAACTTAGGGTTTAAGAGAGAAAGCAATTTCTTCCAAAGTCAAAGAAACAAAGTCAAAGGTACATTAGAATTTCTGACTAGTTTCAGCACGTGAGTACTATATCAACTACTGGCCAATATCTAATACTCATCTAAAGCAGCAGTCAGCAAACGTTTTCTGTAATGAATGAGGGAATGAACATTTTAGGCCTTATTATATGCCACTGGTCTCTGTTGCAACTATTCAACTCTGCCACAATAGCAATAAAGTAGTCACAAACAACACATAAATGCACATGCTATGTTTCAGTAAAATTTTATTTACAAAAACAGACAGCAGGCCAGTTTCGTCCCATCAGCCATAATTTACCAACTCCTGTTTAAAGACCTGACTCAGATACTAAGAAAAATATGGCTCACAGTAAATATGGAAATAAAGAAGGTTGTCCCTACTGTAATCCTTCTAGAAAAGTTTAAAGATCCCAGAGAAAATAAATCTGTTGACTCCAAAGACAGAGATATTAATTAAATGATTATACTTACCAAATTATTATTATAATTTCAAAAGGTCCTTCATTTGCTAATAATTTATCTAAAAACCAAGAGACTCATGAGAGAAAAAAAGTTACCCCATAAGAATTGTCTTAAAAGAAAAGATAAAGATTAGACCAGAATGCTAGAAGTTATCTGAAAGCCACTCTGTAAGCGGCTAAATAAAGTTTGGTACATCCAGAGCATATCATCAGAATAATAACAGCAAATCATGGCCAGTATTTTCTCAGTGCCTGTTATATAAAAGGCAACATACTAAGGTAAAACAGATTTTAAAAGCCATTCATTAAATTATATAGATCAATATGTATTGACACAAAAATATATCTATGTATAGTGAAAAGTGAAATATCAGGAAAGTATTATAACATGACTGCATTTACTTTTTAAACTAAAAACTAAACACATATACTGATATTTTATGTGTGTTTGAATAAGTGAATACACAGAAGTCAGTCTGATAAAATACCCAGCTACTTTTAACAGGGATTAAACTAAAAAGAGAAATGAGATTGGCAATAAGGCAAAATGCAAAACACTTTTAAAAGGTGACAAATTTGGGTAACTCAATACACCACCTATTATTCTCTATGCTCTTCTGGATACGTGATACACTTTGTAACAAAAACAGTAAATTAAAGAAATAATACCATCTAAAATAGCTAGAAAACAAATTAGGTAATACAGGATCTATGTGCTAAAAACAAACACTGATGAAAGAAAGCAAGGTCTACATAAATGGAAAGGCATATTCAACTCATGAAAGATGATTCAACATAGTAAAGATGTCAATTCTCCCCTAAAGTAACCAGTATGTTTAATGCAATACCAATCAAAATGACAGCAAGATATTTTAGATAAAACATGATTCTAAAAATTAAAGGAAAATGCAAAGGAATGAGAATTGCTAAAACAATTTTGAAAAGAAACAACAAAACTGGAAAACACACACTCCCAACATTAAGATTTACTATGAAGCTAAAGTAACCACGATAGCATGGTATTAAACTCTAAATCAAAAGAAATAACTAGGGAGCCCAGAGATAAACCCAAACAAATATGATCATCTGATCTCTACCTACCAAAAGTGTACAAGCAATTCAAGAAAAACTAATTTTTCAACAAACACTGTTGTAATGCCCAGACGTTTAAAAAAATTTTTTTAATCATAAAAACTAAACCTTACATCATATGCAAAGATTGGGTCACAGACGTAAATGAAAGCAGTAGGGACTTCCTTGGTGGTCCAGTGCGTAAGACTCCATGCTTCCAATGCAGGGGCACGGGTACTCCTGGTTGAGGAACTAAGATCCTACGTGCCACATGACACAATCCTCCCCACCCAAAAAGGCAGTAATAAATAAATAATAAATAAAATGTTTAGAAGAAACATAAAAATATACCAGCAATGAACAATTATATTTGCAATTAGGCATACATCAAATAAAATATAGACAAGATACACAAAAGGAAAACTACGGAAGTGTGGTTAAAAAAAAATCAAAGACCTAAATAAATGGAGAGATATTACATGCACATGGGAAAGAAGACTCAATATTTTCAAGATATCGGCTCCTTTAAACTTGATCTACAGACTCAGTGTGATTTAAATCAAAACCCAAGCAAGTTTTGTTGCTGATACTAACAAGCTAATTTTAAAATTGAGAGACAAAAGATACAGAAGAGCAAACACAATATTGAAGAAAAACAAAGTCGGAATATTAACACTATACAATTTCAAGACTCAGTATAAAGCTACTGCAATCAAGACAGTGTGGTATTAGTGAAAGAACAGACAAACAGGTCAACAGAAATAGACTTGGACCCACACAAGCAGAGTCAACTGATCTTTGACAAAGGAGTAAAGGCAATTCAATGGAGAAAGAATAATCTTTTCAACAACTGGAACCTGACCAACTGCACATCCACATGTAAAAAATGAATCAACACTGAATACCTTTCACTAAAGTTAACTCTAAACAGATCACAGATTTAAATGTAATATACAATGTGATAAAAAAAAAACCCTCCTATACTATAACACAGATACAAAAGAATATTATTGTCTTAAAAGGAATGAAATACTGATACATGCCACACATGCTTGAATCTTGAAAATGTTATACTAATAAAACAAGTCAAATACAAAAGGATAAATACCACAGGGTCTACTTATACAAGATACCTAGAATATTCAGCTTCGTAGAGAAAGTACAGTAATAACCAGTAGTTGGGAGAGGGAAGAGTAAGAGTTATTGCTTAATGAGCATAAAGGTTCTGTTTGGAACGAGGGAAAAGTTACAGAGATAGATAGTGGTAATGGTTGCTGTTGTTGTTTAGTTGCTAAGTCGTGTCTGCTGCAACCCCATGGACTGCAACACGCCAGGCTTCCCTGTCCTTCACTATCTTCTAGAGTTTGCTCAGACTCGAATCCACTGAATCGATGATGCCATCCAACCATCTCAACCTCTGTTGACCCCTTCTCCTCCTGCCCTCAATCTTTCCCAGCATCAGGGTCATGGTCCATTGGAGAAAGGATTGGCAAACCACTTTAGTATTCTTGCCTTGATTGGCAGTGGTGCACACTGTGAATGCAGCTTATGCTACTATACTGGCCACATAAAAGGGTTAAAATTTCAAGTTAAACACACTTTTACGTTAAGCACACTTTTTTTTTTTTTGGGTCTCGACATTTTTTTTTGGTCCCCAGTCTTGTGGGATCTTAGTTACCTTAGTAGGGATTAAACCTGGGCCCTTGGCTGTGAAAGAGCTGAGTCTTAACCACTAAACTGCCAGGGAATTCCCTACACTTAACCACAATAAAAGTAATTCATAGGAACATACACCAAATGAAAAAGAAGTCTTTTATGTAATACTTTTAAATGTAAAGTTAAAAATAAATTGTCAAACTTGACTTTTTGTAATCTGTCTATATGCTGACTCACCCAAAATGAAAAGGATCAGAACAACAAAATGATGTAAATGTAAATATTAAGCAAATTATCTTAAGTTACTATAATATGAGGCAAAATAGATTTTAAGCAGAAAGAATGTCTCTTCATAATAAGTTTCAATTTACAAGGAAAATACAAAAAATTTTAAGTGCATACAAGCCTAACAACATCCTCTACACATATGCAATGTAGAAATCAACAGAACTTTGAAGAGAAAATGGATAAATCCACAATGATGGAACAACACCAAAAACTCAGTAAGAATACAGATTTACACAATGTCATTAACAAACCTGACCCAACAAATCTGAATAAATTAATAAATTAATGTTCTACAACATCTAGAATATATACTCTTGCTAAGTACATACAATATCAACCATATTCTGGGAGCAAGTAGAATCAAATTTTAAAGAATTAAAACTCAATACAGCATCTTTGCTAATCACAAAATAAAGTTAGAAACAGGTAACAAAAGAAAATTTTCAAGTTTAAAATTTTAAATTCTTATATATTCAGAAATTAATATAGTTCCTATGTTTAGAAAGTAAGAAATAAGTCGGTGAAAATACCATGATTACATTTAGAAAATATTTTGAACTCTACAGTAACAAATTTCACAAAGCGAAACTGTGAGATAATACTTAATTAAGTACCACTTGGAGGCAACTTCATATCATAAAATCCACATATTAGGAAAGGAGACTGAAAGTTAATGTGTTTGCGCTAAGAATCTAGAAAAAACAATTAGAATTAAAGCAAAATAAGCTCAAAGATATTAGAAGGAAAAAAATTGAGAAGAAATTAAATAGGAAGTAAAACCGACTGAGAATTAACAAAGCCAAAAGTTGGCTCTTTGAAGAGAGAACTGACAAATCTGGTAAAACTGATCAAGAAGAAAAGACAAAATATACAAATAAACAATTCAGGAATAATAATTTAAATTGTATATGTATATAATACAACACTATAAATTAACTATACATCAAAAAAGAATAGATTATTGACATTTCTATGGCAATACATTTGAAAATTGAGACGCAGCAAATTCCCAGAAAAACGTAAATTCCAAAACTGATTTAGTAGAATAAAAACCTTGACTAATCCTATAATTTCAAAGAAATTAATCAGGAGTGGAAAATCTGCCTGGGAAGTAACATATTTCAGAAATTATTATTCCAATCTTATTTGGAATTATTCCAATCTTACTTTAAAATTTTCAGTGAAGAAAAAGCAAAATCTTACAAGGGCAGCAGAATCTTGATAACCAACCCACATAGGAAAGTATAAGAAAACTCTTGGGACCCCATGGACTGTAGCCAGCCAGGCTTCTCTGCCCATAGGATTCTGAAGGCAGAATACAGGAGTGGATTGCCATTTCCTTCTCCAGAGGATCTTTCCAACTCAGGGATACAACCAGGGTCGCCTGCACTGCAGGCAGATTCTTTACCAATTGAGCTACCAGGGAAGCCCTAAAAAGGCAAATCTCATTAATGAACACAGATGTAAAAATTATAAACAAAATATTAACAAGTAGAAACAACAATATAGGAAAAGCAATAATGTACTGTGACTAAGTTGTGTTTATCTCAATATAGATTTATTCAATATTTGAAAAGAAATTAATATATTCATTACTAACATTAAAGGACAGACAAACATCTATAGACAGAGATGAAGCATCTGGTAATATTCAACAAGTATTTCTTAAAATAACTCTTTGCATTCTAAAAATATAATAATCTGATAACAGGTATCTTAAACAACAAACAAGAAAAATCCTCTAAGAATGGTGAAACATTAAAAATTGTCCCCTTGCTACTGGAACAAATCAAGAATCTTGGCTATTCACGCTTCTTTCAACATCTATACTTAAGGTTCTTGTCATTACAACAATGCAAAAGCCCGAAGGAGAAAATAATACAAGTTTATTGAGACATACAGATCTGTGGTCACGGACTGGAAAACTTAAAATTATAAAGTGTCAATCTGTTCAAACTAAATGCAAGAAAGCCAGTTAGGATACAAGGGCAGAGTGAATGGCTAAGAGGGCCACTAAAACCTCACTGGAATGAATTAGAAGTATGATGTCAGTAAATTGGGGTTTCTGTATGCTACTCTTAACTGGCAGTTTTATAACATCCCTCAACAATACCTCCTACATGGAGTTAAACTGAGTTAAAAATTAAAACAGTACTTTTCTGGTGACTTACATTACCCAATTTTGAAACTCAAATATGCTTCCCAAGAAGCAAACTGTTGGTTCAGAAGTTAAAAGAACTATAGAAAACTAAAAAACATTTTACAAAATCTTTTTCAGAAAAGTTAAAAGTTAAATGCTTTCATTGTTTCCATATAATAGCTTCAAGAAAAAAATTCAGTTTTCCCTTCACCCACAAAGTAAATGTTCAAACAGTACCTACGGGTTTAAAAGGGCTATCTCCTCATCTCTTCCCAGTACTATCCATACATAACTTCACCAGAGTACTTGTCAACTTGTCAAAATACATATATTTACTTATGTGATCCTACCAATTAAGCAATTTGATCAAAAGGAGGCTTATATTTCTTATTTTTGCCTGACTCATAACACTGAAGAAATGTGTGTTGAATTAATAAAATTACATTTTATAGATAAGGTTCTAAGAAAGGTTAACTGACTAGGTTATAATTTCACAACTCATACGAAACACCAGAGAAGGCGATGGCACCCCACTCCAGTACTCTTGCTGGGAAAAATCCCAAGGACGGAGGAGTCTGGTAGACTGCAGTCCATGGGGTCGCGAAGAGTTGGACACGACTAAACGACTTCACTTTCACTTTTCACTTTCCATGCAATGGAGAAGGAAATGGCAACCCACTCCAGTGTTCTTGCCTGGAGAATCCCAGGGACAGGGGAGCCTGGTGGGCTGCCGTCTATGGGGTCGCACAGAGTTGGACACGACTGAAGCGACTTAGCGGCAGCAGCAAAAGTAAAAACTTTGTGAAGAGTTATCTTTCAGTTGTAGGATCAAAATGTGAAACTTCTACATTTGAAATCACTCTGTTAAATAAAAGCACCTTTAGTACAGAATTTACAGAATTCTAAGCACTCTTCTCTCTCATAAATAAGTGCATAATCTAAGTTTCTCCCATAGCTTCCTCACACCTATTTTGATAGTAATTTTTTTAGCAACTCATCTAACTTGAGTGGTGCTAAATATTAACTTGGTTTTCTCAGGAAGAACGCTTTTTATAAAGATATTTCCATTAGCTTACCTAGATTTCATTTAATACGAGAGAGATACAACTGATATAAACAGGTTTGGGGACAAATACAAGTCATTCTTGGTATGTAAATAAATCAACTAAACTAGTAGGAACAAAAACATCAACAAGAGATCAATACTAGTCTGGGCATTAAGCATACCACAGGCATCAGTTGGTATGTTTATACCAAAGGAAATGAAGAACTTTATTTATTCTGGAAAATCATTAAGTGGAAAACATTTAAGATCATTTCAATTGTATACTGAATTTTTAAAATATTTCTGGCCATTAAGATGCTGACAAAACATAAGGATAGACTAACAAAAAATTAGCAATCCTATCAAAAAAATCAAAATTGCACATTCCCCTTAGATGACTGGTAAAATTTTATATATAACAAATAAAGTTATATTTTCCCTTAGTTATACAACAAATAGATCAATTATTTATTTATATTAATATACAGGCTACTAAAGTTTAACCTTAGTATTTACCTGATGGGTAACTGGCCTTGTTTGCTATAGAGAAATAACAAGTAAACAGCACCATCTAGTGGGAAAATAGACAAATGTTTCCAGAGCCTGTGTTTCAGTCCTAATTTCACAAGTCTACCAAAATTAGCTTTTAAAAAGGCCAACTTTTCACTCATAGGCTTCCCTGGTGGCTCGGGAAGCGTCTGCCTGCAATGCGGGAGACCTGGGTTTGATCCCTGGGTTGGGAAGATCCCATGAAGAAGAAAATGGCAACCCACTCCAGTACTCTTGCCTGGAAAAATCCCACTGACAGAGGAGCCTGGTAGGCTACAGTCCATGAGGTCGCAAAAGAGTCAGACACGACTGAGTGACCACTTCTTCACTTCACTCATAACAAGTAATTACAAACTTTTTCCTAATCAATATTCTAACCAACATTTTTGCATTTGATCAGTGATGTTTATGAATATTTGAGATTTCCTCAATATCTTCTAATTAAGTTTTCTATAGGAAAAAGAACAGTGACAATTGATATTGCAAAGGAAAAACTTAGAAATCCCTGTTCATTTAAAGAGAATAAAACACACAAAAGTCATAACCAAAACACACAATTATAGAGTAATATTCTGCAAGCAAATACTAATATAAAATGCTCTTCCAAGTTCCTATGGTCATAATAACAGCTAGAGAGATATGGACAAAACACCAGTTAGGTTTCTAAATACCTTTTGACCTTTCCCCACTATTAAAAGGCCCTCCCTTGTGTCTCAGCTAGTAAAGAATCCACCTGCAATGCAGGAGACGTGGGTTCAATCCCTGGGTTGGGAAGATCCCCTGGAGAAGGGAAAGGCTACCCACTTTAGTAGGCTACCCACTTCAGTATTCTTGTCTGGAGAACTCCATGGACTGTATAGACCATGGGGTCTCAAAGAGTCAGACCCAACTGAACGACTTTCACTTCACACTATTAAATAACATAATTTAAAAAATTTCAGATGTTTTAAAAGTTTGATGCAAAAGTTTAATGTTATAGCAATTTTAAAGAACTATGAAAATTCCTCCTTATTAAAGTTATTAAACTACTTTAAATACATATATTTTCAAACTACAAAAACATTCTAATCATTAATGCAACTAAATTCAAACTCAGTTATTTCTGAATCATGATGCAATGTATTTAACTTAATATAAAAGCCAACTAAAATCAGGTACCAGGCATGAAGAGGTACACAAACGCAGTACTAACAGGTCTACTATTAATTTCCACACCTCCGCATAAACTCAATACAGAATTTAACTGTATTTCTCTTTATGTTGTTGATTTAATTAGAAATGTTTAGTAGACTAATCTGTGATGTTAATTCATAAGAATAATATGGCTAGCAAATGTTAATCTTTTAATAACGTCTAAGGATTTAACACTGTCCTAATTCACATCTCCAGTGGCTGTTGAGCACAGAACCTAGCAGAAGAGTAAAATTATTTATATTTTAAATGAATAATCCAATATAAAGACTTTTATGAGAATGTTGACTTATTTGGGGAACCTTAACAACACTATCAACCTTCTAACTTTTCTTTACTGGTCAGGGTGATATCTTACCAAATTCAAATTGCTTTAATTTTTTCTTCCTTTAGGATGCCATGAGAGGCTAAAAATTTGAAGCAATGTAATTGCTTTGATAAACTGGCTTTAAAATTACTAATTCGGACGTCCAACCTGACCTGAGCGGGTGGGTAAGGATAGTATCAACAGTTGAAATAAAGAATCCACTTGCTAAAAAGGAATCATATCCACAAATAACCTAATACAAAGTTTCCTGCTATCCTTGGTCAGGTCATTATCATCTGATAAACTTTTCCATAGGAAAAATTCAGTTCAGTCACTCAGTCATGTCTGACTCTCTGTGACCCCATGAATCACAGCATGCCAGGCCTCCCTGTCCATCACCAACTCCCAGAGTTCACTCAAACTCAGGTCCATCAAGTCGGTGATGCCATCCAGCCATCTCATCCTCTGCCGTCCCCTTCTCCTCCTGCCCCCCAATCCCTCCCAGCATCAGTCTTTTCCAATGAGTCAGCTCTTCACATGAGGTGGCCAAAGTATTGGAGTTTCAGCTTCAGCATCAGTCCTTCCAATGAACACCTAGGACTGATCTCCTTTAGGATGGACTGGTTGGATCTCCTTGCAGTCCAAGGGACTCTCAAGAGTCTTCTCCAACACCACAGTTCAAAAGCATCAATTCTTTGGCGCTCAGCTTTCTTCACAGTCCAACTCTCACATCTATACATGACTACTAGAAAAACCATAGCCTTGACTAGATGGACCTTTGTTGGCAAAGTTACTAGCTTATTAAAATTATCCTTTTACTTAGGTACAAGGAATAAACTGTTTATTCTATTTATTATGAACAAAAAGATGAAACTGTTTCCTTATCAGTTAAGATGAGGTTGGAGTTTTTTCCCAAGGATGTTTTATACAGAAATTAGGAAGGCTTTCGGTTACTCAGAAACTAGGAAGGGTCAAGACAGCAAACTATAAAGATTGCTGGCTCTCTTCCCCCAAATCAACCTTGACAAACTAGAAAAGTAAGAGGGAATCAGGTACCTGAGGAACCAACCAAAACCTTCAAGAAATCCATGTCAACTGCTTGGAAAGAGGACTAGGAAAGAGGACTATAGACTTGGGTGAACAAAAGACACTGTTGAGGCAGAAAGAATAGATGAGAGAAAAATTTATGGTGCTCTGAACTGTGAACTTACAGATGTTCAAGCAGGTTTTAGGAAAGGCAGAGGAACCAGAGATCAAATTGCCAACATCTGCTGGATCATCGAAAAAGCAAGAGAGTTCCAGAAAAACATCTATTTCTGCTTTATTGACTATGCCAAAGCCTTTGATTGTATGGATCACAATCAACTGTGGAAAATTCTGAAAGAGACGGGAATACCAGACCACCTGACCTGCCTCTTGAGAAACCTATATGCAGGTCAGGAAGCAACAGTTAGAACTGGACATGGAACAACAGACTGGTTCCAAATAGGAAAAGGAGTACGTCAAGGCTGTATATTGTCACCCTGCTTATTTAATTTCTATGCAGAGTACATCATGAGAAACGCTGGGCTGGAAGAAGCACAAGCTGGAATCAAGATTGCTGGGAGATATATCAGTAACCTCAGATATGCAGATGACACCACCCTTATGGCAGAAAGTGAAGAGGAGCTAAAAAGCCTCTTGATGAAAGTAAAAGAGGAGAGTGAAAATCTTGGCTTAAAGCTCAACATTCAGAAAACGAAGATCATGGCATCTAGTCCCATCACTTCATGGGAAATAGAAGGGGAAACTGGAAACAGTGTGAGACTTTATTTTGGGGGCTCCAAAATCACTGCAGATGGTGACTGTAGCCATGAAATTAAAAGACGCTTACTCCTTGGAAGGAAAGTTATGACCAACCTAGATAGCATATTGAAAAGCAGAGACATTGCTTTGCCAACAAAGGTCCGTCTAGTCAAGGCTATGGTTTTTCCAGTAGTCATGTATGGATGTGAGAGCTGGGCTGTGAAGATGGCTGAGTGCCGAAGAATTGATGCTTTTGAACTGTGGTGCTGGAGAAGACTCTTGAGAGTCCCTTGGACAGCAAGGAGATCCAACCAGTCCATTCTGAAGGAGATCAGCCCTGGGATTCTATGGAGGGAATGATGCTAAAGCTGAAACTCCAGTACTTTGGCCACCTCATGCAAAGAGTTGACTCATTGGAAGACTCTGATGCTGGGAAGGATTGGGGGCAGGAGAAGGTGACGACTGAGGATGAGATGGCTGGATGGCATCACGGACTCGATGGACGTAAGTCTGAGTGAGCTCCGGGCACTGGTGATGGACAGGGAGGCCTGGCGTGCTGCGACTCATGGGGTCGCAAAGAGTCGGACACGACTGAGCGACTGAACTGAACTGAAGCTCCCCCGTGGCCTTTCCTGGTGGCTGAGCAGTAAGCAATCTGCCTGCAATGCAGGAGCAGCAGATTCAATCCCTGGGTCAGGAAGATCCCCTGGAGAAGGAAATGGCAACCCACTCCAGAATTCTTGCTTGGGAAATCCATGGACAGAAGAGTCTGGCTGGTTACAGTCCAGACTCCTGGACTGTTGCAAAAGAGTCGGACATGACTTGGCAACTAAAGAACGACAACCACCCCATGCTGCATTAGAACAATCCTTGTCTGTTTCGCCAACACAGAAATCAGCCGCAATAATCCAAGTTACAAGTGCCATGGGGTAATAAGGCAGCACAGAAATTCCACTGCGTTAGGAAAAGAGATTTATCTTAGTCCATTTGGGCTGCTCCAACAAAAATACTACAGGCTGTATGGCTCACAAACAACAGAAATTTATTTCCAACAGTTCCAGAGGCTAGAAGTCTGAGATAAGGGTATGAGCCAGGGTGGTTGAGTTCTGGTGAAAGTCCTCTTTTGGGCTGCAGATTACCAACTTCTTACTGTACTCACAAGGTAGAGAACAGAGTGGGGAAGCAATTGTCAAGTGATTCTTATAAGGGAACTAATCCCATTCACGAGAACAGTGCCCCTGTGACCTTACTAAATCCTAGTTACCTTCCAAAGTACTCACCTGGCACACCATCACGTTACAGAATAAAGTTTCAACAAATGAATTTGGGGACACATATACATTCAGTTGATAACAAGATCTAAACATTATTTACTTCTGTATCTTCTCCTCTTCTAAATGCCAGACTGGGTGGATTATAAACCACAGCACTTCCTACTCCTGAATATACAAGATAACTGCATTTCCTATTACATTTGGGTCATAAAACTGAGTTGTAGCCAAAGCAGTGTAGGCAGAAGAGATACTCTAGCCTTCTCTGACCCTCCTGCAAAAACCTTAAAAACCACATTTGAGATGGGGGCATCACAATACAGAAGGAACCTCGATCTCTCAGCCAAACTCTGTATGGGCAAGAAATAAACTTCTGATGTATTAAGTCACAATTTGACAGTTGTTCGTCCCTTCGACTGCAAGGAGATCAAACCAGTCAATCCTAAAGGAAATCAACCCTGATTATTCACTGGAAGGACTGATGCTAAAGCTGAAGCTCAATACTTTGGTCACCTGATGCGAAGAGCCGACTCACTGGAAAAGACCCTGATACTAGGAAAGATTGAAAGCAAATGGAGAAGGGGGAGGCAGAGGATGAGGTGACTAGATAGCATCACTGACTCAATGGATACGAATTTGAGCAAACTCTGGGAGATAGTGCAGGACAAGTGAGCCTGGCGTGCTGAAGTTCATAGAGTCTCAAAGAGTCAGACATAGCTAAACAACAAAATGCCACAGAGCTCTCTTATCCTAATAAACAACTTAAGAGATTGCCACCCTCTCTCCTTCAGTTCTCACCAAGGAGTTTCTTGGTGCAGTACCAACAAATGTCAACAGTGAATATACCCAAAACTCTTTCACTGCAAGCGTATCCAGTACCCTCTTCTGAAAATACACGCACACATACACTCACTCTCTCTCCCTCTCACACACATTTCATTTTTAGATCATGGATATACCTGTTCAGCTCTATCACCATTTTCAACCCCTAGATATGAGGAGAGATAATAGACAGTGACTGTTTATTGGTTAAATGAAATAAATTGCACTAAATAAGTTCATGAATAGACTATAAAATGTTAACCCTGATCACCTCCTTGGGGAAATGTACTATTTCAGTTGTTAAAAAGCAGGACTCCCTCTAAAGTAGCAAAAGAGGAAAAGAGAACCTCCCTTGGAGAGTCTACAAAGGAATGAAGTCCTAGTAACATCTTTTTAGGGCAGTGGGGGTCATGCCAGATTTCTAACCTCCAGAACTGTGAGATAACAAATGTGTGTTGTTTTAAGCCACTAGATTTGTGCTGATTTGTTACAGCTGTTGCAGCAGCAATAGAAACTAAATACACATGTCTTGTTAGTCTCCTAGCGCTCATACCACCTATGTTTAGAGACATTTTCAGCTTCTCTTACAGAACAAATTTAAAATAAAAGAGGAATCACAGTCATGACTCAACTAGAAACTGAGTTCTTAATTATCAGGAGCCTACCAAAAAGCTTATCTCCACTCTTTCTAGTTAGGTTGTTTCTAATACCATCCAGAAGAGAGTCCTAACTCAGTATAACCACATATTAGCTAAAGGATAAAACACTTTCTAAACAGTGTTCACTTTCATGCAGTCACTTCTTGCAACTAATTTAGGGCTGATTATTATGGAATCATAAAATGAATGTTTAGACTCTGATGCTGTCATTCATTAATGCTGTAGCCTTTGACAAGTCACTTATTTTTTCTGTTCCAGGGAATCGAGAAATTAAGTGGTCACTAAAACATTCGATTTCACAAGCCAGTCAAGTTTCCAAAACAAAAACTGTTTCTAGACTTGTATTTTATAAAATAAAGAACATCTTAACGGAATATATCTTCAAAACAGACAACCTTTTAAACTGAATAAATTTAACTTTGTGAGAAAACCAAGAACATTCTGGGAAGGCCATGGTAGAAGCTGCATAATTTTTGAATCTCTTCAAATATTTCCGTAAAAACAGAGAAACCAGGAGAGCAAAAACAAACCCAGAAAAAAAAAAGAGAGCGAGAGACAAAATATCAACCTCAAAACTAGGTAAACACAGAAATACAACACGAATGACTATAAGACCTGCATGATACTCAACATCTGTGCAGGAAGAGAGGGAGCGACATGGAGCAAAGTGGTATCTGAGAGCCACGAGCATCTCTCTGCACAGCAGTTACATTCTCAGGAAGCAAAGGGCCTCAACAAGGTCTCAAGTTGGGGTCTAGAGAGGTCAAAGCCTTGTCAACTCTCAAAACATCTCATAGTTTCTTGCACATGGAGAAACTGAAAACAGTCTAAATCAATAGGGAACATACAACATGGACAAAATAAAAACAAAAGTCCAGGAAATTCCCTGGCAGCACAGTGGTTAGGACTCTGCACTCTCACTGTCCAGGACCTGGGTTCAATTCCCAGTAGGGGAACTAAAATCCCACAGGTCATGTGGCAGGGCCAAAAACACAAAGAAGTAAAGCAACATGGACAACACACAAAAATTAGTTTTTAAAAAAGCATAGACAAAAGCTAGAGAAGGGAAGGTGATATACACAGATGATCCTAGAAAATTATTTCTCAAAAACAGGAAACAGTTTTCCAAATACTCACTTACTGTAAAAAAATTTGACAGCTCATTTGGAAGATTTCAAAGGGCTTAAAAATCATTATATTCTTAAAACAAATACACTGGTTACAATCAACAGTGATCTTTTAGAAGTCAGGGTGAATCCAATACTAATGTTAAAAGATGCTGGATTCTTGATTTGGTAGAAATCACTGACAGAAAAAAAAATAGAGATAGAAATTCTAGCACTGCCCAAATGACCACATATATATATAAAAAAAAATCCAGAATACACAAAAATAGGAAGAAGGAAAAAAGAGATAATCCCTTACATTCAACAACAAAATATAAAATTAAAACTGTTGTCACTTTTGTTTTTTACATATTTATATATGTGTAATCAAAGTCTACAAATATTTGTTTTTCACAAATTATATCATAAGTATTTTTCTTCAAACTACTTCAATGGTTGTTTAATTCCATTGGATGGCAGTATCATAATCTCCTGTTAGGGATATTTCTAGAAGGAACAACGTTTTGGCAACTTATAAGTCTCATGAAAATGAAATGTGGCGATGTTAAAGAGCAGTCTAAATTTCTATCCACTAACAGGCAAATAATACATTCTTTTGTTTCTCATAAAGTAATCCCTAATATTTTAAAGCACGTTTTAGAAAAAAAATGATTCCAAAAACTTCAATGGAGAAAATAATTAATTTCTCTAATTTAAAGATATACTTAACATGCAGGTCAAAAGCTTCCAAAGCTACCAAAACCAACCAGTTAATAATCATGTAACAAAATATTTTAAAAGCGATTTTAATTCTAAGATGGCTAACAAACAAAAATATAGGCATTTTAAAGATGTGGATGAAGATTTTAAACTAAAATGAAAATTAATCATCTGCCAGAAATAAAGGCAATATAAATTAAGCCACTGAACCTAAGCGGAGTTTCTGAACCAGTAAAGAATCACAAAGAAACTCAGACAATGAGTTTTTGTATACGAACTTCCTAAGTTCAGTTCACCTACCCAAATGAATTAGAATAATCTTGCCCACTGCGCCAGCTCATGCCACTGAATAAAATGTTCTACTTTGGGTTATCTTAAGCTACATCACACAGTATCTTCGGCTCCCATGCTGGTAACAAGCTGTTTGACATAAATTAAGGAAATAGCTTCAATTTACATTAAATTTCAAAGATAATAAAGTATTAAACTACTAATTAGTTTCAAGACATGCTGCTTAAAGAAGTCTGCCATACTTCAGAAAATATATCATTAAAAAAAGAAATTATTTTTTAAAATTTTTGGTTGTATGTTTATGATTAAGACAACGCAAAACAGCATTTCAACACCCAAACACAAATAGTGTCTGTAAGAAATTACCATTCAAATTCCATCCGAGATTTAGAATTTAGATTCTAATTTAGATTTAGAATAATAATGCAAAATTTTTTCTAATTGTGTTAGGAACACTTATATCCTTATACCTTAACATAAATTATCAATATATAATCTAGGTCATACTTAGTAAAATATTACTTGCTAAAACCAAAACATTATTTTAAATAAATACATAAATAACAAAATGCACTGTTGGGGTGAAAAACTTCCTTGATCCTCTTAGGATACTTGGCAGGGGTCTGAATATTAAACTGACAAAGATTAACAAAGAAAAGCAGACAAATTTAATTAATCTAAGTTTTACATGACAGGAGAGCCTTTACAAAGAAAAGAAGATGTGAAGACACAGGTCTAAGCATTTTTATACAAGGTATGATGAACAATTGAAAGTAATGGAAAAATGTCATAGGACAAAAGAGTATGAGCCAACGGGTAGTAAGTAAACTGGGAAAAACTTAGCAAGGCCTGTTCATTCAGATTCCTCTTGGTATCCTCCAGCTCTGAAGATAAGGATGTTCCTTTCCTCCAGATTTAGGGGAGAAGGGACCCTCTCACATGAGGGTCTTATGATCTGCTTTAGTGAAGAAAGGAGAGGTCTGAGAGTCTTTCCTGCACCTGCTGTTTCTCAAAATCCTTCAGCTTTAAAATATTCAATATGCCAAGGTATCATATTTGGGGGCAGTGCGTTCTGAACCCTGCCAATGCAAAATGAAATATCCTGCAAATCACCCTTTCATAAACTATATATTTAGGCTTCCCTGGTAGTTCAGCTAGTAAAGAATCTGCCTGCCATGCAGGAGACCTCGGTTTAATTCCTGGGTCGGGAAGATCCCCTGGAGAAGGGATAGGTTACCCACTCCAGTATTCTTGGGTTTCCCTGGTGGCTCAGATGGTAAAGAATCTGGCTGCAATGTGGGAGACCTGGGTTCAATTCCTAGGTTAGGAAGACCCCCTGGAGGAGGGCATGGCAACCCCCTCCAGTATTCTTGCCTGGAGAATCCTCATGACAGAGGAGCCCAGCAGGCTACAGTCCATGGGGTCGCAAAAAAATAGGTAGGACACGACTGAGCAACTCAGCACAGCACACAGCAAACCATGTTATTTAGGATAACGGCCTAAATGGGAAGTGGGAAGAAACAAGCAAATACTAATCAAAGGAAAGCAGAGTAGCTATATTAATATGAGACAAAGTGAAACAAGAAACATTACCAAGACAAGGACATTGCAGCGTTTAGATCACTAATGAGACACAAATAATTTTAACTATGTAAGCACTTCACCACAAAATGTCAAAATAGAGGAGGTGAAAACTGATGAAAGAAATAACAGACAAATCCATGATTATACCTGAAAACTGAGTAATCAGGACAATAAATACTCAGAAAATCAGCAAAGATACAGAGGACTCAGTGTTATCAAACCAACTTGACCTATTTGACATTCATAAACAACTCTACCCAGCAGAGGAAAATACACAATCTTTTCAAGTGCACACGGCACATTTACCATAAAAGACCCTATTCTGATCCATTAAAAAAAAAAAAAGACCTCAGCACACTGATGAGAACTGAAATCATACAATGCTATCTTATCACAACAAAATAAACCAGAAATCATTAACAGAAAGGTATCTCGAAAATACCTAAACACTTCTAAATAGTACTCGAAATAAAAAAGAAGAGTAAAGGGAAAATTTTAAATATTTCAAACTATATGCTTTTGAACTATGGTATTGGAGAAGACTCTTGAGAGTCCTTTGGACTGCAAGGAGATCCAACCAGTCCATCCTAAAGGAAATCAGTCCTGGGTGTTCATCGGAAGGACTGATGTTGAAGCTGAAATTCCAACATTTTTGGCCACCTGATGCGAAGGAAGAGCTGACTCATTTGAAAAGACCCTGATGTTAAGAAAGACTTAAGGCAGAAGGACAAGGGGATAACAGAGGATGAGATGGTTGGATGGCATCATCGACTCAATAGACGTGAGTTTCGGTAAACTCCGGTAGTTGGTGATGGACTGGGAGGCCTGGTGTGCTAAGGTTCATGGGGTCGCAGAGAGTCGGACACGACTAAGCGACAAAACTGAACTGATATAAAAATGGAAACACAACATATCAAAATTGGTGGGATGTGGCTAGATCAGCGTGGCTGTTGTTTAGTTGCTCAGTCATGTCCAACTCTTTTGTGACCCCATGGACTGTAGCCCACCAGGGTCCTCTGTCCATGGGATTTCCCAGGCAAGGATACCAGAGTGGGTTGCTATTTTCTTCTCCAAGGGATCTTCCTAACTTAGGGGTCCAACCTGCGTCTCCTGCATTAGCAGGCAGATTCTTTACTGCTGAGCCACAAGGGAAGACCAAGATCAGTGTTTAGAGGGAATTTATAGTATTAAACACATACATTAAAAAAGGGAGGTGGATTCCCTTCTCACCACACCCTCTCCAGTATTTATAGATTTTTGATGTTGGCCATTCTCACTAGTGTGATGTAATACCTCATTGTAGTCTTGATGTGCCTTTCTCAAATACTTAGTGATGCTGACCATCTTTCCATGTGCCTTTTGGCCAGCTGTATGTCTTCTTTGGAGAAAAGTCTATTTTGATCTTCTGCCCATTTTTTGATTGGGTTATTTTATTTTTGGATACTGAGCTGCACAAATTGTTTGTATATTTTGGAGATTAAATCCTTGTTGGTTGCTTCACTTGCAAATATTGGTGGAAAGGTAAATTGGTGCAGCCACTATGGAGAACAATATAGATGTTCTTTAGGGATAAAAGAACTTTATTCCTGTAATTCTTAAAAAAAAAAAAAAAGCTTTTCTAGGGATTAAAAAAACTAAAAACAGAACTACCATATGACCCAGCAATCCTATTCCTAGGCATACAGCTGAAGAAAACCGTAACTTGAAGAGACACATGTACTGCAATGTCCACTGCAACACTACAGGACATGGAAGCAACCTAAATGTCCATCAACAGAGGAATGGATAAAGAAGATGCGGTACATATATACAATAGAATAATGTTGTTTGTTGCTGGTTTTAGGTTGCTAAATTGTATCTGACTCTTTTGTAACCCCATGGACTGCAATCTGCAAGTTCCTCTGTCCACAGGATTTCCCAGGAAGGATACTGGAGTGGGTTGCCATTTGCTTCTCCAGGAAATTTTCCCAACCCAGAGATCAAACCCACATCTCCTGCATTAGCAGGCAAATTCTTTACCACTGAGCCACCAGGGAAGCCCCAATGGAATATTATTCAGCTATCAAAAAGAAAAAATAATGCCATTTACAGCAAAATGGATGGACCTAGAGATCATCATTGGAGAAGGAAATGGCAACCCACTCCAGTTTCTTGCCTTGAGAATCCCAGGGACAGGGGAGCCTGGTGGGCTGCTGTCTATGGGGTCACACAGAGTCAGACACGACTGAAGCGACTTAGCAGCAGCAGCAACAGCAGAGATCATCAAAGTGAGTGAAGTAAGTCAGACACAATAATATTGCTTATATGTGGACTCTAAGAAAACAAGGGTACAAATGAATTTATTTATAAAACAGAAAAAGAATTATAGGTGTAAAAAACAAACTTATAGTTACTAGAGGATAAGGAGAGGGAGAGATAAACTGGGATAAATTGACATATACAAACTATTAGCACAAGAAACTCAGTCAGTACTCTGTAATGGCCTACATGGGAAAAGAATCTAAAAAAAAAGGAGTGGATATATGTATATGTATGACAGCCTCTCATTAATACTTGATCTTGCACCCTTAAAAAAGATGCAAAATTAAGAGAAAATTAAACAGAACGATGAAAATGGTAAAGAGCAAAAAATAACAAAACTGAAAATGTAAAATCAACATAGAAAAATCAATGAAACCAAAGGCTGGTTCTGAGAGCAATGAAATTGATAACCGTTTTGGCCAGACTGATTAAGATAAAAATAAAGATGCCATACATTGCCAATATCAGAAAGAAGAGAAGGCTATTAAAACAATTCCATATACATTAAAAAGACTAAAAGGGAATATTACAATTTAACACCTATAAATTCAACAAATTCCTTGAAAGATAAAATCTACCAAAGCTAACTCAGTAAGAATAGCTAATCAAAATAGGCCCATATCTATTGAAGAAATTGGACTCATAGATTAAAAACCTTCCAACAGAGAAAACTCCAGCCCAGAGGATATAGATCTCTTAAATCCCCATTTCTTTCCTGGAAACTTCCTATCTGAGGCTTCTCTCAAATTGGACCATCTGCTCTCTAGGCCTGCTATATAGCCCTCCCACCTGGGACATCATTTCACTGTTCCCCTGGGTTGAATCTACTATTTCCTACACCCCAGGTCTTTTTTTCACATCTTTATTTTTTGACAGTAGGATTTCTGAGGCCTTTTCAGATCTGAAAACATCTTTATTCTAACTTCCATACCTGACATATTGTTACTTAACTAGCCATTCTGCTGATCAAGAAGACTGATGATATATTCTTTTTCTCATTAGGTTTTCTCTGGAAATCTTCAGAAATTTTTTTTTAATTCCTGGTGCTGTGAAATTTCACAAACATATGCCTATGGCTAGGCTTTTTAATTTTTTTTAATTGAGCACTCCTAAGCCACTTGATGAAAGTGAAAGAGGAGAGTGAAGAAGCTGGCTTAAAGCTCAACATTCAGAAAATGAAGATCATGGCACTGGTCCCATAACTTCATGGCAAACAGATGGGGAAACACTGGAAATGGTGTCAGACTTTACTTTGGGGGCTCCAAAATCAGTGCAGATGGTGACAGCAGCCATCAAATTAAAAGACGCTTATTCCTTGAAAGGAAAGTTATGACCAACCTAGACAGCATATTAAAAAGCAGAGATATTACTTTGCCGACTAAGGTCTGTCTAGTCAAGGCTATGGTTTTTCCAGTGGTCATATATGGATGTGAGAGTTGGACTGTGAAGAAAGCTGAGCGCCAAAGAATTGATTTTTTTGAACTGTGGTGCTGGAGAAGACTTTTGAGAGTCCCTTGGAATGCAAGGAGATCCAACCAGTCCATTCTAAAGGAGATCAGTCCTGGGTGTTTTTGGAAGGAATGATGCTGAAGCTGAAACTCCAATACCTTGGCCACCTATGTGAAGAGCTGACTCACTAGAAAAGACCCTGATGCTGGGAGGGATTGGGGGCAGGAGGAGAAGGGGACGATAGAGGGTGAGATGGCTGGATGGCATCTTGGACTCAATGGACATGAGTGTGAGTGAACTCTGGGAGTTGGTGATGGACAGGGAGGCCTGGCGTGCTGCGATTCATGGGGTTGCAAAGAGTCGGATACGACTGAACTAAACTGAAGGAACAAACACATAAAATGCTGTACACCTGGTTTTTAATGAAGGTTACTTTTGCTGGGATAGAATCTGGGGTAATGTTAATGTTTTGCTGTCAACTTTTTATATATTTATGTTGCTTGAAAGAGTTTATAACAATTATGCATTTATTTATTTTTAATGAAAAGAAGTAATCATAAAATAATATAGTAGGACCATTATTACATTAAGGAAAAAAAAAGCAAAAAAGCAAAACTATGTGGTTGGATACATATATAGACATAAGGAAATGCATTAAAGTCTGAAAGGACGCATTCCAGGATTCTACAGTTTTTATAAGAGCCACTAAAAGAATTATTAGGTATGTATAATTTCCAAAATAACTGGGTAAAAAAAAACCCACAAATTATGAATGGATTAAATGATCCAACCACCAAATGCTCCAATTTTAAGACAAAGATGTCCCACTCGATTTTTTAAAACCAATTCTAAGTACACATTAACCAAAAAAAGGGCTGATATAGTTAAACCAAAATCATAAAGAGGTCACAGATTGGATAAGACACAGGAAACATGACAACTAAATACACTGTGGGATCTGGATTGAGTCCTGGAACAAAAAAGAATAGTACTGTTATGAGAAAACTAGTGATAAAGTATATAATTTAGTGACTAGCACTGTAACAATATTAATTTCTTGGCTTTGAGAATTATACTGATTATGCATTGTGTTAACATTAGAAGGAGGTTGAAGAGTTCACAGAAACTTTCTGTGCTATTTTTGCAACTTTTAAGGAAATCTAAAAATATTTCAAAAAGTTAGATTAGACATTAACACGAAGCACATTACTAGGGATAAATAGGGACACTTTTTCATGGAACAAAAGTTCAGTTCATAGGAAGACAGACGAATTAGAAATCTGAATATGCTTCTAGTAACATGACTTCAAAATAAATAAACCAAAACTTGGCAGAAAACTATAGGAGAAAATAAAATCCAACATTACACAGGGAGATTTAACATACAGTAAATTGTCTGTAACAGGCAAGCACATGTGAGTGCACACAAATACACACAAAAATCAGTAAGGAAAGAGAAGATTTTAACAGAAGCATTAACAAATTTCACGTAATAGACACAAAGTACTGTACCTGTTAACTGCACAAGTTATGAAGACATCACTAACACAGTCATCGGAGAAGGCAATGGCACCCCACTCTAGTACTCTTGCCTGGCAAATCCCATGGACGGAGGAGCCTGGTAGGCTGCAGTCCATAGGGTTGCTAAGGGTCAGACATGACTTCACTTTCACTTTTCACTTCATGCATTGGAGGAGGAAAAGGCTACCCACTCTAGTGTTCTTGCCTGGAGAATCCCAGGGACGACGGAGCCTGGTGGGCTGCCGTTATGAGGTTGCACAGAGTTGGACACGACTTAGCAGCAGTAGCAGCAGCAGCAAAACAGTCATGTAACATTTTAAAAAGGACATTTCAATGATTCTTCAATTCAGATATCTGATGGTAATTTCCTTCCAAGGAGTAAGCGTCTTTTAATTTCATGGCTGCAGTCACCATCTACAGTGATTTTGGAGCCGCCCAAAAATACAAAGTCTGACAGTTTTCACTGTTTCCCCATCTATTTCCCATGAAGTGATGGGACCGGATGCCAAGATCTTCGTTTTCTGAATGCTGAGTTTTAAGCCAACTTTTTCACTCTCCTCTTTCACTTTCATCAAGAGGCTTTTTAGTTCCTCTTCACTTTCTGCCATAAGGGTGGTGTCATCTGCATATCTGAGGTTATTGATATTTCTCCCGGCAATCTTGATTCCAGCTTGTGCTTCTTCCAGCCCAGCGTTTCTCATGATGTACTCTGCAGAGAAGTTAAATAAGCAGGGTGACAATATACAGCCCTGATGTACTCCTTTTCCTATTTGGAACCAGTCTGTTACAGTTCCCTGTCCAGTTCTAACTGTTGCTTTCTGAGCTGCATACAGATTTCTTAGGAGGCAGGTCATGTGGTCTGTATCCCTGTATCATCACTTCACAACAAATAGATCAGGAAAAGTGGAAACAGTAACAGATTTTATTTTCTTGGGCTCCAAAGCCACTGCAGACAGTGACTGGAGGCATGAAATTAAAAGATGCTTACTCTTTGGAAAAAAAGTTATGACCAACCTAAACAGCATATTAAAAGTAGAGCCATCATTTTGCCAACAAAGGTCAGTCTAGTCAAAGCTATGGCTTTTCCAGCTGTCATGTATGGATGTGGGAGTTGAACAATAATTGATCCAACTGAGCACTGAAAAATTGATGCTTTTGAACTGTGGTGTTGGAGAAGACTCTTGAAAGTACCTTGGACTGCAAGAAGATCCAACCAGTCAAAAGGAAATCAGTCCTGAACATTCATTGGAAGGGCTGATGCTGAAGCTGAAGTTCCAACACTTTGGCCACCTAATGCGAAGAACTGCCTCGTTAGAAAAGACCCTGATGATAGGAAAGATTGAAGGCAGGAGGTGAAGGGGATGACAGAGGACAAAATGGTTGGATGGCGTCACTGACTCAATGGACATGAGTTTGAACAAGCTCCGGAAGTTGGTGATGGACGACAGGGAAGCATGGCATGCTGCAGATCATGGGATCACAAAGAGTCGGACATGACTGAGCAACTTAACAACATACCAGAAATGGGCTTCCCTCGTGGCTTAGTGGTAAAGAACCGGCCTGCCAACCCAAGAGATGGAGGTTTAATCCTTGCGTTGGGAAGAGCCCATGGAGAATGGAATGGCAACCCACTCTAGTATTCTTCCCTGGATATCCCATGGACAGAGGAACCTGGCAGGCTACAGTCCCTAGGGATAAATAGGGACACTTTTTCATGGAACAAAAGTTCAGTTCATAGGAAGACAGACGAATTAGAAATCTGAATATGCTTCTAGTAACATGACTTCAAAATAAATAAACCAAAAATTGGCAGAAAACTATAGGAGAAAATAAAATCCAACATTACACAGGGACATTACACAGGGGTGGCTAAAGAGTCGGACGCTACTAAGCTATTAAACAACAATAATATTAGAACTACATATATGCATAGCCTATAATATAGTCATTTCACCAGTGGGTATATATCCAACAGAAATGTATACATATGTTCACCAAAATACTTACAAAAAATGTTCATACCAGACCTATGAGTAATAGCCAAAAGCTGGATAAAATACTGCACAGCATTAAGAACAAACAACTGCTACATAACTTGTATGAATCCCACAATATTAAGCAAAAGTGAGACACAAAAGACTATACACTGTGTTTCCATTTATATAAAGTCTATAATCAGTAAATTTATTGATGATATCAGAAACTGAAAAGTGGGGCTTCTAGGACATGAGTAACGCTCTTTCCTGGATATACACACTTGGTGAAAATTCAGTGAACTGTAAACTTATGATTCATGCACTTTTCTGCGTGTCTATTAACCTTTAATAATTAACACAGTAAAAACATTTCATATTTACAAACTCTATGCCTTTGAAGGAAAATTGTGTACATCTTCTGTTCACTTTTCTGATTTGCCATCCTTACCACCAATGAGATATCTTAATTCCTGTTACCTTACATAGAAGGTAGTTTTGTTTTAATTAATTCTCTTGGTATACTACTGCACAGGATACCCACATGTTTATGTAACCGTCATTTCAGGTTAGTTCCACAATAGATCCCAAGGAGAAATCTTTGAAAAGTCAGTAACTTGTCATTGTGAAAGTTAACTGGGAAAGAAGGGGGGAGGGGAAGCTCCTTAAAACGTACTTTTGTTTGGCCCTTTGTTTTGGCTCACCTTTATCTACCACCACTGTGATTTAATCTGCATAAAATGTTCAAAGGAGCCTTTCAAAAAGCCTCTTCTGGTGGAAAAGTTTTTCTTCCCACGGCATCCTAATAATGCTGTTACCTTGTTTCATCCAGTTCCTTCCACCCACGGTGCTTAAAGTAAATATTTCACAAATACTATCGGGTGGTGTCACCTTCCAGCCAGGACGAGAAATGTGGGCCCAGAGACACTATGAACTCAAAAAAATTCTAAGTATCTTTCTACAGCATGGCTCCGCCTACCTGAGGAATCACTGTATTCTTTGCCGAAACTTAAAGTGTGAGAACTGAAATACAAACCAGTGAGTGACTCTCAAGGGCACGGAGTCAATCCTAGGTTGAGCCAGGACCTCCAACTCACTGCCTCTTAAGGGAAAAGCAAACCAACAACAAAACCCTCGAATAAAAACTCAGCTGCAGCACTCTTGTAATAAGAAACAGGGAAGATGCCGAAATCCTGCCGAGAAAGTAGACCGGAGGACCACACGACGCTGACCTTCGAGGGAGCCCCATCATTCCCGGCCGAACGGGGCCAGCATTCACCCGGTGCAGCTCCCGAGCGGCCCCTTCCCCCTTCTCCAAGGAGGCTGCGGCCGGAAATTCCAGGGCTGGTCTCAACCCACCCCTCCTTTTCTCGGATAGCCCAAACCTCCCACCCTACCCGCTTACCTGCGATGCGCCCTGCACAGCCCGGGGAGCAGACTGCGCTCTCGCCCAGAGTTTCTCGGGCCAGACGCGCAGCCTCCACGTCAGCCAATCGCAGCTCGCTCGGAGCCTCCAGCCCCGCGTTCCTCTGCGCGACGAAGTGCGCGCGCTCGCGAATGCCCCGCGGGCGCGACGGAGGAGCGGGCCAGACGCGCGCGGCGCGCGAGGATCCACTGCGGGCAGGGGCGGAGCAGACGCCGGGCGGGGCCAGGCGGCGCGCACAGGCATGCGCATTTCGCGCCACTAGGGCCGCGGGCGGGTCCCTGGGCGACGGAGCAAGCTTACGAAGTCTTTGCTGGAGTTTGGAGAAGACACTTTTAGTAGTTGAGGTTGTCAAGTTTGAGATAAACGGCGCATTCTGTGAGACCAAATATTCCCCGGACAAAAGTTAATCTGGTTAGGGGAGGAAACCACGTCCATAACAACGTGTCTTGTGGCCTCAACTTGAGCGTTGTGGAGTTTCCACAGAAACTGGCGGAAATGGGGTTTCCGGTGCTGTTTTTGTCCTGAGGTGAGAGGGAGAGTGGGGATGGGACCCCAGGAAGAGAAGACGAACGTGTTGGGAAGGAATGGTTGAATGAAAAAGGCCGCATTCGGACTCCAGTTGGGCTAATAAAAAGCAGTACCCACCTCTTAGACAAAGAACGCTTCAGACTAAAACTAGGAGGTACTTAAGAAAAAGATACGCATGCTTAACGTTCAATATATGGATTCTTTAAAACAAGAGGTTGAACTTTCAGAATTAAAAAATTAAGCCCTCAATTCGTGTACCTCTGTGTTGAAACAAGAAAGAATTATAGCTGATAGTAATTCAAATGTGGTTTTCTTGTACCACAGATAAGTGTTCCTTTTATAAATGTCACGTTAATTCCTTCAGACGCCACATAGTTATTGAAGAAGATACCATGTACCAGGTACTCTTCTGAGTTTGGATAATAAGCAATAGTAATGATTTCTTACATATCCCCGAAGAATATGTATAATATAAAGTATTGATGGTCTCTTAAGTTAGTCGTTAATGAAAGGAACTTACACTTTAGTAAAAAAGGGGGGTGGAATGAAAAACCAATGTAAATTAGTTGGAACACAGTTGTAACACAAGCTCTTGGTTATTATATTGTAATGAATGCACAGGGTTCTGAAGAAATTTTCTTTTTTATAGATTCAGCTTTGAAATCCATTTTTCTTTACTTCAGTCAAGGTCTGAATCAGATATTTATGGACAAAAAGTACCATAAAAATATAAGAGGCAAAAAGGAGAATGGGTCAGAGTAGATGGGAAGAGCACCCTAATCAGGAAAAAGGTTTGACTTGTGAAAAGCTTTAAGGGCAATTCATATTTATGTTATTTAAAAAAAAAAAAAAAAAGGAGGGAGAGTCGCTTTTCCTAGCTAGAGTAGCAAGACATAAGAGAGAATAGTTAACACTGAGAAAAGTCAAACCAAATAAGGAATTTATACGTTAAATTGAAAGAATGTGATTATACTATTTTTCTTTGGCTAAGGGTACATTCAGTTCAAGTTCAGTCGCTCAGTCGTGACTGACTCTTTGTGACCCCATGAATCGCAGCAGGCCAGGCCTCCCTGTCCATCACCAACTCCCAGAGTTCACTCAGACTCACACCCATCGAGTCCATGATGCCATCCAGCCATCTCATCCTCAATTGCCCCCTTCACCTCCTGCCCCCAATCCCTCCCAGCATCAGTCTTTTCCAATGAGTCAACTCTTCGCATGAGGTGGCGAAAGTATTGGAGTTTCAACTTCAGCATCATTCCTTCCAAAGAACACCCAGGACTGATCTCCTTTAGGATGGACTGGTTGGATCTCCTTGCAGTCCAAGGGACTCTCAAGAGTCTTCTCCAACACCACAGTTCAAAAGCATCAATTCTTCGACGCTCAGCTTTCTTCACAGTCCAACTCTCACATCCATACATGACCACTGGAAAAACCATAGCCTTGACTAGATCGACCTTTGTTGGCAAAGTAATGTCTCTCCTTTTGAATATGCTATCTAGGTTAGTCATAACTTTCCTTCCAAGGAGTAAACATCTTTTAATTTCATGGCTACCGTCACCATCTGCACTAATTTTGGAGCCCCAAAATAAAGTCTGACACTGTTTCCACTGTTTCCCTATCTATTTCCCATAAAGTGATGGGACTGGATGCCATGATCTTCGTTTTCTGAATGTTGAGTTTTAAGCCAGCTTTTTCACTCTCCTCTTTCACTTTCATCAAGAGGCTTTTTAGTTCCTCTTCACTTTCTGCCATAAGGGTGGTCTCATCTGCATATCTGAGGTTATTGATATTTTTCCCAGCAATCTTGATTCCAGCTTGTGTTTCTTCCAGCCCAACGTTTCTCATGATGTACTCTGCATAGAAGTTAAATAAGCAGGGTGACGATATATAGCCTTGACGTATTCCTTTTCCTATTTGGAACCAGTCTGTTGTTCCCTGTCCAGTTCTAACTGTTGCTTCCTGACCTGCATACAGATTTCTCAAGAGGCAGGTCCGGTGGTCTGGTATTCCCATCTCTTTCAGAATTTTCCACAGTTTATTGTGATCCACACAGTCAAAGGCTTTGGCATAGTCAATAAAGCAGAAATAGATGTTTTTCTGGAACTCTTGCTTTTTCCATGATCCAGCGGATGTTGGCAATTTGATCTCTGGTTCCTCTGCCTTTTCTAAAACCAGCTTGAACATCTGGAAGTTCACTGTTCACGTATTGCTGAAGCCTGGCTTGGAGAATTTTGAGCATTATTTTACTTGATGTGAGATGAGTGCAATTGTGTGGTAGTTTGAGCATTCTTTGGCATTGCCTTTCTTTGGGATTGGAATGACAACTGACCTTTTCCAGTCCTGTGGCCACTGCTAAGTTTTCCAAATTTGCTGGCATTAACCCTGGTTTTTTTAAAGTTCATTAGCTTCATGTGGAAAACCTCTTCGGTAAGAAGAAAATCCATGTTTTCTTTCCTCTTAGTAACCTGTTTTTTCTTCTGCTGTTTTTATTCAGTGAGTTCAAACATTATGCCTTTTCTCCTTGTCCTTCTTCCCACTTAACCAGGAGTAACTAATGTTCTTTTCTTGAACTTTACATGCCACAATAACTAATTTTTTCCTAATCCCTTCCACCACCACCATCATCACTCACATGTACATTTTTTCATTCTCAATCCTGCTAATGGTTGCCAGTCTACAAGAAATGAAAGGCCCCAATTAGAGCTTTTTTTCTCAAGCTAATTATCAAAGCCAATATGTCCTTATCCCTCTTATAAGTTGGATAAGTATGAGAGAAGTTAAGAAAATGAACTTCATTTTCATTACAGAGAGCAGAAGAATGTCAGATCATGAATGCTTTTAAGTTCACAAATATATTTCCCACAATGTGCTAGCCACACCAGTCAGTTCTGGAAATAAAATAGTGAACAAAATCTATGCACCCATGTAGCTTAGAATATTTTTTTTATTAGTGTTCTCCAGAGATATAGAAACTACAAGGTTAGATAGACAGATAGATAGGTTTTTATTGTAAAGGGTATCTTGCTTTAATTTGCAATTTTGAGCTTAATCCTCCCCTGATCTCAGTGCCTTTATCTTCCACCATTCCCTTTCTTAGGGTTTTGTTGATGGCTCAGGGGTTAAGAATATGCCTGCCAATACAGGAGACTTGGGTTCAATCCTTGGGTGGGGAAGATCCCCTGGAGAAGGAAATGGCAACCCATTCCAGTATTCTTGCCTGGAAAATCCCATGGACAGAGGAGCTTGGTGGGTTACAGTCCATGGGGTTGCAAAGATTCAGACATAACTTAGTGATTAAACAACATTCACTTTCTTATGTACCTAATAAAAGAACTTCAGAATACATAAAACAAAATGTGTTAGCACTTCAGAGAGAAATCCATCATTAATATAAAATTATAATCAGATATTTCACACTCATCTCAAAAATTGATAGAGCAAGCAGAAAGAAAATCGGGAAGGGTGTATAAGGCTTGAACAACACAATCAACCACAACAGTATTAACCAACTTACCTAATTGACTTTTATAGAATAGCTATTAACAACAGGATACACTTTCTTTCAGGTATGCATAAGATATTTCAAGACAGGCCATAATTTATATCATAAATACAAATTCATTAAAAAAGATTCCAATTAGGGAGTGACATTAAGAAGATGGCAGACTAGGCAATCCCAGACCCTCCTTCTCCCATGGAGACACAAATTTAACAATAATACATGGGCCAATTGCCTTTGTGAGAAACCCAGAAACCAGTTAAGTGGGTCCTGCACCTTAGGTTAATGTGAAACCAACTGCATCAGTACCCAGTAAGAAATCTTGTGGCACTCACTTGCAAGTGATTCACCCCCAATAAAACATGATTGGGAGGAAACTCTCAACTCCCATCTTCTCACTGAGAAGAAAAAGGAGAACATATATTCAGTGATCAAGAAGGTGCCTGGGGGAGTGGTTTCTATCTTCCTTGAATCTAAAAACTGACAGGAATGGGCAGCCAGTTTGGGGCTGCTAAGAACAAAAGCAATCAATGTGCCCCAGAGTCCACTATATTACAGGCAGAAGTTAGATGGGAGACAAGTACCACAGCTTACTTCTGCATCACAGAGGCAGAAAGATCCAAAAGGAGAGTCTCAATAGAAATTGGCAACCCTCTTCAATTATTAGATTACGCATACAAGCCCAAAGTGCGTGTAAGGCTTAAGATGTCTCTAGCTGGATTGATTATAGAAAGTTCTCCCTGTATGAAGCCAGACCACAAAAACTGGGAGATGGCTGATTTTTCAAATGCTAAAGTTCCAACAGAAGATGACAGGACATACAAAGAATAGGAAACTACCCACTGAAAGGAGCAAATTAAATTTGATACCTACCCTAATGAAATAGAAATATACAAATTACCAAAAATTCAAAATAACCATCATATGGATGCTCAGTGAATTAAGACAGCACAGATAGATAACTAGTGTAGTCAGGAAAGCATAATGTTAACAAACAACATTAACAAAGATAAACCATGAAGAAGATCTAAACAGAAATTCTGAAATTGAATTCTTGACCAGAAAGAAGAAAGAATCAATGAAATTGAATACAGAACTTTCAAAATCACTCAGGCAGAGGAGCAAGAAAAAAAAAAGAATGAAGAAAAATTACAAGAGGCTAAGGGACTTATGGAACATCATCATGTGAAACAACATAAGCATAATGAGAGTCCCAGAAGGAAAAGAAAAGGAAGGCAGAGAGCATATTTGAAGAAATAATGACTGTAAACTCACCAAATCTGAGGAGAGAAACTGATATAAAATTCAGGAGGCTCAAAAATTCTGATGAGATAAATGTAGAGACCTATACTGAGACACACAAACTATCAAAAATCTGAGACAAAAAGTGAATCTTGAAAATGAGAAAAAACAGTTTGTCATGTACAAAGGAGCTTTTTATGAGATTATAAGCACATGTCTCAGCTGAAACTTCTCAGGTTAGAAGGGAGTGGGATGATGTATTCAAAGTGCCAAAAGAAAAAAGTGGCCAATCAAGAATACTATACTCTGCAAAAATCGGTTTAAATAACAAAGAAGAAAAAAAGTTTTTCCAGATAAAGTAAATCTATAGGCTTTCATCACCATTACTCCTGCCCTACAAAAAATGCTGAAAGGAACTCTTTAAGTTTAAATGAAAGAATGGTAAACAACAATACAAAGCCATAAGAAAAAGTAAAGCTCCCCGGTAAAGGTAAATTTATAGACAAATATAGAATTCTATAGTATTTGTAATCATATGCATGAAATCGCTTTTAAATCTATAAAATTTAAAACAGAAAAGCATGAAAACTACAAATCTGTTAATGGATTTGCAACATAAGTCATCTTTCATGTGTGTGTCATCAACATAAAGGGTTGGACAGATGTAACCAAAGGAAAATATATTCTATATATGCATATGCATAATGGGAAAGGAGAAAGGAATTAAAACAGTTTACTATAAAAAAAATTCATTGATTTATAATTTTAAAATGACAACAATAAAGAAAAGAATAGGAAGAAAAACTACACAGAATACAAGCAGCTAAGGAAATGGCAATAGTAAATCTTATCCTGTCAGTAATTATTTTTTTAACAATTACTTTAAATGTGAATGTATATTCAAATATGTAGATTGGCTAAATGGATGAGGAAACAAGATCAACTATATGTTGCCTACAAGAGACTCCCTTTAGAGCTAAGGAAACATTAAAAGTGAAAGGAAGAGAAAAGATACTGCATACAATCAGAACTTGCAGAGAGCAGCAATGGCCAACTTCTGTCCGATAAAATAGCTTTAAGACAGAAACTGTCACAAGAGACAAAGATGGACATTATATAATAATAAAATAAAATAATAATAAAAGTGTCAATTCACCAACAAGATGTAACAATTTATAAATTTGATCATTGAAAAAGCAAGAGAATTCCTGCTGATGTTGGCAATTTGATCTCTGGTTCCTCTGCCCTTTCTAAATCCAGCTTGAACAACTGGAATTTCACAGTTCACGTACTGTAGAAGCCTGGCTTGAAGAATTTTGAGCATTACTTTGCTAGTGTGTGAGATGAATGCAGTTGTGCAGTAGCTTTAACATTCTTTGGCATTACCTAACATTAGAATGCCTTAATATATGCAGCAAACATTGAGAGAACTGAAGGGAAAAATAGATTGCAATATAGTAATAGGAGACTTTAATGCCCAACTTTCAACTACAGGTAGGTCAGCAAAACAGCAGATCAAATAAGGAAACAGAAAACTTGAACAACACTATAGACCAACCTAGCAGACATATGACAGAGAAGGCAATGGCACCCTACTCCAGTACTCTTGCCTAGAAAATCCCATGGAAGAAGGAGCCTGGTGGGCTGCAGTCCATGGAGTCGCTAAGAGTCAGACACGACTGAGCGACTTCACTTTCACTTTTCACTTTCATGCATTGGAGAAGGAAATGGCAACCCACTCCAGTGTTCTTGCCTGGAGAATCCCAGAAATGGGGGAGCCTGGTGGGCTGCCATCTGTGGGGTCACACAGAGTTGGACACGACTGAAGCAACTTAGCAGCAGCAGACATGTGAACAACATTATACCCAACAATGGGGCTTCCCTGGTGGCTCAGTGGTAAAGAATTTGCCTGTTAATGGAGATGATTGGATCCCTGGTCCAGTAAGGTCCCCTGGAGAAGGAAATGGCAACCTACTCCATCTTCTTGCCTGGAAAATATCATGGACAAAGGAACATGGCAGGCTACAGTCCATGGAGTCACAAAGAGTCAGAAATGTTCCATTTCCAAGATATATTAGGCCAGAAAACAACTCTTAATAAATTTAAGAAGTTTGAAATAAAGTACCTTCTCCAATCACAAATGAAGCTAGAAATCAACAACAAAGAAAATAGGAAAATCTGCAAATTATTAACCATTATTAAGTAAAAAAAAATCCCATGGACAGAGTAGCCTGGCAGGCTACAGTCCTGGAGTCAGACTTGACTGAAAGGACTGAGCATGAGCACAATATCAAAACTATGGGATGCTGCAAATGGAGTACTAACTGGGAAGTTTATAGTAGTAAATGCTTGCATCAAAAGAAAAAAAATAAACACAAACCTCAAGTTGACAACCTAACTTTAGACCTCAGGAAACTAGGAAAATGAAGCCAAACTAAGTCTAAAGTTCAAAAAAGAGAAGAAATAATAAAGATTAGAACAAAGATAAATGAAATAGACTAGAAAGACAGTTGATTTTTTTAAAAAAGATCAACAAAACTGATAAGCCTTTGCCTAAACGTAGAGAAAAAAAAAGAGGACTCATAACTAAAATTAGAAATGAAATTGAAGACATTGCCACTGATGTGACAGAATTAAAAATGACCACAAGAGCTCATGGTTCCAGTGGGGAGAAAAGGAGGAAGCAGGAATGGGGTGGTTGAGGGAGGACCTGCCAACGCAGCTTCTCCAACCGCTGCCACTACCATCTCTATGCTTGTGATGTGGGAAAGTGAAAGTGAAGTCACTCAGTCATGCCGGACTTGCGACCCCATGGATAGCCTGCCCCAAGCTCCTCTGTCCATGGGATTTTCAAGGCAAGAGTACTGGAGTGGGTTGCCATTTCCTTTTCCAGGGGAATCTCCCAACCCAGGGATCGAACCCAGGTCTCTCACATTGTAGACAAACGCTTTACCATCTGAGCCACCAGGGAAGTCCTGTGATGTGGGAAAGGAGGTGTAAATTCTGACCTGCGCCTGTGGTGGAGCCTCTGCAAGAAGGTCAGCAGCGGGAACGTGAAGGCGGATATAAATAAACTCAGTATTGGCGGTAGCATCTAACTGCTGCTGTAAGTGAGAGAGTCCAGGCCTAGTAAGAACGTCGAGCTACAGGAGGATGAAATCAGAGGACTGTGCTTAAAGTCCCAAGAGAGCTTTCTCAATCAGTCTTATCCTGCTAGAACTTGAAGCACCACTCAAGATACTGGTGATATCATGGGCAATACTACGATTTGCTTCGACTTTTTGAGTAGAGTGGTGCAATCCTGCAAGAAAGCAATTACCTGTTTACTGGGGACTATCAGCCTCTTGTTGGCTTACAAAATCAAATATCCTGAGGAATTTTTTTCTTCTCAGAGGAAACCACGAATGTGCCAGCATCAATAGGATTTATGGATTTTATGATGAGTGTAAAAGAAGATATAACATTAAACTATGGAAAACTTTCACAGCCTGCTTTAACTGTTTATTGATAGCAGCCATTGTGGAGGAGAAAATATTCTGCTGTCATGGAGGTTTATCACCAAATCTTCAATCCATGGAACAGATTTGGCTTTATGTGACCAACTGATGTACCAGATCAAGGTCTTCTTTGTGATCTTTTGTAGTCTGACCCCGCTGAAGATGTCTTAAGCTAGGGTGAAAATGACAGAGCTAAGTGTCCACATTTGATGCAGAAGTGGTTGTAAAAATAACCATAATTTGGATCTTATATGTAAAGCCCATTAAGTGGTTGAAGATGGATATGAATTTTTTGCAGAGAGGCAGTTGGTCACTCTGTTTTCCATCCCAATTATTGTAGAGTTTGACAATGCAGGTACCATGATGAGTGTGGACGAAACACATCTGATGTGTTCTTTTCAGATTTTAAAGCCTGCAGAGATGGCAACCCACTCCAGTACTTTTGCCTGGACAATCCCATGGATGGAGGAGCCTGGTGGGCTGCGGTCCATGGGGTCGCTAATAGTTGGACACGACTGAGAGTCTTCACTTTCAATTTTCACTTTCATACATTGGGGAAGGAAATGGCAACCCACTCCAGTGTTCTTGCCTGGAGAATCCCAGGGACGGCGGAGCCTGGTGGGCTGCCGTCTATGAGGTCGCACAGAGTCGGACATGACTGAAGTGACTTAGCAGCAGAGAAAAAGAAGCCAAATGCCATGAGACCCATAACACCTCCAAGGGGTATGAGCACAAAGCAAACAAAGAAATTGATGTCATGTTGACACTGCTTAGTTGGGACTTATATAGTATATAACCTTCATTTTTTAAACCTGTAATGTGTATTGGTCAGCTTGCTCAAACAGTGTTTTGGGGGCCCCTCCTTTTCCATTTTTTACTTAAGGAATGGTATTTGCTGGTTATAACAGCAAATGAAAGACTTTCCACTCCCAAGGAAAAATGTTTTGTTTTGATTCTGTTCCTCTGAAAACAACTTTAATGAGGGTGTAAAAGCTGTACACTTAGAACAGTGTACCCTGTCTAAGGGGTGAGTGTACAACTGTTTTGTTTTTAAATTCAGTACAGCCCCTGAATAATGTAAATGTTCATTTTCTTTAAGATATAAAGAGCTCTAGGGTGCTCAGTCTGTACATGTTACTGTCATAAAATGCATACTGTTGGATACAAACTACTGTGAACATTTTTGTTTCAAAGGGACTGTCTTTTTTTGTTGTTGTTCTCATTGTCTTATCATGTAAAACTACTTTTTATAGCTATCAACATTAGGAATAACTGTCAACCTTGCCAGCATCACTGGTATGTATATTTAATTAAAGCACACTTTCCCCTGTGGTATACTTAAAATGACAGTTAAAGCCATTATTTTCTAAAAAATGACCGCAAGAGACAAATATGAACAGTTATATGCCAACAAAATGGATAATCTAAAAGAAGTTGATAAATTCCTAGAAAAATACAACCTACCAAGATTGAATTGTGCAGAAATAAAAAAAAATCTGAACAGATCTTTAACTAATAAGGAGATTGAAGCAGTAATCAAACCTCGACAAAGAAAGGTTCTGGACCAGAAGGCTTCACTGGAGAATTCTACTAAACATTTAAGAATTAGCACCAATCCTCCTTAAAAATTCCAAAGAATAAAAGAGGAAGGAACACTTGCAAACTCATCCTATGAGTATCCTATACTCATAGGATACTAGTTTTAGTATCCTATACTAAAACTAGATAAAAAGAGGAAACAACAGACTAACATCCCTGATGAACAATGATGAAAAAATCCTCAGCAGAATACTCCCAAATTGAATCCACCAGCACATTAAAATGATTATTTACCATGATCATGTGGGATTTTTATCTGGAACAAAGGCTCTATTCAACATATCAAAATCAATCAACATTAACAAAAGACAAAAATCACATGAGTGTCTCAACTGAAATCAGAGAAAGCATTTGACAAAACTTGACATTCTTTCATTATTTATAAAAGACAACAAACTAAGAATAGAAAAAGCTATTTCAACATAATGGGCTTCCCAGATGACTCAGGGGTAAAGAATCAGTCTGCCAATGCAGGAGGCTCAGGAGACAGAGGTTCGATCCCAGTCGGGAGATCCCCTGGAGAAGGAAACGGCAACCACTCCACTATTCTTGCCTTGAAAATGTCATGAACAGAAAATTCTGCCTGTAGAACTACAGTCCGTGGGGTTGCAAGGAGTCATATGTGACTGAACGTGCATGCACACATCTCAACATAATAAAAACCAGGTATAAAAACCTACAGCAAACATCATATTCAATGGTGAATACCTAAAAGCTTTTCCCTTAAGATCAGGAACACAGCAAGGATGCCCACTGATACCATTACTATTCAACATAACATGGGATTCCTAGTCAGTTCAATTAGGCAGAAAAAAAATTAATATAGGCATTCAAATTGGAAATAAAGAGGTAAAATTAACTCTTTCTGCAGATGATATTATTTTAGATGAAAATCCTAAAGGTTCCACAATGAAATTACTATAGGTAATAAACAATTTCAGCCAAGTTTCAGGATATAAAAATCAATGCACAGACAGTTATTTTTTTGTACACTAACAATGACCAATGTGAGAAGGAAATTAAGAAAATGACTGCACTTAGTATAGCATGAAAAAGGATAAAATAATTAGCAATAAACTTAGCTGAAGAGGTGAAAAACTTGTATACTGAAAACTGTAAGACATGTCTAAAGAAATTAAGAAGATGCAAATAAATGGAAAGACATTCATGCTTGTGAACTGGAAGACAGTATTGTTTAAATATCCATACTACCCAAAGTGATATACAGATTTAGTTCAATCCCTATTAAAATCCTATGGCAATTTTAAAGAAATAGGAAAAATCTAAAATTCATATGAAACCACAAAAACCTCTGAAGCAATCTTGAGAAAGAAGGACAAGATAGAAGCCTCACACTTCCTGAACTCAAAGCATACTATGCTGCTGGTAAGTCACTTCAGTTGTGTCCGACTCTGTGCGACACCATAGATGGAAGCCCACCAGGCTCTGCCATCCCTGGGATTCTCCAGGCAAAAACACTGGAGTGGGTTGCCATTTCCTTCTCCAGTGCATGAAAGTGAAAAGTGAAAGTGAAGTCTCTCAGTCGTGTCCGACTCCTAGAGACCCCATGGACTGCAGCCTACCAGGCTGCTCCGTCCATGGGATTTTCCAGGCAAGAGTACTGGAGTGGGGTGCCATTGCCTTCTCCAAAGCATACTATAGACAACTGTAATTAAGTGGCATTGTCTGTGTCTCTTCACACAGTCTTCCTTCTATGCATGTCTTCCTGTGTCTAAATTTCCCTTTTTATAAGAATACACATTGTACTAGGGTCATCCTAATGAGCTTATTTTAATTTGATTATTCTATAAATACCCCATTTCCAAATGAGGTCATATTCTGAGGTACTTGGAGTACCTTCAATTCATCTTTTGGGAGGAGACAATTCAGCCCATAACAATAACTTGAGAAACATAAAAATGAAAACACAACATGCTATGGTTATGGGATGCAACAAAACCAGTGCTCAGGACATTCACAGCTGTAGATGACATATTAAAAAAGAAAACATCTCAAATCAATAGCTTAACTTTACACCTTAGGAAATTAGAAAAAGGAGAGAAAACAAAACCAGCAGAAGGAAAGAAATATTATAGCAGAGGTGAATGAAATAGGGAATAGGGAAAATAATAGAACTGGCTTAACCAAAAGTTTGGTTCTTCGAAAATGTTTTAAAATTTTCAAAACTTTAGCTACACCGACTAAGAAAAAGAGAAGATGTTATTAAAATCAGAAATAAAAACATCAAAACTTAGTTACATTGACTAAGAAAAAAAGATGTAATAAAATCAGAATGAAAGTGGGGACATTACTATTGGCCTTACAGAAACTGAAAGAATTTTAAGAGAATATAATTGGCATACAATTGTATGCCAACAAATTAAATAATTTAGATGAAGTGAACAGATTCATCAAAATATACACATTACCAAAACTTACTCTAGAATAGAAAATATCAACAGACCTATAATAAATAAACAAATTGAATTAGTAATTAAAATCAAGCCAATAAAACAAGTTCAAGACCAGATGGCTTCACAGGTGAATTCTACCAAATATGTAAAGAATTAACAATGATTCTACTCAAACTTTTTCCGAAAATAGAGAGGAGAAAATCCTTCCTAATACATTCTATGAGACCAACATGTCCTTGATACTAAAGCCAGAAAAAGATATCACAAGTACAGACCAATATCCTTTATGATGCAAATATACTAGCAAACTAAATTCAAAAGCATATTAAAAGGAGTAAGCACCATGAACAAACAGAATTTATCCCGGGAATATAACGGTGTTAAGACATGATAGAATCAACCCATATAGTACATTTCATATTAATATGGCAAAGGAAAAATACCTACATGATTATCTTAATAGATGTAGAAAAAGCACCTGACAAAATTCCACCTCATTTCATGTTAAAACACTGAGCAAAATAGGAATAGAAGGAACACTTCCTTAACATGATAAAAAGCACTTATGAAAATTTCACAGGTAACATATTCATGTCAGGAACAAGACTGCTGCTGCTGCTAAGTCACTTTAGTCGTGTCCGACTCTGTGTGACCCCATAGACAGTAGCCCACCAGGCTCCCCCGTCCCTGGAATTCTCCAGGCAAGAACACTGGAGTGGGTTGCCATTTCCTTCTCCAATGCATGAAAGTGAAGAGTGAAAGTGAAAAGTAAAATTGAAGTCGCTCAGTCATGTCTGACCCTCAGCGACCCCATGGACTACAGCCTTCCAGGCTCCACCATCCATGGGATCTTCCAGGCAAGAGTACTGGAGTGGCGTGCCATTGCCTTCTCCAGGAACAAGACAAGGACACCTAATTTCATCATTGCTATTCAGCATTGTACTGGAATTCCTAGAGAGAACAATTATGTAAGAAAGAAATAAAAGTTCTCCAAATTGGAAGAGAAATAAAACTATTTCTATTTGCAAATGACATGATTCTATGTAAGAAAAAAATCCACCAAAAAAATTAATATATGAATTCAGAAGAGTTTCAGGGTACAGGATCAAAATACAAAAATCAGTGGTGCTTCCATATACCAGCAGTGAATTATCCAAATAGGAAATTTTGAAAAATCCTTTTACTACAGCATCCAAAAAATAAAATACCTAGTAATAAATTTAACCAAGGAAGTGAAAGGTGTGCATACTAAAGACTACAATGCAATGTTGAAAGAAACTAAAGACATAGTTAAATGGAAAGGCATCCCATATTCATAGATCATAAGATTTAATATTGTTAAAATAGCACTTCTGTCCAAAGTCATCTGCAGATTCAAAGCAATCCCTATCAAAATTCCAGTGGCCTTTCTTGCATAAATCAGTAAGCTGATCCTCAAGTTCATATGGAATTGCTTGGAAAACTTATGTGTTCTGATTTCAAAGCTTTCAAAGCTATATTAATTAAATAGTGAGGCTGAGGCATAAGGAGAGACATACTGACCAGTAGAAAGAATAGAGAATCCAGAAAGAAACCCAAGTATCTATGGCCAATTGATTTTCAACAAGCATTCCAGGCCATTTAATGATTATCTTCAACTCTTGGACTTCATCAAGATTAAAAACTTGTGCATCAAAGGATACTATCAAGTAAGTAAAAAATGAAAGAAACGTTTGCAAATCATATATCTAATAGAGCTTAATATTCAGAATGTACAAAGAACTCTTACAATTTAATAACAAAATACAAACAGTCCAACCAAAAAATGAGCAATGGGCTTTAATAGACTTTTTTTTTTTTAAGACATACAAAAGGCCAATAATCACATGAAAAGATGGCCAACTTCATCAGTCATTGAAGAAAAGCAAATCAAAGCCACTCTGTGATACCACTTCACATCCTCTGGGACTAGGATCGCTATAATTTTTCTTCAAGTGGAAAATAACAAGTTTGGGGACGAATATAGAGGCATATTTATGTATACTTAGGTTCCAATAATATCTAAAGTATTCAGAATGAATTCAGGCAGAAGTTACTTAACTTCTGTGCCAGAATTTCCTCATTTGTGAAAGTGAAAGTGTTAGTCACTCAGTCGTGTCTGACTCCTTGCAACTCTGCCAGGCTCCTCTGTCCATGGGATTTCCCAGGCAAGGATACTGAAATGGGTTGCCATTTCCTTCTTCAGAGTATCTTCCAGACTCAGGGTTTGAACCCAGTTCTCTTTCATTGCAGGCAGATTCTTTACCATCTGAGTTACCAGGGAAGCCCAAAATGTATCTGAGAGTAAGCAACAGCTTTTCTAGGAATTATTTTTAAATTTATATTCATTATAAACAGCCCTGAGTGTGTGCTGCGCTCAGTCATATCTTGGTGATCCTCCTCATTTGTAAGATAAGAATATTTCAGGACTTCCCTCATGGTCAAATGCTTAAGAACCTGCCTGCTAATGCAGGTGACTCAGATTTCATCCTTAGTCCCATAAGACCCCACATGCTGCAGAACAACCAAGCCCACGTGCCTAGAGCTTGTGTTCCACCACTAGATAAGTCACTGCAATAAGAAGCCCAGGCACAGGGATAGTGTGAATGAGATAGTGGTTTGTAAAAATCCTAGCCTAGTGCCTTGCATAAGTAAGTATTACATGAATATTGTAGTTATTGCAATTTGCTAGGCAGGCTGACTATGGCCTGAAGGTTGCAGATTGCTCTTCACTTCTCTAGAATCTTGATTTCCCTCTGGCCTATTCTCTTATATTTTTTCCTAATTTGCTGTGAACCAAAATATTAGATGTCCATCCTATCAACCTGTCTAGAATTGGGTCTAAAATTAGTTCTAAGTGAAGGCCTAGGAAGCTTCCAGGAGTAAGTAAAAGGATTTCTGCATGTTGATGGCTCATAGGTCTTAACTATACATTCACAGTTACCTCTTAAGTAACAGAACTCTGTAAATAAATGGCCTCTGAGTGTTGCTCTTATCATATCACAATAATATATTGAAAAAGCTTCCCAAGTAATTATTTTGTTTGTACAGCCCAGTTAAAGTCCCTTGGAACTTAGAACTGCTCTGTTAGGCGATAGAATAATCTAATGCATCAGAACCTAGGATCTGTCCTAAATAACATGTTGCTTTGATATCTGTAAACTATCAATCACTGAGGACTTAGCACAGTGATACTCAGACCTGATTTGCACACAGCATTTCTTTAATATTTCTGCAAAGGAGTACTTGAGAATAATATAGATCTTTTGAATCATTCGAGAGTTGAAATCTCTTCTACTGGTCAAGATTTCTTAATCTGGTATCCACAGAACATTCTTCCCAACTTCCCACCCTACTCCACGGATGGGATCTATGCATGCCAAATTCTGCATTTGTATTGTCTATGTGTATGTACAGTGTGTTTTGGCATCTAAAGAAGAGTCTCTAGCCTACAATGTCTATGTATCTTTAGGGAATGGTGTTTGTAAATGTGGCTCCAGTCACAGTACATTGAATGACATGGGATTATATATTGCTTTTTCTAGTCAGAAACTGATGAAGATAAACTTTAGACTTGAGGAAAACAGAATTTTTCAAACTGAGAAATACTATCTATAATTTTAAAGTATAGCTGTTGGTTCCTAAACTTTTTCCCAAACTGTGGTTGACACTGCCAGTTTTTTAACATGTTTTTCCCTTTTTCCCATAATGGTATATATATATACACCATATATATATATACCATATATACTATATACCATATATATATACCATATACCATATATATATATATACACACCATATACCATATACCATATATATATATACACCATATACCATATATATATATACACCATATATACCATATATATACCATATATATATATACACACACACCATATATACCATATATATATATATATATATATATATATATATTTTCCCCTAGACACATTGTCACCCAGGAAAATACTACCTTTCCCAACCTCCCTCATACTTAGGCATAGCCCTTGTGGCCAAGTTCTAACCAATGAGATTTATGTAATTTGGAGGGTTTTCTTTACCCTTTTACTTTTCTTCCTCTCTGCAGGCCTGAGCTTTATTTTGGCTTACAGTGTCATTATCTGAGGGCGAAATAAATTTCTGTCTCATTTAAGTCACTATTATTTTGGCCTTGAACAGTAGCTGATCCTATGGCGCAATACAAAAACTTTATTCCAAAAAGACATTGAAGAAATACTTAAGTTCAGTATCTATTTTTAAATCTTTATTGAATTTGTCACAATATTGTTTATGTTTTGGCCCCAAGGCATAAGGGATCCTGGCTCCCCAATCAGGGATGGAACCCTTACCCCCTCCACTGAAAGTCTTAATCACTGGACCATCAGGGAAGTCCCTTCAGTAAGTATTTTAAGGTTCCTAAAAGTTTAGTTTCTAGTCACTTGGCAAACCGATAAATCCATAATTTAGCTATGTAGTTCTCAACCAAGATCAAATAAATAAATCAATAATTAAAAAATGTAAGCTTGATACTTTAGCAGTTTTGCTCTAATATCAGGACATTACACCATTATTTAAAATAAAAATAGAAAGAGTAATGTGATGGATTGTGTCTAGGGAATCTGAAATAGTAGGTCAAGTATACTTTGCTTTTCCCAGTGCTAACCTCTCAGGGTTCCAGTACTGACCATGGGCAAATTTGGCTGCAGGGAAGAGCTATGCCCCATAATCAGAGCTCTGAGCATAGTGGGTACTTGTTGACTGTGGATTTCCACTGGCTGACTCCTAAACTCTGGAATGTTCTTATACCCAGGTCCTATCTTCTCAGCTCATCTAGAGGTATAGGATTAGACCACCTGTGATATCAGGTCTTTTTTACTCAAAGAAATCTATTCTAATACAGAGAGGTTAAAAAGAGATAGCAATTTTCTTCTAAAGGGTATTTGGAAAGAGAGAATCTGGGAGTCTTATGACTGAATCCTTGGGATCCTGAAAGATTAAGGTCTGAGTGAGACCTCAAACTTGCATCTACCTCAAGGTAAAATATTCATAGATTAAGATATTTATGAAAAAGAAAGATATGCAAGGAAATGATGAATGATGTCAAAAGGCTGTCTTTAAATCTTGACCTGGGAGTACTGCTGTTATTTCCTGAAATAATCTAGGAAGGGAACATTTTACTTACATTGCAACATGGTGTGATCACTTTCATTAGATTATATACTCTAGGGGGGATTTTAACGGTAATATTGCCAGAGCATAATGCTGACACATAGAAAACTCTCAATGAATGAAGGTAGGGTTTGCTTTCCTGTGTGCCTTAGGGTTTAATAGTATGTAATAATCCAAAAAAATGTATTTAATTGAAAAAATTATCTACTTATATACAAAATTAATTTGGGTAACATTTATTTAGGTTTCAGTATGACCAAAGGTAATTTGGCCTGTGATTAACATTTAAATTTATAATCCCATGGCTCTTAGAAGAAGGAATCCTGGAATTTAATCCAGCTATACCAATAACTTCTGGTGTGATCTTGGGAAACTTAGTTTCCTCAATGGAAAATGAGGGAAATATTTTCTCTGAGCTCTGAAATTCTGATTTTAGTGCTTAGTATATCATAAAGTATTTACTGAATGAGTAAGTTATATGAATGTTATACTTAAGGCCTCATATTTAATTAGTAAGAAATTGAAACATTGCTTAAAAGCTTTTACCATATCTAAATAGCAAATACTTCTGGCAGACACTTTAACCTCTGGAGCCACCAGAGAAGCCCATATTCAAACTAGGTAATTTTAAGCAAATATGAGAAAATTTGTTTTTGCACATCTGACCACAGAAGTAATAAGTCTCTGCAGTTGCTCACTGTCATTATCAGGTTTTAATAGCTCAACCTAAGAATTAAACACAAAATATAAAACCAATTACTGTATTTTGTACATTTAATTGGAAATCATATATATTAAGTTGAACCTTGTTACATATACTGATATTCAATGGCCTTCAAAATAGCAATTTTATATGGTTCCAACTAAATATATTTAGTACTGAATACCATGTTTAAGAAATAATATGACAATAAGGGTTCCAGCAGCAGCAGCAGCAAGGGTTCCAAAGTTTCTCCTCCCTTTTAGGCCTATCATTTCCTGCCTGTTAAGGGTGTGGCAGGTATTTTCCTAAAATTTGAGAATCTTGTCTCTCCTACATAGCATCAACTTGTGGTTTAAAAACAGTATATATATCCTAGTATTTTTGTTTTGCTAACTATCCTAAAAGACTAGTATGAATAATTAATCGCTTTATAGAGAGAATATACTGTGAGTTCCTTAATGTTCCTTGATTATTTAGGTCAGTGGTTCACCAGCTTTAGCATATATAATAATCATTGGAGAACTTATTCAAATAGTTTTCTGAGCCCTATACCACAGATTGTGATTCAGTAGGTCAGGAATGGAACACGAATCTGCTGTTCTTACACACACATTACACGGATGCTCACGGATATTAGGTATAGAAGTGACTTATTTGTAATAAGGCCTTTTTCCCCCTTTGGTCTTTCAGTAAATAAAACTCAAGTTGATGAGGTACGAGATAAATTCCCTTAAGCCGAAACCGCTTCTTAGGGAAAGTACTACATTAACTCAATTGTAAGATAACCGTAAATTGGATTTATTTTGACTTAGTTGCTGTCAATTTCAGTCTACAGTTTCAGGACAACTAACTCCAAGGAATTCAGTGACCTGTTCTTTCTTTAGAACTGCACTGTGCTCTGGCTTTCCAGAGGGCAAGGGTCGCCGGGGCCCTGCCGATGAAGTTCTAGGCCAGAGTTTTCCTTTTTACTTGCCTTATCAGAGGTAGAGCGTCCAGCTTGACAAACTCTGCAGAAGGTTCCCGATAGGGAGACCCGTGAGCGCCAATCTAGACCAAACCGACCCGCTGCGGTCGACCAACCCAACCCCGGGGTCCCTGGGTCCTCCTCGGAGCCCAGGGAGACAGGAGTGGGGAGAGGGAGCCCCTGAAGGAGGGCCACAGGCAGGTCTCAACACGCCGGAGATCACGCTGCTAATCTGTGGTCCAAACCGCCCGCCGCCTCCGAGCTGTAGTCGGATTGCCGCCCCCGGGGAGCCACTCAGCCAAGAAGCAACACAGCCCCGGCTCTCTTGCTCCAGAGAGGCTCTGCAGGCCGGCATCGAGGCAGGCGAGCTCGCCCCGGCATCTCAGCCCACGCCGTGGTCCGCTGTCTTGCGAAGATGTCAGCCAAGCCCTCTGTCGGCTTCGTGAACGAGGCTTCTCGGCAGATCCTGGCCGGTGGCTCTGCTGGTAAGGCCGCCCCGCCCGGCTGGGGGCTAGTCGCCTTTCCTTTCGCGTGTTCCCAAAACCTTTCGCCGACAAGTCTCCCCCACCTTAGGTTTTGCCTTCTTCCTCTGCCTTCCGCGCCCCGGTTCAGAGCCTGAGTAGCCCTGAGCCCGCGGAGCGCGGGAGTAAAGAAAACCGGGATCGGGCGGCGGGCCGCGGGTGTCCCAGGTCAAGTCGCCGCGGCGCCCGCGCCGGCCGCTCTCGGAGTTCCCCGCCTTCTGTGTTCCTAGCCTGGAAAGCAAGGTAGGCAGCGATCCCGAGGCCTGCCTCTTTGAAAAGGTCTTTTAGCCTGGCTGGCTATTGTATTTGAAATGATCCAGTTTGCCTTAGACTTAGTTGTGCTAACCATTATAGCCTCTTTTTCACCCCAGCTAACACAGATCTTACATATTTCTACCTCCCTCGTTAAAGTATATGCCTCGGAACTCCACAGGTTTTCTTATTGCATCCTGTTTCTTGCTTGCAGCTATTCCTGCCTTAATAAGCATATTAAAATTAAATGAAAATGTTGACGCATATAAACACCTTTGATATAATAGGCTCACAGTAATTTATGGAGAGTTATGCTGTAGGGAAGAATCTTTTAGGAAGAAATCTGTTATAACTAATCATGGAAGTAATTACTAAGTGTGGCTAAGAGAAAGTTACACACGAGTTACATTATGTGAATGTATTTTAAAGATATTTTAAAATATAAATTATGAATTGATTGAAAATTTAATCTTACAAATTGTAATACATATTATTATGAATGTAAAAATAATTACTGTAATTCACTCATCACCATAAAACATTTTTTAAAATGTACTTATTTATCTGTTTAGCTGCTTTGTGTCTTAGCTGCTGCATGCAAATCTTTAATCTTTCTTGTAGCAAGGGAGTTCATTAGTTGCAGCAAGAGAAGCCTAATTCCCTGACCAGGCACAGGACTTGCGCCCCTGCATTGGTAGAACCAAGTCTTAGCCACTGGACCACCAGGGCAGTCCCAAAACATTTTTATAAATGTAAATATCCCGTAATAAATTATGGTAATGCTGCTGCTGCTACTAAGTCGCTTCAGTTGTGTCCGACTCTGTGCGACCCCATCGACGGCAGCCCACCAGGCTCCCCCATCCCTGGGATTCTCCAGGCAACAACACTGGAGTGGGGTGCCATTTCCTTCTCCAGTGCATGAAAGTGAAAAGTGAAAGTGAAGTCACTCAGTCGTGTCAGACTCTTAGCGACCCCATATGATTTACTAGCATTACTAGGGTGCCATTGCCTTCTCCTGGGAATGCTAGTAAATCATATTAAGATGACTGACTGTCTAATGTCTACCTTTGACTAGCAAATTTTATTTTCAAACAAATTTTAACTTTGCATAAAGGACTGTTACAAATTATGACTGTTTATCATCCTGTCACAAGTTCCTTGCATCTAGGAGGACCACAAGCACATGTATCACTTACAATCTACACTTTTCTAACGATGACATTTCATTAATATGGCAATCAAGGCATTCATTTCTTATATATGATTATGCTATGTCTATTCATTATGTTGCAGTGCTCCCACTTTCTACTTTTTAGTTGTTCCCGGTAGTGATAATGAATTTGCACCAGTTTACTCACCATTTTGGTCAAATTCCACAGTGTCCAAGACTGTCAGCTGTCCTTGATTTGCTTGATTCAGAGTCCACAACCCTTATTAAATAAAACTCAGCTGGCCCAGGAGGGAAATATAGTTAATTGGTGAACATCCTAACCTGTGACTAGTGATTCATACGTGCATTTGTGCATGCTCAGTCGCTTCAGTTGTGTCCAACTCTTTGCAACTCCACGGAATGTGGCCCGCCAGGCTCCTCTGTCCATGGGATTCTCCAGGCAAGGATATAGGAGCGGGTTGCCATTCTCTTCTCCAGGGGATCTTCCCTACCCAGGGATTGAATCTGGGTCTCCTGGGTCTTCTGCAGTGCAGGCGGTTTCTTTACTACTCAGTCACCAGGGAAATAGGAGACTGACTTGCTTTTTTTCAATTCCAGTGTATGATGCTGGGGTGAGACTCAAAATAATCCAGTATTGATCAGGGGCCCACCTCTGTACCAATCATCTGTAGCCAATCCCCAATGGGAGGGGTGAGAATCTCAGGGCAAATTATTTTCCAAAGAAGTTGAAACACATCTTGAGATGGGAAATTGGTGTCTTTTGTAATGATATATGTGTGTCTTTTGTTAAAAGGTATTTATAACATTTGCATTTAAAAGACCAAATGATGCACTGGTAGTTGCTTGGATAATACATATCTAAAGACTTGTCTTGAGTTTGTAGCTATAGCTATTATATTATTACCAATGACAGCTTTGTTTTACATGATGAAAGCTGTGCTCAAGACAGTATACACAGAGTAGGCTTCTAGTTTGCCTTCTCAGCTTCAAGTAATAGCCTAAAATTGAGGTGAGTGAATATAAGCCAGTGATGATAGATTCAGGAAGATCAGCAAGGCTAACATTTCAGAGAGGTTAAGGATTAGATAGAGAAGAGGCCATTGGATTAGTATTCAAAGTATGATCCATGGATGAGCAGGACGGAGGTGCCTGGTAGTATTTGGAAGCATGTTAAAAATGTAGGACCTCGGGCTAAGCTTATTGCAGACATACCATATCAGAAGCTGAGTTTTAGGAAAGTCCTCAAGTCACTAGTTTATTCTTTCAGGTTTTAGAAGCACTGCTTTAGAAGACTTGAGAAAAGAGATTCCATAGAGTTGGAGCCAGATTGAAGTAGGTTGCAAGTTAAATAAATCTCTTTTGGCTTTCATTGCTGACCATAGAGAGAAGAACAAGTTCTGTACTCCTTACTTGTGTGCTGTCAGCTTAGCTTTCAGTCTTATTTTCCTGTCCTCTGCCATATGTTCCATTTGGTTTCTGCTCAGTAGATCTGCTCACCATACTTGAATGCTGCCTATACCTTCGCACCTTTATTCCCAATGCCTGGAATGTCTTTCCCTAATTTTTTCTACCTATTGAACGGTGAACTCCTTGATGTTCAAGCTGGTTTTAGAAAAGGCAGAGGAACCAGAGATCAAATTGCCAGCATCCGCTGGATCATGGAAAAAGCAAGAGAGTTCCAGAAAAACATCTATTTCTGCTTTATTGACTATGCCAAAGCCTTTGACTGTGTGGGTCACAATCAACTGTGGAAAATTCTGAGAGATGGGAATACCGGGTCACCTGACCAGCCTCTTGAGAAATCTCTATGCAGGTCAGGAAGCAACAGTTAGAACTGGACAGGGAACAACAGACTGGTTCCAAATAGGAAAAGGAGTACGTCAAGGCTGTATATTGTCACCTTGCTTATTTAACTTCTATGCAGAGTACATCATGAGAATCGCTGGACTGGAAGAAACACAAGCTGGAATCAAGATTGCTGGGTGAAATATCAATAACCTCAAATATGCAGATGACACCACCCTTATGGCAGAAAGTGAAGAGGAACTCAAAAGCCTCTTGATGAAAGTGAAAGAGGAGAGTGAAAAAGTTGGCTTAAAACTCAACATTCAGAAAATGAAGATCATGGCATCCGGTCCCATCACTTCATGGGAAATAGATGGGGAAACAGTGGAAACAGTGTCAGACTTTATTTTGGGGGCTCCAAAATCACTGCAGATGGTGACTGCAGCCATGAAATTAAAATACGCTTACTCCTTGGAAGAAAAGTTATGAGCAACCTAGATAGCATATTCAAAAGCAGAGACATTACTTTGCCGACTAAGGTCCGTCTAGTCAAGGCTATGGTTTTTCCTGTGGTCATGTATGGATGTGAGAGTTGGACTGTGAAGAAAGCTGAGAGCTGAAGAATTGATGCTTTTAACTGTGGTGTTGGAGAAGACTCTTGAGAGTCCCTTGGACTGCAAGGAGATCCAGCCAGTCCATTCTGAAGGAGATCAGCCCTGGGATTTCTTTGGAAGGAATGATGCTAAAGCTGAAACTCCAGTACTTTGGCCACCTCATTCGAAGAGTTGACTCATTGGAAAATAATCTGATGCTGGGAGAGATTGGGGGCAGGAGGAGAAGGGGACGACCGAGGATGAGATGGCTGGATGGCATCACAGACTCAATAGACGTGAGTCTGAGTGAACTCCGAGAGATGGTAATGAACAGGGAGGCCTGGCATGCTGCGATTCATGGGCTCACAAAGAGTCGGACACAACTGAGCGACTGAACTGAACTGAACTGATTGAAACTCTGTGAAACTTTCTGACAGAGTGTGGTCCACTGGAGAAGGGAATGGCAAACCACTTCAGTGTTCTTGCCTTGAGAACCCCATGGACAGTATGAAAAGGCAAAATGATAGGATACCGAAAGAGGAACTCCCCATGGACAATATGAAAAGGCAAAATGATAGGATACCGAAAGAGGAACTCCCCACGTCAGTAGGTGCCCAATGTGCTACTGGAGATCAGTGAAGAAATAACTCCAGAAAGAATGAAGGGATGGATCCAAAGCAAAAACAATACCCAGTTGTGGATGGGACTGGTGATAGAAGCAAGGTCCGATGCTATAAAGAGCAATATTGCATAGGAACCTGGAATGTCAGGTCCATGAATCAAGGCAAATTGGAAGTGGTCAAACAGGAGATGGCAAGAGTGATCATTGACATTCTAGGAATCAGCAAACTAAAATGGACTGGAATGGGTGAATTTAACTCAGGTGACCATTATATCTACTACTGTGGGCAGGAATCCTAAAAATCCTAGGAATCCTAAAGCTGAAACTCCAATACTTTGGCCACCTCATGCGAAGAGTTGACTCATTGGAAAAGACTGATGCTGGGAGGGATTGGGGGCAGGAGGAGAAAGGGACGACCGAGGATGAGATGGCTGGATGGCATCACCAACTCGATAGATGAGAATTTGGGTGAACTCCAGGAGTTGGTGAAGGACGGGGAAGCCTGGCGTGCTGCGATTCATGGGGTCACAAAGAGTCGGACACGACTGAGCGACTGAACTGAACTGAACTGATTGAAACTGCCCATTTTCAAGGCCTGACTTGAGAATCATTTTCTGCATAAATACTCCCAGATGGCCTTGAAGCCACATCCAGTTTTAACATTCTCATTAGCATTGAATGATACAAGTAATAAAAATAGCTAACATTTCTGGAATAAATACAAGGGCCGTGCCCAATGCAAAGCTTTACATGTATCAACATTTTAAATCCTCACCACACCTTCAGAATGAAGAAACTGATACCCAGAGGGCATAATTCACTTGCCTGTGGTTGCACAAGCATGCAATAATTTCTAAAGGAATAGGATAAGAGAGGAACTAGGAAAATAATATTCTCACTGGCAGATATTTTTAGAAGTTGGAGAGATCAAGTCTGCTATCCTTTATTATCTATCTTTTATTAGTTTACATCCCTTGAAACAACTTTTATCTACAAATACAATCCTTATAGTCTTTTTGCTGCATCATAATATCTTGCTCTCTCCAAATAATTCTATGTGCACAGGCACCAGATTATCATTTAGTGAAAAGAAAATTCTCATTACATTTAGGGCCTCTGTGTGCAGTAGGGCAGACTGTGGAATGAAAAAGGGCTCTGTCCATTTGAGAAAGTGGGAGCTGAAATCTAGCCTGTGGTCTGAGTCATAATCTGTGTATCCTAGAGGAGAGTTGAGCCCAGTCCCCTGGGGCCCACATCATTCCAGTGGTTTGCTCCCAGTGTGGCTCTGGGAGGTTTCCCTTTTATCTCTTCTTTGAAGCCAGGAGCATGGTTCCATCTCAGACCTTCCCATTTTCCCTAGTAACCCATGTGGGCACTTCCATGTGTTTCCAAAGCTTATGGGGTTTTTATTTTTCATGTCATGTGGGTGACTTTAGGCCCCCTGAAATGGGTATTCTACCCAAGTTCTCATAGGGCTCTGGCATTCAACTTTACAATTCTCCCAGGTCTCTAACGAACTCCCTGGCCCCTGAGAAACCCTGCTCTTGCCCAGACCTGTCAGGCTCCCCGCAAAGGGCACACCAAGATCCTGTCCACATTGAATTTTCTTCATGGTGACATCACTAGGACCCTTCTCCTCCTGTCTCCCCAGTCTGACACTCGTATTCCTTGACCTCTGCAGGTCTCACTCAGAATTCTTCTTAAGAAGAATTCTTAAGTCTCCTGCATCGGTCTTTACATGATCACCATGCCAGCAGAACCCTGATTTATTTCCCCAAATTTCCAGGCTGTTGTTTCTTCCTCTCCAGCATCATCCTAGTCCTCTGTATCTTGTAAGCAAACATCCTACCACAGCTTCAATCACTGTTTTTATTTTGTTCATCGTGCTGGAGATGTTTGAGTCAAATTGTTTAGTCAAAGTATCTCAGAAATAAGTTTTCCAGTTTTGCACTAAACACAGTTCAACTATTTTGTATAGTTTATCTCATTAATCATTTTCAAGGGACCAAATGAGAAAATGAAATGAGAGACTTTTTCTGGAGGAGAGAAACCTGGGATTCATATTTAGGCTCCTGGGAGATAAACTATTGAGAGTATATGTAAAATGTACTTTATATTGATGGGAGAGAGTTCAAGGCTTTCAACCCCAAAAGGTCACTAAAAAGGTTCAATAATTTCAAATCTTATTTTCAAAACTCCTAATCTTACATACCTTACATATCTCCATTTTCACAAGATTTCTACCTTTTCTTACCCTAACCCCAAACAGTTAAAATACAGTTAAAAGAAATGCCTTAATAGGCAGTGTGTATACTAGTAGTTCTCTGGATTTTAATTTGGACCTGGTAATAAAAGGGCTGATGCACTAGGGGAGTAATCAAGGTTAAAATTTTGATCAAGGAGAATTCTTTTTCAGCATGGGTGCAAAGGGGATACACATGTGATTTAGATAAATGGCACCTTTGGAAATTCAGAATTTGGCAAACTGCATTTGCTTGATAATAAATAGCAGGTTGTAGAGAAACAGGTGAACCTTTATGACACATCAAAGGGAGGCTGGAACCCATTATCTAGGTAATTAGGGAGGAAAAATTCCCTTATTTCAACCACATAGGAGGAAGCAACTCTATTGCTCAAATTAATTATGAAATACCTTTAAAGGATATGTTTTAATTGAAATATAGTCTGTCTCAAAGAAAATCTAGTTCTCAAAAATATGAATTTAAGAGCTAATAAAATATGAATTACATGGGACATTTCAGAAGGTTTATTTTACTGTCCTTCACTGAAACATGTTTTAAAACTATAAGTATTGTATGTGGGCACAAGTGACATAAGAACATAAAACAACTTTACACATTTTAGATACACCTTGTTAAACCAGGCCTTCCTCACCTCCCTACCCCCTGGGCCCGTGTCCCACCACTCTCTTGACTACAGCGTCTCAGACCATTGAGAAGCTGGGTTTTAGGTATAGTACAGTAGGTGCTCAGAAATGTTTGTTGACTGTATTAATGAATAGATATCAGAAGCACAAGCCATAGAATATTATTCTTAGGGTCCTACTCTGAAGAAAGATAAGTATTCTGGGGATTCTAATAGACAACTGATATTGCAACAATATCTTCTCTCAACAGTATTTTATTTTGTAGTAAATTTATTTCGTTTGATAAATGACGTGAAAACATTCAGGTCTGCATTCTCTGCCACTTTTATTTTTGGCTGAGAGGCCCATGATCACTTTTAGTTTTTTTTTTATTTTATTTTTGTCTGTGTTGGGTCTTCATTGCTTTGGATGGGCTTTATCTAGTTATGGCGCATGGGGGCTACTCTCTAGCTTGCCACTCTGTAGGTGGCTGCTCCCTAGGGGCACTCTCCAGGGCTTCTTACTGTGATGGCTTCTCCTGTTGAGCACAGGCTCTAGGTGGGAGGGCTTCTCGTTGTGGCTTGAGGGCTCAATGGTGGCGGCTCGAGGTCTCTGGAGCACGGGCTCAGTAGTTGCAGCACAGGGGCTTAGTTGCTCCACAGCTTTTGGAATCTTCCCAGACCAGTCATGGAACCCGTGTGCCCAGATTCTTATCCTCTGCACCACCAGGGAAGTCCCCGTGATCACTTTTAAAATTTATGCATCATCTTTCGTTTCAGGACCCCAAACTGAAAAGAGATGCACCAATCATTTTCAAACACCTTTGTGATTTAAGTGTGCGGTATCTTAAAATGGCAATGAGTGAAACCAGGTTAAGGGACTGCTACAGGATTCTTTATAATCGTTCCAGATTTTAACTATTTTTTTTTCTTACCAGTTTTCTTTTGCTTTTGAACTATCATGTGTGTGTCAGTTATTTCCCTATTTTGATGTGGTCATGATTTATACACCTTATAAATATTCTTGCCTGGGAGAATATAAATATTCTTGCCTGGACAGAGGAGCCTGGTGGGCTACAGTCCATGGGGTTGCCAAGAGTTGGACAGAACTTAAGAGACTAAACAACAGCAACAGCAGATACTCTAGTAGGTCTGTATCTTTTCATTGTTATCAATAGTTTTTATTAGTTTGCTAGCGGTTTGAACAATGTACCACAAACTGGGTGGCACAAAACACCAGCAATTCATGATCTCATGGCTCTGGAGGTTAGAAGTCTGAAATCAAAGTGTGGGCAGGGAGTCTGAGAGAGACTCTGTTGTCTGCCTCTCACCTAGCTTCTGGCAGTTGCCCACAATCCTTGTGCTCTTTGTTGTCACATCGCTTTCTCCCTGTTTGCCTCCGTTTCTGTATCCAAATTTCTGTCTTGTTATAAGAACATCACTCATTGGATTGTGGCCCACTACATTCCATTATGACCTCATTTTAACTTGATTATGTTTGCAAAGATGCTATTTCCAAATAAAGTCACATGCTCAGGTACTAGGGGTTAGGATTTGAACGTATCTTTTCAGGGAGGGGCCACAGTTCAAGTCACAACAAACAATCGATTGTATTTTTCTCTTCGTATTGTGTTTCTCAAATTCAAGCTACGGTCCTGTATTTTTCTTCCTTTCATTGTCAACTTTTGTGAAAAGCTCCTCAACTCAGTTTGGACTACCCACTATAACTGGCGTATCTGCATTTACCTTTTTGCTGGAACTGTTAACTACTGGCTTTCATTCCTAATTTTACCTAATCTTGGTGGAATTTCACATCTGTAACCAATTTTTCTCTTTAAAGTTGCCTCTGCTATTGATTTTCACCCCCATCTCCATACATGATCATTTGTGTACTGTGATGACTATGTGTACCAACAACAAAGAATTGTTGGTTCCTCTGTCTTTTTCTATTTCCTCAAAAAATTGAGGAAATAGGGTTCTGCAGGGTTCTGAGTTCTCTACCCATTCCCACTATCCAGGTGCAGGTAACTCTCTGATCTGTATTTCTAACTTCTCTGTGCCCTGAAGGCTTACATTTCTAAATTATACAGTAAAAATAATGTGGGAATCAAGAGTCATGTGGATTCTAATGATTTAAAAATATTTTGGAGCTAAAATTTGAAACTGATATTAGATCCTCAAATACCATTTTTCCTTTGTTATATAGTTGTGTTCATCCTTAACTTTGAGTCTAGTTTTCCTCATTAATTCTGTTTGTTAAGAAGTTGCAAATGAACTTCTCTGGGTACTTGTTGGGTTGGGTGGATCCTACATAATTATCTAATCAATGATTATAATAAGACAAATAGGTAATGCTAAGATACATCTTCAGTGCTCTTGAATGCCTACTATGTGTATAATATTCAATATATCAGTGCTTTAATTAAAATCCTTACTTTGCTTAAATCAACAGTATTAATCTGTAACTTCTTGAGGATGAGGGAAATAAAGCTTAGAGAAATTAAATAACTTGCTCAAGACCAGTGACAGAGTATAGGCTCAAGCTCTGTTCTCTTTGCTTTCAGAGCTTATACTCCTACCCACCATCCCACCCTGCCTTGTAATATACAGAATGAGATATCAGGTTATCAGCCCCATACAGAGTACTACCTTCATCAGACCTCTTTATTCCAGTTGGGTTAAATACTGTAGGTTGAGTACTGATGAACAAACAGTCTACCTTTGGTGCAACCGGCCATTTCTTGTTTTTGCCAGATCTTTATGTGCCAGCCCCAGCACTTGTTTGAAATTCTCCATGTTACCCGCAGGGGGCTCAGCATCTTTGGGGCTACATCATTTCTGCCAGTCCCTGCCAGCTATGATTAGGAATGATCTGAGCCTTGGTTCTCAGGTTATCATTTATTCAACCCTTATACAATCACCTTAGGCTCTAGAATGACTCACTGGAGTGAGAGCAACCCCAGAACTGACTGGACAAGCTTATCTGTGAAGGAGGATATTTAAGTTGCATAAAACATTAATTTGTCTTGAGCCTTTTCCTTTGTATGAGTCTAGTAGCTTTAGGTTAGACACAATGGTAAATTTAGGAATGTCTGTAGAAACTAGACTGTTGTAAGGAGAAGATGTAACTTTGGAGAGAGAATAATAAAATACGTGTTTCAATAGAATTCAGTGACACCTAAAATAGAATTGTTACCACAAAGTTTTACATTTTTTTTGTGTGTGTGTGTATTTGCGTGTGTGTGTGTATATTTGCGTGTGTGTGAGAGAGAGAAAGAGAGAGAGGGAGAGGAAAATGCCAATGCCCTAATATTTCTTGAAAACTTACCTGTTTATGAATCAAATCTATCAAAATCAAAATAATGCAATTATGGGAAACTTTGGTTTTATTGTGACTGTTGCTGCGATTATCACAATTATTATCCTGGAGGATAGTTATAGAGATAGAGTAAAACGCTTTGGAGCGTGTCAAGAATAAACAGGGTAATTTTGGAACCTCCTTCTGGGGTAGTACATTTGGTTGGCTACTGTATCACAGTGGGCAGTAACATCTAATAACTTCATTCTGTACCTGGGCAGACCTATAGATGGTGCTGTCTTCCTATAATTTTGGTGATTTGCTCAAAGAGAAAAAAGAAAAAAAAAAAGGAAAACTTTCTGATGACAAGAGTGAGATGTAGAAGTGTCCTGACCTTTAATTAGATTCCACCATTGTAAAACGCTTGCAACAAGTGTCTTGCATAGATTACAGAAGACTACATACTTGAAAAATATAGAGGACTGTACTTTTAGAATTAATTTTTCCATTTAAGTATAATTCTTAGCTATATATGGAAAAATAGGTTGCTATACATAAGTAAATTCCTGTATCCTTCATGGGGGACCCCACAGACAGAAGAGCCTGGTGGGCTACAGTCCATGAGATCGCAAGAGTTGGATACAATTTAGCGACTAAATCACCACTACCATATATGAGGGATGGAAGGAAGTATTTCTATTGCTATATTGTTTATTTTATCTGTGCTACTTCTGCTAAGTCGCTTCAGTCCTGTCCGACTCTGTGCGACCCCATAGACGGCAGCCCACCAGGCTTCCCTGTCCCTGGGATTCTCCAGGCAAGAACACTGGAGTGGGTTGCCATTTCCTTGTCCAATGCATGAAAGTGAAAAGTGAAAGTGAAATCGCTCAGTCGTGTCGAACTCTTAGCGACCCCATGGACTGCAGTCTACCAGGTTCCTCTGTCCATGAGAGTTTCCAGGCAAGAATACTGGAGTGGGGTGCCATTGCCTTCTCCGAGTTTATCTGTAGTGCTTTTGAATTTAGGGTCCTAGGTCAAATTAAAAAAAAATTATTTATAAGTTTAGCATAAATGTCAAAATAGTTGCTTGTAGGTCTTGGAGATTACTTTGTGAAAACAGTGCTCCTAGATTCCATATTTTTGTTCCTCTAAATTCTCAGGGTTAGAATGTGTGTTACACTGAAAGTAAGTGATCAGCTACTGTGAGTAGGATCTAGAGGGCCAAATGCACAGTTCTTTTATTTATCTGAGGCTGCCACTCAAAATGCCATTTCTTGCTTTAACCTAGCAGGATTTAACATAAGAAAGTGAGAGAGATGTATGAAAAGTATATTTTTCTTAAAGATAACTTCCAAACAGTAAGTTATTTTTCTTTAGATTAATACATAATGTGTTGCGGAGTTAATGGGAAATACCAGTGAAGTCCTTGTTGCTGTAAATTAATCTTTAACCACAAGATGGCAGTATCACTTTCCCATGTCCTATAAGCTATTTCTAAAATGATGACTCATTATTTTTTAATGAGAAATGTATTCAGCTGTGAAATTTTAGGAAAATAATGAAGAAGGTGAATATTTACAGTAAATTAATCTAAGAAGTACTAAAGACTAGTTTTTTTTTTTGATTGAGCAAGTTTTCATTATATTTATTTTATATTCTTTTAAGTTGAAAGTAGGAATGTGATGATATAAAAATTGTAGGGTCAGATCAGCAACTTTTTTACAGTGAAACATAGTCTCATGTTTGCCTGATGCTGCATCAAGAAATAAGACTTTTGTTTCCTTCATGTTTTTGTGAAGATCTGCATTGGCCTATACCTTCAAGTCTTTCAAGCACACATTTACTGGAGATTAGAAGGCCAAGAGAGCAGCAAAAGGAAAGAAAGGAATGAACAGTAGAGATACTGGCACCTAAGTATAAAAGGGCGGGGGGAAGGGCAGTGGCAATGATATTTAGTGACCCTTGCTGGATTTATATATTCTGTAGTCTAAAATGTATCATTTTTCCATTCAACATTGGGTTTTTAAATAGTCATTATCCAGTTGTATCTGTATTTTTAATGTTTTCATTGTTATGTTTATATATCATATAGTATTATGTTTCACCCTACATAGATACTTTTCACAATTATTTTAGTTTTTGTGTGTGATTAATTTAAAAGATTACACTGGATCTGTGTCTTGTTTTTGAAGTCTTACAAAGCACCTTTTAGGTAGAGACCAAGTCTTACTTGTGTATAAGCAATCTGCCTGCAACACGGGAGACACCAGTGATCCAAGTTTGATCCCTGGGTGGGGAAGATCCCCTGGAGCTGGAAACGGCAACACACTCCATGATTCTTGCCTGAAAAATCTCATGGACAGAGGAGCCTGATGGGCTACAGTCCAAAGGATCGCACAGAGACACTGGGGTCTATATATGGGTCCCTATATATGTCACACAGGGACACAAACACACAAGTCTTACTGATTTTATATCTCTAGGCCCAGCATAGTGGCTAGAATGTCGTAGCCACTCAGTAAATCTGTTTTTCTTTACATTGCATTTGCCACAAAGCGGTACAGTTCTGCTGAGATCTATTTTGCCGTTGTGGCTCTTATGGCCTAAATAGCCCTCAGTGTGGCAGAGGTAAAGAAAAGATCTTTAGGGACTTTCTTGGTGGTCCAGTGGTTAAGACACTGCCCTTCCACTGCAGGGGGTGTGGGTTTGACCCCTGGTCAGGGAATTAAGATCCCCGCATGCCATGTTCAGCACAGCCAAAAAAACAAACAAACAAAAATACCTTTTAGTTTGGAAGTCAAGTGATTTGAATTTTTTCATGGTACCTTTCGTTTTCCCAGTGGTGGAGGGAATGCTCCTTGTAGGAGTGATAGTTTTTCAGGACAGCACTGAAAATAAGCTTTTATGTTTTTTCTCAAAAGTGTCTAAATGATAATAGTCCTAGGTGAACAGTATGATTTGCTTTCTATAATGGCATATTTGACATTTAATCAGTATAAGTTGCATACTTGCTGCTTGTGTGTAGCTATATACAGAAATATTTTATATTGTAAACTTAAATGAGGTCTGATATTTTCCATTATTTACATAAGTTATAAATGGATGGCAAGTTTTTTTTTCTTTTTTTTTTTGAATGGCAAGGTTTTTTTGTGTGCAAGTTAAAATAAAAAGAGAGAGTTATTATGTATGGGAAGAATATAGAAATAGGGAAGAAAAGAAGAAATGCAGTTACCATGTTTGAAAAAATATAGAATTTCATGTAATACCCTAAATGTGTAGGTCATATTCCAAAAATTTATAGTTTTAAGTTAATTTTTTGCAATAAGGTACAGTTGCTTCTAGAACAATGGTATGAAATTTGTCAGTGAGCCGCAAAAGTCCTTCTTTTAAACCTGTAATAGGTGTGAGATATCACTGTCAGGAGTCCTGAACCCTAGGTTAGTGAGGACTCTTAAGCCCAAATACAGGATCCTGTGCCCTTCTGAGGTCCAAGGGCTATACACAGTAGGGAGTGAGAGTGAGGCAGTCATAAAGGAGACAGCCTGGTGGCCTCTTCTTAACAATGAGACAGAAATGTGCCAGCAGGAGAAGGAGGGCCCTTGGAAGGCAGTTTCAAGTTCACAGAGGACCTTGTAAATGTAAACCTTTGGCATTCCTTTCAAATAAAGCTAGACATGAAGTCATTGCTTTTATCATTGCGATTATGTTTTTAAAAGCTTTACTCTGTGAAATTTAAGCATTTAAGATCAGCTATATTTTAATAACTCTGTTAGTTGCCATTTCTTTACTTTTTAATAACGTAAACTGAGAGTCTCAAAAAAGAAGACCTTAGGTCTTTTTCATCTTCTGGTCCTAAAGGACAAGGGCGAGTGGATTCTAGAGGTTCTCACTTCAATTGTTTCTGGACATATTTGAGCAATAAATAAATAAATGGATGGATAAATGGATTTGGAGTAGTTGAATAGCAGGGGAGGACCAAAGGAAAAGTGCAAACCGAAGAACTATAGTATAGGAAGTTTCAAGGTTGGAGTAAAATAAGTGTTGTTGTGGTCATTAGTATGCATAGGTTTGTTAGGAAATTAGCTTTTTCTGCATTAGAAAATGTCTGCATTTTTTCTTATGATTTGTGCAGTCTATATGCATTTATGTATGCTTGCATTTGAATAAACATGAGGAAATCACACTTTTAATATATATTTTATTAATATTACATAGCTGGGAAGATAGCCATATATTAAATTAAAAGAAAATATCCTTTATATTTTATTGATCTGTAAGTAACATTGACATATTTATTTTTTATTTAAGTGTAAGAATTTATAATATTAATCATTAGATAAACTTGATGTAGAACAATGACATATTAAAATATGCTCTTATTTCTCTCAGGAAACAATAAGCTCCCTGAAGATAAGAATCTTGACTGTTTGGTATCCTGCTGTATCCCCAGGGCCTAAAATAAAATCTGGTGCAGGATAGATACTCAGTGAACATTTGTTGAATGAATGGATGACTGAATGAATGAATGTCACATTTATTTTGGTTTTCAATTTTGAATGTTAATTTGAAAAATTCCAAACGTGTCATCAAGATGCTAGAGTTTATATTGCTACTTAACGACCTGAAGGAGTTGGTTGAGTTCCCGCCAGGCCCAATACACGTCACGGATGGTGAGAAAAATCATTGCTGCTCTGCTGCCACCAAAGTGAGACATTATCCCAGGAAGCATGTACTACCTAAGACTCACTGTTCCATTTTATCCCTAACAGCTGCAAAGGAAGAAAAAGGAAATCCAAGGAGGCTTAGCTTTCCTGCCCTGATTGCTGTAAGTAGGAGTCAATCTTGGAGGGACTTTAATCCTAGATACTGTGAATCCCATTGATTCTGGGATATGTGTCTTCCTGGATCTTGACTGTGCATAGATGTAGACTGATTTCTTCCCAATACCTGGTTTCCCAGGAGTGAAGCGTAGATTGTCTGACTGTTGAGTTATTTACTTTTCAGAAGTTAGTTTCTTTTCTAAGCAAAAGGGCCGCTGTGTTGGTTGTGCTTTTTCCAGTCAGTCGTCTTCCCACTTGTCCCACACTTCTTCAGGAACTGGTGAGCTACTCCCACATGATTTGTAGACAGAGAGATGCATGGAGTCACATGACAGGGGATTTGTTCAGTAGGGTCAGAGCAAACTAATCTTAATTTTCTCTTCTGGTCTATTAAGTTTATAGTCTGGGGTCCCAAAGAGTTATTTAACACATTTGTGTGTGTGTGTTTATGAAATATATATTTGGAAAAAATATATATATGGAAACATTAATCTGCTTCACTTTTGTTGTTGGGTCTTTGTTTTGAATTTACATCATTTTCAAAAATTGATTACATAGATGGCAAACTTTTGGTACACTATGGAAGGTACAAACAGGAAAAAGAAGAAAATAGGACACCCCATCAAGAGGCCATCTGTTGTAAGGTCTAGTGAACTTTACCTTATGAAGAGAGTAGAGGTGGTACTGGAAGGTAGTGTCCTGTGGGTATCCTGATGCTTTACACCTGGCATTAGATCCCAGTCTGCATACTCACTAGATGTGTTACTGTGGGCAGGTAGTTTAACATGTCTGTGCTTCGTCCATAAAATACAGAGCCATTGCATTACTTCATAAGGCTATTGGAAGGGTCAGATGGGCTGATCCCTGGCAAGTGCTTATAAATGTACCTAGCACTAAGTAAGCACTCTGTAAGTGTAGTTATTATTAATGGAGAGGGAATACATGGAAGTATTTAGGTGTATTTTAAACATTTTAGAAAATCTTCATAGGTGAATGACACATTATATGAATATATGCTATGATTCTGTTCTACAATTTATAATGTAAACTCTATTTTTCTGTTTATCTTTTAGAAACCTAATCTTATTTTGCTTAACTCTACTGATTTGGGGGATAGAGTTTTGTTCTCAAACCTGGATATCATTAACATAATCCTATTTTTCATCAAATAAAGTGGTCTTTTTATTCCCCAGATGGAGTCATTAGGTTGCTTCTGGAAGTCTTTTTCTAGTATTCCATAGTGGACCTTCAGTTCAGTTCAGTCGCTCAGTCATATCTGACTCTTTGCAACCCCATGGGCGTAGAGGAGTGATTATTCTCAATTCATAATCCAGTGGTCTCCTTATCAAATAGCTTGGGTTATTCCCTTATCCCAAGACTTACTTTTCTGTAAGAGAAGGGCATTTATATTTTTGTAGTTATTCTATTATATTTATCATTCATAAAAACTTCGGCATCTTAAAATTGTATAATAATGTTTGGAATAAATTTTGTCAAGCATTACTAATCAAGACAAGTAATAAAGATCTTGTCTTTAATGTAGTTATTTCCATATCCCACCAGTGATAAAGAGACCACCAGATCGACAACTTCCAACTTCTGATTTATAGGTTAATTAGGTTCTGTTAGTCATTTTCCCAGGAAACATTATTGTCCAAGTTTGTAATTAATGGTTCTTTTCTCATTAGTTTCTGTGTTTTTTTCCAGTCCCTCAACTTCAGGGTTCAGTGTACTCACTCAGGGCCTGTCCAGGGCTTCCCATCAAATCCTCCTGTATTTTCTAACTCTTCATCAATAGTGGCCTTATCTGACTTTTTAAAACCCTGGTTTTATTCTAGGAAAATTTTATTCTAGTAGCTAAGTTTAATTAACTATGCTTTGTACCATGGGATAGTCTCCATACTGTGCCTTTGCCCCTGAAAACATTTAACTTATGATAAGCCAAGCAGGGAAAGTGTTTTGAGCCACCTGTAAAATAAACCCACCCCATCTGCTTCTACACATGATGGAGAAAGCATAGATGGTTTCATAGAATCCCTAGTTTCTGATCCTTAATACTAATGGTTATGGAATTATTTAGTTAAATACCTTCTCTTTTCAACTTTGTCTCTCCCAAAAAACAACACATAACACACACACACACACACACACACACACACACACACACACACACAGGCAAATAAACATACACATCAGAGTACTTTCTAGCCAGACTTTAAGCAGCTGTTCATTTATTTACACACTAATATTATTATTATTCACTATGTATATAATCTGCTGTTTAAGAATATTTTTTGAATTAGTTCTCTCCAGTGTCCATGAATTCATTCAGAAAACATCTCTTAAGTGTCTTATATATACCAGGCCCTGTGATAACAGGTACATGTGTCTGATCTGACTTTAACCATGAGGAGTGTGTGGCATAGAAAGGGTGGTAATAGTTAATTAACTGAGGATTTCCCTGGTGGCTCAGATGGTAAAGAATCTGCCTGCAATACAGGAGACCCAGGTTCAGTTCCTGGGTTAGGAAGATCCCCTGGAGATGGGAATGGCAACCCACTCCTATATTTGGCCTGATGAATTCCAAGGACGGCAGAGCCTGGTGGGCCACAGTCCACGGAGCTGCAGAGTCAGACATGACTGAGCGACTAACACCATAACACTAACCAATAACTGAATCCATTTACCAGAAGGCCGGGGCTTAGTTCACCAAGCTTCACTAAAATTTGATATTCTGCTTTTGCAAGCTGGTTAGAAGCTTTGCATTAACATACTGCCAAATTTTGTCCCTTTATATCCAAACTTTTTTAACTTGAAAAAGGAATTTCAGTGTGTAAAACTTTCCATTATAAGGCCACCTGTAAACTTAAAACAGTCAAACTGTTTTTTCAGCTGCCGGCAGCTCTGTTTCTCAACTGACTAATCCTGACAGATAAAGATGGCTTTCCCTGAGAAGGATTGTTTTGTTTGTGGTTATTCTGTCACTACCAGGAGGGACAGCTCCCTGATCCGCAGGGAGTACAGAGATGCAATTTACAGACAGAATCATATGCTGACTAGCAACTGAAAAATAATAGTCAAATAATGATTTCATTGTTCCTTCTTGTGTCCATGACAACTGAGAGGTATGCAGCTAGATCAAGACACTGCCTGGGAGTGGTTTTTTTTTTTCATTTTTCCCTTCATTACAACAATTTCGAGAACATTTGCAGTTTCTTCTGACAATCAGGCTAAGGAGAAAATGGACATTTTCAATATCTTGATAATTTTATGTTTTTATATCCTCAAAAGTAATTCTTCTGTCACTAAGGTCAGGTTTATGACTTAGTTTCTACCATGATAGTACTTCCTTCTCTGGATTTGGAGTTGAGGAGAGATGTCTTTGAGTTCTCTCTCAGTCAATTAACAGTAGTGGAACCTTGGGAGAGCTTCTTCATCTTTTAAATTACATGTCCTTATTCATAAAGTAGGGATTAGTAACAGAATCTTTCTCATTAGTTTGTTGTAAGTTAAATGAGATATTGCATATAAGAGCTTAGGCTGTTGCTTGTCACAAGGAAGCACCCCATACATGTGTTTCTTGCTGTTAGTAATCTCTCCTACAAGACTAGAAACTTCCAAAGCAGTGATTCTCAGCTCTTGATTACACATTAGAATCACCTGGGTAACCTTAAAAGCTCCTGATGCCAGGGCCACATACCCAGATAGACTAAATCAGCATCTTTGGGGGTTGGGACTAGGACTTATTAGCATTTCAAAATTGCTTTCAGCTGATTTCAGTGTGCAGTTAAAATTGAGAAATATGGTCCCTGAAATTCGGGACTGTGTCATATTAAAGAACTTAGATGAATGTTTGAAAATCTTGCTAATATGTATATTTTGAAAAATAAAAGTCAATATGATTTAGAAAAAAAATGACACATAGTACTTTGCATGAATTAAGTAACTGAATGCAGAAAAGCCAAATAAAGTGATTTTTCAAGGAGCCACTTACTAGCAACATCATTTTAGAGCAAATCTACTAAGAAAGAAATGGAAACTTATATGTAGGAACCTAAGGTTCAAATGTTAGAAAATTATACAAATAGAAACTATAGTGGGGCAAAATTATTTTTATACTTTAGTATTTTTTTAATGTAATTAACAGCAATGATTGTACAGATAAGTCTGTGCTATTTTAATACAAAGATGACTATAAATTCAAATACTTCCCAGTTAGGCCACATCTGTGTTTGTTTAAATTTTGAAGAAACCCACTGGCAACAGAAGAATTATAACTTTATAGTGCTTATGCTGAATCAACATCTTTAGGCATCTATTATAGTATTAAACCTTTTGAATGAGAAGGCTAATATGTAGGATAAACTCATTCGTATTAACTATATAAGAAAACCTGAATTTCTGGGTAATCCAGAAGACATTAATTATAAAGTTTTCAACATCCTATAAAGTTAAACAAAATGATACAAGACAAATTTTCCCAAGGGATTTCTTAAATCCCAGTCTTTAAACTGCATTTCTAAAGTGAATTTGTTTATATTTTGACATATCACATTATTTTGGTAAACAAATTATTTTAATTTTAGCCTTCAAAAAATCTTTGTTTTCAATAAATACTCTATATCACATTCAGTATCTGTTTCTCTGTGTATACAGTTTTAACCTACATAGATTGTTGAGAATCATCATAATAATTATACTTGTTTACTACTGTTAGTTGGGGGAATAATTTTGTATATATGTTCTTATTCAGTTCTCGTAATACCTCAGTGAGGGTCCAGGTCAAAAATTAGCATTGTTTTATAGGTGGGAAAGCTAAGGCAGTTTATTATTAATAGTAGGCGGTTCCAGCTGACCCATGGCAAAATTCTTGGTTTTTAGTCAGGTGTTCCTTTCATTAGCTAATTCATGCATTTACAAAGCTTTGTCAAGCTGTAAATATGTGTCTGATGCAGCTGTAGGCAATGGGCATCCAAGATGAGTAAGACACACTTCTCACCTTTAAGGAGTTCCACACACAGTGTCACAAATGCGTTTTAAAGTTCTTAGCCCATGTCCACCAAAGTAGATAGAATACACGATCTGAAATTACCACGACGAAAGCTGTCAACTTTTCTGAGACATAGGCAGGAAGAAGAAAAGAACTGTGGGAGTTCCAAAATCCATACCTACCACCTTCTACAGTTATATTTTGTCACAGCCTATTAGATGCATGATCAGCCCAGACATTAATATCCTCTACATCCCTCATGGCTGAATTTTTCTAGTGATTTCTGCTACATTAAGGAAATGCTATAGTGCTTTTCTAAGAATATATTATTCAGTGATGCTACAATTTGCCTTTCTCCAGCTTTTCAAGTACTTACATTCATTTTAGTTTTGGCAGAAAGTGTTTTGAAGATTAAACATTTGGTTTATTTATAATGCTAATTCATCTGAAGTATTTATTGAATAGCTGGTTTTTAAAGTAATCCTGTTGCTGAATTAAAATAGATAGTCATGCTTACTAGACACAAAATAAGGTATAGACTTTGTTTTAATTAAACTCTTTAAAATAATCCTTTTTTTTTTTCTGCTAGTTGTAAAGTTTTGAAGGGAACTTTTTGCCCTGTCTTTTGTAATTAGACATATTCATTTTATTTTAATGGATAAATCATGAGTCAGTTAAATGGATAGACCTATTTTAGTCCTTTTTGAGGATTCATAGTTGCCCTGAAGGAAGAAAAGTTCAGAAAGAATATTATTAGTTTTTCAGTTACTGAGTGGAAACATTTTATGTCTTGAAAATTTTCCTTGAATATTTTGCAGTTAAAAATACATGAAGAGATAAAGGAACAGTGTATAATGTTGAAAAGTTAAAATATAAGTATTGTTAAACAGAAAATAAATGAAATACACCTCTTTTGTATGAAACTATTTTAACATAATGTCAATAAAGTTTAAATTAGTTCAGACTTTTCTTATTAGAATAAATGTTTCCTTTTAAAATGCATGATAATCATAATCAAGACAAAATTTGTCCTGTTATTTATTTTCAAAATGATTGTACATGTTTAGCAGACTTTTGATTTAAATCCCCAGTGATATATTGGAGACAGATGTTTAGATGACCTCATGTTTAAAGTAATGTTATATTTGGACACAAGATTAAATTTTCCTTAAAATCTTTCCTTATAAGTTAAACTGTGTGGTAGTATACAAAAACTAATCAATGATTTGCAGTGGATTAATGCAATTCCTGTATTTTAAATAAAATTTTCTATCTTTTATGGAATTCCACATAGTACAAAAGAGCTGATTATGAAACAGCTGTTTACAAATGAAAATATTGTTTTTGGCTGGTCAGCTAAATGGGAAACAGATTTGAAAAGTTCCATGAATTTGAATGCAAATTTACCATATCATTTATACTGAACCAAACAACGTACCATAGTTTACCAAAAAAATTCGTTGAAGACTGTTTTGTAGAGTATTATATAAACATTTCAAATAGTTTTTCCTTTTTCAAAATCAAAATTATATTGAATAATTATGAAAATCAATGTAACTATAATATATAACTAGTTTTGGGGAAGATTTTTAAAGAGCTCATAATGTTTAACATTTCAATGAAGAGAAATTAGCAGAGGGAGCTACTAGAAATGTATAGGCAATTGAGTAAAATAAAATAGATAAAAGATAAGATATATTGTCTGAAAATAATAAATTAATGTATGTGACAAATATGTTTAAGGCAGAGCTATGTAGGAATAAGCATATTCTCAATTTTATCATCAGCTAGAATGTTATCCTGGAAACCACATTGCTGTGGACATTATAATTTAAAAACATGGTCTGCAATGAAAACTTTTACATTTCCCCTCAAATTTTAAAGTTATTAAGATTATTTATTTTAGAAATTATTTTACAAATAAGTTAGATTTAAAGGCCTTATCATGTGAATTTTGAATATGACTCTTTGAAATGTCGAAGTACATAGTTTACTTGAGGTAGTTCATAAGTGAAAAATTCTAGAAGAACTATTATTTGTTTCTTTTCTTTATCTTTTCTATTGTCTTTCTGCTTGTCTCAGTTTTCTGAAATTGAGACCAGGTTTCTTCTATTGCTCTTTAAAAATCACATGGGCAATAAATGCCATTTTGGGGGTGGGATCTTATATCCGCGTTTGTTGTCAGTGTAACAGTGTGGCTATTATTTCCCTAAGTGGTTTATATTCACTTGAGAGAAAAACAAGTGGAATGTGTGCAAACTATTTTAAGAAAAAAGTTTGGGGACAAAATAAAGACAAGAAGAATCTAGGAATGCAAGCATCATAAGTAAAAGCACTTAAAAATAAAGACTATTGACACTGATGAATAATGTCAATGAAAAATAATGGAGGATCCATCTTTATCATCCTTGAATTGTTTTCTACATATTTTGTTGAGTGTCAGTAGTTAATGAATATCTGTAACATCAGTTCATTGACATAGAGACATGTTTAACTATAGTAGACTATAAGTTTAAAGAAGGGTCAATGCCTGTGGACCCTTTAATGATGTAGCCTTTGTTTTCGCTTTTGAGAATGGCACTTGTAATTGCCACTTCCTAGGTAAGGCAGACTACATGGTAGTGATAGCTTATACTACACCATACCATTCCTTTTGGCTTTACTTGTGATTCTGTAATGTAGTGATGTATAAAAACCAGGCAGCTGACATCTTGAATGAAGATGCATTTGAGAGCCACTCATAGTCAAAAGCAGAGCCATTACTTTGCCAACAAAGGTCCATCTAGTCAAGGCTATGGTTTTCCCAGTAGTCATGTATGGATGTGAGAGTTGGACTATGAAGAAATCTGAGTGCTGATGAATTGATGCTTTTGAACTGTGGTGTTGGAGAAGACTCTTGAGAGTCCCTGGGACTTCAAGGAGATCCAACCAGTCCACTGTAAAGGAGATCAGTCCTAGGTGTTCATTGGAAGGACTGATGCTGAAGCCGAAACTGTAGTACTTTGGCTACATCATGTGAAGAGTTGATTCATTGGAAAAGACTCTGATGCTGGGAGGGACTGGGGGCAGGAGGAGAAGGGGACAGCAGAGAATGAGATGGCTGGATGGCATCACTGACTTGATGGACATGAGCTTGAGTGAACTCCAGGAGTTGGTGATGGACAGGGAGGCCTGGCGTGCTGCAATTCATGGGGTCGCGAAGAGTCGGACACGACTGAGCGACTAAACTGAAAGGAAATTTTCTTATTTACTTATATTTCAGCTTATATATATCCACACAGTTGACATTTTAAAGAAAATCAGCTGGTTAACAGGGAACTAAAATTGGGATTTTTGCCTATGGGCAAAATTAAATTTTGGAAAGAAATGTAAATGATACGGGCAAGTAAACAGTAATACTTAAACATAAATGTAACCTTTTAAAACTGGTGTTTAAAAATTCATGCCATATTGATTTTGCCAAAAATGTCATATATATCTACCATACTGAACTGTGCAGATAATTTCACTGCCCTAAAAATCCCTTATGTTCCACCTATTTATCCCTCCTTCTACAACCCCAGACAACCATGACCTTTTTATTATCTCTATAGTTTTTCCTTTTCAAGAATGTCATGTAGTTGGAACCATACAGTATATAGCCTTTGCAGACTGGCTTCTTTCAATAAGTTATTTACAATTAAGTTTCCCCCTGTCTTTTCATGGCTGGATACCCTTCATTGTATGGAGTGCACCACAGTTTCCTATTGAAAGGCATCTTCGTTGCTTTCAAGTTTGACAATTATGAATGAAGCTACTGTAAATTCTTATGTGCAGATTTTTGTGTGAATAGACGTTTTCAACTCATTTGTGTAGGAGTGTGGTTTCTGAATAATTGAAATGTTTTTCAATGAATTTACCTCTAGCAATATCTCGATATATAAGAATATCTATATCTTTTTATTTAAAAATTAATTAAACATATTTTTAATTGAAATACAATTGATTTACAATATTTCAGGTGTACAGCAAAATAATCCAGTTATATATATATATATATAATATTCTTAAAAATTTTTTTTCCTTTATAGGTTATTGCCAAGATACTGAATATAGTCTCTTGTGCTATACAGTGGGCCCTTGTTGTTTCTGTTTTTTATATATAGGAGTATATATTGGTTAATCCCAAATTCCCAATTTATCCCCATCTTGGTAATCATAAGTTTGTTTTCTATGTCTATGAGTATATTTCTGTTTTGTAAATAAGTTCATTTGTATCACTTTTTTAGACTCCACATATAAGTGATATCATATATTTGTCTTTCTCTGACTTACTTCACTTAGTATGATAATCTGTAGGTCCATCCATGTTGCCACAAATGAAACACTTTTCTTCCTTTTTATGGCTGAGTAATATTCCACTGTATATATAAACTGCGTCTTTATCCTTTTGTTTGATGATGGGCACTTGAGTTGCTTCCATGTCTCGGTTATTGTAAATAGTGCTGGTATGAACATTGAGGAAGAATCTATATATATTTTAAGTTAATATATTAGGAAAGATAAAACTGTATTTTCTGGATTCTTACTGTTGAATTGAGGATAAATAAATCTTCGCTTTCTTCTTCTTGCATAGTATGCAATAGGCATGAAAAGCTATTCAAATCCATGTTTGTTGATTTTTGATAAGATTTCCAGGTAAGTTAAACTCGTAATTTGATAAGACCATTACAGTTAATCCTTGAGGATGGGTAAAAGATGACAACTAGAATCTAGTCAGGAGATTGGAGTGTCCCCCTCGGTTACTGACAGTCTGCTTCTAAGTTAGTTATAGAATTTGATTCCATGCTAGGTATCATTCAAAGCCTTTGGTTGTTTGTACATCCTTCTACTTTGACCAACCAAAGACTTTGTAAGCTACAGGACCCCACTCCAGTACTCTTGCCTGGAAAATCCCACAGACGGAGGAGACTGGTAGGCTGCAGTCCATGGGGTCGCTAAGAGTCAGACGCGACTGAGCGACTTCACTTTCAACTTTTCACTTTTGCGCACTGGAGAAGGAAATGGCAACCCACTCCAGTGTTCTTGCCTGGAGAATCCCAGGGATGGGGAGCCTGGTGGGCTGCCGTCTATAGGGTCGCATAGAGTCAGACACGACTGAAGTGACTTAGTAGCAGCAGATAATATAAATATTATCAAGGAGTATCACAACTATATAAATGATAGAACAGTAGTTATTATCACCTAGCACCAGGTAGCGCTAGTGGTAAAGAGTCAGCCTACCAGTGAAGGAGAACGAAAGAGATGTGGGTTCGATCCCTAGGTCAGGAAGATTCCCCTGGAGTAGGAAATGGCAACCCACTCCAGTATTCTTGCCTGGGAAATCCTATGGATAGAGGAGCATGGCGGGCTGCAGTCTGTGGGGCTGCAAAGAGTCGGACACGACTGAGCGCACGATGCGCTACGATGTGCCAGGTGCTATTCCGAGATGAGAGCTGAACAGATATTGCCGGCACCTGTCAACAAACTTCAACAACTTCATTTTACAAATAAGGAAACTGAGGAAGAGAGTTAAGTAACTCTTGCTCATGTTGTTAGTGGGAGCACTGGAAAGCAAACTCAGATTGTTTGGTTCCAGAGCTCTCACTCAGAATCACAGAACATTACTATTTTGCTTGTTAAACTAAATTATTAAATTATGTGCAGAAAGAGTTAAGTATATATATTTTTTGAATCAGTGAAGAGGGTGCTATAAGATTCAAGCTTGGAAAAGGCTTTCAATTGGGAGGGAGGAGATCCAAAAATGTTGAGTAAATTTGCCAAGGGACAAAAGGATAGGAATTAATTAAATTTGATTATGAATTTCCCTTTCAAGGGAACTGTCTGATAACTCCTTGTGCTTAGATATTTCTTTTCTGGACTATTCAGTTTTCAAGCCCGGAACATTAAGCCGATCTAAAGAGTCAGTGTACTACGGGTGGAAGAAATTTTCCATGTCAGGATGCTTGGTTTTTAGTAACATTCTGCCATTTAGGATCTCAGGAAAATTATTTTGCCTAAGGATTCTGTTAACTCTAGGTTTGAAATTTGAAAAATTTAAAACTTGAACATTAAACTTTTTTTTTTTTTTTTTTTTTAGTTATTTATTTTGGTTGGCCTGGGTCTTCGGTGCTGCGTGGGCTTTTCTCTAGTTGCAACAAGCAAGGGCTACTCTCTGGTTGTGGTGCACAGGGCTCTCATTGCCGCGGGGTCTCTAGTTTCAGAGCACAGGCTCTCGGGCACATGGGCTTCAGTAGTTGTGGTCCCAGGGTTCTAGAGCACAGGCTCAACAGTCGCCAGCGCATGGACTCCGTTGCTCTGCTATCAGGAGGGACCTACCCGGATTAGGGAACGAACCTGTGACTCCTGCATTGGCAGGTCGATTCTTTACTACTGAGCCACCAAGGAAGCTCAGAAACTTGAACATTTTTTCATATATTTTTCACATAAATTAAAATTGGATTTGGCGTGAAACCCATCACAGGGAACAAAGTGTATTTCATCCTTTAATTTTTCTACTATTGCTGCTCTGTGCCCTCCTCATCAAAACTGTTGCTAATCTCTCAGGCTTACCTCCTCTCTATTTTGACCACTATTGTTTTGGTTTCTTATAGTTTCTTGGCTAGATGACCTCAATAATTATTTAGCTTCCTGGGTCAAATTTCTCAGGTCATAGTTTAATGAACAGTGAGTGTACTGAGTGTCTGCCTAGTGCCAGGTGCTATGCTTGGGTATGAGAAAACAAATGAGTCCTGGGCCTGGAGGAGTACACCAGTTCTGTGAGACCTCAGAGAAGGAGCCAGGAACAATTTTACTGGGGAAGTAAATGATTATGTTGGGTATTGAAAGGTGAGTAGGAGTTTTCTGTGAGAGCAAGGACGTTCTAGGCAGAGGAAGTCGTAGTTGCAGCGGCATGGAAGCTTGAAGAATCAATTGGATTTAGTAGGGGATTGAAATGGGAAGACGAATGAGAAAAGGCCTCATGGTGATAGACTGGGTAAAGCTGATATCTGATGCCATTAAGGATGATAGACAATATCAGAAGAACTCAGCAATAGTGAGCTATGTTTTATGTTTGTGAGGTTTGAATTAGTCATGCAGTTGTTGGAAAATAGATGGGCTGTCTATGAAGTTTAGAGAGTTATCAGCATATTTGTTAGTTATTCTTACATTGTGTGTATGTTGGGGTGAAGAAAAGTGAAAGTGAAAGTCACCCATTCATGTCCAACTCTTTGCGACCCCATAGACTGTACAGTCCATGGAATTCTCCAGGCCAGAATACTGGAGTGGGTAGCCTTTCCCTTCTCCAGGGGATCTTCCCAACCTAGGGATTAAACCCAGGTCTCCTGCATTGCAGGATGGATTCTTTGCCAGCTGAGCCACCAGAGAAGCCCAAGAATACTGGAGTGGGTAGCCTATTCCTTCTCCAGGGGAGCTTCCTGACCCAGAAATCGAACTGGGGTATCCTGCATTGCAGGTGGATTCTTTATGAACTGAGCTCTCAGGGAAGCTGTTTTGTATGTTGGGGGTAGGGTATGTGTATCAGGATCACTTGAGGGGATTAAAAAGTACATCTCTATTTGAGATAATTAAAAATTCCGTACCTCTGTGGCCACAACTATTAGAGAAGCCAGAAGATCAGAAGAGCAGTACATTCAGAAATCAGAGTAAGTGAACAAAGAGAGGAAGAGGAAAGGGCAGCAGCTGTATTAAACGAGTCTAAAGAAATGAATCATCAGAGAGATGGAAAGAACCAGAAGAGTGCCCTGAAAGCTAAATAACTTTTCAAGGAAGTCAGAAGTGTCAAATGCTCTTCCAATCCATCCAAAAATAATTGCCTGAACATTTTTTTTTTTAACATTTCACTCCATGTGCATATGTCACCAGTAAGTTAAAATTCTGTGTCCTGTTGTTTAAAATTTTCACCTTTAAATTTGTGCCTCCTACAACCCATACTGTACCAGCTCACCTGTGGGTACAGTGGAATGAAAGACAATCAGTGTCTGGCTTTGAATCCCAGCTTCTCCAATTATTGATGGGTGACCTTGCCAAGTTCTACTTCACCAGGGTTCAGTTTTTGCATTTTGGGATTAGGATAGCTATCAGTCTCATAGGGTTGCTGTGAAGGTTACATGAGATAATGCAGTTAATGTGCCTGAGTCAATTATTTCTATGTGTCGAAACTAAAAACATTGGTAGAATGATATTGTCCTAAAAACCCTTCAGTTCAGTTCAGTTCAGTCGCACAGTCATGTCCAACTCTTTGTGACCCAATGAATCGCAGCACGCCAAGCCTCCCTGTCCATCACCATCTCCCGGAATTCATTCAAACTCATGTCCATCAGGTCGGTGATACCATCTAGCCATCTCCTCCTCTGTCGCCCCTTTTCCTCCTGCCCCCAATCCCTCTCAGCATTAGAGTCTTTTTCCAATGAGCCAACAGTTTGCGTGAGGTGGCCAAAGTATTGGAGTCTTAGCTTTAACATCATTCCTTCCAAAGAAATCCCAGGGTTGATCTCCTTCAGAATGGACTGGTTGGATCTCCTTGCAGTCCAAGGGACTCTTAAGAGTCTTCTCCAACACCACAGTTTAGAAGCATCTATTCTTCGGCACTCAGCTTTCTTCACAGTCCAACTCTCACATCCATACATGACCACTGTAAAAACCATAGCCTTGACTAGACGGACCTTTGTTAGCAAAGTAATGTCTCTGCTTTTCAATATGCTGTCTAGCTTGGTCACAACTTTTCTTCCAAGGAGCAGGCATCTTTTAATTTCATGGCTACAGTCACTATCTGCTGTGATTTTGGAGCCCCCCAAAATAAAGTCTGACACTGTTTCCACTGTTTCCCCATCTATTTCCCATGAAGTGATGGGAGCAGATGCCATGATCTTAGATTTCTGAATGTTGAGTTTTAAGCCACCTTTTTCACTCTCCTCTTTCACTTTCATGAAGAGGCTTTTTAGTTCCTCTTCAGTTTCTGCCATAAGGGTGGTGTCATCTGCATATCTGAGGTTATTGATATTTTTCCCGGCAATCTTGAGTCCACCTTATGCTTCTTCCATCCCAGCGTTTCTCATGATGTACTCTGTTAAATAAGCAGGGTGACAATATACAGCCTTGTACTCCTTTTCCTATTTGGAACCAGTCTATTGTTCCATGTCCAGTTCTAACTGCTGCTTCCTGACCTGCATATAGGTTTCTCAAGAGGCAGGTCATGTGGTCTGGTAGTCCCGCCTCTTTCAGAATTTTCCACAGTTTATTGTGATCCACACAATCAAAGGCTTTGGCATAGTCAATAAAGCAGAAATAGACGTTTTTCTGGAACTCTCTTGCTTTTTCAATGATTCGGCGGATGTTGGCAATTTGATCTGTGGTTCCTCTGCCTTTTCTAAAACCAGCTTGAACATCTGGAAGTTCACGATTCACGTATTGCTGAAGCCTGGCTTGGAGAATTTTGAGCATTACTTTACTAGCGTGTGAGATGAGTGCAATTGTACGGTAGTTTGAGCATTCTTTGGCATTGCCTTTCTTTGGGATTGGAATGAAAACTGACCTTTTACAGTCCTGTGGCCACTGCTGAGTTTTCCAATTTTTTAGCATGTGCCAAAACACTTCACTAGCAACATAGTATCCTAGAAAATAAAAGCACTATTCTGGACTAACATTGTGATTTTTCCCTCTCAGAAATCACAGATCATAGATGCAGATAGCTACAACCAAGATAAATGATGCTGGTCTTCCTAAGCTTAAATGGCAACTCCAAAAGAAACAAAAAGGAGTTCTTTTTTTTTTTTTTTTGTTACCCTAGGGCAGAAACTGCCTGAGACTTTGTGAACCACTGATTTAACCTGATCTTTCAATATGATCTTTTGTCTCTGGTCAAGTATGCTGGCTCTTCTGAATCACGGGACCTTTCTACTCATTCTCATGTTTCTCTACATGATGTTACTCTTACATTAAATGGCTTTGCAGTAGGCTATCGACCTACATCCCAGCCTGAGCTGTAGTTTTCTTCCTTGGGTTTGCATTAGAATTGTCTGGAGAGTTCAAACCAAACGTGTGGCTGAATCACATCCAAGACTAATTAAATCAGAATCTCTGGAGGTGGATCCGAAGCGTCAGTGTTTTTAAAAATTCCCCAGGTGATTCCACTGAGCAGCCAAGCTTAAGATCATTGCCCTAAACTAGTTAACTATTCTTAGAGATCTTCTTTGATTCAAGTAGTCTAAATGATTAATCATTCTCCTGTTAGCACTTAAAATCCGTGTGAATCAGCAACTTGCTGATGTGTTACTTATGGGGAAAAAAGATGAGTCATTTTTATTTCACTGTGGGCATAATGTATCTCTTACCAGTATAGGCGGTGCTATGCACCTCTGAGGTCTTCTACATATGTCTGCTGGCTGACAACCGCATCGGTTAGTACCAAACAGTCAAACATAAAATTCTTCTTGAGTATGCACCAATGAACTTGGACTGATGCCACACCAAAAGGTTCACAAAGGGACCTCATAAGATGAAATGTCACCACAACGTGTGTCTAACTCAATGACATGCCCTAGTGTTACATTAAACAAATTCCTTTTGTTGCTTCTTTCATAGAAACCCACGAAGAGTCTGAGGTCAGTTTGTTTGACTCTCTGTTGAGGAGTGGGAGATGTTTTAACTTTTACATTTAAAAATTTTTTGTGTAACAGACACCCATAAAAATATACAAATTTTAAGTATAGAGCTTGACAAATCATTCAAAGTAAACAAACTTGTGTAGCCAACACCCTAGTCGATAAATAGAATATCACCAGCAACCTAGAAGCCCCCTTTACTCTTCCCTCCAATTATTACCTTCTTCCTCCCCGACAACAGTAGGGCATTTAACTTTGGCTTTTCCTTTATAGTGGCCAGATCCCCTCAAACTTCTTTTTCAATGAGGTGTGTTTTGCTTGCCCATTAGGAGAACCCTTTACAATCTGACCAAAGCCAGCAGCTTTTTTCTATGATTATTTTCCCCATCTGTTTAGAATTCACATCCACATTGTATTGTTGCCTCATCTAATCAAGCAAGAGAATGTCTCAAGAGTATGTGCTCCATAAACTACTTAATTTTCTGAAATACTCACTGCCAGGGGCTTAATGAGAAACCACCAAATCTTCTTTGGCTGTAAGTTTCTCTCAGGACCCTTGTTTTTCAAAAAGAGCCATGCCGTGTACATGAACTGCTGTGAGTTAACTTTTTTTTTCCTTTAATTTTTGCTTAGGTCAGAGTTCCCATCATATTTCTAGTTTTAGTGATATACTTTATTATTTTTCTTCAATTTATGCATTAAGCAACATAACATATTGTAGTGCATATGCTTGTTATAAGTAGAAAAGTTAAAAATAATTGGAGGATAGATCCAGTTTACATGTTAATGCAGAGCAAACATGTCTTGCTGCTGTTTCAGATTTTATATCATGAATCTCTGTGGACTCTTACTGTGGACAACCTGTTATAAAAATGGGTCTTCTTGTTGTTGAGTTGCTAAGTTGTGTCCAACTCTTTTATGACCCCTTGGGCTGTAGCCTGCCAGGCTTCTCTGTCCATGGGATTTCCCAGGCAAGAATGCTGGAGTGGGTTGCTGTATCCTTCTTCAGGGGATCTTCCCTAACCTGAGACTGAACCTGCCTCTCCAGGATGGGAGGTGGATTCTATACCACTGCATCACATCGGGAGCCCATAAAATGGGTATAGACTGCCTTAATAGTAGGACTCAGCTTTGTTTTTATTCTTTGTCCTTCTAATAGGATACTATGGATCCTTAGTCTTTGTTTGTTTGTTTGTTTTTAAAAAAAGACTTTTAAAGGTTTTTGATACTGTCAAAGCAACTGGTCTTGAGAAAAATTATTGGAATAATTCTCAAGTGTATTTGGAGACTTTAATTTAGGCAAGAAATAAATATAGATTCCTTAATTATATTTATGAGAACTTTAAAACTGTATAATGTAATTTAAAAAGACTCTATACTTATTTCAAGGGCTACATGCAGGCATGTTATGGAATATTGATTGTCTACTTTCTGGGTGGACTGCTCCGAGCACTCTTACTATGTATAATGCATTTAACATAGTGTTTCTATCTCAATGATAGAATATAGGACCTGAGGAAATGCACAGCTTTCCTGTATCCAAGATCAGTCTTTTGTTATCTTGAGAGCTTACTGTGGTTTTTGAAAAGTGCAGGACTGTTGCTTGTGTAAACGTACTCCATAGTCACTTAGGCACAGTCTTGCAAAGAACACTGGGTGCGTCTGGGTTATTGCTGAAGGGGGAGCATCATGTTTTCCATTTTCTCACCCAGCTGTATTCTAATCCAGACAAGTGGAACTGCACAGATAACTCTTGCCAACAGAAAGGTCAGGACAATAGCATCTCCAAACTAGATGTTGACCTGCCACTGTGTATAACAAAGTGCCAGTTGTTGGGTTTCTCTAGGATGTAAATCCAGGAAAGTGATGTTTATGGAGTATAGCTGTTTGTGTGAGTGTTATGAAGTCAGTGTTGGATGCGAAGCCAGAAATTTCTTGAAACAGTAACAGTGGCTGTCACAATGGTTCTCTATTCTCTGTCGCACTCTTCTCTACCAGCACCTTCTGGTGGATCTTTCTGCGTTGATGGAAATGTTCTATAATGTGCCATCTGTTACAGTAGCTGCTAGCCACAGGTGACTGTTGAACATTTGAAATGTGGCCATGGGATTGAAGAAATTAATTTTTAATTTTATTTAACTATAATTAATTTATATTTAAATGGTTATATGTGGTTTGCAGTACCGTACTGGACAGCACCATTTAGGTTATGGGCTTGTGTAAACCAAAAAATAACATTTAAAATGTAAAAGAATGGACCATATTGATCTGTGTATTTACCTTGGAGTGGGAAGATTCTTTTGTGTTAGCACATCAAAATATTAATAGTTCAGTCTAACTTATGGTTCACTTTAAGAGATAAAATTCTTCCTAAACAATATAATGTTGTTGGGCTTAAAATAACAGATATGTATTGGAGAAGGCAATGGCACCCCAGTCCAGTACTCTTGCCTGGAAAATCCCAAGGATGGAGGAGCCTGGTGGGCTGCAGTCCATGGGGTCACTAAGAGTCGGACACAACTGAGTAACTTCACTTTCACTTTTCACGTTCATGCATTGGAGAAGGAAATGGCAACCCACTCCAGTGTTTCTTCCTGGAGAATCCCCAGGGATGGGGGAGCCTGGTGGGCTGCCGTCTACGGGGTTGCACAGAGTCAGACACGACTGAAGCGACTTAGCAGCAGCAGCAGCAGCATTGTCTCTTAGTTCTGGAGGCTAGAAGTTCAAAATCAAGGTGTCAGCAGGGTTAGTTCTTTGTGGGGTTTCTGAGGGAGAATCTAGCCTCTCTCTCCTAGCTTCTGGTAGTTGCTGATAGCGCTAGGCTTTCCTTGGCTTAAACAACACAATATTTTTAAAATCATTGTAGTGTGGGCATTTCTTTAAGATGAATGTCTATTGACATGAGAATATGGAGATGAATGGGCATTTCTGTTTTTATAGGAATGGCTGTGTTTAGCACACAACAGACAAGAAAGCTAGCACCTAACTGTTAAATATAGATTGTAACACAACTTTTTTCTTGGAAAGTTTGTGTTTTGAATTCATAGATCCCTTTGAGTCACATTCTCATAGAATTTTGATTAATAGCAAAATATTTGGCTTTTCTTAGTTCTTAAAAATTTTAGTAACCTCCTCTTCTTTGACAATTGGACATGGCCTTTACCGAGTGTTAATCTATCCCATCTTTACCAAAATAATTCCACCATCATTTGAAGTAAGAAATTATGTTGGTTGTAGGCTACTTCCAGCTTCTTCACCAGGTTTTTAGTTTTCCATATGTGTGTATTATTTGAGAAGAACAATTGAATGTAGCAGCTAGAGAACTGGTCTTTTTGCTTTTGAAGCTTTACTTTGCATTTGCTCAATGAAGATACTGGATTTTAGGTTTGTACAAGTTAAAAAGAACAATTCGAGACCCACCCTGATTCTGTGCCAACAGTTGGTAATTGCCACACCCTCTTTCAGGCTTTCTTCACTGAGAGAAAAAAGGTAGAAAAGCACTAGAAGTCAAAGACAAGATCTGGCTACAGAGGAGGGAAAAACTGAGAGGGTGCTGGAAATGCACTGGGCAGAACTTAGGTCAAGTTCAAGTCAAAACAATTAGTTTTGGCCAAATGGTAGATATCCAGTAGGTGTTTATCGAGCGTCTCTCTATGGAGGCAGCTGATGAAATTCCTGGTGTTTGAAGTGAGACATTCCTGACTTAGAATCCTGGTTATGCCACTCTTCATTGTGTGACCTCACACAGAATCCCTAAGGCCTTTGAGCCTTAGTTTCTCCATCTGCAAAACAAGGGTAAAAATGCCCACTTTGCAAGGTTAGTAGGATAATGTTTGCAATGTGCTTGGGACTTGATTGGCACTTATTAAATGATATTTATTATTGGTCCTGCCTAACCTAGGGCTGCAGTCCATGGGGTCGCTAAGAGACACACATGACTGAGCAATTTCACTTTCACTTTTCACTTTCATGCATTGGAGAAGGAAAAGGCAACCCACTCTAGTGTTCTTGCTTGGAGAATCCCAGGGACCGGGGAGCCTGGTGGGAGCTGTCTATGGGGTCGCACAGAGTCGGACACGACTAAAGCAACTTAGCAGCAGCAGCAGCAGTCTTTATCTTGGAGAAAGAAGTGGCATCCCACTCCAGTATTCTTGCCTGGAGAATCCTGTGGACAGAGGAGCTTGATGGGCTGCTGTCCATGGGGTTGCACAGAGTTGGACACAACTGAAGCGACTTAGTAGCAGCAGCAGCAGCAACCTAGGGCTGTCTTTTTATAAAAGTGCTACTCTTTTTATTCTCTTGTTTTTCTTTTTAGTTTTACCTTAATGGAATTTGGTGTTTTCAGAACAAGAGTAGGCACACAATATCCCTTTAATATTAGTGTTGTGGAAACATGTGTTTCAGGAATTTCCAATAGATCTTGCTCTTTTCTTTCAAGTCATCAGTTGCATCTTCTGAAGAACAGGCCTGTAGCAAAACTATAAAATTCATTAACTTCCAGAAAAACCTCTTCCTGGGAACTATGTTAAAGAATAAAAAGAAACATTACTTTTCTAGGACTTTCTTTATAAAAGAGACTAAATGTCCTTGTAAACTCCTTGAAGGTAGGGAGGTGATGAACACATCTTGGATGTTGCTTTGTGCCCCGAATCTAGCAGCCATGTAAATGGTTGTTAAAGCCAAGTAACAACCTTTGAAAATGCTTGTTAAATTGAGTCAGACTGACATGTTCATGTGAACTTCTTGCTGTAATTGAACTATCATGTTGAGATTATGGAAATCAACATGGTGACAAATAGCCTCTTGTTTTTACGTTTCATTGCATGTATCATATAATTTTGCCAAAAACAAAATTATACACATGCACAATCTTCCTTGGTGAACTGGTGAACAGTCTTTTTATAGTCTCAATAACTTGTATGTGAAATGTAATCTGGTATTACAAATATGAAATGATGAATACTAATACATATTTGGGTTGGCCAGAAAGTTTTTTCTAGATTTTCCATTATATAGAAAAACCCAATGAACTGCTGGCCAACTCAATAGTATTAAATAAATTCTACAAATGAGTTTCCTTTTCTTCCTCTAATTTAGGTGTATAATGATAAGGGCATTGATACTGGTAATTCTGTTTCAATGGTTCTAGTAAAGTACTCATGCTGCCAAACTGTGGCTGATGGTTTTGTAATGATGTCTTGTTGAGCCAGTGTTAGTAAACTGCCACTTTTGTGGCAGTCAGAACAAGTAATGCTCACTTCAGTACTTATTACTACAAAGTTTTTCAACTCCTGATTGTGGTATACACATAGCACATGTGTAGGGAAGAAAGCCATTGGCCAGGCCATGGTGGAAAAATGCCCTGACTTATGATTAAAATAAAAATATAGACAGTATATTTAACCTAAGTGGTATGTAGGTTAATAAGAGATGTGAAAGACTATAGGACCACATCTTTATATATTGTCTATTTTTTTTTAAAGTCATTTGTCAGACTCTAGGTTGAAAAATATAATTGCTCCTTATTTATATGAGCAAAGACTATTTCTTTTGAACTGTTAGGTACCCTGAGTTCCTTTTGATCCTCACTCAATACAATGAGATCTCGCCACAGGATTTGGACAGCCTTCAAAGTAACAGAAATACTGTATGTCCTAGTTGACTCCTTCTTTCTGTGATAGACCATGAACACATAATGGATGTTTAATGGGTCCAAAGACTTGGCGTCTTTTGAAACAGAAAGGAAAGGGATTTCTAAACACTAGAATCCTCCAGTTAAGGCTGCCTGTTTCTAGTCTGTCTTCACTCAAGTAGAACAATAGTAATTGTGACTTATATAGTAAATATGAAGTACTTTCTAGCTGCCGAAAAGTGTAAGATGGTTCTGCCTCCTGAAGCACATTATTAGTATATCAGTTCAGTTCAGTTCAGTCACTCAGTTGTGTCCGACTCTTTGTGAGCCCATGAATCGCAGCACGCCAGGCCTCCCTGTTCATCATCATCTCTCAGAGTTCACTCAGACTCACATCCATCGAGTCCGTGATGCCATCCAGCCATCTCATCCTCGGTCGTCCCTTTCTCCTCCTGCCCCCAATCCCTCCCAGCATCAGAGTCTTTTCCAATGAGTCAACTCTTCGTATGAGGTGGCCAAAGTACTGGAGTTTCAGCTTTAGCATCAGTCCTTCCAAAGAAACCCCAGGGTTGATCTCCTTCAGAATGGACTGGTTGGATCTCCCTCGCAGTCCAAGGGACTCTCAAGAGTCTTCTCCAGCACCACAGTTCAAAAGCATCAATTCTTCGGCCCTCAGCCTTCTTCACAGTCCAACTCTCACATCCATACATGACCACAGGAAAAACCATAGCCTTGACTAGACGGACCTTAGTCGGCAAAGTAATGTCTCTGCTTTTGAATATACCATCTAGGTTGGTCATAACTTTTCCTCCAAGGAGTAAGTGTCTTTTAATTTCATGGCTGCAGTTACCATCTGCAGTGACTTTGGAGCCCCCCAAAATAAAGTCTGACCCTGTTTCCACTGTTTCCCTGTCTATTTCCCATGAAGTGATGGGACCGGATGCCATGATCTTCGTTTTCTGAATGTTGAGCTTTAAGCCAACTTTTTCACTCTTCTCTTTCACTTTCATCAAGAGGCTTTTGAGTTCCTCTTCACTTTCTGCCATAAGGGTAGTGTCATCTGCATATCTGAGGTTACTGATATTTCTCCTGGCAATCTTGATTCCAGCTTGTGCTTCTTCCAGTCCAGCGTTTCTCATGATGTACTCTGCATAGAAGTTAAATAAGCAGGGTGACAATATACAGCCTTGATGTACTCCTTTTCCTATTTGGAACCAGTCTGTTGTTCCCTGTCCAGTTCTAACTGTTGCTTCCTGACGTGCATACAGATTTCTCAAGAGGCAGGTTAGGTGGTCTGGTATTCCCATCACTTTCAGAATTTTCCACAGTTTATTGTGATCCACACAGTCAATGCTAATATATATTATTAGTATGTATCAATATGAAATTGTTGTCAGCTAACTAAATTATAGAATAAATGTTTATTTAAGAGAGTAAATTATGTACTTTATTTGGCTTGCTTTATCTATTAGCTTCATTTTTCTTATATTTTTTTCCCTTAGGTTTCATATATAAGTGAGACCATATAGTATTTGCTTTTCTCTGTCAGACATTTCACTTAGCATAATGCCCTCAAGATTCATAGGCATTGTTGCAAATGAAAGATTCCGTTCTTTTTAAAGACTGAATTAAATCCTATTGTGTATTCTTCACCCATCTATCCATCAGTTGACACTTAGTACTGTTTCTTTATCTTGCAGTGAACACTGGGGCAGCATGTATCTTTTAAAAAAGAATTAGTGTTTTCATTTTCTTTGGATAAATACCCAGAAGTGGAATTGCTGGATCATATGGTAGTTCTATTTGTAATTTTTTGAGGAACCCCTATATTATTTTCTATAATGGCTGTACCAATTTATATTCCTACCAATAGTGCATGAGAGTTTGTTTTTCTTTACATCCTCCCAACACTTATTACTTCGTCTTTCTGATATTATAATAACAGCCATTCTAACATGTGTGAGGTGATAACTCATTATGGTTTTCATTTGTCCCTTATGATTAATGATGTAAAGCACCTGTTGGCTCTTGAATAGAACTTATTTTCTGCCTCTTAATCTAATCATAATTGTTATGTTTTATTTTTAAAATAATGGCTATCTTACCATCAACTAGAATGTATGTTACTCCCACTGATCCCTCCAGCAAATAACAGAATTAAAGAAAATCTAACCGGGTTTAGAAACAAGAAAGAGAATTTCAGTCTTTTTTTTTTGTTGTTAACCTGTTTGTCATCTCTAGACGCATATTTGAATTTCAAATGATAGATTTTAGAGATCGAATGGAACTTAAAGATTATCTAGTCCCCTCACCTGTGTTTTGTAATGGCCTAAAGAGATTCCCTGGTGGTTCAGATGATAAAGAATCAGCTTGCAATGCAGGAGACTCAAGATTTGATCCTTGGGTCAGGAAGATCCCTTGAGAATGGAATGGCTACCCACTCCCGTATTCTTGCCTGGATAGTTCTATAGACTAAGGAGCCTGGCGGGATACAGTCCGTGGGGTCGCAAGGAATCAGATGTGACTAACACTTTCATTTTCAAAGAGATCATATGAATTTCAGAAAATCATACAGCTAGCTAGTGGCAGACCAGGAATGATAGATTCTGGACCCCTAGAAAATCTTCTCATACCTGTTTGTATTGACCTAAGTGCCACCCTTTCTGTATGTGACTGTCTAGTGTTTATGCTTTTGCGGCCCTCTTTTCAGCAGAGTCCTTCCTTGAACAAGTAAATTGTGTAATTCCCCAGTTTTACACACGTGGAAACTGACACTTTAAGAAGTTGTGATTTGTCCAGGGGTCACATAACTTTTTAGTAGCATAACCAGGACAGGAATCTTGATGTCCTGACTTAGTGCACAGCCCTTTCTGTTGGGCGGCCATCCATCCAGATCCCATTCATAGTTTACCCTGTATTTGCATATGAAAGTGAAAGTGAAACCTCAGTTGCATCTGACTCTTTGAGACCCCATGGACTATGCAGTCTGTGGAATTCTCCAGGCCAGAATAGTAGAGTGGGTAGCCATTCCCTTTTCCAGGGGATCTTTCCAACCCAGGGATCAAATCCAGGTCTCCCACATTGCAGGTGAATCCTTTACCAGCTGAGCCACCAGGCAAGCCCATATATGCATATAAGTAACATCTATCTATAACCAAGAGGTTTCTTACTGATAATTTCAGCCTTCAAAATCAAACCCTTCAGCTTAAGAAAAGAATCAGTATAACATGGTCATATGTTCAGGAATTGATTTTTATCTTTGCTGCAGGTAACAATAATATACTGGGAAAGCCTGCACATAGTGTCATATAGGCCCTGTTAGATAACCCTAGGTGTTCTTCTCAGATCTGCAGTCTTTAAGCTGAATACTCTGTTTACAGGATTGTTGACAGATGTCCCTGGGCAAAGGTTATAAATGGAAAATTCAGTTATTGTTCAAAGTCCTAAGTCAGTGCCCCAGTAGAGAAATAAAATTAGAAGGAAGTATCTTTAAGAGAATATCATTATTTTCCTCTCTTTTAAATCCAATCAAACTTAATTTGGAGAATTTAAAAATTTTGAAAAATATAATGAAGAAAATGAAAATCACTAGTAACTTTCCAACCCACTGATAATCATAGTTATCTTGATTTATTTCTTAATGGTCTTTTCTTTAGTTTGTGTGTTTATTATGATATATATAATATTCTCATGATATATTTTATATAGTTTTATATTTTAATTATAAGGGCATTTCTGTCATTTTCTGAATGTAAATACTACTTTTTAATGTGGGCATTTCACAATTTATTTAATCAATTTCCCATTGTTGGCTATATGTTCTTTCTAGCTTTTTTACTGTTTACAAAGCACATCATTGTATTAAACAGGAGAATTTCAGAGCCTAGTCAGAGGGAGTGTCTCATGGGGCATTAGAATTAAGTGGCATGTTGATATGCAGAGTTTGTTTTTTTTTAGTTTTAAAAAATTGCTTCATAACAAGGAAAATCACATTCTTTACTTTGTATACACCTAAACATTTTTATTTGTTATATATGCTTATTTTCATTTAGTTGTTGATGATTGAAAGTGAGAAATTGGAAGGATGGTCCAAAGCTGGCTCACCAAGCCTGGCTCTGTTTATCTACTTTAAAGGATTCTTGTGAGGATTAAAGGACCTAAAACATAAAAAGTGAATGGATGATGCCTGGTACAGACTATATGCTCAATTAATGTAAGTTGTTATTTGTTTACTATTTGCTATACACCCTGGAAAACAGTGATTCACAGATAGGTGTTTGAGGGAGTGCTATAGGATTCTCTGACCTTGGTCTAGTCTTACTACATTGTTTTACTGATTATTTTTATTGGTGACTTCTCAGATGATTGTTTCTTCCACTGTACTTCTATAGTATTGTGTTATTTCAAATGCTTGTCCTTTTATTTTCTCTTATATGTCTTCTTGTTTCTTATGGAAAGATTTTTAAGGGAATCAATGAAATAGAAGACAAATTCAAATGAATGACAAAGATGATGAAGGATCTAGAAGCCATTTCTTTTGGGACAGTGCGTTTAGTCTAGAAATAATACATACTGAAGGATTATACCATGAGAGTTAGATTAGGCTTTTGTATAACTCTAGAATGTATATTTGGATTTATAGATAAGAGTTACAAAGTGATTTAACATAAGGAAGGACTTGTAAACAATTAAAGGAATTCAACAAGAAATAAAAATTATTTCTTATCACAAGAGACATTCTCATAAATGTTAGGAAGGAGTTTGAAGACCTGTTAGGGTAAGACATCATCCTAGTTGTCCTGGGGATAGCCAAGATGGTTAAGTTCCTCAAGAAAGAAAACAGTTCTCATCGTAAGAAAAAAAAATGCTTACCATGAGATGATGGGTATTAACTAAACTTACTGTGGTAATCATTCCATGATATATACATATATCAAATCATTATGTTGTGTACATTAAACTAATGCAATGTTACCTGTCAACTGTATCTCAATAAAATGGGAGAGAAAAGGGAAGAAAAATGTAAGATATAGAACATGATAAGGGGAATAGAAAGACTATTTTAAGTAGAGATCAGACGAGTTTACCTTTGTTTCTGGGCTTTCGGGGACATGATGAGGGCATGACTTTTGAGCTAAGTTTTGAAAGAGAAAAAATTGGAGCATGAGAGGAGATGGGGCATATGGAAGGGTGTCAGCTTCTCCAGCATGAATTCTCTTATGGTATTTAATGAAGTCAGTACTTTTTAGTTAAAACAGATTGCATGCTGGGATCCATGTACTGCTTAATCATTATGTGCCTCTCTTACTTTTTTGTTTTTTTAAATATTATTTGCTTATTTATATTTGGCAGTTCTGGGTCTTTGTTGCTGTGTGGGCTTTTCTCCAATTATGGCAAGTGGGGGCTACTCTCTCATTGTGGTACATGGGCTTCTCATTGCAGTGGGTCTCTCTTGTTGTGGAGCACGGGGTCAATAGTTGTGGCTCTGAGGCTTAGTTGCGCCATGGCATGTGGGATCCTCCTGGATTAGGGGGAAAATGTCAGTAAGATTAAGAACACTGAATTAATTGAGCTCACATTCACACAACTTACCCCAAGGTAAAAATCATACCCCATTATGTAATCAGCCAAAAGAAAGGACCAAAATAACTGAAGACATGATCAGTCTCTCCAATAAGGGTATCATGAACATCAAAGCTAATTTTCTTGAGCTGTATCTGAGAACAAGTGAGGTTATTAAACTTTTTGCCCAGCACAAGGAGTCTGGGGTTCTGAAAAAGTTTGAAAATCATTTTTAAAGGGTATGTGGCCACCTGCTATGCCCTTTGGGTGTTTACTGAAGTCACTAAGGTTAAAAGACCTTGGCCAGGATACTTTTTGCAGAGAAATGTTTATTTGGCCCTTTTATAAGCTTCAGACTGTCCTGTCCTCATTTAACGAGGGACTTCAGTTCTGTAACACAATAGCTCTCTCAATTTTCCCTTTATGAGAGGAACTAATAAAAGGATGAGGCTGTTAGTGCTTATACTAATGAGGATGTTTTCTCTCTTCGAGGTGTGGAACATATTTTTTTTACGAATTTATACATGGAAAGCTTCTGTGTAGTGTTGCTGGGCCTGATGCTGCCACGTAGTAACACCAAGAAGAAGACCTTAGAAAAACATCACAGCTCGGAATGTTTTTCCTTGACAATTTTTTTTTAATCCCCCAAGTTGAGCCAACATACCTGGTAATGAAACTTAAGGGATGGCAGACCTACTTTAGTGTGCAGCATCTTTTTATTCAAGAGGTCAAGGGAAGGTCGTCAGTGATGGTGCCCCTTTCACTGCAGCAGAGGCTTAGCCTGTCACACGGAGATGGTGGTTGTGCTTGCTGTCCGTTGTTTCTAACTCTGGGTGAAAAGAGAGCGGACTTAAAACTGGCATTGCTTTCTCAGAGAACTGAAGGCAGCATTGGTGAAGTCCTTTTGGTCATTTAAAAACATTTGTCCTTAGCTTTCCCTGGTGGCTCAGTGGTAAAGAATCCGCCTGCCAATGCAGGAGACATGGGTTTGACCCCGGGTCCGGGAAGATCCCACAAGATGAGAAGCAGCTAAGCCTGTGTGCCACAGCTAATAAGCCTGTCTTCTAGAGCTGCTGCTGCTGCTGCTAAGTCACGTCAGTCGTGTCCGACTCTGTGCAACCCCATAGACGGAAGCCCCCCCAGGCTCCTCTGTCCCTGGGATTCTCCAGGCAAGAGTACTGGAGTGGAGTGCCATTGCCTTCTCCTTCTAGAGCTCGAGAACTGCAACTGATGAGCCCGCGTGACCCAACTATGGAAGCTCGCGCACCCTAGAGTCTGCGTTCTGCAACGAGAAGCCACTGCAGTGAGAAGCCTGTGTGCTGGAATGAAGAGAGCCCCAGGTCACTGAAACTAGAGAAAACCCCACACACCAATGCAGACCCAACACATCCAAAAATAAGTAAATAATAAAGATACATATATCATTTTATTTATATATTTATATACATAAATTTATATTTATTATGTACACACACACACACATACTTTCTGTACCACAAAGGCTTCCTAGGTGGCTTATGGGTAAAGAATCTTCCTGCAATGCAGAAGTCGCAGGAGACGCTGGTCTGATCTCTGGGTTGGGAAGATCCCCTGGAGGAGGGCCTGGCAACCCACTCCAGTATTCTTGCCTGGAGAACTCCATGGCCAGAGTAGCTTGGCGGGCTACAGCCCATGGGATTGCAAAGAGTCCGACATGACTGAAGTGACTGAGCATGCATGTAGCACATTTCATAAAAACTTTTCAAGACATTTTCTTTCCAGAGACATTATGCTAAGTCGTGTCAGTTGTGTCTGACTCTGTGTGACCCCACAGATGGCCCCCAACAGGCTTCTCTGTCCCTGGGATTCTCCAGGCCAGAGTACTAGAGTGAGTTGCCCAAAGACATTAAATGCATGTAAAATATATGTTGTTGTTGTTTAGTCGCTAAGTCATGTCTGATTCTTTTGTGACTCTATGGACTATAGCCCGCCAGGCTCCTTTCTCCTTGGGATTTCCCAGGCAAGAATACTGAAGGGTTGCCATTTCCTTCTCCAGGGGATCTTCCCGAGGGATTCAACCCATATCTCCTGCATTGGTAGGCAGCTTCTTTACCACTAAGCTACCTGGGAAGTCCATGCTTCTTATCCAAAGGTCTAAAACCCAGATATTTAAAATACAGATTGATTGAACTTGGAGGTGGTAGATGAGGTAATAATTTTCTCTACTAACTTTTATGTAAAAATTCTAAGTTATTAGAAGAAGGGAAAATGTCTCTTTATTCTGATTCATTTCATAGCCAGTTTGTTTAGAGAAAAACTTTCTTGAAATTTTGAGCAATTAAATTTACAAGGTATAAAAACATCTATTACAATATTTTTGTGGTTAAATTTTAATATAATTCTTATAGCTTATAGAAGTGTGTTCTTTATTGGATAGAGTCATGGAGATGTTTCTATCTTGTTTTCTACTTTCTTAATTTTGTATTTTTACTTCTGGCTGCGCGAAGAGTCTTGGTGGATCTTAGTTCCTCAACCAGGGATTGAACCCACACCCTCAGCAATGAAAGTGCAAGGTCCTCTTAATGGCTGGACCACCAGGGAATTCCCTTATTTTGTAGTTTCTACTTCTAAAGTCTCAACACTGAATCTCCTTCTATTAGTTATGTATTAGAAGTAATACATTCTTCAGTAACTCTTTCTGTGACTTAGAGTATTAGTGTGTTATGAACACTTCAGTAAGAGGAAGCTCATCTTTTTCCCCTTGGGTCAATAGCCCTATTTGAGCTTGAACCCCACCTTTGAGGATGTTGGCCTTTGATATGTCAGCCGTGGCAACAGAGCTGTTCTGTCAGTGAGTAGCCTGTCTAACAGCTAACAAGATGATAACTTACCTTGTCCTTTCTAGACATCTCTTGCAGATCTCAATATTCCAGAGGGAGAAAAGATGTTTTTCTAGACAGGATAAGAGTACATATGGTGGAGCAGTGCCTTCTCCAAGCCTCTGAATCTCTCAGGCTGGTTCTGAATATATTCAGTAATCTATTCAGTTTGGAAGGCAGAGATTCTAAATTATCATTTTTATTATTCTAAAAAGATAAATTACTCAAGAAGTTAGTGATAAAACCAGCATGGTGCTTTAATATTTATTTTAGTGAAATACATTCTTTACCATTGTTAATTAAGGCTGTGTTGCATTTCATACTACATGGTTTTTGCCTCTTATGTCCCGTAAATGTAATACCTAAATAACTCCCTGAGAAGCACTCTTACCCTCAACCTTCTCATTCTACTTACTCTTCACCCACTTGCTTTGATAGTGGCCCCCACTTGCCACAGAGGCCTGCTCTCTTCTGCCTAACCCTACCCTCAAGAAGGACCTAAGACTAGGCTAACCATATACTTTATCAAGATTGATAAGGCAGAGTTTTAAATCGTTACTGTAGGACAAGAGGTATCAGCTGGCACTGTTTAGGAACTTAACTCTTACCCTGTGTGAGAACAATGCACAATAACTTCTACGCACTTGATAATACCTTACAAATGTACCTCTCAGTGAGCTCTTTGCATTTTAGTAAAGCTCAAATCTTTAAGTTAAAAGAGCATCCTAATGGTGGATTTTCAGATATCAATTTCTAGGTAAGGAGACTATCAGAGTCAAAGAATAAGTAGTTAAAGAAAGAGTAGGAAATTGTTTATGTGTTAGTCACTCAGTCGTGTCCAACTCTTTGTGACCCCATGGACTGTAGCCCACCAGACTCCTCTGTCCATGGGATTCTCCAGGCAAGAATACTGGAGTGGGTTGCCATTTCTTTCTCTAGGGGATCTTCCCAACCCAGGGATCGAACCCAGGTCTTCTGCATTGCAGCCGGATGCTTTACTCTCTGAGCTACGAGGAAGCTACTAGGGCAGTAGGAAATTACTCTGCCTACATTCAAGGTTGGCTTTATTAACTCCTTGGTAGTTGTCTCAATCCTTATCTTCAAAATAAGAACAATAAGTTGGACTGTCATCAGTAATAGGATGGATAAATTAATTGTATATATGGCCTTTTGGGGAAGGGGGAATCCACAAAATATTAGTCATTTTGTGGTTAAAAATGTTTGTTAATTTAGTAAAACATATATACTATCTTTAGTGACTGAATCTTCCCTCCAAGATGCCAAGCATAAAAAGGATGTGTTTGGTGTGTTTTATGTGTTCATCGCTATTTCCTTTGCTTTGTTATCCTGTATTTTTATCTTAAGATTGCTCCTTGTATTTCAACATTTAAGAAGGAGATGGCAGTATTGAGCCTTAGCTCTCTCTTAACACTGTTTGAAAGAGTTTAAAATTCTTCCTAAGAAGTATCACTTTAGCTAAATTCAGTTTCATCTTTTGGGATTTCATTTTCTACCCACACTCCCTTTGTAATTCCATATGGAGAATGAAAGAGTGCTCTAATATATGTTATATTAAGTCTGCCATACAAAGATACTATTAAATTACTCATTCTCATTTCTGCACATCTAAGAACTCAGATTTATGGGACACATAGAAGCAACCTTCTTCCGAAATAAAATGAGGGCCAGCTCTTAAGTGCAAATATGTTTACAATGTGCCTGTTTTCCTAAGGCTTTGACAGGAAGAATTAACTTTACATTTCCAGAACACAAAATCTTTGCTGAGACACATCTGATGGTAAATAAACTGCTCTCTGTGAACAAATTTTTCACCATTTCTTTCTTTAGGGCAGTAGGCTACTGCTAAGAAAATTACTTTTCTTTTCAGGACTGATGTCCTTAAAAAAGTTTAGATGATGAGAGGAATTATTTGCTTAGTCTCCATTCACATCCACTGTTTTGCCTGCATTCCAGGTTTCAAAAGGATGATTCATACACCTTTTAGCTCTATGTTGAAAAATAAAATGAGTAACAGTGCCTTTTGTCAATATCAAAAGCAATTTAACAGTGCATTTTCAGGTTACAAACTATGAGAAAGATAGAATGCTACCACATAAAACTGGAATAAGTTGTTTTTAAAAATATAAGCCAAGATTAGCAAACTAAGCTGCCATGTCAACGGATCTGAAACAGCAGTTGGAATGGCACCCAATACTACCAGTTATATTTTGAAAAGCTGTCCTGCCATGCTTAAAATATGTAAAAGCAGTATTTTAACACATGAGATTATGTGGTTTTCTTTGAAATCTGGGCAATTAAGCCACATGCAAAAAGATGTGTAATTGTTGTTTGATTATCATTGATAGTGGGATTTTCTTTTGTGCCTTAATTTTTATATGCTTAAAATTATTGTTGAAATGTTACATGAGGAATAATTTATGGATATAACTAAGCCAACAAGCCTATTTGGTTTCCATTATAAGTGAAGGACCCAACAACAACATCTTCATTTCATATTGTTCCGATAAATTTAATGACATTATTATTTTTTTGAACCAAAAGGAAATTTCTTCTCAGCTGGATTCTTTCACTGTAGGTTTTAATCGCAAACTTTGAAAATGAGAACATAGCTATTATTTTTTATTAAAAGGATATGTTCTGGTTAGTTTGGAAAGGTCTGCTGAGTAAAGGCTTCCAATAACATGTCTAAGGACTTAAAATGTAATGCTACAGTTAGAGGATGTAACATATATCTTTAGTACCAATGTGTCTTGTGTTTTGTAAGATGTACAACCCAGTGAATGCATAAGCCTAGTAAGGGAGTTTATATTAATACTACCCTCAGAACTCCAATTAAGAGTAGCCTACTTAAAGATTTGCTACTTTGGATGGGCTAAGGTCTATACATTGAATACCAAGCCCATCCTGTGAGATGGGTAGAAGTGAGATATTGTATCTTGTGTGCCATAATACTCGAAACACAGTGTCTTAACTGTAACATGTGGTCACTTGATGTTTCCTGGCTGCTTTAAATTTTATGACTATTCTAGCTCAAAATTTCAACTTTTTTTTTTTTAAAGCAGCTCATCCTTTTTAAAAAAATCTTTTTGAACTTTCTTATCTTTTGTGTTAGAGTAGGATCATTTTTCTAGACAAGTTCTATTTTAGATAAATAAATCTATGATATGAGTTTCATTAAAATGTATTTCTACTACATGTATTTTTATTTTTATTTTTTTTTTTTTTGTCTGTACTACATGGTTCACAGGATCTTACTTTTCCCACCAGGGATTGAACCCATACCCTCTGTAATGAGAGTGAGGAGTCCTCACTACTGGACCATGAGGGAATTCCTTTATATTTTAAGTCTTCATGTACTTATTAAGTAGAATAAACACTTGAAACCTTTAAATATTTTAGTTGAAGTGCTGAGTCGCTACAATTACAAAATCTGAAGCATTCATTGGTTTTTAGGTCAATTAGAATGTGCTTTATGCTTGCTAGATATGATGTGGTCTACCATGGTATACCATGAATTCACTGGAATTGATGTCCATGGGGTTGCAAAGAGTTGGACACGACTAAGTGACTTCACTTTCACTTTCTTTCACTTTAGTTGTCTCACCAGTATTATAATCTTTTAAATCTTTAAAATATCTTTGAGACTCAATGCTGTTATCAGCAGAATCGCCTTAACTTTTCCTAGTAAACTGAATAGGCACAGTGTTATCATTGTTGCTGTTGTTTAGTCACCAAGTTGTGTCCAATTCTTTTGAAACCCAATGGACTGTAGTCCACCAGGCTCCTCTATCCATGGGATTTCCCAGGCAAGAATACTGGTGTGGGTTGCCATGTCCTTCTTTGGGAAATCTTCCAGGCCCAGGAATCGAACCTGCATCTCCTGCATTGCAGGCGGATTCTTTACTGAGCTATCAAGGAAGCCCTAAACGTCTTTTACATCCATGAAATTCTCCAGGCCAGAATACCGGAGTGGGTAGCCTTTCCCTTCTCCAGGGAATCTTCCCAACCCAGGGGTTGAACCCAGGTCTCCCGCATTGCAGGAGAATTCTTTACCAACTGAGCCACCAGAGACCCAAGAATACTGGAGTGGGTAGCCTATCCCTTCTCCAGCAGATCTTCCCAACCCAGGAATCAAACTGGGGTCTCTGGCATGGCAGGCGGATTCTTTACCAGCTGAGCTGTCAGGGAAACCCCAATAGGTACAATATTAAAGTCAAACACACTCTCCTAACCCTAGATGGTGGAGAAGGCAATGGCACCCCACTCCAGTACTGTTGCCTGGAAAATCCCATGCACGGAGGAGCCTGGTGGGCTGCAGTCCATGGGGTCGCTAAGAGTCGGACACGACTGAGCGACTTCACTTTCACTTTTCACTTTCATGCATTGGAGAAGGAAATGGCAACCCACTCCAGTGTTCTTGCCTGGAGAATCCCAGGGACGGGAGAGCCTGGTAGGCTGCCGTCCATGGGGTCACACAGAGTTGGACACAACTGAAGCGACTTAGCAGCAGCAGCAGCAGCAACTCTAGATGGATCTCTAAGAGGAACACACAGTGTTAGGAAAATGCTATGCACTGAATTGTTAGTGTTTCTACATAAGATGAAGAAGCCCTGAGGAGAGGCTTTCAGTACTTTGAAGTTATGTAGTCATGCAATTAAGAAATTGATGCATGCTCCACTTTTCCCACCAGTCCTTCCGGTATCTTCCACGCTAGGGCAGGCCTTATATCCTTTGCTTGTGATGTGTGATCCTTATTTAAAATAATCCTCTTGATCTTTATTTATTCAAATGTTCATCAGACTCTTCTATAAACTAGTGATGCAGAGAGGAGAACTAAAAATGGTCGTGTCCTGTTTTCAATACTCTGTACAATTCCTGGCAGACTTCAGTGGGGCCTTGGCAGTGCTGCCTCACAGACATGTACTTCATTATGGCGTGTAAAGAGCCACCTCTCTTAGCCAGGCTTGCCAGGATATAGCCCAAGGGAGAAGACGCCAGAGAGTCTAGGACACTTGGTCTTAAAGAAACTCTCCTTGATTGAGTGGTCAGGGTCCATATATTAGCCAAAGACTTGATGATATGCTGGTATCTGGCCATCCCGCATTTGGAGCAGAATATTATTCTGGATAGAAACATCATTATTTCAATCTCTTTGGAGCCAGAACAATTGTTATCTTCAGATGAAGTGCGTATTATGTTTAGATATGTACCCAAAAGAACTTAATTGACATAATTTTACCAGAATACTGTAGAAATTTGATTTGGATACAAAGGAGAAAGCATCAAAATTCAGTTTTTCTGAAAACAAAAGTGAAAATCAACAATACCCCCCACAATAAAAAGACATTCTGTTTAAGTTGTCCCATACTTCCTTACAGCGACTTCCTTTCATATGCAGCTAATTAGAATGAAATTCTGTGATATATTGATAATGTAAAATTAAACAGATTGTTTACTCACTCTTAAAAATAGCATGTTTTATTAGAACAACCTCAGAGGGCCATTAAAGAAAATGATTTAAGTATTATGCAGCAACAAATAATAGTGTCTAGTAAAATTGGTTTTTTTTTAAACCTTCTAATATACTTGGTCTATTTAGAAAACAAATGTATTTAATTGTTTCCATCTCTTAAATATGTCTGGTGAGTTCACTTTTTAGTTGCTGTACAAATAAATTGGTCCTAGTTGCTTTGCTTTCTTTCAAACATCATTTCAAATTAGAGCTTAATGTTGTTTGAACATTTTGCCAGAATAGTCATCCTGCTTTTGTCTGAGGGTGGTTGATTACATCTATCTTTTCCCACTTATAAATGCCAATATATTTGGAAGAATGCAAACTCAACCCCGAGACCATTTGTCATCATACATGAATTGTAACTATGTTTTATTATCATACATAGGAAATAGTAAAGAGTCTGAGGAAAAATGTAATGTCAAGACATGCTAAATAATTTTATTACATCACCATGTTCAACCTATTTTTCTCTACTACTTTTAATGCTTAAGTCCCTGGATTATTAAAATATATATAAATACCTTTCCATGTTGGATTCAAAAATAGTTTTCATGTATCTTAGTAGCAGATATTCAAGCAGGTATAAAATATACTGAACGGAAGAGCAAAGTTTGGCATTATTATTTCAAAACAAAAGTTTCAATAATTATATATGGTATTCTCCAAGTAACTGGAGATAAGGCTCTGAGGAAAGAAGGCAAAGACAACGATAAAATAACATATAATTGATTTGTGCCTACATATATTCTGGGTGCTGTGTCTGTATTTGCCCAGTTTGTATACACTCTCTATCACTCTCTGTTTTATTGTCACAAGGAATGGAATTAAAGAGTAAAAAGAGACTAGAAATATTTAGTCACTTCCACCCCAAATCCATCCCTCCAAAAGGTAGAGATGTTTGTGTGATAGGGAAAAAAAGGTGTGTTTTTAAGCACCGTGTAATAGGAAGCTAGTAGACAGCCCTAGTGAACATAGGAGCATGGTGAATGATTTCAGCCTCCTGCTGAAATATCTTTTGGTCTGTTTAAATCTGACCTAGCTGAAGTGTCCATGGAAACCATCAGAGTCACTTTTCTTAGGGTGACTTGACACTCTAAAAACTAAGACTCCTTGGTGATTTTAGCCCTCGTAACATCAAGGCAGAGCCACTTGTTGGGTGTTATCTCTTTGCATCTATCCCTGTATTTTTGTTTCTGTTTTTAATAACAAAGGAGAAGGAACTTACATTAATTAGAGTATAATCTAAGATGCTGTAACAAAGAGATTTTTAAAATACAGAGACTCAAAAGGAAGGCATACAGGAGTTTCTGTTCTGTAAGGTCAAGGAATATAGGTTACTTCATTTTTCCCTGGTTTCCTTAGAATATGATCCCTATCTGCATAGTAAAAGCATGATTACCAGCACTGTCTTCATCCCAGCCTGAACTGGTGATGGAGTGGTCATAAGTAAGGGGAAGAAGCAACTGCCTTAATAAAGATATGACTTGAATTCCTTACATTACTTTCTTTCACATCTCATTGACTGGAACTTAGTCATATGGCCACTCTTAGCTCCAAAGGACTCTGGGAAGTGTAGTTGGAAATAGGCAATTATGTGTCCAGCTAAAAGTGGTAATGGTGGGGTTTTCTATTACCAAAAAGAAAGAAAAGTATATAGAATGAGTATTGGAGTGGTTTTCTGTTAGAATGGTCTCTGACAGTTTTGATCTTCTCTAATTCAGATTTCTGATTTTATTTCTTCTCCTCTTTACTTTCCTCTCTCCCTCTTTATTCTTTTTCTTCTTTGCTTATTGCTTCCTTTTGCTTATTTTAATCTACAGTAATGACAAATGCTAATATTCAATGTAAATAGTGTTCATGAGTAGCCTGTGCTCTGTAGGAAGTTGGTAGAAAAGAAAACAATTGAAAGAGAAAGAGAAAAAGGGCAGGAGAGAGAAGAAGAAAGATGGAAATAAGAAGGAAGGAAGGAAGGAAAGAGAGAGAAAAAGAAAAGAAAATGAAGGAAGTGAAATGAGAATGTAAGCCTTAAGAAAGCTGGAATTTTTGTCTGTTTTGCTCACAGCTATATCTCTACAATATGGAATATTGCCCAGCTCATTGTTAGTGCTCAAAAAAGTTTGTTAAATGAACAAATGGATGGGTTTATTTTTCCATCTCAGGATTTGTCTTCAGACTTCCAGCTTATCCAACATATGCACTAGTTTTCCATTGGAAAAATCTTTCCTGAGTGCAATGTAGTAGGAATTTGCTGTCTGCAAATTTAACTTAGTATTGTCGTAAACTGCCGCATAATAGACAGACTTTGTTTTCGTTTGGATTTCATCTTTGAATAAGATTATAATTAGTTGTTTCTCTAAGGGATAGTTGATATAGATTATTTTGTAAAAGAGAAAATGTACAGGAGGCAACCTATACCTTAAACATAATTTGACTTTTCTTTGACGGGAAGGTGGTTGGTAAAACTTGGGTTTTCTGCCTTCTTTTCAAGCAGGGCAGATTCAACTCTTATCATTTTAGCAGATTGGGTTAATTAATAAATTTTCTTGGAAAAAAGTGGTCTTATTCTAACAAATATTTAGAGTCCTTCCATTGAACCCTACTTCCTTAATTTATAGCTGAAAACATAGAGGCCTAGAGAGAATTAATTTTTCAGAGATTCCTAAAGCAGAGCCTGGCCCAGAATTCAAGTCTGTTACTCCTGGGCTGGATATCTTCCCACTGTGCATGTACTGGTTCCAAAGTATCCTTATATCAATGATTTAGCGACTTTGCTCAAAAAGTGAGTAGTTATCTTTTTGGAACTATATAATGAAGTTTGGCATAAAATAGGAAACCAAGTTCTTCCAATAGTTATTGTCTTGTAAAAACCAGATAACAGGTATGATAAATATTGGTTCAAACATGTTATTCCTCCATTGTATTATATTATCAATTATTATTATTATTGATGAATGGTTATTTGAGAATGAAGTATTTTCATTGTCATGGCTTTAACTGACAATTTTAAAAATTATTTCTTTGCTTACTTCGTTTGGCTGCACCAGGTCTTAGGTGCAGCAAGCAGAATCTCCCATCTTCGTTGCAGCATGAGCGGTCGTTTGGTTGTGGCATTGCCTGGCAGTTATTGGCTGCGGTATGGTGTGGTCCCTTATATCACTGAATCATGATTCTGTAGAGGTTGTGTGGGTGATGACCCAGGCCCAGCATAGGGACTGACCTCCAGAGAAATGAGTGACTCCATCGCTTTCTGTTCTGAACTCTTCAACCCAAGCAGCAGGTACCTTCCTTGTGTCTTTATCATAGAAAATGATCTTCACATCCTGTGATTTGGGTTCTGAAAAATAAAAATGAAGACTCCTTCATGCTTTGAAGGCCCTGTTGTTTAGTTGCTAAGTCATGTCTGACTCCTCTGTGACCCAATGGACTGTGACCTAGCAGGGTCCTTTGTCCATGGGATTTTCCAGGCAAAAATACTGGAGTGGGTTGCCATTTCCTTCTCCAGCGAATCTTTCTAACCCAGGGATCAAACTCGTGTCTCCTGCATTACAAGTGGATTCTTTACCACTGATCCACCCAGGAAGCCCCTTGAAGGCCCTGCAAGTGCTGTATTTTGAATGGATGAACTTAATACTTCAGAATTGAATGATACTCACCTGTTCTCTATGAGCTTGTTAGGTAATTTGGGCATTAAATAAATGTGAAAGTTATCTCCATCCTACTATTTACTATTTTATTTTGCATTTAATAATAAAGCAAGTTCTCTAGGGACTAGTTTTCTGGCTAACTAATGCCTTTGCAAACCAATATAACCTCTTAACATAAAACATAAGTAATAGAACTTCAGAGGAAATGAGCTCTTGGATTCCCTGGAGCATGATTAGAAAGTCTGAAGTAGTGTTCACAAACTATTGTTTTACAGCAATTTTACATTTTTTTCACAAGTGTGAAAATGTTCTTCATGGAAAGCACAGGTCAACTTAAAGTCAGAAGTGCTGGTTCTTGTAATATGATGTTATAAAGAAACCTCATAAGATATTTAATACAATTGTAATAGTTTACTTTCATTATATACATTTAAGCTGTTTTGGTTTTAGACATGCAGTGTTAATTTTCACATATCTATGAGAAATCGAACTAGAGAAATATTATTTATCAAATTTCTGTTTTTATTTTCTTTTATAAAGACCTCAGATTATAAAAAGAGTCAATTCTATGGCAGTTTTGCAATGTGAAAAAAAAATTGTGATGCACCAAAGGTATAATCCTTATCGTTATTTCCCACTCTGAGAGATGCCTCAGGAACCATGACAAAATCCAGGCTGAAAAAAACCAAGTGACTTGGAAAGTTGCTTAGAAATAGAGCTAAGGCTAGCATATGAGTTTCCTAACTACAGGACATTGTTCGCTCTCACAACCACTCTTTATGACAGGTAAAGACAAAACGATTTTTCACAAAGCCAAAGTTGCATTTATGTATCTTGGCCTCATATTCCACATTCTGATGACTAACAGATCACATTGCACTGGAGCAAAAATTAAGGGAATACCACAAATCTGACCCATGTTTTTATGTACCTAGAGGTTTTTTCCTCCCCCTCCTTCTTTCCTGTTCCCTCTTCCTTTCTGCTTTCCTTCTTTTCCTTAGTCTTTTCTTTTTCTGTTTAACCAGAGATTTATTGCTCAGTTGAAGCAGAGTTAGTTGTTACGGCATTTTTTCTTCCCAAAGAAATATAGGATAATTCACACCATTGTAATTTCTATCCTTGTCTCAGTTTGAAGCGTTTATTAAACTCCCCCACTCATGCAATATATTGTGAACTGCAAAGCTGTAAATTTCATGGGGATCAACTAAATGAAACATTTCAATTTATAGTTAAGGGAACTATAACCCAAACTCTGCTTTTACAAAGTGGGACAAAATGTAAGAAAAAAAAAATACAATGAATATACTTATTTTCTTCCCTTTTTAACAAAGAACTGAGTCCATTTAGTGAGATAATAAATTAAAGAGGAACAAAGGAAAGTGATAGACGGATAAAATGACAGATAAGTCAGCAAGTAGCATGTGGCAAAGTGAATGGATAGCAATCAGGGAACAAAGCTTGAAAACCGGGGAGAAATACAAAAAGATAAAAAGGATTTAATACCTTTATCCATTTTAGATGATCTTTCTCTTGTTTTTGTGAATTTCCATACCAAAAAGCCAGAACACAAAGGAATATGTTGTCTCTCTCCCCTTTCACACACACGATAGAACTCATACCTTTAATTCCTACTATGTGCGTTATTTTCCTGAATTTCAACTTATTTCTATAGCAGCAAGGTCACAGTATACTTTTTCTGATTTAAAAAAACCCATAGCCTGCCTTTCTGATGAATTACTTAGCAGTACTAGCTTTTAAACTGAATTTTAAATAACAAAACAGTTTATTCTTTTCTTCTGCTCATTTTTCTTGCTTATATGGGAATAATGAGTCAGCCATAAAGTGGATATTATATAATGAAATTAGCAAAGCTTCCTTTTCAAGTTTCTTGTCACAGTTTCTAGTTCAGTAATGATGGTTAAAAGTGACAATGGTTTGTTTGTACTCTATCCTGACACCAAGGTTTCTATCACAAATGTTTGTTTTATAAGAATAAAAAGGCATTATGTACTCAAGGACAATGAATCCTCTAACAAATCTACCTTCATACTCTGTTCATGATGGGAGTTCTACAGTTATAGAAGCTCCCTAGGCAGCTCTCTGATGTCTGAAACACTGCAAATACTTTATACTCTTCTTTATAATGCCTTAATAATATCACCTTGGGAGGCAAAAAGAGAGCATTCCCATTTTATAGATGGAATTATGGATAACAAAGCTTAAGAGCCTTGCTTATGGAAGTGGAATAGGGCTTTTCTAAAAGTTTAACCCTATAGTTTATTGCCCAAACTTGGATACTGTTGATAATGAAAAGATTACTATTAATAATTACTGAGACAATAGTTTTGAGCTTGGACTGTCCTAAAGGAAACTGAAACCTATCGTCACTTTTACTAGGATCCAACACTGATTCTCACGTATGTCCGTTTCTCAGTGTTTCTCAGACTTCCCCTCTCTTCTCACTAAGTATGTGCAAATAAATATAACAGTTACATTATGAGAGGAAATGGCAGAGTTTGAACTTCATTTAATAACTTGGGCTCTGGGTGTACCTCGAGCATCTTAGCCTTTCTCTGCTTCAGTTTCTTCCTCAGTGAAATGGGGATGATAATAATAATACTCACATTTTAGGGGCATTATATGGATTGAATGAGTAAAATTCTTGGAATAGTGTCTAGTACTTAGTAAGTACCAAGTTGTTGTTCAGTTGCTAAATCGTTTCTGACTCTATGACCTGATGGACTATAGCACGCCAGGCTCCCCTGTTCTCCACTATCTCCTAGAGTTTGCTCAAATTCATGTCCATCAAGTTGGTGGTGTTATCTAACCAATTTATCCTTTGCCATTCTCTTTTCCTTTTGCCTTCAATCTTTCCCAGCATCAGGGTCTTTTCATTTTTTTTTTTTTTATAATCATGTGTATTTTTTTAATTAAATTTATTTATTTTTTTAATTACAATACTGTATTTGTTTTGCCATACATTGACACGAATCAGCCATAGGTGAACACAATCTCCCAATGCCGAAGCCCCCTCGCACCTCCCACCCCACAATACTGTATTTGTTTATCAGGGTCTTTTCAAATGAGTCAGCTTTTTGCATCAGGTGGCCGAAGTATTGGAGCTTCAGCTTTAGTATCAGTCCTTCCAATGAATATTCAGAGTTGATTTCCTTTAGTATTGAGTGGTTTGATCTCCTTGCAGTCCAGTGGACTCTCAAGTGTCTTCTCCAACACCACAGTTCATCAGTTCTTTGGCACTCAGCCTTTTTATGATCCAGTTCTCACATCTGTACATACTACTAGAAAAACCATAGATTTGACTATATGGACCTTTGTTGGCAAGTGATGACTCTGTTTTTTAATACCCTGTCTAGATTGGTCATAGCTTTCCTTCCAAATAGATGGAAAGCATCTCTTATAATAATGTCATGGCTGTAATCACTGTCTGCAGTGATTTTGGAGCCCAAGAAAATAAAATCTGCCACTACTTCCACTTTTTCATCAAAATTACAATATATAAAATACTTAAACTATTTTGTGAAGAGTTGACTCATTGGAAAAGACTTTGATGCTGGGAGAGATTGGGGGCAGGAGGAGAAGGGGACGACTGAGGATGAGATGGCTGGATGGCATCACTGACTTGATGGACGCGAGTCTGAGTGAACTCCGGGAGTTGGTGATGGACAGGGAGGCCTGGCGTGCTGCAATTCATTGGGTTGCAAAGAGTCGGATACGACTGAGTGACTGGACTGAACTGAACTGACACTATTTTGATCAAGAATATAAATAAATAATTGTAATGATAAAAAAAAGAAGATATACAGTGCAATATTTGGAGTTGGTCACGCTTAGGTTCTTATCAACTATATGGTTTTTGCAAATTACTTAATCTCTCAGAGCTTTTAATTCTGAATCTGGAAAAATAGGGAAAAATATGCTTACTTCAATGTGAAGGTTGAAGAAAATACAGAGAAGTTCCTAGTATAGAGCCTGTCATTACTGATGCCCAGCAAATAGTAATTATTAACACCCTGATTATATAACTAAAAGAATGTAAAAAGCATCTTGGAACAAAACTTTCTTACCTAAGGGGAGGAAAAGAAGCCTGCAAGGTCTACCAAAATAAGTGACGAATAATAAGGATAAAGCACTGTCCTTCTGGAGTTCAAATTCCATTTATGACTGCTGAACCAAGACTGCTAAGAATAAAAGGCCTTAAAAGACTCGAGAGAATTCTTGGGACAACAAATGACTGTTACAACGGAATATTGTGATGTGTTAAGTGTAAATTACTGAGAAGCATATGGATTAAATTTCCTTTCAGCAATGTACTGGTTTCAACATTAACGGGAAAGAGAAATGAGAACAGGGCCCTCCCCGAGTTAAGCAGTCTCTGATGTTTGCCCCAGCAGGGTTTTAGGTGGACTCACAAAGCAAAGACTGAGAAGGGCTCCCTGGGGAAGGTCAGGAATAGAAGAATCAGGGATGGACATTGTACCTTCAGCCCCAACTTTGGTGAAATCCAAAGATTACGTGTCAGTGTGGCTTCAACTCCAGCATACGAAAAACATTTTAAGTTCCATTAGGAGGAGTTTGGGAGAAGGAAATGGCAACCCACTCCAGTATTCTTGCCTGGAGAATCCCATGGACAGAGGAGCCTGGTGGGCTGCTGTCCTTGGGGTTGCAAAGAGTCGGACATGACTGAAGTGATTTAGCACGCGTGCAGCATTGGAGAAGGAAATGGCAAACCACTCCAGTATTCGTGCCTGGAGAATCCCAGGGACAGAGGAGCCTCGTGGGCTGCCATCTATGGGGTCGCACAGAGTTGGACACGACTGAAGCAACTTAGCAGCAGCAGCAGTAGCAGGAGGAATTTAGGTAATAGCCATCAGCCCAGAAGATGGTTGATCATCTTTTCTTCATGTGAATGGTAAAATTAAAAACTCTTCCTGTTAAAGAAGCTAGAGGATTCCCCAGATATCCAAAAGTAAAGAGTTCCTATGAACCCTTTTCTAAGTGTTGTAAAGTGAAAGAAGCAATTACCTTAGGAAACACCTTACTAAAGTTTGCACACAAATAATTGAGATAAGGCTCAGATACTCACAGACACAACAGTTCAAGGCTGAGTCTAGTTCCCTGGGAAAGAGCTTGGCAGTGACATTCTCCTCACTCAGGGTGTTGTTACACTTCCTGCAAAACCAACGATGAACGCTATTTTTGCTTTTCATCTTTTTGAATAAAAGCAAAAGTCTTTGGATTTCTTTCAGTTAGCGAAAACAGGTACTGACGTAGGTCTTTGATAATAGCGAGGAGCCTGGTGGGCTGCAGTCCATGGAGTTGCAAAGAGTCGGACATGACTGAGCGACTTCACTTTCAGTGTTCACTTTCATGCATTGGAGAAGGAAATGGCAACCCACTCCAGTGTTCTTGCCTGGAGAATCCCAGGGTCGGACATGACTGAAGTGACTTAGCATCAGCAGCAGTATCGAGGAAATTTGAAAAGCAGGGGTTAATGGTAATGTCCTGAAAACCCAAACCTCTTTGCAGCAAAAATGAACTTGAAATATGGTTATGTTCTGTCCTTTTATAGACAAGAGATTTGAGACTCAAGTAGGTGAGATGGAATGCTTAATATTCCCCACTTGGTTCGTGACAGAGCTGTGACAAGAAACCAGGTCATCTAAGGAATTTCACACTCAAGAAAATTACTTGACTTCATCAAGGCCACACCCGAGGTAAAGTGGGCACTGAGGGGATTTCAACCAACATCTGTCTGGCTCCAGAGACTACACACTTTCTACAACTCCACACTGCTACTTTAGATAAATTAGATGCTAAAGCTGAAACTCCAATACTTTGGCCACCTCATGCGAAGAGCTGACTCACTGAAAAAGACTGATGCTGGGAGGAATTGGAGGCAGGAGGAGAAGAGGATGACAGAGGATGAGATGGCTGGATGGTATCACTGACTCGATGGACGTGAGTTTGGGTGAACTCTGGGAGTTGGTGATGGACAGGGAGGCCTGGCATGCTATGATTCACGGAGTCACAAAGAGTCGGACACAACTGAGCGACTGAACTGAACTGATGACAAAGGTATCATATGTTCATGTTAAATTATGACAGTAGAGAAGCATACTCAATGAAAGCAGAGTCCTCCTCCTTTTCAATGACCTTATGCTATCTGTTCCCACAAAGCCCTCTATTTACATTTCCTAGAGGTAAATGCTATAAACATTTTTAGTATTTACTTTCAGAAACTGTAAGTATGTTTTTTTAAAATGTATTTATTTGAAAAAAGCTCAAACTTGCAAAAAAGTTGCAAGAATGATAGAAATTTTATCCAGATTCAATGCGATTGACATTTTGGCTAAATTGCTTTCTCATTTATTCTCTATGTCCACCTCTCTGTCTATCTGTCTACCTATTTGTCTATCTATCTGTCCATCCATCCATCAACTGATACTATTTTTGTCTGAACCAATTGAGAGTAAGTAGTTAATACCCTGGCCTTTTACTTTCTGTCTTAGTCTGTTGGGTTGTTGTAACAGAATACCATAGACTGGGCAGCTTATAAATAACAGAAATTTATGTCTCACAATTCTGGAGCTGAAAAGTCCAAAATCAAGTGGTCTGCTGATTCAGTGTCTGGTGAGGGCCTGCTTCCTTGTTCATAGATGATTTTCTGTCTTCTTACTCTGTCCTCACAAAGCAGAAAGGAATGAAGGCGTCCTCTGGATCTCTTTTGTAAGAGAACTGATCCCACTCATGAAAGCTCTGTCCTCATGATTTCCATCCTCATGACCTCTTCCCAAAGACCACCAATGCAGAGATGCAAGTTTGATCTCTGGGTTGGGAAGATCCCTTGGAGGAGGGCATGGCAACCCACTTCTGTATTTTTGCCTGGAGAATACCGTGGACAGAGAAGTCCAGTGGGCTACAGCTCATGGGGTTGCAAAGTTGAACAGGACTTAGCACACATGCATGCACCATGCTGCTATAGCACCCTGCAATGAGGTATATTTATCTAGTTGCATGTGTGTGTATGTATGTACATCTGTGCATATATATGAATGCTTGTGTGTATTTATGGTTATGTGTGAATGTTTCAGCAAGCATGTATATCTGTGTATAAACTTGTTTATCTGTGGAATAATTCCTTAAAAGAGAATTTATGAGTCAAACTTGTTTTATATGTTCTTACAGATGTTATGATTTCCCTCTAGTTTTTTTTTTTCAGTGCAGTGTATTTTGTCTTCAGTATAGTGCTTATTTCTCCCAGTGCCCACCGACTGGACACAGTCAAAGGCTTTCGTCTTTTCCCATACTAGTTGGCTGGATGGCATCATGGACTCGATGGACGTGAGTCTGAGTGAACTCCGGGAGATGGTGATGAACAGGGAGGCCTGGCGTGCTGCAATTCATGGGGTTGCAAAGAGTCGGACACGACTGAGCGACTAAACTGAACTGAACTGAAGGGATCATCTTAGAGCTTTCCTGATGGTCAGTGGAAAGAATCTGCCTGCTAATGCAGGAGATGCAGGAGATGGAGGTTTGATGTCTGCATTGGGAAGATCCCCTGGAGTAGGAAATGGCAACCCACTCCAGTGTTTTTGCCTAGAAAATTTCACGGACAGAGGAGCCTGCTGGGCTATAGTCCATGGGGTCGCAGAGTCCAGTGCAGCTGAGCATGTATGTGTAGGGATCATCTCAGCTGGATGGCCGTGAGGTGTATCCAGCTTTGTCCAAGTCTGGCGTGTAAAGCATCTGTTTTGTTTGATTGTTGCAGTGTTTCTAGTATTGTCCTTCATGAGACCTGCCTCTGGTGAATGGAGAGACTGATCACAAGGTGGTTACTTACCTCTTTAGGGAAAAAATAGCCAATCATTTTCTCCTACCTTTATTGAGATATAATTGACAAACAGAAATTGTACATATTTAAGATGTATGATGTAATGTTCTGATATATGTGAATGGTTTCCACAATCATGCTAATGAACACATCTGCCACCTCACAGAGTTAACTTTTTTTGTGTGTGAGAGTAACTGAGATCTACTCTCTTAGCAAATATCAAGTATTCAATACAATATTGTTCACTGTGTTCATCATGTTGTACATTAGAACTCCAAAACTTGTTTATGTTGCATATCTGAAGCTTTGTACCCTTTGAACATTTTCCCATTTCCCCCACCCTGTAGTCTCTGAAAACCACCTCTCTACTCTGCTTCTAAGTGCTATAGTTTTTTAGGTTCCACTTATACGTGAGAACATGCAGTATTTGTCTTTCTGTATCTGGCTTATTTCACTTAATATAATGTCCATTATGTTCATCCATGTTGTCACAAGTGACAAGATTTTCTCTTCTTAAAGGCTGGATATTATTCCATTGAACATTATTACATTCTTTTTAAAGACTGAATATTATTCCATTCCATTTCACAATGGAATAAGACATAATATGTCACATTTTCTTTATCCATTCATCTATTGATGGATGCTTAGGTTGTTTCCTTTTCTTAGCTATATGAATAATACTGCAGTGAACATGGGTATTCAGATATTTCTTCAAGATACTGATTTCATTTCCTTTGGATATATACCCAGTAGTGGGATTCCTGGGTCATATGGTAGTTCTATTTTCAAGTTTTTAAGGAACTACCCTACTGTTTTCATAGCAGCATCATTTTGCACTCCCACCAACAGTGAACAGGGGTTCTAGTTTCTCTACAACCTCACCAACACTTGTTATCTTTTCATTTTTTAATAGCCATTCTGATAGATGTAAGGTGATATATCATTGTGGTTTTGATTTGCACTTCTCTAATGAGTACTAATGTTGAGCATCTTTTCATATACTTGTATGTCTTCCTTTGAGAAATATCTATTCAGATCATTTGCCCATATTTTAATTGGATTATTTGTTTTCTTGTTATTGAGTTCTTTGACTACCTTACGTATTGGGTTGGTCAAAAAAGTTCATTTGGGTTTTTCCATAAGATGTTATAGGAAAAACTGCAAATGAACTTTTTGGCCAACTCAATATTTTAGATATTTGTCTCCTATCAGATGGTTTGCAGATATTTTCTCTCATTCTGTAGATTGTCTTTTCACTTTGTTGTTTCCTTTGCTGTGCAAAGCTTTTTAGTTAGATTCATTTTCATTTTTTATTTTTGCTTTTGTTGCCTGTGCTCAGGGGTTCATATTCAAAAATAATTTCCCAGACCAATGTCAAGAAACTTTTTCTCTATATTTTCTAGTGGTTTTACAGTTTCAGTGCTTACATTTAAGTCTTTAATCCATTTTGAATTGATTTTTGTGCATGGTATGAAATGAGTCCAGTTTCATTCTTCTGCATATGAATATCCAGTTTTCTCAACAGCATTTATTGAAGAGACTGTCCTTAACTTTTGTGTGTTCTTGGCACCCTTGTCAAAGATCAAGTGACTGTAGATGTGTAGATTTGTTTTTAAGCTCTCTATTCTGTTCCATTGATGTATATAATCTATGTTTAGGCTCATACCATACTGTTTCGATTACTGTGACTTTGTAGTATACATTGAAATCAGGCAGAAGAATAATGTCTCTAGCTTTGTTCTTGCTCAAGATTGCTTTGTCTAGTCAGAGTCCTTTCTGATACCATGTGAATTTTAGGATCGAGTTTTCTAGTTTTATAAAAGAATGCTTTTAGAATTTTGTTAGAGTTGCATTGAATATGCAGATTGCTTTGGGTAGTACGAATATTTTAAACATGTAATTCTTGATTGAAGTCTGTTAGGAGAGAAATCTTTAAAGTCTAAATTCCAGGACTTCTCTGATGGCTCAGTGATAAAGTATCTGCTTGCCAATGCAGGAGACATGAGATCGATCTCCAGTCCTGGAGGATTCCACATGCCACGAAGCAATTAAGCGTACGCACCACAACTATTGACCCTGTGCTGTAGAGCCTGTGATCCACAACTACTGAGCCCATATGCTGCAACTACTGAAGCATTCATGATGCTTCACCATTATATCACTGATGTATTCACGAGCCTCTGCTCTGAAACAGGAGAAACTACTGAAATACGAAGCCTCCACACTGCAACTGGAGAAAAGCCTGTGTACCAACAAAGACCCAGTACAGCCAAAAGTAAAAATAAGTTAATAAATTTTTAAAAAGCTAAATTCCCCTCTTGACTATGTTGTTGTGGTATGGGAATGTTATTTAGGATCTTGAGACATTTTAGTAGAAAGCTAACGATATAATATAAACATAGATTAATAAGAAATGCACATCTAGATACAAATCTTTTATGCTGTTGCTATATATTTGCTATATTCTGTGAAGAATGGGCTATAACAGAGTCTCCAAAACTGCTACAGTATCACTCAAACATTCCTGAGACATATAATAAACTCAAGAGGAAATATTTGTTCATGGCAGATGGCCTTATAATTATTTTAAATATTTAGCTAGATGGCTTGATTTCTCTTTAAAATTATTACTGTAGTTATTTTGGAAGAAGGTGGTTAGGTAGAATTCCACCATCTTGGGAGAGAACTTCAGATTAATTTTTTTTTTTCCATTGTTGAAGAAACCATTAATTTTTCCATTTACTCCTTATCCCTGCTTCCCCATACCCTCCCCCCACCCCCCACGCATAAGTCCTCTTCCCTCCTTTCCTCCTCCAGAAAAGAGGTGTGGATATTTTGAAAAGGAAGCCTCTTTTTCCATGCCATGAATTTTGCCCACAGTGGGCTAATTGCCAAAGCAGTTGGCCACCTGTGGGAGTAATTAGTCACTTGTCAGTCCTTCTGAGGTTAGTCAATTGCAGTTGCAATTTATTATATGCAGTTTTGCATCCACAAATAACCATGGCTGTTAAAACCACCCATAGAGGAAAAAAAAAGGTGGACAGAAATTTTTTTTAAGTTGGCATTTTGCTTAGCATTTATGAATGAAGCTTGGGTAACATTCAGTCCTATTCATTTTATCCCAATCCTCAGAAACTGGAGTTAGGGATACTGAAGAAAATGTATCCCAAAGTTGTCCTATTGGGAGAGGTGGAAAGGAAATATGCTTGTGTTTTCTTTGTAATTTTCCTTGATAAAGTTAAAAGATGATCCTTGTTGGTTGTTTTAAGATTTTAGCCTTCTATGGTACAGATATGTATAATGTAAAATGAATAACTTTATGTTTAAGGTGATCATAGCAAGAGCTTTGTTCTCATGGATGAGCAGCAGTGTGATGGCAGCCGTCTTGGTTAACCATTGTGCAGTTAACGTGGTTTGCTGGTGGGAGAAGGAGATGACAGAGGATGAGATGGTTGGATGGCATCACCAACTCAATGGAGATGAGTCTGAGTAAACTCCGGGAATTGGTGATGGACAGGGAGGCCTGGCTTGCTGCAGTCCATGGGGTCACAGAGAGTCGGACTGAGCGACTGAACTGAGCTGTTATGATTATATCCATGGGAGGAATTCTCCATCCTAATAATTGAATTCTATATATTGGATTATCATAAAAGTACCTTATGTGTTCCATAATGCCTTATGGAAAAATCCAAATGAATTTTTTGGCCAACCCAATATTTATCAATGGCTGCTATTATCAGTTATGATGCCAGGAAGTAAAGAGTATATAAAGAGATGAGCAAAAAATAATTTCAGGTAACACAGGATGTTTCTGTGTGTGTGTGTGTGTGTGTATTAGAAGCAGGGGAAATAAAAAAGTAGCATGTAAAAATATCAGGATTCTCTTGGGTACGCGAAAAACAGAATCTCACCCAAGTTGTCTTAACAAGGAAGGATATTTTTAGTATTTATTAGTTATTGAATTGAAATGTTAATAATAGAGTGGGATAAATGTGAGACTTTTTTTCCAGGAGCACAACACTGTCACCAAGGACCCAGATTCTTTGCATTTCTCTGCTCTGCTTTTCGTAGTGCCTGCTTCATCCTGAGGCTGGTTCCAACCGTGCCTATAACAGGGACTGTTTTTCCCAGATGAACTCAGCAAATATCTCCTTGTGTGTCGTTAGCCCAGACTGAGTCATGTACTTATTCCTAAAGAAATTACTGTGACCAAGGGGATGGATGCACTAACTGGCTTAAAGGCCAGTATCCTAGTTCTAGAGACAACTCCACTTAAATATCAGTGCAGTTCAGTTCAGTCGCTCAGTCGTGTCTGACTCTTTGCGACCCCATGAACTGCAGCACGCCAGGCCTCCCTGTCCATCACCAACTCCCAGAGTCCACCCAAACCCATGTCCATTGAGTTGGTGATGCCATCCAGCCATCTCATTTTCTGTTGTCCCCTTCTCCTCCTGCCCTCAATCTTTCCCAGCAAATATAGTGAGTGAGTAGTCTGAACCTAGGTAGGTAGGGGGAGGAGAGAGAGGGATGCTGGTAACAACAGCTATGCACTGCAGCACAAAACAATAATTCAAGTGCTGCAGTAAGGTAGAGATATAGTACACTGTACTGTGTAGGGCAGGCTGGGTGTGCGTTAACACTGTTACTGTAGGAGTATTCAGTTCAATTGCTCAGTCGTGTCTGACTCTTTGCGACCCCATGGACTGCAGCATGCAGACTTCCCTGTCCATTACCAACTACTGGAGCTTGCTCAAACTCATGTCCATCGAATCGGTGATGCCATCCAACCATCTCATCCTTTGTTGTCCCCTTCTCTTCCTGCCTTCAATATTTCCCAACATCAGGATCTTTTCCAATGAGTCAGTTCTTCACATCAGGTGGCCAAAGTATTGGAGTTTCACCTTCAGCATCAGGCCTTCCAGTAGATATTCAGGACTGATTTCCTTTAGGATGGACTGGTTGGATCTTCTTGCAGTCCAAGGGACTCTCAAGAGTCTTTTCCAACACCACAGTTCAAAAGCATCAATTCTTCAGTGCTCAGTTTTCTTTATGGTCCATCTCTCACATCTGTATATGACTACTGGAAAAACCATACCTTTGACTAGGTGAACTTTTGTTGGCAAAGTAATGTCTCTGCTTTTTAATATGCTGTCTAGATTGGTCATAGCTTTTCTTCCAAGGAGCAAGCGTCTTTTAATTTCATGACTGCAGTCATCATCTGCAGTGATTTTGGAGTCCAAGAAAAGAAAATCTGTCATTGTTTCTCCATCTATTTGCCATGAAGTGATGGGACTGGATGCCATGATCTTCATTTTTTGAATGTTGAGTTTTAATGCATGTTGAGTGAGTTTTTTCACTCTCCTCTTTCAGTTTCATCAAGAGGCTCTTTAATTCCTGTTTGCTTTCTGCCATTAGGGTGGTATCATCTGCATATCTGAGGTTATTGATATTTCTCCTGCAATCTTAATTTCAGCTTGTGCTTCATCCAGCCTGGCATTTCACATGATGTACTCTGCATGTAAATTAAATAAGCAAAGTAACAGTATACAGTCTTGTTGTACTCCTTTCCCAATTTGGAACCAGTCCATTGTTCCACGTCGGGTTCTATACTTCTATACTGTAGAAGTATAGGTGCCATCAATATTCATGTTCCTAGGATGCTAAAGAACAGAAACATATTTGAAAGCCTTTGTTGCTTATCATGTTATTAGGAATGTGGCCACCTGCTTTATCAGTTAGCTCATGAAACCCTTTGCTTGACTTTAGGCTATGACTCTTGCTTACTAAGAGGAAAAAGACTCAGAGACCTTCCGTGAGAAATCTGAAGGAAAAAAAAGTGTATGAATGTATACACATTTGATCCTCATTATTTGCAGATTTAGTATTTGTGAATTTGTCTACTTGCTAAAATTTGTTTGGAACCTCAGAATCAGTGCTTGTGCTTTCACGGTCATTTGCAGACATGTGCAGCATGGTGAACAGTCTGAGCCATCTGAAGCCCACGTTCCCAGCTGAGGTCAAGTGAGAAGATGCTCTGCCTTCCTGTTTCAGCTCTCGTGCTGTAAACACATGTCCCTTTCACAGTCTATTTAGTGCCACGTTCCTCACATTTTTGTGCCTTTTGTTGGTGATTTCACCGTTTAAAATGGCCTCCAAGCATGGTGCTGAAGTGCTGTCTAGTGTTTCTAAATGCAAGAAGGCTGTGATGTGCCTTATGAGAAAATACATCTGTTAGTTAAGCTGTGTTGAGGCATGATTTATAATGCTGTTGGTTGTGACGTCAATATTAATAAATCAACTGTATATTAAGTAAAGTGTGTTTAAACTGAGGCACACATAAAGTAATGTACTGATTGGTTGATGAAAAAGTTGTGATCCAGAGGGTCTCAGGAACTTAGCCTTAATATTTCCCCTAGGAGTAATGGGTTCAGTATTCACTAATTCAGTGCTCACAGTGACTTTGTAGAAAATAACTACTGCAAGCAATGAGAATTAACTGTATATATGTGATTTCATTTAAACAAATGAAGAAAATATCTTAGTCCAATATCCAGGCAAGGATTCAGTCACAGAATTCTAGTCTGTAAACACTTTATTGTTAATTCCTGTTAGTTAAAAGGAGAGTTCAGAGTTTGTAAGTAGTCCACTTGAGACATATGCAATCTATCTGCAATTTACGTTTCTCTCCACCTGGACTCTTCTATCTGTGTCCTCTCTACCTTCTCTGAAATGAAAGGTCATGATTTACAGGCTTCCACTGACCATAGCTTCAGCCTCATTCACTGGATGTAATGAACAGTAACACGTGATGAAATCCACTCTCTTGTCGAACACCACCTTTGTTACCTTCCTTTCCCTAATGCTCCCAAACCAAACTTTGCAAAACTTTGAGCTGCCACAGGAGATCATGAGTTGAGGCCCACTAAGTCAGTTATGATGGGTAGGATAAGGAGGTGTCCTCTGCATCTAGGATTCTGTGTACATCATTCCAGTTGACTTTTGTTTCACTCAAGCTTGGGCTGTGTTGCCAGCAGCAAGTATGCTGACTGAAAACTGTCACAACAGCGATCATTACAATCCGGGAGTTAAGTTTGACTGGAACATATGTCTTCAATTTTAATAGCTCAGCTTCCCAGATGCCCTAAAGGAGAATATTGCCTGAGAAGGAGCTTTTCATGTAAGAATAATTTGTGTTAAGTAGCTCAGTGATCTGTTTGTTAGGTTAGAGCTGACAGTTTGTTTATATTTCTAAAGGGGTATGATGAATGGGGGAGAAGTTGATGCTAATTAGCCTAAATTGTTCCTAAGAATGTAGAGGGCTTTGCCAGTTTCATTGTTTCTGTTTCTTTGCACATTTAAAATAATTGAATGGAGCTCAGACCATTCATCATAATTTCAGGCAAGATGGAAATAAATGAATTTAGCACGGGTCTGCATGTGTAATGGAAGATATCACTTTAAACGGCAATTAGATAAGACATCAACTTGGGGCTAATGCAGGCTATTCTAATCCATTTGCATAAAAATATCAAACATGAACGTTTTCATTTATTCCATTAATTATCTCTGTCATCATAGGAAGATACAGACTTTCTTCTTGAAAAATCCATCTATCTCCATTGAAGAAATTGTGCTGTGGTATAAAATTGGGGCTCATGGCTTCTGAACAAAAGATCTGTGGTCATCTTGCTAAGAAAGTCCCCTCCCTCCCCTGATGTCATCATACGCCTCTCGGAAACCTGTTTGAGGATGGACTTGATGCCTGGCCAGGTAGATAATGAAAAAGGCAGGAGAGAAATATTTTTGAAACTTAGGATTTATATAATGGTTTGAGTGCCACAGTAAGAGTTAATATACTAGTGGGGGAATATTTTCATTATTTCTCAGGAGTCCTCAAACATGTATTTCTCATGTATGCTGAGTTATATAGTGATATGATGCAAAGACTAAGCCTACAATGTAACTTCCTATCTGAGTCAATTCAGCATTTCCTCTAGGTAATAAGGTTAACATAAATGGATTATTTTGAAAGAGTATAGGAAAATATATATATTTTGTTAACACACATTTTGAGACTTAAAATAAAAAATGAAACTAAATTTGGAAAGTCTATGATTTTTTTCAACCTTTTAATCCTCATTGGAGGCCATTCTTTTTAATTTATGCACATAAAATACCACAGGAAGAGATGGTATAAATTTGTGGACTGTGGAGAATGAGTGAACATTTTTGAATCAGGATCTTTAAAAGGGGTGAAATTTGAGTATGATTAAGTTAGGAAAAAGCCTCGCTTACGGCGGAAGTCGGAGACTCTGTGTACATTATGGGCATGTCATGGCTTTTAAAAAGTTATGTTAGACTTCTATACAAATTGTGAAGGAATTTGTATAACCCCAAACAAAATTCTGTGTGGTTCTGAACTTTTCCAAAGTTGAAAAAAAGAGAGAGAAATAATGCTGGTTATTATTCCTATCAGGAGCAAACCTTACTTTTCGGTGGGCTGGTTGCTTCTACTGCCTGGGTGTTTTCCTGGTCACTAGTTTTCTCGGAAGGAAATGATCCTCAAGCTTAGGCTAGCCACGTTTGTGCATATGTGCCCTATAATTGGCATTTATTAAGGAGACCTTCAGTTTGATGGATGACTGTCAGAGCTGAGCCTGCCGCTTTGAAGAGAGTTGACTCTGCTGAGTTTTGTTACATTAACTCATTAGAACTCTGCACTGCTTCAACCGGCTCTTTGTTTACTTTCTTATAATTAAGATTTTTGAGCAATCGATTTTCAGAGACTTGGCAGGGGCCCACTCCCAACTTGGAGACTTTGCCTGACAGAAAAGTATTCAACAGAACAAATATTCACAATAAGAACCTGTGAGTATTAAAAGTGAGGTTTTTATATTCTCTTTAGTTAGCTGCCCAGTTAATGAATTGCTTTTAAACATAAAAATGGTTTATTAAGTATCTATATTTCATTAATGGCATTATTCCTCAACTTTTAAAAAGAGATTCCTACAAAAGCAACAGCTGTAGAAATATTTTCAAACCAGGGTATTAAAAATTGCAGCTTGTATGTATTGTGATATTTTAGCAACAGTGTAAGCAAGTAATTAAGAAATAATTAGGAAAACAAAAGGTCATCAGAATTTAAAGATATATTTTCAAGAGAAAAAATGCATCATAGATGCATTTCAACATTTTATTGTGAATAATTAGTACAACCCAGTAGTGTTTTTTACTTTTATAATGTGAAAAATCCCCAAAGTTGTGATGGCATGTTTAAACTTAAAACTGATATTTCACTTTCTCTTTTGAAACTCCAAAGAAAGTACACATGAATATGCTGAAAATGAGGATCTTTTCTAATGTGTATTGGTGAGATGAACCATATTTCCTGTATGCTTGATGTCCCACACATACACTATCTGGACAGGCACAAAATGGTGATGTGGTGTTTGTGTGTGTGTAGTTTGAAATCTTTTCAGTTGACATCTATAAAAACTAAACACTGGAGGAGAAAGGATGTGCTTTTACAAAAGCAAACATGGTTGGAGAATGTTTGCGCTAAGATTTCAGACTCATTCTTGGTTGTCTGTCTTCTGACTTCTTATAACTGGTTGATGAATTGATTATCTTTGAGGTCTCTTTACCAAAGATAGTGACTTGAGGAGTATGCATTTGTCATGCCGTCCTGATATCTAGATGAGTGAAAAAGGAAAATAAAGAATGAATGAGGAAGGAAAAATAAACAGCATCTATTTATGAAAATGAAGACTGTGCTGGATCATAATTTATAGGCAGCTCTCTAAGTAATGAGTTCTTAGAGCAATTTTATGTGGAGCGCTACTGTGAAACAGTACTGGGTCACTTGACTGATGTTCACAGAAGGCAAGGGAAAATGAAACTTGGTTGTTTTTAGGTCACAGATAATTCAACTTTCTTTATTCTCTTAAAAGAACTTGAGTTAGCAGAAAATAGTTAGACTTCTTTGCCAATGAAGACAACCTTTTAAGTTTAGTGATGAAGTGGGTTCATTTGTATTTTATTCAGAGGATGGAAAATACAAGTAATTGACTCCTTATTTGGTCCACAATGTTCAGTTAATGTATTCAAAGTTATTACTAGATTAAAAAAATGAATTCACAGGTCAAAACTTCCTTTATTGTGGAGGAAACTGGCAGTCATCAAAAAGGCCATTAAAAACAGTTTAATGAAGAAATATGTGACTGTTTAAGAAAACCGTCTAGTTTAAACTTAGCAGGAGGGCCATGGGTCCTTTTCCTACTAGGCTGCAACAGTATAAGAAAATAATCTTGCATCTTTTAGGCTTCTGCATAAGTGTTCACTTCAGAAAGTTATTACTTTAGCTGAACAGATAAAATACAATTTTACATGGAAAACCTGAAGCTAAAATAAAGTTCCTGCTAATTTTATATTAAAATGTGTGAAATTATCTTTTAAACTTTAAATTGGTACGTTAGTGGTAACTGAGATTTTAAATGCTTTTCCCTTTCAACCTAAAAATGATGGTGTCCTGTGTCATAAGCACAGGTCCAAGTACTATACATGATTAACATTTAATCATCATAGCCCCTTGAGGTGGGTGCTGTTATCACCTTCACTTTAAAGTTTATAAAACTGAGGTATAGAGAGGATAAGTAACTTGAGCAATGTCACACAGCTAAGAAATAGTAGATTAGGGATTTGAACATAGGCTTTCTGACTCCAGATTCAAGGCTCTTAACCATTCTGCAGTGCAGCCATTAGTTTAAGCTGTTGAAGATCTATACACAAATATCTAAATCCACCAAGTTTATTATTCAAAAGACTTCAGGAATGGTATTCCAAAGATTATTTCACTATGCTTGGAGAAACTTTTCCAGAAGGAATATTATGTTAATATACCTATATACATAGTAATATCCTTTTTTCTTAGCTTTCATATCCCAGAACATGACTAACAAAAGGGTTATAGGCTTAACAGTGTGGTTAGGTTTTTACCATGTGTGGTTGTTGCATTTTGGGAGGGACAGAATTTGACTTATGGCCTACCCAAGCAGTTGTAATATTGAGCCATATTATAACAGGGTTCTGCTTTGTTTTAAAAACACAACTATTGTTTTGAAAAGGAGATAGAAATGATAGAAAAAAAATATCTAGGCTCTAAGAAGTAGTTGCTATAAAAGTTTGCCAAGTTTTCAGAAGTGAGTGTTTTGAAGTCTGTTTAACAAAGTCCAGCGATATTTAGGTTCAATAAAGGAGACTGGTTTTTATCACTGAAGTGGAGTAATGAATTCTGGGATAATCTAAGCTGATTAAACGTAAAAAATTATACTTTTTTGATAACTTTAAGAAAGAATGTTGGAAATTTGGGTGAGCTACAGCTCATAAACCTTGCTGAAGGTAATTCAGAGGTATAAAATGCTATGTGTAATTTTGGGGAGATTTCAAATTCCTAGACAAACAGATTTTGATTGCCAGACATCTCTGAATTATCTAGCAGAGTACAATGTCCATACAGGAAATACTCTGATGAGGAGACTGGTGAGAACCAATGCTTTCATCTCAAAGTAAAAAACAGAAAGTGTGTACAAGGATAAAATGTATGTGAAGAAATTTAAGCAGTAGATAAAACTTTGTGTGTTTTTTTATTCACCAAAACTGGTTGAATGTGTTCTGTGGCTTGACTATGCAAGAGTAAGAAAGACAGAGGGGACCCAACATCCTAGTGAAGGAGACAGGAATAAACAAATAATATGATGTCAGATAATTTTAAGTTATAAAGAATGTAAAGTTGAGTAAGGGGAGAGAAAGTGATGTCTTTGGGGACATGCAGTGGACTCTTTTAAACAAAGTGGTTAGGAGAAGGCTTCCCTGAGATACAATTTGAGCAAAACTCTTCAGTAATCTAAATAAATAGTACGTTAGTGGCATTTGTCACCTAGGATACGTAATTTTTAACATTTCTATCCTCTGTAGATAAAATTATTTTTAGTAATATTAATGTAATGAAAGGAATGATAATAATGGCTAGAGAAAAAAGCAGACAATGAAAAACTGTTATCAAGCTTTATGGTAGTATCATGCCAGTAACAAATTAATTTAAAAAATAAAATAAACATACTGTACGAAAGAGAGAAGGAATAATGGATTAGTACTTTTAAATTACATCATTGTATTTTTTCTGTAAAACGATAAAAATAACATAACTGTATCATATGCAGTTTGTACTGTTTCACATTATAGATCCTTTTGAACAGCTTTCGTGAGATACACGTGCCATAAAATTCACCTATTTAAAATGTATAATTCAGTGGTTTTTAGTATACACATCGAGTTGTACAGTTATCTTCACAGTCAATGTTAGGACATTTTCATCGCCCCAAAAGAAAAACCCCATTCTCTTTAAAATCACCTCTTGTTTTCCTGTATCACCACTTCTCCTGCCCAGTGCTAGGAAGCCGCTAATCCACTTTTGGGGTCTATAGATTTGCTTTTTTTTGTACTTTTCCTATAAATGAAATCATAAATATGTTCTTTTGTGACTAGCTTCTTTTATTTTGCATCTTGTTTTTAATGTTCATCTATGCTGAATAATATATCATTGTATAGATATACCACATTTCATTTATCTGTTTATCAGTTGATGGGCATTTGGTTTGTTTCTACTGTTTTTATATTACAAATAATGTTGATATGAATATTCATGTGCAAGATTTTATTTGAGCATATGTTTATATTTTGTGGAGTATATTCCTAGGGCTTCCTTGATAACTCAACTGGTAAAAAATCTGCCTGCAATGCAGGAGACCCTGGTTCAATTCCTGGTTTGGGAAGATCCACTGGAGAAGAGATAGGCTACCCACTCTAGTATTCTTGGGCTTCCCTGGTGGCTCAGATGGTAAAGAATCCGCCTGCAATGCAGGAGACCTGGGTTTGATCCCTGAGTTGGGAAGATCCCCTGGAGAAGGGAAAGGCTACCCACTCCAGTATTCTTGCCTGGAGAATTCCGTGAATTCTCCTGGCAGGCTACAGTCCAGTGAATCAGAAAGAGTTGGACATGACTGAGCGACTTTCATACTCACACATATTCCTAGGAGTGCAATAGTGTCTGGTGGCTTACTGGTAAAGAATCTACCTGCAATGCAGGAGACACAGATTCAATCCCTGGGTCAGGAAGTTCCCTGGAGAAGGACATGGCAATTCACTCCAGTATTCTTGCCTGGAAAATCCCGTGGACACAGGAGCCTGGTGGGCTACAGTCCATGGGATCTCAAAAGAGTCAGACTCGACTTAATGACTCGACAACAACAGCAGCAACAGCATGGCAACTCTTGTGTTAAGTCTTTTGAGGAGCTATCATACTGTTTTCCAAAGTGGCTGCATCAGTTTGCAGACTCATTAGCAACGAATGAGGGATCTAACTTCTCCAGCACTCCTTGCCAACATGTTATTATTGAAAATTTTGATTCTGTCCATCTTTGTGAGTGTGAGGTGGTAGTTATTTTGCAATTTTGATTTGTATTTCCCTAATGGCTAATGATGGTGAACATCTTTTTCGTTTTTTTTTAATTGGCTATTTGTATGTTTTCTTTGCCCATTAAATTTTTTAAATTTAATTTCTATTTGGAGTATAATTGCTATACAATGTTGTGTTAGTTTCTGCTGTACAACAACATGAATCAGCTATGACATATACAGTTGTATACCCAGACATATACATATGTCCCCTCCCTTTTGAGGCTCTCTCTCACCCATCCCCCATCCCACCCACCATCCCACACATCTCAGTCCCCACAGAGTGGCTCAGCTGAGCTCCCCAGGCTATATAGCAGCTTCTCGCTTGCTGTCTATTTTCCACATGGTAGTGTATATATGTCAATTCTACTCTCTCAGTTCGTCCCTATCTCCTTCCCCAACTATGCCCACAAGTCCTTTCTCTACATCTGTGTCTCTATTCCTGCCCTTCAAATAGGTTCACCAGTACCATTTTTATAAATTCCATATATGTGTGTTAATACACAGTATTTGCTTTTCCTTTCTGACTTACATTCACTCTGTATGACAGGCTTTAGGTTCTTCCCTGTCACTACAAATGACCCAATTTCGTTTCTTTCTATGGCTGAGTAATATTCCATTGTATATATATACCACACCTTCCTTATCCATGCCTCTGTTGAAGGACATTTAGTTGCTTCCATGTCCTGGCTGTTGTAAGTAGTGCTGCAATGAACATTGGGGTACATGTATCTTTTGAATTGTGGTTCAAATGCCCAGGAGGAGGATTGCTGGGTCATATTGCAGCTCTATTTTTAGTTTTTTTCAGGACCTCCACATTGTCCTTCATAGTGGCTGTACCAGTTTACATTCCCACCAACAGCATAAGAGGGTTCTTTTCCCCCACACTCTCTGCAGCATTTATTGTTTGTAGATTTTTTGATGTTGGCCATCTGACCAGTGTGAGCTGATACCTCCTTGTAGTTTTGACTTGCATTGCTCTAATAATTAGTGATGTTGAGCATCATTTCATGTGTTTGGTGGCCATCTGCTTCTTTTTTTTATTATATTCAGTAGTTTGTTGAATTTTTAGATTCTACAGATAGGTAATATAATATCATATTTGTCTTTCTCTCTCTGATGTATTCACTTGGCATAATGCCCTCCAAGTCCATCCATGTTGCTACAAATGGCAAAATTTTGTTCTTTTTTTAAATGGCCAAATAGTATTTTATTATATATGTATACCACATCTTCTTTATCCATTCATCTACTGACGGACACTTAGATTGTTTTCATACCTTGGAAATTATAAATAATACTGCTGTGAACATTGGGGCACATGTATCTTTTTGACTTGGTGTTTTGTTTGGATATATACCCAGGAGTGGAATTGCCAGGTCTGTTTTTAGTTTTCAATTGTTTGAGAAACCTCCATATGGTAGTTCTGTTTTTAGTTGTTTGAAAAGCCTCCATACTGTTTTCACAGTTCTTTGCCCATTTTAATTGCTTTGTCTTTTTTCCACAAACTTTAAACTTTTTATTTTGCACTGGAGTATAGCTGAATAACAATGTTGTGGTAGTTTCAGGTGAACGGCAAAAGGACTCAGCCATACATATATTGTATCCAGTCTCCGCCAAATGCCCGTCCCATCTGGAATTACTTGCTTTGTCTTTTTATTATTGAGTTGTAAGAATTCTTTATATATTCTAGCTATGTCCTTTATCAGACTTATGATTTGCAGTATTTTTGCACATGCTATGGATTATCTTTTCATTTTCTTGATGGTTTCCTTTGAAGCGCAAAAGTTTTTAATTTTGATGAAGTCCGATTCCTAGTTTTCTTTTGATGTTTGTGCTGTTGGCATTATCTAAAACACTATGGCCTGATGTGGGCTTCCCTCATAGCTCAGTTGGTAAAGAATCCACCTGCAATGCAGAAGACTCTGGTTCGATTCCTGGGTCAGAAAGATCCACTGGAGAAGAGATAGGCTACCCACTCCAGTAGTTTTAGGCTTCCCTTGTGGCTCAGCTGGTAAAGAATCTACCTGCAATGTGGGAGACCTGGGTTCGAAGATCCCCTGGAGAAGGGAAAGGCTACCCACTCCAGTATTCTGGCATGGACTATATGGTCCATAGGGTCGCAAAGAATCAGACATGACTGAATGACTTTTTAAAAAAATGGCATTATGCAAGTTTACAAAGACTTACACTTATATTTTTCCTACAAGTCTTATTCGTTTCAACTCTTGAACTTAGGTCTTTGGTACATTTTGAGTTAATATCAGATGAGGGCTTAACTTTATTCTTTTGCTTAACTTTATTCTTTATTCTATCTTATGGATATCTAGTTGTCCTAACACCATGTATTAAAAAGGCTTTTTTCCCTACTGACTTGTTTTGGCACTTTTGTTGAAAGCTAATTGATTTAGAGGTGAACATTTATTTCTGGACTCTAGAGTGTGTTTCACTGATATATGTGATTGTCTTTATGCCAGTACCAGACTATCTTGATTACCGTATCTTTGCAGTGAGTTAAGCTGAGTTGTGTGAATCCTTCATCTTTATTCTTTTTGAAGACTGCTTTGGCTACTCTGGCCCACTGAATTTCCCTATGCTTGAAATCTTAAATACAAATCAAAATTCCAGGAAACCAAGTAAGATGACAATTGAAATGAGTCAAGTTCTATTTCTTCATCTTTATAATCATTACCACAATTTACTTCAAATCTACTGTTTAAATTAAGAAATATGTAGTAACACAGGAGTTGGAGACACAAACTACCCCCAATAAATTATGACTGTCCTGAAATTATTAGGAATTTATTGTTGAAATGAATGCAAGATAAATATCTGTGTTTGTATCTACTGGGGGCCACCTATATACCTGAGAGTTCTCTTTATTAACTTCGTTGTAGAATCAATGTTTATTAAAGGACAAGTCACAAAGTATTTTGAGGGGAGAGCAGTGTTTTACCATTAACATTGTTTACAATTGCAGGTACATGGTGATAAATAAAAGTAGGCTGACTTTTAGTTGGCTTTACTATTGTTTTAAAATTCTCAAAATTGCCTGCATGCTTTGCAGACTACATTACCAGCCCACCCTCGGGATGTTACTGAGGAGGAACAAATTTCTCTGAAATCTAGAGGAAGAATCTTCCAGGAAGGGGAAACAGAAATGTTAAGGCCTTGCATGAGTTTGAGATCTCTAAGGAACTGAAAAAAGGCCATTACTGTAGCTAAAGAATAGAAGTTGGGGGTGAGTTTAGAGACACTGGCAGCCAGGGTAAATAGTGTTTTATAGCTGGGGCTGCCTTGTGACTTGTGGTCTGACCATAGCACTTCTGAGAGTGAAAGAGGCTACTGTTAATTATATCATGATCACTGTTAATTAATGGGATTTTCCTAGGAGAATTAGGATGAATCACCACTTTGCTTAAAGGATATGGCACAGAGTTGTTTTTCAACTACCCCAAAGGACACCTATGATGAGGGTTAAAAATTCTTAAATACAAGTGAGTAGTAATCTGACCTGATACCATTAATGTACTGTGAATTAGGAAGACTGACAGTGTTTTATGTAGCGGTTTACAGTAAATATTTACCAAACTTTAGCATCAATGGCTTATGCCCCACTCCACCAAATTATGACTAAGTAGTTTCTGTATTTCTAAGAAGCTCCCTGGTGCTGCTGATACTGCCAGTCCATGGAGGACCATACTTTGAGTAGCACTGGTTTAGACTTTAGGGAATGGATTCTAGAATCAGACAGACTTGGTTTGAATTTCAGATTTTTGGTTACCAACTGGGTGGGCTTGGTAAATTAAACATTATTTCCATAGCTCTTTTCTTCATCTGGTAAAATAAGGATTATAATAATCCTTGTTTTATATGAGTGTTGTGAAGAGTAAATGGGATAAAGCACTTGTACTGTGTCTAACATTATCACAAGCACTTAGCATATGGCTTCCCTAGTGGCTCAGATGGTAAAGTGTCTGTCTACAATGCGGGAGACCAAGGTTTGAGCCCTGGGTTGGGAAGATGCCCTGGAGAAGGAAATGGCAGTCCACTCCAGGACTATTGCCTGGAGAATCCCGTGGACAGAGGAGCCTGGTAGGCTACAGTCCATGGGGTCACAAAGAGTCAGACACGACTGAGTGACTTCACTCACTCACTCATATGTTATTACTGTAGTTAGAAAGAAGATAATACTCATGAGATAAAACTAGGAACGTGAATTAGTGCCACATTGTGAATCAGCACTAGTAGTATATACCTGCAACTGTATGTGTACCCTAGAACAGTGGCATATAACAGGCTCTTTGTAGTAGTTGGCTGAATAAACAAACTGTGAATCCATTTAATAGTACTGTTTGGACTGAAATAATTATTTCCATCCTATCACACCTCTCTTAGAGTCTTTACCTGCTGCTAAGTGTTCCAATCTCAAAGAAAGGCAATGCCAAAGGATGCTCAAACTACCACACAATTGCACTCATCTCACACGCTAGTAAAGTAATGCTCAAAATTCTCCAAGCCAGGCTTCAGCAATACGTGAACCGTCAACTTCCTGACGTTCAAGCTGGTTTTAGAAAAGGCAGAGGAACCAGAGATCAAATTGCCAACATCCACTGGATCATGGAAAAAGCAAGAGAGTTCCAGAAAAACATCTATTTCTGCTTTATTGACTATGCCAAAGCCTTTGACTGTGTGGATCACAATCAACTGGAAAATTCTGAAAGAGATGGAAACACCAGACCACCTAACCTGCCTCTTCAGAAATCTGTATGCAGACCAGGAAGCAATAGTTAGAACTGGACATGGAACAACAGACTGGTTCCAAATAGGAAAAGGAGTACGTCAAGGCTGTATATTGTCACCTTGCTTGTTTAACTTATTTGCAGAGTACATCATGAGAAACGCTAGACTGGAAGAAGCACAAGCTGGAATCAAGATTGCCAGGAGAAATATCTATAACCTCAGATACGCACATGACACCATCCTTATGGCAGAAAGAAAGTGAAGAGGAACTAAAAAACCTCTTGAGGCTTAAAAGAAGAGAGTGAAAAAGTTGACTTAAAGCTCAACATTCAGAAAACAAAGATCATAGTATCCGGTCTCATCACTCCATGGGAAATAGATGGGGAAACAGTGGAAACAGTGTCAGACTTTATTTTTGGGGGCTCCAAAATCACTGCAGATGGTGACTGCAGCCATGAAATTAAAAGACGCTTACTCCTTGGAAGAAAAGTTATGACCAACCTAGATAGTATATTGAAAAGCAGAGACATTACTTTGCCGACTAAGGTCCATCTAGTCAAGGCTATGGTTTTTCCAGTAGTCATGTATGGATGTGAGAGTTGGACTGTGAAGAAGGCTGAGCGCCGAAGAATTGATGCTTTTGAACTGTGGTGTTGGAGAAGACTCTTGAGAGTCCCTTGGACTGCAAGGAGATCCATTCAACTAGTCCATTCTGAAGGAGATCAGCCCTGGGATTTCTTTGGAAGGAATGATGCTAAAGCTGAAACTCCAGTACTTTGGCCACCTCATGCGAAGAGTTGACTCATTGGAAAAGACTGTGATGCTGGGAGGGATTGGGGGCAGGAGGAGAAGGGGATGACAGAGGATGAGATGGCTGGATGGCATCACTGACTCAATGGACGTGAGTCTGAGTGAACTCTGGGAGTTGGTGATGGACAGGGAGGCCTGGCGTGCTACAATTCATGGGGTCGCAAAGAGTCAGACACGACTGAGTGACTGTACTGAACTGAACTGAAGTGTAAGAATAAGAAACATAAGCATAAAAAAATAAGAAAACATATGAAAATTCTGCCTCATAGCTGCAAACAGTTTGATGTATTAACCTAGTTAGGATAGATTTAAACTTGAAATTGATGAGATATGTTGGGAGTTTCTTGGTGTTTTGGTATACAATAAATTTTAGACTTATTATACTAACTTCAAATTAGAGGTAGTTGTAGAATTATATACTTTAAAATTAATTTTATTTAGATTTTTGTGCTAAATTATAACTGAGTTAAACACAAAAGTAAAAAATGCACCTCCATGATCCTATTTCTAGAGGACAAATGATAGATCAAATTACTGTGAAAAGATACCTAGATAATAGGACCTGCTAATATCAGGTTGGAATGGTTTCTGTTTTGCTCAGTGACTGTGAGATTCCCACAGCACAAAGTAGGTACTTGAGTGTGGGTGGGGAAAGAAGGAAGGGAGCTAAATTTGTTGAATACTTGTTATGAGCCAGGTACTTCACCATGTGCTAGGAAATTTACATGTACTAATTAACTGCTTAGAGCTATTGTGTGAAATAGGTATCATCACTCCTTTTTCATTTCTGAGACCTGAAGCTTTTAAAGAGACAAAAGGAGAAATAGGTGGAGCCAAATTTCTTCTCCCAGTGTCTCTAGAAACACCATTCTCTGTTTTTACTACTATCTTTGGAAAGGGCACTTCTATAGAAAGTCACCATATGTTTTTCCAGCAAAGTTGCTGCATTGTCATAGTTTCCTGGCTTGTTTCTAACAACAACTGAAGTACCTCAGAGATTCTAGTACAGTAATTGAATAGCATTATTCTTGCTAAACCTTTACGGTTTATCCAGAGTTCATTCCATTTCATTAGTTTTCTTTTCTATACAGCATCTTACTTTATGCAATACCCAGTGATGGGATTTGAAGCATGAGTTGAGGGACTTCCTGGTGGCTCAGATAGTTAAGAATCCACATGCAATGCAGGTGACCCCAGTTTGATTCCTTGGTTGGAAAGGTCCCCCGGAGGAGGAATAGGCTATCCACTCCAATATTCTTACCTGGAGAATCCCCATGGACAGAGAAGCCTGACAGGCTGCAGTCCATGGAGTTGCAAAGAGTCAGGCATGACTGTGTGGCTAAGAAAAGCACAGCACAGCATTCTTGCTAAGCCTTTATGTTTATCCAGAGTTGATTTAATTCATTCTATTCCATAGTTTTCTGTATGACATCTTACTTTATGCAATATCCAATGCTGGGGTTTGAAGCATGTCTTGCTCACTTGCATAATTATAGAGACCACTGAAGATATTTTAATTTCTAATTATGACTGTATTTCATCACCCTAAGCAATTATAGAGCAATAAAACTGTCAAGCCAATAATGATTTTGGCATAATAATGTAGCATTCTATCAGTAAACCTTAAGAATAAATAAGACAGTATGAAATTCCTGTTTGGTTTAACACTTGAGAGACAGGGATCATTTCTTTGGAGAAGACAGCAGCAAGGAGCAGAACATAAGTGAACTGAGCGCTTGTCGTGAGGTGAGGCACTGCAGGTGGCACACCTCTTCTTGGATCATGTCTTCTGTCCCAGCTTTGGCACAATTGTGTCATTTTGCACAATATATCACTAACATTGCATCTTCTGTTGGTTAATATATCAAGAGATCGTACCTGATATTTTATCTGATATCAGGGGGAAACATACCCAAGGGTTAGAGAGAGTTAAAATGGCCCTTAAAAACCTTCTTCTGATTGAGGTATCACTGTAATATCTGTATAAACTCATGATTTTTCTCATATTCTCAGGGTTGAAGAAGTTCAGAAGAGCGCCTTACTGGCAACATGCTCAGGGTCTAAGAGGTACTTGGAATTAAGTGGTCATTGGTAGTAACTATCAGTTGTACTCAGGGGATAGGTAAAATATTCCTCCAGCTTAATAACATCTTGGGTTGCCATTTCCTTCTCTATGAATAACTCCCTACTTTTCTGTAAACTAGATGACAGGATCAAGGAGAATAAATAAAGGTAGTGAATAACCATTTAACAAACTTAGTTATTTATTTCAGTCTTGACTTTTGAATTAGCCAAAGGTAATTTAACTTATATGCTATATGCAGAGTACATCATAAGAAACGCTGGGCTAGAAAAAGCACAAGCTGGAATCAAGATTGGCAGGAGAAATATCAATAACTTCAGATATGCAGATGAGACCACCTTTATGGCAGAAAGTGAAGAGGAGCTAAAAACCTCTTGATGAAAGTAAAAGAGGAGAGTGAAAAAGTTGGCTTAAAGCTCAACATTCAGAAAACGAAGATCATGGCATCTGGCTCCATCACTTCATGGGAAATAGATGGGGAAACAGTGTCAGGCTTTATTTTGGGGGCTCCAAAATCAGTGCAGATGGTGACTGCAGCCATGAAATTAAAAGACGCTTACTCCTTGGAAGAAAAGTTATGACCAACCTAGATAGTATATTGAAAAGCAGAGACATTACTTTGCCGACTAAGGTCCATCTAGTCAAGGCTATGGTTTTTCCAGTAGTCATGTATGGATGTGAGAGTTGGACTGTGAAGAAGAAGGCTGAGTGGCGAAGAATTGATGCTTTTGAACTGTGGTGTTGGAGAAGACTCTTGAGAGTCCCGTGGACTGCAAGGAGATTCAACCAGTCCATTCTGAAGGAGATCAGCCCTGGGATTTCTTTGGAAGGAATGATGCTAAAGCTGACACTCCAGTACTTTGGCCACCTCATGCGAAGAGTTGACTCATTGGAAAAGACTCTGATGCTGGGAGGGATTGGGGGCAGGAGGAGAAGGGGACGACAGAGGATGAGACGGCTGGATGGCATCACCAACTCAATGGATGTGAGTCTGAATGAACTCTGGGAGTTGGTGATGGACAGAGAGGCCTGGCGTGCTGTGATGGGGTCACAAAGAGTCGGACACGACTGAGCAACTGAACTGAACTGAAGCAAGTATTTGGGTCTGGCTAAGCTTAGATGACACTGCTGCTGTCCTATTAACTAGGCAGAATTTGGGGCAAGTGATACCTATAAATTCTATGCAATGTCTTGATTATGGAGCATCCTGGATATACAGTGGTTCATACTTTCTTTGTGGTGAATGAGCCAGTCACTGGTAAGTTTGTAGCAGGTAATGTGGCCTGATGTACCAGTGAAGAAAGAAATGTACATACATTCAATGAGTATTTATTAAATAGCTTCCAATTACCAGGTGCTGAGTAGTAATAAAGACAAATGTGGTCTCTGCCCTCAGCGAGCATATTAGTAACATGGAGGAGACATTGCTTAATATTAAATAGTATATGATGAGTGTGCACTAGAAGTTAGGGTGTTTTACAAGCATAAGTGGGTCCTTGATCTATTTTAGGTTAAGAATATGTCCCTAGGAAACTGACATTTGGTTTAGAAATGGGCAGTGCAAACTACATGTTCCAGCTGAAAGCATGGTATGTTCTAGGGATGAAAAGATGCTCAGTGTAACTGGAAGGAAACGTGAAACTGTTGCAGGAAGGCGGACCCCTTCCAGGGCCTGAAACCGGGCTCTTGTCTAACACTCGGAAATGAATTGCCCGAGGAGACACATGTGCTGACAAAGCAAGAGATTTTATTGGGAAAGGGCACCCAGGTGGAGAGCAGTAGGGTAAGGGAGCCCGGGAGAACTGCTCTGCCATGTGGCTCTCAGTCTCGGGTTTATGGTGATGGGATTAGTTTCTGGGTGGTCTTTGGCCAATCATTGTAATTGAAAGTCTTTCCTGTGGTGCACGCATCGCACAGCCAAGATGGATGCTAGCGAGAAGGATTCCAGGAAGTGCACAGACATGCAATGTCTCCTTTATACCTTTCCTGAACTCTTCTGGTTGGTGGTGGCTTATTAGTTGCATATTCCTTATCAGGATCTCCTGTCAGAAAACAACTCATGCAAATGGTTACTATGGTGCCTGGCCAGGGTGGGCGGTTTCAGTCAGTGTGCTTCCCCTGACAACTCCCCCGAGAGACTTCATACTCAAGATACTTCTTGGGAGTTGGGGTGGAGGTCTCTTTCTTCTGTAACTTCTTCCTGCTGTGCATGGACATAGGCCTGCCTGCCTAGTAGAGCAGAAGTCTCTCTCTACTTGATCTAAGTTGGGGTGTTCCACATCAGAAACCAGCTTCTACCCTTGTAGTAACAGCAATTTAGTTTGAAACTGTTGGCCCCTCTCAGAGATGAAATAGACAAGGGCCAAACAGGAGACCTAACAGGATGGTCATCTCTGGTCCCCAGAAACAGAAGGCAACATTTGGAGTGAGGGTTGCAAGGTTTGTGACTCTTTTTGATTGGTTGGTGGTGAGGCGCCAGAGCTGTGCTCCAGGAATCTTGTGTTCAGTCTGAAGTTACCATCTTCCACCTGGGTGGGGGCTCAAAGACATTGTTATGCATATTTCTTTGAGTAGGATCCAGGACTCTGTCTGGAGGCTGTACCAACCTTTGTTTCTCCTGTTTCTGTATCCTCTCCCTCCCCTGATTAGCAATTGTTTGAATCCACCCTTTGGAACTCAGAGAAGGTCAAGGAGGCTGAATGAAGCCTATATCCTACAGACAAGAAATGGAGAACACAGAACTGATCTCTACTCCAGAGACCCACAGAGTTCTACTCAGTTTTAATTTAGGGAACTAGGCAACTATGTGATAACTTCCTGTCAAAATGGAGCATAGGACTGCCTCAGCTTGGAGTATAGACACTGAATTGGAAGTATTTCTGAGTTCCAAGTTCTAGATCTGAGTCTTGTATGATTAAAATCTCAATCCCTTGGTCTGCCATTTTGGTGGGGCTTCCCTGGTGGCTCAGACGGTAAAGCGTCTGCCTACAACGCAGGAGACCTGGGGTTCGATTCCTGGGTCGGGAAGATCCCCTGGAGAAGGAAATGGCAATCCACTCCAGCACTCTTACCTGGAAAATCCCGTGGATGGAAGAGCCTGATAGGCTACAGTCCATGGGGTCACAAACAATCAGACATGACTGATAACAGACCCAGTTAGAAGTAGTTGGAGAAGTGATAACTGGAATTTAGTAGACAAAATAAATCTCATTTCTTTTTTTCGAAGAATAGGCCTGAAACCCAGTCTGGACCTGGCACTTCAGGGAGACTTGTAACCAGGTAGCCAGTTGCCTAGTTTTATAAAAACTCCAGTGTTCTTGCCTGGAAAATCCCAGGGATGGGGGAGCCTGGTGGGCTGCCGTCTGTGGGGTCCACAGAGTCGGACACGACTAAAGTGACTTAGCAGCAGCAGCAGCAGCAGCTTACAGCAGACATTGTTTTGAGAATGGTGGCATCCAAGCCTGACACAATTCAGAAAACTCAAGTGTTTAGCCATACAAGGTCTAATCTGAAAGTACACCCATAGCATCACCTAGTTAGTTCCCAGGATATCTGAACCATAGCTACTCTATGGTTTTACTCTTTGACTTTTAATTGTAAAATTTTCCTTAATAGCCAAAGCAGATTTCACCATTAATGATGTCAGTGTTTCTCTAGGTATGAGAAGATGCAAGAATTGGGACTCATAAAATGTTCTCCTGAAAAGATCTGACTATCTGAAGGCCTGTTCTGCCAGTTTTTCCCAGAACACAGAGTGCCCCATTCCTGGTTTTCACCCTGAACTCCTTTCAGGGGCATTAAAAGTCAGCAGCTGCAGTGGTCATGATTTAATCTTTGTAGATGTAGATGGCAAGTGTCAGTCTTCAGTTGGCAGAGCCCCTTTTTGCTCATAAACTTGACCATGATTTTGAAGGTGGCATTTCATGACCATTTTATCCCGTGGTGCTGAGAATGTCCATTCTCAGTTGACAAAGATTTTGTTGACAGGCCACTCAATGTGCTGTTACTGGACTAGGCCATAGAACAGTATCCAAAATTCTCTGGACCACCTGTCTTACTAGCCTCTTGGTCCAGGAAAATATTCCCTCTTGTTGCTTCTTCCCTATCTAGAGTTATACTGTTACCAACATCGATCTTATATGGGACTATATGTTATTCTGTTAGAGGCCTCAGACACACATTTGACAGTGTAAGAAACAGCTATTTTGTAAAACAGGTGAAATACAAATAACATAGCCAGCAGTATTAGTAAAGTCACAAGTAAGACTTAAGAGCTTCCATTAGATGTACCCCAGTATATCTCAGGTCATCTGACTTAGTCTGCTCTGTAAAATCTTTATCTTCCAGGAAAATTATATATTGGCACCACCGTCTATAAGGCACATAGCCCAGCTTTCTAGTGTTACTAGACTGATTATCCTTAGTATGATTTAATTGTTTCCAACACAGAGGAGACTTTAAAGCTAAATTACCATAGCCTGGTGTTATCTATATAAATTCATCCCATACTTGTTGGAGATTTTTTTTTCCTCCTTTGCTGAAACTTTTCTTGTTGCTCTGATTGAGCTTGAGTAATAGAAAAAAGCTCAAATTTATGACCAGAGTCAGAACAGGCATTATTAATTGTCCCGGTGTGGGGATCCCATCTAGTAATATCACAGTGACCTGAATATGACTATAATTTTTTTTTAAGTAAATTTTCTCAGGGCCAACCAGTAAGAGTCTCATAGTAGAGAAATTTACCAAGGTAACCCAGAACTAGACACAGGTAATTGGCCACAAACCCAACAATTAGAATTGATTTCTAAAACTAGCGTAGAATCAGGCCTATGATAGAAAAGTACTTGATTTATATGCAAAGGTCTAAGAAGTCAAGAAAACAAATGATCATACAAATCAGGTCCAGGATCTTGGGGAAGCTGTCTACCTCTGATGTCGTCGTTGTCTCATCCTGGTGTAGTGTAGTTTCTCCCGATAAAAAGTCCTTCCATCCAGGTTGGAGACAGTCCCTTAAATTATGTCTTTTTCTAGTACTGGTTGCAGGTCATGAGGCATCTGATCTTCATCCAAAGATAGATTACTGAGATAAGCTTCAGAAACAAACTTAGGGTGTTCTTTAAGAATTCAATTGGATTTTACATTAATATCACATAACAGCAAAGAACTATCTAAGAGATGAGTCTTACTAGATGCAGACCTCCATTAACAAACTGGAATTTAACATTTTTTGAAATATCTTTTTCTCCCTAAAGTTACCCTCATTTTTATCAAATATAACCAAATTAAGGCTACTTTGCAAAATAAGTCTGTTCTCACTAATTTTGTTCTGATGATTTATATAACCATAATTGATTATAGACTTTTTATTTTGCTGAAACATTTATAGAGTCTCAGAGTGAACTTTTAAAATAAAACAGGGCTGGGAAACTCACACCAAAGGCTTATCACAGATTTTGCCTAACAAATCTAAGTGAATTCTTCCCTTTTAAACTCTCAAAAATTTCTTGAGATTTTTGAACCCATGAGATAACCTTCCTAACTCATTTGATAAACTTACTGGAAACCTAAGAATTTCCAATTTTTGGAGGAGTCAGATAGAGAGAAAATATAATTGTTTTTTGTCTGTAACATTTAATTTTACCAAAGTATTGTTATAATTAGTTTGAGAGGAAGGTTTTCCCTACTCCCTGAAAACATAAGATTCAAACCCGTAATTTTTCAGATAGAAACCATAAAAGTTGTAAGCACATTCACTGGTTCATTCAGTCCTTTTGTTAACTTTTGTGAGGTCATCAGGTTTTCCATTAGAATACCAGGACATATCAGAATGTTAAGAACTCTGTATAATTTCTAGGATATCTGTATTAGTAATTTTATCATACATTATAACATGAGTGGATTTATTACTCATTTGATAATCTTTTTCATGTAATTTAACCAACCAAATAAACACATTTTAATATCTCTCTTTGGGGTATTTCAGGAGCCCTCTGAAGTACCCCAAAGTTAACTAGAGGTCAAAAGAACTTCAAAATAATTCGATTTAGGAAGTTTTATCAAAAGATCAATCAAAAGGGTTTAGAACTTTGGTCAGATTTAGTTGATGAGTGTATCATTTAGCTTGTTGATATGCCACAATGGGCGTAAATACCAAGGCCCCAGGTCTAGTGAAAGTTAGCTCCGCCATCTTGGACCTAACTATTCCATAGACTTCCAACACTTAGCACACTTGGCACAACCCTTAGAAATTTAAGTTATGCCGATTTGGAAAGACTATTTTAGATATTTTTAAAGAATAATTATTCTTAATAGAGTTATAAAAACTCATATCTCATTTACATTTTTTAGAAGTTTCTTCACTCGAGGTAATTTCCTTGTTGACAAACTTGTTACAGATATAATATTTTCTTCTATTAAACCTAGGTACAATGAAAATATTCTACTTAATGTTAGTTACTCTAAGACATGTCTATATTAGATAGGTCAACAAACAAACATTAATATCAGGTATTTAATACTGAATATTTCCCAGGTCACATGAACCTGGAATTTATTGTTTAATTTAGAATTATTTGATTTGTAAGCGCTTACCTTTTTTAAGCCAAACAAATAGAGCTCATTTACAAATTAACCTCAAAAATATTACCCAGAGACAAAGACATACCAAGACATGTTTAGACAGACACAGTGCAAGATCTAGTTTCAAGTCTTTTTTCCCTTTTCCCTCAGTGTCAGGAGTTAGAGATGGTCTAAATAAGTGTTCTTGAGAGCACTGGTCTCAAGGCACGGGGAAAGAAAATCAAGTTCTAACAAAATGGCGGCAGATCTAACCAAATGGTGGCCAGACAAAGCAAAATGGCCATCAAAAATCACAACACAGAACACAGAGTTAAAACACACACATACAAACCTGGCAGTCCTCATCAGACACTCCCTTAAATACAAGAATATAGTCTCTCAGAAAACCTCCTATAGAGACACAGAACTTCAGATAAAGGAAAATATCTCAGGTCTTCAAAGATTTCAAAGGCAGGAAAGGAAGCCAGGTTGAAAGAAGAAGGGAAGGAGGCAGGAGAGGGGGCAAAAGCGGTGGCCTTACAGACGTCTCCTGCCACCTACAGATACCCAGGCATTATGGGACTTTACCCTGGGCCTCCAGAGAAGAGAAGACTGGAACTCGGCCCTACCAGAAATCAGACCAGACCAGAACCAGGATTCGAGTTCTCTGCTAAGAGGAGGTGATCAGTCTCCAAGTCTCAGCTCAGGCTGAGGGCCCTTCGACCAGATTCCTGCGTCCAGGACTGGGGGACTAGAAAAACGGGGAAGGATAGGAAGGGTTAAGAAGAGGAAAGAGAAAGGGAAGGGGAGAGAGGTCAATAAAGTCTCTTGTTCCTTACCTGGGTGGGGGCACTCTGCCTAGTTGTCCACATCAGAAGGAGACCAGGGACAAAAGGGTCCCAGCTGCGGCCGCTGGGTCTGGTCAATTGGCAGGCAAGCTGGCCCCTGAGTACCATGAGTGGTCAGGATGTCAGTCTCAGTGAAGAAGAGTCCCCTCCAGAGTCACCATTTGTTGCAGGAAGGCAGACCCCTTCCAGGGCCCGAAACTGGGCTCTTGTCTAACTCTTCAGTGGAGAGGTAGAAATAGATTAGATAGTAAGAGTCTTTTAAGTTAAGGTGTTTAGACTTGATTATAGGAATGATGAGAATTATTTGTGGATTTTAATCTGGTATGTATGATCGTATTTGTGTCTTATGGGGATCACTTCAAGAAGGATTACTCTGAGGGCTGTGTGGAGGGAAAATGAGTGGGGTAGGAGTAAATAGTGGTAAGTAGACTGGTTAGGATACTGTTTAAGCAAAATTTGTCAGAGATAACAATGACTTAGGGTGGTGGTAGAGATGGAGATAAAGGATATTAATGTGATTCTGGGGAGGCACTTTGACAGGACTATGTCTTTAGTTGGATGAGACAGAAGAGTTGGAGAGATCCTTGGATTAGTTATATGGGCTCCCTGGGTAGACTCTAAAGCCACAGAGGAAAAGCTTAGATAGAGAGCAAAGAAGAGCTATGATTTCACTTCTGAACGTGATGCCCTGGAGGGCTTATAAGATACCAAGTTCATCAGGCAGTTAGGTAAGCGAGTCCAAAGAGCAGCAGATATGAACTGAGATGAAATATAGGGGTGAGCAGTACATGGATGCCAACTGAGGCTCTGTAAGTTAATGCTATTAGTTATGCAGACCTGGAATAGGAACAACAGAGGACTTATGATGGAGCCTCAGAGAAACACTGACGTTGACTTTTTCAAAATGTGATAGTTTAAAGATAACATTGGATGAAAACATTTTAAACATGTTTTTAAAGAAAAAGGAAAGCTTGCAAGCCTGAGAGTTCTTTTTCAGAACTGATTTCCCGGTTTACTTGCACCTCAAGTGAAGTCATACAAATTCCAATCAGAGTCTCTTCTGTTGTGGTTAAATTGATTCTTGAACACAAACCATTTTAAAACATGCAATGAAAAAAAAAAGAATAAAGTAAAATCAAAGCATCAAATTATCCATGGCTAAAACTTTTGAATTTAGCGCATAATGAAAGCAACCATAAAATGCAGTGTTGCCAGCATTCAGTGAAGGCCAAAGAAGAACCTTGCTTCCTTTCCCTCTTTTCACCACTGACTTACAGTATCTTGCCATTTTTAAAATCCTTTAGAGATATGGATCTTTTGTATTCTCTCTCCCATCTTGATCTCACAGGTGTGTGGCAAAACCAAGAATAATGGCTCCCAACTTGCTCTTTAACTGCTTTTAAAGGACCTTTGAGTAATTGGCAGAGCCACTCTTCTTTTTATGTGGACAAACTCATGTCCACAAAACTTTGATTTTTGGTAAGATTGTAGTAGAACTCTTCCTCCTTCTTAAACACATGGTGGACCTATTCCTTATCCTGACATATCATCCAACTTTGTTTCTGTTTTCCCCTCTGGGGAAGATAATGTGGTTTACATTCTTTTAGAAGTCTTGGACACCAAGAATGTTGAGGTCAACCTAACTGGCGAAGTGAAGGAAAGAATGTCAGTTAACCCAGCACTAAAACCTCAGGAGTGTGCTCCATAAAGGCCATTTCTCTTTGTTTTTCTTTTTTCCTTTTGTATATTAACCACAAATAACCCATAGCCTTTAAATCAGCTTCACAAAAGCCACCAACAAATGTTTAAGGCATCTCAACAAGGTTTCCAAGAAAGTCTTAAATAAAATTGTGTTTGTATGATGAGCAATATATCAACTTTCTTTTTTACCCACTGTCTCCTATTGATGCAAAATTTACTGAAATCTCAAATTTTAAGAAATCAGGAATGTAGCAGAAGAAATCATCATATTTCTCTAAGGTAATTACTTTTAAATGAAATAAATGAATGTGTAGTTAGACAGGGCAAGTTCAAGGAGTGGAGAGGCCTGCTGCTGCTGCTGCTGCTGCTAAGTCGCTTCAGTCATGTCCGAGAGACCTACATGCCCTCCAAAATAGCTGGATGCTAGTGTTTTTTATTGGCAATTCTCAGTCAGTATAGCGAAATACCTTTCTTTAAAAATGAATTAGAAAACATTTCTAAAATGTCTTTGGATTTAAGTTCTTTTAATTTGGGAAGAAGGAAAGCAAAAACCCAATGGAGTAGATTAACATTGAAGTTATTTTCCTGGAAATTTTAGTGGCTTTTTTTCCCCTAAAAACCCTGTGGATTTACTAAATATTACATTAATACTTTCATTTAGATTTGGGAAACACACACACATACTCAAGTATATACATATATGTAAAAGTCCTTTCTTTTCCTTTAGGAAACATTTTTAATATTATCCAGCAGAGAAGGCAATCCACTCCAGTACTCTTGCCTGAAAAATCCCATGGACGGAGGAGCCTGGTAGGCTGGAGTCCATGGGGTCGCTAGCAGTCGGACACGACTAAGCGACTTCACTTTCACTTTTCACTTTCGTGTGTTGGAGAAGGAAATGGCAACCCACTCCAGTGTTCTTGCCTGGAGAATCCCAGGGACGGGGGAGCCTGGTGGGCTGCCGTCTATGGGGTCGCACAGAGTCGGACCCGACTGAAGCGACTTAGCAGCAGCAGCAGCAAAGATTATGAATGACATGTAAATAACCAGTGTTGGATGGTATGAGAAAGAATAATACAGAGTTTTGAATATTTTTATAGAGGGATTTGCTCCTGCACACCTGGTCTTTCTTCTGAGGCATACTTCCATGTAGTGTATTACATATTCTAAAATTCCTTTGTTATTCATGCCACAGAAATTTCCATGGGTTCGTATACTGTGCCTGGATGTATAACGTAGTGTGGAGATAGTCAAGTAAAGGAATAGACAAAGGGAATGCAAAGTAATTCACTTGAAATCCATAGACCTTTACAATGCTGAAAAGTAAGTAAAAGCAGATGTTGTAAAGTTTAGAAAATCAAGACATTATTTTCCTGTTTCCATTGAATTTTTTCTAAACACATTATAAGTAAGCTTTGAAGTAATACAAAGTCCTCTGTTTGTTTTGCTGATAGCATCTTTTGTAAAAACTTTATCAATGCTTGTTTAAGTTGTAGACTAAATGATATCTCAGTTGGTGAAAGAACTGACTGTATCTCCTGGCAAATACAATACTGCAATGCTGAAATTACTTACAATGTCTGAGTCACTCAGATATATAAATGATTAGATCTTTGGAGTTTAATGTTAAACAGTTCAGTTATTTTGCTATGAAAGCACAAACATGGATCCCCAATATTTCATTATTCATACACTTTGCATTTAATTTTATATTTTATGGAGACTTTGTTTTTACTGTGTAATAGAGAGAACCTGCTCTGTGAATCTTTGGAATTATTCTGAAGAAGGTGGCCTCGGAATTTGAAAATAAGGCTGTTTATGTTGCTATCCTCTTCCCTTCTGCTCTTCTCTAATGCAGACGCTTATTAAACTTTAAAAGTCTTACAGTGTGGTCTCCAGATATGAAGGTTACTTCAAATGAACTATCATCCTTCGATTTGGTTCTGAAACTTAATACCTAAAAGAGCCCGAGGGAGAGTTCATTGCCAGAGCAAGGTGTTTGCCAGCTCAGGGAAGCTCCAGGACAGGTGCCCATCCTCACATGCTCCCACTGGCCCTCATCATTCGGAGTCACTGAATGTCTTCCAGCTGTTAGAGAATGTCCTGGGCTCAAAACAGCATCCCTGCTGAGGTTATTTTCAGGGTCTAAGCCAATTCTGGAAATGACTGGTTGCTAAAATATGGAACAAGGAAATCAGTTTCTATCAACAACATAAACCATCATCTGTCTGTTATTACATCCATTCAGCTGGGTCACATATGACTCAATAATCAAATTACCACCCTATATATCTTAAATCTGTATGTTCATTTGACCACCATATGGACATGGAAAAGCAAAAATAATTTAGGCTGTCTTCTCTATATTTTTTTTCTTTTAAAAGTGTTTTTCTGCATACAAGTAAAATGCCTGTAAAATTTTGAAAATTATATAATATAAATAGCTAAAATCTCCAGTGGGGGCCTCCCCTCCTCCCTGTCACTTGACATGTTAACAGTTTGGTGTGTATCAACTACTTCTTAATCACATGGAATTTTCTATTGTTGATATTTTACTAATGCAATTTGGGCCTTTTAAAATTAATTTAAGTGAAAAATTAGTTGGATCAATCAATAAAGAACTTCAAAAGTTGGTAAAATTTAAGTGGGAAAAAAATAAAGCAGTTTGTTTTGTTTTGTTATTCATGCTTCAAATTTTTTCAAGAAGCATTTGAAACAGCTTACAATAAAAACCAGGGCAAAGGAAAATACAAGCAAGAACTACTCATAAAGTGTAAATAAGAGAAAGAAAGGGAAATAGAGAAGAGGGGAATAGTAAGTCAAGAAGTTGGAGTGGTAGAAAGCTGTGCTGCTTGATAAAAAACAAAACAAAACAAAGTAACATTGCCCATCGTTTCAAAGTGATCTTCCTAGTTCTTACTGGGTTGCAATAGGAAACCAGTTCTTTCAAGATGAATTTGCATAGGAATCCATCTATGATCAAAATATGACCCTCACAGGTTCTTTGTAATTAACAATGTCACTTTCAGGTAGGGACGATGCTTCATATAAATTTGTGTTTCTAGGACCTAGCACCCGAAGAAGGCAATGGCAACCCAATCCAGTACTCTTGCCTGGAAAATCCCATGGGTAGAGGAGCCTGGTAGGCTGCAGTCCATGGGGTCGCTAAGAGGCGGACACGGCTGAACGACTTCACTTTCACTTTTCACTTTCATGCATTGGAGAAGGAAATGGCAACCCACTCCAGTGTTCTTGCCTGGAGGATCCCAGGGACGGGGGTTCCCAGGGACGGTGGGCTGCCGTCTATGGGGTCGCACAGAGTTGGACACGACTGAAGCAACTTAGCAGCAGCAGCAGCAGAAAACACATTTAATAGAACAGCAAATGAATGAAACAATGAATCAAGCAATGAGAGAGTGACCATAGTACTTGTTAGCAGCTTATTTATAATGCATTTGTGTTCTACCTATGCTTGTTTTGTGCTATTATGTCATCACCCATTAAATTCAAAAGCATAATGTTCAGTTCATTCTTTTTTAAAAACAAGTATTAGCAAGTGCCTAGCGGCATGATTTTAGAAGCTGTAAATATTAAAGTGAATTAAGACAGTTTGTGCTTTCACAGAGCTTATAATCAAATGGGGGCAGATAGAGAAATAAAATTTAGAAGAAAAAAAACCTGTTGCAATACAGAGAATCAGACAGATAAGTTCAGGATGCTGTGAGAGCTCACAGGAAGAATAGCTATTGAAGACCAAAGAAATGGGAAAGATGAAATCCTTTGAGACCAGAACAGGGCTGTAGGGTATGTACAGAGAAACATGGCTGAGGTATATAGCTGCCTTTTGATCTGGCCTAAAACAGGGATAACACTTGGGCTCTTGAAGAGAAAGTGGTTAATATAGACTATCCTCTTGACTTTCAGATGTTTCAGGCAAGATTTGACAGTAAAAAAATAGTTAAAGTTCTTTTAATTTTTAAAAATTGAGATTATTAGCAAGTGTCTGAGGAAGAGATATCCTTAGCTTTAGACTGAAGGACAGAGGCACACTAAATGTTAGGTAGCATGGATTATTGTAAACTCTGATGTGTCTGTTAAGTCCCAGCAGGAAATGGCTCATGGAAAAGGCATAATTGAAGAGAGATGAATGGAAGAACTATTGAAAAGATTGGGTACATTTAAGGAAGGGAGAGTGAAGCACCAGGGTTTGGCAACCATGGGAAACCACTACCAACCCTGGCCATAGCTGAAGCAGAAGGCTGCCTTATAGGCTTTCTGGCCTTAACCAGCAGAAACAGTTCTAAGCTAGGCTTGGAGAGGAGGAAGCTGGGAAAGAAATATTCAACTCTCTCTCCCCTCCTGCCTTTGAATTCTTATCAGTATCTCCCTCTGGTTGAACCTAACTGGATGTCAGTAGGCAAAGGAGTACAGTTGATGTAGTTCTTAGAAATTAGCCTCTTGGGAAAAAGGTGGAAAAGAGGAATCAAAGGGGCAAATGAAGAATAGGTAGCATAATTAAGGATTTTGATTTCTAATTCAACAATGGAGCGCTGTCCAATTTCATTCAATAATGGATATAAGTTATGTGTTATGAAATATAGAAAACATTGGTTTCAACCTTAGAAAAGAATACCAAGTCAGTAGAAACAATGTTCATTGTTGTAGAAAACACAGTTTTGTGTTTTGTTTTGTTTTGTTTTTGCAGCATGTGAGATGTTTTGTTGTTGGCAATGCTACAGAAAAAGATTAAAGATTTATTAAATGAGTAACGTATTAAGTTGTCTTTGGAATAATTGCTCTTTCTTCTCTCCATTTTCTAAAGGAAGAGGCTACCTGATTGATTTAGACAGAAGTCAACTGGGGAGATAAGGAGACTGGTTCTAGAGAAGGTTGAAGAGCCTGATTTCTGAGCCTCTTTCTAAAACTTTCTAGGAGTTTTATATCTCAGCTGCACAGAGTTTTGTTTTTGTCTTTGTTTTTGTTTTTAATGTAGAAGAAAGCCAGGAGGTGATTTGAACACTATAGGTATGCTTCAAGACTATATTGTTGTTTAGTTGCTAAGTTGTGTCCAACTCTTGTAACCACATGAACTATAGCCTACCAGGCTCCTCTGTACATGGGATTTTCGGGTAAGAATACTGGAGCGAGTTGCCATTCCCTTCTGCAGGGGATCTTCCCTACCCAGGGACTGAACCCACATCTGCTGTATTGGCAGGTGGATTCTTTACCACTGAGCCACCAGAAAGCCCTACAGTCTAGAGAAATGGTTAAGTTCCATGGTCAACCAATACGTAATGTGTTTCCAGGAGGCCACCCTGGGTTTTGCTCAGCTAAGACAGGTTTGCACTTTATTCTGAACCCATGCCTGAGTGCACAGTAGCAGAGCATTTAACCTGGACACTAAGAAAGCCTGTTGGCTTCAGGAACAATGCCAGGAGAGAGCCTAGGAAACAGGGACGGGCTGTACTGAATGAACCTGGGAACCAAGCTCAAGAATGATGCTTTGTCCCAGGACTAAGTTGTCACCTAAGTGTGTATGGTTTTTATTATTATTGTTGGTATTTAAAAGTTATATATCTGATGCTAACTGTGTTTTCTACATATGCATGTGTGACTGGAAGGTCTACTTCATAAGCAGTGGTTCTTTTAAGGCTGCTAGACCATTTCCTGACTTCTCATTTTGAACAATATTTCCAGAAACTGTTCTCCTTATGACTCTTGCTCTTTGGTTTGCAGTCAACCAGAATCCTTACCTCAAATAAAACCCTTGCTTGTCCCCTACTTATGCCTGAGTGTGGGAGGCTACTGACGGTGCTGCAGTTTCCCAGAATTCACTAATTTGACAGCTTTGGAAATCAGAGCATGGGGCCTGGATGAAAAGTGCTCTCAAAATTTGGGACTAGTTTGAGAAAGATATGAAAATGAAAATACTGTATTGAATAGATTTCAAGATACATTTCCCCACATGGTAACAGCTCTGAAGCTAGGGTATATTGTGTAATTGCTGTAGCCTTAAAAGGGCTTCCCTGGTGCCTCAGCTGTAAAGAATCTGCCTGCCAATGCAGGAGATGTGAGAGAGGCAGGTTTGATCCCTAGGTCGGGGAGATCTCTGGAGAGGGAAATGGCAGCCCACTCCAGTATTCTTGCCTGGAAAATCACATGGACAGAGGAGCCTGGCGGGCTATAGTCTGTGCTGTCTCAAAAGAGTCAGACTCGACTTAGCAACTAACCACCACCACCACCACCACCCCTTACAAATAATTAGCAGCATTTTCCTTTTGCTACATAAAAACAATGGTGCATTTGATGATTGATGGCCTCTTAGAGTCCTTGAAAAACTGAACCTTGGAAGGATGTTTGTAAATATAATTTGGGTATTTTTCTATCTTCAATAACTGGAATGTATCTCTGGCACTGAAATGTAACCCCCAAAACAGTAACCTAGTAATAATTTTGTAATGATTACCAGAAATACTGAATTGAGACATTCTGAGACTACATTCTGACTCAGAGCCTATGCCATTTATAAGGGTGGGGGTTAGAAAGATGGCTGCATATGAGCCAGGCATTTTTCTTCTTTCCTATAAAGTAATTGGAAAGGAATTATCTACCTGGGGCTTATATTTAAAAGGAAATTGGAAATCGCTAGCTTATAACTGTTTACCTGGCATTGTCCAGGTCTCTGAGAAATAGTATCTGATGGGCCCATATTGTCTGTATCACTGTCATGATAGTGAGGTATTCTGCGGTAGGATCAATGTAACATGCTTTTCCATTTTCATCAATACCATGTAAACATCTTTGCTTTTATTCTCTACTTGCCAAGAAACCTTCTGAATTAGCTTTCCGGGGATTTATGCCCTTGAAGATCTGTTGGACGTTGTATAAATGGGTAATCACTTTGGAATGTGGCTTAATATGAGCACAAACGGACAAATATCCTAGTATCTTTCTGCATGTATGGTCACAGCACTTCATCTTGTCTTATAAAATTATTTGAAAATTGTGCCTTCAAGGAAACTCTTGATGTTTCAGAGCCTTGTGTGAAGAGGCCTTATCCTGGAGACATTGGTGTGATGGCTTGTCCAGTGAGGAAGGCAGCCCAGGATTAAGAGGCGGTGAGCCTGACAAGGGCAGCTTGCTTCCCCCTCTGTGCCCTATCTTCACTGACAAGCACCATTTCACCCAAAGCCCTTCTTGATTCCAGTGTGGTGGTATGTGGTGATTCCACAAGTGTCTTAATCATTTCCAGGCTTGCTTATAAATTGTTTTAGAATAAACAGTCTCTCTTTGTGCCTCATTATGCACTGTACCAGGAACATGGTGTGCAGTTCTGGTGAGCTCAACGAAGATGTGATTAAAGCAAGCGGATCCAGAGAAAGTTAACTAACACGGGCAGAAGAATAGGCCTCTATATTGATTAATTAGCTTAAATTGGTGAATTCATTCACTAAATATTTTTCCACATGTAGCGTAAAAAGAGGAGGACTCTATTTACAAAAGAAGAAGGTTGAGATAGAGGATGTGATTAAAATCTATAAAATCATGAAAGCTATGCTTTCTTATTTATTGAATTCTGGTATACTAGGACTCAGAGCACTCTCAGAAACTTAAAAGAGGTCTACAATGAATAGAGACTTGTGGAATGCATTATCCCAGGATGTGGTGCAGATTGAAAATATAAATAGATTTATTAAAAGTTAGATAAGCTCATGAATAACAGATTGGGGAAACAATGACACTTTGGGGGTATGTCCACAACTCTTAAAGGGGATCAGACATACTCTTCTCTTCTGTGTCCCTTGGTGTGCCCATCAGAGAAGGAATATCATGATGAAATGGACCATGGGGAATGTATATATAACAGTTGGTTTAGGGAGGTAAGACAACTGCAAAAATGTGGATGAAATTGGGCTTATTAAATTATCCAGGTTCCAAAGACATGTAAATAAAAGAGCTGCCTGTGACTTCTAGAGCATTTGGTGGTGGAAAACCTCTGTGAAAGAGTGTACTTTGTATGCTAGGAGCATCTGATCTTTGTTATCAGAGGAGTGAACAATAATGTGCATATGTTGGACACAGGCAGAATTAGGGATCATGTAACCTTCTGTTTCATAGACCACCATGTTGCTTGTGTCAAGCCTCGTTTTGCAGAGAACTAAGATTTTGCCTGCAATTAATGCATAATAAATGAGACCCAGCCAAATATATATAAAAAAGAAATGAAAGTTTCCTTTAAGCTATATCCTTTTAAAATGTTCCTGGAAGGGGGCCTCTATTCTTTTATTTAAAACAAAAGGGAAATGCGGTAGAAATATTTTTGTAGTATTTTTTTTTTTTGCAAATAAATTTTATTGGCATTCTTTGTTGTCTCTCCCAGTATGAATTAGTTCCTTACATGATTTACTTCTGTTTTCAACAAAGAAGGCTGAAACTAATTTAAATTAAAACAGCCTGCAGTTCTATTAGGATGCATGTGGTACTGTTTCTCACCTTCTATCTTCACTGATGATAATAATATATTTTTCTTTCACCAATTTGCTGTCATGTTTTAAAAAAACATCTCCACATGTGTTCATAAGCACATATTTGTACATGCATGAAGGACAGAGGCATTTAAAAATTAGGAAGGCATAATCTATTATTGCCACAGATAATGCTCTCAGCACTTTGTGTTATGAGATGGTGGATGCACATAGATGCTATTAAAAGCCATATCCTTGAGTCTGAAAAATGATCAACTAATATGATCATAGAGTTAAGTATTAATAAGAGAAGTACTTAAATTTTTTTTTTTCAAGACTTGAAATGCTTGATTTAGCTCCTAATGTTTTGGTAGTCTCAAAAATTATAAGAAAATTATGTTTACAGATCTTTTTCTGCTGTATTATTTCTTTATGGCCCTTGTATGTCTTTTACACGGGATATGCACACTAGGTGTTAATAAGAAGTCAGTGCCTATACAATATATTTTTCAACCGAGGAGCATCATTTGTAACTGAACAGGCAAATAAATTACACTGGATATTAGCATCTGGAAGTATTTTTCCAGGCAAGTAACTAGTGAGTTTAAGTCAATTAATACAATTAAATCGCATCTAAAATTAGATGGTACTAAATGATTTCAATATAGTTATGTGATACCAATACAATATGTATTAGTATCAAAGAATGCAGCCCAAACTGAGAGAACAAAACATATATAACTCTTTGTGAAGCTTTCATTTAATGAAAATCCACTACAAGTAAAAACATCATACCTTAATTTGTTATAGTGCTTTTACATTTGAGACATACTTTATTACATGTTATTTTATTTGGCCCACAAAATAACTCTGTGTAAATTGTCACTCCCACTTTATTGACAGGGAAACTGGTCTCAGAGAAAGCACTTTAATCAACATCATAGAAAAAAATCTCCTAATGTCTCCCTTTTCTGATCTTTGTTCTTTTTACATCGTGTTGCTAGAGTGACCGTTCTCCTGCTTAAATTCCTTTGAATACTTGGCATTGCCTGTGTGTTTCTGTCCATATTGTAGTGACTTACTAGCCTATGCCTCCCTTGTGCCTGTCCGTATTCAAGTCCAGGGTTTGGAAACTTTTTCTGTAAGGCACCAGATAGCAAATATTTTTGACTTCATGGTCTATACAACAGTTGTTGCAGTATGAAAACGGTCATGGATTATATGCAAACAAATGAGTATTACTGTGTTCTGATGCAACTTTGTTTACCAAAAAGGTGATATCCCAGAATTTGGCCAACCCTGGTTTTAGAATAAAAATGCCTCAGACTATAGGAAGAAATCATCAGAAAGTCTATTTATATTTTGTTTTTAATTCTATCCTTTACATTTTTGTGTGTATAATTTATATTATACATAGTATATATATGCATATTTAAATTATGTGTTTCTTTTTAATTTTTATTTATTATTATTAATTTATTTTTGGCTGTGCTGTGTGGCATACAAGATCCTAGTTCCCCAACTATAATATACTGATTTTTAAATTTTAGGCTATTCATAGCACATGGTGGTGGTTGTTGTTTAGGCAGGAAGTCATGTCTGACTTTTGTGACCCCCTGGACTGCAGCTCGCCAGGCTCCTCCGTCCACGGGATTCTCCCGGCAAGACTACTGGAGCTGGTTGCCATTTCCTTCTCCACTCACCTGGTTAACATTATTTTTTACTGTAGGATTTGTACTTGGTAAATGTGAGAGATTAACTGTCTGTTCTACCAACCTACTCCAAGGCTTCTGGCAATTTTCAGGACATACCAGACTGTTCTCTGCCTCTGTGCTTTTGTTCATGGTATCCTCTCATGTATTTAGCATTCTCTTTACTTGTTATTCCTTCTCAGACCTTCCCCTCCAGGATCACATTCATTGACGTATATTCTTTTTAAGTTGTTTTTTAATCAGAGGAAAATTGCTATACAATGTTATATTAATTTCTGCCATACAACAACATAATTATACATATAATCAGCCATTATTATACATATCTCCACTCTCTTGAGCCTCCCTCCTCTCTCCCCTGAAGTATATATATTTTTTTTAGTTTGGACTTTGTTTCCTTTTCCAGCTTTATTTAAATATAATTTATCTATAACATTGCATAGATTTAGAGAATACACACAATTTGATATAGGTATATATTGTTAAAAGATCACTATAATAAGTCTAAAATCCATTACCACACATAGTTATGTTTTTTCCTGTGATAATAACTTTAAATATCTACTGTCTTCCTTTATCTATGGTTTACTAGAAGGAAAATTTCTTCATGTGCCTGAAAACATCTTTATAATAAAGATAATTTTGCTGTGTGTAGAACTCTAGGTTGGCAGTTTTCTCTCAGCACATTAAAGTTCTATTGTAATTCCATTGACTTTTGGACTTCAGTTTTGTTTTTGTGAAGTCAGCTGCCAAACTGCTGCTCTTTGGAAGTAATCTGTTACTTTTTCTTCTGGCTGCTTTCACTTTTCTGGTGTAATGAAGTTCTACTCTGATGTTCCTTTAGGTGCATTTTATTTACCTGCTCAAGATTCATTATGATTCATGAGTTAGGGTTGGTAGCTTTTATAACTTTACAAATATTAGTTATTACTTCTTCAATTTTGTCCCTGTTCCTGCCTCAGTATTTTTATCTTCTCTTTCAATTAAACTCCAGTTAAACATATTTGCCCTCTTTCTTAGCCTGGGATACCCCTCGTTCAAGGTAAGAAACAGCAGCTATGCTTTGCTGGGGCAGCCGTGAAAAGATACCCCACGCTCAAGGTAAGAGAAACCCAAGTAAGATGGTAGGTGTTGCAAGAGGGCATCAGAGGGCAGACACACTGAAACCATACTCACAGAAAACTAGTCAATCTAATCACACTAGGACCACAGCCTTGTCTAACTCAATGAAACCAAGCCATGCCTGTGGGGCAACCCAAGATGGGCAGGTCATGGTGGAAAGGGGTGACAGAACATGGTCCACTGGAGAAGGGAATGGCAAGCCACTTCAGTATTCTTGCCTTGGGAACCCCATGAACAGCATGAAGAGGCAAAATGATAGGATACTGAAAAAGGAACTCCCCATGTCAGTAGGTGCCCAATATGCTACTGGAGATCAGTGGAGAAATAACTCCAGAAAGAACGAAGGGATGGAGCCAAAGCAAAAACAGTACCCAGTTGTGGATGTGACTGGGGATAGAAGCAAGATCCGATGCTGGAAAGAGCAATATTGCATAGGAACCTGGAATGTCAGGTCCATGAATCAAGGCAAATTAGAAGTGGTCAAACAAAAGATGGCAAGGGTGAACATTGACATTCTAGGAATCAGCAAACTAAAATGGACTAGAATGGGTGAATTTAACTCAGATGACCATTATATCTACTATTGCGGGCAGGAATCCCTCAGAAGAAATGGAGTAGCCATCATGGTCAAAAAAGAGTTTGAAATGCAGTACTTCGATTCAATCTCAAAAACGACAGAATGATCTCTGTTCGTTTCCAAGGCAAACCATCCAGTATCACAGTTATCCAAGTCTATGCCCCAACCAGTGATGCTGAACAAGCCGAAGTTGAATGGTTTTATGAAGACCTACAAGACCTTTTAGAACTAACACTCAAAAAAGATATCCTTTTCATTATAGGGGACTGGAATGCTAAAGTAGGAAGTCAAGAAACACCTGGAGTAACAGGCAAATTTGGCCTTGGAATGCGGAATGAAGCAGGGCAAAGACTAACAGAGTTTTGCCAAGAGAATGCACTGGTCATAGCAAACACCCTCTTCCAACAACACAAGAGAAGACTCTACACATGGACATCACCAGATGGTCAACACTGAAATCAGATTGATTATATTCTATGCAGCCAAAGATGGAGAAGCTCTATACAGTTGACAAAAACAAGGCCAGGAGCTGACTGTGGCTCAGATCATGAACTCCTTATTACCAAATTCAGACTTACATTGAAGAAAGTAGGGAAAACCACTAGACCATTCAGGTATGACCTAAATCAAATCCCTTATGATTATACAGTGGAAGTGAGAAATAGATTTAAGGGCCTAGATCTGATAGATAGAGTGCCTGATGAACTATGGAATGAGGTTCGTGACATTGTTTGGGAGACAGGGATCAAGACCATCCCCATGGAAAAGAAATGCAAAAAGCAAAATGGCTGCTGGGGAGGCCTTACAAATAGCTGTGAAAAGAAGAGAGGTGAAAAGCAAAGGAGAAAAGGAAAGATATAAGCATCTAAATGCAGAGTTCCAGAGAATAGCAAGAAGAGATAAGAAAGCCTTCTTCAGTGATCAATGCAAAGAAATAGAGGAAAAGAACAGAATGGGAAAGACTAGAGATCTCTTCAAGAAAATTAGAGATATCATGGGAACATTTCATGCAAAGATGGGCTCGATAAAGGATAGAAATGGTCTGGACCTAACAGAAGCAGAAGATATTATGAAGAGGTGGCAAGAATACACAGAAGAACTGTACAAAAAGAACTTCATGACCCAGATAATCATGATGATGTGATCACTAATCTAGAGGCAGACATCTTGGAATGTGAAGTCAAGTGGGCCTTAGAAAGCATCACTACGAACAAAGCTAGTGGAGGTGATGGAATTCCAGTTGAGCTATTTCAAATCCTGAAAGATGATGCTGTGAAAGTGCTGCACTCAATATGCCAGCAAATTTGGAAAACTCAGCAGTGGCCACAGGACTGGAAAAGGGCAGTTTTCATTCCAATTCCAAAGAAAGGCAATGCCAAAGAATGCTCAAACTACCACACAATTGCACTCATCTCACATGCTAGTAAAGTAATGCCTTGGAAGAAAAGTTATGACCAACCTAGACAGCATATTAAAAAGCAGAGACATTACTTTGCCGACTAAGGTCCGTCTAGTCAAGACTATGGTTTTTCCTGTGGTCATGTATGGATGTGAGAGTTGGAATGTGAAGAAGAAGGCTGAGCAGCGAAGAATTGATGCTTTTGAACTGTGGTGTTGGAGAAGACTCTTGAGAGTCCCTTGGACTGCAAGGAGATCCAGCCAGTCCATTCTGAAGGAGATCAACTCTGGGATTTCTTTTGAAGGAATGATGCTAAAGCTGAAACTTCAGTATTTTGGCCACCTCATGCAAAGAGTTGACTCATTGGAAAAGACTCTGATGCTGGGAGGGATTGGGGGCAGGAGGAGAAGGGGACGACAGAGGATGAGATGGCTGGATGGCATCACTGACTCGATGGACGCGAGTCTGAGTGAACTCATAGAGATGGTGATGAACAGGGAGGCCTGGCGTGCTGCGATTCATGGGGTCGCAAGGAGTCGGATGACTGAGCGACTGAAGTGAACTGAACTGAACTTCCTTAGCCTGTGTATCCTAACCTCTCTTTTATATTTCTGTTTTTTCCCACTATGGTGTGATTCTGAATAATTTCTTCTTCCCTGCTTTCTAGTGTACTAAGTTTCCTCTTATCTAGATTGCAGTTGAATCTATTCATTGAGATTCGTTTTTACCTTTTATTGGAAATAACTTCAAACATTTAAAACATGGATAACTTGAAGAAAAAATAAAAACAGTACAAAGAACATCTGTAAACTCTTTGCCCAGATAGGCCTATTATGATTGTACTCCATTTGCTTAATTGTTTGTGTTCTGTTGCTCTGTCTTTCTATATTTAATCATATATGTTATATAAATTAAAAGTATATATACATGATAGTTAATCATTTTTATATAGATATACATATGTGCATATATGTATGCTGCTGCTGCTGCTAAGTCGCTTCAGTCGTGTCCGACTCTGTGTGACCCCATAGACGGCAGCCCACCAGGCTCCCCCATCCCTGGGATTCTCCAGACAAGAATACTGGTGTGGGTTGCCATGTCCTTCTCCAATGCATGAAAGTGAAAAGTGAAAGTGAAGTCGCTCAGTCGTGTCTGACTCTTAGTGACCCCATGGACTGCAGCCTACCAAGGCTCCTCCATCCATGGCATTTTCCAGGCTAGAGTAATGGAGTGGGGTGCCATTGCCTTCTCCAGCATATATGTATATATGTATGTAAATATTTTTCTAAAGCATTTTTTTATCCCCTCCCTCCACCAACAACCATAAGTTTGTTCTCTAAGTCTGCAAGTCTCTCTGTTTGGAAATGAGTTCATTTGTATTATGTCTTTTTAGATTTCGCATATAAGGGGTGTCATACAATATTTCTGCTTTTCTGACTTATTTCACTCAGAATGACAAATTCTAGGTTGCTAGATACTGCTTCATCTTTACTTTCTTTTGTTGGGTTTTTACATATTATATGCATTTTCTAAGCCTCTTTAATTTTCTTTGACAAGATGGAGTCCAAGTAAACTTAATGAAAAGTGCACAATCATTTGGGTAGTGCTGTTGCTGGATGCTTTCCTTTCATATGTGACATCTGTATCAATCTCCTGCTACAGCTTTTCTTTTCTGAGATACTGCAGGAATAGAAGCACTTGTATACATCATGGTCCTTTACTCCTGATTAATTCACTATTTGTTTCTGAAGAATAAGGGTATTTTCATGTAACTACAGTAAAGTTATCAACTTCAGTATATTTTGACATGGTAAATTTAAGTTCAACAATTAGAGTCTTCGTACAGTGATTCCTTGGTGAGTCAGATGGTAAAGAATCTGCTCCCAGTGCCGGAGACCTGGGTTTGATTCCTGGATCAAGAAGATCCCCTGGTGAAGGGAATGGCATCCACTCCAGTATTCTTGCCTGGTGAATTCCATGGACAGAGTAGCCTGGCAGGCCACAGTCCATGCGGTCGCGAAGAGTCAGACATGACTAAGTGACTAAGACACACAGTGCTTTTTATCTAATCTACTGCTGTATTCTATTTCTCAGTTGACTCAAGTATGTCTTTGATAGCATTTTTTCTCCTCCATTTCAGTGTCCAGTCTGGAGTCAGGTATCGGATTCACTTGTCATGTCTGTTAAACCTTCTTTCATCTGAAACATTTCCTTAGTCTTTCTTTGTCTTTTATGATAGTTACCTTTTGAAAGACTATAGCTCCTATACCTACCTTTTACAAAAAGAATATTTCTAACTTGGGGTTTGTCTAATGCTCCTTCACGGTTAGAGCCAGGTTATGCACGCTTGGCAAGAATACTGCATCAGGGATGCCATTTCTTTCTCAGGGTATTGTATCTGTAGGTAGTGACAGTACCTTTGATCAATCAATTTATCTGATTTCTCCACTGTATAATTACTTTTCCCCCTCTCTTGCAACTAATAAACAGTTTACAGGGTAACACTTTAACATAATACAAATGTTCTCACTCTGTGAAGGGGAAATGGAGAAGAGTTTCTGTTTAGTGAGTATAAGATTTAAGTTATGCAGGGCGACTGTTCAAGAGATCTGCTTTACAACATTGTCCTATAGTTAACGATATTCTCTTGTAGACTTAAAAATTAAGAGGGTAAGTTAGAGATACCAAGGGATCATGTCATGCAAAGATGGGCTCATAAAGGACAGAAATGGTCTGGACATAACAGAAGCAGAAGATATTAAGAAGAGGTGGCAAGAATGATGATGTTAACACTAATCTAGAGCCAGACATCTTGGAATGTGAAGTCAAGTGGGCCTTAGAAAGCATCACTACGAACAAAGCTAGTGGAGGTGATGGAATTCCAGTTGAGCTGTTTCAAATCCTGAAAGATGATGCTGTGAAAGTGCTGCACTCAATATGCCAGCAAATTTGGAAAACTCAGCAGTGGCCACAGGACTGGAAAAGGGCAGTTTTCATTCCAATTCCAAAGAAAGGCAATGCCAAAGAATGCTCAAACTACCACACAATTGCACTCATCTCACACGTTAGTAAAGTAATGCTCAAAATTCTCCAAGCCAGGCATCAGCAATACGTGAACTGTGAACTCCCTGATGTTCAAGCTGGTTTTAGAAAAGACAGAGGAAGCCAAGATCAAATTGCCAACATCCGCTGGCTCATGGAAAAAGCAAGAGAGTTCCAGAAAAACATCTATTTCTGCTTTATTGACTATGCCAAAGCCTTTGACTGTGTGGATCACAATAAACTGTGGAAAATTCTGAAAGAGATAGGAATACCAGACCACCTGACCTGCTTCTTGGGAAATCTGTATGCAGGTCAGGAATCAACAGTTAGAACTGGACATGGAACAATAGACTGGTTCCAAATAGGAAAAGGAGTCCGTCAAGGCTGTATATTGTCACCCTGCTTATTTAACTTCTATGCAGAGTACATCATGAGAAACGCTGGACTGGAAGAAACACAAGCTGGAATCAAGATTGCCCGAGAGAAATATCAATAACCTGAGATATGCAGATGACACCACCCTTATGGCAGAAAGTGAAGAGGAGCTAAAAGCCTCTTGATGAAAGTGAAAGAGGAGAGTGAAAAAGTTGGCTTAAAGCTCAACATTCAGAAAACGAAGATCATGGCATCTGGTCCCATCACTTCATGGGAAATAGATGGAGACACAGTGGAAACAGTGTCAGACTTTATTTTGAGGGGCTCCAAAATCACTGCAGATGGTGACTGCAGCCATGAAATTAAAACACCCTTACTCCTTGGAAGAAAAGTTATGACCAACTTAGATGGTATATTCCAAAGCAGAGACATTACTTTGCTGACTAAGGTTCATCTAGTCAAGTCTATGGTTGTTCCTGTGGTCATGTATGGATGTGAGAGTTGGACTGTGAAGAAGGCTGAGGGCCAAAGAATTGATGCTTTTGAGCTGTGGTGTTGGAGAAGACTCTTAAGAGTCCCTTGGACTGCAAGGAGATCCAACCAGTCCATTCTGAAGGAGATCAACCCTGGGATTTCTTTGGAAGGAATGATGCTAAAGCTGAAACTCCAGTACTTTGGCCACCTCATGTGAAGAACTGACTCATTGGAAAGGACTCTGATGCTGGGAGGGATTGGGGGCAGGAGGAGAAGGGGACGACAGAGGATGAGATGGCTGGATGGCATCATGGACTCGATGGACGTGAGTCTGAGTGAACTCCAGGAGATGGTGATAGACAGGGAGGCCTGGCGTGCTGCGATTCATGGGGTTGCAAGGAGTCGGACATGACTGAGCAACTGAACTGAACTGAACTGAAGTCTCATGTTAAGAGTCCTTACATCAATTAAAAAATTAACCCTTTGTCTGTAGAAGGTAATAAAATCAAGTAAATAAGTTAGCTGTGCATGTAAAAACAAACAACGAAACTAAATAGACTTCGCCTTATAAAAATTTCCCCTAGATTTGACATTCACTGATGATTCTTGCCTGATCTAATCTTTACTACAACTGTTGCAAAAACACTTTAAATTAGATTTATTTTTCAACTGTATAAGATCTATTCTTTTTGCTTAGGTCACATATTGATATTTTCCCATTAAATTTTATTCTACTTCTCTCTAATTTCTTTTAATATAGTAAGATTAACTCTTTTATAATATATATACCATGATTCACTATCTGAAGTCTGTTGAAGATCTATTTCTGCATTTTACTCTTTCTCATGGTACTTTTTCAAGTGATGTGACTTAGATCTGCATTTACTCAAGGCTCATTTTATGGTTGCAGCTTCTTAAGGGCTTCCCTTCTAATCTCCTCAGTAAAGACATGTTTTTTACAGTCCCCTGGAGTTGGATATGGGATAGGGTGAGTTTACTTCTAGTTCACCCTTTCCCTGAGATAATAGTCCTTTGGGGGAAAGTGCTGAATGTAGGGATCTCTTTGATTTGTCTCCCTACCTTAAAGGACCTGAGCTTCGATTTCTTCTCATCCCAAGAGGTCTACAAATAAAAACTCAGAGTTACCTAGCTGACAAATGTCCTGGAGCAAAATGAATTCCAGAGCTCTGCTCACCTCTCTGAGTTTCTGTTTCCCTTAGGTGTTAGCCTGGTTATTCTATACTTGTTAGCTTTTTAATGGGTTTAAGATGTTTTTCTACATTGACTAACATTGTTTTAGTGGGAAGACAGGTGTGAATAACCCAAGTTGTGGTATTCCCTCTTATTATATTCTCTATGCTGAGTGCTCTTCATCTGTTCTGTCCCTCAAACACCTCCTTAGTTTTCACATATCAGTTTGTCACCTCCTCCATAATGATACCGCTGAACAAATCCCTCTCCCGAGGTACAATAGATTATTCTCTTAATCCAGTTTGCCCTCTTGTCTGTCTTTCCCAAAGAGACTATGATTTCTTTGAGAGCAGGTATCATATCTTGTTCATTTTCGTATCCCCAGGACTTAGTATTGTGGCTGGAAGATTTTTTTGTTCCCAGTGATTAGTAGGTATCTAATGTTCCCAGATACATAATAGGTATCTCATAATTATTTGTTGACAGAACTTTTTTGTCACCTTGGAATTGAGATAGATGGTGGGACAGAATTGGAGAAGGCAATAGCACCCCACTCCAGTACTCTTGCCTGGAAAATCCCATGAATCCATGGGGTCGCGAAGAGTCGGACAGGACTGAGTGACTTCACTTTCACTTTTTACTTTCATGCGTTGGAGAAGGAAATGGCAACCCACTCCAGTGTTCTTGCCTGGAGAATCCCAGGGACGGGGAGCCTGGTGGGCTGCCATCTCTGGGGTCGCACAGAGTCGGACACGAGTGAAGTGACTTAGCAGCAGCAGCAGCAGCATGGAACAGGATGGCTAGTACAGAATACAGGACAAGTGACCTAAACAGGTTAATTCATTGGATGGGTGTTGGTGGTGGTGGTAGTAGTGGTGGTAGAATTACTGTAAGTCTGGAAGGGATACAATCTGGTTTATCTAACTGAACAGAAGCAAATCTGGAATGTGTAGGGGTTTATAATTCACGGTGGTTCAGAGATACAGGCTAGGGAAGAGGATCAGTGGAAATCATAGTTCAAACAAATTCTGAACTTGAAAGTTAGATGATGACTCTCAGTGGCACAAGTGGAGGCGGTTTCAGCAAAGGCCTTTGGCTTGCATCCTGGCCTTGAGACTTGACTGTTGTGTGGGCCTGTGGTGTGTATTGAGCAACACATGAGCTGCTCCTTAGGGTAAGGCAAACTTCTTTTGGGTTAGCTATTGCACTGAGGGTTAAATTCTCTGGAGAGAGATTTTACTTCCACCAGGCCTGCGTTTAAAACTTCAAAGTTTGGCTCCTTCTAGCCTGATTTACCTGGCACCTTTCCAATAAGTACCAGTCAAGCTGAAGTATCCCAAAATCCATGGTAATTGCTGCTCTGGCCCTCCCTCCACAACAAATTCCCCAATTTTTGCCTTTGCTATATTATTTTCCCATTCTAGAATACCTTTCTTTGTATCTGCTCATGGTTCAAGGCCCAACTAAAATTCTACCTCTCATAAGATATCCTCTCTGTTATCTAGCCCATCGACCAAACTCCTATAAACTTATCTAAACTCTCAACATTCTGCATTTAATTATATTCAATTTTGTCATGCTTCTTAATTATTTAACTAGGGTGAATCCTCTTTCCCAGTCTTGACTGTTGACTCCTTAGAGACTATTGTATTCACCTGGTGGACCATTCATCGCTCTAATTGTAGTACTGGTTATACACTCAAGAAACGCATTTTGATTTGTTGAGTATAGACAGAGAGCATCCCCATACCTCTCAAATCATCCTGTCCTGTATGCGCGATAGCATCCTATAAAATTCTAGGAGTTGGATGAACAGAGGATCCTTTTGTTTTGTTTTATACTCTTTGTTTTACAGATGTATAAGAGAGGATTATGTGATTTTCCCAGCTTCAGGCATTTAGAGATTTAAGTCTGGGAAGTAGCCAGAATTACAGTCTAAGCATTGATTACTGCAGTTTAGGACTTACTCTTCTGACTTTTCTGTGAGAGCTCAGGCGTAGCATCTTTTACCCTATAATAGGTAGTGTACCATGAAGATGTGGTGTTGTTTTCCTTTCCTGACTTCCAGTGTCTATAGAATTTGATTTAAATCAACACATTGGTGAAAGTTATACCAATTGGATTTGTTTAATCCATATGTAGTTAAAATTAAAGAATCACCAAAACAAAGTATTTCATTACTTCTGTTCTGTTTACAGGTTCTTTTTAGTGTTTTATTTAGACTGTCACAGCTACTCTGTACATAGCAAAAGCTATCAGTGAATTATTGTACATGGAGTTTCTCCAGGGGGCCATGCTGTTCCGACCATTTTCCCATGGAAAGCTCTGCCAGCCCGTACGGTGCCCTGGTGCTTTAAGTCTTCTTGTGGAGGTGGCCTCCCCTTAGGCGGTCATTCTGAAGAGTCTTTCAAGAACCTGAAATGTTGCCATTGGAGCGTTTCCCAGAAGGAAATTGAACCACAATTTTTTTGAAGTTCAGGGAACTCTCTACCAGGAGTATGTCATGTGTCTAGACATATTCTGATGTGTTTTTCATTACAATAATGCAATAACATGAGCTGCACCAAATGATAGGGTAAATTCATTAAGACTGTTTTCTTGTCCATTTCTTTCAAAACACTCAGCAAAAAACACTGTGAACTACCTACATGTAGCATCTGCTTTCTTTGTTTCTTTTCCCTTCTAATTGCTTTGTACTTAATTTTTCTCCCCTACATTCTTTTAATTTTCTCCCCTACATTCCCCCCACACACACTTTTTTTTTTGCTTCTCACTTTTCTCTGAGTAGGAAAGTAAAGGTAAAAGCTTATCAATTCTGCTGTATTTTTCAGCTGATTAGAGAGAAAAAAATCATCCTGAACTGACTAATAGAGAGTCGGGGAATTACAAATAAATCAGCAGTTGCATAAGGGAGGGAATGAAATTTAACTAAGGAAATTGGGATCTCTACTGCCATGAAGAAAATAAATGAGACAATGTGGATTCATTATAGGAAGACTGGGTGGTCTACAAGAAAGAGGGCAGATTGTGCAAACTGACATTTGAGGAATCGACCTGAATGTTGTTGCTTGGGACCAGTGCTGTTCATTGATGTCATAGCAAAATGTGCTTAATTTGTAGAACACGTGAGGAACCCTGGCAGACAAGGCAGGCTCTGAAATATAGGAGGGCTTAACCTTCTTGTCTCTGAGGTGTGCTTCCTATTTAGAATAGAAAGTTCAGAGGCCCTAACCTCAGAATCTCCCTGGAATCCCAGCTGGACTGTCTCCGTTCCAGAAGGATCAGAGCACACCTGTAGGAAGAGGGCTTTTCCTTGCAACCACCCACATTGACTTCCTTGTGCATACCCTGGTTTCAGAGCTGACCACCACCCTCTCCCAGCTTCAGCTTACAGGGAGAAGAGGGGCTCTATTGGGCAAAACATGCCCTGGTTGTTGTTCTCTGTGGTTTGGATTTCTGGTACCATTGTCTTAACCCACTGATCTTCCTAACTTCTGAGCTCTCTCCTGCTTTACAGCTAGATCTCTCTGCTTCTACTCATCTGGTCTAACTTGCTGAATTCTATTCTCTGTTTTGCTTCTGACTGCAAGTAGCCATATTTGTCCATGTAGCTGTTTCTTCTTTTCTAAATGCCGGGAAACTCAGAGCCTCTAATTCCAAGGTTGCAGCTGTGTGCCATGGGCCAAATCTGACCAACAGTTTTGATTGCCACATCTAGAGTTAATTTGCATCGTGTGTGTGTTTTAATTGGATTGGTTGCTAATAATATTTTCAGAACTGAAAACTTTCACCTTAAAATCTGGTGTCCCATGAAAAATTGAAAGATTTGGCAGCTGATGCCTGGAACGGTGTATGTTTCTCTCTTTAGTTCTCTGTAGTTCCCACCATTCCTGCTTTTCTTATGGGTATTATTATTTTTTAATATAGTAAAGAGAAAAATGGTATATTTTCTTTTATCTCAGTGTTTGTAAATGTTTTTCTAGCAAGATATCCTTCAATCTTGTTAGCTTCCTGATCCCTTAAAAGCATTGACTTATGACCAGTCCTTAGGCTTTGCTGGAGTGGAACTTACGAGGTGTCAGGCCCAAGTTTGGATCCAGACAGTGTTGCTCGATACCACTCTGGTTTTGGCTGGCCCTCTTCCAGTGCCCTCCCTTGGAAGTCCCAGACTAGTTACCTTGGGGCGGCAGTGTTTGACGATGCCAGGTTCCATCCACACAGGACCCTGTTTGTGTTTGTCAACTCTGTGAAGACTTCTGTTACGGAAGCTGATGCTTGCAGGTTTGCCTTTGTGGTCATTCTCTCCCACTATGTGCTTAGTCCCTCATTCTGACTCTCTCTGCGACCCCTGTGGCCCGCCAGGCTCCTCTGTCCATGAGATTCTCCAGGCAAGAATACTGAAGTAGGTTGTCATTTCCTCCTCCAGTTTCTCCCAGTGGCAAATACCAAAAATCTATTTCTCAAGCTTTTTTGTTTGTTTCAGTAAACCTATCCCAAATGGAGTTAGGGCTGTTTTAAAAAGTGTGATTCTGGGAATTCCCTGGTGGCCCAGTGTTTTGGACTCTGTGCTCTCACTGCCAATGACCCAGGTTTAATCCCTGGTCAGGGAACTAAGATCCCACAAGCAGGGTGGCACGGTCAAAAACTTAAAATATTCTACTTCATATAATTCTATATAAACTTCCCTATATCATATAGAGGTCCAGCTTAGAAACAATAAGCTTTGTCTCAGATGAAGGGGAAGAATAAGTTGCTAAATAATATATATCACGATAACATACTGAAAGATTACTATCGTGTAATAATTAATCACTGCATAGTAGTTAGTAACACTGACTTTGGAGCCAGACTCTCTGGATTCATATTCATACTTTGTGACTGTCTAGCTGTGTATAGCTGTGGACAAGTTATTAACCTTCTGACTTAGTGATGATGATACCAATATATACTTCATAGTTTGTTGTAATGGTTAAAAGCTGATGTTTATACAATGTTTGCCACTTAATAAGTACTCTGTAAATATAAGCTGTTACTGTTATTTGAATATCTCTTATATGGTAGGCTCTTGTGTCAGATACAAAGATAAATAAGACACGATCCTTACCCTGAAGAAGCTGATGGCTTAATATATGAGAAGATACTTAAATAATGGTAATTCATTATTTACCATTATGTAAATGTAATACCACAGATACATGCAGGTTAGAATAGTGACCAGGGAGGAAGGGACCCCTATCTGGAGAGATCATGGAAGATTTCATGGAGATATTTAACCTTTCTTAAGAGAAGTATTTGAGGGAGAGGGAAGAAGTCGCCATTAGTTGAGACACCGTGTACATTCATGTGATCCAAGAGTGCAAGGCCAAGCAAGGCTCTTAGAGGCAGACTGACAAGTGGTGCTAGTCTGTACACTCCTGCATGGAAAAGGATCTGTCAATTTTAGCAAAACTTGACCACAAATATGACAGGCCCTCAACAGATCTTGCTATGGTCTTCAAACTCTAATGTCCCCAAAATTCAGTCAGTATTTCAGCTATTGTTACAGTGCGTAACAGAGCAGCATCTGTCGAGTCCAAGTCATGCTCCTTCTCAGCAGACAGACCAAAATCCAAGCACCCTGAAACTGGGCAAGGCCTCAGACATCATCTGGTCTGATCCCTTCACCTTACAGCCAAGAATATCAAAACCCACAGGAGAAAAGTAACTTTTATAAAATGATTGATTATCATACCTGGCAGCACTGGACCCAAAATAAATATTGAGATGCCTTGATTATTTCACAGAAGTGATATAAAATAAGGATAGCCACTGAAGGTCTGCTTTAACAGGTGCGTGCACAAGTTGGTCAAATGAGTTGCATCTTTACCAATTTAAAGTCTACCAGAAAAGCAAGGGTCACATTAATGGTAGTAGAGACATAAGGGCTTTGTTATGTAGTAAAGATTGTTTTTTCATTATTAAATTTCTTATTGAGCTGTGCGCTGTTGCTTCAATCTTGTCTGACTCTTTGTGACTCTATGGACTGTAGCCCACCAGGCTCCTCTGTCCATGGGGTTTTCCAGGCAAGAATACTGGAGTGGGTTGCCATGCCCTCCTCCAGGGGATCTTCCCAACCCAGGGATCAAGCTCATGGCTCTTATGTTGTCTGCACTGGCAGGTGGGTTCTTTACCCCTAGCACCACCTGGGAGGCCCCAAATTTCTGTCATTTAATAAATATTTGCTGACTTGATTTCAACAAATTTCATTGAATTGAGTGGCTCAGATGATTCAGTCCCTGGGTTGGGAAGATTCCCTGGAGAAGGGCATGGCAACCCATTCCAGGATTCTTGCCTGAAGAATCCCATGGACAGAGGAGCCTGGTGGGCTACAGTCCATGGGGTCGCAAAAAGTTGGATATGGCTGAAGAGACTTAGCACACACAAATAGTACATATGGAGAATAATTTGCCATTTGTATGCTTAAATTATTTAATAGAATTTTGAAAATTTTGGGTGACTATACTATAGTTCTGCTGTTATTTGAATGTGGGAAAGTTCTGGCTATAGGATCCCATGAACATATTCCAAATTCAAAATTGCATGGGTATGATCATTGCTGTGTGGGTAGAAAACTGTTCATATGGAAAACATAAAAAGCAATCCATTCCAGGCCCTATGAGATTTAGGCTGAAGGTTCATCTGTACAATCTGTGGGTATCTCGGTCTTTGATGTTAATTTGTTATGATATCAATGTTCTAGATCTTAGTATGAATATGCTGTTAAAATGGAAAATGCACTCAAAATTCTGAAGGAAGCATCCACTGACAAGATAGAATTAAAACTCTTGGAGTAAAATGTTTACCAAAGGAAAGCTTGTACTTGTATGAAAACTCAAGTTAACATAAAAGTGACAACAATGTAGTTCATCATTATAAAGAAAAAAGGAGAATAAGATTGGGTTTACTTCCAGTTGTACTTGGGTATTCACTGAACTCAGTCAATGATATAAGCTTTTTATTGTTTAAGGGTTATTATATTTTATTTTATTGTTACTAATGTCTATTGATTTAGCTGGGAGAATTTCACAAGATTTTAAAATCCAGTAACTTTTTGGCTGAGGATATGAAAAGGGAGCTAGAAAAATCAAAGGAAATTGCACAGTTTATATGAATATCCTCGATTTATAACAATTTGTCCTTTTTCTAGCTGAACTTGCTAAAACTTTCCTAACTTGAATTTATCATAAAATTGATTGGCCAGAAAAAAAATACTTTGTAAAGGGCAAGTAACTCAAGACCCACCTGGAATACAGCTTTAGGTTCCAACTGTCATTGTATCACAGATGAAAGCAAAACAAAATTGCTTCGAAAAAGAGCTGGGGTGAGGAATGTCAAGACTGCAAAAGTTAAATATAGTTAGGGAGCCTGTGACTAAAGGGAGGTTATTGTAGGCTTGTATACATATTTGAAAGTTCTAAGTCCAAAAGGAAGAAAACGGTATTGTGTTACTTTAGATATAGTGGTAACAGTTTAGAGGAGGATCTAGATTAAATCTCAAATAAAAAGTACATTTGTGAAATATATCTTACATGGTCTTTTACTTTCTCTTGAGATATGGTTAAAAAACCCAGCTCTCAGTGTGTGGAAATTTATTTAAATGCTTCCAGGGAGGGGAATGAGAAATTTGAAGTGTTTCTAGTCTTTATGGATTGAGGGTTAAAAATCAATACCATGTCTAGATAAAGATTTTCGGAAGTGTGTATGGGAGAAAGAAAAGCCTGATAGTTTGCAAAGGTGTGATGGATATGGATGAATGCTTGCCCTGCATATGTAAAAATAAATTATCTCTCAGTGTTGACTTGGCTACAGACTCCGAGTCTGTAGTTGGAGGTCAGCGCACAGCAGGGTGGCCAGAATGGAAGGAGGAAAATTTGTGCAGGTCCATTGTGCGTGGACATGGTGGGAAAGAGTGTGAGTCATGTCATAGATTTGGAGAATGCATAAATCACAGAGGCGCACGTGTGTCACTTCAGGGATGTACAGATTGGGTATTCTGTTTTATAGAATGTATATAGTACTTGCTGAAGTTTCATGGTATCTTCACTTAGGCTGTTACCTAATCTTTTAAAGAACAGAGTGAGATACGAATCTTTGTGTCTAGTCTATAGCTCCGGACAGTCATTCATGTATTTGGTGCATTGATGGGGATGGTTGAAAGGCTAGGCTTAGCTAGGACTGTCATTTGGATAGCTTACTCCTTGCCCCTCTAGCAGAAAGACCTCTGGGTAGTTGGATTTTTATGTATGACAGGTTAGGTCTACCAACAAATGTTTCAGGTAGAAGGCTTCAGGTAGAAGCCTTGAGGCTTCTAAGTCATAGAATTTCTAAGGTGTCACTTTTACTGCAGTCTTTGACCAAGCAAGCCACTGAAGTGAGTCCAGATTCAAGGAGGAAGATGTGAGATGCCACCTTTCAATGTGAGAGGCATTGAAGAATTTGTGGCTACTTCCTAGGTGGGGCTGGGGCTTCCCAGGTGGTGCAGTGGTAAAGAATCCACCTGTCAATGCAGGAGATGCAAGAGATGAGGGGTTCAGTCCCTGGGTTGGGAAGATCCCCTGGACTAGGAAATGGCAACCCACTCTAGTATTATGGCCTGGAAAATCCCATGGGCAGAGTAGCCTGGTGGGCTACAGTCCATGGGGTCACAAAGAGTTGGACAATACTGGGTGACTGAGCACATGCACACACAGAGAGTTTACTTCAGGCTGCACTCCTACATGGAGAAGGCAATGGCACCCCCACTCCAGTGCTCTGGCCTGGAAAATCCCATGGACGGAGGAGCCTGGTAGGCTGCAGTCCACGGGGTCGCTAAGAGTTGGACACGACTGAGGGATTTCACTTTCACTTTTCACTTTCATGCATTGGAGAAGGAAATGGCAACCCACTCTCCAGTGTTCTTGCCTGGAGGATCCCAGGGACAGCAGAGCCTGGTGGATCCTAGGGACAGCGGAGCCTGGTGGGCTGCTGTCTATGGGGTCACACAAAGTCGGACACGACTGAAGCGACTTAGCAGCAGCAGCAGCACACTTCTATGTTCCTACCAAGTGCAAAAGAGAGTTATCTTCTTCCCAGTTCCTCCAGATTCTCATCTCATTGTGGCCTCCTCTTTGGAACCTAGTACTCATTATCTGTTATAGACTATGTTGAATTCCTGACTCCCAGTGTGATGATATCAGGTTATAGGGCCTTTTGGGGTTAATTGGGTCATGAAGGTAGAGCCCTCATGAATGGCATTTGTGCCCTTATAAGAAGAGACACTAGAAAGCTTGCTTTTTCCCTCTCTGCTCTTCTGTGTGACAAAACAGCTAGAAGATGGCCATCTACAAACCAGAATTTTTATCAGCACCAAATCTGCAAGCATGTTGACCTTAGACTTTCTAACCTCCAAAACTGTGGGAAACAAATGTTTGTTGTTTAAGCTACCTGGTCTATGGTAATTTGTTGTAACAGTCTGAACTAAGACATTATCTAAATCAGATCCAGATGCTAATGAAGTTACTTGTGTGTGATTTTCTCAGGTATAATGTCATTCCCTTTGATCTGAACATCTGTGAATTAAAGACAAATTTATCAAATCTTCCCAAACCCTCACCCTTTTCCCATATAGCTAACATATAGTATTGGCAAAGGCGCAAGATGTCTTCAGTATACATTTCCATTCACAGAGGGATAAAACAGGAGGTGCATAGCCAAGAAGGTCTATGGCAATTCTGAATTCCAGCTAGGGAGATGTCACCAGTTCATCAGGACTCAGTCCTTTCCCCTGGAAATGATTCTCTGTAGCTCTTGGCATGGACCTCTGGGACTTTGTTTTCACACTGAGTCATTTTTTCTTTTCCTTTCTCTTTGCAAAAGAACAACCTTTCCCAGTCCTGATTCCCGCCAGTAGAAGTTCGGGAATTAAATTCCTTTTTTTCCCTCTCTTGGATTGTCTTTGTGCCTTTTGGTTGAAGCTGCCACAGTTTGTTAAAGCAATTTGCGGGCTTCCTGTGTATCAGATTACAATTTGCTTAATTAGTCAAAAGAAACATCTACATTTTATTCCAGAAACGTGCTCTTCTCAGTGTGGAGCTGAATGTCTGGGTCCTGTGGCACAAATGACTTTAAAATAGAAGCCTGTCATCTAGTTGGAAAGGGCTGTGAGGCACACCTTTCAGATTCCTGGACACCAGATCATCTAAGCAGAGAAGGTCTAAGAAGCATATCTATATGATTCCTAGACACTCTGCTAGGTATACCCTTAAATGTTTTGGAGAGAGTTTTGGAGTCATATTTGACAGCTTTAATCTGAGACCAAGTTTTATTTATTGGACTCTGGATTTGATTTTTGCCCTGAAGTCATTTCTAACTTAAGAATATTTTGCTCGGAGAAAATAGAGATGAAAAACAGTTTTATTTAACCATAGAGAGTTCTAGATCTTCTTTTCCCCCTCAAAACACTGCTTAAAAACCAAACGATTCTTCTTTTAATCTCTTTTGTATTCCACATTACTAAAGGCTGTAATATTGTCAAACTCTCACTGTATCATGGTGCCCTCCTTTTGTAAACTCCTTAGCATTTTTCTCACTCTCCTTTAAATCCTCACCAAAGTCTCTCTGAACCTTTTAGCTGTCATTGCTAGTCTCCTGAAGCTCTTCCAGTTTCTGTGGTCCCCAAACCAATTTTTTAAAAACACACTTTAGGTTTTTGTTACTGCAGATATAAAAATATGTTCCATTTACCTATTAATGCATAACAAGCTACTCCAAAATTTAGTGGCTTAAAATAAAAACTATTCTATTATAGCATTTCATAGGTCAGGAATTTTTGGCAGCTCTTGGCCATGTGATTTTTTTTTTTTCCATGTGGCATCAACTAAGATCATTTGGTGATATTTAGCTGTAGATGAGCTGGTTTGAGAGGTCTAAGGTGCTATATATATGAGTTCATGTCTGATGATGGTCAGGGTGGCTGGGAGGCTAGCCTTAGCTGGGACTGTCAACTAGAATTGTCCAACTAATGACAACTCAGGATTCCCAAAGAATGTTAGGACAAGATGGAAGTTGCAAATCTTATGTTGATCTAGGCTTTGAAATCTCAGAATGTAACTTCCATTGCATTTTATTACATAGGCAAATTGCTAACACCAGACATTCTCACTGGAAAGAGTAACAAAGATTTTGTAGTCATCTTAATCTACCATACTTATTATTCTAAGATGAACTTAAAAAAAAAAAGGATCATTATCAATTCAGGTGTAAATATATTCAATGTACTTCAATCCATCAAAGCTATTATTTTTAATTGATGTTCAAATTGTCTTATTTTTTCCTAATATGAGCCTCCTCAAGTTGACTTCTGGATTCTTTTGACCTGATCCTTAATACTATGTGATAGCTTCCGTGTTATCTGTTAGATGACAAAATGTTTCAGGCTTTAGATTTCTTCCTAGAGTCAGCCATTTATCTAAGACATTTTGGTATGTTATAGTAGGAAATAATATTGTAAGACCACAAATTGGATGGTCCCACCAAAAGGATTATGAAAACAGTTAATAAAATGATTTTTACACTTGCTTTCCCCATTTCCTTAATTTGCAAAAAATACTGTGTATACATTGTCAGATCATGTAGCCATTACATATGTTTTTAACCTTCTCTTTTCATCCTTCTTTGGTATTAGTTCTGACAATCACTTTATATTTAATGCCATGGGAGGAGATGAATTCAGGAGTCTCCCATGTCACCATCTTGGATTGGAACCCTCAAAAGTCTTTTATTAAATGTTTATGTTTATTAATGATTTTACTGATTGAGTTCAGAAATTTGAATAACAAATTATCTTTGATGAATACTTAATTTAAAAAGCACAAAAACAAGCATGGAAAAATAAAAACACTTTAAAAGAACCAAGATATTTAACATTTGAAAGGGACATTAAAAACATTAGTTCTAAAATCTGTGTGTCATAATCCCTCTCCTCTTCTGAAGAGTTAGAGTTTGGGGGAGTCAAGTGGGTAGATCCCAGAATCTTTAGTTTTAAAACACTCTTAAGGTGATTTTTTTTTTTTTTTTTTTTTACTATACCATATGCCTTGTTGAACCTGTTTCCCAACGAAGGATTAAAACTGGTTCTTGGCAGTGAGAGCAGAGTCTAATCTAATGGGAGGTCCCAATGGGAGACTAGGGAGGAGAAAGCAAGGATGAAGTTAGAGTGTTTGTTGACTGTCTCCCTCGCTACCTAGTCACAGTGGCTGGGCTCTGACCCCAGGATAAAGACCACAGCTACTAATCAGCTGTCGATAGCCCTTCGCATGCGGCTGTCCTCTCAGGATCTGGCCCTCCTTGTCCTTTTAGGTTCTTGGGTGGAAATGACTTTACTTATCCCAGATGTACTACTGGAGGTCTCTGATAGTAAAGAGGTAAACAATTAGATGAACAAAGTAACTAAGGTAGTACTAAAGTCAGTGAAAAAGATGGAATAGGCTAAATTGCTAAGTGGAACTGTTATTTTAGGTGAAGAAGCCTGAAGAGTAGATATTTCTTCTCGGTCTTTTGGCTAAGATCAAGTGTAGTATCAAGTGTAGATATCTCTATGTTGTCTGAAATAAGGTCAAAATACTTTGAAAACTAGGCATATAGGTGGCTAACCAGCTTTTTGGTTAAGAATCTGAAATTCTAATTTGCCTTATGCCCAGAGAGTGAACCATTCAAACTTTCTAATGGCAGAGGCTTTGGGTTAATATTTACATAGGAAGTTACCTTGGATCTTAAGACTACTTGGCTGCCGCTTCAGCTCTGTGTTACTGACTTTAACAAGGAGGAGATGATTTTGGCTTGGAAGGTATAGAAGTTGGGCCAGATTTGTCCTCTACTTCTACGCTAAATGAATTAATTCTAATAAAACTGCTTATTTCTTGGGCTTCCCTGGTGGCTCAGTCAGTAAAGAATCTACCTGCAGTGTGGGAGACCTGGGTTCAATCTCTGGGTTGGGAAACTCCTCTGGAGGAGGGCATGGCAATCCACTCCAGTCTTCTTGCCTGGAGAATCTAATGGACAGAGGAGCCTGCCAGGCTACAGTCCATAGAGTTGCACACGACTGAAGCAACTTAGCATGCACTAAATAAGACATGATATTAGAATTAATTGCATCTGGTTTTTTCTTTTTTTTTCAATGTGGCTACTAGAAAATTACAATTTATACATATGACACACAATTGTGTCTCACTGCATATCCTTTCCACAGCATTGATCTAAATTTTAGAGTCTAAAGTATGAACCTTTTAATTGTTATTTTAGTAATTCTTGGATCCTTTGAAATCTGTGATGGAGCTCAATCTTTTTCCATTCATGAATTTTTTTTTTGGTAAGACTTTCTGACTGATTTATTCAGTTACTATAGTTGAAACATTGGAAATTCAACAATGGCAGTTGTTGGTGATTTTTAACTCTGCTTGCTTTATAACCTGTATGGAGATTAAAGACAAATAAAGATTACCTTAACCCTACCCCCTGCAGTTTCAGAAAGTTTTGGGGAGCGAGGAAGAGGAGTGGACCAGCATATATTTTAAAAACAAAAATTAAAGCAACCCCCAGAAGTGAGTAACAGTTGAGAATAGCTAATTAATGAGGCCAGACACAGTATTTGAAGTCGAGGCTGCCAGGATAAAACTAGAAGGTGTAGCTGCTGTAGTTATGGATCTAAGTGGCTGAATTCTCAGTTCTTACTGGGATTCAAGCCTAAAAAGGTTGGGTGCTCACTATATATTAGATCCCATGGTCCTCTGAAGAATTCTGAGCGTGAGGCACCCATGCCAAACCTGTTTTTCACAAATGTGAGCTGAGAATCAGGTCACACACTTTCTCAATTAAATACCATAGCAAAGTTTTGGACCCTTCTATGGAGATTTGTTAGTGCGCCTCACCTGTCAGAAGTCAGAGGCAAGTAGCCAGTGACATCTCCGTGGTACAGCCTTTTGAGTCTACTGAATAGTGTAGATCTATTCAGACATTGGCACCTTCTCTTTGAAGGGCAGAGGTACACTTTTACTGCAAGACCAGGAAGCTGTAGAAATTTAGTTCTGCCTCTTCCCCTCCCCGAGTCATGCAACTTTCCTTTGGTAGTAGTTGGCTGAGATACATGACTCAGGTTATGTTGACAGTTGTTTTCCTACCTGTATGTTATTAGAAAGTGGTGGTTTAGCATACTAAAATGGACACAGCCTCTGGGAGAATTTGTAAGGCCTACTTAATCCTGCAAAATCAAAAGGTGTTACTATTCTCATGAGTTCTTTGTTGTTGTTCACTCAGTCCTGTCCAACTCTGTGACCCCATGGACTGCAGCCTGCCAGCCTTCTCTTTCCTTCACTATCTCTTGGAGTTTGCCCAAACTCATGTCTGTTGAGTCAGTGATGCCATCTAATTATCTCATCCTCTGTCATCTTCTTCTCTTCCTGCCCCTGATCTTTCCCAGCGTCAGGGTCTTTTGCAGTGAGTCAGCTCTTTGAATCAGGTGGCTAAAGTATTGGAGCTTCAGCTTCAGTAATAGTCCTTCCAGTGAGTATTTAGGGTTGATTTCCTTTAGGATCGACTGGCTTGATCTCTTTGCTGTCCCATGGATTCTCAAGAGTCTTCTTCAGCATCACAGTTTGAATGCATCAATTCTTTGGCGCTCAGCCTTCTTTGTGGTCCAAATCTCACATCTTAACATGACTACTGGAAAAACCATAGCTTTGACTATTGGACGTTTGTCAACAAAATGATATGTCTGCTTTTTAATACACTGTCTAGATTTGTCATAGCTTTTCTTCCAAGGAACTAGTGTCATTTAATTCTGTGGCTGCAGTTACCATCTGCAGTGATTGTGGAGCCCAAGAAAATTAAGTCTGTCACGGTTTTCATTTTTTGCCCATCTATTTGCCATGAAGTAATGGGACCACATACCATGATCTTAGATTTTTGAATGTTGAGTTTTAAGCTAGCTTTTTCACTCTCCCCTTTCACCTTCATCAATAGCTTCTTTAGTTCCTCTTCACTTTCTGCCATAAGGGTGGTGTCATCTGTATATCTGAGGTTATTTGTATTTCTCCCAGAAATCTTGATTCCAGCTTGTGCTTCATCTAGCCCGTAATTTCCCATGAAGTACTCTGCATTTAAGTTAAATAAGCAAGGTGACAATATATAGCTTTGACGTACTCCTTTCCCAATTTTGAACCAGTCTGTTGTTCCATGTCCAATTCTAACTGATGCTTCTTGACCTGCATACAGGTTTCTCAAGAGACAAGTAAGGTGGCCAGTATTCTCATCTCTAAGAATTTTCCACAGTTTCTTGTGATCCGCATAGTCAAAGGCTTTAGAAGACAGCATGTTTTTTTTTTTTTTTCTGAAGGTTTTCCTTGTCTTCCTTTCAGATATTATGTTGAGAAAGGAACGAAAGTAGTAGTTGTTTTTCAAAACAGCCTAAATAGGCTCACAAACATTGTAAACAATGAAAGAACTTTGTGAGTGAACCTGAAAAGAAGTTTTTAAAGAATTTTCTTTCTAAAAAGGTATTCATTCTTTGGGTGATTGTGGTAAGTTAATTTTAAAGTTTGTTTATTTTTTCACTGAAAAAGGACAAGCCCATATATATTTATATTTCTTTTAGGAGTGGCATGAAATCCAGCACCTACAAGTCTGTGCTATTAATATATTCTTATTGTTTTTCCTGATAAGCCTGATAAAGTTAATTGGAAGCCTGACATGGAATGGGTGAAACATTGAAAACCACATTTACTTTGCGTGAAATTCAAGAAAGGTTTTGCTTTCTGTCTCCACATATGGATATCAATAAAACACTTTTATTTTGTAAGAGCAAAGCAAATCAAAAGCACAAGATTGCATTTTGGTTTTTAATCAATGTGAACTTCTTTACTGCCCCATTTCAAAACTCTGCTGGGACTGATTTAATACTTCTTGTTATGTTACATATTTTCTTTGTTTCTGGAATGATCGTGCTGCTTGATAAATAATTACTCAGCATTCATTCATTTATTTTTACATTGCCATCTGGGTTTGGTGAGACCCAGAGCCTCCTACTTTTTGCCTCTTAGCAAAGTTCCAGCAATGGACCACGGTCTGCTCTTTGCTACATTGCCACTTAAGGTCATGTTTTTCTTTTGCTCTCATACTTCTGACTTTGCTCTGGTTTCATGGCAATTGATTCGTATGGTTATCCTTGTGTTAGTGAACAAAATGTACACTTCAAAATATGTCTCAATTGCCTGTACCAAGTGTCTTATTTACATGTTCCAAGGGTCTGAACTTGACACCCAGACTTCATTTCCTCTACCCTGCAGTATGCTCTTCTTAATCTCATATGAATCGATTTCCAGCTTGGTTTAGGGTTAATACAACCCCACCAGTATGCATTTCCTTAGCCTCAATGCCTTTCCAAGTCCTTTGACTCACTGTGACTTTTAGAATTATTGAAGTCTTGGAAGGAAGACTCTAGTTAAATTACTTCATAGTTCCTGTAGGAGAGATCTCCTTGTGATTAGTGCAGCACAGTAGTTGCTTAGAGGCTTTTGAACTGTAATGTCTTAAAACAAACTGCAGTAAGGCCAAATGTTCCGGATACCATTGTCCTGTTTGGCTCCTATTGAAGACAGACCCAGGGGATCTTGGGTGAGTAGGAACCAGGGGTGTTGTGCGGGGCAGGAGTAGTTCAGTGTTGCAGCTAGCTGTGATCAACAGACAATACACTATTAGTTTTTTTTCACTGTCAGTTTTTTTACACTATCAGTTGTTGTTTTCTCGTTTCTGCTGGGACCTAAGAATTCCCTATCCTGTACAATCTGATAATAGAACTTCTAATGGGGGAGGGAGGGCGGAGAGCAAGAGCAGTAAAGGCAGAACAGTATCATGAATGCACACAGACTTTGCAAAATCAATTCAACATCTGCTTCATGGAAACTTGATAAGCAAGTTTCACTTTATCTTGTTGGTGTTTTGGTATTAATTGCAAAGTATCTCTAACAGAAAGTTCAGGATTTGCCATCATTTTTAAATGACTTAAAAAAATTTTCCAAGCCTTTTTGTTCTAAATACAAACATATTGAAAGATAGTCCAATTCAGTTACAATGCCATTTTGAAGTTATTTAACCCTCCCGCAACTACCTGCATCCATAGTGGGAAAAAATGTAAGGCCAATATATGTCATAGTCTCTGACTGTGTGAGAGAGAACCTAGCTAATCTGATTTGACAGGCAATTAAGAGATGAGATATGCTCTAGCCTTCCTGTTCATTGCAGCAAATCTGGGGAAACTAGACAGCTTCTTCAGGGACAAGGTAGTGCAGTGTGAAGAGCAATGCCTGCTCTAGAGCTCTGGCACCACCACTTACCAACTGTGTGACTTTAGGCAAGTTACTCAACTTCTTTATAATTTTGCTGCCTCATTTGCAAAATGAAGATTATAGTTTGTTTCTTTTTGTTCCTTTAGTCGCTAAGTCATGTCCTACTCTTGTGACCCCATGGATTGTAGCCATCCAGGCACCTCTGTTCTTGGGATTTCCCAGGCAAGAATACTAGAATGGGTTGCCGTTTCCTTCTCCAGGGGAATCTTCCTGACTCAGGGATTGAACCTGTGTCCCCTGTGCATTGGCAGGAAGATTCTTTACCATTGAACCACCAGGAAGCCAAGGATTATAGTACACCTAAGTAATAGGGCTGTTGTGAGAACTGAGTTAATTTATGTAAGGAATTTAGAAAAGGTCCTGGCACAGAATAATCCCTCACTGATATTGTTTTAGGTACTGAAGTGAAAAACATTGGTAATAAAGTGTCAGCCTAACCTTGTTAAGCATATTTCCAAGTATTACTAGGAGACAGCATAATCTCTATAATTCCTCCATCATCCAGAGGGAGAAGATCATTTCACAGATACTCTAGAGGGAAGAAACTATCACTCTTCAAAAACCCTGGGGGTGAGTCAATCACAGAATCAGATAGAGAACCCAGGTTTCCTAATTCCTGGTCAGGTGCTGGACCATGATCAGGATGAATGATGTTGAACAATGTCTCTGCTGTTCCAAGCCTGACCTTCCAGGTCCGAATGGAGACTCCAAAACAAACAAACATGAAGTCTTGTTTTTGTTACCCTGGGGTGGAAACTGCTTTCGACTTTGGGGAATTAAACTCATTACTTTGAGTTTCTGGATGTTTTGGGGTTTCTTCAAACTGAGTTCCTGTCATTATTTTGTGGTTCTCATTGAAACTCACTCTTTTCACTTTCCAATTTTGAAATATTAATGACTTTTTTCCTCCAGCAGTTTGCCTTTCTCATTCAACTATACATGCCTTCATGGACTCCTTTAAATGATGGAAAGTATTAGATTAAAAAAATAATTACAGAAACATTATAGAATCCATTAATCCTATGATGATGGTTTCCAGAGAGCTTTCCTTCATAATTGTAGTAGTTTACATCACACCTATATTATACCAAACACTTTCATATTCCCTAGAAAGTCCCAGCATAGAGATTTGATTATTTAGTCCTTCTTCTTTAGATAACTGCACACATAGAAATGTTTGTAAATTTTAGAATTGTGTAGTTTCAGATTTGAAAGGAATCTTTGCAGCTCTCACAGACAAGTGGTTTTAAAACTGTATTGCATCTAACTCTTGGCACTTTAGAAGCAACATGCTGTGGAGCAAAGGGGCTAGGGAACAAGAGTTTCTTCCTTTTTCATTTCCCCAACTGAATTTTGTAAATGTTTTTATATATTGGTCATCTCTGTAATATTTATTTTAAAGAAAGAAAAGACTTCTCAGTTGGAATCATGTTTGGGGAACATTGATCCATCCCAGTTTCCCCGTTTGCCCAGGAGGAAACAAATGGCAAGTAAATACCTTAATTTTCAGATTTGGGGATTTTGCCAGAAATTTAAAAACAATATCAACCAAAAATTTCAGGTCAGTTATTAATTTAAGTCAAGACAAATTTGGGAGAACTTTATTCAGTATGTAATTTCAAGACTTACTTTTCCTTTTTCCACAAGCTTGACGTCTTCCTTGGATTTCAGTGCTTTGTGACTGTACCTTACCTTATTTTAAAATAATTTTTATTTATTTATTTTTGGCAGTGTTGGGCCTTCACTGCTGCTCAAGTTTCTTCTCCAGTTCTGGAGAGGGGGGCTGCGCTCCTGTTGCGGTGCACAGGCTTCTCACTGCAGTGGCTTCTTTTGTTTTGGAGCATGGGCTCTATCATGCACAGGCTGTATAGTGCACAGACTTCAGCCATTGTGCACACAGGCTTAGATGCTCTCCACAGCATGTGGGCTCATCCCAGACTAGGGATCAAGCCAGTGTCTTCTGCATTGGTGGGTGGATTCTTCACCACTGAGCCACCCTGGACCGTACCTTAAGAAAACCCAATATTGTATATAGAACTTCAACTTTCTAAAACTCAAGAGAAGGATTCATTGCATTAGACAAAGTCTGTGTTCCTATAAATAATAAATTCAACATTCCAATGGTACATTCAAAGCTGGTAGTATTTCTAAAACTTGCTTAATCTTTCAGGATCTCTTTTATGTGATACATCAAAATATACCTGCAGTGAAATTTCTGTTGAATACGTGAGTGTTCAGTTCAGTTCAGTCTCTCAGTCATGTCTGACTCTTTGTGATCCCATGGACTGCAACATGCCAGGCTTCCCTGTCTATCATCAGCTCCTGGAGCTTGCTCAAACTCATGTCCATCAAGTCGGTGATGCTATCTAACTATCTTATCCTCTGTCGTCCCCTTTTCCTCCTGCCTTTACCCTTTTCCAGCATCAGAGTCTTTTCCAATGAGTGAGTTCTTTGCATCAGGTGGCCGAAGTATGGGAGCTTCGGCTTCAGCATCAGTCCTTCCAATGAATATTCAGGACTGATTTCCTTTAGGATTGTCTGTTTTAATCTCCTTGCTGTCCAAGGGACTCTCAAGTCTTCTCCAACACACAGTTCAAAAGTATCAATTCTTCAGTACTCAGCTTTCTTTATGGTCCAACTCGCACATTGTTGAGACAACTCTCACATTGTCTAGGTTGGTCACAGCTTTCCTTCCAAGGAGCAAGTGTCTTAATTTCATGGCTGCAGTCACCATCTGCAGTGATTTTGGAGCCACCAAAATAAAGGCTGTCACTGTTTCCATTGTCTCCCCATCATTTTGCCATGAAGTGATGGGACCGGATGCCATGATCTTAGTTTTTTAAATGTTGAGTTTTAAGCCAGCCTTTTCACTCTCCTCTTTCACTTTCATCAAGAGGCTCCTTAGTTCCTCTTCAATTTCTGCTGTAAGGATGATGTCATCTGCATATCGGAGGTTATAGATATTTTTCCTGGCAATCTTGATTCCAGCTTGTGCTTTATCCAGCCCAGCGTTTCTCATGATGTACTCTGCATATAAATTAAATAAGCAAGGTGACAATATACAGCTTTGACATACTCCTTTCCCAATTTGGAATCAGACTGTTGTTCCATGTCCAGTTCTAACTGTTGCATACTGTTTTCTGATACATATGTACCTGCATATAGATTTTTCAGGAGGCAGGTAAGGTGGTCTGGTATTCCCATCTCTTGAAGAATTTTCCACAGTTTGTTGTGATCCACACAGTCAAAGGCTTTAGCATAGTCAATAAAGCAGATGTAGATGCTTTTCTGGAATTCTCTTGTTCTGGCACATTAGGAGGAAATTGAATATATAAAGAAAAATAGAAAAGAATGATAGATTGAGTATCATAGACCCACTGTTATAAAAAAAAATTCACAAATGCTGTGGATTATGCAATAAATGTGTTTTCCCAAAGACTGAGTGAACAAAACTTTATAAATTAATTTTTAAGTTCTCCAGGGAGATTAGTATATTAATGGATCTTATAATGTAAAAAAGCTTCTTAATACCATTAATGTCTTCCTAATTTATCTTCTTTAGAAAGATTCTGCATAGAAATTTTCTTAAATCAAGTTGTATCCAAGGAATATTTCTTTAAAAGTTAGGAAATGTACTTACAACTCAAACTACATTGTTGTTTTCTACTTACAAAAGAGCAACTTTGGAAAAATGAGGGTCTGAGAAATGCCTTTGAGAATTGTTAGGCATCTTTTGGAGATGGTCAAATTAAGTTTGTTGTTTTCATTTCACTTGTGAGGTTCTCCACCTAGAAGAAATTGGAGGGTATTTCAGAAACGAGTTTGATGATATCAAGAATAAGAATTTTTCTCCCTAAACATAACTTAACATTTTTGCTGTTCTTGGAAATCAGAACAGACAGTTTGCTATGTCCTGAACACAGCTTCCAGCTAGCCATGTGGCAGCTGAAGCAAAAAATTTTCACATTCTGCACTCTATTTGTTTGCCAGCTTTAAAAACATATCAACAAACTCAGAGTATCAAATTCACAAGTCTTGTTTTTCTATGGCAAGTAGAGGTTACCCCTTAATGTATTATGGGGGAGAGATCATGGAGGAAAAATGCTACCGGGGAAGCACTTTCCCTAGCAGAAATTGCCTAAATCGTAGCTTCTCCACTTGATGTGGTAGGAAAAATATGGACTGATTCACTGAGGTTTTCCTGACCACCTTATACTCATTTACCTTGATTTAATCCAGTTTAAAGATACAATAATATTTGCAGTCTTTCTATTTAATTTGTATTAGGAAGACTTTCCCAGTTTTGGTGGGGATGCTGTTGAGAAAACTGGGATTCTTAGTCATTTATGCAAAATGTATCCCAGGTTGTCACCTGCTAAATTCTGCATGATGTGCAAAAAATGGCAAAAGGAATGTTCAATGTGTCGTCTGAATTTTTATTTAGCTGTATATGTAAGCCCACTGCTGGACCTAACCATCGTGGTTTGGCTTAAGTCACATTACTATATTTGAAACTGGCAGCACTTTTTTCCTTTTACATATGTGGTTAAATATCAGAAAATTCTGTAACTAGCAATTTTTGTTTCTGCTCAACAGAAATAGACCACATCTAGGTGGTGGTGATAGCTCATGCCCAGGCATCATTAAATAATTGTTTTAGCATTTAGTATGCCAAATGGATTGATTTCTCAGAGACAGCTGGTTACAGAGTCAGACTGACTAGGTTTCCAGTTTGTAAGTATGCAAATAATGAGTTCTGAACTCCTTTGTCACAGGCGCCTGAGTTACTAAAAAGTTTAAGGCAAAGCCTGTTCCTTCAGGAATTTCTAAACTAATTAAGGAGCAGAAATAAATGTATGAGATACATGAGCTAATTTTCCATTTAACACTGCTAATAAAGGCAGTGTTTCCAAGAACTTCATTTCAAGCCTGTTGCTCTTTTTCATTCTTTTACTTTTTCGTCCTTCAAGTCTGTAAATATGAGGAAGTGTATCTCCATCTCCAAACTCCTGCACAGTCTAAACCCATGTTTATATCATCTAAGTTCTGTACTTCTTTTGAACTTTATCATCCTCCCAAACCCTACTGTCACTTCTTAATCCATTGTCTATTTACGTAGTTGCTCAAGCCTTAAATATGGGAATCTACTTAACTTTTCCCTATGCAGTTAATGAATCAGCAGGTACTTAGAATACTATCAGAACATTGTTAATTGGCTACACCCCAACACAAAATGTTTTTGGTATTAAAAAAAATTACAAAAATAAAATAAAAATAAAACAAGTACTTAGAATTCTATTTCCCTTTTTTTTTAACTTTTTTGTGGTCTGTCCACTTCCCCCAGTCTCTGCATCCACCACCTTAGTCTATACCTCCATCCCCTCTGATCTGGGTCTACTTTGATACCCTCTTCATTAGTCTTCCTATCTTTGGTCTTATTTTCTTCTAGCTCATTCTACACAGTAAAAAGTAAATTTACTTATGAATTCAATTGCTATTTAAATGACTTTAATACATCTCGATATAATTTAAGCTTCTTACCCAGCACATAAAAGTCCTTCTAAGTAGCTTCCTTTGCCCCAACCATGCCAGGCATATAGAACTACTTGTAACTCTTTGGCCTCACTCTGTAACAAATTTCTGTATATCCACCAAAATCCACCTCAAGCACTAGTTCCCCCAGCAGTCTTTGCTGAACCTCTCTTCCTGAAGTCTAATTTTCATGGTCTTTGCTGAGGCCTCAGAAGCCCTATGCTTATCTCCCATACACCAAAGATCACACGTTACTATAACTATCAACTTTTTTCTGTCTCCATCTTAGACACCATGGGCTTCCCAGATGATGAGGTGGTAAAGAACCTGTCTGCCAATGCGGGAAACGTAAAGGTGGGGGTTCAATCCTTGGGTCAGAAAAATCCCCTGGAGTAGGAAATGGCAACCCAATCTAGTATTCTTACTTGGGAAATCCCATGGACAGAGGAGCCTGGTGGCCTACAATCCATGCGGTCTCAAAGAGTTGAACATGCCTGAGCAACTGAGCACACACACAGATGCTAGACACCACATTAGATCCTTAAGAACTGATACCTAGACTTGAGTGACTCTATCTTCCAGTGTCTACCACAAAGAAGAGGCCCAGTTAACACCTTTCAGATAGGTGTATCCTTGCAGTGAAAGACTACTCAGCAATACAAATAGACTAATGATACATATAACATGGATGAATCTCCATACAATCATGCCAAGTGAAAGAAGCCAGAGGAAAAGGAGTACATACCATATGGTTCCATTTACGTAAAATCTAAAAAATACAAATTAATCTATAGTGGCTGAAGAAATAGGAATGTGAGGAAGGTGCAAGTAAAAGTCGCTCAGTCGTGTCCAACTCTTTGCGATCCCATGGACTATACAGTCCATGGAATTCTCCAGGCCAGAATACTGAAGTGGGTAGCTGTTCCTGTCTCCAGAGGATCTCCCAACCCAGGAATCAACCCAGGTCTCCCGCATTACAGGTGGATTCTTTATATGCTGAGCCACTAGGGGAAGCCCAAGAATACTGGAGTGGGTAGCCTATCCCTTCTCCAGTGGATCTTCCCAACCCAGGAATCAAACCAGCGTCTCCTGCATTGCAGGCAGATTCTTTTACCAGCTGAACTCTCAGAGAATCTCATGGATTTACCAAGGGACTCCCTTGGGAATGGAAGGGCGGGATAACAAAGGAGGATGAGGACACTTCTGAGGGTGATGAATATATTCATTAATATCTTGAATTGTGGTAATGGTTTCACAGGTATATACAAATGTCAAAAATTATCAGGTTGTACTTTAAAAATATATACAGTTGATTGCATGTCAATTATACCTTAGTTAAAAACACTACCAATAAGACAGAGTCAATAAATACCTTTAAACTTTATTGGGATATGCAGTCAGGGACTTGACAGAGAGGCAGGATCGTGTCTGCTAATAACCATGGTGTTCTGGCCTGATGGTTCCTACTCTGCACCTTACTGTCATTCTGCCTCATCTGATGACTACTTAGCAACTGTTCTCTGCTTCTAAGGCAGTGTCAGACTCCGTTTTTGGGGGGTATTGGAAGTGACTAGAACTTCAGATCTTGGGATTATAGATAATATTCTAGAAGAAGCAAAGAAGGGGCTGGGGAAAGGCATATCCCATGTCCCTGTCACGGTGGGGGAGAGGAGTTGTGTCAATGGCCCTGATACTGGAAGATCCAGACAGGTTGAGGTCTCAGGCCCCCTGGCATTTATGAGTCTTCTGGCACAGGAATCTTTGTCTTAAGGAAAGTGGAAAGGGAGAGACTACGCTAGCCTCTTACTAAGACTGGAATTAAATGCAGCACTGATTTCAGGGTCAAGGAGAAGACTCTGTTCCACATTCTCCTCCCCTATAACATTCTTCTCTCTTTCTGGAGTGAGTGAGTGAATGAAAGTCACTCAGTCATGTCTGACTCTTTGAGATCCCATGGACTATGCAATGCATGGAATTCTCTAGGCCAGAATACTGGAGTAGGTAGCCTATCCCTTCTCCAGGGGATCTTCCCAACCCAGGGATGGAACCCAGATCTCCTGCATTGCATGATGATACTCTATCAGCTGAGCCACAAGGGAAGCCCTCTCACTTCCTAAATATTCTCTAAACTCCTCTGTCAGGAGATACTTTGGTAACAGGAAATGAGGCTTAAAATGGAAAATTCTTAAAAGAGTGACTATATTAAGATTGTGATAATTAATTTTAGGTAAAGTTAAAAAATACTACATCTTGCTGCTTTTATTTGGAGAAGTTAGAATTTAAGGAGGCACTTAATATCTGAAATTGAGAAAGGAGAGAGGACTCTCACAAATGTTGAAATGAAGGTTGGAAGCAAAAGAAACATTTAAAAATGTTATTATTTTGCCAGCTCTATTTATTCTTCATTTTTGTACCAGCAAATAGAAGGTGAGTATACCCCATGTCACTTCAGAAAACTTGAGTCCAGTGGATGTTACTAATAAGCCTACCTGATAACAAAGGACCATGAGTGAATATTATTTAAGCGATGCTTTGCTATCACAAGCCAAATAGCATGATAGCCAGAAAAGTAATTTCAGACTTCAGTCAGGTAACCACAGTTCTTGGTTTTCCTCCATTATAATACAGTAAGCACTGAACTAAGAATTCTAGAAATACACAAAAAGTACTTGGTTATAAGATCATTCCATGCTTACAAGGAGCCTTGAGTTTCAGTAAGGACCAGAAGTTTCATGCAAATGAAAAAGAGTCATATAAAAAAATAAACATCTGCAGAATATAGAAACTTTTTTTAGGCAACTTCTCCTGATATTGTGCAAACAGGATTGTTGAAGGGATTTAGTTGAGCAGAGCCCTGTGGGGTTAGTTTAAGAGATGATTCCTGGCAGCATTCAGAAGAAGGAGGGACGTGAATTGACAGAGATGATCTGTGAAGACTGCTGGGCTGAGGGAATGGAGAGTTGGGAGCAAGAGACTAAAACTCTCTTGAAACATGAAAAATGACAAGAATCAGATACTGGTAAAATGTAGGCTAGAAATGTGTCAGGGGGATAAGGTCAAGAATAAACAAGAAAGAAGGGAAGAAGTCACCAAAATCACCTCTGAAGTTTGCTGAAAAAAAATTGCTAAGTAATAAGACAAAAGAAAAGGCGAAGTATCATGAAAAGGGAGGAAAAAAGAGATGAAACTCTAGCCTTAGTTGATAAATTGTCAAGTAATGACTTCTTCCATATGGAAGCAATGCTGGCGATTCTAGTCTTCCCTTTTGAGAAGATTCAGTAATACTAACTCAAAATCAAGTTAACTGCTCTTTTAAAAAAATAATAAAATAATTATTATTATTTAGCAAAAGTAAGATCATGGTAAAACTGTTCTGGGGAACTCAATGCTGCATGCTAAAGAAGATCTTTCAAAAAATCTGTTTGTTACTTTGCTGGAGGAACCAGAACTTAGAAGTCCTGCCAAAGAAGGAGACTGGGAAGGGAAGGTGTGCCAGGTTAAAGGGCAAAATGACTTATCTGTTAGCAAAACATTTGAAAAGCTTTAAATAATTTTGTTTCACCAAGAACTGAGCCAAGTTTCTCACCACTCCCCCTCATCCCACAACATTCAACTGCCTGCCCCACTTCTCCACATCTTTCTCCCCTTTTGAGATTGTCTCTGCCTTCTAACCTGTCATGATGCATGTACCAGGGCACATTGTAAAATAACTTGATGTTCATTTATGGAAAGAGAAAACATTTCCTAAATCTTCTTTCCAGGCCACCTGTAAACCAGAGACAGGGCTAGCTAAGTAAACAGGAAGGCCACCATCCTTTGCTTCAGAAACCAAACATTCACACAAGGTCTGATTCTCTGGATAGGTGGGTCAGTCAGGTCTGAACATCTGCTTTTCTTAGCCTTCCTCTGCTCTTCCCTCCCTTGATGTAGGATGTCTTAACTTTATTCATGTGAAAAAAATTCCCTTAATAGAATGGAAATAGGTTTAGGTGACTTGAGCTTTAAATAGGGGAGGGGATGGGAAGGAGGCTGAAGAGGAAAGGTATATGTGTATACATATAGCCAATTCACTGTGTTGTACAGCAGAAACCAACACAATATTATAAAGTGATTACATTCCAATAAAATATTTTTTTGGAAAGTATGGGGAAGGAGTAGAAAAAGAAACCAATCAGATTCATTGATTAAAGTGCATGCAGAAGGATACATTATAGAGAGATAGGCACGTTGGATTTTTTTTTTTTTTAATTAACTAAGAAGAGATTTCATTTTGTTGCTAAGTGTTGGGTATGTATGATAACAGAGCAGGTGTATTTTAAAACTGCTGGCAGCAATGAGAAAGGCAGCAGAAATCCACATAGTGCATGGGAAGAGTCTGCCTAAACCTCTGGATTTCACTCTGTGTTCCTGATGTGCAGTTGCTTTTGGATTGTAGCACAGCATACAATTTCTACTTGCTCAAAGTGTTCCAGAAAAAAAAATCTCTGGCATTTCCTGTTGGTTGGAAGCTGTTTGGCTTTCTGCATTACTATTTAGTGTTATCATTGGCCAAGCACCTTTGCTGGGTAGAAAAATACTGGTGCAAATTTTACTGTCGAGGTGGGAATAGAAGTCATAAAAATTCTCAATTTCCCTTTTAAAAACTTAACTCATTTGTCCAGGAGGAATGAATACAGAAGGACAGGAGATTTTAAACTTCCCGTACATCTGGGTACAGCAGTGTATTTTGACTCCAAGCACAATAAAACAACCTTACTTGCTGGTGGTATATGACATAATGACCCAAATATGTTTTTAAAAATCATTTATTGCTGTACATAAACAGCGAAGTTAGCGCAAGGGATGATAAAATAACACGGGTAATTCTTCCTTTAGCTGGGAACCATTGGCGGCCCATTAGGATTCCAGATGTAGCTGTGTGTGCTTTTCCATTTGTTTTCCAATGTCTAGTGCTTATGCCCTTGGTACCTTGACGGTGCTTGTCAGGCATGTTGGCTTTTCAGCTTGAGGTCTTCCTTGGAGAAACACACTGATCAGGCTCTGGGCTATAAAGCACACTATTGTCTTGGGTCCAGTTTGTTGAGAATATAAGACCCAGGGCAGCCTCCTGCCAAAGGTCAAATACCAGCTTGACCAAGGTTCCTCAAGTCAACACTGGACCTCCCCAGACAAGAGACACTTCAACTCTTCCTGAAGAAAAAGTGTTTTTATATTTTTATCACTCTGTAAATAGCAGAGATTGTTTGAGTGCAATTAAGCTGAAATGCATTTCGATAAATATTTATTATTGTTACTCTCATAAAAAACCAGCTTCCTTGGTCAGACGCTTATAGATAAAATAAAAAATAAATTTTGTTCCCATGTTTTGGGCATTAAAAAAAAACCAAACAATCTCCCAATCCAGGAGACAGTCTAATAAGTAGTGCAGGAGGGCACAGATGTAAAACTGTACAGATAGAATCATTGTGTTTTAGGCAGAGAAAGAAAGCAGCTAAAAATAGAACTGTAGCTAATTTAGCTAGCACCCTCACTGCCAAAAATGCATGTCTGAAATCAGGTGGGTGTTTCTTTATGAGTCACTTAGCCAAATGTAAGATTTATAGTTCAGTCTTGTATATACTCTAGCAAAGATTCAGAGCATCAGTTTATTACAAGGCTACTATTAAGGATGCTTAAAATTCCCCAGCTTTACACTGCTCACCCCAGGGGTCTAGCTTTAGCTAGTTATGATTGGGCCTGGCCCAAATGCTCCTATTAGACAGGGATTTAAGTATTCAACAATACAGTTAGGCCTTTTCTGTGGAGCTGAATGCTCTTCCTCCAGGGGAGCTCAACTCACCCCTCCTGTGTCCAACAACAGCAACTTCCCTTTGCTTCTTACCACTTTTCACCTGTGCCCTGGCTTAGCCAATCGAAGGAAATAATGCTTAAAGAAAACAAAATAAATAGCAGATGGTTGAGTGTACTCTGGGATGAATAAATTATAGTTGCAAAGGGGCAAAGTGACTAGTGGATGTGCACTGCTGTATTTGTCGCTGACATACAGGATGCTCAGCATGCTGACCTCAACATGTATCAGGCCCACCGCCATTAATCATTGCACATAATCCAAGCCAGAAATTTAATGAACCCAAGGGATCCACGACCCCCTGGAGTAGGAGCTGAGAAAGTGAACTAGAGGCAAAATGCCAAATACAAAAATGGCTCCAGATAAGATGGCAGTGACTTTTCAGTGCCCAAGAAACTCAAGTGATTTTGGATGGACTTTATCTATGTAGAATCAGATGGCATATAATCATCTGAAGAACTGTGTCCTCTATGGTAGGTTCATTATCTCTAATAAATAATAAAATAATTAGCACCCCCCCACTGATATCACATCATTCAGAAAAGTTTTCTGAATGGTTAAATGGAACCTTTAGACATCAAATGGTTTAGCACATTCATCATCAAAATAAACCCTGGAGTACCTATACTACAAATTTTCTTTCGTGTCAATGTATGGCAAAACAAATACAGTATTGTAATTAAAAAAATAAATAAATTTAATTTTAAAAATAAATAAATAAAAATTTGTGATTTACATGTAATTTTTATTAGTCAGAAAAGTTTTAATCTGAAATATTTGGCACTCTCCCAGTCTTCATCCACCCATTTGTGATAATTTTTTTTCTCAGTTTAGCTATATCTCTTACAGCTTTATCCCTTATTAAGGGACTAAAAACATATTTTTACACATCAATATCCTCTGAATAGTTCCATCAAGAAAGGGTACCAAAATAAAGAGGGGGGTAGAAAATAGAAGTCAATAAGTAATAAATTTAGTTTCTTTTAGACCCACTGAATACTGTCCATTAGATGTGCCCCATTTCTTATAGTCCCTGGAGTGATGAAAATCAAGCGGCAAAACTTTGTTCCAGTAGTTGAATATGTATTCTTTCTTCTGGTTGCTTACTTGAGTTTTTCTAATGACAATTTTAGTTCAGTTTCCTCAGAAAATATATTAACATGAAGACTTTGAGGTGGAAGAAACCCAAATGTCCATTGACAGGTGAATGGACAAAAGAGAAAATATAGCACATATCTACAATGGAATATTATTCAGCTTTAAAGAGGAAGAAAAGCTTGTCACATGGATGACATGGATGAGCCTTGAGGGCATTATGATAACTGAAATAAGCCTGTCACAAAGAGACAAATTCTGTATGATCCTATTGCTTGAGATTTCTAAGACAGTCAATTCACAGAAACAGGAAGTAGAGGTTTCAAAGGGCTGAGGGAAGGGGAAATGGGGAGCTGTTGTTCAGTGGTATAGAGTTCCAGTTCTGTGAGATGAAAAAGTTCTGGAGATCCATTGTACAACAATGTCAATATACCTAACACTATTAAAGGTCACTTAAAATGGGTAAGCTATTTAACTTCAAGTTATGTGTGTGTGTTTTTAAACACAATTAAAAGAAAAGATGAAGACATTGGCTGCATTCTCCTTTACCTTTTTATTGTTGGTTACAACAGTCCACTGGTCCACTGGTATACAGTCTAACAGTCCACTGGTATACATTGTGACTTGGTACTTTGTTAAGTTCTCTCAAAAGGAAATATGTGGATTAATTTTTTTAAATAAACACTTTATATTATCAAAAATTGTAATCATTCACTGAATAGAATAGTTCAGTTCAGTTCAGTCACTCAGTCATGTACAACTCTTTGTGACCCCATGGACTGCAGCACACCAGGCTTCCCTATCCAATACAAACTCCCAGAGGCTACTCAAACTCATGTCTACTGAGTCGTTGATGCCATCCAACCATCCCATCCTCTGTTGTCCCCTTCTCTTTCTGCCTTAAATCTTTCTCACATCAGGGTCCTTTCAAATAAGTCAGTTTTTCCCATCAAGTGGCCAAAATATTGTGCTTCAGCTTCAGCATCAGTCCTTCCAATGAATATTCAGGATTGATTTCCTTTAGGATGGACTGGTAGGATCTCCTTGCAGTCCAAGGGACTCTCAAGAGTCTTCTCCAACACCACAGTTTAAAAGCATCACTTCTTCAGCACTCAGCTTTCTTTATAGTCCAACTCTCACATCCATACATGACTACTGGAAAAACCAAAGTTTTGACTAGACAGACCTTTGTTGGCAAAGTAATGTCTCTGCTTTTTAATATGCAATCTAGGTTGATCATAATTTTTCTTTCAAGGAGCAAGCCGCTTTTACTTTTATGGCTGCAGTCAACATCTGCAGTGATTTTGGTTGTGTTGGTGGTTTAGCCACTAAGTCGTGTCCGACTCTTGCGAACCTGTGGACTGTAGCCTGTCAGGCCTCTCTGTCCATGGGATTCTCCAGGCAAGAATACTGGAGTGGGTTGCCATTTCCTTCTCCAGGGGATCTTCCGACGCAGGAATTGAACCTGGGTCTCCTGCATTGCAGGCAGATGATTTACCAACTGAGCTATGAGGGGAGCAGTGATTTTAGAGCCCCCCAAAATAAAGTCTGTCACTGTTTCCATTGTTTCCCCATCTATTGAAGTGATGGGACCAGACGCCATGATCTTAGTTTTCTGAATGTTGAGTTTTAAGCCAGCTTTCTCACTCTCCCCTTTCACTTTTATCAAGAGGCTCTTTAGTTCTTCTTTGCTTTCTGCTGTAAGTGTGGTATCATCTGCATATCTGAGGTTATTGATATTTCTCCCAGAAATCTTGATTCCAGCTTGTGCTTCATCCAGCCTGGCATTTCGCATTATGTACTCTGCATATAAGTTAAATAACCAGGGTGACAATTTACAGACTTGATGTACTCCTTTCCCAATTTGGAACCAGTCTGTTTTTCCATGTCCAATTGTAACTATTGCTTCTTGACCTGCATACAGATTTCTCAGGAGGCAGGTCAGGTGGTCTAGTATTCCCATCTCTTTCAGAATTTTCCACAGTTTGTTGTGATTCACATGGTCAAAGGCATTGGTGTAGTCAATAAAGCAGAAGCAGATATTTTTCTGGAACTCCCTTGCTTTTTCGATGATCCAGCGGATGTTGGCAATTTGATCTCGGCTTCCTCTGCCTTTTCTGAATCCGGCTTGAACATCTGGAATTTCACATTTCACATACTGTTGAAGTCTGGTGTGGAGAATGTTGAGCATTACTTTACTAGTGTGTGAAATGAGGACAATTGTGCAGTTGTTTGAAGATTCTTTGGCATTGCCTTTCTTTGGGATTGGAATGAAAACTGACCTTTTCCAGTCCTGTGGCTACTGCTGAGTTTTCCCAATTTGCTGTTATATTGAGTGCAGCACTTTCACAGCATCACCTTTTAGGATTTGAAATAGCTCAACTGGAATTCCATCACCTCCACTAGCTTTATTCATAGTGATGCTTCCTAAGGCCCACTTGACTTCGCATTCCAGGATGTCCGGCTCTAGGTGAGTGGTCACACCATCGTGATTATCTGGGTCATGAAGATATTTTTGTATAGTTTCTTCTGTGTATTGCCACTTCTTCTTAATGTCTTCTACTTCTGTTAGGGTTAATATAATCAACAATATATATTCCACTTAAAAAAATTTTCTTTATTACTAAGTCATGCCTGACTCTTTTGTGACCCCATGGACTGTAGCCTGCCAGGCTTCTCTGTCCATGGGATTTCCCAGGCAACAATACTGGAGTGGGTTGCTATTTTATTCTCTAGGTGATCTTGCTGACCCAGGGATCAAACCTGTGTCCCCTGCATTTGCAGGCAGATTCTTTACCACTGAGCCATCCATTACCAATGATAATTTATGTTATAATTAAATTATAATTACAGTTGTAGTTTTTCCAATCTAGTTTCATCTATTTCTCTACCCTTTTTCCCCCTGGAATATTTTGAATATTTTGGAACAATGAATAGATTAGGTTTTACTTATAGACTTGGCACTTATTTCCAGAACTCAGAGGGCGTTATTTAAAGATCATGACATAAAAAAATATTTGTTATTTAAATGAAATATTTTCTATTGTACCTTCAGTTCAGTTCAATCACTCAGTCATGTCCGACACTTTGCAACCCCATGAATTGCAGCATACCAGGCCTCCCTGTCCATCACCATCTCCTGCCAAGTTCACTCAAACCCATATCCATCGAGGCGGTGATGCCAACCAGCCATCTCATCCTCTGTCGTCCCCTTCTCTGCGCCCAATCCATCCCAGCATCAGGGGCTTTTCCAATGAGTCAACTCTTTGCATGATGTAGCCAAAGTATTGGAGTTTCATCTTCAGCATCAGTCCTTCCAATGAACACCCAGGACTGATCTCCCCCAGAATGGACTGGTTGGATCTCCTTGCAGTCCAAGGGACTCTCAAGAGTCTTCTCCAACACCACAGTTCAAAAGCATCAATTCTTTGACACTCAGCTTTCTTTACAGTCCAACTCTCACATCCATACATGACCACTGGAAAAACCATAGCCTTGAGTAGATGGACCTTTGTTGGCAAAGTAATAATATCTCTGTTTTTCAATATGTTATCTAGGTTGGTCATAAGTTTCCTTCCAAGAGTAAGTGTCTTTTAATTTCATGGCTGCAGACACCATCTGCAGTGATTTTGGAGCCCCATAAAATAAAGTCTGACACTATTTCCACTGTTTCGCCATCTATTTGCCATGAAGTGATGGGACCAGATGCCATGATCTTCGTTTTCTGAATGTTGAGCTTTAAGCCAACTTTTTACTCTCCTCTTTCACTTTCATCAAGAGGCTTTTTAGCTCCTCTTCACTTTCTGCCATAAGGGTGGTGTCCTCTGCATATCTGAGGTTATTGATATTTCTCCCAACAATCTTGATTCCAGCTTTTGCTTCTTCCAGCCGAACTTCTGCATATAAGTTAAATAAGCAGGGTGACAATATACAGCCTTGACGTACTCCTTTTCCTATTTGGAACCAATCTGTTGTTCCATGTCCAGTTCTCACTGTTGCTTCCTGACCTGCATATAGGTTTCTCAAGAGGCAGGTCGGGTGGTCTGGTATTCTCATCTCTTTTAGAATTTTCCAGTTTATTGTGGTCCACATAGTCAAAGGCTTTGGCATAGTCAGTAAAGCAGAAATAGATGTTTTCTGGAACTCTCTTGTTTTTCAGTGATCCAGCGGATGTTGGCAATTTGATCTCTGGTTCCTCTGCCTTTTCTAAAACCTAATTATTTGAATATCTGGAAATTCACGGTTCACGTACTGCTGAAGCCTGGCTTGCAGAATTTTGAGCATTACTTTACTAGTGTGTGAGATGAGTGCAATTGTGTGGTAGTTTGAGCATTGTTTGGCATTGCCTTTCTTTGGGATTGGAATGAAAACTGACCTTTTCCAGTCTTGTGACCATTGCTGAGTTTTCCAAATTTGTACCTTAATTTCTTCAAATATAAAACTTAGATAGCTGTGCAGGAAAGACTGTGGGGGAAGATCTGTGATTACAGGACTAGGAATGTTGAATGGGAATGATCAAACCCTCATGACTTTAATTTGGCCCTGCTTTGGAAGTATGAAAGAGGACTAAAATATTAATTTTAGGAACTGGGAATTCTTTAAGAAGAATATCTATATATTTTTGAATATAATACGAGGTAAAATCTTATCTAAAAATATGTATTTGTTTTACCACTCATACCCAGAGCAGAAGGAGCTAGTCTGGGTCATCTGCCATCAGTCCTATGACCTTGGGTGATTTGCTTCATCTTTCAGGGGCCTTAATCCCTTTGTATGTAAAATGATGGCTTCCTTGGTGTTTAAGACAGTAAGGAATCCGGCTGCAATGCAGGAGAACCAGGTTCCATCCCTGGGTCAGGAAGATTCCCCTGGAGAAGGGAATGGCTACCCTGTCCGGTATTCTTGCCTGGAGAATCAATGGATAGAGGAGCCTGGCTACAACCCAAGGGGACACAAAGAGCTGGATCTGACTAACACTTTCATTTTCATGTAAAAAGATGGCTTTGGAAAGAATAGTTGCTCAGGGCTTTTCTAATTTAAGAATTCTATTATATGAGAGTAGTAGTGAATATTTTGCTATGGAGTGTTTCAATATATTCAATTCATGCCTGAATTTACTCCAGTAAAGGCCCTACCTTTTGATGTGGTTGCCACTATTCACAGGTTATGTAAGTTGAGATATCGTCTCATATCTTAGCCAAAATCAAGTGAAAAAATACCTATGATTCAAGGTAATCTGTAAATTAGTGTAGAATAGTTGCCGAAACATTTTTTGTAAGATCTCTGAAAGTTTTATTGAAGTTGATGTGATAAACATTATTTTATATTCTATATTCATTTTGTTTCTAAATTATTAAAACTTCAAATGAAAATAATCTATAATGAAATAATCTGAAGCTTAACTACGTAAGGGCTTACGTAGTTACTTTGAACCAAAGAATTTTTTAAAAGAGGAATTTTTTCATTAGAGAATTTAACGGGAAAAGGAAAAATGTGTAGGAAAGCTGCTTTGAAATGGTTGGCTATAAGAGTGTAAGCCCTGTGACTGTAAAAAGTAATGTTCACTATTCAAGTGCAAATAGGCAGAAAGTCTTGCTGCCTTGGAAGGCTGAGGATTGTGGTAAACAGGCTTTTGCTGGAGTCCTGAGGAAAAGGAGGAAGAAGGCAAAGGGAGAGGCTTAGAAAATGTCAGTCTTTGGAAAATCCATTTTTCTTGATCCGCGGTGTCCTGCTCACCCTCAGAGTAAATGTGAATCATCGAAGAAGCAAAGGAAGTAGAAAAGAGTTTCAGGAGTAACTGAGAGCTAGAGGAAGATCAGGACTCCTCTCAAATCTGTACATATTTGAGAGTAAAATTTTCACAGAGGAAGATTCTCTTTCCAGCATGACGTTTCTCTTTCCAGCCTAAAGATTCTATCTGGAGGTACTGCTCTGACACTGCTTAGGGAAACAGGTCTGGGAACTAAACAGAGTTTGACCTTATACTTAGCAGTTAAAGATGTACTGTTTGAGTGGCTCCATTTTCTTTATAAATTTGAGTTAATGACATTGGCCTATCACTTCAGGTTTACACGGTAACAACATCAGGCTTTGTGCTTCTTGAAAAGGAAACATCAACTATGCAGAATGGGTGGGACCATGCATCCATATTACCCTCCTTGGATTGCAGACAGCTAAGAATGTAGACTGCCTTCTTGTGCCTTATCATTTCTGAAGATCTCAGTGGAATTTATGTTAGCTGTCTGAAGAGGAAAAATTAAACCTTCCTTTTAAATATTGCTTTTCCCTGAGTTCCTCTCTAATCCTTCAGTAAGCTGTACCCTGTTGCTGTAGTTTTACAGCACACTTTCTGAATGGAAACCCCAAACATGATATATTCTCTTATTTAAGTAATATTGACCCGGAAGAAGGATTATAATGTGGAAACATTTTAGAGAAGTAGCATATGTAACCCTGTTGTTTCTGTTATTCTGATGTGCTGGCAAGCACTAGTTAGAAGAATTGGCAAGGGCTAGGAAGAAATGCTATTTAGACTTAGGAAAGCTACAACACTATCCCACGGGAAAGGTAAATATGTCATGTTTTGTGTCCAGCAATAATAATTGCAACAAGAACATCTGAGACATTTCCCCGGGCTTTACACCACCTAATCAATTTTCTTCAAAATATTTTCTCTCTCCCTCTCTCTGTTTTTTGTTGGGAATCAAGTTGAATATATCTAAATGAATTACAGTGCTCTAAATATGTCACGTTATTGAAGAAATGTTATCCTATAATTTAAAAAGTTGTTAGTATTAGAAAATATTTTAATGTTATTTTTTTTTATCATACATTTAAGTATCCATTTAGTGATATAATGGAGATTGACTTAAAAATTAATAGTGGCCAAGACTTAAGTCTTTGTTTTCTTCAAGAACCTAACATCTGCATTAGACACCATTTAAAGCTTCTTTTAGTCATTTAAAAATAATCACTGGGGCATCATTTAAAAAAACTACCAACAACCAACTATTGATTTGTCCTTTGTTATCATGGACAAGCTGAAGTAGAAATAAAGTGTTTAAGAGAGGAATAGCATTGATGATGATGATGATGATGATAGATAAATGAAAAGCAAAAGTCCACAAACAGGAAATGATAGTTGAAGTGACTTGAGTAATTTATCTTACTCTGAGTAGTACTAAACACAAAAGCCTCTTCCTCAAGAATCTTCCTTTGTTGTGGTTCTTTATTGTAATTATTTTTCTTTTCAACCACTATTGGTATGCAAACGTTGAATTTAAAACATTTTAAAATTTACACTATTAAAATAGACTTGTTTGGAGCTCAAGAAGTAGTTATTCATTAGTTACTTTTTGTAAAATATCTTATTCAGAAATGATCTTTACAGTTTTTTGAGAATGGGGATATAATATATCACTTCAGTAAAACCTGAAAAACTGAGCATTTTTAATTTAAAATATTAAGATATTTTCTCAGTATAGATACTGAAAGTTATTACTATAATGTAATTATGTATTGTGTAATTATGTCTTGGAAGATTTAATCAATTGGTATTTGAAAAGGTTTATAGGTAAAGTTTTTAGAAGATTACGTTTCTGGAATTTTTTATACAGTGGAATTTCTGATGCTACAGTAAATTAAAAAGTTGGATGATTTTCATGTGATATCGTATTTCACTAATACAGAACAACCTTGAACCACACTAGAGCAATAATTACTTAACCTAAATCAGAGACCAAGCCAGGCCAAACAGCTGTTTTCATTTTGTTAGGAGATCCATTTGATTTACTCTTTTAGTCAGCTTTCATTACTGTAGAAGACAAAACTTCACTTGAGTTTTTAACCCTGAATTCTCTGCCTTGTTTGCTGCCTGCTGTAAAATTGCATGGTTGAGCTGCAACAGCCGCTGAACACGCTCCGGAGCTACTGTCGTGTTGCAGGGAGGCTGCACTCCAGCTGGGAAAAGAGGAGCTTCAAGAAAACAGATAAAATCTAGGTCCTCCTTGATGCCCTGTAAATAAACAAAACAAAACTCACAATCATTAGGCTGACTATAAAAGAAGCCTTTAGGAATGAATTTATATGAGTTCAAATCAATGAACTGATTTGAGTTCCTATAGTAACTGTCTTAGAAACTAGAGGAAGGAATGTTCCAGAGACACATAGAGAAGACATTTGAATTCAAATGAGTTACTTATAGCTAGATTCAGATGTATTAGATATTAAGTCATTATCCCTAAAATTGATCTATTATTTGCTGTAGTATGTCCTGTTTTAAATTGTGAAACCAGTTTTCCTATAGTTTCTAAAAATGTGGATGCAGTATTTTGTGGTTTATATCATGCCATTTGTAATTCCGTAACTATTCTGTTCCCACAATCCCCAGTGAAAATGTGAAAAATACAGTAAGTCCCCTACATACAAAGAGATTCATTCCAAGAGCCTGTTCATAAGTCTGGTTTGTTCTTAAGTCTACCAGAGTTAGCCTAGGTACCCAACTAACACAGTCAGGTATTAGTACTATACTGTAATAGGTTTATAATGTTTTTTACACAAATAATACACAAAAGATAAAACATTTTAAATCTTATAGTACAGTACCTTGAAAGGTACAGTAAGTACAATACCAGTTACATCACTGCTCCTGTTACCCTTGCTTTCAGACATCCTGGACTTGAAATAAAGATACTGTACTACTATACTCTATACAGAACTGTACAGTAAAATACACAAAAGCACAACCATTTGTGGAGGATGCACATGACAGTGTACACCAGACACAACTTACATGATTGGACATATGAACACACATTTGCATCTTTGAAAGTTTGCAACTTGAAAGTTCCTGTTGTGAGGATTACTGTATTGGGACCTTGTGACACCATGGGAAAAGTAGCTAAAGCCATTTCTTGAGATTACTGTCACTTGGGAAAGAAAAAGATTCCTTGGAACTGTTGGTGCTGATTAAATCTGTTTTTCTCTTCCCTCAAAGCAGTCTGTATCTACTCCTTAAATAAACAGAACCTGTCAAGACAGTGGGTTCCCTGTGGCTACACAGATTGGCATAAATAGAATCAGCTACACAGAGACAGCTCTCTGATGGTCATGATGAATTCTATGCCGTATTACAGACCTTCATTTCTTAACCACTTTTATCCTAGAGTCTTCAGTTCAGTTCAGTTCAGTTCAATCGCTCAGTTATGTCCGACTCTTTGCGACCCCATGGACTGCAATACTCCAAGCTTCCCTGTTCATCACCAACTCCCAGAGTTTGCTCAAACTGATGTCCATCAAGTTGATGATGCTATCCAACCATCTCATTCTCTGTCATCCCCTTCTCCTCCTGTCTTCAATCATTCCCAGCATCAGGGTCTTTTCAAATGAGTCAGCTCTTCACATCAGGTGGCCAAAGTATTGGAATTTCAGCTTCAGCATCAGTCCTTCAAATGAATATTCAGGATTGACTTCCTTTAGGATGGATTGGTTGGATTTCCTTGCAGTCCAAGGGACTCTCAAGAGTCTTCTCCAACACCACAGTTCAAAAGCATCAATTCTTCGGTGCTCAGCTTTCTTTATAGTCCAGTACTCACATCCATACATAACTACTGGAAAAACCAAAGCTTTGACTAGATGGACATTTGTTGGCAAAGTAATGTCTCTGCTTTTTAATATACTGTCTAGGTTGGTCACAGCTTTTCTTCCAAGGAGCAAGCAGCTTTTAATTTCATGGCTTCAGTCACCATCTGCAGTGATTTTAGAGCCCTCCAAAACAGTCTGTCCCTGTTTCCATTGTTTCCCCATCTATTTGCCATGAAGTGATGGGACCAAATGCCATGATCTTAGTTTTCTGAATGTTGACTTTTAAGCCAGCTTTCTCACTCTCCCCTTTCACTTTTATCAAGAGGCTCTTTAGTTCTTCTTTGCTTTCTGCTTAAGTGTGGTGTCATCTGCATATCTGAGGTTATTGATATTTCTCCGGCAATCTTGATTCCAGCTTGTGCTTTATCCAGTCCTGCATTTCTCCTGATGTACTCTGCATATAATTTAAACAAACAGGGTGACAATATACAGCCTTGACATACTCCTTTCCCAATTTGGAACCAGTCTGTTTTTCCATGTCCAGTTGTAACTATTGCTTCTTGACCTGCATACAGATTTCTCAGGAGGCAGGTCAGGTGGTCTGGTATTCCCATCTCTTGAAGAATTTTCCACAGTTCATTGTGATCCACACAGTCAAAGGTATTGGTGTAGTCAATAAAGCAGAAATAGATATTTTTCTGGAACTCCCTTGCTTTTTCGTTGATCCAGTGGATGTTGGCAATTTGATCTCTGCTTCCTCTGCCTTTTCTAAATCCAGCTTGAATATCTGGAATTTCGTGGTTCATGTACTGTTGAAGCCTGGAATGGAGACTTTTGAGCATTACTTTGCTAGTGTGTGAGATGAGTACAATTGTGCAGTAGTTTGAACGTTCTTTGACATTGCCTTTCTTTGGGATTGGAATGAAAACTGACCTTTTCCAGTCCTGTGGCCACTGCTGAGTTTTCCCAATTTGCTGTTATATTGAGTGTAGCCCTTTCACGGCATCATCCTTTAGGATTTGAAAGAGCGCTGGAGTCTTAGAGTTCCCTGAAAGAGACTTTCATGGTCAAATAAATTTTGTGAACACTTCCATGCATGTGTGTTCGTAGCTCAGTTGTGTCCAACTCTTTGGGACCCCATGGACTATAGCTTGCAAGGCTCCTCTGTCCGTGAAATTCTCCAGGCAAGAATACTGGAGTGGTAGCCATTCCCTTCTCCAGGGAATCTTCCTGACCCAGGGACTGAACCTGAGTCTCCCACATTGCAGGCAGTCTTTACTATTTGAGCCACCAGGAAGCTTAAACACTTCCTTAGAATATCACAATATATGATAGTATTTTGTAGTTCTGAGAAATCCAGCAGAGAAAAAAATCTTTTAAACCTAGTTTAATTTGGTGTTTCCCAAACTTATTTGAGTGTGAAACACTTTTTTTTTTCATGTGGCACCACAATATTCCATAAAACAGTTTTGCTTTGTACACTAGTTTGCATTGGAGCATATGCCCTTTCAGTTCAGTTCAGTTCAGTCGCTCAGTCATGTCTGACTCTTTGCAACCCCATGAATCACAGCACGCCAGGCCTCCCTGTCCATCACCAACTCCCGGAGTTCACTCAAACTCATGTCCGTCGAGTTGGTGATATCATCCAGCCATCTCATCCTCTGTCGTCCCCTTCTCCTCCTGCCCCCAATCCCTCCCAGCATCAGAGTCTTTTCCAATGAGTCAACTCTTCTCATGAGGTGGCCAAATAGATATTATCTAATTATTTATTAATATGCATAATATGTGGAATTTAAAGTTGGTGGAAACAAGGAGCTCTTTTTTGGTGCGTATTTTTTTAATAACAAAATAATTTGGAGGTCTTGCTGCTGCTAGCTAAGAAAGACACTTGGAAGATTACTAGCTTGATCAAGGCTCTTCATAAGAACCTTTATTAAAGAGTAATCATTTTGACAAAACCCAGAGAACTACAGTGATGCCTCTACCTTCTATCCAACTCATAATAGTTAGTGTTGGAGAAGAGTCTTATTGAAACTAATTGGGAATTGCTGATGTGTTGAAAAACAAAGATTATTTCCTGTGGTGCAACAGAGTCTTTACAAAGAACCATAGATTGTATCGCAGATGTTAGTACCTCACAAAGAGGCAAAGTTAGTTGAAGATTGCGTCTTTGTTTAAGAAGTCTAGTCCTTTTCCAAGTCTGTATCTGTTGATTTACGGCTGCTCTGGGTCTTTGTTGCCTTTGTTCACATGCCTGTGTTCACAGGCTTTCTCTAGTTGTGGCGAGCGGGGGCTCCTCTCCAGCGGTGGTGCACGGCTTTCTCATTGTGGTGGCTCCTCTTGCTGCGTGGGGTTTCGGTATTTGCAGCAGATGTGCTCAGTAGCTGTGGCACACGAGCTTCGTTGCCCTGCAGCACATGGGATCTTCCGGCACCAGGAATCACACCCTGAATTGGCAGGCGGATTCTTAGCCACTGGACCACCAGGGGAGTCCAGGAAGTCTAGTCTTTAGGAAGATGGCTGGTGTCCTGCGGTGCTTTTCTGTTATCTAAGACATAGAAAATTATGTCTGAGATAGTTCCTGACTCCCTTGGTGTGAATGACTGCATGTTCCCTCTAGGGCTCTTCCCTCACTGTAAGTAAGCTCTGGTATCTACCACCTAGTTTTGTCCACTCCAGTTTGAATTTATGCACTAGTCGCTTTATCTCACTCTTTTTGTCCCCCACCCCCTGTTTTTCTTTCTTTCTCCTTTTTCTTTTGTTTCTTTTTTTATTTTTAAGGGAACTTGAGCAGGAGTTGCTAAAACTGTGTCTGCAACAAGCAAATCAAGGAAGCAGAAGACTGAAAATCTTTCTCTGAAGTTTACTCTTTTCACAGTCAATTTAATAAAATATGGCTGACATTTACTAACAAGTGTATTCTACAAGAGTGAAGAGGAAGCCAGGTGAGAAACGAACTCTTCAGTTGGAAGAAATATGAACTATAGTCTTTGTTTATTATTCTCAGTTTAGACTCTTATAAGTTGTTTTCACTTGATGTTGAAACAAATACTTTGGCCTTGCAGCTGGTAGAATCTGAACAAAATTAATTTACTATTATGACAATTGCATTAATTAACAGCAGAGCATTAGTGATACATCTGATGGCAAATGTCAGGCCATTACTACCATCACCACCATCAACAGCCATATGCCAAAATAATAAAAATAATGTCTTTATATTGTATAGCTTTCCATAGTTTTAAAATTACTTCCATTTATGTTATCTTATGTTCTTCAAGCAGCCTCAAGAGTTAGATAATAGTGGAACTATTATTTCTGTTTTAGAAATGAACAAAGTCAGGTTCAGAAAGTTTTAGTGACTTGCCCTCTGTTATGAAGTTAGGATGGGAAAATTGAGATTCAAACTAGGGTTTTTCTGACATCACTTCTTTCTACTTCTCTGTACTGCCTAAAGTATTGCCTTATTGTGAGTGCTTACACGCTAAGTCACTCCAGTTGTGTCTGACTCTTTCTGACCCTATGGACTGTAGCCCACTAGGATCTTCTGTATATCAAATTCTCCAGGCAAGAATACTGGAGTGGGTTGCCATGCCCTCCTCCAGGGGATCTTCCCAACCGAAGGATCAAACCCTTGACTCTTGCATCTCTTGCATTGGCAGGTGGGTTCCTTACCACTAGTGCCACGTGGGAAGCCCTATCTGACCGTAATTTTCATTAAATATTTTGTCTGCCACTAAGTTAAAAGAGTACTCATCCTGCTTTTAAACCTTAAGGATATATAAAAAAGCACAGTGCTGTAAGTTTGACAGTGCTGATGTCAAATATAGTTATATCTTCAGTGTTGTTTTTTTCCCCTAGCTATTTGCAAAGTAAACAACTGCTTGCAAATTGAAAGATTTAAATTTACAAGTGCAAAGTGTTTTCTAAAAATTATGCTTCCTCATGAAACACACAAAAACTTTTCCACCATTTCTGAAGCTAGACACATGTACATAAGGAACTTAATTACAGGCACAGAATGACAAGATTAAAAGTATTTAAATTGTAATCTGTTGCTTAGTTGTTTGAGTAACTTTGCTTTTCCTGCTTAGATCAAATACAAATTATCTGGGAAAGGAAAGATGCCAACAAATACATACAGTATAAATAACAAAGCTGTTGGTCTGTTTAAAAAGCCACATTATTTTCTTCCTCTAATAATCCTTCAAATCCAGTGATGTTTATCTTCATCCCAAAGTTAAATGTGTTGAGAGACCCACCTAACTTTTTGTCTAGAGAATTATGCAGAATTTGTTTGGAGAATCCATGTGCTAAAAGTTGAATCGGTTATGCAACTTGCTAACTTTACTATATAGATACCAGTGACTCACTATATATCAGTGGGGTGTGGTCTTTGAAGTGTGGGTTCAGTTGTGGGTTTCTCAGAACTAGCTATACTCTGACCTCAACTGGTCCTCTTAGGAACCAGTGATGCTCCCATGAGACACTGGCAGGGATTAGGGTGTGATTTTTGTTGTGTGCCCAAGAAGTGTAGGATATATTCAGCATCGATATAAAACAGGTGGCTGAATTATAACACAAAGCACAGAAGAGAATAGGACTGCCCCCACAGAGGTCAGATTTCCATTAGCAAAGCTAAGCATTGGAATGAAATGATGGATTAGTTCAGTTAGGCAAAATCTTGCTTACTCACTTTGCCCAAATTAGCAGGTTTTTTTTTTTTTTGTCCTCAGTGATCTGGATAATTACTTCATTTCACTGCTATCCTCTGTTTGTGGAAGCCTGGCCTTAACCAGTAATTAACATGGCCTGAATTACAATTTGTCAGTCCAGTTCAATTCAGCAAATAAATTTATGGAGCACCTAGTACACGTTAATTACCATGCTGTGTTTTGAAATTCAGAGGTGACTAAAATGTGGTCTTGTCTCTCAGGAGTTCACAGACTATGCTGGTAGGGAGGAAGCAAATTGTAGTATCGCCTCTGGAATACAGTGTGCTAAATGCTGTGTTAGTGATGAGGGTCAGGGAGCCTGTTCTCTGAAAGTATGCATAGGAGAAATGTTAATCAGAAGTCAAGGAAGTACTGTTTGAAGTAAGTGTAAGGAGTACAGGGTGGAAGAACATTCTCATTATTTACATTTGAGATTGTAAATGCCAAATAAGTAGAGAATTAAAGTTCTTGCACACAAAGGCAAAGATAGTTTTAGAAGTTAATTTATTACATATACAAGCAACTCCTGCAGCTCAATTCCAGAAAAATAAACGACCCAATCAAAAAATGGGCCAAAGAACTAAACAGACATTTCTCCAAAGAAGACATACAGATGGCTAACAAACACATGAAAAGATGCTCAACATCACTCATTATCAGAGAAATGCAAATCAAAACCACAATGAGGTACCATTTCACACCAGTCAGAATGGCTGCAATCCAAAAGTCTACAAGCAATAAATGCTGGAGAGGGTGTGGAGAAAAGGGAACCCTCTTCACTGTTGGTGGGAATGCAAACTACTACAGCCACTATGGAGAATAGTGTGGAGATTCCTTAAAAACTGGAAATAGAACTGCCTTATGACCCAGCAATCCCACTGCTGGGCATACACACCGAGGAAACCAGAATTGAAAGAGACACATGTACCCCAATGTTCATTACAGCACTGTTTATAATAGCCAGGACATGGAAGCAACCTAGATGTCCATCAACAGATGAATGGATAAGAAAGCTGTGGTACAATACACAATGGAGTATTACTCAGCCATTAAAAAGAATACATTTGAATCAGTTCTAATGAGGTGGATGAAACTGGAGCCGATTATACAGAGTGAAGTAAGCCAGAAAGAAAAACACCAATACAGTATTACTAACGCATATATATGGAATTTAGAAAGATGATAATGATAACCCTGTATGCGAGACAGCAAAAGAGACACAGATGTATCGAACAGTCTTTTTGACTCTGTGGGAGAGGGAGAGGGTGGGATGATTTGGGAGAATGGCATTGAAATATATAATGTATATATTTCATGTATAATATCATAAGAATATATATATATTCTTGGAATGTATATACCATGTGTAATATCATATAAGAAACAAATCGCCAGTCTAGGTTCGATGCAGGATACAGGATGCTTGGGGCTGGTGCACTGGGATGACCCAGAGAGATGGTGTGGGGAGGGAAGATGGAGGGGGTTCAGGATTGGGAGCTTGTATACACCCATGGCGGACTCATGTTGATGTATGGCCAAACCAATACGGTATTGTAAAGTAAAATAAAATTTTTAAAAAAGGGGAAAAAAAAGAAGTTAATTTATTGATCAATCAATAGATAGAGAACAGGGAATTCATTGGTTTTTACTTTCTTTGCTGTTGCTAAAATAAGTTAGTTCTCCTAACAGGGGAAGTAACTATGAACTCTTGACCAAAGGTGCAGAGAAATTGGGTTGTTTTAAACACTGATTTTTTTTTAAAGATTCCTCTTGAACTTTAGTGATGGAGCACCAATTTAAAACAAACAGATGATTTTTAAAGCAGTACATGGGTGCCCAATTGTGCCTAGGCTTTTCTTCCATTTAAAAATTCAGTCTGAATTTTCCTGGCAGCACAGACAAGTCTTTACATACTAATCCACGTTAAGGGAAATGTTGACTTTTGGGACACTGTTGGAGTAAATATTGACTGTGAGATGCCTTCCAGAAAACCAGCAGAATCAAGATTGTTACAGACTATCATTTGGGTTTTCACCGGAGGAGCAAAACAGTGCTGGAGGTATTCTCAGTCTGTTGGTAATCATAGCAACCAGAGGCAGTGTTTGAGAGTTGGGATGGTGACCTGGAGAAGTGATGCTGGAAAACAGAAAGGATCCTTTAGGAAGTTAAATTGATAATCAGGGTTCCATTCTACCTCTTCCAGTTTAATAATTATATGCTAATTTTTAAAAAATATACAAAGTAGGGAAATGTTGACTAATAGAAGCATGTGCTTGGAGTAGTTTGTCTAGAAGAGACTTGTCCCAATCCATTTATTTTCTTATCCCTTTACATATGACATTAGATTTCAGCATAACTGGGCATAGTCAAAGTTATTGTCTGCCACCACAGAACTAAGTAAAGGAAAATATCTCAGATTCCAGGTTTTATTAACTCATAATTGGAGTAATGTTTTAGGAAGATTAATTGGAGATGTGTGCAGAAGCTGAAGATCTGGTGAAATGTCAAAGCAAAGGAGTTTGGACAGAATGAAATAGTAGTAATCCAGGATAGAGGTGTTGAAACCTGGTACTAGGATAATGGTGGTAGAAAAACAGTAAAAAACAAAATAAGAGAAATACAAAAGGAAGGATGGACAAGATTAAGTAACAATGGCATGTGGATAGAATAAGTAATAGAGGGGGTTGGAATGCTGGTCACAGAATGGCCAAATGGAAAAGGTAAAAAGTGAAAATAGGGACTGTGCTGGTGGCCTAGAGGTTAAGAATCCACCATGCAGTGCAGGGGATGTGGATTTGATTCCTGTTCAGGGAACTAAGATTCCACATACTGAGGGGCAGCTGAGTTCACATGCCACCAGCCTCAGCTAGAGAGTCTGTGCCCTGCGACTAAGATCCTGCCTGTGGCAACTAGGACCCAGTGCAGCCAAAGAAATAAATGTTTTTGTTTTAAAAAGTAAAAATAAATTGAGGAGAAAAGAGAGAAAATGTTGGTTAGGGCCAATTGGGGAAAGATTTGCTGAGATTACAAGAGTCAGAGAGAGAGAGAAGTAGAGGAGAGAAAGAGAGCTCTATCTTATGTTATTGATAACAATAAAAGAGTGGTTTGTTAAACTCAAGTAATGGGGTCTTATATGGCACCGATCTTCAGAAACAGTTTGGTTTGGTTTGGAATATTGAACTGGCTTCCCTGTCCCTATTCTTCTTCTTCTATTTCAATAAACACTTGGTTCATCTTTAACATAGTATTATTTTCTTAACAGAAGCATTTAAAACCCAGCATGTTGGATTTTTAATGAAAATATCCAAGAGTCTGTTTCCTAACGTGATCAGTGTTGGTGTGCTACGTGCTCAGTCCCTCAGTCATGTCCGATTCTGCAGCCCCACTAGGCTCCTCTCCGTGGGATTCTCTAGGCAAGAATTCTGGAGTGGGTTGCCATTTCCTATTCCAGGGGTTCTTCCGGACATATATATCAAACCCACATCTCTGGAGTTTCCTGCATTGGCAGGTGGCTTCTTTACCCTTGTGTCACCTGGGAAGCCCCAATGTTGGTATAATATGTCTAAGATTCTCTTAGACATATTTTATAATATTAGATATATTATATTATATATTGTATATCATATTTTATAATAAATGTGTTTTTGTATAATTACCTATGCTTTACATACTTGTTACAGTTATTAACCATTATTTTAAGTTAGACTTACACTATACGAAAAATAATGGCCGTCTCTCAAATGTCTTCCACCACATCAGTGGATTTCTAGAGAATTTTTACTTTCTGAGTAATAAAGGCATCAAAAGCCCTATAGGAAAATAAATTCCCTATGAGCCGTCTAATTCTCAGAGATTTATTTTAAAAATAATCCCCACTACCATCTTTGTCATACAGCTTCACTCTATCTTTTTAAGGTGCTCTATTCCATTCAGAAATCTTTATCTCTAAGGAGGCATTCGTCCAGCTTACTTTATGCTTCTGATACTTTCTTTTGGGCTTGTTAGACTCCCCTGAGAATGCTCTGGGGAGAGACTCTCCTTTGCATGTTCTTTTTCAACCCCTAGTATTTCTGGACCTCCTGTGTTCTGTATCAAGGCACGATCGTTACTGGAGAAAGTTAACAAAAGTATAAGATGTGCTGTAAGTGCTCTTTCTGGGACTTGTTCTGGTACCAAACTCTCCTTCCTCCCCCCTACTTCCGGCCCTACCAATTTGCAAGCTGTCCCAGCCTAACTGAAGCAGGGATTTAAAATCTGTTAGAGAGCTCAGCTGTTGATTTACAGAGCTGAAGTCTGCACAGAGGAATCATCTGTAATGGGATTCTTTGCTCCCGGGAGAGACATTACATAGCAGAGCTGTAAATCACTGAAGAAATAGAGGAGGAGGAAGGGGTGGGAGTTGGAGTATGCTCAGTAAAAATAGGATGTACTATTGATTAAAGCGGTTATCTTTAACTTTTTATTTTTGTCCCAAGGAAAGGAAGAGTGGATATTTAAGAAACTGAGTGTACTGTATTTGTTGTCCCAGATGGTTTGATTTGTTTGGTTTACCAGTTGTCTCTTTTTGCCTCCCAGGATTTATTTTTGCGAATTCATTTTTTTAAAAAATCTGTGTGACTGTGTATTTGACTCTGATTTACAGCCAGAAGATTTTACAATCAACCCTTTGCCCTCACTGCATTGCCCCTGAATCAAACTATCATACAGGTTTGATCAGGGTAATGTACAAGGTGTAGTGAGACAAAGTTCTAAGTGGAAATGTCCTAGCCACATTGCCAGTGCAGTGAGACTAGCCAACAGAGAAATAGATGACCTCAGGAAATGTCTGGCTTAACAAATGTATATCTTTAAATTGGAAATCTAATTATTTGCCTTAGATTTGCACTGCTGGGAACCTAATGCAAGACCATGTTAAATAAACTTATTATTTCCGTTTTTCATTTAACCTGTGGGTTGTAGTATGACCAATCTGTTTTATATCCTCAATCAACAGATGATTGTATTTGGTAATAATTTATCAAGAATAAAAATCTGTTTTTGAAACTAATCACCTCATGTTAGGTCTGCCCTTTTTCAAACCCACCATCTGATATTCATTTTGTCTGCAAGACAAACATACTGATGAAAATGCATATACCACAGGATACAGCCAGTGGAATGAAGCATTTCCACTCTTTGTATATATTTAGAACATTTTCTGTTTTCCCAACAGATGGACCAAATTTTAGTATTAAAGAAAAAAATCAATTTTACATAGTACAAACAAATTGAACAAGTACATTGTGTATTTCTAATTACTTTGTAGCAGAATGTCCAGTGGAATTTGGGGTCAAATCAGGTCATATCTAAACTCTGTGTTTTGACTTTTTTCATATTTACTAAGTTTCCCCTCCTAGATTACTGGATGAATCTCTAAATGGAAAACACTGATTTTCATGTATTTTCCAATTAGTTTATTTTTAATTTAATAACTTTTGCTTATGTACAAATATTTGACATTATTTGTTTTTCTATAAGTCCAGCAACCTTACCATATAAGGTTTACCAAAGTGATACATGGATTATAATCCTCAAAAAAATTTTTTTCTTTTTAAATTAGAGCAAATTACTCTGCTCCTGTTCTTATAAACTAGCTATATTGACTGACTTTTATCCAGCACAGTTTTGCCACTGGCTCCTCTGGAAAATTAGCTGACATTCCCAAAACTGTATTACTTTAAAAAAGTTAACTTTTAACAATATATTTGAATTTATACCAAAAATATACATGCATTTTTTCTTACTCAACTCTAATTAAAAACTATACTTATTTCACCTTTCATATATTAGACATATTATATATCTTAATTTTGTTAATAAGAAGAGCTGGGGCTACAGATTTGTTTTTAGAAGACACTCTTAGTCTGTTCTCCATCTAAATCATAAATCTGATATTTTACTCTTCTTTTAAGCTTCCTGTGGCTCCCCAGCATTTATAGGACAAGAAAGGCCTCCTTAGTTCTTTAGCATATGGTCGTACCTATGTTTTCAGCCTCAATGCTTTATTCCTCACTTTTCTATTTAGGTCCCAAGTATAGTTTTCTGGAATTTAAGTGCTTTTGCCCAGCTTCATCAGTTGTCCTCTTGACCTAGAATGACCTTCTTCATTTCCTCTCTTACCACATTCCCTTAAGTTCAGGACTTAATGTCATATTCTAAGAAGTCTTCCATGATTCACAGCTCCCGGTACCAATGCCTCTATCATGGGCTGTGTTGCACAAAATATCCAGAGTATTGGGAAGACAGATGACAGACAAGTAAACCATTTCAACTGTGTCAAGTGATGTAAAGGAAATTAGTATGGTGCTGTGAGAAAGAAAAGTGGGATTAGGCTACTTAATGGTCAAGAAAGAGTCTTAAAAAGTGACACTTAAACTGAAACTGAAAATATAATGTTTTAGGCAGAGAGTCACATACAAAACTCCAAAGTGAAAAGATTGGTGTATCTGAGCAACCAGAGAAGAGGCCACTTGCCTCAAGTGATTGAGGGATGAGATAAGGTTGGAGAGCTAAATGGAAGCCAGACCAGGTATCTATACCACTGGAGGCTTTCTTTCTTTCTTTTTTTTTTTTAATGTCAGTAGACACACATTTTATTGTCCATTGCCAATAACAAATTACCCCAAAGTGAATGACCACTTATTACCTTTCATAGTTTCTTTGAGTCTGGAATTTAGGAATGTCTGGTTCTGGCTTGAGATATCTCATGAGAATACAGTCATCTGAAGGTTTGACTGGGATGGGAGGATACACTTTCAGGGTATTTTCCTTGTTATGATTCTCAAGTTCTTGCTAAGGGAGACCTCACTTTCTTTTCATGTGGGCATCTCCAAAGGGCTACTTGAGTTGATTTTTTTAAAAATTTTAATTAATTAATTTTAATTGGAGGCTAATTACAATGTTGTGGTGGTTTTTGCCGTACATTGACATGAATCAGCCATGGGTGTACATGTGTCCCCCATCCTGAATCCTCCTCCCACGTCCCTCCTCATCCCATCTCTCAGGATTGTTCCAGTGCACCGACTTTGAGTGCTCTGTTTCATGCATCGAACTTGGACTGGCGATATATTTCACATATGATGATATACATGTTTCAATGCTATTCTCTCAAATCATCCTACCCTCGCCTTCTCCCACAGAGTCCAAAAGTCTGTCCTTTATATATCTGTGTCTCTTTTGCTGTCTCACATATTACTCAGCTATTGAAAAGAATGCATTTGAATCAGTTCTAATGAGGTGGATGAAACTGGAGCCTATTATACAGAGTGAAGTAAGTCAGAAAGAAAAACATCAATACAGTCTATTAATGCATATATATGGAATTTAGAAAGTTGCTAACAATGACCCTATATGTGAGACACCACTGGAGGCTTTTAAGCAAAGGAATGTCATGGATATATTCCCTTTCTTGATGCTGTTATATAATAGATTGTAGGTGAGCAAGCATCTCAGGGGAATCAGCAAGGAGACTATTTGCACACGTTTGGGCTAGGGATAACTTTCAAACAGTTGATCTAGAGATCCCACTATCTTCAGGATAGTTACTGATAGTTACAGTTGACCCTTGATCAACTTGGGTTTCTGCTATGCGGGTCCCCTTACATTTGGATCATTTTCAGTTAGTATGTATTAATACTGCAGTACTACATCATTTGCATCAGTTGAGTTCAGGGATGTAAAACCACAAATAAGGAGGGCTGAGTGTAAAGACAGGTGGATTTTCAGCTATTCAGAGGCAACTATGTCTCTTAAAAGTTCTTTTGGAAACCCAAGTGAAGAATTATTTGGCAATATTATTATTGCTCTTGCAGTAATAACGCCAGTGACTGGAGAAGTAGTCAGTGTTGAGGCAATGCAGGTGGCACAGGCCGAGGGAAGGAAAGTAGATTTTCTCCAAGCGCAAAGTGACACCATGGAGGGTTTTAGGCATGGAGTGACATGCTTCAGGAGTTTTAAAGGTGTGCAAAAACTAGATTATAAAACTGCAAAAGCAGAAGATAACAAATATGATAGGAGGCTGTTGTAAAAATCAGAGGAAATATGATGGACGTATAGAGTAATGGCAATGCGAGATAGCGGGCGGTAATCAGATTCTCAGTGTTTAGGACTAGGTTGGATGTGGGGAATATGAAACAGAAAGATGTCCCTGGTTTCTTGAATGACCAAGTAGATAGAGGTGTCAAGTAAATAGAGGACAGTGTTGGGGGCAAGATCAGTAGTTCAATTTTGGAGATATTAAATTTTAGACATCTGTATCTAAATAAGATTTTTAAAGTAGACAGCTAAATATATGGATTTGAAAGTAATGTACATGTAAGTATTTATAAATTAAAGAAATATCATATTATGAATATAGGTCTGTTTTTTTCATTAAAACCAAATTACAAGAATTTTTCCATATCTATAATATAGAATTACTTCATTTTTTAAAAGTTACATGATAGTATAATTTAATCAAATTTTACATATGTGGTAATTATTATGTATTTTATTACATAATTGTTCAAGTATTTCTATAGGATTTCAAGAAGTAGAATTTATCAATCAAAACGTATACACATTTTGAGTTCAGATAGAAACTGCTGCCCTTGAAAAGAACTGTACCATTTAACCAGGTATTAGAGTGCCAATTTCCCTACATTGGACTCTTATCAATTTGTATTATGCTTTACAGTCTGAAAGGGGAAAATGTAATCTTAGTGTTATTTTACTTTACTTTCTTGTTATACATGATGTTGAGCATTTTTTCATGTTTATTAGCCATTCCATTTTTTGGTTTTCTGTAAAAAGATATGAAATCATTCTAGAAATGAAAAAGCAAAATAAAATTCAGATATTTAAGAGAAATAAAATGAGAAGTTAAAAAATAAAGGCAGAAAGAGGGAAGAACGGTAACAGGAAAGCATAAAGTAAAAAGTAGAAGCCTAATTACTATTTGCTTTTTTGTTATAGTCTCATAAGGTGACTTAGAATTTTGAAGCGTGACTGGTTGGGGGAGGGTTAAATATTTTATGAAACTCGCATTATGCTTTTGTGTATAAAAATATGTTAATAAAATACTAAAGGTAGGTTTTGGAAGGCATTTTAGAAATCAGTGTTGTTGTTATTGATTTTTGATATTTATTTGTCTGGCTGCAGCAGGTCTTAGTTGCAGTATGTGGAATCTTGTTTTCTGACCAGGTAACGAACCTTGGCCCCCTGCATTGGGAGCGTGGAGTCTTAGCTGCTAAACCATCAGGGAAATCCCTGGAAATCAGTGTTTTAATGTCTGTTTTAGTTACCTATGTTATACATATATACATACACATATACATATATAAAATATATATTATTATCTATATATTAAGAGACTTGAAAACAAATCTGTAAATGCTCAAGAAGCTTTGATGGTTAAAATAGAGAATGATAACGAGGAGCCCCATGAAGTACTTTTTTCCCTTGGAGTGGCCCAGTGTATTTCATAGAGCATCTGTTCTTTGCAGGCTACTGCCATAGTCAGAGCAAACTCAGTAAGAGGTCAGCCACAGCCATGTGTATCCTGTTCTATTAATAAAGGAAATGTTGACTAGGACACTAGTGATTAGACACAACTACTTTTCTAAAATGTCATTGAATTGATCTTTATCTGTAAAGCCAACACAGACATACGGATATTTAAAATGAGCTCCTTGCCTCTCAGATTTCAGTAGGATAAAGCCTGGTGTTTCATTTCACACCCATGGAATAGTGGCTCCGAATGGCAAGAAGTCTTTTAAAATTCTATTTGTTAAAGCTTTTATTTTCAAATACTACTCCAATTATTAGGGTTCTTGGAGTATATATTTTTAATTACAAAGCAATGTAACTTTTGTTTAACTAGACTCTGATCACTATATTCTACACCTTTCCCCCAAGGAATCTGATACTGTGCTCTCAGAGTTCCAGTTCATGGTGGTTGGACCAAGTTGGCGTGTCCCCAGAGTGTGCTGGCCTTCTTTGGAAACTGCTGCTAAGTCACTTCAGTCGTGTCTGACTCTGTGCAACCCCATAGACGGCAGCCTATCAGGCTCCCCTGTCCCTGGGATTCTCCAGGCAAGAACACTGGAGTGGGTTGCCATTTCCTTCTCCAGTGCATAAAGTGAAAGTGAAGTCGCTCGGTTGTGTCCGACTCTTAGCGACCACATGGACTGCAGCCTACCAGGCTCTTCCATCCATGGGATTTTCCAGGCAAGAGTACTGGAGTGGGTTGCCATTGCCTTCTCCGTCTTTGGAGACTATGATCAAATCAGTTTTCTCATTTCAACAGTAGGAATGATGAGTTAAACATAGCCCAGCACTGTGGATTCTTTGTGGTGATCCCTAACTTCAACAGCAGTTAGTTCAGTTCAGTTCAGTCGCTCAGTCATGTCCGACTCTTTGCGACCCCATGAATAGCAGCACGCCAGGCTCTCCTGTTCATCACCATCTCCCGGAGTTCACTCAGACTCACATCCATTGAGTCGGTGATGCCATCCAGCCATCTCGTCCTCTGTCGTCCCCTTCTCCTCCTGCCCCCAGTCCCTACCACCATCAGAGTCTTTTCCAATGAGTCAACTCTTCACATGAGGTAGCCAAAGTACTGGAGTTTCAGTTTTAGCATCATTCCTTCCATAGAAATCCCAGGGCTGATCTCCTTCAGAATGGACTGGTTGGATCTCCATGCAGTCCAAGGGACTCTCAAGAGTCTTCTCCAACACCACAGTTCAAAAGCATCAATTCTTCGGCGTTCAGCCTTCTTCACAGTCCAACTCTCACATCCATACATTACCACTGGAAAAACTATAGCCTTGACTAGAAGGACCTTAGCTGGCAAAGTAATGTCTCTGCTTTTGAATATGCTATCTAGGTTGGTCATAACTTTTCTTCCAAGGAGTAAGTATCTTTTAATTTCATGGCTGCAGTCACCATCTGCAGTGATTTTGGAGCCCCCAAAATAAAGCCTGACACTGTTTCCACTGTTTCCCCATCTATTTCCCATGAAGTGATGGGACCAGATGCCATGATCTTCATTTTCTGAATGTTGAGCTTTAAGCCAACTTTTTCAGTCTCCTCTTTCAGTTGTTTCACACTAAATGTCCTAAGTGGTGGGCCTATTAGGAAAATTGAGTCCTTTAAGGCAAATAACTATTTTTACTATTTTTAAGTTTATTTTACCCTTTTGGCTGTGTTGGGTTTTTGTTGTTGTGCATAGGCTTTCTCTAGTGGCAATGAACAGGGGCTACTCTTTGTTGTGGTGTGCAGGCTTCTCACTGTACTGGTTCTCTTCGCTGCCTGGCTTGTGGAACACAGGCTCTAGGGTGCCTGGGCTTCAATAGCTGCAATACACAGTCTCAGTAGTTGTGGCATGGGCTTAGTTGTTCTGCAGCATATGGAATCTTCCTGGACCAGGGATCAAGCCTGTCTCCGGGATCAAGCCTGTCCCCTCTATTGGCAGGTGGATTCTTATCCACTGTACTACCAGGGAAGTCCCAAATAACTATTGTTAAAACTGGGAAATTTGGCTACCACACATGTGCAGACTCTGTTCTAAAAATGTTTTATGTACTAAATGATGGAATCATGAACTAAATAAGAGTCAGAAGTTGACTAATATTTACCTTTACGGAAGACAATATGAAATGTCTGTTAATGCCTTGAAACTGAGGTTAACTTTTCAGTGATAATTTAAAGTTATTTACTACTTTCTTCATGTACAGCTTATATTACTTGTGGGCATGATATTACTCAACCATATAATTTAGCTTCTAATTTCCTAATCATCTTATTTTAAGGATAGAAGAGGAAGAAGTTATAGTACTGAAGTTTTCTTATAGTAGGTTAATTGCAAGTGTGATGACATATGTGAATTACATGTAAAAGTATACAGCAAGATAACATAAAAAGACATTTGATAGCAGCAGCTTTTGAACTTTATTCCTAAATATTACAGCTGTGCTCTCATTATGCAGTCTGTACATCATGCTATCTCCTAACTTCAGTGGTCATATACAATAATAGACCTTTGGATTTAATATCCTTGACTTCACTCTTCATGCATAGTCCCAAAGTTGTGAAGGGTACTAATTTGTTGCTTGGTGGAAGCATGCCTTTACATTTCTTAAACTGGATAGGGGCAAATCACTGTGTTTAGAGAGTAAGCCCAGCCAGTTACAGAGCAAGAACTTCTCAGGGCAATTTAGTTGCTCCAATTTGATCATCGCTATATGGTAATTCTTGAGAAGAGTAAAGATTTGCTGTATTTGTGAAAAGTAGTCCATAGGGAAAAAACCCAAGAGCCAAGTGGTGAGTATGATAAAAGTGAGAATGTAAAAGCCTCTGAAAAGTGATGTTTATTTATTTCACCATGATTTAGGTGTATGAAGGGAGCTTATTATATACTCCACCGAGAAAGAAAAATGATTTATACATCTATTCTGGGAATGCTGTAGCCAATATAAGAATTGCTCATCAAATAAGCATTTTTAGCAAAGTCGAAAAGGCCATTGACTTTTGGCATGATAAACATTCACCATTTGGGGGAATAACTGGGTTCTTATCTATCAAGTACGTGAGACAGTATTTAGCACATAAAAACCATGCAAATATTATCTGCTGTGATCATGGTGATTTTAATGATGATGTAATTCTGGATGAGACTGTGAGAGAAAACCAAAGACCTCTATAGGTATTTGCATACATCAATTATCAAGGGTCAGCTGTGGTGTCTCCCAGTTAATAATAAGTATTCAAAGGTAAAATGCTTGATATGGCTTGATCAATTTATTCTCATCACTGCTTATTTCTTTAGAAGTTCTCATGAATCTCAAAAGCATAAATATCTCTATTACTTTTAAAATGATCTCAATTAGAGTTTCTGGGGGAAAATGTGTACATCTGTGAGTGGTTTAATATAAACACATAATAATTGAGAATTTGTTGTTTTCACTTGCTAAGTTGTGTCCGAGTATTTGTGACCCCATGGAGTGCAGGACACTAGGCTCCCCTGTCCTTCACCATCTCCTGGAATTTGCTCAGATTCATGTCCATTGAGTGAGTCAGTGATGCTATCTAACCATCTCATCCTCTGTTGTCCCTTCAATCTTTCCTAGCACCAGGGTCTTTTCCAATGAATTGGCTCAATTGCATCAAGTGGCCAAAGAATTGGAGCTTCAGCATCAGTCCTTCCAATGAATATTCAGGACTGATTTCTTTTAGGATTGACTGGTTTGATCTCCTTGCAGTCCAAATGACTCTCAAGAGTCTTCTCCAGCACTATAATTCAAAAGCATCAATTCTACAGTGCTCAGCCTTCTTTATGATCCAACTCTCACATCCATGATCTCACATCTCACATACATGACTACTGGAAAAACCATAGCTTTGACTATACAGACCTTTGTTGGCAAAGTGATGTCTATGCTTTTTAATACCTTTTTTTTCACTTTCAATTTAGAATTTAAGAACCTTTAAAAGGAGCATTTTAAACATTTTAAAAATTGAGTTTAGCTATTTCTCTAGGTTCTGTCTGAAAGACTTCCCCTTGCTCTTAGATGCCTGGCAGATCCCTTTTCTTATCCTTAAGCCTGAGTCCAAGTCCTGCTTCCTGCTGAAGCCTCCCAGGCTCCCCCAGGCTCATGGACTTCATGCTGCCAATGTACCACTCTCTGCCTTGCTGTGTTACATCCTGAATTGTCATAAATTTGCATTTCTCATGCTAGACAGCAAGCCTGTTGACAAAGAAAGTAGGTCCTTACTAATTGTATGAATGATCCTCAAATCATTTCACATGTGACAAAAGCAGATAAGAGAGACCTAATATTTCAAACAAAGGACCTGGTGGGCTACAGTCCATGGGGTCATAAAAGAGTTGGACATGACTTAGCAACTGCACAACAACAGCAATATTTCAAGCAATGCAGATGCCAGGCAGTGACCATATCAGAAAAACTGTAAGCTTCTCCCTGTCCCCTGGAAAAGATTTTAAATTATGAGTTGATAGCACACAGCAATAGTAGAGGAAAGTTGTTTTTATAAAAACAACTTTTATAAGAGAAATCTTTCATTCAGAAAAATATAGAGAAGAAATATAAAGAGGCTTTCATCTGTCCCTAAATGTTATCTTAGCATCATTAGTGACATTGTTGAATTAGTGTGGTTAGTTTTGTAAAAACAATTGAGTATCTACTGCATTTCAGGTACTATGCTATTGTTTCTCAATATTTCATCTTACTCAACCCTCACAGCAATCCTATTCTGAATGTCATTGTATTTTCCCAGTTTTCAGATAAGGAAATTAAGGCTAAGACAAGCAGTACATCCAAAGTCACAGGTAATAAGTGGCAGACTAAAATTTGAACCAGATATTCTGACTCAACTGGAGTTTTCTACCCACCATTCTATTCCAATTTTAATTCTTACTCACCTAGATGATTATCTGAGCACTGGAGATACTTTTCACGTTATGTCAAGATGTCTTAAGTTGTTAACACGTACAAAGGTGTGCTATATTTCCCGAGCCCTGGCTCTCCCGCTATCTGTGCCATGGATTTATGGTTGATTTTGCCTGTCCAATCCTGTGTTCTCAGCATTAACATCTGGACTAGTAGGACCATTGAGAGGACCATGTCAAGACGTCAGTGTGTCTGTACCTTTCACTGAGCTTTCTCTGGCTAGGTTGTTGCTTTTACTGGGGGAAATTTGCTTAGAGGGCCACAGATGAGTCAGGGTTTTCATTATGCTTAGACACCAACACTAATTCAGAGATGTCACCAATGATGCTAAAATAACATTAAGGGACAAGTGGAAACATTTTTTTTTTTCTTCTCTTATCCAGATTTTTCTAAACTAAATCCTTTATTCTTTACTTCCAAGGAAAAGCACCAAGCCTGTCATTGAGGTAAATGAATACACATGGGTGCTGATGGAGTCAGATTAAGAAAAAGGAAAGAGAAATGAGAACAGGTGTTGGAGAGACAAACTAAGAAAAGGCTGTGCACTTGCCTACACCTGGGCCCTGGGTTCCTCTGGCAGGTTTTATCTCCATGCGCTTCTGTTTATAAATAATTATTCTCCTGGACTAAGATTGTCTTCCATTTTCACTTGTTGTTTGCTGGATTCCTTTAGTCACACAGATGTTGTACCAGAAATAGGAAAATGTATGTGCTGCCTCTTGATATAAAATTGTTTTTATAAACAGTCCTTTAACTTGCCCATAAAATAACTGGGACATAAATCATTGAGGAAAAAACTCTGAAGAGGGAACAGAACATTAGCACTTAAAGCCACTCTTCCTTCTCCAGTATCATCTCCTGTACCTCTTTGTAAGGCTCTCTCTGCGTTACACCGGGTAGTTAAAATCACGGGATGCTGCTTTAGCAGGTGGACTGGGTAGATATGGTGAGTAATCATAAGTATAGTTTAAAACTCAATGGTAGACCAGAAAAATCAGATTTATATGTAAAAGTTTTAAGCTTGATTTCCATCACTTTGCTTTCAACGTTTCTATTTTTAATTTATGCAAACTAGAAACACCAATTTGGGTAAAACTATATCAGATTTTTCCTTTTCAAATGTTACCAAAGTACAAATATCTCTTTAGAGTAAAATTTGGATTATATAAAATGGAAAAAAAAACCCCAAACAATGGCAGAGGTGGTGCCTTTATACTGACATGGTTCCAGTTGCTGAAGAAGACTATATGAGCTTTGGGTACCACATCTATCACAATAGCTGAAACTCCATCCCCTCTACCCCCACCCCACCCACATCCCGATCCCAGCCTCCTTTGTTGGGTTCTATAGGGACAGAGCAGCATCAAGATTATATATTTAACCTATAGCACTTTCCCACAAATGTGGATAAAGATAGTTAACGCAAGTGTCTAAAATTCTGTTCAGTAATTCAGCAGAATAAATTCTGGTTTTGGAGCAAAGAATACATGCAATGATTTTTGGAGCATTGACTAGCCTGGCAACTGGTTTGATCGTCTCTTCCAGCGATCAGCTTTGAGCAATCTGAAAATTATACAGTCCTTTCAGCCTGATGGCTTACTTGAGTGTGGTGAGTGAGAAGTGATGTTGGGAGTTTGAGTAGCAATCGTATAGACACATTCTTTAAAATAATTAGAAGTAAATGCAGAAACTTTGAGATGGTAGAGGTTTTAAATGGATCGGTATCTCTTTTTTTTTAATGTAATTGTCATACTTCGGTTGAAAAGATGAATGAATATTAAATGAATTAATTCTTCCCTTAAAGTGTGCCAGGAAAATCAAGGTAGATGAATGAGGACTTTTTTTTTTTTCACCAAGAGAAATAGATTTCTTAGGCAAGTTATAGTGAGTGGTCTGAAAATTCTGGCTTTTTAATGTCAAAAAATAAGTTCCAGACTATTCGAGGTAATTTTTAGCCAAGGTTTTTGCATGAGTAGTTCTTGGAAGTGCTGCATGTAATCTGGCCAAGCTAATGTAATGGCCAGTTCTTGGAATAAATAACAACGTGTCATCTCATAAGAGAGTCCTGCTACAACAGATAATTCATACTGGTGATTTGACAACTAACCTCATTACTTTTCAGTAAGTTTTGGTCTGTATCATCTGTCTTTCTAATCTGTAAATCATTCTCTGGTGTCTTCACTTTGGTAAGTGATAAAATGACTTGGCATTAGTTGCTGTTGTAGAAAAAAAATGTTTTTAAAAAAATTGATTTGTTGCAGGATTATGCTGTTTCTTTATTTTGTGAGAGCTCCACTTTGGGTAGGGTGAGTTGTAAATTTAGCACGTTATTACTGGAAGAAATGGCAAATTAAAAAATATTTACTTTAGAGTTACCCTTGGTGAGTAATACTATATTTATTATATTTCTGTGATTCTAAACCTCTATCTCTTGTTGCATCTGACATCAAGTTAGTATAGTTATTTCCTTTTAAAAGGAGAACTAACATAAAATATATATGTTCTTTGTAAGATAACCCCAATTGTAGAAGCATTAAAATATGGGGAAAATAGGAATTAAGGAAATTAAGGAAATAATGTTGGCTAAGGTTTGTCTGAGATTCTGGCACAGTGTTTTAGGAAACTAATTGTTGATAATCTTGGACAGTATGTAATTTTGTAGGCTCTCTGGTTTTGCCACTCAGTAAAACAAATTGTTGAAAGATTTTGCTAGCAGTTTCCTTCTTGATTTTGTACTGTGTTGGTAAATCTTTTCCCAGGGACCTTATTTTAGCAAGTTGTTTAATAAATACATGAATATGCATGCTGTTTTACATACATATAATATTTTAAGAATGGGGTATGATTTCAGCTAAGGGGAGAAAATTGAGATATTATATTGGGTTGGCCAAAAGTTTGTTCGTGTTTTCTGGCAGCATCCCCAAATGAACTTTTTGGTCATCCCGTACTTCAGAACAAAATACTAAAACTAATACAGGAAATTTTTCATGAACATTTGGAAATATTGCAAAAAGCTTAGAAAAGTAGGCCAATGACTGTTCTCTATCATTAGTGAGACAACAGTGGGGAAAGCTACACTTTGCAAATGTGATACTCTGTATATTATTCAGTTATTTAAATGTAAACATGTTTATCTGAACAGTTTACATTGTTTTTCATATACTGTTTTTTTTTTTAACTTAAATATCTTTGGAATAACTGGTGGGCTAAAGCCCAGAACACAGTACCATTTCCATTACCTGTCAGCTTTTTTTTTTTTTTTTAAGAAAATTACATTGTTATATACTCAATAAGTGGATAATGGGCTTTATTTTTTAAGAAGAAAAAAGACAAAATATTCTAGGGATACAATGACTGTATATTTTATTTAGGCAAGGAACACACTGTCTGTGTATTATGCTATAGTTCTTTTCATTTTGTGTGTAATGTGCTTTAATTTCACATGCACTGGTATATCTAGCTTTGAAAAATCTTAACTTTGAATCACATCATATATATATGCATGAAAGGTATACAGTATATTGATTTATAGGGGAAAGTAAATTTCAAAATATACATAAAGCAAATCTAATCCATAAGTGCACTATTTAAAAACGAAAATGTATGATAACTAGGTAAGTGAATTCAATTCTTAACAGATGTTGCATTATGTTCATAGTTTGTAACAAACCTTTTTTAAAAAGACTTTTGTGTATCATTCTACTACCCAATATGGCTATTTACTAAAATATAATGGGTGGATATTGACATAATTCTTAGGGTATAAATAAGAGAAAGGAAACAAGATACCATGTTGGCTATAGATGGAAACTAAGGACCAAAAACAAGAGGTTAATTTTGAAGAGCTGTCTCTGAGCTTCTTGTGGAAGTCAGTCAAAATGGGATTGAACCTGAAGACTTGCTTCTCTGACCTTTGCTGTCTCCAGAATTCTTTTTATTGTGGTGTGTGTGCGCGTCTGTGTGTGCATGCATGTGCGTGCATGCATGCAATGAGGTGCAGATAGATGTATGAACAATGGCTACTTACATGAAATAATTGGGGAGGCAATATTCTGGAGGGCAGTATCCTTAGGGGATTTTAAAGTTACACATACATGTGTCTCATGGAGTGCTGCCTCTGATCATATGGCTGGTTGAATCCAAAGCAGAGATTGGAAGGGATGGGTATAGATCATAATTAATTCCCTGGTCTGGCCTCTGTCCTTATTCCTCTTTGTGAAACAAGGGCATGAAAAGGTGTTTTAAAATCAGGAAGCACTATAGTGTAATAGTTACGAGACTCAGCCACAGAATCAGCAAATTTGGGTTGAGCCCTGGCTCTGCCCATGCCAGGTTTCCACAGCAGGTGCCTCTGACTAATGAGCTATTTACTGGGCTCAGAAGGGAGGGAGGGAGCATGTGGCCTCCCAGGGGCTCAGCAGCTGGTCCGTCTTCTGGAGGAACCCTCAGAAGGCTAATGGCTGCTCACGCCAGAGGCAAGAGGTGGTCAGAGAATGGGTGGAACAATTCTGGATCTTGTTTTTCTCAGAGGTGTTTACCTGATCATTAGCCATTTGGTGGCACAGAAAATGTTCAATCCATCCATCTTCCTGTCTAGTGGCTTTTTTCAGTTACCCCATGAATTATACATTTTCACTGACTTAACACGTAACTTTGGCCCAGGTGCCCTTAAATGCAGCACTAACATGAAATGCATGTGTTGGCTCTGCGGTCAGGTTTCAGGTTAGTAGATAAAACACTCTTGACATCTTTAATACCCTTTATAGGGTCTTATATAAATAATAGTTGTCAGTTGATAGTTTTTTCTTCCAAGCATCGATGACATTTCAAAATAGAATTTAGTGGGTGGCTGCAGGTTGTTTTTGGAAAATAAAGACAAGCTATTTACTTGCTTTACCATCAAATGACTCTTTCATTATTTTGCCATTTAAAAAATGTCTTAATGCCCCATGGAACATGTGGCACCAATGAGCTAATCATAGTCAAAGAGAACATTGATTCTAAGAGTGGTTTGCAGCAGTGCTCTCTACTTGCATTATGCTTACAGAGGGAAAGATTATTAACACTTAATGTTGAGTGGGTTCTCAGAATGCCTGGTCTTGGGTAGAGCGACACACAGAGCTAAGGAACGTGTGGCCTGGGTGTTGGGACAGTGAGGGGAAGATGATGTTTTGTGGGGGTGTTTTCTTGGAAAATAACATACATTAAGAAAAGTACATTTCTGAACTGTACAGTTTCATGAATATTTACCAGTTGTCTATGACAAGCTGACTAGGAGCAAGAAACAGATGTTACTAGACCATTAAAATCTCCCCTTGTAACTCCTCCCAATTAGTATTAACATATCCCGAAGAAACCATTGTCCTAACTTTTAACTTCCTAGTAGTGCTGCTTTTGAACTTGATTTTGATGCAAAGAGCATGCTTACTTTTGCATCTGGCTTGTTTGTTCAACATTGTATCTGTTAAAGTCATTCATGTTACATTCAGTTGTGATCTGTTCATTATAACTGATGTCTAGTGTTGATTGAGTAAACTATAGTTTACGTTGATGAGTATATGGATAGTGTTCAGTTTCTACTGATTATAAATAGTGGTGTTGTGAATATTATGATAAATGTCTTTTGGTGAATATGTGAACATTTCTGTAGGGTATATAATGATGAGAGGGAAATAACTAAGAATCATAGAAATGTTCAGCTTTAGTAGGTAATACCAATTTTTCATCATATGTATTACCATTTAAAAATGCAAATAATCACTGCAGCTCTCTTGCTGTACCATGGTTTCTGAATTATAGACTTAAATGGAAAGACTGTACCAAAAGATTATGGACTAGTCTTTAATGCAGACACGTTTGTAAATAGACATATACTATATTCATTGCTGGGGCTGCTGCTAAGTTGCTTCAGTCGTATCTGACTCTGTGTGACCCCATAGACGGCAGCCCACCAGGCTCCCCCATCCCTGGGATTCTCCAGGCAAGAACACTGGAGTGGGTTGCCATTTCCTTCTCCAATGCATGAAAGGAAAAGTGAAAGTGAAGTCGCTCAGTCGTGTCCGACTCTTAGCGACCCCGTGGACTGCAGCCTACCAGGCTCCTCCGTCCATGGGATTTTCCAGGCGAGAGTACTGGAGTGAGGTGCCACTGCCTTCTCCAACTATATTCACTATATGGACTATATTTACTAGTATTGTTATATACAGTTTGTAATAGTTTTACCTGAATATTGCTTTTTATCTAACTGCTTTCAGACACTCCTATTAAGCTCATTTTTACAGACAAGGTACAGAGAAACAACTTTTCCAAAATTCTATAGTAGGAAGTAGGGAAGAATATGCACTCTTTCTTTACATGTAACATCTTTAAAACAAGATCTTAAAAGTCTGAGCAGATATAATCCTGAAGACCAGACCTATATGCAGAGAAAGCTTATAAGCTCAGCAGAGCCATGAATAATTCTGTAGAAGACAAAGCATTTGGATAATCTACATTAAAACATCTGAGATGAAACACTGTAAAGCAATTATATTCCAGTAAAAAGAATAACCTATTGAATACTGAAAAAAGATGAATGTTAGAGGAACCTATTGTGGTAATCATTTTACAGCATGTAAACCATACTGTCATGCTGTATGCCTTAAATTTATACAATGATATATGCCAGTTATTTCTCAATAAAACTGGGAAAACATTTTAAAATATCAGATGAAAAATTTCTACCATATAATATTTACCAATGCTAAATCTATACCAACCTCAGTGAGCATAGTTGAGAGCCATGGTTAAGAATACAGGTCCTGGAACTGGGCTGTCTGCATTTAAATCCCAATAGCCCATCCAGAGAAACTAGTTCTCTGCAGAAAGTGCACGAGACGTTGTACTTCCCTTGTGATGCTTTCTGCTGAGGTCTTGTACTGCAGTTTTGCTTTGTTTTGTTTTTTTCCTGTGTCTCTCTACCTGACCACAAACTCCCTAAGGAACAGGTGCTACATCACAGTTATTTTTAATCCCTCAGGGTGCCTAGTGCATATCTTAATGATAAACATCAATAAGTAATTGTTGCAGGAGCAGTGAGATACTTAGCCTTTTATGACATTTACTATTTAAACTGCATCTACTTTCTGAAGAACCAGAAACAACTTGCGAGGAAAAAAAATGCAAAATGTGGTATTTACATGTTTTATGGCAATTGAGATAAGCAGAGTACACCATTTAGGCAATGACTGACTTAAATTTCTTGTAGTTGAATGGAAAGTGGAACACATGTGGAGTAAAATGGTTCCTATTTTCTAGGAGAAAATAAATACGTATCTTGGAATTATTTATTTATATGTCTTCCTTCTTTCTAGATAGGGCAGCTTGTTGTGAATGGGGAATGTGTCGTATTTAAATTTGTATCCCCAGAGCCAGTCAGTCACAGTGTTTAACATGTGGGCAGATGAATGAATGAATGAAAAAGCAAAAGAAAAAAGAGGGAAAAAGGAAGAGAGAAAAGACATTTCTGGGAATTTTCATAAGAATATTGGAATGACTGATACATGTTTGCCATAGCAATGTAAGAGAATGTAGAGCACAGAGGTTCAGAGCCAGAGCTGGTCTGCTTGGGTATAAATTTTGACTTTTTCTTGGAGCAAGTTACTTAACTTCTCTGGGCATCAATTGCTTCATCTATAAAGTGGGTTAATAATATTAATAACTGACTCTTCAGAAAACGAAGACCATGGCATCTGGTCCCATCGCTTCATGGGAAATAGATGGGGAAACAGTGGAAACAGTGTCAGACTTTATTTTGGGGGGCTCCCAAATCACTGCAGATGGCTATGGTTTTTCCAGTGGTCATGTATGGATATGAGACTTGGACTGTGAAGAAAGATGAGCGCCAAAGAATTGATGCTTTTGAACTGTGGTGTTGGAGAAGACTTGAGAGTCCCTTGGACTGCAAGGAGTTCCAACCAGTCCATTCTGAAGGAGATCAGCCCTGGGTGTTCTTTGGAAGGAATGATTCTAAAGCTGACACTCCAGTACTTTGGCCACCTCATGCGAAGAGTTGACTCATTGGAAAAGACTCTGATGCTGGGAGGGATTGGGGGCAGGAGGAAAAGTGGATGAAAGAGGATGAGATGGCTGGATGGCATCACCCACTCAATGGTTGTAAGTTTGAGTGAACTCTGGGAGTTGGTGATGGACAGGGAGGCCTGGCATGCTGCGGTTCATGGGGTTGCAAAGAGTCGGACACGACTGAGCGACTGAACTGAACTGAAGAATCATAAAATAGTGCTTTTAAAGGTTTTGGCATATAAGCACTTGACAAACATCAGCAATTAATTCGTTTGGCATCTTTTTATCAGGGCTACACTGTTCCAGGCACTATCCTGTGTGCAGATGCTACAGAATTTAGCAAAACAGGTTTTATGGAGCTTGTATTCAAGTAGGGTATGGAGACAGAGAACAAATAGCCATACAAAATCAGAGCCTGGTGAGAGCAATGAAATAGAAAAGGACAAAGGCACAGAAGGAATCATGGTAGTGAGATGGCCTCTAGGAGAAATGGAGTGTGGATGTCCGAGGGAAGAAACCTAGGTGGAGAAGCAGTGAGCATAGGCCTTGTAGTGTGGAGTGTGCTGGATGTAACCAGGAGCAACAAGGGGTCCAGTGAGCCTGGAACAGCAATGAGCAATAAGTGAGATGGAAGGGGTAGGAGGCTTGTAAAGACTTGTATGGTTTGGGGCATAGGAGCAATGGAAGCTGATTTATAATTGTAAAGGATAATCCTGGCTGCTATGTGAGATGAGATAGTAGCAAGATGTCAGAGGAAACAAGGGTGACAATTAGGAGGCTATTAAAATAGGCCAGACAAGAGTTGATGATGGCTTAGACTAGGGTGGTAGCAGTGGAGATGGGAAGAAGAGATTAGAATTGCGATGCAGATAAATTTAGACTTAACTTGATTTGCTATTTGATTGGAAGAGGGTGAGCGAGAAAGAGAAGTGAAGGTAAACCCCAGGATTTGGGGGTTCAAGGAACAAGGGCAACTGGAGATGTCATTAACTAAGATGGAAAAGATGAAGATGATTTCTTCTGGGTGCTGGGAATGATCAAAGAGTCTGATTTGAGTATAATCTTTTATTCATTTATTCATTCACTGTTTTATCAATCTCTGACTGGGTACCAGTGCTAGACACTGTTCTAGACTCTTGGGGTGGATCATTGGGAAAAAAATGAAACAGAAAAGATCAAAACTCTCCTCTTTAGAAGTTTTCATTCAACTATGAGAAGATAATAATAAAATCATAAGTATTATAAATAATAAGTGAATTTGCCATTACTAATTCACTGCCCTGGTCAGCTCTGTCTGCTTCTAAAGGTGTTGATTTGAGTATAAGTGGAAAAGATACAACCTTTTCCACTGTGTCTGATGATACTTTCTTCCAATTTGCATTTTTCTCCTCATCCCTGTTCAGATGCAATAAATAGGCTTTTTGGGTCACACAATTCATACCAGTTACCATCTCTAGTGTTAATTTATATCTGAATTCTCCATAATGAAATACGCACATGCATACTTATCTAAACTGAGCATTGCATAGATATTTATGGGTGTGGGGTGGTCTAGTTTAGGGGCACCAGCTCCTTTCTGCTTAATCGTAAGTTGTTCCAAGTAAGTAATTTATTCCAGAATCATCTTGTCATAGTTATTCTACATCAAATTTATATTTTTCTGCTCACACTAAAAACCTGTCTAGCTTCTTGCTCACAGTTAGTCCAATCTGGTGCAGCATTTTCCAGTGTGTTCCATATTACTCTAGTCTAAGAGATAGACCACAAGAAACGTGTTCCATGATAAAACAAGTTTAAGAAAAGCCACCTTTCGCGTCACGACCACTTGGAAATTCACATTGTACATGATCATTTTTAAGGCTCTGAGAAGTCTCACAGTATGAAATTGTTTAACTCTGTCCACTCAGCATATCCAACCCTTCCTTTACTATGAGACAGAAACTTGCTAACATTCTGTAGAACTTGTGTGTCAGGCCTCAAACCTTGGGAAAATGCTGAGTGGGTTGCAACATCATAGGCAAGAAATCCAGAGAAATGTGTTCCAGTATTGATGCGGGCTTTGTTTGTGTAACTTTAGACAAGGCAGTTAACCTCTCTGTTCCCTAGGTTTCCCATTTGTAAAACGGTGATAACAACAGGCCCTCCTAGGCTTGCTTCAGGTTTTACTCATTACCTCTAAGTGTATAAAACATGAATGAAAGCACTTTGCACGAGTTTAAATAATGTAGTCTTAAATCTTGTTTTTGTGTCTCTTCAAACATTTAATTTCCATTTCATGCATAGTCTGAAGTAATGTTTATTTTTAACTTATATAGTAATTTTATTTCCAAGTTTCTCTTACCAACAGTCTAATTTGTATGTGCTTTGATCCAAGCTAAGTGTAAACTATCTCCTCCTATAGGAAGTCATCCTCAGTATGGCCTTCTCCCATTTGTCCCCCTTTACTCCTTTGGTCATTCATTGAGAAAGTCTGCCTCTCCTCTGGTTTGTAGCTCTGCAAGGACACAGACCACATCTTCAGTACCTGGCCCATAGTAGGGGTTCCATTTATTGAGCTGAATCCTAGATTGTTCCATTTTTAAGAATTACATCATCCTGTTTTCAATTATGGTACCCACAAAGTTGGGGGAGGGGTGCACTCTTTCCTTCATCTTGAGTGTGTTTATCATCAGGATTCCCACAACATAATCCTTCACTGACTTTGCTTTGGTTCTAGTTCTGAGAACAAATTGTCCTGTGGTTCAGGGCATTGCCTGCTTCCCCACTGTGATTTGGGATGTTCTTTCTCTCTCATCCCTAACTTTTGCTTAGTGAAGTCAGCTGCTCATCAGTAGAAGTAGGAAGAACTCCAAAGCTTCCTCTTTCTTCTTTCATTTGAATTAACAGCCCTTCATTTTGAACCTCTTTATCCGCTTTTCATATATTCTGTATTTGTCACCACATTTCTGTTTGAAGACACTTAGGAGACAGAGCCCATGGCTTTGTCATTTCACCTGAGTCTTAAGAAAATGCTGACTTCTTGGCTAATTTTTGACCTTGGTCTCTCTCTTTAATCCCACTGTTTTCCCCTTTATTTCTTCACATGATTGTCTTGGTTTCATTGCTTGTAAGTTCTCCACAATGCCATTTCCTCATACAGGCAGCAGTCTGTGAGAACTTGAGAAGAGAGCAAACATCGTAACAGTATAAAGGAGCAGTAGGATGTACACAGCCAGTGTGATTAATCAACTTCTATTCATTGCTCACAACAATGTATTATTATCCACATTTGGCAGATGAGGAAATGGAGTCACAAAATAGTTAAGTAACTTGTCCAAGCCAGAATATAAAGAATCCAGGCTTTGAAACCTGGGCATCTGGCCCCAGAGGTCTGTCTTTTAAGCACTGTATTATTCACTGTTATCATATACAGTATGTTATTAATATCTGATGCTGAGCATCTGTGAGGACCCTAACTGAGGCTGGGTAGCACAGCAGAGCCTGGTGGGCTGCCTTCTATGGGTCCACACAGAGTTGGACATGACTGAAGCGACTTAGCAGCAGCATCCGCGTGGCTTCAATATTATGGTCAAGTGAAGCAGATAACTAAGATGATGAGATACAGTAGACCAGGAGATGCAGGTTAGCTGAATAAGAATGCTAAGTGCAGAGATTTCTGATACAAATGAGGACATTAACCAGGAGATGACACAGGATGTGATCGAATGTGAGGGCAGGGAGAGTGGAAGCAGCTATAGCAATAAGAGAAACAGAGAGTGGTTGGCAAGGTAGCGCCATAGAATGGTAAAGAACTTTGGAGGCATAGGTTGGAAACCAGGCTTTGCCATTTTTAGTTGACTTTGTAGGTGGCCTACCTACAGTAATGCTCAAAATGCAGTGGTTGCACAACATATTGAACCTATATGTTGAACAAGATCTGAACAGCATGTTGACTCTATATCATATATTACTTTTTTAGAGATTTTCCCAAGTGTTTAGAGTCTCTATGCAATTTTCTGATATACTTGGCAAGTATATCAGTGTATTTAAGACAGGATCATAAGCTAATAAAGCATCTCAGTTCCTGATGAGGAGGAAAGAGGTTTGGCATGGTTTAGAGTAGCTGGCATGGAACCTACATAAAAGTAAGTATCCTGTGTTCCTGTTCATAGTCCTACTCCAGGCAAATAGTCTCAAAATCTGACATTTAAGACATATTCTTCCTGTAGATTTCAGCTCAATAAATACAAGTCTTTTAATGCTGTGTATGGCTCTAGTTTGCCTTTGGCTTGAGGTTTGTTTGTTTATTTTCTTACTCAGAGAGATGTATAAATTCTCTGCATATCTAAATCTCTGAGATAACAGATTACATGAATGAAGAGAAAAATCTGAAACAGGTTTTCAGATTTCACAAGGGGCATATGATGTAGGAACCATTTCACTCCCACTCGTCTCAAATTATAAAAGTGAAGTGGACTTGAAGGAAAAATAATTTAAAATATCAAAAGCTGGACTGAGAGCAGGAGCAGTCAGATAGCTATTCAGGAAACCAGCACATGACTCTGTGTAGTGTGGTCACTTCTATGAATGAGTTGCTTAGGGGGTGACCACAAAAGGTATGCAACAATAGCAGCAGACAGTTGCCATACAGCTTCCAAGGACAGTGGTCCTGTTCTCTGCAGGCCTTTGGTGTACAAATGGGGATCTGGTGGTCCTCCTCCCCACCCTGCCCCACTGCCTCCCCGCCTTCCTCTTCTTGCATCCCCCACATTTAGTTTACAACAGTGTTAGGTGAATAAATAGCATCAGCTTGAAGGGGCCAAATTTATTAGCTGCCTTGGGAATCCAGTGTCTTGGTTAGAGCTGTGCACTATTTAAGGGAATATATTAAATGAAAATGTTCATGTATTAACTTGGTATTGCAAAAATGTAAAACTGAACAGCTTGGTTCTTTATTATGACAAATTATGAAAAGGCAGCAATCACACAGACAAGAAAATATGATGAATAGTCAAGAGACTCAGGTTCCACTCCATAGTCTGTCTCTAACCAAAACTGAGCATTGGGCTCATGATCTGAACATTTCATCAACTGCATTTTTTCATTTTAGTTTCTTTATCTCACTTAGAATGCCTTCCTTAACAAATCCTAATGTCAGGAGTATTAAGCAAATCAGTTTCTTTGGAACACCCTGAAAAGACACATACTTCCAGGTAGAATATATACTGAAGAAGAATATAATGCAACAAAAACTCACAGACTTAAGTAAAGCAGATTTTTTTTTTGAAAATTTGAAGAATTTTATTGCCCCAAAGAATCTCTCAGTCCAATGTGCTTACTACACTGAGGCCTAGAGAAGTTACTAAAGGCCACAGAGCTTTGCCTTGATATTTAAAATTGCTGAATGTTTGGAAACCACCTTCTCAGAAAAGAAAATTGCTCGTGAAATAGCTAATGGGAGCAAAAGGAGAAAGTTTTATTCCTTTTGCCTAAAGTAGCCCTTTAGTTGTTTCCAGCTCCTTTTCTTTAAATATGAACTGAAGGCATGTGTTTCTGAGTTTTATTGCCTGAATTTTGCCTTGGTGTTTATTTCAAGTGAAATGTTGCAATCACAACTGTAATTCTCACTACATATTTTTTCTCCAATGAGCTTGGCTCAAAAACCTACACTGCTTCTTACACATTATATGTTATTTATTGGAGAAAAGGGAAACCTCAACACTGAACAAAAATAACTAGCTTGAACCAATAAAATTAATTTAAAAATTGTATCAGAGGCTTGGAAAGGCAGGATGAAACTATATGACTTCCACTTACTTGATCACAGCCAGATTTGATGCCCAAAGCAACTATAGGGGAATTGTGCTAGAATGTCCTCTTAGTAAGCATTCTCTGAACAGACACCAAACTGGGATTATATTATATATGCAAGGATTTTACCAGAAGATACTAGGGCCAGTCTCAGCGGGGAGCTACCTAGCAGCTGCACTAGACCTTCCGTTTTAGAACAATTAATTCAGTGCTCTGCTCTGCCAGTCTTAAAATTCATGATTTTTGAACAGAGTGCTCCACATTTTGATTTTGTACTCAAAATGATGTGGTTGGTCCTGGAGGAAACTGGTGTGAAAGTAAACGAGAAGGAAGCCGGGAGAGACAGAGCAGCTCTGTCTGACCTCTCTGCAGAGCTGGCCTTTGAGGCAGGTGGAAGGAAGGGAAGGTGGTTGGAAGCGTTTCAGCCTGCAGTGCAGTCTAAAAGGAATGTTCGGTAAAACCATCACAAAATGGAGCCTCGCAATAGGCAGGCAGAGGAGCTCAGTGTCTTCCGGAAGCGGCCTTCTTCAGCATGGCTGCTGGCCCTGTCGTGCATCTCATAGAGCTCCAACTCCTTGAAGCCTGAACGACCTCTGCTGCTGCTCTGCACGCTGGTGCGGTATTGGGCAGAGGCCATGCTCCCCCACCACCCTACAGCCGCGCCTGGCTCACGACAGGGCCAGCAGCCATGCGGGGGAAGGCAGGTTCCATAAGGCGCCAATGATTAATTTCCATTTTTAGAAAACTGGAAGGTAAATAATGCTTTTGTCCATATTCTCTCTTATTCTCTCTTCCAAAGTCTTTTATAGAAAACTAAAGGCCTTAGGAACAAAATAACTAACAGACCAGTCAGATATTAAAATTGCACAAAGTAGGAAAATAATTCACAAATGGAAAATTTAGAATAAGCATATATATAATCCATAATTACAATTAAGAAACTGTGAGATATTTACTCTTTAGTAAAAGTGTTAAACTTATATGATCTTAAGATTTGCCAGCCACTATTACTTTAAGTTTAATTAGATAGCACACTTCAACACACTTTGGGAAGTATAATGAGACATCAAAAAAGAGATTCAAACAGAAGACCCAGGACAGAGCTTCGAGAGTATCATTTCAGACAAACTTGAGAAGCCATTTACCCAGCATTAGGGAAAACGGAAGGAGAACTTAAGTCATTTGCTTATGTAACTATTTTTCAAGACCTAATTAGTTCTATTGAATTATTGTGGTGGAGGAAGGATAGAAATATGAGAACTGGTACCAAGTGAGAGGGAGAATAAAGGCAATAGTGACTCAATTTGAAAATTTCAAGAGCTACATAATGCTCAACACAAGGACCACTTGGTTTAATGGCTTGTTTCCTTTTATTTATTGCTGAACACTAAGCAGGAGGTCCATGGGCCCATGTATGTAAGAAGTACGGGTAGGTTCAGTGTACCTGCCTTCACGGACCTGATGCTGCTCAGGGTCAGCTGCAAAGCAGATCCAGACAGGTAGCAGAATGCTGGTCTCTGCGTCTGTTCTCAGACGATTCACCTTATGCCCCGGGCTCACATTCTGCCTCTGGTAAGGTAGATTTACACCTTGTTTCCAGTGTGTAAAGCTGCTTGGTCAGAGAACAGTGGGGATGAGTCAACTGCAGACAGAGTGTGGATACTCATCTTGTCCTTTTCAATGAACATGCACACGAAGAAATGAAATTCATTCTCCAACCGTTTTATTGAATTCTGCACAAATTTCCAAGTTCCTTAGCAAGGACCAGTGAAAGGGAAATGTCTGGTTAAGGAGAAACTGATCCCTCCCTTTCTCTGTGCCTTTTGTGCCTCCTTCCTCTCCTGAAGGAAATAAACAGAACAAGATGTGGAATCTTTGGGACCACCTTTAAGATATAATGCATTTTCTTTTTCTGAACTTCTTTCCAACCTGAGAAGCAGGTAACCTAACTGAGTTTGGAGAACAACATCTCCCCCACCCGGAAATATCTGACCACTCAGGTTTAATTTATTAGTCAGTCATCACTCAGGGTATAACTAAGAGAAATCAGTTAATAGAAACTGAAATGTCCTCTTTGAACAGGGCTTGTTATCTCTGAGGTTACTAATATTGTGTATGTCTCATTCATCATTATGTGTAAGTGAAAAGCTCTTCTGTTTACCACTTCAATGCAAAAACTCACCTCCTTCCAGTAAATGAAATGTTTTCCTTGTAGACTTATTTTGTTGTTGTAATTCTCATGGAGTATAGTCATTTTCTGGGCTTACGGTAAACTTAGGTGAAAGATTGTCAAGTGGTCACATTTGGGGGATTGATGAAGTGTTCCTGTTCTTCCTGAAAAATTCACCCAGAGGGACACAAGTTTTCCAGGGAATGTTTTTTTCATATAGAAAGTTGTATTAGTCCCACATTAGTTAGTATTTTTGATGAAAATGATAAAATTTATTGTCTGGAAATGAAAATATCAATCTTTCATACCCAATTTGTCTGTTGTGCTTTGGTACAACCTCAATCAAAATGGAGTTAATCAGGAGTGACCTCATAGGGTCACTAACTCTAAAATTAATTCTGGTTTTAATGATATATGTCTCTAATTTATACCCAAAAAGTGTGGACCACCTGTGTTGTTGACTGGTTGTGATCATCTTGAGACCTAAGGGATTTGTATCAGGAGAAAATCCAGACATGCAGGATACATGTTTCTTTAAAGTGATGCTATAAAAATTATTTTCTCAATTAAATCTGTGATTCACTTTTTATTTTGTAAAGCCATAAAACTCATAGCTTTGAAATGATTGAATGTATGTTTGTGATTTGTTTTCACTACCCTCTTTCCTTATTACCCTTCTCCAATGACACCATTCATGTAGCATAACCACAAGCCTTTTAAAGTATATTTCGTAGCCAGGGCCACATTTGGCACTGGGCTGTAGCTTGCAGTGACACAATTTTATAGAAAATAGCAGTATTAATTAGATATATTCTGGTGAGCTAGAAGTAAATGTTTCTGATTGTTGTCTGAAGCCAAACAGGAAAATGTAAAAGCAATAATAAGTATGTTTTCCCTCATTCTGATATATCAGCATAGGCAAATTTTTGGCTGGAAAAGCATAAGTGAGTAATTAGATAATTGCTGCCTTGATTGAGCTTAATAGGAAACATTTCAATTAGGCTAAAACTCCATAGAAAGGAAGTGGGTTTTTACAAAGGGAAACATTCCTTGTCATGCAACTGTCAGCTTGTGCCCACACTAAGAGATGGGATTAAGTGGATCTCTGCAAAGGAAACAAAAAGAAATGATTGCGGTAATTAGACCTATACTTAAACATTGTGTCTTCTGATAGAATTTCTTGATGATTCTAGCTTCGATAACGCAGCCCCTAGAAATGTCTTGCCTGTAACAAATTACTGCCTTAAATCTATGGCAAAATAAGTTCCTGGAAAAAAAAAAGTTATGATTTTCTCATACTACAAAAACTAACATTCTAGAATTGCAGTCCTCTTCTCCAAGCCACCTGCATGCTAGCAAGTAATCAGAAAAGCCATTTGGGGCTAGTTTGCATGGTTAATGGTTTCTCCTTAGCATACCTTGAGCTTATATAGCCAGTTGCTGACTCAGGGCTTGAACCAGATGTAAAAAAAAAAAAGGTTCCTTTCTCAGAGTAAGTGACCAAAGAACAGAGCTATTCTTAACACCCTGGGAATACAGGCTATGACTTCTCTGGCCCATCAGCATAAGGGGTTTTTATCCATGGGGAGGTAGATGGTTCCACCCACAGGTGGTTAGGTTTGTGAGGATCGTATAATTATTGATGCCATTTCATTCCTCCAGCCTAAGGCCTCATGCATATATACGGTTAATAAATTGTCAATGTTTTCATATTGCTTTATATAAAAAAGAATCACTTGATCTCTTGCTACATGAGAAATGGAGAAACCACTGACAGAACACCCAACTACTCTACCACTTCTGTAGAAATGCGATATGTTGCCCAGATCTTATAAGGATCTTGTCAAGTCAAACATAGGCCCCACTGAGTCCTGGGCACTGATGCTACTGAAACAACCCCCAAAGCAATTGATTCTGTCTGTCTTTCCTGAGTGGGCATCCTTCTGCCTCAGTGTTTCTGCTGTATGAGCGAAGAGCCCAGGGTAGGAGACAGCACCTTGAAGAGACCATTAACTCCCTTGTACTGTGTGGTGGTTAAGAGCCTGGACTTTGAAGTAAGGTTTGCCTAGTTTTAAATTTGAGCCCTTCTGGCTGTGTGATCTTGGGGTAAGGTACTTAACTTTTCCAAACCTTAGTTTCTTCCTCTGTAATAGAATTACTATTAGGGAATAATAGTATTACTTCCCTTCCAGGGTGCTGTGATGAGGAATTAACGAAGTAATGCTAGTAAGGCCTTAGCACAATGAAGCACTCAAAAATTCTTGGTTCTTTTGGTTACTAGAGGGTGAAGATTGTCATAACAGAGCAAAGTGCTTAAGAAATGCTTTCTGAAGTCAGTGGTGGCAAGGCATTGCTTCCACATACCCTTCTCCAAACCATCAGCCAAGGTCATAATGCCAAGGTCAGGGCCACCTCTTGCCTGCTTCAGTCTCACAAAGCACAAGGCTGGGTGTGAAGAGGAGGAGCCAAAACTGAGATGAGCTGCAGCGTTGCTTCAAGCAGTCCCCATTAACAGTCTTCCCACTTCTGGTTAGTGTTGTTCAGCCATCTGCTAGATGGCCCAACTCCAACTGTGGCCAGCCTCTCTATATAGAAAGTAACTCTCCCTGCTCATACCCAGGTAAAGCTGGCGGGTGTGTGATATTTTTCAGTGCTAATGACTAAAAATGCTCATTGACATTATTAGGACTTTTACATAAAACAGGCTTCAGATGGAGTTAGCTTTTTAAAAGAGTCCATCTGAAGGGAAAACTGTATGCTATTGGATAGAGTGATTTGCATTGATTTGTTTTCCAGCACATGGGGATGGGAACTCCCATCCTACTGACCATAAAGTTAAAAAGCTTGGGACATGGCTGACTTTAGAGTCTTACAAATCAGTACCTTGCAGGTTGTATAGTGGCCACGGTAGGGAAGACTTCTTGGGGGTGAATCTGTAAGCATGTGGTGTGCCAAATACAGAATTATTTCTGTTTCATTTTTCTCTTTCCCCAAAACCAACCATGATCGGTTAAACAGAAAATAATTCCAGGCTCTCATTTAGTGTGTAAAGCCTTATTAGTTTTTCTTTCTTTGTGAAGGTGGCCTGCTAAATGAGTAAATAGAAAAGGATCCACCAATCGGCTCCATGGAGAGAACTGGAGATGGTTCCATAGAGCGCTGAAGACTGCAGTTGGGGCTGGGAGGGCTTGTGTAGTTGGACAGGCCTTTGCTTTTCTTACAGAATTGATAGTGATTTTCAGTGTTCCCATTGTTCTTAGACTGTTTATGAACAGTTTTCCTATGGGGAAGTGCCAGCCTGGAATCTCAGGTAACAAATCCCAGTTCTGTGACAAGACTCAGGTGCTGTGTGCCCTACCAGACAGAAACTGCTTGTCTTTTCTATTATACTTTCTCCTGTGTGGTTCTGCATGCAGTACTATGCCCTTTCTCTAAGAACCCCTTTCACTGAGAGTTCTATTTTATGACAGCAGTTTGACTTGCTGCCAAAGAAGCTGGAAATGAAGGAAGTTTAAGATAAATATCAACGGTGATTTTTTTTCTTGGTCACTCTCTCTTACTCTTTTTTTTTTTTTTTAAAGGAGAGTCATATGCTCATATCCTAACTTGTCCCAGTAGAGGGTCAATTACAACCAGTTGGCTGTAAATCCAATCCAAGAAAAACACTGCAAGAAGGAACTGTAGCAGTAGATACCAAGGGTCTCTAGAATCACTCTAAATGTTAAGAACATGTCAGCTGTAAACTCAGAGTCTTTAAGCAATGTTTTAGGACCCAGCTCTTCCCCACATGGCCCCAGAGGAATAAAAATTAGCAAGGCATTTTGTGTGGTTAGATGTTTTTCCTGGAAACTGTTAAAAGTTAAAACAAAGCCATAGTTAAGACTTCATTAATGACGTGATTAAAAGTTCATTAGTAGGCTCTCCATAGTCAAAATTAAACTGTAAAAAAACTGGTTTGTTTAAGGCCTTTTACCACCCAAGTTCTTTAAGATCATCATACCTTCACTATTGCTGACCTAAGCAACAGTAAACATTCACCCTTTTCCCAATATCTAAAGAAGAAACAGAGTATGTTAAGGGAGAGAGTCTTTACAATGATCATGGCAATAATAGCAATTACATTTTAGGAATTAAAATGAGTTTTGGAAATGGCAGCTCAAGGAGAATCTTTCTGACAACAGTTACACCTCAACCGTTAAAGTTTCAGCTTTAAAAATGAACAGTTAAGAGAACTTAGTGCAATGAGGGGAACTAACGAAGATTCTTCATTGCAGCAACCGTTGTTCACTTCCTGGGGGAGAGAGAGCAAATGGCAAGGCAAGTGTTTTCTGGCCCTCCATCCAGGTGAGAACTGAGATCCAATTTCTTCATCCTGCGCATACGTACAGTATGAAATATGATGATTTAAAAATGAGAGCAGTAATGACCCCTTGCCAAATGGCAGTAACTGCTTTCAAAAATTGATTTTTGCATTTTATGAGATGTTTGTCTTCTATCTAATAAGCTTCTTTAAGACATTCTGGCAATGTGCTAGAATTCTACATTTTCGTCCTGTTATTACCAAACTATGTGACATTTAGCAAGTAATTGAACCTCTGTAGGCCTTAGTTCCTAATCTATAAATCAAGGGTGTTTAATTAAAGGTTTAGATGACTATTTTCAGTTCTTTCATTCCAGAATCTATGAACCACGTTATCCATTAAACCTCAAGCTTGGCAGTGAATCAGAATCAGCTTAGGAGCTTTAAAAAATGCAGATACCTGGGCTCCATCCCACAAAGTTCCACTTTAGAAGGTCTGAGTGAAGCTGTTAAAGCTTAAAAATAGTAGATGTATAACCATGGGTGAGATTGCAAAAAACAGTTAACTGCTCGCCAGGTACTTCTGTATTCCTGGGTAGAGCAACCTGATCTGATCATGTAAAACATGATCAAGTATCTTGTGAAACCTTTCTATTTTGGCTTCTGTATCCTGGCTGCCTTCTCTCCTAGGCCAGTCAAAGTTCCATGATTTCGTGCTGTTACATTACAAAATGTAAGCATCCCATATATAAACTCACCTGTCATATATGTGGTAGAACGCTGTGTATACTAACTGATGTGTGGAGACTGTGACCTGTTTAAGAAGCTTGTTCTATTTTATCTAGTTCATGAAATTGTCTTAAGGGTAGATATTCAAACTTGATGGGAAGGCACAATTAGGGGATAAAGAAGTATCAGGCAAATTTACCTTTAAACCTTGTAATCAGAAAGGCATCAATAGTCCATTCTACAGATAAGGAAAATAAGTCTCATTCAGTTTTTATCTCTCTTAGGATAACACGGGTAGTAAGAATGGGACAGGTATGTCTAACTCCAGAGCCTGTGGTCTCCCCATAAGATCTTGTGCTGCTAAGAAGGGAAGAAGGCCATTCTGCATAAGCAGGGCTTTTCAGGTGCTCCAAGGTCACTCTTGCAAAGTATATCTAGTTGGAGGGCTATCCATGGTACCCCAGGCTCCACTCCATAATTCAAGAACGCTTTAACTTGAAACTTTAGGAGAGTAATGGAAGACAGTGCTTGAGAATTGTCAAACCCATATGGAAGAACCATGGTAAGGACATGATAAGATCAGCTTTCTTAAACCTATAATTTGTAGCACAAATTGTTATTGTCTTTAAAAGTAATTTGGGGCTGATGCACAGGATGATTCAAGTAGAGGATGTGGGGTGGGAGGTGGGAGGGGGCTTCGGCATTGGAAGATTGTGTTCACCTATGGCTGATTCGTGTCAATGTATGGCAAAACAAATACAGTATTGTAATTTAAATTAATTAATTAATTTAAAAAAATAAAAATAAATAAAAATAAAAAAATTAAAAATAAAAGTAATTTGGCAGTATATATCAGGAATCTTAGTTACATTCACATCCTTTGACCTAGAACATCTGCTTCTAGGAATCTGTTTTTAGGGAATAATTATTGGTGTGAACTAATATTGAATAAAAATAATGTTCTTTAGAACATTATATATAATAGGAAAAGGGGGACAATCTAAATATTTAGTGAAGGTGAATAGTTCACTATACTTAAGTACATCCATATGATGAAATATTATGTAGCATCAAAAATAATGCTTATGAAGAGATTTTAATGAGGTGAGGAAATTTTAATGATATGTGAAAAAAAGATGCAAAACTATATGGTATGATCTCAGCTATGAAAATAAAGGATGTAAGCATTAAAAACCCCTAAATGTTAACAGTATTTATCTCCAGGCAGTAGGATTATAAATAAGGTTTGAAATACTTCTTATGCATTTAATTTTTTCTAAAATGATCATGTATTATTTTAGTAAGTGGAAGCACATTAAAATATACTTTCAATAATCATAGAGTTTCATTAAAAAAAAGATTGAGCAGAAATAGATTAAGGATAGTAGACCAGAGTCCCGAGTTCCAAATAAGTCTAAGCAAACTCACCAAAATGCCATTTCAGTTCAGTTCAGTTCAGTTCTCAGTTGTGTCTGACTCTTTGCAACCCCATGGACTGCAGCATGCCAGGCTTCCCTGTCTATCACCAGCTCCTGGAGCTTACTCAAACTCATGTCCATCAAGTCTCTGATGCCATCCAACCATCTCATTCTCTGTCGTCCCCTTCTCCTGTCTTCAGTTTTTCCCAGCATCAGGGTCTTTTTCACTGAGTAAGTTCTTCAGAACAGGTGGCCAAGTATTGGAGTTTCAGCTTCAGCATCAGTCCTTCCAGTGAGTATCAGGACTGATTTCCTTTAGGATGGAATGGTTTGGTCTCCTTGCAGTCCAAGGGACTCTCAAGAGTCTTCTCCAACACCACAGTTCAAAAGCATCAATTCTTCGGTGCTCAGCCTTCTTCACAGTCCAACTCTCACATCCATACATGACCACTGGAAAAACCATAGCCTTGACTAGATGGACCTTTGTTGGCAAAGTAATGTCTCTGCTTTTTAATATGCTGTCTAAGTTGGTCATAATCCAGGGAGCAAGCATCTTTTAATTTCATGGCTGCAGTCACCATCTGCCAGGATTTTGGAGCCCCCCAAAATAAAGTTTCTCACTATTACCATGGTTTCTCCATCTATTTACCATGAAGTAATGGGACCAGATGCCATGATCTTAGTTTTTTTAATGTTGAGTGTTAAACCAACTTTTTCACTTTCCTCTTTTACTTTCATCAAGAGGCTCTTTAGCTTTTTCACTTTCTGACATAACGGTGGTGTCATTTGCGTGTCTGAGGTTATTGATATTTCTCCCGGCAATCTTGATTCCAGCTTGTGCTTCATCCAGACTGGCATTTTGCATGATGTATTCTGCATATAAGTTAAATAAGCAGGGTGACAATGTACTTTGGTAGAAATTCTTCCTATCTGTTTGGGCTACATTATCCTTTTGTGTCAAATTAAGGGAATCAGTTCAGTTCACTTCAGTTCCAGTCGCTCAGTCGTGTCCGACTCTTTGCGACCCCATGAATCGCAGCACGCCAGGCCTCCCTGTTCACCACCATCGCCCAGAGTTCACTCAGACTCACGTCCATCGAGTCCGTGATGCCATCCAGCCATCTCATCCTCAGTCGTCCCCTTCTCCTCCTGCCCCTAATCCCTCCCAGCATCAGAGTCTTTTCCAATGAGTCAACTCTTCGCCTGAAGTGGCCAAAGTACTGGAGTTTCAGCTTTAGCATCATTCCTTCCAAAGAAATCCCAGGGTTGATCTCCTTCAGAATGGACTGGTTGGATCTCCTTGCAGTCCAAGGGACTCTCAGGAGTCTTCTCCAACACCACAGTTCAAAAACATCAATTCTTCGGCGTTCAGCCTTCTTCTCAGTCCAACTCTCACATCCATACATGACCACAGGAAAAACCATAGCCTTGACTAGATGGACCTTAGTCGGCAAAGTAATGTCTCTGCTTTTGAATATACTATCTAGGTTGCTCATAACTTTTCTTCCAAGGAGTAAGCCTCTTCTAATTTCATGGCTGCAGTCACCATCTGCAGTGATTTTGGAGCCCCCAAAATAAAGTCTGACACTGTTTCCACTGTTTCCCCACCTATTTCCCATGAAGTGATGGGACCAGATGCCATGATCTTCGTTTTCTGAATGTTGAGCTTTAAGCCAACTTTTTCACTCTCCTCCTTCACTTTCATCAAGAGGCTTTTTAGGTCCTCTTCACTTTCTGCCATAAGGGTGGTGTCATCTGCATATCTGAGGTTATTGATATTTCTCCCAGCAATCTTGATTCATTCCAGCTTGTGTTTCTTCCAGTCCAGCTTTTCTCATGATGTACTCTGCATATAAGTTAAATAAGCAGGGTGACAATATACAGCTTTGACGTACTCCTTTTCCTATTTGGAACCAGTCTGTTGTTCCATGTCCAGTTCTAACTGTTGCTTCCTGGCCTGCGTACAGATTTCTCAAGAGGCAGGTTAGGTGGTCTGGTATTCAATTAGGGGAATAGATCAAAGTAATGTTAATAACCTTTTTGTCTTAAAGATTTAACAAAAGACATTCTTATCACAACCTTGCTGTAAAGAATCTCTATTTTCTAATATGAACAAAAATAGAAGCATTACCCAATAATTGCTCTTGTCCCACTTTTTTTCTGCACTGAAATAATAATTAGGCTATAGTAGAGATTCCCAAGGTGTTTCAAGGGCATTAATAGTTTTGAAACACAGGAAACGATCAGTCCAGATAAGCATTTGGACACATAAAGACACAGTATAGCTAAATGTAAACTCTGAACTGTTCCACTACTTAGTACAGTATCCTGAATCTGGATAAAATAGAAGGCTAACTTTGAAACCATTCCTGAGATTGCAAGAAGCCAATGGATGTCTTTAAGGGCAAAAACAAAAATAAGAAACAAAGAGCACCTGAACAAACAAAAGACAAATAACACAAAAACAAAACCCAAAATAAAACAGCAAAGAGTCCGGTACCCTCCACAAAAGTCTTCCACCAAATACTCAGAGAACTGAGGTTGGAAAGGAGAGCAGTAAATGGTGGGATAAGGAGACTTCGACTGAGGCTTGCTGCTGTATGAGTTTGCTAACCTAAAGTTTCTTTATTAGCCAGGATTCTCAGTGGGGAGTTTACATGATCTCACACTGGTTGTGCCCCTAGGCTCCCGGGAGAAGTAAGGGCAAATCTTCCGTATAGGAAAGCAACCTCACTGTTGCCTCTAGGATTCCCACAGATTAAGTCCAATTAGATGTGCGATTATAAGGATAAACCAAGCAGATAAATGGGGATAGAGGGCCAGGAGGGTCAGGACATTGGCTACATACAGGGGGAATGAGCACATAAGTGGATGGATTGAGGATAATAGGAATAAAATGTCTTTCTTTTGGAGATGGTTGTTATTAATATAAAAGGGAGAATACAAAGTAAACTTTGTAGCGTTGAGTTGGAACTGCAAATATTGATGTGAACTCATGACTTTCTATATTTATATAGATATATAGGAATACACATAATCTAAAAATGTATGTATATAGATAAGTGTGTATATACACATGCATATATGAGCTTGCTCTGTCCACGTGAGAGTGCCTGAGAGACCTCAGCAGTAAAGAGCATTGTGCTGTGGGCTTAGTTGCTGTCGTGTTCGACTCTTTGTGACCCCATGGACTGTAGCCCATCAACCTCCTCTGTCCATGGGGATGCTCCAGGTAAGAAAGCTGGAGTAGGTTGCCATGCCCTCCTCTAGGGGATCTTCCCAACACAGGGATCAAACCCAGGCCTCCCACACTGCAGGCAGATTCTTTACCATATGAGCCACCAAGTAAAGAGCACACCTAATGCCTAAATCTTGGTTTCTAAGTACTGCTCTACACTAAAAGGAACTAGGGTTCTCTGGAGAAATGGTGCATTTTCAGGGCATGGGGCAGGGATAGTATAAGAAAAGATTAGAATGTCTTATATCAGAAAGGACACACTCAAAGAATGATGGGGACATGTGAAAAGGACATATATAAAACAGTTTGAAGGGGCTCTCACTGGCCAAATCTGGGAAAATTTGAGTGTTAAAATAATGATACTAATGAATTTTATCACATTGAATAGAATAGGAAGCCCAAGTCCTCACTGATATAAATAAATGAATGAATAAATACATAGAGACAAGAGAAAGTTCTTTTTATAGTAAAATGCCGACTATTAAGTGTAGAAGAAGCAATGCAATTAGAAAATTATAGCAACCATCATAGTAATAATTAATTCAGTCAAGAAATATCAATACATGTTAAAATTTGATATCATGCGCATCTTGATCTGTTTCCTTGAAGTAACGATATATTTAGAATCTGAGTCTTATCATGAGTAAGCATCATAAAAATCACAATTGAAATATAGTCTACAAACTCACCTGTAACCTTAAAAAATGATATATCATAAAGGTCAAGGAAGGACTGAAGAACTGTTTGAGATTGAAGGAGACTAGAGAGAGATAGGAATTAAGTGCATTGTGATCCTTGATTGTCTTCTTTGCTGTAGAGTGTGTAACTGGGGCACTTGGAGAAACTACTGGTATCTCTGGGTGAAGTGTGTAAGGAAATCCTTTGTATTATTCTTGCTCTCCCTTCCTAAGTTTGAACTTATTTCAAAATAAAACACTTAAAAAAATCACATTAAAAAAATCATCAAATGAGGACTGAGAGTCAGTAGTAACAAAAAAAAAAGAGAGACAAATCTACAAAGTATTTAGGCATTTGAATGATAAAGATAAAAATATAAAGTACTTAAAGAACTAAAAAATGAAATTTAAGAAGTACATAAGGAAAAAAAGAACTTAAAGAACTAAATACTTTAGTTATAAAATACTTAAAGAACTAAAGGTGAAATTTAAGAAGTACATAAGGAAAAAAAGTCTTTCAAAGAACCATTAGGCAGAAGAAGTTTTAGAGGAGAATTAAATTTAACTTGTAAAAATGAAAGAAAAAAAAAGTGTTCAATGTACAGGCCAAACAGAAGATGACAGAGTTTAAAAGGATATTAGTTAGCTGGAAGAAAGAGCTAAAGAAATGATCAGAATGTAACTCAAAGAGGATTGAGAGTAGAATTGAGAAGTTAAGAGATTTGGAGAATGCAATGCCAAGGTCCACTATGCATTTAATAGAATCTCCAGATGATAGAATAAGGAGGACAGAGGAACAGCAATACTTTTTTTTAAAAAAGTAATAGTTAAAATAATATTTAGGTAGCATCACTGACCCAATGGACATGAATATGAGCAAACTGTAGGAGGTAGTGGAGGACAGAGGAGCCTGGAGTGCTGCAGTCCATGAAGTTGCAAAGAACTGGACACGGCTTAGTGACTGAACAACAACAGTACTTAAAACATGAAATACATTACAAACAAAGGTTGGCACTGCTGTATACCAAGCAGAAAAAAATTTAAAGTCTATGCATGGACATATCATAATAAAACTACTAAACACCAAAGACAAAGAGAAGAACTTACAAGCAACCATAGAGAAAAGACAAATCATCTAAAAAGAAATGAAAGTTAGATAACAGTAGATTTCTCAGTAGCAACAATGGAAGCCAAGAAATAGTGAAATATCATTTTTATAAGTGTTGCTGTGTTTGGAGATAAGGCCTTTAAAGAGGTAATTAAGTTAAAATTACGTCTTTAGAATGGACGCTGATCCAGACTGTCTGGTGTCCTTATATGAAGAGGGCACTGAAGCATACAAAAAGACACCATATATATACACACATAGGGACAACCATGTGAGAGCAAAACAGCCAGAAAGTAGCCATCTATCAGACAAGGAGAGAAACTTCAGGAGATGGAGACATTGCCGGTACCTTGACTTTGGACTGCAAGCCTCTAGAACTGTAAGATAACATTGATACATTTGTGTTGCTTGAGCAACCTGTTCTTGGGCATTTTGTTATGGTAACTCTAGAAAATTCATAGAGTTAGTCTTCCCATTTATCAAAAGCAATGTTAGGCTTTACTCTTTCTCTCACCTCTCTTTGAGCTTGAACTATAGGTAAATGGGATCATTTCCACAGGACAAGATGCAATTGGGCATAGGCAAGCATAGTTTCTTTGATATATAAGGATAGTCATCCTCATGCATGTTTTAACTCCATATTCATCACTTGTTTGTGTAGGAGTTAAAATGCCTGGGTAGCATTTTAATTCTTACCCTACCTGGGGAAGACCAAGAGATAAAAGGAAATTTTAAAATGTGACAGTACCTTCCTTTGGGGGCACATTATGTCATACTTTTTAGTTGACATACTGTTTAGTTTCTATCTTTCAAACAATATTGTAAGCAATTTCACATAATACCAGTCACTGTAGTTCCTTGTTTACACCATGGTCCCTTAAATAGCCTTCATAAGGCAAATAAAAAAAGATAATATTACAGAATCCAATTAATTTTGCCACTATTCTGAGATTACTTGGAATGTATTACCCTTAAGTATATGGGATTAGAAAGGCAGAGGCAATATAAACCGATGAGGACAGGGTTTTCTGTCTGTTTACTGCTTTATATTAGCACCTATGCCAATGCCTGTAATATAGTAGGCACCCCAAAATATTTGTGAAATAAATAAACCAGAGCCATACCAAGCAGACTATGTTTTTTCCTCCAATGTCTAATTTTAGATTAAAAATAAGGGAAAGAGGCAAAGTCATGAAAGTGAAACCAGCAATACAGACTATTCACTGAAAATCACTCAATAAGTATAAGCCATCTCAGTTCAGTTCAGTTCAGTCGCTCAGTCGTGTCTGACTCTTTGCGACCCCATGAATTGCAGCATGCCAGGCCTCCCTGTCCATCATCAACTTCCAGAGGTCACTCAAACTCATGTCCATCGAGTTGGTGATGCCATCCAACCATCTCATCCTCTACGGCGTGAGAGTCTTCTCCAACACCACAGTTCAAAAGCATCAATTCTTCGGCACTCAGCTTTCTTCACAGTCCAACTCTCACATCCATACATGACCACTGGAAAAACCACGGCCTTGACTAGATGGACTTTTGTTGGCAAAGTAAGTCTCTGCTTTTGAATATGCTATCTATGTTGGTCATAACTTTCCTTCCAAGGAGTAAGCGTCTTTTAATTTCATGGCTGCAGTCACCATCTGCAGTAATTTGGGAGCCCCCAAAATAAAGTCTATCACTGTTTCCACTGTTTCCCCATCTATTTCCCATGAAGTGATGGGACCGGATGCCATATCTTCGTTTTCTGAATGTTGAGCTTTAAGCCAACTTTATCACTCTCCTCTTTCACTTTCATCAAGAAGCTTTTTAGTTCCTCTTCACTTTCTGCCATAAGGGTGGTGTCATCTGCATATCTGAGGTGACTGATATTTCTCCCTGCAATCTTGATTCCAGCTTGTGCTTCCTCCAGCCCAACGTTTCTCATGATGTACTCTGCATAGAAGTTAAATAAGCAGGGTGACAGTATACAGCCTTGACGTACTCCTTTTCCTATCTGGAACCAGTCTGTTGTTCCATGTCCAGTTCTAACTGTAGAAGACTTTTATACCATGTTTCAGAGTCTTATATTCAAGACTTTTAAATATCAACTGAAGAGCAAAATATCTTTCATTTTAAAACTTTATAGATATTAAAGTCTAAGGATATTTAATATCAGATATTATTTTAGAGCATATTTAGCCATACTTTATGATGGTTATTAGCCTTTCCTTTGGCCTATTTTGAAGAAAATTCAAAAGTAATTAATGTCTTTAATGTAGGCTTGGAAAAGTAAACAAAATATGTTTCCTTAAATATGTGTGTGTGTGTGTGTGTGTTCAGTTTTGTCCAACTCTTTGGGACCCATGGACTGTACCCTGCCAGGCTCCTCTCTCTGTACATGGAATTTTCCAGGCAAGAATACTTGCTGCTGGTGCTGCTAAGTCGCTTCAGTCGTGTCTGACTCTGTGTGACCCCATAGATGGCAGCCCACCAGACTCCCCGGTCCCTGGGATTCTCCAAGCAAGAACACTGGAGTGGATTGCCATTTCCTTCTCCAATGCATAAAAGTGAAAAGTGAAAGTGAAGTCGCTCAGTTGTGTCCAACTCTTAGCAACCCCACGGACTGCAGCCTACGAGGCTCCTCCACGTATGGGATTTTCCAGGCAAGAGTACTGGAGTGGGGTGCCATTGCCATCTCTGATATGTCCAGCATACACTTTAGTAAATAAATAGAAGGTAAAAAAATAACCCCTTCTTCTGTGACGGTCTCATCCTTCAAGCCAGAAAAAAATGTCAGTGACCTTCCAATTGCTCCATAGATAACTACTGTGGGGTTAAGCACTTGACTAGATCTCCATACAGGCTCCTCTTGTCCATGGGGTTATCCCAGCAAAAATACTGGAGTGGATTGCCATTTCCTTCTCCAGCGTTTCTTCCTGGCCCAGGGATCCAATCTGTGTCTCCTGCGGCTCCTGCATTGGCAGGTGGATTCTTAACTGTTGAACCACGTGGGAAGCCCATAGAGCAGGCCTGGAAGGAATATAATCAGAGCATACACTGTCTCTGCTGACCAGGATAGAGGCTATTTTTGAAAAGGAAATCTCATTGTTTAATGGAGAAATAGTTTCCAGGCCACAGGTTAGGAATTTTTGCTTTCTTTATTGAATTTCTGTAGCCTTCAGTTCAGTCAGTTCAGTCACTCAGTTGTGTCGGACTCTCTGCGACCCCATGGACTGCAGCATGCCAGGCCTCCCTGTCCATCACCAACTCCCAGAGTTTACTCACATTTATGTCTGTGGCCTTAGAGTTGCTGGATTATAGGTTTGCGTAACCAAGTTTTAAAAAATTCTACCTCGGCAGGTTTTCAGATTATCTCACAATCTCCTATATTAATTTTTACTGAAATTTTTAGTTGATTGTTTTCCAAAATAGCAATATAAGCTCTAAGGTAAAAGACTCCATATTCTACTTAGTTTGAATACCTCAGCGGACCAGGTGCTTGGCAAATTCTTGGGTTTTGAGAGTACCAGAATCCTGATGTCTAACCAGGTAACAGCATAGTGCCGTCTTATGGGAAACTGTCTTTTAAAGACTAAGAATAGCTGCTTAATAGCAGTGACCAGTACGTTAGCTAACAAAGTGAGGATCGTAGCAATGTTGATGAATGGCTTAGTCACTGACATCACCGAACTCTGGGGAAGGGACATTCACTTCCAATCTAGTGGAGAATAACTGAGGAAATGATGTACAATACACAAACTCAATCTTTCAAGCCAAATATTGTAATATTCTAGAGCATACTGCAAAGAAATAGAGGAACAATAGAGTAGGGAAGACTAGAGATCTGTTCAAGAAAATTAGATATTCCAAGGGAACGCTTCATGCAAAGATGGGTACAATAAAGGACAGAAATGGTAGGGACCTAACAGAAACAGAAGACATTAAGAAGAGGTGGCAAGAATGCTTAGAAGAACTATGCAAAAAGATCTTCATGACTCAGATAATCACGATGGTGTGATCACTCATCTAGACCCAGACATCCTGGAATGGGAAGTCAAGTGGACCTCAGGAAGCATCACTACAAACAAAGCTAGTAGAAGTGATGAAATTCCAGTTGAGCTATTTCAAATCCTAAAAGATGATGCTGTGAAAATGCTGCACTCAATATGCTAGCAAATTTGGAAAACTAGGCAATGGCCACAGGACTGGAAAAGGTCAGTTTTCATTCCAATTCCAAAGAAAGGCAATGTCAAAGAATGCTCAAACTATCACACAAATGCACTCATCTCACATGCTAGCGAAGTAATGCTCAAAATTCTCCAAGCCAGGCTTCAACAGTACATGAACCATGAACTTCCAGATGTTCAAGCTTGATTTAGAAAAGGTAGAGGAACCAGAGATCAAATTGCCAACATTCGTTGGATCATCGAAAAAAGCAAAAGAATTCCAGAAAAATATCTACTTCTGCTTTATTGACTATGCCAAAGCCTTTGACTGTGTGGATCACAACAGACTGTGGAAAATTCTGAAAGAAATGGGAATACCAGACCACCTGACCTGCCTCCTGAGAAATCTGTATGCAGGTCAGGAAGCAACAGTTAGAACTGGACATGGAACAACAGACTGGTTCCAAATAGGAAAAGGAGTATGTCATGGCTGTATATTGTCACCCTGCTTATTTAACTTATATGCAGAGTACATCATGAGAAATGCTGGACTGGAAGAAGCACAAACTGGAATAAAGATTGCCGGGAGAAATATCAATAATCTCAGATATGCAGATGACACCACCCTTATGGCAGAAAGTGAAGAGGAAGTAAAGAGCCTCTTGGTGAAAGTGAAAGAGGAGGGCAAAAAATTTGGCTTAAAACTCAGCATTCAGAAAATGAATATCATGGCATCCAGTCCCATCACTTGATGGGAAATAGATAGGGAAACAGTGGAAACAGTGACAGACTTTATTTTGGGGGCTCCAAAATCACTGCAGATAGTGACTGTAGCCATGAAATTAAAAGACCTTTGCTCCTTGGAAGAAAAGTTATGACCAACCTAGATAGCATATTAAAAAGCAGAGACAAGACTTTGCCAACAGAGGTCCGTCTAGTCAAGGCTATGGTTTTTCCAGTGGTCATGTATGGATGTGAAAGTTGGACTATACAGAAAGCTGAGCACCAAAGAACTGATACTTTTAAATTGTGGTATTGGAGAGGACTCTTGAGAGTCCCTTGGACTGCAAGGAGATCCAACCAGTCCATCCTAAAGGAAATCAGTCCTGATATTCATTGGAAGGACTGATGCTGAAGCTGAAACTCCAATACTTTGGCTACTTGGTGTGAAGAACTGACTCATTTGAAAAGACCCAGATGCTGGGAAAGACTGAAGGTGGGAAGAGAAGAGGAAAACAGAGGATTAGATGGTTGGATGGCATCACTGATGCAATGGACATGAATTTGGGTGAACTCCAGGAGTTGGTGATGGACAGGGAGCCCTGGTGTGCTGCTGTCCATGGGGTCGCAAAGAGTTGGACAGAACTGATGACTGAACTGAACTGAACTGAGAGTGTACTGTAAGAGGGGGTATTATATTTTATAATTTTATATTACATTAGATTTTATACTCTATTTTGGGGCATGAGCATCATCATAAAATATAATTTATTTATTTATGTATATAGATGAAAAATGCTGCCTGCTCTACCAGTAAAGAATCAGACACAGCTGAGCAACTGACACACACATATCAGTAAACACAGGATGTTGTAGCCTTCAGGCCATCAGCCATTGCCGCCACCCCCAGCTGTACACCCTTAGGGGATTCAAGATAAGATACAGGGTGGTAGATAGTTACAGTACATGTCAAAGGAATGATTTCAATCAGCTCAGACTCTTTCATCCTCCCAAACTTACAAAAGCACTAAATTCATGAACTTGAGATGTCTCATTTTCTGTAATTAATAGTAATCTTTTGATATTCTGACTACCTGGTTTTTTATTGCAAAACTCTTCTGTATCCTAGGCTCCTTCCTTATCTCTTCAGAGCAGTCCTCAGAGCTCTCTAGAAGCTGTCTTCCAGATTTAAGTTCTTAGTTTTGTCTGTCAGAGAAAACATAATTCTCAACTTTTAGGTTGTGCATTTTTTTTTCAGTTGACATACAGGTATTTTTTCATATATGTGTATGTACATTGATTATTTACATACAGGTTAAATATTATCCATCTAAATTGTCATATTAGAATTGTTGCTGCAGTTCTGCCACTGCTCAAAGTTTTGTTATACTCTTGGAGTTGGGTTGAGTCACAGAAGAAGACAACTAATCACTCACATAATACTTTACAAGCACACCTTGATTTTAACCAAATGGTACCCAGCTTGACCATGTTATTGCCCATCATTGCCTCCAAATTTGAATATTTACAAAATTCAAATTAATTCCCAGAAGAACAACTTTATGACCACTGAGGTGAGTAGGAAAATTTAAAAGGAGAAGGAAAGAAAAAGCTTTGAGGACATTTCCAAGAGAATTCTTAAAGTGCCCTGTGCAAAGGGAATGTTCATGATACATCTTTGAAGGAGACAAAACCTATTTTAAGTTTTGAAAATTAAATATTATCTGTATCTTTTAAGTAATGTCTTCTTCCCCTCTTTGGGAATGATATGTAATATGAGTAACACTGTCATGTGCTGCTGCCGCCGCATAGTACCCTGTATAATTGATGGTATCTAAGAAAACAAACTTTTTTAAAAGATCCCACTTGCATTAGAACATATAGAAAATCATTTTGTTTTAACATTTTCCTCCAAACGCAGTCTTGCTCTACGAGAGGAGAGGTATCAATAAATATTCTCTTTTCTCAAGAATTTGGGAGGAGGCGGAGAAGGCAGTAGCACCCCACTCCAGTACTCTTGCCTGGAAAATCCCATGGGCGGTAGATGCATCCTGGTGGGCTGCAGTCCATGGGGTCGCTAAGAGTCGGACACGACTGAGTGACTTCACTTTCACTTTTCACTTTCCTGCATTGGAGAAGGAAATAGCAACCCACTCCAGTGTTCTTGCCTGGAGAATCCCAGGGACGAGGGGGCCTGGTGGGCTGCCGTCTATGGGTTTGCACAGAGTCGGACATGACTGAAGCGACTTAGCAGCAGCAGCAACAGTGATAGCTGTTCTAGACTTTAAGGTCCCCACCAGGGTATAGACTTTAAGGTGTTTATGTTTCATTTTTAGGGAGAATATATTATTTCCAGTGGCTTTATTATATAGCAGACATTTTCAGTAAGCCCTCTCCTGAAAATCTTTTTAGTTTTAATTTACTGAAGCACTTTGCATTTACCATGTGCCAGTAGGTCTGCAGAGGAAAGAAAATAAGACTGAATCTTCCTTCTCTGATCAGTCAAAATGCCTTATTTATATCAAGAAAAAGAAGAAAAAGTGTTCATTTAAAAATGAGCCAAATCTTCCCCAGATGACAAAACCCAAACCTAAACTGTTGAGGAGAGATTAGGTAATCAATCACTAGGTCAGAAAAATAAACTAAGGAAAGAGGATGGAACAAGTACTTAAATGGAAGTAGAAAAAAACTGGTGCCTTGAAAGCAAAGTCCTAAATACAAAAGTGTTACATGTTTGAGACGAAATACAAGTCATGTAAACATTTTGTCCTCCATGTGCACAAAGGGAAAATTTACGATTCTGAAAAATTGTGAATAACATTGAGTCCCAGTACATGTGATCTGGTAAACAATTTGAGCGGCTGCATGATGATTAGCTGCTGGGGAAATTGTGCGCAGGGCCTTGCATCCAGCAGGGAGACAGGAAGAGTTGATTAGTGCTTTTCACGCAAGGCTCTCAAAGCAAGAGGATGAACTCAGCTAGGGAGCAGGTGTGGCCACAAAGCAAGGGGAGCACACCTGAGGTGCAAATCCTCAGTGAAACTTGCTTCCTCCTGAAGCTGAGCCTCCTCTGTCCCACCTGGTGCCTGGCAGGTGACTCAGCAATTTCCAAGAGTCCTGGTTTGAATCAGCCTCACCCTGAGGGTGGAGTCCCTCTGGAGCTTGGGCTAGCAGGAGAGGTAAGATGCAAATCCTCTCACCATATCCTGACCCCACTTTTCACGGGCACTTTGTGTTTGATTTTTTTTGTTTTCATCTACAGGCCATGGCTTGTTCTTAAGGAGCCGCTAGTCATTTAATTTCAGTGATGCCTAAAATGTGGGCTAAACAAAATCAAATGATATTGTGGGCAACAGCAGAGAGAAGTCCGGGGCGGGGAGCTGTGTAGCAATGAGCCTTGTGAAGATGCTCTAAATAGGTTAGGGTTTGCCACTGAGGTTCCTCAGGGCCCAGGGGGACATTGCAGCCACTACTTGCCCAATACTGATCTCACTTTTAGATGTTCTCATACGACATTTACACAAGGGGGCCCCGCCACTTGTTGGGGACCTGCCTACTATCGTTTCATGGGCTCCATGCATGTTCCTTCTCTCCTGTGCTGCACAATTGGTGGTCTGCAGTAACTGTGCAGATGTTCTCCTGTGCTATTTCATGATTATTTTTCAAGTGGCCTCTTAGTCAAAGGATGGCAGGTCAGCACATGAAAACATCTGCTCTTACCATTTTTCTAAGCAAACAGCAGATGGCATTGCTGCTGTCCTTTTGATCTGGAGCAAAAATTCCCAAGGCTAAGGTGCTGGTTTACACTGACACTGCCTGGTAAGGGACTGCCTCCCCCAACAGCAGCACTGCCTTCAGCTGTCTTCTCTGCAACACTTCTATTTAGTTTATTTCTTCCTGGGACTCTACTTCAGCAGGGTGTCTTAAACTTTGATTCTTCCTCCTGTGATTGTTGCCTGACCACCTCACTGGTATCAGCCACGGTCCCCAGGTTTCTTCCCGTTTGTCACCTGTTGAGATTCTACTCCTGTTGCCAGTGGGGAGACAGAACTGTCAGTCTGGATCCCCTCAGGATTTGGGCACTGGGTATGTGTGTGCCATGGACCAAACAAGGTTATCTGGGAAATCAGTTTAGTCGCTCAGTCGTGTCTGATTCTTTGCAACCCCGTGAACTGTAGCACGCCAGGCTTCCCTGTTTATCACCAACTCCCGGAGCTTGCTCAAACTCATGTCCATCAAGTCTCTGATGCCATCCAACTGTCTCATCCTCTGTCATTCCCTTCTCCTCCTGCCTTCAATCTTTCCCAGCATCAGGATCTTTTCTAGTGAGTCAGTTCTTCGCATCAGGTGGCCAAAGTATTGGCCAGAGTATCTGGGAAATAGCTGACCCTGAAACACCTAAGCTTTTTCTAGGTGTTTGTTAAGCCAAACAGACCATCTTAAAATTACATTTTTAACAGTTGGACTTGTAAAACTTTAATGTAGATGTTCCTTTAAGTTTGTAATCCATTGAACACCTGTTATCTTTACAGCGCAAAGATACAAAAGAAATTTCTTCAACTTTATTTTTAGATTGAATGCTAATGTGTTGGAAGGAAAAAACCTTACACTTTTTCCTTATTACATTGGATTTTCAATATATATATTTCACTGTAATATAACCTTAAGTCATCTGCTTCCTCATTCTCTAGCAGTTTTCTTTGGCAGGGGTGTTTCTTTTTGATGTCATCAGTCAAGTTCTTTATGTATGTCTTTACTTCTTCTTCTTAATCTTTTATATCCTGCCAAGAGTTCCAGGAAGCTTCGATTTCCTCATCTGTAAAATGGGGATAATTAAAGTATTTTCCTTATAGAATTATGAGGATTAAATGAGATAATGTATGCCTAGAGAGTGCTTTCAAAGTGGCACTTGTCATCATCTTCATCATCATTACATCATTAGTAGGTCAAGGTGTCACAAGACTCAGCTTGATCGTTTCCTTGCTGAAATGTTGGGCACTATTATTATCTCTTTTTTCTCAATGTAGGAGCCCATTTGATTGCCTTTTACTACTTGATATCTTATGTATTCCAGCTCTGCATTAATTGTTGTATATCTCTAGAGAACTATACTCAGATACAGTTCTTAAACTGTTTTTGGTCTTACTTGATATAAATATTTATAGCTTTTTGAGTTAAGCATCCCCAGGTTTATATTATAATTTTAACATGGTATAGTAATTATCACATTTAAAGATTTATTTTGATCTTTGCCTTTGGTTGTTCACAAAAGAAAAAACTACAGTCACACGGTTAAACCCTCACAGAAAGAGTGAAATATATTGAAACATGCTGAAGAGAGATCCCATGCCTTTCCATCTATTTCCAGTTTGCTACTTTCTCTTCAGAGTTCCACCCCCTCTGATCTGCAGAGCCTGTGATGATTCAAAATGGCAGGCGTGCACGCATGCTTCGTTGCTTCTCGTGTATCAGATGGCCAGGTTGTAGTAGCTCCATTCAATTTAATGGATTGGGTTTCCATGGTGGCTCTGCGGTAAAGAATCTGCCTGCAATGCAGGAGACCCAGGTTTGATCCCTGAGTTGGGAAGATCCCCTGGAGGAGGGCATGGCAACCCACTCCAGTATTCCTGCCTGGAGAATCCCATGGACAGAGGAGCCTGGCAGGCTGCAGTCCGTAGGGTTGCACAGAGTCAGACATGATTGAAACAACTGAACAGCAGCAGCAATGAGTATTGTATTCTTGCAGATCTGACTTTAGAATGGCCCAGGCTTTTAGGATATGTACTTTTTCACAGCAAAGTATTTGGAGGCTCAGGAAGTAAAAACTTTTAGAATACTTGGCAGGCACGTGAAGTGATTAGAAAAAGAAATAATACATGCGCCTACTGTTTTTTAAAGACAAGTTCTCAAAAGTAGAAGAGTTGTCAAAAATGAAGGTCTTGGTACATGCTACGCTTTCAGAATTATATTAGCAAATAAAAGGGAGGGGTAGAGGGGATATTTAAGAGAAAGTATGAGTCATGTTCCTAACAAGAAAAGGCAGTCACCAACTTTGTGTGGAAACAGTCCAAAAGCACGTCTGTTAACGTCTAAGTCATGCTAGAAGATGGGATTACCAAGAGTCAGTAAAGTTTAAATACCAGTGATTAGTTTACGTAACACTGGAAAAACAAATCTCCTTCTATCTTTCAAACAAATATTTCTGGTGAGCCCATCCCAGTGTCCTTTTATTTCACTTCCACTCAACTCTTTTGAAATTTGTCAAATATTCTTGTTCAAATGTTGCTCTTTTTTCTCCTCATGTGTAGCCTTAGGAATCAGGCTGTCCCACAAAGAGGTTTACCTATCCTCAGGTAACTTCTTTCTTAATTTAGTACCGCATTCGACTTTGTCCTTACTAATTCTGATTTGAAAATTCGATTTGCCACACTTCCTTTTCTTGCCCGAGTTAGGTCTGATCTTCATCCTTTAAAGGAATTCTCTTGTGCTGTTTCCTTTCCCGTTTCCCCTGAGCGCTTTCAGTTCATTTCAGTTTACTTTGTTTCCTTCCAGCTTTACAACTTATTTTACAGTCCAATTGGATCAATTTAATGACCTGTTACAATTTATTGTACTTTTAGTTTAATTTTCATGGTAAAAAAAACTTTTCCTCTTATTAGTTATGTAACATTTCCTGAATCTATAAATTGTCAGTTTTCCACTCAAGAAGGTTGACTCCCAAACTGACCCTGGCCTCTCCCCCGAACTCGAATCTGTCTTCCTCCTCGGCTACCTAACCTCAGTCGTACTGGTGTCCCTCCAGTGCTGTAAGCTCGTGATGGTCCTGTGTTTGGTAACAGAGCCACTCAGTTAGCCTAACCCACAGATTTGGTGTTTTAGGCTTGCTTTTCTTGTTTCTCATTCCACTGGGTACCACATCCTATAAGTCAGCTTCCGCTGTGTTTCTCCCATTGATGCGCTCAGTTCCATGCTTATATCACTGAGTTCCCTCGACCTTCACTGCTTTTCTCTTCCCGCATTGCTCCCAACTTATAACTCATGCCCCTGCCATTGCCACCACCCCGACCACGTGTCTCACCTTCAGCTTTCCTGCTTCCCGCCACTTCCAATCCATCATACACACAGCTACCAGACTTCCTAAGATGTGGCTCTAGTAGTTTATTTCTGCCCCAGACCTTTCAATGCCTCTCCGCTGCCTACTACCTCCCTTCCCAATCCCTACTGCAAGGACACTGGCCATTTCTTCAAGACTTGCTCCAGGAAGCCATCCTTGGTTCTGCTGTATTGCTTCCCAAGCCTGCTGGTCAGTCTCACTTTACTTATTCCTCTTTCCTCATCTGTCAACTTCTATTTCCTGTTATAGCCTACTGTATTTCTTTGTTTTTGACTAGAATTTAATACCCACAAAGGTGACAACCATTGCCTTAATTAGTTTTGTATTCTTCATGGCGCCCAGCATAATGCAGGCTTGGTACTTGATAAATATATGTTGAAAATATATATATATATATATGTGTGTGTAATTAAATATAATCTCCAATATTTTCACTTACTTGTTTCCTTTTTTTTTTAACATAATCTTCACACACATAACAGTGTGTCTTTACTGTTGTGATACTCCAAGATTCAAGACTTCCCCTCCCCAACCAGGACTTGTACTTTACAGAAGAAAGTGGGAAAGAATCAAAACCAGTTATTATCACATTTGGATTAATGCTGAAGGGACTCAGAAAGTTCATTTCGGTTTGCCTTGCCTGGAGAACTTACATATTTACCTGAACTTTAAAAATCTTGAAGAGCTTTATTTGCTTATAAATTTATCTCCTCTGCTAAGAAGCCGTTGAATCCCTGCAGGCAGGGACTGATTGAACATATTCAATGTGTAAATGTTGAATATACAGATGAATGTATAAATATAAAAGAAGCTGGATGTTCTCACATTACTTCTTTCAAGAGTGCTTCAAAGAGTAAAAGATTAGCAATGACTAATCTGTAGTTATTAGTTAACCTTTATTTTAGTCCAGCACAGGATAGCTGCATGAAAATATTAGCTTGAACTGTATGAAACTAGAGATTTTCGAGCATTTTAACAAAAACAGCAATTTCACATGGCTCAACCTATGTAGGTGTGGATTGGGACAAGTCTTGGAATCTATAGAACTTAATGTTAGTACCTTGGGTCTGTATATATCTGGTTCTTTCTTCACCCTAAATTGGTTTGTTACTTTACTTTTGACTCAGCCTATGGAGATAAACTGTTGATTAGTAATGCTAGTTGTTAGTCATTACTGGTAATTATTGGCTTAATTCTCTAGTTACAGGTTCATATTCATAATTAGTTGGTTTTATTATACTAGTAATTAAAATATAAAATTAATTGAGTATTTTCTTTTCTTTCATGTTGGCCTAGAGGTATATACATGCCATGTCATGACTCTGACTCAGTAACTTTAATGCATGTTGGTGAATTATGCTCTTAGGCTCATCCATTCATCGACTATTCCATCAGCAAGTGTTTCTTGAGCATCTACTGTGGGCATACCACCTCAAATAACATAGGGTTCCTGGCCTCAAGGAGAGATGGTATGACCAGTACCCAGCCTATAATCTTTGCTCACTGAACAGTTGCTGTGATAATCATTATTATGATGATGGTCATAGTCCCAAGTGATAGCAAGCTATACTTTAAGAATTCTTCTTCATAATAATAAAAAAAATTATTGTCATACTTTTTTTCCTTCTGACATTTTGTGACTAAGAGAGTGAGAAGAATCTAGAGGTGTCATCTAAATGTTCTACTATGACAACTTTATAGAAGTTTATTTGGATCTTTGCTCAACGTCGTTGGCAGAGACAGTGGGATCTGAAGCCTCACTCCTCTTTCTGCTTTTCTCCTGTTGGGAGCTAAAGCACTGAGAAGCATTTCCCCTGTGAGAGCATGGCTCAAAACCTGTACCACCAAACAGTCCTGCTTGCGTAGGCCTCTATCGCCTGCCTGGGAGAGGCAGTCCGAAGTACAAAAGTGAGTGTCTAGGGCTTCTTTGGACCCTACTACTCAGCTTGGTTGGTGGTAATGAAAACTAGAGTGTGATTTCAGCCCCTCAAGTGTAAAGTAGTTTCAGCTCTTCTTTGTACAATGGTCTTCCGTAGCCCACAGAGGAAACCAGACTGTGAGACAGGAAAGCAGGATCTAAACAAACCTTTTCCCACTCCTGGAAAAGCAGTTCAGCCCACAAGCCCTAGAAGAGGACCCTGGAACTTCAACCTGGGGCCTCAGAGGCCACATATTTTTATTTCATTAATTAGTTTCTGCTGTGTACATAAATCATGCTTCCCAAAATTTAATTGTAATTGTTCTGAGATTATTCAGAAGAAAAATGAAAGTGTTAGTCACTCAGTCATGTCCGACTGTTTTGCGACCCCATGGACTGTAGCCTGCTAGGCTCCTCTGCCCTTGGGGATTCTCCAGGCAAGAATACTGGAGTGGGATGCCATTTCCTTCTCCAGGGGATCTTCCCTACCCAGGGATTGAACCCAGGTCTCCCACATTGCAGGCAGATTCTTTACCACTGAGCCACCAGGGAAGCCCTCTTCAGAAGAGGAAAAAGCTAAATTTTTTTCTGATATGCTTTCTTATTTTTCATATTTTTTTCTGATGCCATCCTTTGATTTTTATGTCTCTGCCACTTCATAATTTTAAAAAATCAAGGCCAAATGAACTCTAAAAGCATGTGTTCTTATTAGACTTATTATTTCTGCTTTATTGAGAAGACTTGACCCCTTGGCTGCCTTACCTTGGGATCAGGCTGTATTTCACTGTATTTTCTTTGATATATGTACAGTAAAATACCAGATCCTAAAATAAAATCCCTTGCTGGGCTTCTTCTCCCTGGGAAAGAATACACTTTATGGCCAGATGGAATGGCATCATGTCTCACTGTTGGGGTAGCACAGAAAAGACAACATCACTGAACGCTATCCATTCTCATTCAGCAGAGGCTCCTTAGTTTTGTCAGGTGCTGTAACTTGGACCCAACACTGAGCTGCAGCTCAGGAGACAAAACAGTTGGAAAACCTGGGGAAAGGCTCTAAGGGTCAGTGAAATTTACTGTGGGCAGCTGCTGCTTCAAAGCCACTCTCTGTGCAGAAGCCTATTAAGAAGTAGTAGGTTACGTTCCTGCCGTTTCCCCCAGCATGATGGATGATGCTCTGAAAAGAGAAAAGACTTCCTGCTCCATGGAGGTGGCTTTCCTCGAGGCTGCCTCGCCACGTTTCTCAGGTTCTCTCCGTTCCATTTCTAACCACTGAATTCACTGCTCCACTCCATTTAATAGTAGCCTGGGTTTGTCGGGAATGACTGACTGACTCACCAGTGGCTGCCTGTCCATCAGCGGGACCTCCCACTCTCCGACGAGGGGGCTTAGCTGGGCCGTCAGTGCGGGGAGAAGCTCTGCGAGGGAAAAGAATCAGGTTGCCAGTGGTCCAATAACAGAAGTGACTTCAGAGTTTGCTCGACCTTTTTTTGCCTTCAGAAGCATTTTCACTTTACCTCATGTTAAGACTATGGAGAAGGCAATGGCAGCCCACTCCAGCGTTCTTGCCCGGAGAATCCCGGGGCCGGGGGAGCCTGGTGGGCTGCACGCAGTGGGGTCGCACAGAGTCGGACGCGACTGAAGCGACTTCGCATCAGTTAGCAGCACGTTAAGGCGTTATTCCTCCCCGACTTTCTCGCAGGCCCTGGGGCTTGCCTCGCTCCCTCCTAGCACAGGGCTTCTCTATGTGCTGGTCCCTGGACGGTGCAGGCTTTTCCCTCCTTGCTTTACTTCTTTCTTAACTGCTGCTCATCTTTCTGTTCTCAGATTATGAGAGAAACATCCTCCTTACTTCTGGAACCCCTGCACTTGCTTAAATCGGAGCTTCCGGCTTGCGATGGCCATAGGACAGTGCCCCTTCTTTGGCAGCGCAGTTTCAGTGACCATTCAATGGATGTCTCTCTCACACTCTGCATTATTAAGTACCCTGTCTGTCTGTGTATTTCTCTCTCTCTCTCTCTCTCTCTCTCCACACACACACACACACACACATGCACACGCACCCACGATTGCACAGTGAAGGCCTGTTCTCCTTGCTCCAGCTTCCAGGTTTCTCAAGGACAGGAATGGTGGCTGTCAGTCTCCATCACTGTACTTCCATTGCCCACTACTGAATGCATATTTGTTACTGCTGGATATAGTGATGTTTAATTTCTCTATCATTAGGAAAGCAGAAACTTGTCATCATATCCTTTTTATACGCATAAACAGATACACAACATTCATGGTATGAGGCAACTTTGAAGGGCAAAGCTGAGTTGTTTACTTAGTAACAAGTGTAGCAGTCTCTCTTTTTGTGAATGAAGAGTCCAGTATTTTCAGATCAAATGAATATATATATTTTCAAGTAAAGTTCTTTCATATTGACCCTATCAAACAATGGTCATCAAGTTCTGGTTATTATTTAGGACAGTCCTTTGCTCTTTTGACTGATATAGACAAAACGCCTGCTCTTCTGAGGCTTATCATAAATAAGAAACCCAGGGGAGAAAAAGTTCACTTGTGGAAATGTGAAAGTGAAAGTGAAGTTGCTCAGTCATGTCCAACTCTTTGTGACCCCGTGGACTGTAGCCCTCCAGGGACTCTCAAGGCAAGAATAGTGGAGTGGGTTCCCATTTCCTTCTCCAGGGGATCTTCCCAACCTAGGGATCGAACCCAGGTCTCCTGCATTGCTGGCAGACACTTTATCCTCTGAGCCAGGGAAGCCCTGGTAGAAATGTGAAGTGAAGTCGCTCAGTCATGTCTGACTCTTTGCGACCCCATGGACTGTAGTCTACCAGGCTCCTCCATCCGTGGGATTCTCCAGGCAAGAGTACTGGAGTGGGTTGCCATTTCCTTCTCCAGGAGATCTTCCCAACCCAGGGATCGAACCTGGGTCTCCCGCATTGCAGGCAGATGCTTTACCATCTGAGCCACCAGGGAAAACTTGGTAGAAATGTGAGAGAATCACAAATATGAAGAAAGTTGAATTCTGTCTTCTACATGGTCAGATCTGTGGACTCAAGAAAGATAAAAATGTAACTGACCCTAGGTTAGTGGTGATTTGTTCAGATGTACAACCCATAAGTCTTGTGATTTCATTCTAAAATTAACCTGATATTCAAAGGAAAATAAAATCAAGATTCCTTACGAGATTTTCGGGGTGGCAGCAGGTATATTTTGTTGACGGTTGTGTTTCCACGGAGCAAAGGCATTAAGTATTTAGGGAAATAAAAATTCACTTGGAGGTTTCCTTTTGCTGTCTAATTTAGAGGCTTTTCATTCCCTGAGAAGTCCCTGCAGAGGCTTCTGAAGGAGAGGTCAGGAAGGGAGGAACTCAAGGTATAGAGGTCTGTTCCCCCTGCCTCCTCCCACCAACAGTCCTTCAACCAGAAGGGCTCTGTGTTGAAACCACCTTTTTAGAATTTTAAAATCTCATTAGAAGAAAGAGTTCCGCTGCCATGATTTGTGGACTTTTGTTTAAACTGCAGAATAAGCATTCTTGCTCAGGGTAGATGACAGAAGTCAGTGAATTTGAATGATGGAGGAGAACAATGTTAGTAAGCAGGGAAGTGTGAGTATAATGTGTCAACAAAGAGAGCCATAGTCACATATCCTGTAAGAAAAGCAAAGAATTGATAAGATCGTAACACTTATCCACTGATCAGTGAGGACATTAGGTCAGGCTGTGCTGAATCTGCTCCAGGACACACAAGGGCTCTTCTTTGAGGTATCTCAGTTGACTAGAAAGAGACTCTTGAGCAATTCCTTTGATCAACTCAGGAATTTCCTCTAGCATGTCTTCATGTTGCTTAGAGGTTCATTCTCTGTGGTGGAAATAGTGCGAAGTTGTTGGAATGTCTGTAAAGTCATAGATCGCTGTGCTGATGGGAAACTCCCCTCTTCCCCTTTTTGGACACTTTCTTGAAATGTTTCTTTAGAGATAGCAAATGAGGCAGAGAGCAGAGGAAAGAGAGAGGTCACTTTGAAAATGGAGACTCAGCTCTTTCTCATGACTATGACACCTCCATGCCATCCACTTTCTTGTTCTACGTGGTTCCTATCCCAAACCATAAAGCATATTTACAAATTGTTCTCAGATGATTAGGGCTGTCTTAAATAGTCTGATTTATTTTTATGTTTAAATATTATATTAACTAAAAATTAAATTAAATGAAAATATGTTTTCATAAAGTGTTAATATAGTATTTTCATAAAAATATGAAATTTTCATAATTCATGAGAATCTGTTAGAGTGAGAAATAAATTCAGAAGGAAAATATTTCTGGTCTAGTGTACTCCAAAAATTTTGGACTTGCTCCAGAATATTTTGCTTTTATTTTTGATAGGAATAAATAGGAATGCTATAGTTCTTACTTGGAAAGTATGTCTATATATAGTTCATGTGTATTTATATACCAAAACCAAGTGAGATTATTCAAACATTGGAATGTTAGAGATTATAAAATTCTCTGTAAATTTCCGTATCTCATGGGGGTCTTTGTTCTTTGTTAAAAATTGAGAAATTTAATGTTCTATTGACAGTCTTTAAAAATAACAAATGTTTGAGTCTTAAACATATCAAAAATCATAACCAAGATTCAGCAATCTGGTTAAGGAGAGATTATTTTAAAAGAATGAAGCCTAAGCTTTTAAATTTAGTGGAGTGGAAAAGATGGATAACTGTGGAATTATGAATTTATTATGTTTACATGGAAAGTCATGGTGATTATGATATGAAATAACGATGTCCTTTGATTAAAGCATAGCTCTATTCCATAGGTCAGGGTCAAAGGGAGCATTTTCACCTTCAAATTAAAAAGTCTGAGGACTCCAAAGGACTTCCCTGGTGGCTCAGATGGTAAAGAATCTGCCTGCAATGTGAGAGACCCACGTTCAACCCCTGGGTTGGGAAGATCCGCTGGAGAAGGGAATGGCTACCCACTCCAATATTCTTGCTTGGAGAATTCCATGAACAGAGGAGACTTGAAGGCCTAGAGTCCATGGGGTCACAAAAGTCGGATTCCAAAAGAGAAGTAAGGCTAACAAATATTTGCAAAAATAAAAAAGTCAGATGAGCACATCTACTAGCCAGTTGATCCCTATCCTTTGAAAGCAACCACGAACATTTAAAACTGACTGAACATGGAGTAGGTAATTGGAAGACAAAGTCAGATCCAACCGGAACCATTCCTTTAGGTAACTTAGAAAAGCCTTTTCTCAATCTATAGAACTGTCCACATGGATAGAAAAAACCCACCTAGTCATACAAATCAGAACTAAATTGATGACAGATATAAGCAAATTGTTACCCTCCCCATCACAAGCAAGTCTGTAATTCTGATATTAGAATAGATATGTCCATATAAATAGTTTATCTTCTTGAAATGCACTGTTAAATTATAGTTCTGGGTAAGTATACTGGGTGGGATTATGTGATTATACTGCAGGCGCTGATTCTACTTATATTTATATTCACTTTTACTTAATACCTGAGTGTATTGTTTGAGTGTTGACAAGGTACCAATAATGTTACTTTGTCCTTTTACTGCACCTCTCAAGAGAGGATCTTTAAGAGCTTTACTCACATTAGTGTGTTATTCCCAGGATTATTCTTCCTGGTTTATAACTGAGGAAACTACTTCCCATGGATATAAGTAACTTGTTCAAAGTCTGCAAAGAAGTCTCTAATGTAGCTACAAAGCCGCTCCTGATTCCAGGGCTTGACTGTTCCACCCTCGAGATTAACACTTGAAGGAGGCGTTCTGTGATGGCTCTCACCCAGAGAATGGTCATGTGGACTCCATTAAATTAATCAGCATTTGTGAACATGCACGAGTGATCCACTTTGTAGAGTCCATACAGAAGGGGTTTGCTGAGCAAACAAAGTAATAGAAATGTAGAGAAAAAAATGGTTAACTTGCTGCACCGAGAAGTTGCCAAGCACTTCATCTGCACTGGCTTATACTCAATGTGCTGATTATAAACAAGCTGTTGATTCATAAATTAAGATGCATATTCTTAGAAACATTTTATTGGCATTTGGTTTGAGTCTATCCTAATTAGTATTTATGAGAAGGTGGAAAAGCTATATTAATTTAAAAATATATTTACTCATGTTGGTTTTTCATGGACTTATTTAGACTAGAAAATTATATATTTACATAAGAAGTCTTAGAAAACAAAGGCACTAAATAGTGTTTACAAATACAGCGAAAGTACAATTTCTAAAAGTGGTTTCAAGGGAGAGATGTGGAAGAGTATTGTGGAATTGTGAATGCAAGTGATCCTGATAGGCAAGAAAAGCCATTTTTCACCGAGTATTTTGAGTGTCCCTCCACTTTAGCTAGCAGCTTTCTTCCGAAACAGAAAAATGGTGATGTTCTGTCTATGGTTCTTTAGGGTTGTGCCGTATAATGAGAGGTCACCAAGTGCCCCTGGCACTCTTAGAGCAGGCTTGCAGAGCTGGAGCAAGATTGGCCTGGCTTGAAATGGGCGTACATGCACTTCTGTGCATATGCCTTAGCTCATTTTGCAGGCAGGGTTGAAGTTTGTAGCAGCTCAATTTTCCACTGGTGAAGAGTCAAAACATGCCTTCTGACCAAGAGGGTGCAGAATACCAGGGAGAATGGCTTGCTTGATCATGCACAGTAATTCAACTCTTTATTTTGATCACAGACCCATACGTGGTCTTATATCATTGTGCCAAAGGCAGATAGAGTTATTATGGTCCCTGCATGAATAATCTATTATTTTCAAATATAAGTTTTCCCATTACTCTGTCAACCATAAATACCTTCTTTGCTAACATGCTCTTCAGAATCACTGTAGTCTGGGGAGGGCCATTTTATAACCTCTGTTCACATGATCTAAGCAGCATTTTTGCGTGACTTAGGGAATAAAACAGGAAAAGGAGGAAATTTTAAAAATAGAATAAGCTTAATGGCTTTTTCACTTATCGTTTCTTTAACCAGTTTAATATACTATGGGGGGATATGCACTAACCTTTGGTTGAGAGGGGGCCTATTTTGTAACCAAAGAAAGTGGAAAATATTTCTGGAACATTTTTACTTTCTTTCAACCTCTTAAATGACTCAAAAGAAATATGGAATAATAAAATAAAAACTTGAAGGCTGCCAACTCAGGTCTCACAATAACTTTTCTGCCAAAAACTAAAGTTACTGCTATTCATATTAATAGTTGTACCCCAATACAGAAAGAAAATTTCTAGCTCAGTCAAAACTGCATATATACTACCTCCAACTCAAATCCTAGAATCAAGGGAAGCAGTAAAATTATAAATTTTTAGAAATAAGTTCCATTGTGTTTATGTCTGACCCCTAAATGAGACTCGTCCTTAGAGGCACAAGGGTACCTATGGCCAATTCATGTTGATGTATGGCTAAACCATCACAATATTGTAAAGTAATTCAGTTCAGTTCAGTTCAGTCGCTCAGTCATGTCTGACTCTTTGCAACCCCATGAACTGCAGCACGCCAGGCCTGCCTGTCCATCACCAACTCCTGGAGTTTACCCAAATTCATGTCCATTGAGTCCGTGATACCATCTAACCATCTCATCCTCCATCATCCTCTTCTTCTGCCTTCAGTCTTTCCCAACATCAGGGTTTTTTCAAATGAGTCAGCTCTTTGCATCAGGTGGCCCAATTATTGGAGCTCCAGCTTCAGCACCAGTCCTTCCAATAAATATTCAGGATTGATTTCCTTTAGGATGGACTGGTTGGATCTCCTTGCAGTCCAAGGGACTCTCAAGAGTTGTCTAACACCACAGTTCAAAAGCATCAATTCTTCAGTGCTCAGTTTTCTTTATAGTCCAACTCTCACATCCATACATGACCACTGGAAAAACCATAGCTTTGACTAGATGGACCTTTGTTGACAAAGTAATATCTCTGCTTTTTAATATGCTATCTAGGTTGGTCATAACTTTCCTTCCAAGGAGTAAATGTCTTTTAATTTCATGGCTGCAATCACCATCTGCAGTGATTTGGGAGCCCCCAAAATAAAGTCAGCCACTGTTTCCATTGTTTCCCCATCTATTTCCCATGAAGTGATGGGACCAGATGCCATGATCTTCGTTTTCTGAATGTTGAGCTTTAAGCCACCTTTTTCACTCTCCTCTTTCACTTTCATGAAGAAGCTCTTTAGTTCTTCTTCAGTTTCTGCCATAAGGGTGATGTCATCTGCATATCTGAGGTTATGGATATTTCTTCTGGCAATCTTGATTCCAGCTTATGCTTCATCCAGCCCAGCGTTTCTCATGATGTACTCTGCATAGAAGTTAAATAAGCAGGGTGACAATATACAGCCTTGACGTACTCCTTTTCCTATTTGGAACCAGTCTGTTGTTCTATGTCCAGTTCTAATTGTTGCTTCCTGACCTACATACAGGTTTCTCAAGAGGCAGGTCAGATGGTCTGGTATTCCCATCTCTTGAAGAATTTTACACAGTTTATTGTGATCCACACAGTCAAAGGCTTTGGCATAGTCAACAAAGCAGAAATAGATGTTTTTCTGGAACTCTCTTGCTCTTTCCATGATCCAGCGGATGTTGGCAATTTGATCTCTGGTTCCTCTGCCTTTTCTAAAACCAGCTTGACCATCTGGAAGTTCATAGTTCATGTATTGCTGAAGCCTGGCTTGGAGAATTTTGAGTATTACTTTACTAGCATGTGAAATAAGTGCAATTGTGCAGTAGTTTGAGCATTCTTTGGCATTGCCTTTCTTTGGAATTGGAATGAAAACTGACCTTTTCCAGTCCTGTGGCCACTGCTGAGTTTTCCAAATTTGCTGGCATATTGAGTACAGCACTTTCACAGCATCATCTTTTAGGATTTGAAATTGGTCAACTGGAATTCCATCACTTCCTTCAATTAAAATAAATAAATTAATTTTAAAAAGGTTGGATAGTTACATGGTATTCTATGATCTTTAATTCAACTTTCAAATAATTTCTTGATTCCTTTCTGCATAAAACATATGCTATCTCTACCTTTTGTGGTTATTTTATGTATATTTCTGCTACTTATTTAAATTTGATGCTATTTGATTGTGTTTTGAAAACATTACACCAAGGAATAGCATGGAGCCTAATAGCCAGAAGCAAAATAGTAACACTAGTAACAATTTTTATGTGAGTCCAATAACTTTGATAGAAAAATAGAGAAAAGACGAATGGTAGAGACAGTGGAGGCAGTGAGCCACCTTGAAAGTGGCTGCAATTGTCCAGACAAAGATGAGGGGATCTCACATCCGAACTGTGGAACTGGAGTTGAAATACTTCCAAGATGTGGCATCGTTTATAGGCTGACCAGGGGCTCTAGTTCTCCTTCTTTCATTGTTTGTATGGGAAATTATGTTTTAAGACATACCAGAAGGAAGGAACATGTCTGTCCTGGAGGGAGCTCTCACAGTTGTCTCAGCATTTAGAGTAGGGATTCAGAGAATACCTCTTACCTGCTCAGCTCCAGGGAGAGGATGCACCTCTTCACTTCTTACGCGGCATTTGTGTGCTAAGGCATTTGTAAAAATTTTTTCCATCACTTGGAAGGACCTGTATTTTCTTTGCTCTTCCCTTGCACAGCTATAGCTTGGGAGTCCCCTGGAGAGCCCACCTGCCTCTCTCTTCCTCATCAGCATTGGAGTGGGGATGGCAGGAAGAGGAATGGCCCTCAGCTTGTGGGTCCAGACTGAGACTAAGGACAGTAAGGGATCAGCACCAGGCCTGGAGCCAAAGTGACCCTCTTAAAAGTTCCCAGGCCTCATGTAATAGTGGCCACTTTCTCAGCAAAGCCTTAGAGCAATGGTTTTTCAAAGTGTGGACTAATTGTTCTGCCTTTATCAGAACAACTAGGAAAGGCATGCTAAAGCTGTAATTTCCAGGTCTTATCTCACACCTTCAGCATCAGACTTTCAGGGGGGTGGATTTTTTCAAGCTCTCTTGGATAGTTCTTACCTGGAAGTTTGAGAACCATTGTCTAAAATTTGCTCGCCTTAACAGATTGTGATTAGTACAGGGAGGAGAGCAGCACTGTTGCTATCGGAATTCCATCTGAGCAATTAGGCCATCGCGTGAACCTTCGTTTTTCTGATTATTGGCAAAAAGCAAGAGTTACATATAACGAGAGTGGCTCCATGCTTGCGGTGGCTTGGAGAGTGGAATCACCGCTGCTGTTTAGATAGGTGTTCCCACGGACTTTCTTGCTTGCTTTGGCCGTGACTGTGTTTGGTGCTGCTGAGCAGGGCTGTGCATAGAACTGCAGCCCATCGCTCTACCTGTCTCACTCAAGAGAGATTTGTTGGAAAGGTACAGGCCAGCAAAGAAACCAAATAATGGCGAGGCCATATTCAGGGAGAGTGGGTCAGAGAGCGAGGGAAGGAAAGGACTGAGGTGGCAGGGTGGGGCAAGGAGGGAAAAGGACAAAATGAAAGAGACGGCAAGAGCATGACATCACAGAATCTGCATTTTAAGATAGGAAATTTATATGAGGAAGGCATTCTCACTCTTGCCTGGAGAATGCCAGGGAGCTGGGCAGGCTGCAGTCCATGGGATTGCAGAGTCAGACATGACTGTGCAACTAACTTTCACTTTTTTTTTCATTCTCAATAAAAGAAATATTGATATTTTATGCTTTAAAAAACATAGTAGTTTATCTAATATTATCTCTATCCTCTTCTCTCTCTACTCTTTATCACATGAAGCCCTGAACATGAAAATTTAGTTCTGTTTTATGAAAACAGATTTTCTCCATCCTGGTTTATTCACCATTGTTATCCTAGAAATTCCACATAACTTTATTTTTGCTTTGCCTATTTTTTAAAAAAAATTGTCTATTTAGCTGTGCTGGGTCTTAGTTGCTGCACATGGGATCGTTGATCTTTGTTGAGGCATGCAGGATCTTTTTAGTTGCAGTATATGGGATCTAGTTCCCCACTCAGGATTGAATCCTGGCCGCCTGCATCGGGAGCTCAGAGTCTTTGCCATTGGACCACCAGGGAAGTCCTCCATATGGCTTTCTCAGTCACGGGTCTATATGTGGATAAGTGGTCAAACTACTGAAACGAAAAAGGTGGAATTAGATAGAAATAAGATTCACACGAGTAGAAATAGGGATGACATTAAATGGCCAGTGAAAATGGATCTTGGTTGTGTAAACAGCTTTGTGTATTTTGGATTAAATGATTAGATTCCCATTTTCCCATTTAAATTAAGGAAAAAAAAAGACTACCCATGGATCTCTCCACATTAGGCTTTTGTGGGTTTCATACCCATGTCATCTCATTAATGCTCTGAACAGTCTGCAGAGAAGCAGGAGGTGAATTCTTGCCCAAATTGGAGAGATGGAGAACCTAACAGCTAGAGAGCTTATGTGACCTGCTGGACATTTTATGATCAGCACGTGGCCAAGGAGGACTCAAATCCATTTCTTCTGGCTCTGAGTTCAATGATCTTTCCAATGCTGCCTTCTCTTTTAATATTCTAAGGAAAGATAGATGTTAAGACTACTTCTTGGTCACTGATTAAATTATTACTAAATAGGTACTGGAACATCCATCATGAGTTGATCTGTTTATTAGGATCAGACTGAGGAATTGGGATCTAAATTGTGCAATCCAGATTTAGGAAATTCAAACAAAGAGGTGAAGGTGGAAATGAGCCAAAAATGGGATTGCCCTTCTTTCCTTTCGTTGTTTTCTATATGTGTTTCAGGTCAGCTGGTGGCCTGTGCCCTTTCTTCTCCATTTCTTTGGCTTTGTAGAGAGCTTTCCTTTCTAAAGGCCCTTAGAAATGTTGGCAAAACTGGCCATGCTCGTGTTCAAATACCTTTTTCTCAGGTTGTAAAAGCAGGTGAAACACCACCTCCTCCACCTGCAGTCAGTGGGGAATTACAGGGAATTAGAACACTTAAAGACATTTCTCAGGATTTGTTTTTAGAGACAGTAAAGAGAAGAATGTCCTGGTTTCAGTGAGTAGGACCAGATACAAAGGGCTTGGGATCTAGCAGTTAAGTCAGTTGACTCCACTTGCCCTCGCTTCATCGTAGGATTCTTGATGGAGAGGAAGGGAGGAGTACAAGCCCCTATACTGCTTGCTCCTACAAGTCCGCTGCCCTCATGCTGTGTGCCCTGGCAGCGTGGGGCACATCTGTTGCAGCAGCAATACTGACTAATAGCAAAACTAAGCCTTAAGCTCATGCCACGTACTCTGAGCACCCTCGTAAGACAGTTTCAACTTATAGTCAAAGCAACCACAAGTACGTGACAGTGTTTACCCCACTCCATGTTTGTGTATGGCAGATTCATTTATTCATTGGTAGCCTAAGAATTTGCGCGGGTCAATATGCACTGTCTAGCAAGAAAGTTAAAATAAAGAAGCCTGAAGTAGTGTGTTGTCAAATCTACCAAGAAGCTGGTTGCAGAAGACCGTTTTGGAGTGTGGTCTTGTCTTTGGCGGCGTCCTTCAGGTGGGCTTGGCTCTTTCCACTCCATTCTCATTCACTTGTGTGGCAGCTCTGTGTAAACTCTTGAAAACCAAGTGGCAACTCTGTGTCCTCCCGCTGGCTCCTTTGTACGCGCACGCATGCGTACGTGCCTATGCACATGCGTGCGTGAGTCTGACAGTGTTATGTGGGTGGAGATTGTCAGTCTCCCATATCTGGGTAAGGCCTCAACACCTAGTAACAAGGCTAGTTTCCACAGGGCATACTTAATGACTCTTAATATCTCCAATGTCAGGAAGATTGTCTCTGAACTAGCGCTGGGTGTTCATTGCATAAAAGATCAGAATGAAACATACCTGCAGGAAGACTTCAAAGGAGTTTAATCTTGGAGATTCCTAAGAGGAAAATTTATTGAATGGTTTCCTAATTATGAAACTTTGTTCAGACTTATTTTAAATTTCATTGTGTGAAATAAATGTGTGTGGTGATTACATAAGACAGAATGTAAAACTGAATATTGCGGGAACTGTAGCTGTCTGTGCTTCTGAATGCTTTCTGTCTTAGGTAGGAGAGCCAAGGAAGGTGGGCACGGTTACTCACTTGTGCCTGTGGCACACAGGCAGTTAGGCAGAGTGGGACAGTGGAGGAGTTTTGGCAGTTGGCTGTTCTGAGCACATGCACCTGGAAATAGCCTAGTTGCATTATCCTCAGGAGTTATATATGTGTATGACAGTAGCCTAATGGCTGGCTGAAATGAGCCTTAAAGAGTAATTTCTGAAGACCTTCTTCATTTATTCTCTGATATCATGTAACCCAGTCATGACCTATGCTATTATGTATGTTCAAGTTAGTCAATACTGTATTTTATCACTTCCAATGGAAAGAAGAGACTCTTACCTAGAGTTACCCAGAAAAAAAAAAACAATATATATATATATATATACACACACACACACACACACACACACAAACAACGAGACATAAACAAAATTGAATAGAAATGAATATCATTAAAGAACAGGTTCTGTATATTAAATCCATTTGTCCTGACCTGGTCAGAAGTCTCTAATGCTAATTGTTAAAGTGAAATTAATGCATTGATGTTGAAAGAGAAATCAATTAGCAGGCACATTTTTCTCAACAGAAATATGCTGTTTCAGTGGGTATTTATACTGGCAGCTACGTTTGAAATCCCAATCAAAGTTAAGTTTTGTTCAGGCAATGTGATTGGTTTATAAGATTTGGAAGTTTTATGTCATTTTAGTTGGGGCTGATGCAGGATGCTTTCTGACTGTTGGTGGTTGTCTGGGAGTGGGGCGTAGAACTGTGGAGCTGGAAGGATCTGTAAAGATTACCTGTGGTACCCCCATTGCCATACCCAACCACCGTATCTTGTGAGGAAATTAAAATCCATTGAGGTGTTCCCTTATTAAAGTAGCATAGTAGTGACTGAACTAGGATGGGAACTCAGGATCCAGCCATAGTTAGCCTGGTTCACCCCTGCATCAGTTTTGAACACTTCCCTTAGGCATCCCAGTGAACACTGAAGAAGGCCTCTCTTATTCCCAAGGGCCTCTGCAGGTTGCTGCCCTTCTTTGAGTTTCTGGACCTTTGCCAGCATCAGCAGCAGGCCTGGGAATGAGAAGGAAGCAAGAAATAAGAGGAAAAAAGAGGGAAGGGAAGATGACCATAGAAGAGTGTTCCTGTTTCTAAAATAACAAGATGGACTTTCTCTAGTGACTGAAAAGGGTGTCTGATGGCCAAATCCAAGACAAGAACCAGAAATGCTTTAAGCAGTTGATAGCATCATTTGACTATGTATCCAGACTTTCAGTGTAGTGCCTTTCAAAAACAACAGAAATTTGGATGAAAAACTTTTATTTCATTTCTATTTGTTTGCATACAGAGTCATGAACTTAGGGGTACCTAATAATTTTTTTTGCATTATATGTACGTGTTGCTATATCCATGACCAAACCATGTGACATGATCTATAAATAAAAGCGTCTATTTTTGGCAACTCGAAAAATAATTGTTAGATGATGGGCGTTTAGCACAAAAAATTTTATAAGTTTCAGGGCTTTTTGCTTTCAGCTTCAGTGGATATCCTTATGATTAGTGACTTACTTCAGCTGAGACACTTAGAGAACACGTAAATATTGATAAAAATGGTTTGAGTTTCCATATATTTAAAAACTAACATAATTCCTCTCCAGCCACATAAAATAGGTATGTGGTAAATATTTTCTTTGTTGAAAGAATGAATGAATGAGGCGATGCTAGGGAACTAAAAGTGGCTGGCTAAATTAACAGAGATTGGACTGCTTAAAAAAATTTTTGGCAACATTAGCCTAATGTTATTTAGTAGACACAGTAAGGTACAGTATGTGTTGCTAACCTCATTAAGTTCCAAATAAAACTCTATCCTTTACACCATTTCTACAAGAGGTTTTATTAGATTTCCTTAACTGGTGTCATATTTTTTTGGCCAGGGCATTTTTAACCAGCTTCACATAAATAAAGTTCTATTTTGTCACCATGTCATAGTAAAATAAACTGCTTGTAGTATGCATCCCTGCCAAAGCCAGAGCAGACGGGGCAGGGATATAAATGTGTCAGTATTCGGGGAGAGAAAACACATAAATGCACATGGCGACTCTCTTAACTCCGAGGCTCAGCGTGATACTAATTCATTTGGGTGACATTTAGAAAGCTACTCCCAACATAAATAATATGCATATGGTGGGGGTATCTCTGACAGACACACAGTTGAAAAAAATGGCCTGAAAGAATGCACATTGGATTTTACAGGTGCTCAGAACATTAATGTACAGTGATGGATGGTCTTTTTGCTGAAGGTTGACATAATGTTGAATGGAATGTTTTGTTTATATCTGGTACCGAGTTTATTGACCAGCACCAAAGGGTAGGACCAGGCTGGGATTTGAACAGTTCCCGCCACCTTTTTTTGTGTGTGTGGAAACTGTTTTCTATGTCCCATTCCCTCACAGGCAATAGTTCTTAAGTTGTTTCACAGATATCATTCCACAAGATGAATTACTCTTTTTTAAAAAATATCTTAAGCCTAAGTATTCATTACCAAAGGTGAAATTTTGGATGAGTAAATGTGAAAAATTAGGCAGAGAAGATTTTTAACACATTTATCATACATCTTTAATCTGTTTGTCATCTCTAATGTGTCCACAGTTAAAATTCCCATGATGAATAGTGAGTTGCTACCGAGAGTGCCTGTAGATAAAATCACGAGACCAACAAGTCAACCAGGCCATTTGAATGACAGGATAGACTTGTCCCCATGGTGCCCTTTCCCATATGGATGAAAACAGAATTAGAATAAAAAATAGGAAAAACTTTTAGTATCTATCCAAGTGATAATTTCCTTTCACCACCAAGTAGGAAATTATCACTGTACAAAAGTAATCCCTTTGGGAAATGTTCCAAGTACTTAGCATAAATTATTTCTTTCATGATGTCAGCCATTATACTAGCTATTATAACCTCTTGGGCAATGCTGTACATTCTTTTTTGTGATGGTTGCACCTTTCAAGTTAATTTTACCATGACCATCTTTAGTCACTTTTAGTTTGTTGGCTCATTTGTTCATTCTTTCATTTATTCACTTTATTCAGTAAATATTTCTGGTCATAACCAGAAAAGTCATAACTTTTCTTCCAAGTAGCCATGCCTATCCTGTGCCAGGTTTTTAGGAGGAGGCAAAAATGCATCAGACACGGGACTTCCAGTGGTTTAAAAAGCAGTAGAGTAAATAAAACAGGTATGAAAATGCTCCAAATATAAGGTAGGACGTGATACACATCCTTAGATTGTTGCTGGCAGCACTGGGAGGTAAAGATGCAGGAATGATCATTAATTCTTTCTGGAGAGCTCTGGAAAAACTTTCTAGAAATGGCAGTATTTGAGGTGGGTTTTAAAGGTTGCCTAGAATTTGCACCTCCAGAGAACAGGAAAGCCGCAACAGACACAAGGAAAATGAAGAAAGGTGCAGACGAAAGGGAGGGAGGGAAAAGTGAAGAAACCAAAGAACGATGGGAATAGAAGGTGGGACCAGATCACCAAGGACCTTGAGAGGCCAACTAAAGGGTTCAGGCCTTCTTCCTTAGTCAGCGGGGAGGAATTCAAAGTCTTTAGCAGAAACAAACTTGATTAGCACTGTGCTTAGAAAAGCACTCTCCAGAATGGTGGTGGCTATTTTTAGTCACCAAGTCTTGACCTACTCTTTGCAATGCCATGGACTGTAGCCCACCAGGCTCCTTCGTCCATGGGATTTCCCAGGCAAGAATACTGGATTGGGTTGCCATTTCTTTCCCCAGAGGATCTTCATTACCCAGAGATCGAACCCACGTCTCCTGCATCTCCATTGGCAGGCAGATTCTTTATTGCTGAGCCTCCAGAATGGGGTGGAGGATAAAGAGAAGAAAGGTGAGGAGGCTAGTTTGATGAATGGGAAAGAATTCCTGTGAAAGAACATGGAGAGAAAGAGTAGGGCAGTGGAGTAGAAATATGAGGCAGAGGTCACATCAGAGGGTCAGAGACATGTTTAGGGGACTGATGCATCAAGATCAACTTGCAGATTTCAGCTGAGGACTAGGAAAGTTAGTAAAAATGAGGATGAGTTTAGAAGCGCTAAAATGCCAAGTTCATTTCTGGACACCAGTATGATAATCTGGATCTACAGAATCATAGTATATGTATCTTTGAATCCCCAGTTTCTAACAAAACGTGGATGCTGAATGAAGTTGAAATGTTATTTGACACACAGATTATCTCATGTGAAGATATCCAGTAGACAGCTGGAAAATCAGTCAAGTCATAATTTATTTACTCTCTTCACAGTGCCTGGTTGTAGGATACTGTTAAATATCTAGTAGGTTTTATTTCTTAAGCAGGAGAGTAGCTAAAATACATAAATAAATAGTACATAAATATTTTCGAATATTTATTTCTTATTGTGTCAATTTCAAAAATGATATGTATACCCTTTTCCCAATTAATACAAATCACAATATTTGAAATATGTGGTCTTACGATGAGAAAAAATTTTATGCCAAAAACTTGGTGCCGATAGAGAGGTGTCCTCTACTCTGGCAGTAAAGGACACTTCTAGCCGTTTGCTTGCAAAACAAATAAAGAAAATTATTCAGAAGTGTTCACCTCTGTTTGTTTTGCCCTCTATTGAATATTAATTTTAGCAGGCATGGATTTATATTTTTCAGTTTGGAGCTAACCACTTACAAACTTTTATATCCTATTTTATTCCATCTTGATTTTTCCTTGGTGTTCCATATCCCTAACTTTATGCTGTTTTCATGTTACAAACCGTATGGGTTACAAAATAGAAGTATTAATGCAATCTTTGTTATTTAGCCCAGCTTTCCATTTACACAAAGTAGCCCAAAAGTATCCCACTGTATTTATATTAAATTCAAGAGCTGATGATTAAGAAACCTCTTAAAAGTTCAAGCACATTGCTGATTAGCAATAGCTTATATGTAGTATGTCATGTTATCATTAACCAAATATTTTCTGACATTCAAGCCCTGATAACCAAAAGCAGTGTTTAGACATGGACCATAATGCAGGCAATTGATACTTCAAAAGTAAATAAGTAGAGGTGGAGATAGAATAGCAAAATGATAAAAATCAAATTCCACAACACTGCTGAAGGGTTCAGTGAAGACTGGGTGGCCACAGCTTGATGATAGATGAGTAACCAGATCTAAATGTTCTGTAAATACCCAGCCATTTGAGAGAGGTCTTCTTGAATATCCCATTCTTCATACCTGAAACATGACAATTTGTAGACTAAGCCCGAACTCTAGAAGGTGTAGTCTTTTTTTCCAAGACCCCAGTCCTGTATACTGGATAAAAATGGGATTTGTTTGTATCGTGCTTTGGCGATTTGTCTTTTTAGGATTTATTGTTATGATGTTTAGGCATCACTGTTTTTTGTTTTGTTTTTACGCTTTATTGTGTAAAACACAGAAAAAGCATAGTCTTCTCAAGAATTGTCTGTTTGAACTCTATCTGGAAATTGGTGAGACTTTATGAGATCTAGACTTCGTTGGTTTATGAGTTGCTTTTAATCCTGATGTCACTTATTGTTACTGGGTCTTCCCTTGTGGCTCAGTCGGTAAAGAATCTGCCTGCAATGCAGGAGACCTGGGTTCGGTCCTTGGGTTGAGAAGATCCCCTGGAGAAGGAAATGGCAATCCACTCCAGTGTTCTTGCCTGGAGAATCCCATGGACAGAGGCGCCTGGCAGGCTACAGTCCTTGGGGTTGCAAGCGTCAGACATGACTTAGTGACTAAACCACATAAAAATTTCACTATTTATTTAGGGAACAGTGGTATGTGATATATAATAATAAAATTGAGAAAATAATTCCACCTTTCAAGAAATTTATCCACAGAGATAATAATAGTCATAGACACATAAATATAGGCATCTTTAAGAACATAAAATAATAGACACCCTCCCCCAAAAAATTGATATATTGTTTCCTGCTTCAATAGCTGTACTTCCAGGAACTGAAAAGAAGATAATTGTTCATTCTACTGTGATTCTTTTTTTTTTTTGGTTCAAGTTAACCCTGCATTCATTGTACCTGAAGCAAGACTATCGGAAGCATGAGCAAAACAAACCTTTGCAGGATTCCTCTGCCTAAGGTGTATGTAATCAGTGAATCATTCTGTGGGGTTCCAGAATACAAATTCTTAACTGGTGAAATCTCTGGAAAACCCCAAAGATTGTAATCAAAGCTCTGACTTGATTCGGTGTATTTGAGTGAAACTGTGCTATACATCCACAATGGCAGATCAAGATTGCTCTCTTAGTGATGTAGGAAATACCAAGATCTCTCAGCCATCTATTTTCCTAGTAGGGAAAAACAGGCTAACTCATGAAATTGAGCAAGTGTCTTTGGTTTGACAGACTTTCATCCATTCACTTGTTTATTCCTTTGCTGGTTTATTCTCTTTTTCATTCATCCAATCATTTGTTCGTTTATAAAAAGACATCCAGATTGTGTTATCTTAGGCATTGAAGTCAGAAGATTAATGAAATGATTCTTCACCTTGTCTAGTGGGACACACAGAAATGAACAACTATATATTACAGTGTAACAACTATTACCATATACTATGGTATAATTACTTCTTTTAATATAATAGAACTAATATGAGCACATTCTTAAGGGAAATGGAGAAAGAAAATACCCTGATAGAGTAGAAATAAGGAAAGCCTTTACAGTATAAATCAGTGATTCCCAAATAATTTTTTCCTAAATGCATGCCAGTCCATAATGGAGTCTTTGTTGGTCTGTGTGAAATAAAAAGTAAAGAATACATCTTCATAATTAATTTTAATCAGATTAAGGAACTGTCACTTTTAAGATTCTGCCCTTTCTACTTTCTTGCCATTAAAATGTCCTTTCTGTTTTGTGAAATAATGGTAAGAGTTGGTGATGGTAATCTAAAAATTTTTCTTGCTTGGCAAAGTGAAAACTTGGCAACTCAGTTATTCCTTAAATTTTTTTTTTTATTTAACTTACTGGTTTGTGAAGTCTGGTCATTTAAGAACCATGTGGACAATATTTGAGGTTAGCTTTTACTTAGGTTTACCTATTGTCCAAATCCTGACAATAGTTAGAAGCTAGTAAATCCAGAAATATTATATTTCTAATGGTAAGTGAATTTGAAAGATAATTAGTTTCAGAGAGTGTAAAGTATTCTCATGGGCAGTTCAAAAGTCACAGAGTCATAACTGAATAAGCTTTGTCCAGTGTTCCTTTTCTTGTCGTTTTGTGAACTCATGGTTGTCAACCATACTTTACCACAAAATTGACCCTGGTTCCATGTCAGAGACAGACAGTTCTGTAGCATGGGCCAATGTCTGTTTAAGTGAGATATAGCCTTATAATAACTGGATATGTTTCTGCTTCCACTATGATTATAACCACTCCAGATTTATCTGCTTCACTGATAAAGAACCACTGAATTGGATGAGATTTCCTAACACCTACCACTTCTCTGAAAAGCTAAGAGTTTTCCTCACTGTGATCTGCACCTGTGGCAGAAATCTGGAGACACAACCAAATGGTTCTGAGTCTTACATCCACAGCTTTGGTTTGTGCACATAGTAAATGCCCAACCAGATGGGCCAGGCCCCAAAGCCCTACTTTTCTGAGTCCTGGCCATGTCCAGTACAGAACACTGGACAGAACAGGGCTTAAGAGCAGTTAATGTGTCCAGAATGGAATAATTTTACTTGGTCTGCATTGACACCAAATGGCCAATTCTTATGCAATCACAAGGCAGAGTATTTTAAAACAATGTGAGTATGTACAATAATATACAAAAATATATATTAGCCCTTTCTTATACAAGCACACACATAATTAGCTTGCACAAATCTCATACTCATTCCTCCCAAGAGATTAGCCTTGTCTCTATGCCTAGACAGAAAGTAGAAACATACAGTTAGCATTGTTTTGCTTTTTCATGCTATTTAAATAAAAACCAGCTCAATTGGATAGTTTTGCAATGGCCAAAAGTTAAGTAGAGCTAGCCTATTTTCTTAGAGAATCATGATTTGGCTAAAATTTAGCACTGCAAAATATAAAAGGAATGGAGTCCTAAAGATAGCTCTTACAGTTAATTTTTTCCAGAAATCATTTTTTATTCAGTAATGGCATTTGGGAATATTTTAGAGATCAAATTAATTTTTCTTTCATTTTGAGTTTGAGGGAGCAGGCTCAGAGAGGATAAGTGACTTTTTCAAGGATAGTCAGATCTAAGCTAGATCATTTTAATACCAGTTGACTTGTTTGAATATTACTATTAGGTTGGTATAAGTGTAACTGCAGTTTCTGCATCTTGAAATTTGCTGTTTAATATTGGAATACATTCTTAATAAATGTGGTTATGTTATACATCATATTTTAATATGCATTTCTTGTTTTATGATTTTTGCTAATGACTTACTACTTGCTGTTTATCATATTTATTTTGGACTATGGAAATGATGTTAGACAAGAAGCAAATTCAAATAATTTTCTTATCCAAGTTCAAAATGGGTCGTAAAGGAATGGAGACAGCTCACAACATCAACAACACATTTGGCCCAGGAACTGCTAACAAACACAGTGCAGCAGCGGTTCAGGAAGCTTTGCAAAGGAGAAGAGCGCCTTGAAGATGAGGAGCAGAGTGATTGGCCATCAGAAGCTGATAATGACCAATTGAGAGCTGCCATCGTAGCTGATCCTCTTACGACTACACGAGAAGTTGCCGAAGAACTCAACATCAACCATGCTATGGTTGTTCAGCATTTGAAGCAAACTGGAAAGGTGAAAAAGCTCGATAAGTGGGTGCCTCATGAGCTGACCGCAAATCAAACACTCGTCACTTTAAATTATCATCTTCTCTTATTCCGTCCAGCAACAACAAACCATTTCTTGATCAGATTGTATCATGAAAAAGAAAGTAGATTGTATATGACAACCAGCGATGACCAACTCAGTGGTTGGACCAAGAAGAAGCTCCAAAGCACTTCCCAAAGTCAAACTTGCACCCAAAAAAAGTCATGGTCACTGTTTGGTGGTGTCTGATCCACTACAGCTTTCTGAATCCTGGCAAAACCGTTATCTCTGAGAAGTATGCTCAGCAAGTCAATAGGATGCACCAAAAACTGCAATGACTGCAGCTAGCACTGGTCAACAGAAAGGGCCCAAATCTTCCCCATGACAATGTCAGACTGCATGTCGCACAACCAACACTGCAAAAGTTGAACCAGCTGGGCTACAAAGCTTTGCCTCACCTGTCACATTCGCCTGAGCTTTCGCCAGCCGCCCACCACTTCTTCAAGCATCTTGACAACTTTTTGCAGGGAAAATCCTTCCACAGCCAGCAGGATGTGGAAAATGCTTTCACAACCAGAAGGATGAATGTTTCAAGAGTTCGTTGAATCCTAAAGCATGGATTTTTATGCTACAGGAATAAAGCAACTTATTTCTTGTTGGCAAAAATGTGTTGATTTTAGTGGTTCCTATTTTGATTAATAAAGATGGTTTTAGTCTGTTTATAATAACTAAAAATTCACAGTTTGATACTGGAATTACTTTTGGACCAACCTAACACCCTGCTTATTTAACATATATAGAGTACATCATGAGAAACGCTGGACTGGAAGAAACACAAGCTGGAATCAAGATTGCCGGAAGAAATATCAGTCACCTCAGATATGCAGAGGACACCACCCTAATGGCAGAAAGTGAAGAGGAACTCAAAAGCCTCTTGATGAAAGTGAAAGAGGAGAGTGAAAAAGTTGGCTTAAAGCTCAACATACAGAAAACTAAGATCATGGCGTCAGGTCCCATCACTTCATGGGAAATAAATAGGGAAACAGTGGAAACAGTGTCAGACTTTATTTTGGGGGACTCCAAAATCACTGTAGATGGTGACTGCAGTCATGAAATTAAAAGATGCTTACTCCTTGGAAGAAAAGTTTTGACCAACCTAGATAGCATATTCAAAAGCAGAGACATTGCTTTGCCGACTAAGGTCCGTCTAGTCAAGGCTATGGTTTTTCCAGTAGTTATGTATGGATGTAAGAGTTAGACTGTGAAGAAGGCTGAGCACTGAAGAACTGATGCTTTTGAACTGTGGTGTTGGAGAAGATTCTTGAGAGTCCCTTGGACTGCAAGGAGATCCAACCAGTCCATTCTGAAGGAGATCAACCCTGGGATTTCTTTGGAAGGAATGATGCTAAAGCTGACACTCCAGTACTTTGGTCACCTCATGTGAAGAGTTGACTCATTGGAAAAGACTCTGATGCTGGGAGGGATTAGGGGCAGGAGGGAGAAGAGGACGACAGAGGATGAGATGGCTGGATGGCATCACTGGCTCGATGAACATGAATCTGAGTAAACTCCGGGAGATGGTGATGAACAGGGCCTGGTGTGCTGCGATTCATGAAGTCGTAAAAAGTCAGAACACGAACTGAAGTGAACTGAACTAAACTGAATACGTTTACTGTTGTAGTCCATGGATTGCAAACAGTCAGACATGACTTAGCGACTGAACAACAATACATTTTAATTGTTTATTTATATTTTTGAAAAACAATTATTTGCAAAAAAATCTATTTCCTGCACAAATATTTAGACAAAATAATTAACTCTGTCTGATGGATAGATCTGTAGATAAAAGACAGTCCTATTTCTTTTATTTGCTCCAGTCTGATAACTAGAGGAATTGACAAGTTCTGTGCATTGGTTGCTAAGGAGCTTGGCATTTGAGATGCAGAGAGTTGCAATGATTCAGAGCAGTGCAGTGGAAAAAGTGGTGGAAATAGTGTAACTAATCAGTAGTCCCCAAATTTCCCAAGTTATATATTTTTTAATCTTATCATTATTTTAAGTTACTATGTTGTTTACACCATGTTTTGGAACACCATTATTGATTCCTCAAAAATAGGCCATTTGTCTTGGTAACTACTAGGGGTTTCTTTGCTTTGTTTCTTTGTTTTGTGATGACAAGAGAAGTCAAATTATTTCTCTTTTTGTGTAATTTTAAAGAAGGACATAGTTCATAGTGTGTGACGTGGTTACCAAAACTTTGCCCCTGAGACAGAGAAGGCTGCATCTGTAGGGTGTGGGTAGATGTGATTGGCTTCAGATTGCCTCTTTTTTATTTTGTAGAGTCGAAGCAGAGAGTATCAACAATGTGATTTCAGCAACCATGGTGGAGGAAATCTTGGTGTTAGGATATGGAGCCTGGTGTTTGGTCTCTTGGAGAGCTGTTGAAGGGCGGAGTGGGGAGCATGGAATGTATATTCCTGGCTGCCTGGTTGAAATATCCTTCCGTACTCCAAGACAAGGGTGCAGGGACTTAGGCTTTGATTCTTGGGATTCCAGGTTTTTCCAGAAAATGAGAGGGAATAAGAGGTCCAGTTAGCCCATTTCTTCAAGTAAGAATTTATAAAACAAATCATTTGATTATCCTTTGAAATGAGAATGTGAGTTGGAGGTTGGGCTGTGGGGGTAAGTTTTTGCTGATACCAAGTCAAGTAATTAACTAGTCTAACACCAGAGAGATCCTCAGTGTTGCCCACACTACCCTTTAACTAGAATACAGACTTCCAGTGGCCAGGGACTATGCCTATTTATTCATCATGTCCACTTTCTAAAACATGGTAGGAGCTATGATTAGTCTGCTAAGGTTGCAGTAATAAAATAACCACAGACTGGGTAACTTGAACAAGAGAAATTTATTTCCTACAGTTCTAGAGAGCAGAAGTTCATCAACAAGGTGCAACCGAGTGGGTTTCTGGTGGGACATCACTTCCCAGCTTGTAGACAGCTGTGCCCTGGCTGTGTCCTCACATGGCCTTTGGAAAGAGAAAGAGATCTCTGGTATCTCTTCTCCTTTTTATAAGGACATTAATCCCATCAGATGAGGAGCCTTCTTTATGAATTCATTTAACCTTAAAGAATCTTCCTGCAATGCAAGAGATGCGGGTTCAGTCCCCAGGTCAGGAAGATCCTCTGGAGAAGGAAATGGTAACCCACTCCTGTATTCTTGCCTGGGAAATCCCATGGTCAGAGGAGCCTGGTGGTCTACAGTCCACAGGATCATAAAAGAGTCAGACACGACTGAGTGACTGAGCAACAGCAGCAACTTCTTAATGTCCTTGTCTCCAAATATGATCGCATTGAGGATTAGGCTTCAATATATGAATTTGGAGGGGGATGCAATTCAATCCATAACAAGGTAATAAAAGTTTATTGGATAAATGAATTGATAAAATAAACGGTAGTTATTCAGCAATAATACAAAGTTTAAGGGTGATATGTGATTTTGTAAAGTATCTTGCAGCAAATTCCATGGTCCAGGGTTTCCTCAAGTGCATTCTATGGGATGCTAGTCTCTCAAGATGCTCTCTGAGAATAGGATTTACATGGTTTAAACCATTTGGAGAACTCTGTATACTATATGCCTCTCTTGGAGGGAGAGTCAGATTATACTTTAGCATAGTAAAACCTCTGCTATGTCAGAAAAGAAAACTGTTAACTGTATTTAGCCCAGACTTTCCTTCCACATATTGGATACAGAACCTTCCCTCCAGTTTTTTTAAAACTAGTTCTATTTATTGCCCATTTTGAAAATGCCTCAAACCCTGCTGAAGGGTAATATCTGTAGGCTCAGAACTGGAAGGGGAGGGGAAAATGGAGATTTCTAGTCTATCCTGTTTTCCATTTACCATTTCAACTCAACTTCAGACTCTCAGGACATTGGAATCTAGAAATAGATATTAATATATAAACTTAAACTTTGTATCATGGTAATAAAAATATAAATTGTTTTATTAAGATAAAAAATTATCTCCTAAATAGGGGAGTGGCTGTGGAAAAGGGAAGGCCCTTTGTATGGGTGTGTGGCCTGGAGGGATGGTAGCGGGGGCGAGGGTATGTGTGTGCATCTTCAGTCACTTGAGTTGTGTCTGACTCATTGCAGCCCCATGGACTGTAGCCCACCAGCTTCCTCTGTCCATGGAATTCTCCAGACAGGAATACTGGAGTGGGTTGCCATGCCCTCCTCCAGGAGATCTTCCCAACCCAGGGATCGAACCCGTGTCTCTTATGTTTCCTGTGTCTCCTGCATTGGCCGGTAGATTCTTTACCACTGAGTCATCTGAGAATCCCCTGACATAACTTTTATTGTGCTTTAAAGACAAGTTTAAAGCATATTTTTAATTGGTTTGGCTTACAAATTTCTAATTAATTTATGTTAGTTTATGACATGAATTAAAAATCTTCAGTGAAATGCTTACTAATAATGATATGTAAAAGGCATGTCTTGGGGTAAGTTTAATTTAAAGTTCTTATAGCTCAAACAATAAGAAAAGGGTTTTGAACCTGTGTAAAAGCACTTTTGATTGAGACAAGTCAAGTTGCTATCTCTCCTTCATGATACACTCATGAAGAGAATACTGGCCTGTGAAAGAATCTACAGCTCAATTTGGACTTAACCAGAACCCATCCCTTTGTCTAAGCCTTGGTTTTCTTGTTTGTAAAGTATGGGGATTTGAACTAGGTGATTTGTAATTTCTCAGGCAATATTCACATTTTGTAACTTTTTCCTTTAGATAGTTGTTGCAAACCACATATGTAAGTTCAAATTTTTGAGTAGCCACATTCTAAAAAGAAATTTATTTATTTACTTTTATTCTGGCCTCCACTAGGTCTGTTTTGCCCTGCAACGTGTGGGATCTTAGCTCTCCAACTAGAGATCGAACCTCTGTCCTTGCATTGGAAGGCTAATCCATAACCGCTGGACCAGCAGGGAAGTCCTGAGTAGCCACATTTTTAACAAGTCAAAAGAAACTGATGAGATTGGTTATATTATTTAATGTAATTAATTCAAAACATTAACCTATCAACATGGAATCCATTAAAAACATTACTGAGATTTTTACATTGTGTTTTTAGTACTGAATCTTTGAAACCTATGTGTAATCTACACTCACAGCACATCTCAGCTTAGACTAGCCATATTTCACAGGCTCAGTTCCCTCTTAGGCCTAGTGGCTCTCATATTTGGCTGCATAGCTGTAGACTCAGAGCATTAGAAAGACAAAGTTTTCATCATTATTTGGTGCCAGAGAGTAACTTTTTCTGCTTCTCAGTGTTTGTTGTTTTATTATATACTTCTAGATGTCTAGTTACTGCCATTACCTTCAAGGAGGTTTCCATTAAATTATTGCTTACTAAGTGTTTCTCCTGCCTCTTTTCTGTTTTTCACTATGGAGCAGTTTTCTCTAAGTGCAAACTTGTCATCTATGCTTGCCTCTGTGTTGGGTTTGTAACTTACCACTGCTGAGGATGATAAGCTTAACTGAATCCATTCATATTCTAATTTAGCATCAGAACTCATGCTTCTGTAAATATCTTAGGAAAGTATATAAATCTATATGTATATAGCTAATTTTAAAAAGTATTGTTTTCTGACTTGTATTATTATACCAACTAATTAGGGTGGCAATTTTAACAAACTGGAGCCTATGACTTAGATATTCTACACACCTACATATGTCATACATAAGGCAGTACTTAGAACTGTGTATATAGTTGAACGTATGTATGATGTAGATTTAGAGTCATAATTGCGCACTTAGGAACTGGCATTTCTAAAGTGATGTGTCCAGACTTCCATCAGAGTTAAAACTCCTTCTTATTAATACTATATATTTTTCTGTGCTCTTATAAAATATTCATACTTTAGAGTAATGATGGTCCCTTGTTAGAGGAGAAATAAATATCTAGTTACTAATCCAGCGTTCCTTGAGAAGCATTTGCTATTTATTTCCACATACACATCATTTAAAATAGAGTAATGCCTAAAATGTGTTTTGGATGCAGTACTTCTAAGTCTTAAAAATAGTCCCTTCTAAAAGGAAAAATGAATCTCAGGTTACTAACCCAATAAAACCTGAGATGCTTTTGCTGTGTATGTTCACATATATATCGCTTAAAATAAAGTACACCCTAAAGTGTGTTTTGAGTGTCACATTTGACAGGGAAAATGTATGCAGGTGACCAGGACTCTGGCTTTAGTGGCACAAAAGTAAATCAGACCCGAAATACCATCAGATGTGTGTGTCTGTATATGAGAGAGGCCTTTCTGGAACAGTCTGTGTCATGCATTTCAGAGCAGGCATGGTAAATCATCGTAAGCTGAGGACCACCACTGTGTTTATGGAGCAAAAACCCAGCTTTTCTTTGCTGGATAATAAATGATCGCAGGCTGGGAAGGAGTCATGAGCTTCAGACTGGCCAAAGACAAACTATCTTTGAGTCTAGTCTTCTTAATTCACCTGTACACATCTCACATTATTACTCAGGTGCTAAGCAGAAGTGCTTTTTGTCTTCAAGGCTGAAAGGCCCTTTAGTTTAAATTATGAACCTTCTCTGGTTTTCTTTGAGAAAGTAAAATAAATGCTATAGTGGTTGCTAGTTGTAAAAAGTTGTTAAAATACACAAGTTCTGCCCCATTTCCAGTGAAATGCTGTGACTTAAGAATGCCTGTTTATTGTTACTTGGTGTGCAGCTGAGCTATGCAGGTAGATGTAATTGGATTCTCTTTCTCGTTCCTTTATGCATTTCATTATCACTTATGGGCTGTTTGAAAAGCCAGAGTTGAAACAGCCTAAAGATTAGAGAGCTAAATAACTTTTAGAAACTTTTGCTGAGCAGGTGGGGTGGAGTGAGGAGGGTTGGAGGATATAGAATTAAGAAATTTCTCAGTATTAACAGATTTTTTTACAAAAGAGAAATAGTTTCCAGAATGGGTTTGCTCCAAGACAGTCTGGAGAAAAGTTGTAATGTTATGCCAAATAAACACATATAAAATACAAAAACATGGTCTGAGCATAGGTTGGTTTGTGTTAATAGCTCATTTCCATTATCTGTCAAGTTAGATTTCATGCTCGGGCCATGACACACTGACAGCCTAGAGGTATTAGTAAGATTATAGGGGTGGCCATCTTTCATAGGACTGCTAGGCCGGGCAGTTGTTGAGCAAAACCAACTGTTACTTGGATTTTAATTAATTGGACTTCTGAGAATTGTGACAATTCATGTGAAGTCATGATTTATGGAAGAAAAATTTCACTTACTCGGTATTTAGAGGGTCTTTTTCTTAATGTTGATTGTATCAGACAGGCAGATGCATGTATAACATAGAAGTTTAAGGAGGCACATGTGAATGTTATTGAAAGATTTTAAAATGCACACACTTAGCTTTTGTTAGAATTACCATTGCTGTTATTTACCTATGTCCCTATATATTTATTGGCATTAATAACTGACAAAATATGAGTTTATTTATGGTATGCATAGTTAAATTCAATGAATTACATTTAAAGTAACCACACATGCTTCTTTCTTTTGCCTTGTTAAGGGCTAATGTCTAGTAAAGGTCTTCCCTGGTGGCCTGGACAGTAAAAATCTGCCTGCAATGCAGGAGACCTGGGTTCAATCCCTGGGTCTGGAAGATCCCCTGGAGAAGGGAATGGCTACCAAATACAGTATTCTTGCCTGGAGAATTCCATGGACAGAGGATCCTGGTGGGTTACAGTCCACGGGGTTGCAAAGAGTCGGACATGACTAAGTGACTAATACTTATTTGATGGCTTTAGTAAATACAGAATTTAGAAGGGAGAGGACTTAATTCTTGAATGCACTATAGTTTTAGAGTTGCCAAAGATTTTAACGTTGTATTTTAATAATAAACTTATACTATATTAATACGATGTGAAACACAGGAGTAAATTAGCATTTGCAAATGTGTTTCATTGTGTTATTTATAATTATTTATAATAATTATATTTATTTATAATAAATGTATTATTTATAATAACATCATTCTCTTTATTTCTTGTTCTGAATCTAGTATTATCTGTTTATTCACAACATTCTTGAGGTATTTGATCATTTGTCTGATGCCTTTATCTTGTACTCACAGAAGTTTGAGTATCATCACTCTCTGTACATACATCACAGGAGTAGAGAGTGTATGGCTAGCTTGCTTACATACATATGTTCAAACTCTCCGAGTTTGAATGATGACATTTTTTTGCCAGCTTTTAAAATTTAGGTATGTTCTTCACTATGGTAAAATACATAACATAAAATTTGCCATCTCAGCCATGTTTACATGTACAGTTCAGTAGCATTAAGTATTAATCTATTCACATTGTTCTGCAATCATCACTACCATTCATCTCTAAAATTCTTCTTGTCTTATACAACTGAAACTCCGTGTACATTAAATAATTATTCATCATTCATTCCCCTCCTCCCAGCCCTGGGCAACTATCATTCTGCTTTCTATCTCTAGGAATTGAGCTACTCTAGGTAGCTCATAAGTGTAATCATGCATCGTTTGTCCTTTTGTGCCTGGCTTGTTTCATTTAGTGCAGTGTCCTCAAAGTTTATCCATGTTGTAGCATGTGTCAGAATTTCCTTCCTTTTAAAGGCTGCTGCTGCTGCTAAGTCACTTCAGTTGCTTCCTACTCTGTGCGGCCCCATAGACAGCAGCCCACCAGGCTCCTCTGTCCCTGGGATTCTCCAGGCAAGAATACTGGAGTGTGTTGCCATTTCCTTCTCCAATGCATGCATGAATGCATGCTAAGTCGTTTCAGTCGTGTCTGACTCTGTGTGACCCTATGGACAGCAGCCCACCAGGCTCCTCTGTCCACAGGATCCTCCAGACAAGAATACTGGAGTGGGTTGCCATTTCCTTCTCCATTTTTAGGTTGAATAAGATTCCGTTGTATGTATATACTACATTTTGTTCATCCATTCATCTGTTGATGAACAGTTGGGTTGTTTCCACCTTTTGGCTGCTATGAACATGGGTATAGAAATATTTCTTCTACTCCATGCTTTCAGTTCTTTGGGGCCTGTGCCCAGAAGCGGATTCACTGGGTCATATGGTTGAAGTTTGTTTTGAATAGGCTAAAAATGAGATATTATCATTTGAGTACATGGTACCAATTCACATGTCTACTTCCTTTTGTAGCAATATTCTTAACTTCAAAATTTCACTTTCTTCTTTAAATAAAGATAACTGTCTTCATTACCCAGTAGTTTTGAGATGATTATGGGAACATTTTAGAGGCAGTCTAAAACTCGCATGCAGTCCTTAAAACTAAAAATAGCAATCTGGATCAGAAGGGAGAAGTTTTATTATTTGGTTTGATTTTGGTTGCCCTAAGAAAGTTGGCTGGGAAGGGCACTCCTGGAGAAAGGAATCTGGAGAAACAAACATGATTTGGCATGTTCATGACAAAGCATGAGATATTTCAGTTTGAAAATTAGAATTGGTTCACACAGCAAAAATGAACAACGATGGGATAATCAGCTGCAGCCAATGAACCTCATTTTAGGGCACTCAATTTTGGTTCTCTGTTTTGGCTTCTGAAGTAATGTTCATTATACTTGAAAATGATAGGAGATGGAATGGGCTGGGAGAGAGAAAGATGGAAGTTATCATTGCTGTTGAGGCCACCAGTCAACTCAGTGGGCTTAGAAATACGTTACCAATATACAGTGGTTTTCTTGTGGATTAACTAGGGCGGTCATAGTCACTTGTCCATGCCTGCGTCCAGGCGGGCTGCTGGGAGCCCCACCCTTCTGATGTTGGAACAGATGGCTTTCTTCTCAGGCTGTCTGTCTGAGAGAGAAAGAAAATCCTGTCACCATCTCCCATGTAGCTTCATACAAAGTGTGCTCCTCACCATAATGCATTCCCAAGTCCTAACCATATCTCACATCTCAGCCACCTCCTTCAGGAAGTCTTCCTTGATACCATCTTCCCCAAATCCCCTCCTTGAGCTGGACGCAGGTCCCCTTCCTCTGAATTTCTATCACAGACTATCTGCGCCCACTGTGGCTATTGTTTTTATTCTACTACTTGTCCCCATATCCTTCCCTCGCATTCATGGCAGGCTCTTGATCTTTCATCCTTGTCCTTGTCACACAGCTGGGCCAAGATCCCAAATGTGGACAGGCTTCAGGACATGATCCTGGTAACTGATCTCTGGGGACAGAAACCTTTACCTCTGGTCACTCCCTAGGCAAAGTCACTGGAAAAGTACAGAGATGGCCACAAGACCATGGTTCTGTGATGTGACTGGTTAGTGACGAGGTTGAATTTAGAATTTCAAAGGGATTTGGGGTGTCCTTCACAGGAAACTTTCCCTTGCCAGTGAACTTGACCATCCATGTGTCTGTTTGGGGTCTGTCTGTCCATTCCCCTGTTGGCAGTGTGCCCTTGGCTATCCCAGAGAGAAGGAGGACTCTACTGTAGCTCCACCAATAAACTTGGTGTCTACCTGCAAAAAATTTCCAATGAATTTCTTATCTTTCTCATAAATTTAGTAGTGATCATATCAAACTTCATATAAAAAGTCAGTGACTATTTATTTTCGCAATCAATCACATTGGTTGCAAAGAGGTTTCCTAGTCAGCCAAAGGACACTTGCTCACTGGAAGGCCAAGTCGTATGGTCCAGGACATGAGTCTAGTTCTATGTTTTGAGAAAGCACCCTGACCTGATGTGGCAGAGCTCTGAGGTTAGTGGTGTATCTGTCATATGGAGCCAGGGGAGTAATGCTGCTCTGAATGTGGATTGTCCAGCAGTTCCCTGCAATTTCAGGAGAACCAGAGTCACAAGGGGTCACTGATCTTGTTCTCTCTAGTGTTGAAGCAGGGCAGAGAACTCCAGGGCAGTACCAACCCTCCAATAGTGTGATACACAGAATAGTCCATCCATATGCTCTGAAATAAACTTCTAGATGTCTAAGACATAAGACAAACGAATTATGTTAGCCAAAGTATCAGTTTTTAAAGTTGAGCATCAGTACTGTAACATAGGATAAGCCTTAGCACCTCATTAGGTGCAAGATGTCATCAGATTAATACAACAGGATGAAAACGGGTTGCTCTCCATGATTAAAAACGAGGGGGAAAAGTTATTAATAAGAAAGACTGTGTGTGTAAATCTCTCTCATCATGTATTAGTTAAAAATTAAACTAGCTTCCTTAAACAGTATAAAACCAGGGCTTCCCTTATGGCTCAGCTGGTAAAGAATCCACCTGCAATGTAAGAGACCTGGGTTTGATCCCTGAGTTGGGAAGATCCCCTGAAGATGGGAAAGCTACTCGCTCCAGTATTCTGGCCTGGAGAATTCCGTGGACTGTATAATCCATGGGGTTGCAAAGAGTTGGACATGGCTGAGTGACTTTCACAAAACAGTGTAGCTGCTTGACCAAGCAAAGCCGACCTGGAGTAAATCATGGAGTACTTGCACTTTAGTGACCTAAGTCATGCAATTATGAAAAAGTGGACTCCTCACCTACAGTAAGATCAGTCTTTATCTGACTTTAGTAAGATTTGCTCCTTCTTGGTCTTCATCATAAAATAATTACCAACCATTCCAAGAATAACAAAAAATAAGGAGATCAATGCAGTCCTTGGAATACTGATAGGGACAGTGAACTAAAATTTCCTAGTGTAGAAAAATACAAGAAAACTTTTCCTTTTGGAAATCATAGAATCTCCCAACTGGAAGAGATCATTGATTCACTTGGGGAACTTAATTGATGTATGACACTCCCTGGTAAGTTTTAGGAATTCTGCCTTTACTTGCTTGCTTTGGATTGGGGAGCACATTGCCTTCTAAGGCAGAAGTTCTCCACCAGAAACATACTGTACCCTAGTTCCAAAAAGTAAGAGAAGGTAGGGCTCAACTTTAAATATGTCCTTCCCTAAACATGCTGAGAAGGAAAAATAATTATAACTCTGCGTGTAATACTGACATTTGAAAATTCCACATTTAATGTTAAGTAGTGTTTGGTGACTTATGTCCCAAATACAGATAGAACTTCACAAACAGCCTGTCACTTGAGTTCATAACAGTTCCTTGCGTGACAGAGAATAGACTAGTGTGACCAGGTTTGGCAGAATTTATCAAGGGAGAAGAAAATTGCACAATCCTTGTTTTTACTATGTTAAATTTTTCACCACAGCTAGTCATATTCCTCGCTTCCATCCCGCCTCTCCAAAATTTTTTAGTCTTGCAGAAAATTAAAATTGTAATTTTTGGCTGTATACTTAAGTTGAATTACCCCAGATACTTTTCATTTGTCTTCTTTTCAGAGGTGTGTGATAGAAGGCATAGATTGGAATAATTAGCATGTGTTCGTTCCTCAGCCTGGTAAATTTCTGCTGCGGCCTTCTCCACTAGGTGCCAGCACAGCACCGCTCCCCCGCTTGTCCTCATTTCTGGTTATTTCAGCTAATCCTCCAAACTCCCGAATAACGTGGATTTTGCATGTATGGTGTACTCTTGTTTGGTTGGTTTGGTTTAGGTAATTTTGACTAAATTGAATCAAAAAGAGTCTCATTAGATTGGTTTTCTAAGCCCTAGGAATTTCACTTTCAAAAATTATTCAAGGTCTGATGAATTTAAGTTGATACCAGGAGCAAGATCTTTTATTTTTAGTCTAAGCTCTTGCTTACAAGCTCTGTTAATTGTGGGAGAATAAATAATAATCAAAACAATTAAAAACTGAGCAATCATATAAATAATTTTAAAGCTGGGTGGTATATATCTAAAGTAATAAAAATAAAATTTTAGATGGTTACTGGTTTTGTTATTCAAGAAGCAGTTTTGAATTTGCTAGTTATTCCTTTCTCAGTGTTATATATGTAATTTAATGTGTCATTTGTTTTCTTTCATCCAGTTACATGTTTAAAATTTATTTGAAGTAATTCTTACACATTCAGAATGAAGATAACACCACATTTACACTCATTCTTTTAAAGTAGTCTATTGGTGATGGACAGGGAGGCCTGGAGTGCTGCGATTCATGGGGTTGCAAAGAGTCGGACACGACTAAGTGACTGAACTGAACTGAACTGATGTATGTAACAAGCTTCAAAATTACATATTTAAGCACATTATTGTTCACCTACTATCATAGATTTCATTATTTTTAATTAATTTTAAAAAACAAAAATCTTGAATTTTTCAATAATTAGCAACTGTAATTATCGAAAGTAAAAATTATTCTATGAACAAAAGCAGTTATATTTAATTTTGTATATACTAATCTCTGGAAGGAAGCACAATAAAAATTCCAGGCCATAACTAAATATATTACCACAGATCAAAATATCACCCAAAGTGCACTTTTTAAAAATTTTATTTTTCATTAAAATATAGTTGATTTATAGTGTTGTAGTAGTTCCAGGTGTATAACAAAATGACCCAGTACTATATACATGTGTGTGTATGTACATATGTATATATATGTATGTACATACACTTCTTTTTCAGGTGTTTTTCTGTTATAGGTTATTATGAAATATTGAGTGTAATTCCCTGTACTGTATAATAGGTCCTCACTGGTTATCTATAAAATACAAATTAGTGTGGTGAAAATATTTATTTAAATGTTGGAAACTATATGATTCAATATTTATATCAAAATTATATTTCAAATTTATTTCATGTAGTTATCTTGAGCGTGTAAGTTTACACTATAGTCAATACTACCGTTGCCATCAGTCTTACTTTTTTCTAAATGTCAGATATATAGTCAAAACATTCTCTGTACAACTTTTTGCAACATAATGTTTGAAAATAATGAAAACCATAAAATGTTGACTGCCTACACGGTGTATTTAGGCTAGTGGTGCAGTTGCATTTCTAAAATGTGAGATGATTTTTCCCCCTGTTTTATGGTGTATTATAGAATAGGATCATTGCTGTTACTGATCACACACATTGTAGAAAAGACCACTGTGTGATCCCAGAGATTGGTTTGATATTGCTTAGCATTACTATTTTGAGTAAAGCTTAAATTAGTCAAATATCAGGAAGCTTCCGGACCTATGTAAGTATAATACATCCTGCATAATTCTGTTTCTCCATTCTGATTGTTTCTTTTAATCTGTAGAAGTACTTTTGTGACAAGAAAAAAAGGAAAAGAAAAGCAATGAAATACTGTTTAATCTGAAACAGAGGTTCTTAAGTTCAGTCTCAGAAGCAAGATCAAATGTCCCATCCAGTCATTCTATATCTGTAATTCTTCCACAGTACTTTTCTTGAGTTTCTCAGATCAGCCCAAATCCTGGTTGGAATACTGTATTGTGTCCTTTTTTACTATCAGACAATCGTAGTATGGTCAGCGTTCTATCCAACTTCAAACATGGTCATCTGTAAGTTTGAAGTTCTTTGTTCCTGTGAAGTTCAATAAAAGATTTTAGTGTTGAATTCAACCCAGACCACAGAATGATTAAATTCATTGTTTTTGATATGTTTTTTTGCATGGGAAGATATTATGTAATTGAGTTGCTTCCATCTTTGCAATTTATTTTCTTAAAAAAAAAAAAAGTCAGGCTATTAACTATATATGGCAATTAAAGGGAAGTACACTGAATGTCCTGGCAACCCAGCACTTTTTTCTGTGTTTGATTTAGGCGTCTGTAAAAGGACACCACTCATGCCTTTATAGTTAAAATGCTGTCATTTCCACCATAAACTCCTATTTTTAGGAGTTTTGGTTTATAACTCAACTGTTAAAAAAAAAAACCCTACATTCAGATCCATGTATTTCTTCTTTTAATCTGAGAGAAAATTTTACTAAAAACTTAAAATCATGGCAGTTTCATCATTTTAAATTTGGAAGAAACCAAATAAAAAAATGTCAGTGGTTTTGAATGCATTTTTTTGCTCTTTTTCATTAGTTATATGGGAAAATACGTTTTAATATATTCATTCAAAGAGATTGCCAGGGTTAGTTTTTTTAAGTTGTAAATATGAATTCTCTGTCAAGCACATTTCCTTCTGTGAGGGGTTTCATGGCAATATGATTGAAAAGAATATATTCACGTACACTGATTTTAAAGTTTAAAAGTTTTTTTAATACTAAATTTGAGTATAATTATGAAACTTTTACAATAAATATTTTGTGTATACATTTAAAATTTTCCTGTTAGATTCTCTTTTTATAAAACCATGTGGGAAGGTCGGTATCTACAGAGCTAAGGTGATTTTTAAAGTCTGCTTCTGTACCCTGTGGAGAGCTACTGTAGATGACCCAGATTTCTTTAGGAAAGTCTGAAGTACAAAATGATACTAAGCATAAAAAAGAAAACACAATAATCAGAAACGAGATTTCCTTCTTACAGTTCACGTTCTTAGTCACTAAAAGTATCCATGTTTTCTGTTTATTCATTTACAATTCTAGGTAAGTGTTGCTAACAGTGGGTCATCCTTTAAATTTCCCTGTGTCTTCTAAATCTGTTTTTCCCCTTTCCCTAAATCCATAAGCAAAGCTATACGTATACAACTTACTTACATATGTAAATACTGAATATTTCCCCCTTGAGGAACCTATTAATCTATTTGCTATAAAATACATTTTCTTAAAACAGCTTCTTCACATACAACAGTGGGAGGCGGATTATTGTGAAAGTGAGAGAAAGGAAAGAGACTGGATTGGTTTTGAAAGATCTGACAAAGCTCAGGTAACCTGGCGATGGTATGTCAGGAAGATTTAGGTGGACAACAAGAAGATTATGGAGATGAGAAAGAGGGACATAAGTCATGTTTACTCAACAGACCCACTTAACAAAAATGCTGTCCTAACAATCAATGTACGTGAATATATTCTTTTCAATCATATTGCCATGAAACCCCTCACAGAAGGAAATGTGCTTGATAGAGAATTCATATTTACATTTCCTCCTCTGGATCCAACTTACTGGCTTAGGAAGAAACAAGCTGCCCTCCTTTGCTTCTTTGAAACACAGAAACATGGTTTTCTTATGTTTTTCCATAAATGAATCTGACAAATTTAGATGTACTAAAAACTGTTAGAAGTTATCTGGGAGACAGAATTTTGCAACCAAACTCACTATTAAGCAAACTCTGTTATATGAAATTCCACCTCTACACAAGAGATGTGTTTGAGGGAATTTCATTGATTATACACAGATTCATAATTTAAGTAAATTTAAGTAAATTCTGTTAATGTATTTAAAACATGATTAGATTTGCAAAAATTTGGTTTACATAAAACTAGAAAGCTAAAAGTAGTGAACAAATCTATTATTATGTAAGCACAAGAACATTAAATCTGAATATAATATAGGTTGATCTATTTCCATGATGCAGTGAAAGAAATAAATTTATGTTTAAATAAATTTGTTTTACTCATCATATAAGCCATCTATATATGTATATATATACATATATATGTGTGTCTGTATATACATATACACACAACCCAACTTGACTGTTTTTCTTCAGGTTCTTGTTTAGAAGTTTATGAGATTAACTGATTGCTTAAAGAGCCAAAAATTTCTTCATGGTTGATCCTGTTTGATCATTAAAATGAGTAAAATAATCAGTTGTGATCTTTGTGATTAAAGTGGATTGGCTGTGCAATGATCCCATTGATTGTTGGCAATCATTTATTATTATGTATTGAAGAATAAAAATCAATCAAGCAGAAGAAAGCCAATGTGATCCCAAATTTAGACAAATGTTGAGTAGGATGCAGAATAGAAGGGGATGACACAGAGGTGCCAGGGATCCAACCCTCTGCTCCTCTAACACTATCCAGAGTGTGACAGTCTCCAATAAAGTACTTTGCCCCAGTGGACAAACAAGGTGGTCTTACCCTTGTGAAGAGATGTGTCATCTGGTATCAAGCAAACCTGGCCAATTAGAGACCTACATCAATAGACTCCTGGGGAGCCTTGGTCAAAGCCCAGGGCACCATCCACCCTGTGCATGAAGACCTGATTTGTTGCTATCCATCTTTAAATCAGCTTCTAGGTATTGCCAGGAGAAGGCTTCTGTAAGAAAGATAAAGTGAAAAACAACAACAACAACACAATTTAACAGCCAGACCTATATATACAGTTTAACAACATGTTTTCAGGGGTGTTTGAGAAAATAAACCAGGAGTAGAAGTGGAGACTGCTCAGGCCTCATCACAGCAGTTTCCTGGGCTCTCAAAGGAAACAACAAGCCAGACATAATTGGTCCCTGGGGAAAGAAATAAATTCAAATAATAATAATAATAAAGTGTTCTCTCCAGAAAATGTCTGAAATAATAGGCTAATTTTCAATGTAAACATGTTAGTTAACCCATGCTTGGTTAGTATAGAGTTTTATTTCTTGGCCATGCATTAGAAACTCAACCATTAAAACAATAACAAGAAAAAGCCTTTTTCCTCTGTGCCATGAGGTTTCTCTTCTTTCTGACCTTGTGGCCATTGCATTTGCTTTGCTCTCTGCCTGGACTGCTCCTCTGGTGCCTTGCATGACTCGCTCTTCTTCCATTTGAGTGTTTTTATCTATAATAGTCTGTCCTCTGTCACTTGTTTTTCGCTTGTTTTCTTCATGATTCAAAATGAAGTTGACAAAGTTTCCTTTATTTTTTCCTACTCTCCACACCTGCCCTCTCCCAATCAGCTCAAGTGGGAATACCACTTCTTGGGAGGGAGACTCTTTGGTGGCCCTATTCTTCCTAGGAGCCCCCTGCACTGTGGGATGATGTAGGGCGAGGTGGGATTGTGTGCCCTCAGCATCCATCCAGTTTGCTCAGACAGAGCAGTTTTTACAATGCAACTGCAGGATTTTGTTCAGCAACATCATTCAATCAACTAGCAAAAGAAAACTTAGCAGTGCTCTGAGAAGGAAGCAAATATTTAACAAATTCTCCTTGCCTTTTTTTTTTTTTTTTTTTTTTTGTCTCTCAAGCTGAAATGTAATACCTATCTGTCCTTGTTGTACCAGAGAAGAGTTCTGACTGTGTCCTTGTACCTCTAGGTACACTGATACAGATGAACCTCAGGCAGCATGAAAATGCATGCGGCAGGGCGGAGGGGAAGCATTATGCTTTGATCTCCCTCACCTTTAAGCATTTGTTTCTACATGAAAATCAAAGTTTGTAATTCTTCTAGGATATCAGACTGAGAAATTGTATGATTTTTCTTTTGGATAATCTAAAAGGAGAAAGTGGAAAAAATAAAAGTGATATGAAAACTATCATATTGAACCACCCCCCCAGAAAAAAAGCCTCGTATGTATACCTTTATTACTATTGCTGGTATTTCTGCTGATTAAATAACAAGAAAAATAGATCTTGCCTTCCACATGTGCTTTGGACAGACCTATGGCTAAAAATCCTTAGGAAAAGATTCCCAGAGTCTTTGGGTGATTTCCATTTATTCTGAGACGTTCTGGTCTATGATTGAGTTATCGCCTTACCATTGTCAACACTTCTATCACAAAGCAGCTCCCAAACATGGAAAAATTGTCAGAGGCTTTGGAAGCTAGTGCAGAGTGGTAGTAATCATTTAAAGGGCTTATCTATCTGCCTTGAGCAACACAGAAACTGAGAAAAGGCAAACAGTACAAACGGTGGCCAGGGTATGGGAAACGGAGACGGGACATGGGAGCGGGGATCATGAAAAGCATTCCAGTCTGCTTGGTCCTTCACAAATCCTAATGAGATAATAGCTCATCCAGTCAAGCCCATTCCTTACTTTCAGGAAATGCCACACAGGTAAATGAAGAAATTATTTGAAGAGGGATCATGATGGGTGTGGACTGTTTGTGATTCAGCTTGGTAGAAATGTAGATGCTAGAGATTTCTTTAAGCCTGACTAGGATTGATTTCCCCTGATGGGCTTCTCTCAACTTCTGTGATTGCTGGCCTGAGGTTTGCAAAACTGATGGTACCCATAGATAAAAACCCAGTACCAGTAGCTGAAGGAAATGTGGAATAATTTACCCTAGAGTTACTATTCCACCATTTAGAGACAAATTGTCACTTTCTTGATATCCAAACCAGGCAGAATTCTACTCTTTAAACTCTTAGGACTCTCTAAGGTGGCCCTTTTAAAAACAGAGGATCTAAAGGTATTTATTTGTCTTTTTAAAGCAAAGCTTAAAAATGTTATTTTACAGGCAGTCTGAAATTTAAAAATGAGAAAGATGAAAAATCTATGACCTTACTATTTTTGGAGGGGTGTGGTTGGAAGCGGAATCTCAGAATTAGATATAAACCAATCACTACAGATGGTGACTGCAGCCATGAAATTAGAAGAGGCTTACTCCTTGGAAAGAAAGTTATGACCAACCTAGATAGTATATTCAAAAGCAGAGACATTACTTTGCCAACTAAGGTCCATCTAGTCAAGGCTATGGTTTTTCCTGTGGTCATGTATGGATGTGAGAGTTGGACTGTGAAGAAGGCAGAGTGCCGAAGAATTGATGCTTTTGAACTGTGGTGTTGGAGAAGACTCTTGAGAGTCCCTTGGACTGCAAGGAGATCCAGCCAGTCCATTCTAAAGGAGATCAGCCCTGGGATTTCTTTGGAAGGAATGATGCTAAAGCTGAAAGTCCAGTACTTTGGTCACCTCATGTGAAGAGTTGACTCATTGGAAAAGACTCTGATGCTTGGAAGGATTCGGGGCAGGAGGAGAAGGGGGACGACAGAGAATGAGATGGCTGGATGGCATCACGGATTCGATGGACATGAGTCTGAGTGAACTCTGGGAGATGGTGATGGACAGGGAGGCCTAGCATGCTGCAATTCATGGGGTCGTGAAGAGTCGGACACAACTGAGCGACTGAACTGAACATTTATTCTGATAGTACTTAAAGGGTGTCCTCCTGCTACGTCCCGGTTTCTTTGCTAGGTTTGCAAACAGTGCTTTATTCTGTTTCAAATATACTGTAGTCTGATATATTGCAGGGGATGGCAGTGAGGAAAGAAAGTGAAGGTCGCTTGGTCATGTCTGACTCTTTGCAACGCCATGGACTATACAGTCCATGAAATTCTTCAGACCAGAATACTGGCATGGGTAGCCTTTCTTTTCTCCAGGGGATCTTCCCAACCCAGAGCTCGAACCCAGGTCTCCTGCTTTGTAGGCAGATTTTTACCAGCTGAGCCACAAGGGAAGCCCAAGAATACTGGAGTGGGTAGCCTATCCCTTCTCCAGCAGATGCCCCAGCCCAGGAATTAAACCAGGGTCTCTTGCATGGCAGGCAGACTCTTTACTGAGTTATGAGGGAAGCCCACAGTGAGGACATTTGGAGTTAAATCCTCTAAGCAATCAGGTGTTAAAGAATGACAATAATGAAATAATGTGGATTTATTTCACTAAGACATTGTGATGAATGTAGGAATTAGATGCCTCCCATATGAGCCTGTTTGTGTCTACAAAATAATTTAGTTCTCAGGACTAACTGAGAAAGAAAATCATATGTGCACAGTGGCATCATCTTTCACATAGTCCAGGTGAGAGAATCCTTTGAAAACAGTTACCATATTAGAGTCAGGGTTGGGGAACAGAGGGCCCTCTAAAGAGGCTCTCCATTAGGTCCCACCCCCTACCATTTGGCAACAGTTTGCTCCGTGTCTGGATGAGTTGAAATGGAAAGATGTGAGGAACTGAAATTTAATTATGATTCAAAATTATCCTGTTAGGAGATATCTGTGAAACATTAAGGTGCTTAGCAATAACAGCATTTGAAATACTATGTAGGTAGCTAGAAAGTCTACACTAGTTCAAGACTTTAGGATCCTGAAAAGTTGTTTGGAGGTGTCAGTGGCAGAATATGGATTTTAGACTGAGTTGAGAGCCTTCTGGGATCTCTTGATTATCTTCCCTATTTAAAATATGCTGATAGATTAGAGTCTTGGTGATAGCCCTCAGGAGAAAGAGAGGGGAGAACCATGAGGTTTTAGCTGCTGATATTTATTTATTCGGGCCTCCCTGTAGCTCAGATGGTAAGGAATCTGCCCACCTGGGTTTCATTGATTCATCAAGCGTAGTGCTAGGTATTATGGTATATTGTTTGAAGCATCTTGTGGAATGAAGCTCATAAAAGTGAAAAGGCAAGGCTACTAAGATGGAAATAGTTCCAAGAAAACGTAGGAGGTGCTTTTGTTGTTGTTTAGTCACTAAGCTGTGTCCAACTCTTTTGTGATCAAATGGACTGTAGCCCACCAGGCTCCTCCGTCCATGGGATTTCCCAGGCAAGAATACTGGAATGGGTTGCCATTTCCCTCTCCAGGGAATCTTCCTGACCCAGGGATAAAACCTGTGTCTCCTCGATTGCAGGCAGATTCTTTACCACTGAGCCACGTACTAAATGTTAAATAAATCTTAAAGTTTTGGGGATAAAAGACACTAAGCATACAAAAAGTTTCAAAATCTTAGCTCCTCTACTGTGTGTGTGTGTGTTTGTGTAAAATCTAATTAGAGTGCAAGAGTGAGAATTTTAACAATTGCGTTTTGTAAACTAAAAGCCAAATTGTGCTATCTTCTGTTCACCTTGTAAGTCTTGGAGAATTAGAAGTTAAGTGGAAATGGCATAGGGGCTAGTATCATTAATTTCCATCAGTGGTTGGTAGCTGGTGATTTATAGCTTTAATATAGATGAAGAGTTAATTCCCAAGGGATTTTATACTTTTAATATTTTTTATCTCCCAAGATAAAACAGATACAGATTTGTTGTAAGGGAGAATTTGAGTCTAAGGATTTTAAGACTCTAGAATTTGTTACTCAGAAAGTTGTGTAACTGACTAGAATTTGTGGACTTGCTTTTGCTTAGATACTTTAATTATTAGAGAGTCACCTTTCTTAAGAGGTTTATTCATCTTTGAAATAAAGTATGTGAGGTTCCCTGGATTATATTTAATAGAAAAGGTATAGTTTTGCTTGAGATTTAGTCAGTGGTTCTCTACTTATTTCCTTAAAGGTTAATAGCAGTGTAATTTCCACTTTTTATCCAAATAAGCCTCTTTTAAGACAATTTGGGTTTAAGCAAATGCATTTGAAAAATACTCTCTCAGTGCTTAAAACATCTAGTTAAACTTTGGTATTTTTCTAACTAATATTTTCCCTTTATTTATTTTCCTGGAAAGCTAGCTTATAGTCAAAAGCCATTTCTAAAGATTTGCTTTAAATGTTCAGCCATTCTTAGCATCAGAGAACCTAATGATGCCAAAATCTTAGGATCCAAATGTCTCCTCGCCCATCTCTTCCATTCATTTCCTCTTTAGGAAACTAAAGAAGAATTGTTGTGAGTAAGGTTAAAAGAAACTCCACTTTGCTCTCTTTTATCCTCTTATCTACAGCACAGAAGCAGAAAGAGAAAGACATACAATGATATTGCTAAGTCTGTTATTTCCCTATTCATGAAGCTTTCCATCTTGGGACTTGAGAAGGGTATTCTTGAATTGCATTCTGATTCCTCTTATTAAGCTTGAAGATAGTTCTAATGTGGAGGTGGAGGAAGGCTTTATTAGTTTAGCTTCTCTGTTTGGTATCAGTGCCTACCTTAGCTTGGGGTGCATGCTAAGTTGCTTCAGTCATGTCCAGCTCTATGAAACCCTATGGATTGTAGCCGGCCAGGCTCCTCTTTCCATAGGATTCTCAAGGCAAGAATACTGGAGTGGGTTGCCATTCCCTTCTCCAGGGGATCTTCTCAACCCTTTGAGCAAACCTGTCTCTCTTACATCTCCTGCACTGGCAAGTGGGTTCTTTACCACTAGTGCCACATGGGAAGTTCTTAGCTTTGGGTATATTAGCCAAAAATGTTCATGAGAAATTGTCTTCTTCTAGGGCCTGGTGACTCAGATGGTAAAGAATCTGCCTGCAATGCAGGACACCCAGGTTTGATCCCTGGGTTGGGAAGATCCTCTGGAGATGGGAATGGCAACCCACTCCAGTATTTCTGCCTGGAGAATTCCATGAACGGAAGAGCCTAGTCTATTGGGTCGCAAAGAGTCGACACAGCTGAGTGACTAACACACCTCCTAGGGCCTGGATATTTTATAATAGAACTTTTGAACAAAACCTAAGTAAAGCTTTTGAGCAGAGACAACTGATTTCCATTACAGTCAGCCTCTCAAGATTAGCAGCTGGTTCTGCTGTTGAAGTTGACACGCATCAAATACCCCGGTGTGCAGGTGTCCTTGTTTTGTCATTGGAGAGCTGGTAGCATAATCTTCAGTGGATGCATGATCCCCAACAATGAGGAGTTTCTCTGAAAGCTGCCACCAGTTGAAGATTCATTTTTAAAACCCAAGAGTGGTCAACCCAGGTAGGGCTCATGTTTTCCTCCCCAGCTTTATAGACACAAAGTAAACATCTTTCAAGCTCTGTCCTGTGCAAGAAACTATCTTTTATTAGTCATGCACTTTTAATTCCAGTTTTAATTTTAGTTTTTAACTATATCTGATTAGGGGTGTGTCCTGATTTTACTTATTCAGTTCACCTTGCTTTCATTTTGGGATTTAAACTTCCATTAGAATTACTACAGTAGGCTTTTAACTTTAATGTAATTTTATGTAATGCTACCAAATAACAATACCTAATATTTATTTAGTGCTCTTTCTTAAGGCTTGAAGTATTTAATGTGCTTTTATTTATTTAATCCTTATCCTGTGAAGAATATTAGAAGTAGGCCTTATTATCTCCATTTTATAGGTAAAGAAATGGAGTCAGGAAGTAGTCAGGAGTTTGTGAATGTTCTGAGTTCCAAGTGCACTTATGATGATTTTTCAGTTTCCCTGCCTTCCCTTCTCAGGGGACCTTGTTGCCTTGCAATATACTATAAATACATTATACAGTGTATAGTTTTACTATTCTCAGGCCCATCAAGTTTAATGGGGTAGCCTGGCATGGTTCCTAGAGCAGGATCATGTACATGATAAATATTACTTTAGAAGCTGATGGATTTTGGCTTGAACATGCTTTACAGTTAACAAACGTAACAAAGGGAACATGTGCCATTTTGTTTCTCTGGCACCTAATGTGGTGCCTGGCACATAGTAGGCACTCAACAAATATTTGCTAAACGAAAACACCTCATTAAAAAAGTAGCGTGATAAAGAACCAAACTATTAAGACAAATAAAAGGAAGTACTACTTTACTCAGCAGGAAGTGCTTAAATAGGACAACCTATCTCCACCATAAATCCTTTGGTTCTTGTTGAGGATCAGCTGCTGATCTGGGTGGAATATAGCTCCAACCAAGTGGGTTGACTTATGGAGTTACTGATCCTAGAGCTGAAAGGGCCATTTGAAATCATTTAAGCCTTCTCTTAAAAAAAAATTTTTAATAGAGGAGGAAATTGAGGTTGTATTTCACTTTGCCTTTTAGAAACAGAAATTACCAAAAAGACAAATTTACTTTTAAATTGTTTCATTATCTGGGAGGCATATGTTTTTTTCTTACTTGTATGGAAAATTTTGCCAGATTGAGGTGCAGAAAGTTTAGTGACTCTTTGGGATTACATGGAGACTCTATGGCATAATCCAAAGGAATCCTATTTTTGGCTATTTCATAGCAAATGGAGACTATTGTCAGAAACATCTCTTTCAGAATATCATGTCTCATGTTACAAAATGTCTCTAATTAGCTCAAAATGCATGGTCAAATTCTCAAAAATCCTTGAAAATTAGTTTAATTTTAATTTGCCACCACCACAGGATGACGCAGAGCAAAATTCTGAGAGCATTCTGGTTGCTACTCGTAATATACAAACCTTGTTATATAACAAACCTTGTGAATTCTAATTCCATGTCTTTTAAATTTATCTGAATTACTGCATTAGACTGTTAACCACACCTCTCTCCTTTCTATATCCCTCCTTTAAACAATTTCCCACAACTAAGGCTTCTAACATATAACCCCAGTGTTTCTTTTCTGGCTTATATCTTGTGATGACTCCCCATTGCCTACACAATTCAGTATAATGTCCTTCTCAGAGCCTCCCATCTTCTGGCTTCTGACCATCATACCAGCCTCACATTCTGCTGTTCAGAGTATGAAGCATTCGCCACATTGATTTATGTATGCTTACATTTTTGCGAAAGCTTATCCATCTGCTAAGATACTTTTCTCTCCACTCTATCTGCCGGATTATCCTCATATGTGTTATGGTGACCTCTGACAAGCTTCTCATTTGCCTCTAGTTTGAACTGTGTGCCTCTCCTCAGAGAAACAGCTTTATACTCACAGTTGGAAGTAATATTTATGATTTTCACTGCATAAATGAAAATATCATGGCTTTCAATAACCCATTTATTTCCCTCTAGGAATTTGTAATTGAGGCCTGATATGTGTCAGGTGTCATCACAGTCTCCTTGCTTTAAATAAGGGACTCAGGAAATTAACTCAAGGTGCACTGAACTCACAAGTGGAAAAGCAAATGAGTCCATAGGAGTCTGAAGGAGACATGTCAAAATTAGATAGACAAAATGGCTGAGTCCTTTTGCTGTTCACCTGAAGCTATCACAACATTGTTCATCAGCTACATTCCAACACAAAATAAAAGTTTAATAAAAAACAACAACAAAAATTCAAAATGATGAGAAAAATTAGATAGGCCAGTTCAGGGAAACCTTTCTAAAAAGAGGTGATTTTTGAGCTGAATTTCAAAGAACAAGTAGGAGTTAGACAGCAGAGGGATGCATGTTATAAGCAGAATGCAAAGCCTTTGGATAAATCAATGCAGAGGTACCTAACTCCCTCTGATGGCTACAAGAGGTTTAATTTGATAGGAGGGACATATGAGGAGATGGTAGGGGATGAGACTTGAGAGGCAGGAGGATGCCTGAAGATGAAGACCGTCATGTGTTAGACTGAGGAATTTAAAATTCATGTAACTGTTACTGAGAGACACTGAAGGATTTTAGATAGAAAGATAAGAGGACTTTGCTATAAAAAGATTATTAGGATAATAATGTGAAAGATAGCCAGCTATGAAGTGGGTTTAGAGGGTCTGAGGGAAGTGATATTGTGTCATTTAGACGAGAAGTTCAAATGTCATATTATAAGGCAATGACAATGTGGATGAGGAGGAGTACATAGAATCAAGTGATATTAGGAAGATAAACTGGAGAACTTGGTGATTGGATGAGGGGCCTGAAAGAATGGGGAGGGTTTAACATGACTCGGTGTTCTGATTTTAGCAACTTGTGGAAAGGTGAACATTAGTTTGGTTCCCACTTTATTCTAAAATCTCACTGTTTCTTTAAATGTTCGACAATAGAATAACGTTAAATGTTTTTCTGAAAACCTGATTATTGGTGGTTTTATGCTGTGTTTTTAGCTTGCCAGAACTGAATGGCTTAAGACAACAATTTATTAATATTTCTTCTGTTGGCAATGGTTTGATAAACTCAGCAAGGTGTTTCTCACTTGGGGTGCAGCTAGATGCAGGTAGGGCTAGAGTCATCTGAAGGCTTCTTAACTCACATATCTGATTCCAGGCTGTAAGGACTGGTTGGACATTCTCTCTCAAGAGGCCTCTGTGTGTGGGTTTCTACACAGCATGGTACTCTGAACTTCTTACAGAGTGGTTGCTTCTCCCAGAAGTGATTGTTCCAAGAAGCCAAGTGAGAGCTGCAAGTCCTCTTAGAACCTAATCTGAGAAGTTATATAGTGTTATATTCTATTGATCATGGTAGTTATAGACCAGCTGAGATTCAAGAGCATAGAAGAAGTGACTCCAACTTTCAAAGAAGTAATAGTTACACATACATGGTTAGCCATCTTGGAGAAAAGCTATGTTATAACCTCTTGTCATAGTTCTTTTAAGTGAATCAAGGTTTTCCCTTGATTCACTTTCACCATTCCCCTTAAATATTTTTGTCTCTGTCCTAATGGTAAAGGAATTATAGAACCATTTTTTATTTAGAAACACAAAATGTTTTCCAGCATCCAGTGTTTACATGATGTTTATTCTGTTCAACATGATAGCCAAGCCTGCTAATTCTAACCTATACAATTCCTATCACTTTTCCATAGCCACACACCCCCAAATCTTCTTTTATCTAATATTCTCTAATTAGAAACAGACTTACCTTTTAAGAAGAAAAAAAAATAATTGCAATGTTTACTTTTCCCATTTTACTCCAAGATAGGGATAGTCAATGAACTAAAGCAATGAAAAACACATTGAAAACAGAATTTGTTTTAGCTACTTAAGGTGGGAGTCTAATTCTCTACCATTTTAAGAGGAACAAAAGTCCCATGAACTGAGTGGAATATTTCAGTATTCATTTGACAAATATTTATTATAGGCCACTGTGTCCAGGCATCTTGCTTGGTAGAATTGCTTACTCTTACAAGAATGTTCAGAGAAGGTGATGGCACCCCACTCCAGTACTCTTGCCTGGAAAATCCCATGGACGGAGGAGCCTAGTAGGCTACAGTCCATGGGGTCGAAAATAGTCGGACACGACTGAGTGACTTCATTTTCACTTTCACTTTCATCCATTGGAAAAGGAAATGGCAACCCACTCCAATGTTCTCGCCTGGAGAATCCCAGGGACGGGGGAGCCTGGTGGGCTGCTGTCTATGGGTTCGCACAGAGTTGGACATGACTGAAGTGACTTAGCAGCAGCAGCAGCAGCACAAGAATATTCTTGCTTGTTTAGAGCAGTTTTTATCTTTTATGAAGACCTTACATGGTGTTAGGTACTAAATTACCATTACTTTGAAGTTTTTATAAAACATAATGATGCTAATATAGCTACTCCTGATATGTCAATGGAGTCATATGAGATTGTTTTATGGTGACTTCACATTTTGAAAAAATGCTCCAAAATTAAATTCCATTTCCATTTTCTCTGCATAATTATTTCTAACAAACCTGCCATTATGCAGGATGAGGGAATTCTTTCTTCACTTTCATTTAAGTGCTGTTGATATTTATAGTGTTAGTTTTTCCTGCAAATAAACTCCTTGAACAACTGGGCAAACTGTTCACATTTCTCCAGAATGATTCTTAGCCAGGAAAATGGGGTACATTTTAAGAAGAGGATTTTCTTTGCAGGGATTTTGTTCTGATTGAATAACCAGATGGAGAGTCACGGATTTGAAAATGTTTAGCTGAGTAGTTCGGCATTCTCGACTGGGTTCCACAGTAGGATGCCAAATAAAAATCACAATTTAAGCTGTTATGAATTAATGAGAGTCTGCAATACACATACCTACTCATTCTAACCCAGACCCTAAACACGCATGCATTGTGGATAAATACGTTGGAGGATAAACACAGATCCATAATGTACAACATTATCCTCCCATTAGTTAACCATGGTGAAGTTTGGAAAAGTGCTTCCATTATTTTTCAAAAACACAACACTCTACTTACAAGCTTAATCCTACCATAAAAGTTGATTGAAATCTGGCAAAAAATAAAATAAATAGTAATCAAATTAACTGCATTTTATTTAAAAGCAAAACCATCACGTTTAATGTTTCTGGCATTATTCCGTAAGTAAATTAGTCCTCTTTGGAGTACCTGTTTATTTTTCACATGTGACTATTATAAATTCTTATGCTGTGACTGTTTCCAGGACTTAGGAATTACTCTGAGTTGTTTTAAAGATAAGGGTATCAACTCAATGTTGTCATAATGAGGCGAACTATATCAGGAGGGAAAACTGCTCCCTGGGAAAGATTAGATGCTTTAGGAAGTCAGCATTAATGCTTCTGGGTCTCTGAGGTGTCATTAAGAAATCAGTGTTTTAGGACCTTAGCTTCCATTGCCTCAAGTTGTGTGCTGGGTTCCAATAATTCCTAATGAAGGCTGGTTTCTACACAATAAAGAAAATAGAAAGATTTGCCCCGCCCCAAATATTTGCTCATACACCACTCCTGACGCTATTAGCTGTTGAATCTGTGATTTCAGACACCAGAGAGTTCATTATTAATATTTTTGGAGACAGGCACAAAGCTGGATTCAAGTCAGTTTTGGTTGCTATTTCCACGATTAGGCAAGGATACTGTGGATACTGGAGAAGGAAATGGCAACCCACTCCAGTATTCTTGCCTGGAAAACCCCCTGGGCAGAGGAGCCTGGCAAGTTACGGTCCCTGGGATCCCAGAGTCAGATACAACTTAGTGACTGAACAATGACTGTGGATATAGAGAATTTGTTTTAAAAGGTAAAGTTTTTCTCTACACAAACTGTATGCTGGGGTGGTTCTCCATGTTACTAGAGTTGCCTATTTCCTGATCATCTAGCTAGAGGTAGCATCAGAATCTATATATAAACAGTTCAGTTCAGTTGCTCAGTCGTGTCTGACTCATTGCAACCCCATGAATTGCAGCATGCCAGGCTTTCCTGTCCATCACCAACTCCCCGGAGTTCACCCAGACTCACGTCCATCGAGTCAGTGATGCCATCCAGCCATCTCATCCTCGGTCGTCCCCTTCTCCTCCTGCCCCCAATTACTCCCAGCATTGGAGTCTTTTCCAATGAGTCAACTCTTCACATGAGGTGACCAAAGTACTGGAGTTTCAGCTTTACATCATTCTTTCCAAAGAAATCCCAGGGCTGATCTCCTTCAGAATGGACTAGTTGGATCTCCTTGCGGTCCAAGGGACTCTCAAGAGTCTTCTCCAACACCACAGTTCAAAAGCATCTATTCTTCGGTGCTCAGCCTTCTTTACAGTCCAACTCTCACATCCGTACATGACTACTGGAAAAATCATAGCCTTGACTAGACAGACCTTAGTCAGCACAGTAATGTCTCTGCTTTTGAATATGCTATCTAGGTTGGTCATAACTTTTCTTCCAAGGAGTAAGCCATCTTTTGATTTCATGGCTGCACTCACCATCTGCAGTGACTTTGGAGCCCAAGAAAATAAAGTCTGACATTGTTTCCACTGTTTCCCCATCTATTTCCCATAAAGTGATGGGACCGGATGCCATGATCTTCATTTTCTGAATGTTGAGCTTTAAGCCAACTTTTTCACTCTCCTCTTTCACTTTCATCAAGAGGCTTTTTATAAACAGAGACACAGTCAAACATTTCAAGTAAATGCTGTTGCTGCAGACTCCAACGGGAAATTCCTAGCCTTGCTGCAGAATTGTCAATTTCCTTCATGTTGTCCAGGAAAGTAAAATAGAAAGAAACCCCTCTGTTTTCACCTACCCATCTTTAGACCTCCAGACATAAAGATGACCCTTGGAAGAGGAGAATATGTGATTTAAAAAAAATAGATTCAGGCTGTTTCTGGATTGATATGGCTAAAGAGCTATTGAAAATCTTCTAATTTATTCAAATGTCTAAAATATCTTATTAAAAAATTTTACAATGCTTAAAAAAAGCTGTTAGTGGCATCAATACAACCTAGGGATTTCTCTAATGTGTCAAACTGGAGAACTGAGGCATTCCACAAGGGATTGGTTATTATAACTTTTCAGTTATATGGAATTACTATACAAGTATCTTTAGATTTAGTTGAAAGCAGCAGATAGTCTTTATAGTTCACTTTTTTTTTTTTTTGTAGATGGGGGCACTACACAAACATTATGACTGTATTCCAAAATATTTAATATATGAGTACCAGTGTAGTAAAACATCTGCGCTCCTGTAGGAGCCAATGTTCTAAGCCGTGATCTCTTCCAAGTCCACACTCTTGGTTCGCAGCCGGATGCTCCTGCTCTTTCCTGTGCTAGTCTTAATGCATTTCATCACTGTGTTGCCCTCTCTGCTTTCTCTTTTACCTGACTTCTTGGTTTTATTATTTGGCATCTCAAGATAAATGTCACTCCATCTGTATCCTTAGGTAGTTCTGAGAAGTTCTCTCCTACTGTCCCACTTAGCACCACTGGCTTAATCTTTCTTCTCCCTCTTCCAAGGGTTTTCTTTTGTTCTCCCTCAAATGTCTTTGTTTAAATTTGTTACCTTTGTGTGTGTGTGTGTGTCCTAGCTAAGAAATTGTTGCCTATCCAAGGTCAAGTTTTGATACATTGTGTTTTTGTTTTCATTTGGTTAAAAATATTTCTAATTGCAGTTATGGTTTTTTTCTTTGTGACATATTTTGAATGGTGTTCTTTAATTCTAAGTAATTAGGAATTCTCTGGATATTATCACTCATTTTTATTTTAATTCAGTCCTGGTCAGAGAATGTACTCTTTTTATTTCAATTTCATCAAAATTATTGAAACTAGTTTTTATGGCCCAGCAAATAGGCCATTTAGTAATGTTTCTCATACACTGAAAAGACTATATATCCTGAAGTTGTTGAAATGGAAGGGTTTATAAATGTTAGTACAGTCAAGTTGGTTGATGATATTCACCTCATCGATGTACTTATTGATTTCCTGTCTTCAGCTAACAAGTACATTTGTGAATTTGTCTGTTTCTTTTTCAGTTTTGTCTGTCATTGCTTCATGCATTTTGAAGCTCTGTTATTAGGTAAATGCACATTTAGGATTACTGTGGGGGCCTTTTGTTGACTCTTCTATCATTGTAGAATGCCTTTCTTTATTCTGATAATATTCTTAAGTCTATATTGTGTAATATTATTAATAGTCATTTCTGGTTTTTTGTAATAATTAGTGTTTGCATAATATATCTTTTTTGATTTCTTTAACCTATCAGTATTATTATATTTAATCTACCAGACAGCATATAGTTTACTCTAAATGGATAAAATCTACCATGTAATAGTTTAAACCTTCTGCATTTAATGTAATTATTGATGTAGTTGGACTGAAGATTACTATTCTACTTTTCTTTTTGTTTCAGTTTAATTGTTCCTTTATCTCTCTATCCTTGCTTTCATTAGGATTATTTTTTTACTATTGTACTGTATCATCTTTATCACCTCATTAGCTTTTCATTCTTATTTTTGTAGCTTTATTTGGTTTTAATTGATATAAACCACATATTTAATGCATACAATTTGATGGGCTTGGACATATACATATACCCATGCTATCATCACCATGGTATTAAATTTATCCATAACCTCCAAATGTTTCCTTGTGTGTGTGTAGTAAGAACACTTAACATGAGATCTACACTATTAACAAATTTCTGAGTGCACAATACCATACTGTTAACTATAGGCACTAGGTTATTTAGCACATATATAGAACTTTTTCATCTAGCAAAACTGAAACTTTATTCCCACTGAACAACAACACCTTGCTTCCCTCACCGCCACCTCCCCACCCCCCGCCCCCATTCCCTGACAACCACCAATCTACTTTCTGTTTCTATAAGGAAAAGATACTTTTTAGATATTTTAGATACTTTGACTATTTTAGATGCTTCATATAAGTGGATCATGCACTATTTGTCCTTAGGTGATTGACTTGTTGAACTGATCATAATGTCTTTCAGTTCCATGCATGCTCTCACAAATGGTAGATTTTCTTCTTTTTGAAGGCCAAATAATATTCTATTGTACATATGTACTGCATTTCTTTATTCATTTGTCTCTTGATGGGCTGTTGGATTGTTTGCATATTCTTGGCTACTGAGAATAATGGTAGAATGAGTATGTGAGTGCAGATAATCTCTTTGAGATCCTGATTCCCATTCTGTGGGATTGCTGGATCATGTGGTAGTTCTATTTTTAATTTTCTGATGAACCTCCATACTGTTTTCCATAGCTGCTACAGCATTTTTTATTCCCACCAACAGTATATAAGAGATCTAGTTCCTCTACAATCTTGCCAACACTTACTTTTTTTTTTTTTTTTAGTAATAGCCATTCTAACAGGTAGGAAGTGATATCTCACTATGGTTTTGGTTTGCATTCCCATCATGATTAGTGACTTTGAGCACCTTTTCATATACCTACTGGCCATTTGCATATTTTCTTTGGAGAAATACCTATTCAAAGTCCTTTGCTAATTTTTAAACGGGGGGTTGATTTTTTTTGGTTCTTGAATTGTATGAGTTCCTTATATATTTTGGAAATTAACCTCTTATCAGATACATGGTTTATGAATGTTTTCTCTCATTTTGTAGGTTGCACTCTGCTGCTGGTCCTTGGCTGTGTAGAAACTTTTCAGTTTGTTTTAGTCCCATTTGATTATTTTTGCCTTCTGTTGCTGAACTTTTGGTGTCATATTTGTGAAGTCATTGCCAAGATTAACGTCATAAAGATTTTCCACTATGTTTTCTTCTAAGAGTTTTGTAATTTTAAGTCTTTTATTTAAGTCTGTAATCTATTTTGAGTTGATTTTTTGTGTATGGGGTAAGATAAGTGTTCCTTTTCATCCTTTTGCATTTGGATATCCAGTTTTTCCAATACCATTTGTTGAAGAAACTTATCTTTTCCTAATCATATATGTTTGGCACCTTTGTTGAAGTTATATGAATGGATTTCTTTCTTGACTCTCTATTCTAGTCCATTAGTCTATATGTCTGTCTTTATGCCAACACCATAATTTTTCATTACTATAACTTTGTAATAGTTTGAAATCAGAATATATGGTGCTTCCAGTTTTGGTCACTTTCTAAAGACCACTGGATCTTTTGTTGTTCCACATAAATTTCTATTTCTGTAAAAAAATGTCATCAGGAGTTTGGGAATAACATTGAAACTGTAGATTGCTTCAGTCTTTTTCTTTGATCTCTTCAAGTGGTATGGACATTTTAACAATATTGTCTTCCAATTCATGAACTTGGATGTCAACCCGTTTATTTGTGTCTTAATTTCTGTAATCAATCCAAAGTCAAATAAGGACAGTTACAAAAAGATTACAAGAAATATTCCTGATGAATATAGATACAAAAATCCTCACCAAAATACTAGCAAACCAAATTCAGCAGTACAATGAAAGCATCAAACATCATGATCAAGAAGAGTTTATCCCTGGGATGCTAGAATGGCATAACATACACAAATCAGTAAATATGATACATCACATTAACAGAATGAAGGATAAAAATCATATAGTCACCTCAATAGATGCAGAAAATGCATTTGAAAAGATTTTACACCCTTCTTGATAAAAATGATGAACAAATTAGCTATTGACGGAATATCCTTCAACATAATAAAGGTGGTACACGACAAGCCTACAGCTTGTGAAAAGCTGAAGGATTTTTCTCTAAATCATAAACAAAACAAGGATACTCACTGTTGCCAGTTCTATTACATGTAATACTGGAAGTACTAGCCAGAGTAAGGAAAAGAAATAAAAGGCATCCAGATCTGAAAGATAGAAGTAAATTATCTGTGTTTTCAGTTGACATGATCTTTTATAAGCAAACTCTAAAGACTCTACCCAACACTGTTAGAACTAATAAATTCAGCAAAGTTTCAGGAGACAAAATCAACATGTAAAAATAAGTTGCATTTCTATACACTAACAATGAACAATTTGAAAAGGACACTGAGAAAAAAAAATCCCATTTACAATAGCATTAAAAGAATAAAATACATATGAATAAACTTTTTTACATATGAATAAACTTAACAAAAAAGGTGAAAGACTTGCACACTGAAAACTATAATACATTGATGAAAGAAATTAACAAGACACAGATAAATAAAAAGGCATCCTATGGTTATGAATTGGTTTTATTTTTTAAGTGCTTGCTTAAGGGTTTACAATATGTATTTTTATCATAATTTAGTCCACCTTCAACTAATATTGTACCACACTCCATAAGAACCTCACTACAGAACGTTTCTACTTTTGTGTTCCATTCTTTCTGCTGTTGTTGTCATGCACCTTAATTCTGCATGTTATAAACCCCACAGGGCCTCCCCAGTGACTCAGTGGTAAAGAATACACCTGATATGCAGGAGCTGCCAGAGATGAGGGTTCGTTCTCTTGGTCGGGAAGATCCTCTGGAGGCAGGCATGGCAGCCCACTCCAGTATTCTTGCCTGGAGAACCCCATGGACACAGGAGCCTGGCGGGCTACAGCCTATAGGGTTGAAAAGAGTCCAGCACGACTGAAGTGACTTAGCATGCACGCATAAACCCCACAATACATTGAAACAATCTACTGTTGTTTAAATCAATAAGAAAGTTTTTAAAATTTATTTTTAAAAGTTTAAAAATAGGAAAAATTATTTTACATTTACTCACACATTTATCATTTCTGATGCTCTTCATTTCCTTGTGGAGTTCCAAATTTCCATCTGGTATCATTTTCTTCCTGCCTATAGAACTTCATTAATATTTCTTATAGTACAAAGAGGTGCAGGCAATGAATGCTCTAAAATTTTGTTTGGAAAAATATATTTACTTTACTTTTGCTTTTAAAGATGTTTTTCTCTGGATGTAGAAAGCTGGGTTGTCATTTCTTTCTATCATTTTTTATCTTTGTTCTTCTTTATATAATGTCTTTTTGGGACATAAAGATTTTCTCTGTCATTGCTTTACAGGAATTTGAATATAATTTAGCTTTGAATGATTTTTTTTTCTTTAGCCAGTTGAGATTTTTTGTGCTTCTTAAATACACAATTTATAGTTTTCCTTTAAACCCTTGATGTGTTTATTATAACTGCTTTAAATTTTTGCTTATTTCATCATCTCTGTCATTTCTAGGTCTGTTTCTCTGGACTAATTTTTCTCCTGGATATGGGTCATATTTTCCCAGCCTCTTTGTTATTTCTGATGGAACAATGAACATTGAAAATGTTACATTGTTGCATGTCTGGATTTCACTGTTCTCCATTAAAGTGTTTTTAGTTTAGTTTTTTTTTTCAAGTACTTAAGTTACTTGCGGATCATGGTGATTCTTTCAAAGCTTGCTTTTATATTACTTAGAATGGATCTAGAGTATGGTTTATCTTACCACTCTTTTAGCCCTGCTACAAAGTTGTGAGCCTTCTGGAGTCTGTACTCAATGTTCCCTGCTTTCAGTGATATCTCTCCATTCTGGCTGTTTAAAACGTGAATATCTTCCAGCCCTATGTGAGCTCTAAGAATATTTTAGCTCCAATTCCCTTATTGGAATTTGATTGGTCTTGTAGAATTTTATTATGCATATATGCATGCTGTGCTGAGTGTTAGTCTCTCAGTCATGTCCAACTTTTGTGACCCCATGGCCTGGAGATCTCCAGGCTCCTCTGTCCATGGGGATTCTCCAGGCAACATTACTGGAGTGGGTTGCCATGCCCTCCTCCAGGAGATCTTCCCAACCCAGGGATAGAACCATGCCCTCCTCCGGGGGTGGGGGGTGGGGTCTTCCAAACCCAGGGATTGAACCCAGGTCTCCCACGTTGTAGGTGGATTCTTTACCAGCTGAGCTACCAGAGAAGCCCATATTCATCCTACATTTGTCAAAAAAAAAAAAAAAAAGGCAACAGGACGGACCCTCATGATGATTTTCGGAGCTCCTTCGCTGCGCGACTGAGTTCCTCTCTGGCTTTGTCTTCCAGATTAGAGCTGCCTTGGTCTTCCTGAGCTCTAATCTCTTTCTCCTCAATTGAATAAACTACTGTACTTTGGTTGGATTGTGCCTTCCTACACTGCTGTCTAGAAATTATTTCCAAGAGGAATGCAGAGGCAATCATAGAGATAATTCGTTTCCCTTCTTTCAGGGAAAACAGCCCTGCCCTGCTACTCATCTATTTTCTGAAAACAGCTGCCCTGTATTTTGTCCAGTTTTCTTATTGTTTTTGTAGGAGGGCAAGTTCATTTGTTTATAGTGGGAGACCAAAATCACAGCCAGGATTGAAAGTTTTCATACTGTAATTTCTTAAAGTGACTTTTAAAGTATAGTATGCATACAAGAAGTGCACAAATCATAAATATTTAGCCTAATAAAACTTTCACAAAATGAACACACCTATATATCACAAAACATAATCAACACCCAACTAGTCCCCCCTTTTCCCCCTTCAAGATATTACTTTCTCCCAAGAAAGGGTATCCACTATTCCACAAGCTATTAATACCACCTAGGTTAGTTTTGCCTTCTTTTGAACTTTACTGAAGTGGACTCATACAGTATGTATGGGTCTGTATTCTTTAATTCAATCTATTTAGAAGATTTATCCATTTTGTTTTACATAGCTATCATTCATTCATTTTAATTGCAGTGTACTATTATAGTATAAAATAATTTGTTTTACACCTAATTAGACCATTAGGTGTAAAACAAATTATTTTATACTATATATATATTATACTATATTTATACTATATATATATAGATATTTAAAGATGTTACATTTATGAACATTCTTATGCTCAGTTCAGTGCAGTTCAGTTCAGTCGCTCAGTCGTGTCCGACTCTTTGTGACCCCATGAATTGCAGCACGCCAGGCCTCCCTGTCCATCACCAACTCCCAGAGTTCACTCAGACTCACGTCCATCGAGTCAATGATGCCATCCAGCCATCTCATCCTCTGTCATCCCCTTCTCCTCCTGCCCCCAATCCCTCCCAGCATCAGAGTCTTTTCCAATGAGTCAACTCTTCGCATGAGGTGGCCAAAGTACTGGAGTTTCAGTTTTAGCATCATTCCTTCCAAAGAAATCCCAGGGCTGATCTCCTTTAGAATGGACTGGTTGGATTTCCTTGTAGTCCAAGGGACTCTCAAGAGTCTTTGGTGAATATTTATCTTCCTGTTGGAAATATTCCTAGAATGGAACTGTTGTGTCTTAAAGCATGTCCATATTTGGCCATAGCAGATCTTGTCAGTTTTCCAAACTAGTTTTACCAGTTAATAGTCCAGCAATATATGGGAACTTCAGTTGTCCCACATCCTCAATGACACTTGGTAATGTTTGTGTGTGTGTTTATTCATTTTAGCCATTCCAATGGGTGTATTGTGGGTCTGATTTGCATTTTCATGATGAATAATTACAGTGGAGAACTTTTTCATATATTTGTTTATATGAAATAACTTGTAAGTCTTGCACCCTTTTTGTCCCCTGGGTTTTTATTGATATATATTCTGCAAATATCTTCCCCCACCTTGTGACTTTCCTTTTTACTTTTATGATTAATCTTTTGGTAAAAATTATGTAACAATTAATGTAGTCTAACTTATTCTTTCTTATATAACACTTTCTGTAACTTGTTTAATCTTATGTCCATCCCAAATTTCTGAAAATAATCTCCTATGGTTTTCCTTCAAAGGTTTATTGTTTTACTTTTGATGCTTAGATGTCCAATCCATCTGGAGTTGATTTTTGTATCTGTGTTATAAGAATCAGGATTCCTTTTTTTTCCCTGTATGGATATCCAATCATCCCAGTACCATTTATGGAAAAGACCTTCTTTTCCTTACAGTTCTTCACTGGTACACTAATTATAATTCCTGTGATCCTTTATGCATAGATGTACTTATGGATTTTAAAATTCTATTCCATTGGTCTATGTTTACTCTCTTGCCAATGTTACATTATCTTACTATAGCTTTATCGTACATCTTGATATGTGGTAGTATAAATCCTCTAACTTGTGTCTTATCACAGTAGACTTAGCTATTCTAAGCTCTTGCATTTTCATGTAAATTTTGCATCTTTGGGACAAGAATTAGCATGTCAATTTCCATAAACATACTGTAATTTTTTCTACTATATTGTCATTTCATTGAGGGTAAAGGATTCTATTTACTTTTGTAACTTTAGAACCCAGTATGTGCCTTGCATGTAGAAAGTGCTCAGTGTATGTTCATTGAATGAACAAATGAAATATCACCTTCCTTAGAGGAAAAATCATTAGTACCACTATTGTCTCCTTTGAGTATGGTCCCGACTATGGCTAGGTGAATTTCACACAGAACAAGGGCAATTTTCTGTTAGTCTAGGGCAAAATTCATTGGGCTACTGTTTCTAGCTTGTATGTTACTATCTAAACAACCTTAAAGGAGAACTCAATTTTTAAGAATGCATTAGACCTAAAAGTCTATAAGCTGTTTTGTGGAACAGTTGAAAGCAAACAGATCTGCTTTCCCATATGACTGACCGTAAATCATGAGTCGTTAATTATCAGTGTAATTTGTTTTCCTAATGCATAGGTAGTATGTAACCATATTTATTGAACAAAAATAAGCAAATAACTTTGGTTAATTTTAGAATTTCTTTTGGGTTAAGTGCCATAATATTTCACATTAGAGCTACGGAATTGCTAGTGCTTCTCTTTTTCTAATTTTGTAAATTTTAACTACTATAATTGAAACCCAGACTGAAAAATGGAGGTGAAATACTAAATTTTTCATTTGGAATAGCATTACTACATAAAACATGTTGGTCTTTTCTCTCTCTTGGGGCACTTCTTCCAGGGACTCTTAAAGGAGGTGTGATGAAATCACTCCTTGAGAATGGCCCAGATCTTTTTAAGATATATGAAACCTTCTCAGCATGTGGAGCCTCTCAGATAATATTTACATTAGTTTATTTAGAGATTCTATTAGGGTAGCTTTCCTGATTATAAAGAATATTTAACCTGCCATGATTTTAAAATTATGTAAATATAAACATAGTTAAACTGACTTAAATGACAATATTAAAATATTATATCACATTCCTATAACATATGTGAACATAAACTTTTACAGGGAGCCTGTTTTATAATTCTAAATTTTCTGTGAAAATAAAACTGTAATTGATACCAAGAATTAGTTTACCTGATTTTCCCACATGTATCTCTGTAAGAGGATGGGTATATTGTTAAAGAACACTTCTTTCCCTGCCATAAGTGTAACTAGAAAAAAAAATTTCTTAAAATTAACACAGTATCTAGAAGAAAGGTTATCTGGTTTACTTGCCAAATACACAAAAACTTCTAAACTTGCTTCTCCAGCTGCATTTTATGTATTTGTTTCTATTTATTTGACTGATTTCCAGAGTTAAAATTAGTAATCAGAAAAGAAGGAGTTAGAGAACTGACAAAACAAAATATCTTCAGGACATCTATACAGAATAAGAACTTTTCATGGTGGTGTAATTTCATTTACAGAGAATGAAATTCATTTGGCAAGATCTTTACTTTCACTCATCACCATTATTTGTCTTTGTGTTTAAGTATGTGATATAATAATGTGGTCTGTGGTCTTTATTAAGGAAACATTTTGATTGCAAATCAAGTGAGTGTATATCTCTGATTCAATCAAAATTCCTACTATCTGTTCTCCTGAATTATTACAAAAAAATTGGCCCTATGATATTTCAAGTCTTTGGGCTGATATATACACACACACACACACACACACACACACACACACACACACACACACACGTGTGTGTATATGTATTAATATATGTGTATTGATGTATGTATGTATGTATGTGTATATATGTACACATACATATATTTCTCCCATTCTGTGAAAGGAATGTCAAGGAGAAGCATCTTCATTTTAGGAGGTAGAGAAATTGCTTTGGACATAGAAAGGGCCATTATGAAGTTCTAACTTTGGGGTAATATGTTGTCCCAATGTCAATTTGCTATATCTCTCAACAAGTATTCATACAAAGATTAAATTGTACTCAGAAATAATTCAGTGCTTCTAAAGATAGATTAGAGGTTTTCAACCTAAAAAAATGACTCCATAAACAAATCTTATTCAAACATGGATAAACAAACCTAATGAAGATATAACATAATAAGCAATTTCCTAATTCCTAGCATGGAATTAGGTTTAAATCTCATTGTGAAGCAGTTTAAAGTATTTTGTCTGATACCAAAGTGGATTTGGTAAAGAATTTTGGTTTCAAAAGATTTAGAGAGAGCTATAGCATCTAAAGTTATAAGAATAAATGTATCTTATCTTCTGAGCGTGAATATTTCTAGGAGCAATGGGAAGAACATGAACTCTGTTTTGGTTTCCATGGTTGGACAACTAACTCTTTTTACTGTCTGTTTCTCTCTGTCTTAGTTACTATCTAGAAGTTCTGACTGATCACATAAAACTGCTCCCCTCACCCCCTCCCACAGAAGAGGGCTGTAAAATAAAGAGGAAAAGAAAAATTTATGTGTTTTACACTTAAAAGGATCTTGTGGGCTTTTCCTTTTACAGCTTCTCTCTTTTTACCCCCATCTGATTTGTGTGTGTGTGTGTTACTGTTTTTCATTAGTTTTTTTTTTTTTATTCATTAGTTATTTTTAAAGGTAATAAAGATGTGTGACAAAGTTATAGCTTTTGCATTTTTTCTACATTCAATGTTGTATTGGTTTCTGATCATTTATAATGAGAAAGTATGAAATTTATATTAAATTGAAAATAATTTCTAAAAATGGCTCTAGATTTATACAGTATTGTGGACAGTATTTCCATGCCCTTGATGAAATCCCTTTAAAGCCCTCTGCTCTGTGTTGGACTTTCTCATCCTGCAGTTCTGAAAACAATTCTGATTCAAGTCCAGCCAATTCCCTAGGTCCAAATCAGGAGTCTGTGGTAAATTTTGTTTTTCAGGAAGGATTTAGATCAGCTTGAGGCTGACAGCTTTTCAATAAGTTATTTAGGAAACTTGGGATATTTGAGAAATACTTGCTTATCTTACTGTGTGTGGCATTTTGGAGGAAAATCATGGCATCCCACAATCGTCCCTTGATCTCTGTAAAGACATGTGATTCTGGGATGGGTGACCCATGGGTCTGACTCAGTGTAACAAGGCTGTTTGTGGACATCTGGAGCTCTAACATCTGCTATACTGATGTTATGATTTTCTGCAACTTTTTCAGCTCAATCTTTGTAGTAAGTCTTATGCAATAAGAAAGCTGGCCTGAGCTAAGGAACTTATGGGGCTTTCCATTTTATATTTCTTTCTAGGGAGTGTACTTCTGCATCATAGTCACTTAAGAAGTCTTTGTCCCTTTCCTGAGGCCTAATGCCTTGATCACTTTAGGTATTCATTCATAAAAAGTAAGCCACAGACTTTGATGATAACACCTAATCATGAAATGGTAAAAAAAAAAAAAAAAAGGTAATAGGATTATGATGCCAATTTTTAGTTTTTCAGTTGAGAACCTTTAATTTGCCCTTAGGTTGTAGTTGACTGAAAATGAAATTCAGATTTCCTTAAACTTCACCTTTATCTGTAAATGTTTTTACTCTTTTCTACTAATGTTACAATACAAATGTATCTCCTGGATTTTTATGTAATTAGCATTATGTTTCTTAATTAAGGAAACTTTATTTTTTTCCTTACAAATAATATTTCACTAATGTTTGATTGGGAACTATCAAATGCCATCAGTTTGCCTCTATATTTTCTGCCTAATTTATATAGCTTTGAATCCAAGAATTGAAGCATCCTTCAGTGCTTGATTGGTTCATTTATTTATCTAATCAACAGTATTAATTTTCCTCCTGTGCACCATATATTGTGATAGATGCTAAGACAGAAATATGGGCAGTACATGGATTCTGTTTTCTGAGGAGCTCACAGTTTGGTGGGGAAAGGAATCGATATGTACAAAATTATTATAAGAAGCAAGGCATAAACAAAGAACTGTAGGAACAGGATTCATTCTCTTTGGAGGTGCCTCAGTGGCATTCAGAAGGCATACAAGTAACTCAGGGCATTCGAACCCTTGATGTTCAGAGGACCAGGGTCAAACAGGACCTGCAGTTACTTTCTAGGGCCAAAACCAGGAAGCCCACCGAGGAGGGAGAGTTGAAGGTTATAGGCCAAGTCCAAGACAAAGAAATAGCATTTGGATGAGTCTTTGTCCTGTGAGTGGTGGGTAACCACTGAGGTCATAGAATAGTAATATTAGAAATGCCTGAGGAGTAAAGAGAAACTTGAAGCAGAAAGAGCCATAGCTGAGGATGTTGTTAAAGTCTAGTCAAGAAATAATGAAGGCCTGGCATTTGGAAAAGACAGTAGAAATGGAGGGAAAGGAAGAGATTTGAGAGAAGTCAAAGAAATCCCAGGACTTAAAGCCTGCTTGGAAATGAGAGGTAATGGTATCTAGTATGAAGTCCAGTTTCTGATTTGAATTACTGCATGTAGAAATATATGGGAAAGTCAAAGGAAGAGCAGATTGATGGTGGACTGGGAAAAGAGCTGAAGAATGTGTTCTGGCGAGATGGAGATTTGGGGGCTCCAGAGATATCTAGGTGGAGCTGGCTCTGGAGGCAATTTAAAAGCTGGGTCTGGGCCTTAAAGAGATCCAGTCTGTCAATAAATATTATAATATAGATCTGGAAGTCAACAGTTCAAAGGCAGTAGTTATAAGCTAATTATTTTAATAATTCCTATAATTCTATCAGGGTCTGTGTCCATTTTATCAAACCTAGTTTAACTTTAAATCTATTGTAATTAAAAAAAATAAATAAATTTAATAAAAATAAATAAATAAATAAAAAGTGTTGCAGTGAAAAAATAAAAAAATAAAAATAAATCTATACTAGTTAAACAAAATCAACAATGTACATCATACAGCCTGCAAGCGAACAGCATCTTTTTCAATGTTTTGGCTGACTCACCAGCATATTCAGATTGCGTGCATGCATGCTAAGTCACTTCACTCTATGACCCTATGGACTGTAGCACACCAGGCTCCTCTGTCCATGGGATTCTCCAGGCAAGAATACTGGAGTGGGTTGCCATGCCCTCCTCCAGGGCATCCTCCTGATCCAAGGATCAAAACTGCACCTGTCACGTCTGTCTCTTGCATTGGCAGGTTGGTTCTTTACCACTCATGCCACCTGGGAAGCCCATATTTACATTATCCATAGTTAAAAAGTGAATTTAAATGAAACCTCAACCAAAACTAGGTTGGAAATACATTGTCTTGTTTTGTGCTAAAACAGCATGAGTAGCTCTGAACTATGTAAGCACAAGAGTGAATGAGAAATATTTATATTTATTCTCCTTGACAGTGAAATGTTAAATTAGTTTTTGAGAGGACACAAGATAAACAGCCAAAATGAGAAGTGAATGCCTCAAGATACAACATCTAATATCTTTTTCATGTCATTTTAAGATTCATGGGGTATGATTCCTGGGTTAGCATTGTCAGAGACCACTTGTATTGAAGCCAATCCAGATCTTTAGATCTCTGTCCTTTTCTCGGTGAAATTTTCTGTTGTTTACAATCCAGGAAATGCTTTAATAGATTTTTTAAAAGTCTGAAAATGACCTTTTACTTCTGTGTTTTCTCAAATGTTTAAAAGTTTTGAACATTTCTTTTTTGTTTCTATAATCTTTCCACAGAAATCTTTATGGATCTGCTTATCTGAGAAAGGTTTCAGATATGTGGGTAGCAAAGTCCCCCTAGGATATGACTCTCAACTTGACAGATTATTTAGAGATGCTGATTAGGTTACATGGGGGCCATGACCTTCAGGAGCTTGGCTGATTTGTCCTGTGGCTGCTGGTCATTTTTCAAGGTCAACAGGCATGGGGCAGTACTAAGAGGAGCCATCATATAGTGTGTAACTTGGCTAGGGGATAGAATGTTGACCTTTTGTTATTAAAGGGAACATGGGGCAGATCACAGCCAAGGCTGATGCTTGAAAGTGTGATGATGCCTCTAGGATGTCACAGCAGGAACCTCAATAGCTGTTCAATTAGAGTCAGATGTTCCACAGAGGAAAGGATGTGGCATGCATCACAATAAGCTGAAGGGCATGATCCTTTCACTTTGGAGAGATCAAGACTCTTACTCAGATGGCCATGTGGTTCTTAATTAGAAGAGTTTGTCCCCTGACAAAACAGACAGTATTGTTTTCTAGTTTCATAGTTAAATGTTCATGGTGGATTTTGCATGGTTATCTTTTTGGTTATAGAAGTGGCTAGCCTCTCCTCATCCAACCCTCTCCACTCCTTTCTGCTGCATTTCTGTTGTGATTAAGTTTTGAGAGAGAAGAAAGAGTGTGGGAGTTTGCCCCAGCTAAAGACAGGTTAATTCTAGACATGGCTTTACATGTTGACATTTCCCAGTTAGCTCACAGCTCATAGTAGAATTCTGTTGAAACTGTGCCATGATATACTGCCAGCAAGTGGGAGTGGTGAAAAATACTAGGAAGGCTAGTGACGGCTAAAATAACACAAAATAGTAACTGCTGTCACCACCTGTTTCGACAACACAGATCTTAGCAAAAGTGCAGCAAGAAGATCCCAACGTATCTGATAGTATTTTAAGAAGGAATAGTTAGCTTACATCATCCTGATCATTTTTTGAGTGAAAAAAATAGTAATTTTTTTTTTAAAGAAAACAAAATCATCTTATATTAAACAAGCTGGCCACCGGAAGGTTTCCCAACCCTCTTTATTTATCTTTATTTAAAATGCTTTGTCTCTATTACTCCTTGCAGTCTGAAATCAACTTTCAGTTTCTTTCCTTCAGGGAAAAGACAATCATTTAGTCCTTTAAAGTTCTTGCTTTGTGTAATAGCCAACTTTTAGGGAAATATAAATTAAAACCACTTGCTATGATTAAATCTGAAACTAACAAATACTTTCATGCATGCAACATAACCACTTTTTTTACTGACATGATTATTTGGTGCAAGATACCCTATTTGTAAAATGTTTGCATTTGGCTCATCATAAAAGGTGTTTTCTTTTTTTTTTCTCTCTGAAAAATACCAATTAGCCCTGATTATGTGTTGTCACTCACTTTATGTTCTTTTTCCAATGCAAAGAAAAAATAAACAAAACACAGAAGTTGGTCTTAAATATCAAAGATCAAACAAGATGAAGAAAAAAAAATCCATTACGCTATGGACTCTTGGAAATTAAAATATAAAAGTCTCCTGAAATAGCACTGCTTTATGTAATGTTGCTGTGAAGCACAGGCAAAAGTCTGTTTATATTAATCATCCTTTCCTGTAGCTTCCATTGGTAATCAACTGCTGCATTTCATCTGTAAGAGCTTACCTTACCAATGTTTTCTGTCACTGGGTAGTACTGGAAAATGTTTTCACAAACTTTGTGTATACCAGATGGAGATTATACTGTCTCCTAGAGCACTGACAAATCATTTATTAATTATCATTATGGTGATTAAAACCAGTCAAGTATAAGGGATCTTGAAGCAAATTAAATATATTTATTCTAAGTTGGAAGATTTCCTTAAAGTCTTCCTGAGTTTTAGAAAGTTTATGTTCATTTGTTCCTATTCATCTTCCACCAACTGATGTTAATGTATTTAGCTTATAGGTCAAAGATCTGCCTTGGAGAAGTTGCTTGTTAAGGGAATCCTTATAGAATTGCAACTGTACCATATTATTGTGACTTGTTATTACATGACTTAGCAACAGTTACATGTTGTAAAAGCCTGATATTTCTTGGGATCTTTTGATCCTTCTTAGAAGACTCCTCAAACTTTGCTTTGCTGTGATAAATCAGAATATTCTGATTTATCTGATTCTGAATTCCCATGTCTATCAAAGACATACTCATGCTCCACTTTTCACTCACGCTTAAATATTTAACTTGGTATATAAGATAATTAATGTTTAACATTTGCTATGATTAATTTACTCTGATGACAATTAATGATCCATAAAAGGTTCTTTGGACAACATACGATTTACTGTAGACTAGAGAAAGGAGAAAGGGGGCAACAGAGGGTGAGATAGTAGGATGGCATCACTGTCTCAATGGACATGAGTTTGAGCAAACTCCAGGAGATAGTGAAGGACAGGAAAGCCTGGCATGCTGCAGTCCATGAGGTTGCAAAGAGTCAGACACAACTTAGCAACTGAACAACAACAAAAGAAATCTCTACTCTTACACTTTTAAACCCTGGTTCTTCTACTATTAATGGTGGAAGGGACTGTAAACATCAACTCATACAATTAACTCAATCTTGTCCTTTAAACATTCTTGTCCTTTGAACAGTATGAAAAGGCAAAAAGATAGGACACTGAAAGATGAACTCCCTGGCTGGTAAGTGCCCAATATGCTACTGGAGATCAGTGGAGAAATAATTCCAGAAAGAATAAAGAGACGGAGCCAAAGCAAAAACAACACCCAGTTGTGGATGTGACTGGTGTTAGAAGCAAGGTGTGATGCTGTAAAGAGCAATATTGCATAGGAACCCGGAATGTTAGGTCCATGAATAAAGGCAAATTGGAAATGGTCAAACAGGAGCTGGCAAGAGTGAACATCGACATTTTAGGAATCAGTGACTAAAATGGACTGGAATGGGTGAACTTAAGTCAGATGACCATTATATCTACTACTGTGGGCAAGAGTCCCTTAGAAGAAATGGAGTAGCCATCATAGTCAACAAAAGAGTCCAAAATGCAGTACTTGGATGCCGTCTCAAAAGCAACAGAATGATCTCTGTTCATTTCCAAAGCAAACCATTCAATATCACAGTAATCCAAGTCTATGCCCCCTTCAGTAATGCTGAAGAAGCTGAAGTTGAACGGTTCTATGAAGACCTAAAAGACCTTCTAGAACTAACACCCCAAAAGATGTCCTTTTCATCATAGGGAGCTGGAATGCAAAAGTAGGAAGTCAAGAGATATCTGGAGTGACAGGCAAATTTGGCCTTGGAGTACAAAATCAAGCAGGGCAAAGGCTAACAGAGTTTGGCCAAGAGAACGCACTGGTCATAGCAAACACCCTCTTCCAACAACACAAGAGAAGATGCTACACATGGACATCACCAGATGGTCAATACTGAAGTCACATTGATTATATCCTTTGCAGCCAAAGATGGAGAAGCTCTATCCAGTCAGCAAAAACAAGACCAGGAGCTGACTGTGGCTCAGATCATGAACTCCATATTGCCAAATTCAGACTTAAATTGAAGGAAGTAGGGAAAACCACTAGACCTCTCAGTAAGTAAGTGAAGTCTCTCAGTTGTGTCCAACACTTTGCGACCCCATGGACTGTAGCCTTCCAGGCTCCTCTGTCTATGGGATTTTCCAGGCAATAGTACTGGAGTGAATTGCCATTTCCTTCTCCAGAGGATCTTCCTGACCCAGGGATCAAGCCCGGGTCTCCCACATTATAGACAGACCCTTTACCATCTGAGCCACCAGGGAAGACCTCTCAGGTATGACCTAAATCAAATCCCTTATGATTATATAGTGGAAGTGAGAAATATATTTAAGGGACTAGATCTGATAAAGTGCGTGAGGAACTATGGACAGAGGTTCATGACATTATACAGGAGACAGGGAGCAAGACCATCCCCAAGAAAAAGAAATGCAAAAAAGCAAAATGGCTGTCTGAGGAGGCCTTAAAATAGCTGTGAAAAAAAGAGAGGCAAAAAGCAAAGGAGAAAAAGAAAGATATACCCATTTGAATACAGAGTTCCAAAGAATAGCAAGGAGAGATAAGAAAGCCTTCCTCAGTGATCAGTGCAAAGAAATAGAGGAAAGCAATAGAATGGGAAAGACTAGAGATCTCTTCAAGAAAATTAGAGATAGCAAGGGAAAATTTCATGCAAAGAGAGTCTCAGTAAAGGACAGAAATGGTATGGACCTAATAGAAACAAAGATATTAAGAAGAGGTGGAAAGAATACACAGAAGAATTGTACAAAAAAGATCTTCACGACCCAGATAACCACGATGGTGTGATCACTTACCTAGAGCCAGACATCCTGGAATATGAAGTCAAGTGGGCCTTAGGATGCATCACTACGAACAAAGCTAGTGGAGGTGATGGAATTCCAGTTGAGCTATTTCAAATACTAAAAGGTGATGCTGTGAAAGTGCTACACTCAATATACCAGCAAATTTGGAAAACTCACCAGTGGCCACAAGACTGGAAAAGGTCAGTTTTCATTCCAATCCCAAAGAAAGGCAATGCCAAAGAATGCTCAAACTACCGCAGAATTGCACTCATCTCACATGCTAGCAAAGTAATGCTCAAAATTCTCCAAGCCAAGCTTCAGCAATATGTGAACCATGAACTTTCAGATGTTCAAGCTGGTTTTAGAAAAGGCAGAGGAACCAGAGATCAAATTGCCAACATCTGTTGAATCATCAAAAATGCAAGAGTTCCAGAAAAACATCTTTTTCTGCTTTATTGACTATTTCAAAGCCTTTGACTGTGTGGATCACAATAAACTGTGGAAAATTATTCAAGACATGGGAATACCAGACCACATGACCTGCCTCTTGAGAAATCTGTATGCAGGCCAGGAAGCAACAGTTAGAACTAGACGTGGAACAACAGACTGGTTCCAAATAGGAAAAGAAGTATGTCAAGGCTGTATATTGTCACCCTGCTGATTTAACTTATATACAGAGTACATCACGAGAAACGCTGGGCTGGATGAAGCACAAGTTGGAATCAAGATTGCTAGGAGAAATATCAATAACCTCAGATATGCAGATGATACCACCCATGTGGCAGAAAGTGAAAAGGAACTAAAAAGCCTCTTGATGAAAGTGAAAGAGGAGAATGAAAAAGTTGACTTAAAGCTCAACATTCAGAAAACTAAGATCATGGCATCTGGTCCCATCACTACATGAAAAATAGATGGGGAAACAGTGGTAAGATTGGCAGGCTTTATCTTTTGGGCTCCACAATCACTGCAGATGGGGATTGCAGCCATGAAATTAAAAGATGCTTACTCGAGTTGGATTGTGAAGAAAACTAAGTGCTGAAGAATTGATGCTTTTGAACTGTGGTGTTGGAGAAGACCCTTGAGAGTCCCCTGGACTGCTAGGAGGTCCAACCAGTTCATTCTAAAGATCAGTCCTGGGTGTTCATTGGAAGGACTGATGCTAAAGCTGAAACTCCAATACTTTGGCCACCTCATGTGAAAAGTTGACTCATTGGAAACAACCCTGGTGCTGGGAGGAATTGGGGGCAGGAGGAGAAGGGGATGACAGAGGTTGAGATGGCTGGATGGCGTCACCGACTTGATGGACTTGAGTTTGAGTAGACTCCGGGAGTTGGTTATGGACAAGGAGGCCTGGCGTGCTGTGATTTATGGGGTCACAAAGAGTTGGACATGACTGAGCGACTGAACTGAACTAAACTAAACTCCTTGGAAGGAAAGTTATGACCAACCTAGACAGCATATTAAAAAGCAGAGACATTACTTTGCCATCAAAGGTCCATCTGGTCAAGGCTATGGTTTTTCCAGTAGTCATGTATGGATGTGAGAGTTGGACTATAAAGAAAGCTGAGCACTGAAGAATTGATGCTTTTGAACTGTGGTGTTGGAGAAAACTCTTGAGAGTCCCTTGGACTTCAAGGAGATCCAACCAGTCCATCCTAAAGGAGATCAGTCCTAAGTGTTCATTGGGAGGACTGATGTTGAAGCTGAAACTCCAGTACTTTGCCACCTGATGTGAAGAGCTGACTCATTGGAAAAGACCCTGATGCTGGGAAAGATTGAAGGCAGGAGGAGAAGGGGACGGCAGAGGATGAGATGGTAGGATGGCATCACTGACTCAATGGCCATGAGTTTGGGTAAACTCCAGGAGTTGGTGATAGACAGGGAGGCCTGGTGTGCTGAAGTCCATGGGTTCACAAAGAGTCGGACATGACTGAGCACTGAACTGAACTGAACTGTCGTTTAAAATTCAGTTCAAACATTACTGCTTCTGCCTTTGCCTTAAGAGGTTTCCTTCCCAGGATATGTTTTGGATTTTAATTATCTAAATACAGAGGCTCACACAGTAGCCTTTGTGTTAGGAATTTTCCTTTTTAAATTCTTTTTAATATATCATTTTCTGAATCTTAAAGTCAAACTGTATCAGTTAAAATGTCTTTTGAAATAAAAAGGAAAAAAGTGATTTAAAATGATGAAAACTTTGTTTCATTATTACTTGAAGTTATGTTACTAGTTTTATTTCTCAATTGAATGAACAGATTTCCTCAACTGCTGGCCAGTAGAAGGGCAGCCCCAGTGGGTGGCTGCTGGGGAGAGGAATGGGAAATGGAGGAAGCCCTCTTTCCACCATGGGATTTATTCTTTCACCAAAGATACTATGACAACATAGATTAAAAGATATATATTTCTTATTCTCAAAGTTCTCACAGTCCAGTGTCAGTGGGAGAGAATTAGGAAGTAGATTGGTGAATAGAGCATTAGAATTCACTACGATACTTAACATGACAAATAAGATTGCATCTAACTTGACTGGAGTAGTCCAAATTGGTTAGTTGCCTAAGTAGGAGAGGATTAAGCTAATAATTTAAGCATTGATGTTAGCTAGGCAAAGTCTTTAAAGCTTTGCAAATTAACATGTGAGTAAACTGTTACCCATGAATAAGAGTTTTATGCATCAAACACTCAGCGATAAAGAATCCACCTTCCAATGCAGGAGATGTGGGTTTGATCCCTGGACAGGGAAGGTTTCATGGAGAAGGAAATGGTAACCCACTCCAGTATGCTTGCCTGGCAAATCCCATGGACAGAAGAGCCTAGTGGGCTACCATCCATGAGGTTGCAAAGAGTTGGATATGACTTAGCAATTAAACAACAATAGTAACAATAAATATTAATTTGAAGATAATCTGTTGACTTGTCTTAAATTATAGACTATATAATTTAAATGGAAGCTAAGAATAGGAACTTTTGAATGCTTTTCTCTTTTTTTAGCTGCACTGTATGGCATGCAAGATCTTCCCCCAACCAGGGATCGAACCTGGGCCCCCGGCATTAGGAGCACAGGGAATTAGATATTTTTAATGAAACTGGATATTCAGTGATGCTTTTAGTCAGATTCTTAGTTGTCAGAATTTACAGTGCCTATATGGTAGTGTAAAGTACAGCAAAATGTGAGAGAAGAACTTGAACTCTAAAGTTAGATGGACTTGAGCCTTGACCCAGGCTCTGCCACCTACCAGATGTGACCTCAGACATGGTTCCTGGTACCCTCCCAGTTCTTGAACAACCTCATGGTTGTGAGGAGCAAATCTATGTAGACTACTTAGCATGGTTACCAGCACATAGTATTTGTGCAATAAATTTTAACTATTTGTTGAATGATTTAATATGTGAATGAATATTATGGTTATAAATTCTTAGAAGAGTTAGTGAAATAGATCTAATCCTCTATGCAAATTAATTCTTGTGGTAAAACTGAACATTCTTGGCAATGGACAGGTAGGTTGTTAGTTTTAATTCCCAGGAAACATTTTGGATTTAAGATAGAAATTTATAATAAGTAATATAGTAGAACACAGAGAAGACAAATTTTATAAATGTGGATTTTAAATAAGTAGTTATGATAAGCATACAGTAAATACTCAAATTATTTGCATATATACATATTTATATAATATATATTATATAAGTTTATGTCTTTAAATATATATTTATATATTTTAAAGGATTATTTAGGAACGTCAGCTCAGGATAGCAAAGCGGTTAAGAGCACAGATTTGGAGCCAAACTTGATTGGATTTTGCTTTGTCTTTCTATTACTGTATAAAAAGTCACCCTAAGATTTAGTAGCTTAAAATAACCATTGTTATCATCTCTCACAGTTCAGTGGGTTGTGTGAACTCACATGGGCAGTGCTGCTGGTCCCTGAGTGGAGTATTTCGCGCAGTTACAGTCAGGTGGTGGTTGGGGCTGCAGTGGCTAGATGGCTTCCTCACACTGCTGGCTGTTGGTTCAGGCTGTTGGCTGGGACTAGAGAGCCTCTATCGTCGTCCAAGTGGCTGGGCTTTGCAGCACAAAGTATACCAGCTGAGCAAACACCACACTAATGTGCAGGCCACTTATCAGACCCCAGTTGCATAACACATGGTAATGCCTCATTGTTCAAAGCAAGTCACGTGACCAAGCTTGGCGTCCGTGCTAGAGGGCATTCCACCAGGGCAGGAATCCCTCGGGGTGTGGTTATTGGTGACCATCAAAGTAACAGTCTCCAACTGGGTTGCCCCTTACCAGCTGTGTGACTTTGGGCAAGTTATTTGTCCTCCCTGTGCCTCAATTTTCTCATTAATAAAATAGGGAAAATAGGCCTACTGTCTTCAGAGTACTGTTATATTAGTAAGTCAGCAATGAGTTAATGAATTAATACATGTAAAATTCATACAGCAGTTTCTGGTACATAAAAGCACTTAAAGTAAGCCAGTTTTAGTAGTGATGGTGATGATAGTAGTAGTTATAAAAAGTAATAGGAATATAGAAGAAATATCTCAGGAATCTTCCTGACAGCTGCTCATTTAGTTTTACTAGAGCTTTAAAAATATCTATGTCATGCTGATTTATTTACACTAGAGCTTAAAAAATATCTGATATGCTGATACTTAGAAAACTAACAGGTTGAGTTCAGTTCCACTGGATCATATTAAAGACTAATGAAATTTCTTAGGAATAGAAAATAGAATATAGAAACGTATAGAATAGAAATAGGGGAATAGAAAATACACCCTGAGAGATAGGTACAATTCATTTAGAGAAGCAAATCAGAATATAGAAAACACAATGAAAGGATCTTTGGTTTAAAGAATTAAAGAACTCTTCCTGGTTCAGTTAAGAGTTTTACAGATCATTAACTTCTTAACAGGCTGTTTAGTGAAGAAATAACTATAATTCCAAAATAAGTCACTAATGAGTGCTTAGCACTTCCCTGGTACCTCTAGGGGAGTACCACAAATAGAGACTGAGAAATAATTAATATCTTTAGAGATACTTCCTGGGATCAAAAACATCTACTCAATCCTCCCATATAATAACCTCAGAATTATTTCTCAATTTCCAAATCAACTTCTAAGTATCTTTCTGATTAATTTCTCTCTCCTCAACCCCTCTGCCATACCCTTTTCTCAGTTTCAGGTATCAATTTTTTCTTATCCAAGTTAATGTAAAAACCTCCAGTCTGGAGGCTCCTGAGGCCAGTCTCTCTGCCCTAATTGTGCTCCCAGTGCTGCTCTCTGAGAACATGATTGAGATCCTATCACTGCCACGTGATGCCTCATCTCCCAACACTCTGATGCCTTCTTTTCTCGGAGCTGTGAAGTCCAAACTGTTCAACATAATGCTCAAAACCGCTATACTTCCTAAATGCTTAATAACAGGTTGCTAGATTAAATAGCCCAAGATGGGATCTGTCATGATTTATTTATATGTCAGTTGGGTTCTTGAAATAAGAATGACTCATAATAGTCCCAAGACTTATACTAAGTATACGTTTAGGAGGAACAGGACTGTGGTCCTGAAGGGCTGTTTTTATGTGGGGGCATCCGTGTGTAGCCTGCCTGGCTCTAATACTTTCGGTGTGAGGGCAGTTTTCAGTGTGGATGCCTGCCACGCCTTCTCTCCGTGTGTGCTAGCCACTGTCCCATTGATGGGGGCTGTGACTGGTGTGGTGGAGACCAGAGCCGACACTAAATGTCCAGCCCCCTCTGTGGTTGTCACAGTCCTGTTGGGAGCAGGGTCTGCTCTCTCGTTGTTGGAGCAGAAGCCCCCAGATCTGTTTATAAGTTGTGGTGTGCGGTAGGCAGGATTGGAATTCTCTCGCTGGAGAGAGGAGTTACTGCCTCGTCCTCCACAGGAGCTCTGTGGTGTTGCCTGCCACCTCTTGTGTGGGCTCAGAAACACACTGTTCTTGGCACTGCCCCCCAGCCCCTCTTCAATTGTGGGAATGCAGGCGATCAGCCTGGATGTCCCGCAGGTGCTGTGCTTGCAATGCCACCAGCATGGATTCGCTGGCACAGATCTGCTGAAGTCAGGCACTGGGATAGCCATAGCTGAGCGCCTGGACCCGCTGGTGGAACTGCAGCCCGGACTCCGGCTCTGCCTCCAGGAGTGACAAAGCCCACAGCTACTAACCAGGACCTGCCCCCATCCACACGAGCGCCAGTAATCCGCTCAGATGTCCCACGGGCAGGCGCTGAGCTCCCAGAGCCCTGGGAGGCACGTAAATCTGGGAGTGGTAGAGCTGCTGGGAGATGGCTCATCGGCTCAGATTTCAGCCCCATCTCAGCATGTGGGCAACCAGGTCAGTGCCTGTGGGCTCCCAGAGCTCGTATAGGCAGAGCCCTGTCCACTGTGAACACGCCAGGAACGAGGCTGCTATGGCGGGGTCCCACCCCTCCATTTGCCCGTGCCGAGCATCACTGCATACAGCCGGGTTGCCGCTCGGTGTGCTTCCACTTTAAAAAATCAGTATATTCCCACAATTAGTTGTTTGTGCTTTATTTGATGGCTCACCAGATATGGGAAGGGCACTACACATTTGCTTAATAATAAATTTACAGGAGAGGGAAACACTTGTGGATTTTATTTTTAAATAAAATTTTAATTTTAGAATAATTTTAGGTTTACAGAAAACTTCAAAGATACTACAGACCCATATACCTAAAGTTATTACCTTACCAGAGTACAACTAAGAAATCAACACTAGTGCATCACTATTAACTAAATTCCAGATTTTATTCATATTTCACTAGTTTTTTGTGGATTTTATTTTTAATGAATATATTACTAGCTTCTTTTAAAACATGGCTTAACTATGAAGAATATAGTCTTTTTTTACTAGTAATTTTTTTCTTTTACTAGTAATTTATTTTCTTTTCACATTAGAGTTCACTTTTTTTTCTTTTTGGGGGATTTACTTTTTTAATATCAATTTTTAAATTTTAATTGGAGGCTAATTACAATATTGTATTGGTTTTGCCATACATCAACATGAATCCGACATGGGTATACATGTGTCCCCCATCCTGAACCCCCTCCCACCTCCCTCCCCATCCCATCCCTCTGGGTCATCCTAGTGCACCAGCCCCAAGCACCCTGTATCATGCATCAAAACTAGACTGGTGATTCATGTCACATATGATAATATACATGTTTCAATGCCATTCTCCCAAATCATCCCACCCTCTCCCTCTCCCACAGAGTCCAAAAGACCGTTCAGTACATCTGTGTCTCTTTTGCTATCTCGCATACAGGGTTAGCGTCACCATCTTTCTAAATTCCATATATATGTGTCAGTATACTGTATTGGTGTTTTTCTTTCTGGCTTACTTCACTCGGTATAATAGGCTCCAGTTTCATCCACCTCATTAGAACTGATTCAAATGTATTCTTTTTAATGGCTGAGTAATACTCCATTGTGTATCTGTACCACAGCTTTCTTATCCATTTGTCTGCTGATGGACATCGACATTGCTTCCATGTCCTGGCTATTATAAACAGTGCTGCAATGAACATTGGGATACACGGGTCTCTTTTAATTCTGTTTTCCTTGGTGTGTATGCCCAGTAGTGGGATTGCTGAGTCGTATGGCAGTTCTATTTCCAGTTTTTTAAGAAATCTCCACATTGTTCTCCATAGAGGCTGTACTAGTTTGCATTCCCACCAACAGTGTAAGAGGGTTCCCTTTCTCCACACCCTCTCCAGCATTTATTGCTTGTAGACTTTTGGTTACCAGCCATTCTGACTGGCGTGAAAAGGTACCTCATTGTGGTTTTGATTTGCATTTCTCTGATAATGAGTGATGAGCATCTTTTCATGTGTTTGTTAGCCATCTGTATGTCTTCTTTGGAGAAATGTCTGTTTAGTTCTTTGGCCCATTTTTTGATTGGGTCGTTTATTTTTTTGGAATTGAGCTGCATAAGTTGCTTGTATATTTTTGAGATTAATTCTTTGTCAGTTGCTTCATTTGCTATTATTTTCTCCCATTCTGAAGGCTGTCTTTTCACTTTGCTTATAGTTTCCTTTGTTGTGCAGAAGCTTTTAATTTTAATTAGGTCCCATTTGTTTACTTTTGCTTTTATTTCCAATATTCTCGGAGGTGGGTCATAGAGGATCCTGCTGTGATTTATGTTATTTATGTGAATGTTTTGCCTATATTCTCCTCTAGGAGTTTTATAGTTTCTGCTCTTACGTTCAGCTCTTTAATCCATTTTGAGTTTATTTTTGTGTATGGTGTTAGAAAGTGTTCTAGTGTCATTCTTCTACAAGTGGTTGACCAGTTTTCCCAGCACCACTTGTTAAAGAGATAGTCTTTTCTCCATTGTATATTCTTGCCTCCTTTGTCAAAGATAAGGTGTCCATAGGTGCGTGGATTTATCTCTGGGCTTTCTATTTTGTTCCATTGATCTATATTTCTGTCTTTGTGCCAGTACCATACTGTCTTGATGACTGTGGCTTTGTAGTAGAGCCTGAAGTCAGGCAGGTTGATTCCTCCAGTTCCATTCTTCTTTCAGGGATTTACTTTTTTCAGTCTGAAATTGCATTCTGAATGAAATAAAAACATGAATTTAGGATAATACTTTTCATATATCAGTGTGTCCTAAAAGGGAGGTTTTGGGGGAGAAAGAATCTCAACCTGTTGAGAGAGAGCTGTGGAGTGCTGAGAGTGAGTAAGGGTTTTTATTTAAAAGACTCACAAGTACAATATGGTTCTCTACAGTGTATAGGAATGAATAGGCAACTGACTTAAAGGAGAAGAATCACATCAGGGTATTGGTATTGTTGGAGTTTTGTCCCAGGCCACTCTTCTCATTTTCAGACTCACTCCAGGTGGTCGTATTCCCTCCCATGGATTCTATGTGCATTTACATGCCTCCCAAATGTATATCGTCCATCTGGGTGCCTAGCAGACCCCTCACTCAATGTGTCTCTACCTGGATTCATCTCCAAATCATGGCACCACCATCTACCATTCTTTTTTAAAAAATAATAGTTGTTGGTATTTTACTTGTTATTTATGTATGGCTGTGCTGGGTCTTTGTTGTGGCAAGGTCTTCCTTGCTGTGTGCTGGCTTTCTCTAGTTACGGTGAGTGGGGGCTACTCATTGCTGTGGCTTCTCTTGTTGCAGAGCGTAGGCTCTAGGGTGCATGGGCTTCGGTATTTGTGGCATACAGGCTTAGTTGCCCCACAGGCAGGTAGAATCTTAGTTCCTGCACTAAGGATCGAACCTGTGTCCCTTGCATTGGCAGGCATACTCTTAACCACTGGACTACCAGGGAAGTCCTTCCATCTTCCATTCTTAAGCCTCACATATCCATTCCTCTACCACTAATCCATCCTTTCCTCCACCTCTCATATGTCCCTCAAGTCCCTCTATTTCTACCATTTTGTGTCATGACATCTCTTGCTTGGATTATCCAATAGCCTTTCCCTGGTACGTTGCCTCCTAGGTAAACCATCATTCCAACCCTAATCTGTTCTTTCACCTGTAGTTTGAGGTCAGAAAGCAAATAATTTGATCATGCGAGTTGCCACTCCTCTTAAATCTTTTCACTAGCTTCTCATGTTCCTTAGGATAAACTTAATATTCTAACATAGCTGGAAGATCCTCTCCTATCTAGTAATTTCCTATATAATTCCTACATATCTTCTATATAGCTCTCCTCTTTATCCTCCATATAACTGTCCATCCGAGTTTCACAGGACCGTCACTCCATGCTCTATCCCACACTATTCAGTGTATCTGTGACCAACGTGTGGCGATTTAGATTTAAATTAATTAAAAGTAAGTAAAAACAGAATGTCATTTCTTAAGTCTTAATAGCCACATTTCATGTGCTCGGTAGCTACATGAAGCTAGTGGCTACCGTACTCGACAGCCCAGATTATGAAGTATTTCCATCATTGCAGAAAGTTCTATTGGACAGGAATATGCATACTGAAATCCTTTTGTTTCCTGGAACTTTGCCTTTTTCTCTCATTTATAGTCTTTTAGGGGCTTCCTTTGGAGAAGGCAATGGCACCTCACTCCAGTACTCTTGCCTGGAAAATCCCATGGATGGAGGAGCCTGGTAGGCTGCAGTCCATGGGGTCGCTAAGAGTCGGACACGACTGAGCAACTTCACTTTCACTTTTCACTTTCATGCATTGGAGAAGGAAATGGCAACCCACTCCAGTGTTCTTACCTGGAGAATGACAGGGATGGGGGAGCCTGGTGGGCTGCCATCTGTGGGGTTGCACAGAGTCGGACACGACTGAGCAACTTCACTTTCATAGTCTTTTGTCCTTTCCCTGGAATGCTTCCTAATTCATCTTTCCTCACATTCCCCATTAATGCCTTGTGCTTTCCCACCATCATTTTAAAAATAGATTTTATGTTTTAGAGTATAAAAGAGGAGAAAATATATAGGATTCCCATATGCCTCCTGCCCATACACACACGCAACACTTTCTACATATCAACACCCTTCATCAGAGTGGTGTATTTGTTATGATTTGACAATCCTACATTGACACATCATTATCATCCAAAGCCCATATTTATATTAGGTGGTGTACATCTGTGGTTTTTGAAATATGTATAAGGACATGTATCCATCATTATTGTACTATAAGGAATAGCTTCACTGCCCCAAGACTCCTCTGTACCCACCATCAATTTTTATACACCATTCCACCTCCCTGAGATTCACACTTCATCCACTCTCCCAATAATATCTTGTCTATCCTTCAGTAACATCAAGCCCAAATTAGCCTGTAAAGCTTTTCTATATCTTTCTCTTCTAAAGTCCTGTGCAGCTGCAGAGTATAACTATAAAGTAACCAGGTTTCTGTTTTTTTTTAATGAAGAAAAAATGTTCACATTCATTTCATTTAATCCTGTCTTTGTAACTAGTAGCTTATTTTAAAGCATTGCTTTAATCAAAATACTTTTTGGGACAGATACTCCAGGAATACTCTTCAGAAATACTCTATCTTATATACAGTGATTAATTTCATTATTCTGTGGCCACCTATTTTTTGCTATCTAAGGTGGTATGATCTAGTGGATTGATAATTGATCACCTCTGCATTCACCACTCTTGGTTCTGAATAATGCTTGGTTCTTTCCAGTAACTGGATCTATCTTCAAAATTATCATTTTAGGTTTTTAAAGATTATATACCATAAGCTCAAGGGAATCTCATAAAGTTCAGAAATATTTCAGTAGCAATGCTTTCTTAGTATACTTGTGGATGGTGAAGGTGATGGCTTCAAAAGAATAATTCATTTGTGTTGGTTAGTACTGATGTTTGTTTTAGAAAAAAATCCAAAACCCATACTTGATTATCCCACCTCAGATTTTTACACTTCATTTGATGATCATCTGGCACACTGTAAGTTTAACCTGGCATATTGTAAGTTGAACCTATGTGCAAATTTTAACTAATATTGTATTTGTTTATATATTATACCTCTAGATACATGATAAAAATTCCTAGAAGGTACGTTCTTATTCATTTTTAGTGTTTTCCACCACACTTCAATTACTATTAATAATAGTTAATAAATAGTACTTTGCAATTTTGAATGCATTCCTGGAGATATGATCTCTTCTTTACATGAGCTTTCTTGGTGGCTCAGAGGTAAAGAATTCGCCTGCCAATTCAGGAGACTCAGGTTCGATCCCTGAGTTGGGAAGATCCCCTGGAGAAGAAAATGGCAACTCGGTCCAGTATTCTTGCCTGGCCCATGGACAGAGAAGCCTGGCAGGCTACAGTCCATGAGGTCGCACAGAGTCAGACACAACTTAATGACTAAACAAGGACACGTTTCTTTATGTAGTACTATGAAGTAGACATTTTCTATATGATCTTTTCTCTTCAGTCAAGAGAAAGTGGGAGTCAGGGTATGAAGCTTGCCATTCTGGGCCTAGCGCATGTATGCCAAGAGGCAGACCTAAAAACTATCCAATCATTTTGGGGATTATAGAGGATACAATGGCTTTTCTTTTATCCATGCTGGAGATGGACTTGTAAGGGATCAATGCAGACCCTCACAGCCATTTTCCTAGTGTTGCTAGAGGTTAATGACTTGCCAGAACCCAAAGTTTCACTCCGTCATCCATGCTCTGTAGGCATCTTGGCCATCTACAAACACAGGTTCTGAGCAACTTTACTGCAGTTTTTGTTAGTAGTATTCAATTTTTTTTCTCTTGATTTAAATATAAATCATAATGAAATTCTCCCAGAGACTGTGTTTGGGCAGAATTTCATTTTCTTTCTTCCATGTGTCTGGGATTTTCTGAGCATGTAGAGTGAATATACATTGCTTTCAAAAAGTATAGAAATTAATTTTGTCCTATAATATAAAAATTATTGTTCTACTTGACCGATTTAGATTTCATAACATTGTTAAAACTCAAAACAAGTGTAATTTTTAAAAAAATTTAAATCCTTATTTAAAGTTATTTAAATTTAAGTATCAGAGTGTTATTAGTTCATTTTCTTTCAAATCATAGCAGAATAGCTATCACATGTCAAATGTTATCTTTTATAATCTGATTTATCTACCACTACCTCTTTATAACAAACCACTTTATTTTTAATGGGGGAAAGAGTCTCTGCTTTCCGATGGAAACTCAGGTGACTTCTGCGTATTTCAGTTAACTTCACTTCATTTGCATTCTTCTTCCATATTACTTCCTCTTTCTTAAGCCACTCCCTGAACATTCCTCTCATTTTTCCATTTGTATATAATTTGAGAGGTATCCATTTCTCAGGTTTGGCGACAGTTCAGGACCAAGGGACAAGGTCACAGAGATTATAGACTGTTGAATGTGTGACAAGGCGGCTCATAAAGAATCTGGTCAGATGTCCTTCATTTGCCTTTAATTAACTGCAGCTGCTTTTTATGTTGCACGCTGATCTTTGATCTGCTTTCCCCTTCAGACCTCTGCACACAAGGTAGTTAAAAACAAACTAGGAGGCCATTTTAAAGACAAAAAAAAAAAAAGAAAAAGAAAATCCCTCCGGGGTAATCAAGTGACAGTGGAAGCAGCCATAAGCTGTTAGCTTTATTCATTAGAGAACTTTAAACATGTCAAGAAATAGAATAATGTTCCTGCTGTTAGATCAGCCTCAACAATGAAGATTACAACAGCTTTGGGATGCATGAGTGGGCAGACTTCTTGTGAAAACAGATTTATTGAGGGGCATTTTACTAGAGTGGCTCAGAATCTAGCTTACACAGTTTCATAGCAGGAATATTGGTTCAGTGTGCACTGAGAATGTGGGTCCTCTAAGGATGGAAGATTTACAGTGCACCCTTGCTCTAACCCAAACGGCCCCTGCAATTAGTTTAGAAAAACTTCCTATGCTCTATATGGATGGAATGGACAGCCTCTGTTATACCATATCATCACTTTTGCTGAAGCATCTACTATGTATTAAGTAGAACATGACCCAACATAAATTTTACTTTGGTAGTGACTGTATAAATCTTGAAATCTTTCACAAGTCAAGCTGATTGATGTAATCTTCATTTGAATGAAAATGCCAATATCAGCAGTTTTTTTAAAAGTAGAGTGTTCCTTAGAGTCAACAGTGTTGGACAAGAGCTTAAGAACTATTCTGGAAAGGAGTCCATTCTAACCATCTCTAAGTGGATTTCCTGTTGTCATTTTTTTCTTCTTTGTTATAACCTGTAGCATCATTATTTGGGGATCCTTTGCTTTACTGACTATGCCAAAGCCTTTGACTGTGTGGATCACAATAAACTGTGGAAAATTCTGAAAGAGATGGGAATACCAGACACCTAACCTGCCTCTTGAGAAATCTGTATGCAGGTCAGGAAGCAACAGTTAGAACTGGACATGGAACAACAGACTGGTTCCAAATAGGAAAAGGAGTACGTCAAGGCTGTATATTGTCACCCTGCTTATTTAACTTCTATGCAGAGTACATCATGAGAAATGCTGGACTGGAAGAAACACAAGCTGGAATCAAGATTGTTGGGAGAAATATCAATAACCTCAGATATGCAGATGACACCACCCGTATGGCAGAAAGTGAAGAGGGAGCTAAAGGGACTCTTGATGAAGGTGAAAGAGGAGAGTGAGAAAGTTGGCTTAAAGCTCAACATTCAGAAAACGAAGATCATGGCATCCAGTCTCATCAGTTCATGGGAAATAGATGAGGAAACAGTGGAAACAGTGTCAGACTTTATTTCTGGGGGCTCCAAAATCACTGCAGATGGTGACTGCAGCCATGAAATTAGAAGACGCTTACTCCTTGGAAGAAAAGTTATGGCCAACCTAGATAGTATATTCAAAAGCAGAGACATTACTTTGCTGACTAAGGTCTGTCTAGTCAAGGCTATGGTTTTATCCTGTGGTCATGTATGGATGTGAGAGAGTTGGACTGTGAAGAAGGCTGAGCGCTGAAGAATTGATGCTTTTGAACTGTGGTGTTGGAGAAGACTCTTGAGAGCCCCATGGACTACAAGGAGATCCAACCAGTCCATTCTGAAGGAGATCAACCCTGGGATTTCTTTGGAAGGAATGATGCTAAAGCTGAAACTCCAGTACTTTGGCCACCTCATGTGAAGAGTTGACTCATTGGAAAAGACTCTGATGCTGGGAGGGATTGAGGGCAGGAGGAGAAGGGGACGACCGAGGATGAGATGGCTGGATGGCATCACGGATTCGATGGACGTGAGTCTGAGTGAACTTCGAGAGATGATAATGATCAGGGAGGCCTGGTGTGCTGTGATTCATGGGGTCTCAAAGAGTCAGACACGACTGAGCAACTGAACTGAACTGAACTGAATACATGAGACAACATTTAATTTGAGAAAAGAAGATCAAGGACTTCCCGACCCTTCATTTTTCACCATGCATGTTCAATATTTATAGGCGTGCTTTCCTCCTTATAAGTTTCAGGGAAAAGTCAGCCTTATGCAATCTCTTGTAACCTATGAAGTTTGAGAAAAACACTATCATATATTTCACAATTCTCTTACTTTAAAAAGTAACATTTTCACTCAGAATAAAACTAGCAGGCTCCCTGAGTTGCTGATTCACTTTGAGTTTTCCCAAATGATATGTCAACAATCTATTTCTCTGTACCTATTGACTTGTGCATGGCCAAATTATGAGTCATTGTCCAAACTTCGCCTTGGCTAGAATGGCTTTTCCTCAGTTGCATCACTTGCCTCTTTTTGGCTCTTTTAATCACGTCATGGGTCTTGCCCTTGAATATTCCTGTTAGAGCCCATTCTTTCAAAGGACAAGAATTCACTAATAGAAAAGGCAGTGTGTTTGGAAATGATAGACATTTTGTCCTCAACTACCTGAATGTCTATCCTGACTCTTCTATAATTGAAGTTTGAAAGGACTTTATAAGAACAAAAAAGGGAGCAGGAGGCACCCTATATATTTTCAAAGCAGAATGAGTATGCTTGGTTAAGATTTAGAGTTAACATCTAAAGCCACAGATACTTATGATGTGGCCAGTCAGTCCAAAGAGAGGACCAGGAGAGCCAGATTCAGCTCTGGGAGTGGAATGGGGTGGTGGCGCACGTCCCTGTACTCAGCTCCAGCCACTTGCATCCTTGCAGAAAGGTGATTCAGGGCTGCCAGATATTTCAGTTTCTCAAATCACCTGGAAGTCTGATTTTCTTATATGTGAAAGCTTCTCATAGGTAAATGTTGACAACCCAATTCATTTTAAAAAGAACACTCTGTGAACTGAACAAGGCACATCTGTAGACTATTTTCTGGAGGTAGTGCCTCAATCTTCTTTTCAGCGCTTACTGCTTGGGCAAGCTATAACATGGCTTTCACAAAGTACATGGAAGATTTTGAGTGGATGACTCCGTGTCATCAGAAATGGTAGCACAAACTGATTTTAAAAATAGTGACAGAAAAGTTAGGAAGAACAAATGCTTGTATGGTGATATCTTACTGTGTGCTTTCATACTCTCATTTAGAGGAGTCCTCAGGACAACCCTGCTGGGCTATTACGACTATTATTTTTATTTCCATTTTACAGAGGAGGATATTGAAATTCAGTGAGAGGTTCTTAATCATTTTAAGAATGAAGAATCTTTGGAGAAATTGTTGAAAGTCACAGACTTCTCTTGCTATAAAATTGAACATTAAAATAAAAACTTAGCTCATAATTTCTGGGAAGACATGGACACCTTCCTCATTCTAACGTCCAACCACAGAACCCCTGGAATAAGTGTTCTGTGAAACTTGATACACAACTTAAACCTAGGTCTTCAGAATGCTCTCTGTGTGTGTGTGTGTGTGTCTTTTTCTATTACCTGATGTTTCCCTCCTTCGTGAAGCAAATAATTGAGAGAGCAGCCACCAGAGGAGAGCCTGCCCAGGCTGAAGAATCATTTGCAAGCCACCACCGCTGGAGTGTTTGGACTCTGAGATAAGACTGGGACTGGGGAGGAAGACAGCAGCAGTTAGAACCCTCCTCAACATAGTCTCTGGAAAACTTCTCAGTGTTGCCTAAGACATCTCAGAGTTACAAATAGTAACAGCAACAGTAAGAGTGGCCACTCCTCACCCTGTGCTTGTGATACACCAGGCACTGTGCTGAGTGATGAAGTCAGTACAGCTTTTACCTGCATCACACAGATTAAAGGAACTGCTAAACCAAGATGATCATCCTGCCTTCGGCTCTGACACCATTAACCACTCTGTTGCCCTGCTGTTCATTGTAGAGTGAGCATATGAGGGAGTGGAAGGAGCAGGGGAGGATGCTTTATTCTGTCACCATTCTTTAGATATGTCTGTGTGTGTGTGTTACTTGCTCAGTCGTCTCTGACTCTTTGCAACCCCATGGACTGTAGCCCACCAGGCTCCTCTGTCCACGGAATTCTCTAGGCAAGAATACTGGAGTGGGTTGCCATTTCCTCATCCAAAGGGTCTTCCCAACCCAGGGATCAAACCTTTGTCTCCTGCATTGCAGACAGATTCTTTACTGAGTCATCAGGGAACCCCTCTTGAGATATATGACCATACAAAAATTCCTGAAAGGTTGCTTTTCCTTTTAAGACACAATGATTTTTTTTCCAGATAGCATGGGCTTAAAGAAAAATATTGTGCATTTAAGAAGATAAAGGAAAAACTTTAATTATACCCAGTCTGGTGGGAATTTTCATACACACACACACACACACACACACACACACGTTGCTGTTCAGTCACTCAGTCATGTCCAGCTATTTGTGACCCACGGACTGCAGCACGCCAGGCTTCCCTGTTCTTCACCATCTCCCAGAGCTTGCTCAAACTCATGTCCATTGAGTCAGTGATGCCATCCAACCATCTCATCCTCTGTCGTTCCCCTGACATATATATAATCAGTCATTGCTAAACCCTGTTCAAATACCAAAATCAGTGATAAACTGTATCATCTTCAGTGCCCCTTAAAGGCCAGTGATACCAAATTCATTTACAACTGAACTGAGTATCCAGTATTTCTAAACATTTGGGGAAATAATGCATATTAGATTTAATTTATTCCATTTTCATATATAGTGTTATATGAGTCATGTAAAATGGGATACTTGCCAAATTAAAGTGAGGAGATGCCAAACATGAATAACTTACCCAAGACACAGAGTTAATCATCTTTTTATGTAGAAAACATCATTACTCAAGAGTACATCACCTTAAAAGAAGTGTATAGCTTTTACTGAGTTATATAAACCCCTGTTAAATGGATAATTTTGGAGTTTATGTAACTAGAATGATATTTGTTACACACAGAGTATATAGATTAATTTGCTATGTGGATGATATTTGAAATAGCAACTTAAGCTTCAAATAAACATCCAAAATGGAGAATTTGAATTTAAAAAAAAATCTTTTATTGTTATTTAAATGATGGGAAACATAGTCAAATTTTTGTACCTTTATATACTTGGGAGTAATTTTCACTTAAAAATTTAGACTTAAAAGCAAGATTTTATATTGGGAATCCAGTTTAAGTTCAGCTAACTCTCTATTGACAATTGTTAAGTAGTACAATTCCCCATTAACTGGTACTCTAATACTCAAAATAAAATAAAAATTGATATTTTATGGTTTCTTAAAACCTACTAAGTCGCTTCAGTCGTGTCTGACTCTGTGCAGCCCCATAGACGGCAGCCTACCACGCTCCCCCGTCCCTGGGATTCTCCAGGCAAGAACACTGGAGTGGGTTGCCATTTCCTTTTCCAACGCATGAAAGTGAAAAGTGAAAGTGAAGTCACTCAGTCATACCCGACTCTTCGCGACCCCACGGACTGCAGCCCACCAGGCTCCTCCATCCATGGGATTTTCCAGGCAAGAGTACTGGAGTGGGGTGCCACTGCCTTCTCCTCTTAAAACCTAGTGAGATTCTAAAAGTATGTGGTTTATCTTAGTATTATTAGTAATATTTTATAAAATTATATTTATTTTTAAATACACAACTATGTGCAATATATATGTTTATGAAGTTAGTTTTAACAGTACATCTCACCCCCTAACCTTTCTAGATAATAGTTTACTATAATTCAAGTTAGCTCAAATACATCATTGTATTGCCTTTGTCCCATATTAGTTAGGATTACTGATCCTGTGTAATTACACCACTATAAATGTTTGTTAGCCTTCACTTCTTACTTTTTACGTTTATTTAACTTTTGCTGCTTTTATATTTATCCAGCTTCCTTTGGATCATATAAAAGATTATCTCAATCTCAATTTTTTCTAAGAGAAAAGGCATGCGATGTGTCTTTAGCTTATCACAGATCCATTTCTAAAACTTGCAAATTGACCTGTTTCCTTTCTTGTCATTCTTTGCTCTTCTCCCTGTTTCCTGCCTTAGTGGTCAGTGCTGCCTAAGTTTTCTTTGGATTTCCATCTCATGATCTAATGCCTTAGGTGCTCTCTTTTTTCCATGAGGCAATGTTTGCACACAGCTGCTCTGTAATGTATAGCATATATTGGCTTGAGAATGGAAATTTCACCTCTGTAAAGTGGTTTGGGATACACTTTTGTGCAAGATGCTATGCCAAACTGAATTGTGGATTGTAACATGCAGCCAAAATTACCTCTGCTTGCCCCTCCAGGAAGCAGTGTGCAGTTTTAAAAACCATGATGCCCTATTGCAATGACTTCCAGAGTTATTATGTAAACCTTTCAAGCGGGGCTTATGTCTTCCCTATTTCTTCACAACTTTCCTATACAATAAATACTTTCTAAATGACAGGTTTAGGTGAGCTGGGCCTTATCCACAAGTTAACATCTTATGCAGTATATGTATATTTAAAACTTGGGCCATTTCATTTTCTTTCCAAGTTTGCTAATCTCACAGGAATATAGAATAACCAAACCGTAAACCTGGGCTCCTAATAGAAAAGTGTTTTTGAAATGAAGTGCAATTAATTAGTCCCAGTACTGTTGTTACTGGATGGTCAGCAGTGTGGAAAATAAGTCAGTTAATTAGGATTAAAACTTAATTATTTAGATAAGGAAGCAGCTAGAGTGTTGTTTAAACATTCCAAACCCACTCGTATTTTCCAAAACACAAAAAGATGTTACAAAGAGATTTTAAAACTCCGAAATTCTCTTTTCTATAGCCCTCCATCCAGGGGTTCACATGTGACCAGATCCCCACCAATCAGATGTCCAAACCTCCTTCCCACAGCTATTGGCCCAGGGACTCACATGTGACCAAAGTGAGGTCTATCAGAGCCCTCCCAGGACCTTTCTTTTGGAGCCAGCAGGGAATCATCCTGCTTGCTTCCTGCATCTGAAAGGTGACAGGATGGGAATCAGGGGCTCTCAGAGGCAGTATACCTCTCTGTGTTAGGAAACCTCTGTAGCGGGAGTGAATAAAGACAAGCAGAGGCAAGCAGATGAGGGGAGGGAGAGAAAGTCTTAGAGCCAAGCATCCCTGCCATTTCCGTCATTTCAATTATGAGCCAATGAATTCCCTTTTTGTGTTTAAGCTGATTTATGTTGAATTTTGACTTAAACAACCAAAAGAGCCCTGACAAATGATTTTGGTTGGAACTGACTACCTGCATGAATAAAAAGCATTGTTTCTGTCACACCAACTCTCCTGCCTTTTCTCTGATAAGGTAAAAGGAAAATGTGAACTCTGTGTTTGTTCATCCTGGAAAACACCACTTTAAAACACAAATGACTCCTTGGAGGAGTATCTTTCAAACTGCGTGAAACAAATACTGAATAAATTAAACCGCAATGGAGAAAACAGTATTGCTTCATTTATTGAACAATGGCATTTTAGATTCTGTGCTCATTTTAATAACTGTACTGTGGTCTAATTGGACCCATATCTTCTTCCATATTAACTTTTAATCTCATGCTCTTAAATTCATTTTCAATGATGAGTGCTCCAAAACCCATTCCAAGGCAAGAGAAAGCCTTAGGTGTAGCTTGAGTAAACCTGTAATTTCACTCGGCTTCCCAGGTGGCCCAGTGGTAAGAACCTCCCTGACAACGGAGGAGATGAGGGTTCAATTCCTGCTTTGGGGAAGATCCCCTGGTGTAGGAAATGGCAACCCATTCCAGTATTCTTGACTGGAAAATTCCATGGACAGAGGAACCTGATGGGCTACAGTCCATGGGATTGCAAAGAGTCAGACACAACTTAGCATGGGCATGCACGCACACACACACACACACACACACACACACACACTCTGTAATTTTACAGTGTTGGTCTTGACACACTTCATAATGTCATTTTTCTTCTTCCTTGGAAACGGGGGAATCCTCTCTCCTCGTTGGTTGTAAGCTGAATTTAGTTCAGAAAAGGTGCCATTTATGAATTCATAATATAGCTAGCAACTATGTGTTGATGCTATTTGATTTGGCATTTGTATGTGTCAGGACTTCCCCAGGGCTGAGTGATAAAAAATCCGCCTGCAGTTCAAAAGATGCCAGGGACTCAGATTTGATCGTTGGGTTGCGCAGATCCTCTGGAGCAGAAAATAGCATCCCACTCCAGTATTCTTGCCTGGAAAATCCCATGGACAGAGGAGCTTGCTGGGCTGCAGTTCATGGAGTCACGATTCAGAACGTGACTGAGTGACTTAAACCACCACAACCATGTGTCAGGGTAAAGCTTAACTGCTATATCAGAGAGACCCAACCATTCAGCAGCTTAAAGAATGAACTATTTCTCTTTCATGTGACAGTTCTGATGGTAATAGTTCAGTTCATCAGGGAGTCTTTGCTCCTCATAGTCACTCTGGGACACGGGTCCCTTCCAGTGGTTTCTCTGCCATCCCCTAGGGCACTGTCTGGTCATCTGTAAGGTAAAACTTCAGTGACTGCCACCCTGAAGTTCCAATTAGTGGGAAGAGGAAATTAGGTAGGAGAGGCATACTCGTGGTCTTATGCAGTCTGCTTCTCACATGCCATGGATGGAGAATTTAGTCACATGGTCACACACAAAAGATGCTAGGAACTGCCACATTTCTGAGATATCATAGATCATGGAAGAAAAAGAAATTGGATTTTGGTGGAGCTCAGGTATTTTTTCCAGAGATATTTTACCCTTTTAGATTGCGCCGCTGTTTCACATGTCCACTTATCACATGCATTACTTTGGTGCATAAGAAAAAAATGAAGACAGTGATCCTTGGAGCACCAAAGTATCACATGAAGAAATTTTATTTGCCTGTTTTCAGACTTTTTAGACACCCTGAGAATTCCAGGGTAGATTGTCATGGTTTTAATTTTCATCCATCAAGAGATTCTTTTAGTGAGGATGCATTTTAAATTGCTTGGCAAAAAGTTAGGACTGCCTTCCCTAAAAAGATGATTCATTTTTAAAATCTTTCATTAATTGCTATGTAACTTTGCTTTTGAACTGTGGTGTTGGAGAAGACTCTTGAGAATCCCTTGGACTGCAAGGAGATCAACCAGTCCATCCTAAAGGAAATCAGTCCTAAATACTCACTGGAAGTTTTGATACTGAAACTCCAATAGTTTGGGCACCTGATGCAAAGAACTGACTCATTGGAAAAGACTGAAGGCGAGAGGAGAAGGGGATAACAGAGGATGAGATGGTTGGATGGCATCACTGACTCAATGGACATGAGTTTGAGGAAGCTCTGGGAGTTGGTGATGGACAGGGAGGCCTGGCGTGCTGCAGTCCATGGGGTCACAAAGAGTCGGACATGACTTAGTGACTGAACTGAACTGAGCTTTGCTTAAGAATAAGAATATGAATGTGTCCTTTTACTTTCTTTTTTTTTCTTTACTTTTTGTCCCTTTTTACTTGGGGACTTAATGCTGCAGATTCAAAATTTCTTAAAGTAGTTTTATTGAGTTCGTGACCCATCTTTAGAGGCCTATGTTTATTTGTAAAATTATTTTAGTCGACGTTTCCAGTTTTCTACATTTCTATATGATGTAATTTGGCCATTAAGTATATTAACTGCTTAAGGTGTACACATTTTGGTATATTATCAGATCTTAGTTAAATATTGCCAAACCATAAACCCAAGGAAACCTTGAAGATTAAAACTAAACAAAGAGAGTATCTGCTGAATCTAGTTCAGGGAATAGTGAACATCCTTCAGTGTGTTTGTTCTTTACATACTTGGTATTACTCAATAATATGACCAACAGTTTGTTCATTCAACATTTTTATTCAGTATATAGATGGTATACCATACCTTGTGCTAGATACTAGAGACTCTGAGGAAGAAAAACAAGCTATTTAGTTACTATGTATTCATAAAAATAGGAACTTAGTTGCTATCTCAGTGTTAACTCCACCTCTTATCCTTCTAACTCTTTCCTCTAGTATCCTGACTCCAACAGGACTAGCAAGCCTATGCTCTTTCCACCACATCCTCATCCCCATTTGTCCTCACTTCCCTCTATTCAGCTTAAGTTCCAGAGTCAACCATTATAATCATTTCCTGGCAAACGTTCTTTTCATTGCCCTCTGTCACTTCCTCATATTCACTTGAGAATACGTCATTCTGGTTTGCCTATTCTGCCTGCACACACACAGCCAAAATGTGGCTACAGAAAATGACACTAAAGTCACAACCTCTGACCTCAAGCGTACCCTTAGTGCTGCCTTGTAATCATACTACTATATGTTTCCCCATCCATCCTTCCCTCACTCCTACTGACAGCTATTTCATACCTTCTCTCTGCTTTCTGCAACATCCCCTTCCTTATCCTCACTCTCTGTTGATGACCTTGCTTCCTGAGAAACTGGAAAATGGAAGCAAGCAGAAGAGAAGTAACACCTAGAACTATGCTAGAATAACTAACACAGTATGCACTCAGAAAAATCGGATGAATGAAAACCCTCCTGATCATGTATTTGTCTGCCTCCCAGAAAACTGGGTTTAAGCACATTTAATGTTATACAGTCACCCTGCTTATTTAACTTATATGCAGAGTACATCATGAGAAACGCTGGACTGGAAGAAACACAAGTTGGAATCAAGATTGCTGGGAGAAATATCAATAACCTCAGATATGCAGATGACACCACCCCTTATGCAGAAAGTGAAGAGGAACTAAAAATCCTCTTGATGAAAGTGAAAGAGGAGAGTGAAAAGTTGGCTTAAAGCTCAACATTCAGAAAACGAAGATCATGGCATCCGGTCCCATCACTTCATGGGAAATAGATGGGGAAACAGTGGAAACGGTGTCAGACTTTATTTCTCGGGGGGGGGCGTCCAAAATCACTGAAGATGGTGACTGAAACCATGAAATTAGAAGACGCTTACTCCTTGAAAGAAAAGTTATGAGCAACCTAGATAGTATATTCAAAAGCAGAGACATTACTTTGCTGACTAAGGTCCGTCTAGTCAAGGCTATGGTTTTTCCAGTGGTCATGTATGGATGTGAGAGTTGGACTGTGAAGAACTGATGCTTTTGAACTGTGGTGTTGGAGAAGACTCTTGAGAGTCCCTTGGACTGCAAGGAGATCCAACCAGTCCATTCTGAAGGAGATCAGCCCTGGGATTTCTTTGGAAGGAATGATGCTAAAGCTGAAACTCCAGTACTTTGGCCGCCTCATGCGAAGAGTTGACTCATTGGAAAAGACTCTGATGCTGGGAGGGATTGGGGGCAGGAGGAGAAGGGGACGACCGAGGATGAGATGGCTAGATGGCATCACGGACTTGATAAACATGAGTCTGAGTGAACTCCAGGAGATGATGATGGACAGGGAGGCCAGGCGTGCTGTGATTCACAGGGTCGCAAAGAGTTGGACATGACTGAGCGACTGAACTGAATGTTATAGAGTAGCAAAGACACGTACCACGGTGCTTGTTTGGATGGAAACCATGGAGGCAGATATTGTTTCTAGTGAGTTAGTAAGGTGAGCATATTAACTGATATCAAGCATTGATTATCATTTAGATTATATTTCTGTGAGTAGTAATATATTCAGTGCTATTACAATGAAATACTTGTGTGATAAAATCTATCTGCCATCATGTTTATGTAATGTCTCACACTTCAGTATCTAAATATTGTTTTTCAGTTGATTCTTATTTTGCTTGAAGGGCAGTTTCATTTTTGCAAGCTTTTCATGTGGAAATAAAGTTTAGCTTAACCCATGCTTAGTGAAAATTCTGTGTGATTGAACTGTATGGCTGACTACATAACTGAAAGTGAATCAACGTTCTTCCTTGTTCCCTATAAGCCAGACCTTGAAAAAGCACATGGGCTTCTCTTGTGGCTCAGATGGTAAAGAATCTGCCTGCAGTGTGAGACACTTGGGTTTGATCCCTGGGTTGGGAAGATTCCCTAGAGAAGGGCATGGCAACCCACTCCAGTATTCTTGCCTGGCAAATCCCCATGGACAGAGGAGAGTGGTGGGCTGCAATCCATGAGGTCACAAAGAGATGGACATGACTGAGTGACTAAGCACAGCACATAGGGGGATTTACCTAAAATAAATCCTAGTAAGCTGGATTTCATAAAAGCATGGTACCAAGGCCAGTATGGAATAGAAGTTCAAAATAAATAATTTCTAGAGCTATGGTTCTAGGTCATTTGGCAAATAAAAAATTAAGAGCTATTACATAAAGGCAAGTATTAAAACAGTGTGTAAAGTGTTGGTCGCTCAGTCATGCCTGACCCTTTGCAACCCCATGGACTGCAGTCCACCAGGCTCCCTCTGTCCATGAGATTTTCCAGGCAAGGATACTGGAGTGGGTTGCCATTTCCTTCTTCAGGGGATCTTCCCATCCCAGTGATCAAAGCTGGGTCTCCTGCACTGCAGGCAGATTCTTCACTGACTGAGCTACAAGGGAAGCCCTTGGCTATGTATTTATTAAGGTATTAGTGGCACATATTTTAACAGTTCTAAGTCTCTTTCTCTATCAAGATGAGCAATGAGGTTGCAAGAAGTAGTACTTATTCTTCCTGTTTCTGGACTTCTACCCAGTGACTGAGGCGAAGCTGTCTTTAAAGTAACATTTTCCCTCCTCTCTTTTAAGATGCTCATACCCTTGGAGGAGGGCAGGGGAAGGAAGCTGTTTTCCTGGAAGACCATTGCTCTCATTACCAAATCTCTATGTGGTCTAAGCATTGGGAAAACAGCATTGCGAATCACATGTGTGGTCGGTAGTTTGGTGGGTTGGATGGTTTTCTTGGGTATCAATTCCTAAGGATTTCTTTAAAAATTCTGGCATAATATCATAATTTTATTGTTAAATTATCATGAACAGAGAATATGGGCTAAAGGTTGGAAATTTGTGACAAGCAGAATTAAAGAAGTTGTTGCTGTCATTTAGTCGCTAAATCATGTCCGACTCTTCGCAACCCCGTGGACTGTAACCTGCCAGGCTTCTCTGTCCATGGGTTCCCAGGCAAGAATATTGGAGTGAGTTGCCATTTCTTCCTCCAGGGGATCTTCCCGACCAGGGATCGAATCCAAGTCTCCTGCATTGGCGGGCGGATTCTTTAGCACTGAGCCACCAGGGAAGCCCCTGAGTTAAAGAAGTACTGGTAATTAACAACTCTCCATATACTGTACTTTTTAAATTACTTGAACCTAATATAGATGACATTGGAGAAGGAAATGGCAGCTCACTCCAGCGTTCTTGCCTGGAGAATCCCATGGACTGAGGAGCCTCGAGGGCTGCAGTCCCTGGGGTCGCAAGGAGTTGGACACGACTGACCAACTAGGCAATAAAGGTAACAGACTTTGTAGTTGGATTGGGGCAGTGTTGTTCTGTTAAGTGTTTAATAACTGGCTCTCTAGAACACAAACAAAAACTCTGATCTGTATACGCCTACCATGGCCAGTTTCATGCTGCTACCATGATGCCACTGAATGCGTGGTTGGGAAGAGAGGTTCAGCATCTGGCCAGTAAGGGCCAGCTTCACTACAGAACTGGAGGAGTGGGCAGGGAGGGCCTGAGCTCTGTTGCTGAGTCTTGTGACAAATAGAAAGATCCTTCTTTCCAGGCAGTTCAATAATAGAAGGAAGGAAGACCAACTGTGAGGAAGTTATCAGACTTTTGAAGAGGCCGGAATTTAATTATTTCAACCACTAAAAAGAAAGGATAATTATGTGATGTAAGTGCTAATTGTTGCTACAATGGCAGCCATATTAATTATAGTACATGAATGTATTAAATCAGCATGCTGTACACCTTAAATTTACATTATGTTGTATGTCAAATATATTTCAATTTAAAGAAAAAAGAAATTCCGAGGCAAAGCAATATGTCTTCTTTGTGACTAAAAGAGAAGTCCCCAGAATTGGTCAAGTCTCTTCTGAATGGAAAGAGGTCCTGGTACTCAGCAGATAGAGTGGAGTCCTAATTTCTACAACTACCCTTCTGCATGTTGATAGATTCCAATGTTGAAATGCCAGTCACCAAACATTTTTTCACTCTGGATAAGCAAAATACAGTGCAACTTTTTCCAAAGTGCATATATGTTATATACACATGCAATTGTGAAACAAGTGATATGTCTGTTTCTCTTCGCATTTCCTTCGCTTTAAAGACATTTTGTGTGTGCGTGCTCAGTCACTTCAGTTGTGTCTGACTCTTTGCAGCCCTATGGACTGTAGCCTACCCAGGCAAAAATACTGGAGCAGGTTGCCATGCCCTCCTCCCAGGGATCGTCCCAACCCAGGGATTGAACCTGCGTCTCTTGTATCTACTGCATTGGCAGGTGGGTTCTTTACAACTGGTGCCACCTGAGAAGCCCTTAAAGGCATTTAATACACTTCTTGAGGTATTTCTGAGAAATAACTCCAGAAAGAATGAAGAGAAAGAGCCAAGGCAAAAACAACACCCAGTTGTGGGTGTGGCTGGTGATAGAAGTAAAGTCCAATGCTGTAAAGAGCAATACTGCATAGGAACCTAGAGGTTATATCCATGAATCAAGGCAAATTGGAAGTAGTCAAACAGAAGATGGCAAGAGTGAATGTCGACATTTTAGGAATCAGCAAATTAAAATGGACTGAAATGGGTGAATTTAAGTCAGATGACCATTATATCTACTACTGGGGGCAAGAATCCCTTAGAAGAAATGGAGTAGCCATCATAGTCAACAAAAGAGTCCAAAATGCAGTACTTGGATGCAATTTCAAAAGTGACAGAATGATCTCTGTTCATTTCGAAGGCAAACTGTTCAATATCACAGTAATCCAAGTCTATGCCCCTTCAGTAATGCTGAAGAAGATGAAGTTGAACGGTTCTCTGAAGACCTACAAGACATTCTAGAACTAACACCCAAAAAGATGTCCTTTTCATCATAGGGGACTGGAATGCAAAAGTAGGAAGTCAAGAGATATCTGGAATAATAGGCAGATTTGGCTTTGGAGTACAAAATCAAGCAGGGCAAAGGCCAACAGAGTTTGATGAAGAGAATGCACTGGTCATAGCAAACACCCTCATCCAACAACACAAGAGAAGACCCCACACATGGACATCACCAGATGGTCAATACTGAAGTCACGTTGATTATATCCTTTGTAGCCAAAGATGGAGAAGCTCTATCCAATCAGCAAAAACAAGACCGGCAGCTGACTGTGGCTCAGATCATGAACTCCTCATTGCCAAATCAGACTTGAATTGAAGAAAGTAGGGAAAACCACTAGACCTCTCAGGTATGACCTAAATCAAATCCCTTATAATTATGCAGTGGAAGTGACAAATAGATTCAAGGGATTAAATCTGATAGAGTGCCTGATGAACTATGGATGGAGTTTCATGACATTGTACAGGAGGCAGTTATCAAGACCATCCCCAAGAAAAAGAAGTGCAAAAAGCAAAATGGTTGTCTGAGTAGGTCTTACAAATAGCTGTGAAAAGAAGAGAAGTGAAAGGAAAAGAAGAAATTGAAAGATATACCCATTTGAATGCAAAGTGCCAAAGCATAGCAAGGAGAGAAAGGAAACCTTCCTCAGTGATCAGTGCAAAGAAATAGAGGAAAACAATAGAATGGGAAAGATGAGAGATCTTTTCAAGAAAATTAGAGCTACCAAGAGAACATTCCATGGAAAGATGGGCACAATAAAAGACAGAAATGGTACGGACCTAACAGAAGCTGAATATATTAAGAAGAGGTGGCAGGAATACACAGAAGAACTATACAAAAAGATCTTTGTGACCCAGAAACCACAATGGTGTGATCACTCACCTAGAGCCAGACATCCTGAAATGTGAAGTCAAGTGGGCCTTAGGAAGCATCACTATGAACAAAGCTAGTGGAGGTGATGGAATTCCAATTGAGCTATTTCAAATCCTAAAAGATGATGCTGTGAAAGTGCTGCACTCAGTATGCCAGAAAATTTGGAAAATTCAGCAGTGGCCATAGGACTGGAAAAGGTCAGTCTTCATTCCAATCCCAAAGAAAAGCCATGACAAAGAATGCTCAAACTACCACACAATTGAACTCATCTCACACACTAACAAAGTAATGCTCAGAATTCTCCAAGCCAGGCTTCAACAGTATGTGAACTGTGAGATGTTCAAGCTGGATTCAGAAAAGGCAGAGGAACCAGAGATCAAATTGCCAACATGTGCTGGATCATGGAAAAAGCAAGAGAGTTTCAGAAAAACATCTGCTTTATTGACTACACCAAAGCCTTTGGCTGTGCGGGTCACAACAAACTGTGAAAAATTCTTTAAGAGATGGGAGTACCAGACCACCTGACCTGCCTCCTGAGAAATTTGTACGTAGGTCAAAAAGCAACAGTTAGAAGTGGACATATAAAAACAGACTGGTTCCAAATCAGGAAAGGAGTACGTAGAGGCTGCAAATTGTAACCCTGCTTATTTAACTTTTATATAGAGTACATCATGCAAAATGCCAGGCTGGATGAAGCACAAGCTGGAATCAAGATTTCCAGGAAAAATATTAATAAACCTAGATATGCAGATGACACCACCTTTATGGCAGAAAGCGAAGAAGAACTAAAGAGCCTCTTGATGACAGTGAAAGAGGAGAGTGAAAAAATTGGCTTAAAGCTCAACATTCAGGAAACTAAAATCATGGCATCCATTCCAATCACTTCATGGCAAATAGATGGGAATTAGTGGAAACAGTGTCAGACTTTATTTTGGGGGCTCCAAAATCACTGCAGATGATGACTGCAGCCATGAAATTAAAAGATGCTTGCTCCTTGGAAGAAAAACTATGACCAACCTAGACAGCATATTAAAAAGCAGAGACATTACTTTGCCAACAAAGTCCATCTAGTCAAAGCTGTTTTTTCCAGTAGTCATGTATGGATGTAACAAGTTGGACCATAAAGAAAGCTGAGTATGGGAAGAATTGATGCTTTTGAACTGTGGTGTTGGAGAAGACTCTTGAGAGTCCCTCGGACAGCAAGGAGATCCAACTAGTCCATCCTAAAGGAAATCAGTCCTGAATATTCATTGGAAGGACTGATGCTGAAGCTGAAATTCCAGTACTTTGGCCACTTGATGCAAGAACCTGACTCACTAGAAAAGACCGTATGCTGGGGAAGATTGAAGGTGGGAAGAAAAGACAACAGAGGATGAGAGGAGGAGTCAGCATCACTGACTCAATGGCCATGAGTTTGAGTAAGCTCTGGAAGCTGGTGATGGACAGGGAAGTCTGGAATGCTGCAGTCCATGGGGGTCACAGAGTTGGAGAAGACTGAGCGACTGAACTGAACTGAACTGGGGTATTTTACCATCTGCCAACCTAATCCACAGCTTACTTTCCCCTGGTGTTTCTCATTGCATTACTCATTGTATTGAGGCCTGTATATAGCAGTTAACTTTCCATAAAACACCAACAACATATCTGAAAATTGAACCACTTACCTAAGTGCACTTGGAGCTTACTTGGGGTCTAATATAAAGTTTAATAGCAAGTAAAGGAAAATAAAAGGATAGCTTCCATTGAATTAAAATAGCAAACAATAATTTAAAAATATATTACATTGAGCTGAAATTGAGTTTAGTAAAAACTTTGCTTACAAGTGAGATTTTTCATTAGTTTAATAATTCTCAGCTTTTCTGTCCTTTCATTAAAAGTGTGATTTTTAAAAACCCACTTGTTTTTAAGCTCTGCCTCAACTTATCTCCCTTCCTTGTACATTCTCTATCATGATTTCATGCATAACGTTTGCATATGTTTATAACTCTGAAATATATTTTCCTATATTCTGAAGTCAATGAAATAATAAAGTTTATGAGAGCAAGAGGTCTGTGCCAAAGAAGTTACTGTACTCCCTTTAGATCTGTGCTAATGACCATTGCTTGGAGTTAGTTTCTTTAGAAAAATACAAACTAATAGTAAACTTCCATGATAATATTTGCTCAGAATTTTCAAGGAAGTCTGTGGCTTGCCCAAAAGCTTAACTTTTAACAACATCTTTCAAGCTCATGCGAAATTACATTGCCTATTTAGCCAATTCAGTGTGCATAATATTAATTTACTGTGCCACAAAGGTAGTATGCTTTAACTGTTATTAGGGGAAAGTATTTATTTGATTTCCCTTTATGAGTCTCACATTGCTTATAATTCAGTAGGGCTACCACATTTTCTGGGCAGGCTATCAAATAGGATGTTGTAATGATTTGCTTGACTAGTAGAATAGATGAAAAAATATTAGTTCTGTCTGTAGCTGTTCTATTTTTGAATTTCACATTTGCACAGTTTGAGACCAATTTATTCCTCGTGGTTTTCTTAAAAATTTTTTAAAAATTCTTTTATATTTTAAAGAGTTAAAGATGTCACACAAAATCAGGGTAATGGTTAGGGTACTATGATTTCAGAGGACAAAATAGAAGACTTAGGTTTTATTTTAAAATGCCAAGGAAATGGCTATAGTACAATGCAAAATTTTTTGGCTTTGGTGAAACGAAAACATAGGTCTTACTTGTAACTGACATCTTGGGATGCTTGAATGCTCAGTTTTCTCTCTGCATTACTATTCCTTTTCATCTTCATGAAGATGTAGAGATGTTTTCTGATTCATAAAAAATTACTGAACAAAATTATCTTTGGAATAATCCATTTTTCTTAGAGGATACATACAAACTCAGAGTGTTTCAGTAGACTAACTTCCTATATTATACATTATCATGGATTCCTTGAATAACTGGATGAAGTTCTCTTTATGTATGCTAAATTCTTAAAACTTCATCTTCTACATATTGTTGTAAAGGAGACCCATCATTGTGGCAGTTTATTATTTTATATAATCCGTTTCTTTTTCAACAAATATTTATCAAGCAACCACTAGGTTTCAGGTACATTCTAGGTACTTAGTGCATATTGCTGGATAATGCAGACAAAAATCTCTGCCCTAGTGAATCTTATATTCTACTGGGAAAGACAGGAAACAATAAATATACAAAAAGCAGTAAAGAATGTATTATGTTAGAAGTTGGTAAGTACTTTGGTAAGAGGAAAAAAACAGAGCAGTGCCGAAAGTATTTTTTTGTTTGTTTGTTTCTTTCTTTTTTGATGCCGGGATAGGGAGGAGCAGACCTCTGTGCTGGAGGGGTCAGATTACTCAGTGGCCATGTGGAGGAAGTTGGCCAAGTAGAATCTGAGGGAGGAGCATTCCAGGCAGAGGGAATGGCTAGCACAAAGGCTGAAAGCGGAGACAGTCTTGCATGTTTGGGAACCAGCAGAGGCCACTGTGGCCAGAGTCGAATCAGTGAGGGGGAGAATAGCAGGAGAGTCGCTGAGGGAAGACTGCAGGCCTGGGTTATGCATGGCCTTTCTGAGAGTGAGATGGGAGTCGTTGCTTACCAGAGGGATGACATGAAATGGCTTACATTTGAAAAAGGATCCCTCGGTCTGTTGGGTGAGAACAGACGGAAGGGGTCAAAGGTAGATGGAAGGAAACCTGTTAATGAGATGCTGCAGTTAATCAGCTAAGAAATGATGACCATAACTTAACTAGAAGACAGTTGAGAGTACAGGCAACAGAGGAAGTGAGAGACGGTAGAAGTCTCTGTTTCGAATGTCTGTAGAGCCAATGGATTGGAAGAGAATTTTGAGAGAAAGAGGAGTCCACAGTGATTCTAAGGCTGAACAGGTTGGGTTTTGTTTTGTTTATTTTATTTTGTTTTATTGAATAGGGGTGTTGGGGAAGGAGTTCAGTTTTGCACATGTGAATTTTGAGAAAGTTGTTAGATATCCAAGCAGAGACATAAAATAGACAATCAGATACTTAAGTCTAGACTTTTAAAGAGGAGTCTGTACTGGACATGTATTGGGCAAGTTGTTAGCATATAGATGATAATTAAAACCATGAATTAGAATGAGATCACCAAGGGAGTGAGTGTAGATAGAGAACTTGTGAGTGAATTTCATCTATTTGGCATGATTTAGTCAGTGGGCTTGTAAAGCTAAATACGCCCTCTTCTCAAAGAACTCATGGTTTGTATTTGACAGTACATTTTCATAAATGCAGGAGATGCTATTCATATAGACTGTAGTATCTGGAGATGAATATTGCAATGGCCAGTATGGGGATGCGGGGAGCAGTGTGGAGAGTCAGTTATGTATTTCTGTATGTTAATGGCCATCAGTTCAGTTCAGTTCAGTCGCTCTGCATGTCCAACTCTGCGACCCCATGAGCCACAGCACGCCAGGCCTCCCAGTCCATCACCAACTCCCAGAGTTTACCCAAACCCATGTCCATCGAGTCGGTGATGCCATCCAACCATCTCATCCTCTGTCGTTCCCGTTTCCTCCTGACCTCAATCTTTCCCAGCATCAGGGTCTTTTCCAGTGAGTCAGCTCTTCGCATCAAGTGGCCAAAGTATTGGAGTTTCAGCTTCAACATCAATCCTTCCAATGAATACCCAGGACTGATCTCCTTCAGAATGGACTGGTTGGATCTCCTTGCAGTCCAAGGGACTCTGAAGAGTCTTCAGTACCACAGTTCAAAAACATCAATTCTTCAGTGCTCAGCTTTCTTCACAGTCCAACTCTCACATCCATACATGACCAGTGGAAAAACCATAGCCTTGACTAGACATGTTAATGGCCATAACATGATCCAATAAATGCTGTTCTTGATATATGTATTAGAGTTATAATGTTAGTAATGTAAAATGTAATAGAATTTGTATATGTCATGGGATTGTAGAGAAAGGAAATGTGATTTGACTCAAAGATAAGAAGGTGGAGTTAAATTTAGAAGACTGTTTTCAAGCAATGTATCTTAGAACAGATTAATATATAGTAACATTGTGTATAGTTAAAATCAAGACCTGAGCTGAAGGATCACTTGACATTATCTTTTAATAACCTACGTTCAGGTCCACCTTTGGGCGCCTAGTTTGTCTTCCGAGATCCCCCATCCTATTGCTAAAAAGGCTACCGAAGCTCATTGCAGCACTGTTCATGGCTGAAGGCAGAGGTGGACGAGGAAGGCAGGCACAGGAAGGCAACAGGACCACAGCATTCTAGCTTTCTATGCCTGAGGATTCTGTTAGGAGATAGCAGGGGTCGTGTGTCCCGTGAGCAGCCCATCAGTGTGGCCTTGCACTCTCCATTGTCTCTTTTCTGTGGCTTAGGTTATAAAGGAATGGTTTTAAAAAGTGGGTTTTGTACTTTCTGTTGTAAGCATTATAATCTCCAAAAACAAACAAACAAAAAACATCTTTTCTGTAAAGTGATGCCTTTAATGTGATTTTCTGTTCCCAGCTCTAAGAATACTATTGACTCATCCACCAGTGGTTATTGGCCAAGTAGGTGAGAATTGTAAAAAAAGCTTCCAGGTGAAATACACACACACACACACACACACACACACACACACACACACACACACACGTGAAGTGAGTGAAGTGAAAGTTGTGCAGTCATGTTTGACTCTTTATGACCTCATGGACTATAGAGTCCATGGACTTCTCCAGGCCGGAATACTGGAGTGGGTAGCCTTTACCTTCTCCAGGGGATCTTCCCAACCCAGAGATCGAACCCAGGTCTCCTGCATTGCAGGAGGACTCTTTACCAGCTGAGCTACAAGAGAAACCCATATATATATATATATATATATATATACACACACACATATTCACACACATGTATATCTTTAACATTTTTAAGTGGTCTTTACCTCATGACATCAGCCTCGTATCCTATGAATAATCTGTTTTAAAGCACATCTAGGCCACAACTGAATTAAAATTTTACTTAAAAATTGTAAATATTGGTGGTGGTCCGGTGGCTCAGACTCCACACTCCCAATGCAGAGGGCCTGGGTTCAATCCCTGGTCATGGAACTAGATCCCACATGCTACACCTAAGACCCTGCACAGTCAAATAAATATATTTTAAAAATTGTAAACATTTGTATTTTCTGTCATTCATTTTATGAAAACGTGACAAAGTTCCTTGAAGACAATTGACAATTTGACAATAAAAGTAAATTGTTATGCAAAACTAGAATTGGTGCAAAACATAAATAGCAACATTTCACGCTATAAATAGCAACACTAAATCACTGGGCCTAAAACTTAGTTTTATGTATATTGCTGTTCTCTGCTTATTGTTTTCCCTTTACATGTAAGATTGTTCTCAGTGTATCACTTCTGTACCCATCTTTGAAAGCCTTCATTCTTTTAGGCACCCTTAACTATACATTAGGCTATGTCCCAGCACCTAGCACAGTACCCTGCATGCACACCTCTCTAAAGAACCATTTGTCAGTCTATTAGGTGCTGAATCATTAGTGGCTTTCTCTCATTCACATAGCAGCTGAACATCTGTATATATGATCAACAGTACTGCAATTCAAGTACTTCCTCTGCTTTATTTCATGTCATATTTACCAATATTTACCATATTTCTCTAGCCTTACTTATTTTTATGATGTTCAAACTAATGAAATAAATCTAGAATAAGCAGCTACCAATTACAGAATTCATCTGGAGAATTAACTGGCATAATGACATGTGCAGGAACCCTAATTAGCCTTAATTTATTTATTCAACAAACTTTTATTGAGCTTACTGAGTGCAAGCTACTGTGCAAAGTGATGGGGGTGTAAAGTGAATAAGGCAGGTAGAATTTCTGCCCTTATGGAGCTTTTTGGCAAGCAAACGGTTACAGTGCCATGTAATAACGCAAGTCCAGGCTATTGCAGGAGCGCATCAAAGGGCACCTGTATCTGTTAGAGTTAGGTTCAAGGACAAGTGGCACAGAACCCAAATAGCAATAGTTTAAGAGAAATAGAAAAATTTTAACATGAGTATCTTGAGGTAGACCAGAACTCCATGATGTCAGATCTACTTCTGGCTTGTTGCTTTGCTGTGGATGACCCTCCAGGCCCAAAATCACCTCACTGTGCAAGGGGACTTCTCCTGCCCTAGGTCCACATTCCACCAGAAGGAAGTAGGAAAAGAGGGGAGGAGCAGTCTCTGTAACTTTAAAAGACTTCCTAGAAATTGCTCAAACCACTTTCACTTGCATTCCCATTGGCCAGAACACTCATGTGCTGTCATGTTAATAAATGTGATTAGGAGCAGTGGAAGGGTTACTAGACAGATTATCAGACTGATAGGAGAACGTATTAATAGAAGTTAGTATCACTCCTCTATTTAAAATCCCTGCTTGTGCCAGAGCACTTATAAAAATGTAGCTCAATGCTCTGTGATGACCTGGAGGGAGGCTCAAGAGGAAGGGATATATGTATCCATATAACTGACTTACACTGTTGTAGAGTAGAAACTAAGACAACATTGTAAAGCAATTATATTCCATGTTTTAAAAAAGCAGTCACATATCTTACTCCCATTGAAATAAAATTTTGTTGTACTTTAGCTTTTTGCTATTAGCCTCTGTTACCTGTCATGTCCAAAGTTCCAAGTGTTTTATTTGAATCTTCATACTTGAGAAGCCAATAGGGTCAAGAAAATAGGAACCAGTCTGTGCACAAGTGTTTATTGGACTTTTCTTTATCATCTTTCAGGTCTTGTAGAAATTTGCCTGATGCACCCTCTCGATGTGGTGAAAACCAGGTAAGGTTCTGCATGAACAAGTTTTATTGACTTTGGCTGATATCCAAATTAAGATCAGTCAGAACACTAAATGCTAGAACTTGTCCTAGGCCGGTAGCTTCTCCCAATAATGGCATTTATATTTACTTGTTAAAGAAAATACTATTTGACAGATAAAATGTGAGCAGTGAAAAGCATTTCTCGATAGAGGTCATCTGAAGGTATATAATATTTTACTGCCATCACATGACAACCATAAGGTGTGATTTGTGACTTAACTTGTGAGCAAAGGAAATTTATCAAAATGATGTAAAAACTTAACTCTGTCTAGTGAATTATGACACCAGACTTCCGTTTGGCATTGCATGTAGCAGATTGCTATTTAATAGTTAGCATTTTGGTGTGAAACTCCAAAATTTCAAATAAACTTCTTTAATGATGCTTAAAGAATTTATTCCTACATCTATTTGTCAGTGAAGAGTGCCATACTTCCTGGAAAATGCATTTGCTCTTAAAGGGAGATACAAATCAGGGCAATGTATTAAGTCTGTTTACCAAGAGAAAACAAAATCTTGTGGGTTTTAATATGATTTGAAGCATTTTTTTAAGTTAAATCTGTGATTAAATTACTGAACTCTATTTTTTTCAAGTTAAAAGCTCTGAAACTGTAGTGAAAGTTTCCATTTATTTGCATTGTGTCAATCCCAACAACATGCCTAGGATGGAGCTTGATAGTAGAAGTGCCATACAGCAATGATGGTCAAGCAAACCCTTACGACCACAGTTAGGAAATACTTGATGAATCACGCTGGTCATTGAACGGACATGTTGCTTAATTTACTTGAGGAGGCAACTGAATCTAGGCTGGTGGCTGAAAGCAAGGGAAGGTGTCTGTGACATGCAAATAATATTACATTTCTGATAGAGATAGAGAAGACAAGAATGTGGCGTCTTTCATAGTCAGCTTTTGCACCTGTAACAAAATTATATATAGACTGGGGGCTGTTTTGGAGGTTGGAAAGCTCAAGATCAAGCTGCCAGTCAATTTGATTCTTGGTGAGAACCCTCTTCCTGATTTGTAGACAGTCACCTTCTTGCTGTATCCTTTCTTGGTGATGGAGAGAGGAAACTCTCATGTCTTTCTTCTTCAGTTCAGATTAGTTCAGTTGCTCAGTCGTGTCTGACTCTTTGCAACCCCATGGATCACAGCACACCAGGCCTCCCTGTCCATCACCAACTCCCCGGAGTTCACTCAGACTCACGTCCATCGAGTCGCTATTACCATCCAGCTATCTCATCCTCTGTCGTCCCCTTCTCCTCTTGCCCCCAATCCCTCCCAGCATCAGGGTCTTTTCCAATGAGTCAACTCTTCACATGAGGTGGCCAAAGTACTGGAGTTTCAGCTTTAGCATCATTCCTTCCAAAGAACACCCAGGACTGATCTCCTTTAGAATGGACTGGTTGGATCTCCTTGCAGTCCACAGGACTCTCAAGAGTCTTTTCCAACACCACAGTTCAAAAGCATCAGTTCTTTGGTGCTCAGCTTTCTTCACAGTCCAACTCTCACATCCATACATGACCACTGGAAAAACCACAGCCTTGACTAGATGGACCTTTGTTGGCAAAGTAATGTCTCTGCTTTTGAATATGCTATCTAGGTTGGTCATAACTTTACTTTCAAGGAGTAAGCGTCTTTTAATTTCATGCCTGCAATTACCATCTGCAGTGATTTTGGAGCCCAAAAAATAAAGTCTGACTGTTTCTGCTGATTCCCCATAACACAAATTTCATCATCATGGGGTCCCCCATGACCTTATCTAAACCTGTTTGTTCCTCACCCCCACCAAAGACCTTACCTCCAATTACAATCATACTGGGGGTTAGGGCTTCAATATATTGAATTTCAAGGGGCCACAAACATTCAGTCTATAACAACCTCAAATCACCAAACCCAAACACAGAAAGGAGGAAATCCAACTTATATTCAAATGTAAGGTATGTGTAGGCTCCCTGGTGACTCAGTGGTAAAGAACCCACCTGCCAATGCAGGAGATGTAGGTTCAATCCCTGGGTCAGAAAGATCCACTGGAGAAGGAAATGGCAACCCTCTCCAGTATGTTTGCCTGGGAAATCCCATGGACAGAGGAGCTTGAGGGGGCATGGGTGGCTACAGTCCATGGAGTCACAAAGAATCAGACACGACTGAGCAACTAAACAACAGTGAGGTGTGTGCACTCCCTGGAGTTCAGAAACTGAAGCAAAACTCATTGTCCTTTCCTTCCTAATTTTAATATTAACCTTTTTTGAAAAGCCAGATTATTGTTATTAAACTCTCAGGAATATATAGTCTTTTTCATTTAATGCTAATTTCCTATATTAGCATTGTGTTCCAATGAGCAAGGAGAAGTAAGAATGATTTAAATGAGACATGATATTGACATTATGGTTACTCATTCATTCCTGCAACCCTTCATTCATTCATTTAGCAAAGTATATTGAGCATCTGGTGCATGTGGGTTCTAGGTTAGCTCTGCCCTCAAAGAGCTCACAATTTGACAAGTTAATAGGAATATCATCACAGTGAATTAAAAATGTCATTTCATGGAACTGGATTTGAATAGGATATTTCTTGAAATGTGCCAATTTATTAGAACTTTGTCTTCTTTTTGTATAGATATTTTTATGGAAAGAGAATTCACTGATTTAAATTTGTCAAGTGCTCTCACCTAACTTCCAGGGACCCTGAAAGAGAAGTCAGTGGGATAGTGGATGGTATTTGACCTACATGACAATAAAAACTATACAGAATACAGACTCACAATCATGAAATAGACTGAAAGCCCCACACTCTTGCAGTTGACTGAATCAAAGTGGAATATGCAAGACTGGCAGCATACGTCAGTGGGGCATGAACACCCAGGTGACAGGGAGGGCACAGGACAGACTAAATTATTGCTGAAATCATCACTGTTATATTGTATGGGAGGTGACTGTGCTTCTGAATAAGACAGACTGTAAACTATAAAGGATAAAACATGAGACCACACAGCATTAGTGATTTCACCAGGTTACTTTCCTTGATGATAGTCAAGGGCATGGGGTTCTAAGTTGTTGCAAGCATTGTCAAAGTGAGCATGGGTTACCCCAGGGCAAACCTCATGGCTTCAGTTTTTTGTTGGCTGTTTTTGCCTCTCATAGGATATTGTTGCTTGAAGAATGGTACAGTGAATCTGAGCATGGAAAGGCCTCATTTTCCCTGATATCTCATGTGTTGTGAGTGAAGTCACTCTGTTGTGTCCGACCCTTTGCAACCCCATGGAGTGTAGCCTAACAGGCTCCTCCATCCATGGGATTTTTCAGGCAAGAGTACTGGAGTAGGTTTCCATTTCCTTCTCCAGGGGATCTTCCTGACCCAGGGATCAAATCCGGGTCTCCCGTATTGTAGGCAGACGCTTTACCCTCTGAGATGTGGCAAAATCAATAAGTCTAGTTCTTTCTTTTGGGGTTCTATTTGTACCTAATCCTTTTCTTTGTCAAATGAAAGATAACAGATTCTAAAAATGTATTTCCAACTTCTTTCTTCACGAAAATTTTTTTCATTATTTTTTTTTCATTCTGTAAATTACTGATTCTGTTACCCATGGTTGGAGGGACAGAGGAGGTAGTAGCGTGACCTAAGCCCAAGGGTCAGGACTACCTGAAAATAGCCGGAGAACCGGAGTACATCTGTCTAGTGGTAGCTGGTCTCAGAGGAGCCCCAGCCACTGCCAGATTCCCTGTCTGAGGCAGACAGGGAGAGGGAAGGGCCCCTGGCTTCTCTCTTCTCTCTACTGTCTCCTGCCAGTGCTCCTAGATGCTAACCCCATGGAAGCCTGGGAGGCCCAGCCCAGCAGAAGGTGGTCCCTCTGAGTAATAGAGCCGAGGACAAGGGAAGAGTGAGAAATGGTCCGCAGACAAACACTCAGAACTGATACATTGCCGTTTAGTGGGATTTGGAGAAAGAGCTGACATAAATATGCATTTTCTTTTTTTAAATTGAGATGTAATTGACATATTAGTTTCAGGTGTACACAATGATTCAATGTTTGTATATTTTGCAAAATAATCACAATAAGTCTAGTTAACATCCATTATGACACATAGTCAGAATTTTCTTTTTATTGGGATGAGAACTTTTAAGATCTTCTCTCTTAGCATCTTTCAAATATACAATATAGTGTTCAGTTCAGTTCAGTCACTCAGTCGTGTCTGACTCTTTGCGTCCCCATGAATCTCATCACGCCAGGCCTCCCTGTCCATCACCAACTCCCGGAGTTCACTCAGACTCGTGTCCATCAAGTTGCTATTGCCATCCAGCCATCTCATCCTCTGTAGTCCCCTTCTCCTCCTGCCCCTAATCACTCCCAGCATCAGGGTCTTTTCCAATGAGTCAACTCTTCGCATGAGGTGGCCAAAGTATTGGAATTTCAGCTTCAGTATCATTCCTTCCAATGAACACCCAGGACTGATCTCCTTTAGGATGGACTGGTTGGATCTCCTTGCAGTCCAAGGGACTCTCAAGAGTCTTCTCTAACACCACAGTTCTAAAGCATCAATTCTTCGGCGCTCAGCTTTCTTCACAGTCCAACTCTCACATCCACACATGACTGCTGGAAAAAACCATAGCCTTGACTAGATCGACCTTTGTTGGCAAAGTAATATCTCTGCTTTTCAATATGCTATCTAGGTTGGTCATAACTTTTCTTCCAAGGAGTAAGCATCTTTTAATTTCATGGCTGCAATCACCATCTGCAGTGTTTTGGAGCCCCAAAAATAAAGTCTGACACTGTTTCCACTGTTTCCCCATCTATTTCCCATGAAGTGATGGGACCGGATGCCATGGTCTTAGTTTTCTTAATGTTGGGCTTTAAGCCAACTTTTTTACTCTCCTCTTTCACTTTCATCAAGAGGTCCTTTAGCTCCTCTTCACTTTCTGCCATAAGGGTGGTGTCATCTGCATATGTGAGATTATTGTTATTTCTCCCAACAATCTTGATTCCAGCTTGTGCTTCTTCCAGCCCAGCATTGCTAAGCAGGGTGACAATATACAGCCTTGACGTACTCCTTTTCCTATTTGGAACCAGCCTGCTGTTCCATGTCCAGTTCTAACTGTTGCTTCCTGACCTGCATATAGGTTTCTCAAGAGGCAGGTCAGGTGGTCTGGTATTCCCATCTCTTACAGAATTTTCCACAGTTTGTTGTGATCCACACAGTCAAAGGCTTTGGCATAGTCAGTAAAGCAGAAATAGATGTTTTTCTGGAACTCTCTTCCTTTTCCAATGATCCAGCAGATGTTGGCAATTTGATCTCTGGTTCCTCTGCCTTTTCTAAAACCAGCTTGGACATCTGGAAGTTCACGGTTCACATATTGCTGAAGCCTGGCTTGGAGAATTTTGAGCATAACTTTACTAGCATGTGAGATGAGTGCAATTGTGCAGTAGTTTGAGCATTCTTTGGCATTGCCTTTCTTTGGGATTGGAATGAAAACTGACCTTTTCCAGTCCTGTGGCTACTGCTGAGTTATCCAAATGTGCTGGCATATTGAGTGCAGCACTTTCACAACATCATCTTTCAGGATTTGAACTAGCTCAACTGAAATTCCATCACCTCTACTAGCTTTGTTCATAGTGATGCTTTCTAAGGCCCACTTGACTTCACATCCAGGATGTCTGGCTCTAGGTGAGTGATCACACCATCATGATTATCTGGGTCGTGAATATCTTTTGTATATAGTTCTTCCATGTATTCTTGCCACCTCTTCTTAATATCTTCTGCTTCTGTTACTAACCATACATTACATCTACAGGACTTATTTTATAACTGGAAGTTTATACCTTTTGACTATCTTCATCCATTTTCCTCAGCCCCCACCCCCAGACTCTGACAGCTACCAATGCTGTACTCAGCATCTATGAGTTTGATTTTTTTTCTTTTTAGATTCCACATATAAGCGAGATCATATAGCATTTGTCTGCTGCTGCTAAATCACTTCAGTCGTGTCCGACTCTGTGTAACCCCCATAGACGGCAGCTCTCCAGGCTCCCCTGTCCCTGGGATTCTCCAGGCAAGAACACTGGAGTGGGTTGCCATTTCCTTCTCCAATGCATGAAAGTGAAAAGTCAAAGTGAAGTCACTCAGTCGTGTCCGACCCTCGGCGACCCCATGGACTGCAGCCCATCAGGCTCCTCCGTCCATGGGATTTTCCAGGCAAGAGTACTGGAGTCTATCCCTGCCTAATTTGTTTCACCTAGCCTAATGTTGTCAAGTTCCATCCGTGTTGTTGCAAGTGGCAGTTTCCTTTTTATGGCTGTGTAGCATTCCAGTGTGTGTGTGTGTGGGTGTGTGTGTGTGTGTGTGTGTGTGTGTGTGATCTATCACATTTTCTCCATCCACTGTCCAGTCATCCGCTGATGCACCTTTAGGTTGCAATCATGCATTTTCAGTTCTGTTATGTTTAACAGAAACACACTTTGCATTTGAAAGATGATTAGAAATTGTAACTAATAAATCCTTTATGGAAAGATTTTAGGCACTGTTAGTGTTAGTCGCTCAGTCGTGCCCGACTCTTTGCAACCCCATGGACTGCAGTCCACCAGGCTCCTCTGTCTGTGAGATTTTCCAGGCAAGGATGCTGGAGTGGGTCGCCATTTCCTTCTCCAGGAAGGCACTGCGGCACATGGCTTTATGAGAAATCATTTATTTTCCTCCGTTGTAAGTGTAGCTCTAGGGATAGACCTGATGTGAGCATAGGCTATCATTCTAAGTGTCCCCAGCTGATCTGGCAGAGGAGATTTGGCTAAGATGCTGTAAGCACAGCAGTTAAGTAGAATCAAGGTCTCCTTTGAGCTTCTCCCCAGAGACATGCATGTACATTGTTTCATAGTTCTGGTTTTAAACAAAGAACTTTGTGTACAATTGTTGTTGGACTCCCAGTTAAGAACCCATAGCTACAAATGACAAAAGACTTTACTTGTATAACTAGGAAGACTAAAGGTAGTTTAGTTTCTGGCTTCTTATCCTTGAGATTTATATAAATAAAATAAAATAATCAGTAATATCCCATACATTTCTCATATTGTCTCTCAGTCTCTCCCTCTTTTCCTTGAGCTTTCCTTTCCCAACATGGGCTTCAGTTTTGGAGTGGCTTTTCTCACCTGGCACCAGATGGCCTCACCAGCTGCAAGCTTACACGCTCCTTGGTGTGTGTTTGTATTCTCTCTGAGACAGGATTACCTACTATTTAAGAATTTAAGAATTCTGGCTCTAGAGTTAGGCTGCCTGCTTCTTTATTATCCATGTAACATCAGTTACTTCCCTGTGCCTCAGTTTTTCATACCTTCAAATAGAAACAGTAATAGTACCTACCTTACTGTAGGAAATAAATGACTATACATATGCATCGTCTTATATATAACATACATATTTATGTATATGGGGCTTCCCAGGTGGCACTAGTGGTGCAGGAGACATAAGAGATGTGGGTTCAATCCCTGGCTTGGAAAGTTCCCCTGGAGGAGGGCATGGCAACCCACTCCAGTATTCTTGCCTGGAGAATCCTGTGGACAGAGGAGCCTGGCAGACTGCAGTCCATAGGGTCACAAAGAGTCAGACATGACTGAAGCGACTTAGCACACACTCGTGCATACATGCATATTTATTTATATGAAAGCATGGTGTTTAATACTGTGTCAGCAGAGGAAATGGGAACTGCAAAGACAAATGGAGTTTATAAGGTAGTCAGGGAAACACTATGGAGAATACAAAATGTGAGAGAGGGAAATGTTTAATAGGGAGTCAGGAGGTTTCAGGTTTCCAAGTTGGAAGACTATGTTATGTGAGCACTGCATTTAAATCCTTCCTCAGAAGGGTGTTTGCAAGTAGAGAGTCCTCCTGGGTCTGAGGACAGGAGAGCATCAGTTTTATCTGTGAGTTCCTGTTGATGTTACTCTGCACACCACCTTGGGTCTGTACACTGACATCTTTAGGTAACCCCCATGGGATGCGTGGTGCCTGGCCTCCTTGAGGGGCCCAGTAAATGCTGATGAACAAACAAATGAATGAGTGTTGGGAAACAATCAAAAATAAGAGCCCTATGAGTTCTGTGGCCAAATTGGAATGTCTAGAAGTGAATAATACGCAACTGTGTTTTCTTCATTGAAAAACTGATGATTTCATGAAAGAGATATGGGAAATAAGGATCTATTGAAATAAAAAGGGAGCGATTACTTGATAAGGATGGTGGGCAAAACATTTCAAGCTTGCAGTGGAGGTTTGATGGAACTGGGTAACAGTGAGATGAGAGGGTTTCCAGGAGGTATGTCATGATGAGAGGTGGGTGCAGTGAACTCGCGCACGGCACTGAAGGCGCCAGTAGAGGACAGGTGACAAGCTCTGAGATGAAAAGTAATGCCTTGGACTTCACCTAGGACAGCATTGGCTTCTTGAAATAAAATGCATTCTAAAAGCTATATTTTTTAAAGTAAAAAAATTTTAGAAAATTAATTTTAACAATATATCTCATCTAACAATATTGTATTTGACCTCATATATCTAAAACATTATCATAGCAATCATATTAGTCTCTGGAAAAATGATTGAAGTGTTTTGCATTCTTTTTTTATACTCAGCCCTTGAAATCTGATATCTGTTTTACACATGGAATATATCTACTTATTGACAGTCACATTTCTAATGCTCAGTGGCCATGTATGGTTAGTGGTTACGGGATTAGGCAGCGCAAGCTTAGAGGGCAATGGGGAAAGGACTTCTTTATGGGGAAAGAGAGATGGTCCGGTGGTTCCTTAGTAAGAAAAATATTCTTGCTTAAAATAGGTTGACAGTTGCAAATAAGCAAGATCCTAGGTGAGAGGGAATTTTACTGCATATGCATTTGATGGTCTATACTGGTGTGGAAAGAGTGATATTCAAAACCCCACAGATTTATCGAAGTTACACTCCATGGGGGTTTTAGCTTACATCCCCTTCACACTTTTATTCCCAGGAAGGGAAATGGCTCATTGTGCTTCAGGAAGACAGAATTACTGAGGTGTGCATTCTATTTTGCCCAGAGTCATTTTTCATTGTTTTTGCTTTGTTTCATTTTCGAATGGGACATAAATCAGTTGCAAATGAACTGAATTGGCCATCCTATAAAGACTGATCTTTGCAAACACGTCCTGTCCAAGAGATGTGTGGCACATCTTTTGGGGGTGCTGGGGAAGGCGGGGAGATGTAGGGGTGAGGTGGCGTCCTCACTGTTTATTGCACAGGCACAGGTACAGGCTGCTGGTGAGTGGACAGGCTGATACACACCTTGGCTTTCATCTTCCTCACGTCAGGACTTAACTTGCACTGAGAAGTCTTATCATACTTCTCCTCAAACGTATTAATCACTGTGTGAATTCTAAGGCCTCACATGGCTTGAAAATTTGGCATCCATGTGTTGTTATATACGTGCTTGTGGGGCTTTTACTCGAGCTACTGAGATTGATTTACAGTCTGTCTCCCTCTGAGGCTCCCAAACCTCAGACCTGCTGAATCCAAACTCTGGGGGTGGGGCCTATGGATATTTATGTTTAACACCCTCCTGGGTGAATCTTAAGCCTGACTGGTCGCTGGGTCAGCCTTTGGGAACCATGGCTGAATACCCTACAGGCAGTCTGTAAAAAAAAAAGTCTTCATGTAAAAAATCCTTTTCGCGTGTGTGTGTATGTTAACTATCTCATTAACCTGTGGTTCTCATTGGTTTTATTCCTGTAAACTGCTTTGTTAGCAATGATGGGAAGTGGAAGAGCAGTTTCGTTGCAGAGCTTGTTCTGTGGTTTGTGAGAGTGATATGGGAATATATTATCTCCAGCCAGAGAAAACACACGCTCTCCTACTGAGAGAGGTTACAGGGGCAAAAAAATCAGTGCCAGGCAATGGGAGGGGAGTGAGTGTCGGTTGTTACAGAGGGAAGGTGAGCGGCCCTGATGAGTAAAAATGATTTAGAGGTGTAAGCCCACCATAAACTTTATTAAAAAGAGAAATCTGAGGACAGGCTCTGGTGAGAGGCTGCTTGGTGGGGAGCCCAGCGGAGAGCGAGGGACTGGGCTGGGGACCATCCACAGCCTTCCTTTACAGCAGTGAACTCGAAAATGAACACTTAATTTAGAGGTTGGAGAGGGGACGTTGAGCAGCCACTGAGGCCAACAGAACAGCAGGGTGGAAGCAAGGAATGAAATTTTTCTTCTCCCCAATAGATCCTTAAAAAAAGACAAAGAAAGAAAGAAAAAAGAAAATCCTTTTATAATTGGGAGAGAACAGTGTAAAAAAATCAAGATGGAGTTTATAGTCGATGGCGTAGAGTCTATAGGTCTAAAAACAATTATGGAGCAGCTGAGAGGGTTATTTCCATATGTTAATGATTTGTCCGTGGTATAAAACATTAAGATCACATTCAGGGTTAGACCATGGTTATGCCTGATTTCTCATCATGCATAGAAATCTGGGGCTAGACCACTGTCATGGCTTGTTTCTAACCATGGAGAGAATGTGTCTGAAGTAAAGCAAGCAAGGAGTAGAACCACATTTTTATAAACTGTATTTTTGTTTCGTCTTTGTCTTTTAGCTAAATCAATCAATGGCAAATTATAATAGCACAAAATGGTTACAGAATCCTGAAAGGCGTTGTGAGTGTAACTTTAACTTTGCTTTTGAAGTTGCATGAGCATATCAGGATTTCTCTGGGATTTGTTTTATTTAATTGAAATGTCTTTCTGTACTTACTGAGCCAAAGCCAGAAAGTCCTGGGTGGTGGGCACACCGCAGATTCACATTGATGCAGTATGTCATTTTTTCCATGCAGTCATCATTTGAGATTTTATTTATTGACATAATCAAATAAAAACTGTGCATAGGATGGATAATATATTTGGAATGGGTAGAAGTGACAATTAATTATGCTCTCCTTGGCATATCATAGGGCAGCAGTGAATATGTGTTAAGGGAATAAATGCTTTAAAATGCCATTTCCCCTCACCTAATTGCTTTATTACAAATTAAATTTGTCACTGCCAGTGAGTTCAGGCAAACTTTAAAAGGTCCCATGTTTCATAGTGATTTAATTAAAAAGACTAATATAACCTAAGCTTGACCCTAAAATAAGAGAAAATAGGCCTATTTTGTGCACTGGTAGGAATGCTACCTGACGTTCTAGATAGGTGTGGATTTCTGGAGAAAGACAGAAGGATGGGGGATGAGAGCCTGTAACCCCAGAAAGAAATTTCATTAATATTACTTCTGGGATTTTTACTTTGACAATGTTCTGCCTCTCTTTGGGAAACAAGGAACCCCATAAGCACATTTATCTACACTGTGGAAAACTCAGGAGGGCCCATAGTAAACAGTTTTGCCCCTCCCATAGTGTTCTTGCCTGGAAAATCCCAGAGACGGGGGGAGCCTGGTGGGCTGCCATCTATGGCGTCGTACAGAGTCAGACATGACTGAAGTGACTTAGCAGCAGGAGCAGCATGTTCGGCAGTCCTTACTAAACATAAACCCAAGCCATTGGCTAGGTTGGTTGCAAGAGTTTCCTAATCCATAGTGAATGCTACATGCATGTGGGCCTTTGCTGCTGCTGGACAGTTTTAATCATTTCTCCAGCAGCCCAATAATAATGAAGAATAGATAGAAAGAGAGGCTGTCTAAGGACCTGTTACTCTGAGGAATTGAAGAAAAATTTGTCTCAAAGATCTTATGTAGAATAATCTTGCTATCATAGGCTAAAATTATTTTTCAGACTTATTGATAAGGGAAACCAGTCTGTTGTTCCACGTCCAGTTCTAACTGTTGCTTCTTGACCTGCATACAGATTTCTCAAGAGGCAGTTTAGGTTGTCTGGTATTCCCATCTCTTTCAGAATTTTCCACAATTTATTGTGATCCACACAGTCAAAGGCTTTGGCATAGTCAATAAAGCAGAAATAGATGTTTTTCTGGAACTCTCTTGCTTTTACGATGATCCAGCGGATGCTGGCAATTTGATCTCTGGTTCCTCTGCCTTTTCTAAAACCAGCTTGAACATCAGGGAGTTCATAGTTCATGTATTGCTGAAGCCTGGCTTGGAGAATTTTGAGCATTACTTTACTGGCGTGTGAGATGAGTACAATTGTGCGGTAGTCTGAGCATTCTTTGGCATTGCCTTTCTTTGGGATTGGAATGAAAACTGACCTTTTCCAGTCCTGTGGCCACTGCTGAGTTTTCCAAATTTGCTGGCATATTGAGTGCAGCACTTTCACAGCATCATCTTTCAGGATTTGAGACAGCTCAACTGGAGTTCCATCACCACCACTAGCTTTCTTTGCAGTGATGCTTGGAACAGACTGGTTCCAAATAGGAAAAGGAGTACATCAAGGATGTATATTGTCACCCTGCTTATTTAACTTCTATGCAGAGTACATCATGAGAAATGCTGGACTGGAAGAAACACAAGCTGGAATCAAGATTGCCGGGAGAAATATCAATAACCTCAGATATGCAGATGACACCACCCTTATGGCAGAAAGTGAAGAGGAGCTAAAAGCCTCTTGATGAAAGTGAAAGAGGAGAGTGAAAAAGTTGGCTTAAAGCTCAACATTCAGAAAACGAAGATCATGGCATCCGGTCCCATCACTTCATGGGAAATAGATGGAGAAACAGTGGAAATATTGTCACACTTTATATTTTGGGCTCCAAAATCACTGCAGATGGTGACTGCAGCCATGAAATTAAAAGACGCTTACTCCTTGGAAGAAAAGTTATGACCAACCTAGATAGTATATTCAAAAGCAGAGACATTACTTTGCAGACTAAGGTCCGTCTAGTCAAGGCTATGGTTTTTCCTGTGGTCATGTATGGATGTGAGAGCTGGACTGTGAAGAAGGCTGAGTGCCAGAGAACTGATGCTTTTGAACTGTGGTGTTGGAGAAGACTCTTGAGAGTCCCTTGGACTGCAAGGAGATCCAACCAGTCCATTCTGAAGGAGATCAGCCCTGGGATTTCTTTGGAAGGAATGATGCTAAAGCTGAAACTCCAGTACTTTGGCCACCTCATGAGAAGAGCTGACTCATTAGAAAAGACTCTGATGCTGGGAGGGATTGGGGGGAGGAGGAGAAGGGGACAACAGAGGATAAGATGGCTGGATAGCATCACAGACTCAATGGATGTGAGTCTGAGGGAACTCCAGGAGATGGTGATGAACAGGGAGGCCTGGCGTGCTGCGATTCATGGGGTCGCAAAGAGTCAGACATGACTGAGCGACGGAACTGAACTGAACTGATAAGGGAAACAAATTCTTTCTTAAAAAAAAAAAAAAAATCCTCGGGAATTCCCTAGGGGATAAGAGTCCACACTCCCAATGTAGGGGGCCCAGGTTCAATTCCTAGTCAAGGATCTAGATCCTGCATGCCCCAGAAAGACCTGGTGCAACCAAATAAATATATAAATATATATCCCTATATAGGAGAAGGCAATGGCATCCCACTCCAGTACTCTTGCCTGGAAACTCCCATGGACATTGGAGCCTGGTAGGCTGCAGTCCATGGGGTCACTGAGTCAGACACGACTGAGCGACTTCACTTTTCACTTTTATCCATTGGAGAAGGAAATTGCAACCCACTCCAGTTTTCTTGCCTGGAGAATCTCACGGATAGTGGGGCCCAATGGGCTGCCGTCTGTGGGGTCGCACAGAGTCAGAAACGACTGAAGCGACTTAGCAGCAGCAGCAGCAGCATCCCTATATATAATAAATATAAATGTATTTAAATTATATATATATATATATATATATGTAAATCCAGCCAGTTCCTCCTACATAAAATAACAAAGTTCTACTAGGTTAAATCAACTGTAATGCATTTCATAATCTTGAAATATTGTTTCTAATTTCTTTTCATCTATTTTGTAAATATAAGTCTTTTAAAATCACTTCCCAGAGGAGCATGCTGTTTTTATGACTCACATGGTGGAAATTTTGTTAAATGTTTCATTTCCCCTTAATTTATGTTTTTGTCTAAAAATTTTAAAATACAGATTCGGCATTTGTTTAAAGTACAGAAGCTATTATTCCTCAACTAATGACATGGGCTTAGATAGAAGATTCTCCCTTAGGTAACATGTAAGGACATTTCTCTCTTCTTTCTACTTACCTGCAAAGGCTTCTCCCATGAGGAGCCCAAGGAGGATGAGGCAAAGCATCTATGGGTTCTTCATTCCTGTCAATGGGCTTTTTCAGACTTTTTTTTTTTTAAGCTGAAAGGTAAATTATTCTTTAATGGCTTTCTTATCTTTGTCATGGGAAAGTGAATTGCTTCTAAAGTGAGTGTCAGCATGATGACTGCTTGCCCTGTTCACCTCCCCCATCCCATCCCTTAGTCCCCAACCAGGGTTTTATCCCAATTGCTTTAAAATTTTCAGCAACTTCATTAATCTACTTATTTAGCTAATACCTATGACAGGTTCCTCTATAATAAGATATTGCCTTAGCCATGGTTTAGATTCCCATCTTGTATTATTAGAATATCATATGAGCATAAAGTATAGGATTAAAATAAACTGACTTGGGATTATTTTGATTTTAAAAAAACAAATGGGATTTTTAAAGTTTTTTTTTTAATGCATTCATAAACTTTTCTTTATCATCTGTTTTAAGTACAGGTTTTGGGGGAAAGAGAGAATTTGGAACTAATAACCATGTCTATTTTCAGAAGCCATCCAAAGGCTATTTGAGAAAAGCTCTAAAGCTCTAACTCTAAATGCAAGAAGTACAGTAAAATTCCGAATGTTTGCTGTTTATTTGACTATAGCACTTATTTTAAATGATTTCTAGTTAAACCCTAAGCAAAATCACCAGTGAAAATAAAATTGTCTTACCAGGGGTGTTTGCTCCTCGCCTGCATCTATAGTCTGTCATAGAGGGCTGGAATAACCCTTAAAAGTCTTGTGTCATGCAGAAAATATTTGAGTTACTTACTCGAGCTCTTCCTATATCACAAGAGAACCCTGAAAGCACTGAGAAAGAAGCTGCTTGAGAAGAGAAAGCACAACTTTGAGCTGACCCTTAGAACCTGAGGACCTGCCGATGGGAAAGCTCCTTTTGAGCTGAGCATATAGTAGGAATGAGGAAGGACACCAGAATTGCTGGGGTTGTAGCGCAGTTGAAAACTGTGGTTGTTGTGGACATGCTGGAAGATTGATTTTCCTTTCCAAGAATTAAAAAAATCAAAAATTTCTTTAAACAAACTTAAATTCAAGGCTGATAATGTAATATCAGAACTGTGAACCTTGACCAAAAATTGATAAAATTGTTTAAACATTCCTGGAAAATCGATTGATTCTCAAAATGTTCTTATTGAGATGGCTAAAATAGCTAGTATTGCTTTTTCTTTGCAGTCAGGGCACAGCTGAGATTTAGTTTTGACATAATGAAGAAGTTTGCAAGATGATAAATAGAGCTGTGTATTCTCTGGATGCAACTCGACATAGTCTGGGCCAAGTTCCTACAGAATAAAATTTTCCCATTTGGGGGTTATTGAATAATATTTTCTGCAGTTTTGAGTACTGAATAAGTTACATACTTTTATAGGAAAAATAATCCAAAATTAAACTGAATATCCTCAATTTTTAGTAATCAAACTCTATCTGGGAAATGCATTTCTCTTTTTATAAAAAGATACAATATGGCAAATGTCTATCAGATCTAATTGAGTACTGCTGGAGTCTCAAGGAAAAAGAGTCTTTAGAATTTAAACTTCTATATTTGTGTCCTTTTAAATTCTGAAAAATAACCAATATACCTAAAGAAAATTTTTTTTCAGACGTTCTAAAGTGGGAACTGGTTAGAATTCTGACCCATTTTCATCCTAAAAGGATAGACTAACAGAAATGATCCTCTATAGACAGGCTTTAAGTGTCAGGCAAGAATGTGATTAACAGCTCAGAGAGACATCTAATCAAGCAGAAAGATGAATGCAGGAGCCCAGCATTTTAGTTCAACGCTGTTGGCTCGAGCAGCTGGAGTCAATTGGAATGCTCTGGGACTTAATTTCTCACCTGGAAATTAATGCTATTCTCCTAAATTTTCTCGGAGGCTTCTTCTAGTCTGATAATCTATGTTTCCAAAGTCACATCTTCATTGCTAAAAGTAACGTGATCTTGGTACATGTCCAGCAGTGGGATTTCTCTATTCCTTGAACATGCCAAGCTTTCTCCTGTCTCAGAACCCGTGTGCCTGCTATCCCTTCTCCTGAAATGACTGGCTCTATCTCAGCCTTCAGACCTTGGCTCACTTGTCATCTCCGCTCAGAGTCCTCCCTGGCCACCTCATCTAAAGTGGCCTCTTGTGTTTCTCTTGCTCTCATTACACCATTTATCTTTGCTCTAGTCTTCTGATCTCATCATGTTGATTTCTGTGTGTACTTGTTAACTGTCCAGCTCCCCTGGAATGTAGGCTGAGACCTTCTTTTGCTTACTGATGTATGTATGCAGTGTCTAGAAGAGTGTTGGCACAAAGTAGGTGCTCGCTAAGTACTTATTGAATGAAGGTAGTTTAAAAATTGATGCGTGTATATTTTAAAATTATGTATTTGGAAAAATATAACAAACAAAAACACTAAACCTGTCTTTTGCTCCCATCGTGAGCCAAACTTCACACAAGGGCAATTCACATACTTTACGGAATTCACATATTTCTTTTGGCCACATAACCTGGGCATTTTATACAGCATATGCTGTATTTTCTACAGTGCTCAACTTGTGGTTTATAGCTTTATATCACAAAGAATTAAAATGATTTTCATGTATTTACTCTGTGTCAGTGAATTTTCCAGGACCTCTGCACCAGCTGCTCCTTTACTACTCTTAACACCAAGAGAGTTTCATCTAGACCCAGGATAGCTATGTCTCCCTCAGTCCTGTCTATTCTGTTCTCTGCCAAGGTCCAAGGGTCTTTTTTCCTTTCCAATGCAGGGATGACGCCCCCCACCCCCGCCCCCCAGAGTGGAAAGAGGACTCTCATGGGTGATAAGATTGGTGAGAATGATGCTAGTGATGGGTGGGCTTCTAGAGGCCAGCCTGGACACTCCTTAAGGAAATGTTTTCAGTGCAGACAATATCATATTTTTACTTGCACAGCTCAAGAGGCTAGTTTTTCTGTTTGTCTGCTTTGCTTATTTCTAATGAAAAATGCCAGATGGAGTAGGGAGAGATTATTGCATTGCTCAATAAATTGGCATACCTCTTCTTGAATTAAAAAAATATAGAAATCTCTTTTCTATCAGGATTTGCTAGGAATCTTAACCTTTTTATTTTTAAAGCAACCAGAATGAATACAGCAGTAGTGTCAAGCAGGGCTCTAGCTCCATTTCAAAACAAAAATTATGCATGACTTCCAAAAGTAATATTTTCTAGTCTCTTCTTCTGGAATCTGAGAAAGGCAGGGAAGGGGAAGGGGAGGGTGGAGGAAGAGGGAGAGAGAGAGAGAGAGAGATTTATTAAGAAATGTTAATCATTGCTTCTGAAGTAATAATCTTGGAATGTTTGGGCCTTTTGCTATGCTTGGTCCTAAGGGTCTCACATTAGCACTTCTGCTTCCTAGTTATTAATACATACTGAAAATCTGAGTAGATTATTTATTTGACTTCTTTTTAGCACAAAACAGAGAAACTTTTAGGTTAAACAGGAAAAGAAAAAGAAAAGAAATGACCTCAAAATTTATCCTCAGGTTGAAAAATTAGAAAAGAACTGTTGTTTTACATTTGATTTCCCAGAGTGTGAGAAAACTGTCCCTGTCCAGATGCTTGCCAAGTTCTGAGAGAACATTTAAGAGTGCTTTTGGGTAGCACAGGGAGATAGTCGGGGTCTTGTATGCGTGTGTTCCAGGTTTCAAACTGTAACAAGGGAACAGGAGAAAAGAAGGAAGCATTCCCAAATCAAGCATAACTCTCAGGAAATGAGCCAGAACACCTGTGAGAGGTCAGGGGTCAGAAAAAGACAAACTCAGGGTTCGCTATTTTGATCACATTACACAAAAGAAAATGGTCCTAGATAGTGGACAGAAGAAAACCTGGAATTGTATGGAGATGTTAGGAACTAAGGATTCTGTCATTCTAAAACTCCTTTCTCCCATGACTCTATGATGTTTCAAAAAATATTTTCAGAATTGACACCGAAACTTTCTGGTGGTCTCTTGTTGCTTAAGCATCAGGTTGAGGAGTTATTTATCTCTTTCTTGTAACTCCCAGAGGCTCACTTCTGGGAACCCTCGGAGGCGGATTCTTTGGCCAGTGCTTACAAGGCTCTTGGCGGGGTGGGGGGTCCAACAGTCAGAGATGGAGAGACATCAGAGCCCTGAATCACGGGCAGTTCACTTCTATGGGGAGAAAAGAGGTTTGCAAACGTTACTTCATGGGACCTCCTAGGGGAAAAAGAGGGTGTTTTTTTCCATCTCATTTCCCAGCTCCAAATTCTCCGAAATCTGCTTGATTTTTGCCAGGTGTCAAACTATAACCCTCCTTGTCAGCCGCAAATGACTAATGATTAGCCTAATGACTATGCAAAGTTTGAAGCTCACATTCACATTATAACTTACTGGCTACACTGTGTTTTCATAAATTGTGGGAAAAAAATTCTTGCCCCCAAAAGCCAATAAAAACAAAGTTTTAGAATCGAATTGCAATATTCATTTGCAGTTGTTGACCCCGTAGGTACTTAGGGAGAAACAAAGTGGGAGCTGGGGCCGCCCATCTTCAGGCCTGTGGTTGGCCAACTTGGCGAGTGATGCCAGTGCCCTTCTCCTGGGGAGAGTTAAGTGATGTCAGCACCGCTGGGCAGAGCAATATTTGACCCTTAAACTCCTTCATATACAGGCAGCTGTTTTCCTCTTTTCACCATTCCTTGAAGGAACCAGGAGAGCTGAAATATCTCATACATTTTTTTTTCTTTTGCAAATTGCCCTACATAAAGTCGAGGCTTCCCTGGTAGCTCAGCTGGTAAAGAATCCAACTGCAATGCAGGAGATCCTTGTTTGATTCCTAGGTCGCGAAGGCACCTTGGAGAAGGGAGGAGCTACCCACTCCAATATTCATGGGTTTCCCTGGTGGCTTAGATGGTAAAGAATCCGCCGAATGACGGAGACATGGGTTCGATCCCTGGGTTGGGAAGATACCCCTGGAGGAGGGCATGGCTACCCACTCCAGTATTCTTGCCTGGAGAATCCCCATGGAGAGAGGAGCCTGACAGGCCACAGTCCAAGGGGTTTCAAAGAGTCTGACACAACCAAACTACTAAGCACAGCACTACATAAAGTTAACTTAAAACTTTATTTGAATGATGACCACTTGGTTTGCTGGCCGTTTACTCATAGGTTGCTGTTCTAAGAAAAGCCTTTGTATCATGTTCTTTTCTTTACATTGTGTATAAGAGGAGCGAGACCTCAACAAGTTTTCTCTGTATTTACTCCTGGCCCCCTACATGTACCTTGAGAGCCTATAAAAACAAATCTGCCTCTCAGCCGGCCAGTTGGTAATGGGGATCTGGAGCCCTTCCCCGCAAGGTCACCTGTTTAAATAGAGACTCCCAGGGTACTGCCTGAAAGGTGTTTCCATCCTCCAGCCTCTTGCTTCCTGGCTCAGTGTCTTTTAGGAAGTGAGCCTTCCAGTTTTGGTCTGTTGCCCATCTCCATGGCAGTTGACAATAAGAAATCTGGAGACCCAAACCCAGGCATCTCCAGACCCCAGGTGTAAGATAAAGGCAAACAGTTTCCTTTAAAATTAAAATAGAACTGTGTTCCATTTGGCTACTGGAGTGTATAATAGATACATCAAACAGTGGTAAATGTGTAAAGACCCTGTGGAAATGTGAAGGCTGTAAAAATCATTGTGAAAAAAAGATGCCAAGAGTTGTTCATAGGAATGTAATGGCCTTTTGCACCAGCAGCAAGCTCTCTTGGATAGCACAGCAGACAAGCCTCCCCCACATTACATGAAAAGAAAGCAAGCCAAATATTTGTGACTCTCACTTGTTCTGCTTCCACATTTTTGTGTATGTGGGACATGTTTCCGACATCCAGCATTCCATCTCCATAGATCTGTCTCCTTCTTGCCCCTCGGTCCCACAATTAAGCCCCATTCCTGCCTCATTCAAATTCTAGCCAAGTTCACTCAATAAGTGGCTTGTGTGCCCGCCTCTGCTGTGTCACTGTGTGCCAAGGTGTGGGGATCCCAGGGCTGCTTTCCCATATGGATCACCTCCTGTGTCTGGCACAGCTCTCGCCAGCTTTGTATCTTTCCATGGTGGTGCTAGTGGCCCCCTTTTCACTGACTTTTCCAAAATTAAGAAAGGAGGGAATCTTGGCATCAGCAATTCAGGAAGGTTGTCCCTGCAGCGCCCACTACCAAACCTAGCAGTCACCAATAGCCTCCCTCTCTTTTTAAAAGCCATGTCCAAGCAGTCAGGACACAAGGGGTATATTGAGATCCAGATCAGGACTGGCCTGACTGCTTTCAAATCAAAGAATGAAGTTGGGGTAGAAACAATATACAGAAGGACAAGCCCAAGAGAGGGAGAGCAAACACAGCCCGCAGTTCCTGGGCAGGGTCATAAAGCTCCTACTTCCTTTACAGACCAACAATAAACAGAGTCAGTCATCAATCAGTAAACATTCCTCACGGGCAAGTGGGGATTTGTGTTAGAAGACACCAGATTAGATACTGACTTCCCCACTTTGCTTTTCCTTCCCTACCCCCACCCCCCACCCCCAACGTAACAGGGATCCACAAGAAACCTCTTTCTTTGTGAAGTTAACCAGGGTTTCTCAATCTCAGCCCTACTGACACTGTGCGCTGGTGGTTTCTTTGTGTGTAGGGTCTGCCCGGGGCATTGTAAAATGTTTCATCAGCATCCGTGGCTTCTACTCACTAGATGCCGGAAGAACCTTCCTCCCCGTGTGACAACCCAAAATGTCTTCAGACATTGTCTCATGTCCCTTAGGGAACCAAAAGGCACCTTCCACCTCCTTTGAGAACCATTGGGTTAAACAAAGGAACAAATCTGTTGGTCTCACGCAAAATAAGCATAAACAGGTTGTTCCACAGATGGGGAGAGACCTGGAGGGTTGGCAGATGTCTTGGCCTAACCCCAGAGTTACTAATTCAGCCATTCTGGGTGGGGTCCAGAAATTTGCATTCTTGACAAGGATGCTGGTGTTGATGTTCTTGAAAACCACCAGCCTGGACCTTTCTGGACTGGCACCTGATCTATCAGCGGTGAGGTAGCTACAAGTGAGTAAGCTACATTATTTGATGTCTTCTCTGTGTCTGTATCTTCCTCATCATCGCTGCCATCCAGTGTCATTTGACTTCTTTTTCCAAGGATCTCCTTCATGATGCCTCCCCCTTTGACCTTTTTTCCTTGGGAGATGCCCCTAATTTTTCTCAACTACTTGGCCCCATGAAAGCTTTCAGTTTGGCTGTTTGTTCCTCAGGTTTACTTCCTGCTCTTGAATTAACCCATACTCATGTGTCAGGAAATACTAATAGATACTTCTGGTGCTTGATAATCCTCCTCAAATTTCCCAAAACAAACTACCAAGCAGTGGCATTCCAAGAAGATGGCCCGCCCAGCAAGGAAGAGCATATTTTATCAGGGACATTGTTCCTAATGGCCAGAGCATGATCATCAAAAGCAAGCCCGAGGATATTATCTTTTAAAAACTCTGCACAGACAATGTAATGCAGTTACTATCATCACTTTGCCTTGGTAGTTTCCAACGATGGCCTCCCCAGTCTCATGCCCTAGAAAAGTACAAAAGACACCAATTTCCTTCTTGCACTGCAGATGTCTATACACTGCAGGTTTCTTAGCAGGTACTTTGCTGAACTCTGTAACCAGTCATGGTCCTGCTTTGTTGATGAGATCAAATCCAGATTCCTTAGCATGACATAGGAGGATTTTTGTGGAGAACCCCAACTTACCTATTTCAGAATCCACTGTTTTCACTGACTCTGATGCATACATATGTTTTACTTGTGCCCAACTATCATTTATTATTCTCTAAACATGGCTGGCAACTACACATAATAGTCACAATAGTAATAAAAGTAACTAGCAAATATTTATTGAACATTTACCATGTGCTATGTACTGTTCTCTACTGTGTTGTCTATTTTAATCTTTCCAACAAGCCTGTGAATTATTATACCCATTTTTACCAATAGGAATCTGGAACTTAGGTCAAGAAATGAGTAAAGGAGAGAGTGAGGATTCAAACCCAGGCAGTCTGACTCTATACATTGGACCTTTCTGGATTGGTACTTTAACACCACTGAAGTAGCTACAGATGAGGACAGCGATCACTTTAAGCCTTCTTTCTTTCATCTTTAATTTTCTTTGTGAAGTACTATATGCACTATTTATATTTGCAATGATTCAGTTCAGTTCAGTCACTCAGTCATGTCCGACTCTTTGCAACCCCATGAACCGCAGCACGCCAGGCCTCCCTGTCCATCACCAACTGCTGGAGTCTACCCAAACCCATGTTCATTGAGTCAGTGATGTCATCCAACCATCTCAGCCTCTGTCGTCCCCTTCTCCTCCTGCCCTCAATCTTTCCCAGTATCAGGAAAGATTTTCCAGTGAGACAGCTCTTCACATGAGGTGGCCAAAGTATTGGAGTTTCAGCTTCAATATCATCCTTCCAATGAACACCCAGGACTGATCTCCTTTAGGATGGACTGTTTGGATCTCCTTGCAGTCCAAGGGACTCTCAAGAGTCTTCTCCAACACCACAGTTTAAAAGCATCGATTCTTCAGTGCTCAGCTTTCTTTATAGTCCAACTCTCACATCCATACATGACTATTGGAAAAACCATAGCCTTGACTGGATGGATCTTTGTTGGCAGAGTAATGTCTCTGCTTTTTAATATACTGTCTAGGTTGGTCATAACTTTCCTTCCAAGGAGTAAGCGTCTTTTAATTTACTCTCCCCTAACTTCTCCTTGGGCAAATTCTGTCATATTTCAAAAATGAACTCAAATGTAGCTACTTCCATGAATTCTCTTCTGTATCTCCAAATGGTATGAGCAGTTCCTTTCTCTGACACTGAATAAAATTCTGTACATGTATATGTTGTATGCATGAGGGCACGTGTGTCTACAATATATGTAATACACAAATTTTACATCATAGTGTTACTAGATTTTTGTAGTCCTCTCTTAAAATGTGAGATCATGTCACATTTATATTTGGACTGCTAGCAGCTAGCATTGTGCCTGGTGCCATATAGATATATGTACTAACTGAAGGAGTGAATAAGTAAAGAAATAGTATATCCCAACTTTAAATACTGCTTTCAATGTACACAGTCCACACCAATCTACCCATTGTCAAATCTGAGTTGAAATGAACACTGAAACATATACTTCTGATTTCTATAGTTTAAAAGATTTTTCACCCTACCTACTCTTGTATAAAAGAGGGGGAAAAAGACAGTATGTTAACTGTGCTCTCTAATCCAAGTGGAACAAAAGTACTGGATGTATAATGCAGCAGTGTTTGTTGGAGGGTCTCAGAGGACACCTAAGACCTCTGAAAAATAGGGTGTTGGCTGATGAAAGTCTCAGGGATCAGACCATTAAAAAGCTGTGGCATTTGTCACTGGTCCAGCAGAACCCAGAGTGGCCAAGCCAGAGCAACTGTAGCCGTCACAGCACGTCCCCCTGTATAACCTGTTATTTATTGGAGTAAGTGCTAGTTTGCTTGTCCACATGGGTAGAGAAAGGCAGGCAGGCCCTGCGTAGGGACTAGGTGCTCAGGATTTGGTAGTAGTCTTGAGAGATGAGAAATTAAGATGGTCTTGGCACTACTTGGCATATTAGGAAATGATTTCTAGAAGTTAGAAATGAAAGCTAAGGTATAAAAAACAGTGTGCCCTTATAAGAGAGTAAAAGGTTGAAGTATGGAGTATTTACTATGCTGAGAAGTGTTCAGACAATCTGCTGTGAAATGCTTTGAACGTGTTAGTCGCTCATTCATGTCTGACTCCTTATGACCCCCATGGACTATAAACTCACCAGGCGCCTCTGTCCGTGGGGATTCTCCAGGCAAGAAGAGTGGAGTGGGTAGCCATTCCCTTCTCTAGGGGATCTTCCTGACCCAGGGATTGAACCCTAGTCTCCTGTATTGCAGGCAGATTCTTTACCATCTGAGCCACCAGGCAAGCCCATGAAATGCTTTGCTTGAGTACAATTTTCACTCACTTGGGACTCAGGTTTTGCAATTTTAGGCTTGTCCCTGGGAGATTTTAATGGAAGCAGAGCTCTACCAAAACAGTTATCTGGACTATGTGATTCATATCTTATCATTAGTTTTCAAAAGAACAACTTAATTAAACTGCTTTCCCCTGAACAATTGTTTTGTGCCAAATTCCTTTGTAATATTCTATTTTATTTTGGCTACTGAAATAATTGTACAGTATACAATTTTGCTGCATTCCTGGTTTTCACAATAAGAATGTCACAATTAGAATGTCACAGTTTACTAACAGGACTGTATGTTCTAATGGATTTACAATTTTCCTTTCTCAGTGCTTGGAAGCAATTTGATCCCATTTCATGTTTATGATATTCATTATAGTCAAATTCGGTATATTTGGTTTCCACGTAAGATTTTAGGAGTGTTTCCCGTATGGTTTTTTAATTATATATTTAGAGCTGAATATGGTTAGCTGTGTGTTTGTCTTGGAAATATTAGAGTGACAATTTTCTTATCCAAAATTTCCTGTATTATGCCTAATGCATGATGGTAGACTCCCAAAGAATTCTAGGACCATGCTCTAAATGGACAAACAAAAAAAGCCAATAAGAACTTATAAATTTATGTGAAAGTCGACTTCCTTTTTCCAAGTTTTTATAATCTTATGAAAATTACATATTTCACATAATATATAAATTTTTGGCACTCCAAAAGATTCAAGTTTAGTTACATAATGCTAGGAAATCTAATTGTACTTTCAGTTATTTTAGCCACATAATGCACAAGAATTACATTGACATTTTAATATGCTGTCACTTTAAGATACACCATGAAGTGTGAACAGAGCACAGGACAGGTGTAAGCAGCTGTGTCTAATTGTTCGGTTTCTTTTTTTTCTGAAATAGCAATTGTATGTTTATGAAAAGACTAGAATCAAGAAGAGTGTTTCAGCACTAAAGCAAACTAACCAGGTTTGCTTTTGCTGGCTAGTGGAAACGGATTGGACCTTATCTTTGTTTTTGTTGCTGTTCTGGATGTAGGCAGTTTTGCTTGGTAGGTTCTTCCCACTCTGTGCAGTAAAGGATAGGATCCACAACACACTCATTTGGATAGCAACAAGTGTGTTTCCAGTACTTTTGGCTTTGAGTTAAAGTCTGCAACTGCAAAAATAATCATACGGCTGAGGGGAGGTAAATCTATTTTATTATTAAAAAATATGTAACAGTGTTTTCTCTAACTCTTCCAAATGTTTAATGTCCTTGGTATCCTTCCAGGGTACCATGTTCATTATTTAGGAATCAGGGAAACCTCCTTAAAGTAGCTGATCTGTCCCAGGAAAAGACTTTGTTTTTAGATGTGGTCATCATATTGGCAAACAAGAGAAAAGCAAACATTAGTATATATAAAACAGCGCTTTGTGGGGTTCTGGGGATTAACAACTCAGAGAAGACTCCTAGCTGCCCATGTGGAGAACATACATTAAAATGTAAGTCTTTCTTTTTATTTTTATAGGAGACACAGCTTTCTGAATACCCAGATATTATACCATTGAGAGTAATAATTTCCATAGGTTTTCCTAGTTCCCATTTTTGTCATTTATCAGTTTATTTTATAATTGATAATGATCAACTGATTAATTCTCCTGACACCCAGAGTGAGCATGTTGTTACCCAGAAAATTATGTTATTCATGAAAAATAAGATATACAATTTAAGTTTTAAAGTAGAGTGTATACTCTGTACAGGGTTTTGCTTATAGCTTATCCCAAGCTAACAGGTGTCCCCATTCCTTAAAGTGACATGGCTGAGAGCTATCCCCTACTCCAAGGTGACTTGCTCCTCTGGGTTCTTAAATTGTTGCTGCTTGATTGTAGAAACTCACGGGTATTGACTTGTTAGCCAGGCCCTAGTTAAGGTAAAGGAATTCTGATCAATTTGCTGAGAATTGTCTCCAGCTGTGCAGGTTTCCGTCCTTGGTTGAACAGAAGCTGACCGAACTCTCCCTTAATTGCTTGCCTCTTTTTCTTCAGCCACTGAAATTAGGTGTGATTGGGCCCTAACAAATCATGTGACACATATGGTTCCCAGGTTATCTTGCATAATTTGTGCCTAGTCAAGGGTAAGTTTAAAAAACTGCTAGTGACCCAGCCCCTGTGAGTTTCAGTTCAGAATTAGAATATTTTCCTTTCAAGATACCAAGCAAACCCCTGTACAGAGTATACACTCTACTTTAAAGCTTAAATTGTATATCTTATTTAAAGAGGACTGTTGCTTGTCATAACCTTTAATCATCATTTTAACCACTAACATTTCTAGTAGAAGGAAAGAATAGGTAGAAAGCAGGAATCTTTGTCACCTGCCGTGGGTCCTTCTGTGTACTGTATTATGCATTAAATCTGAATTTCTAGCAGTGAATGAAGGAGTCCCATGGAGCATAATCAAGACCAAAATATAAGCTTCCTAAATAGATGCTAAATCCCCACTCTCCTTTTTCAGTGAATGGTGCTAAAATCCATTCGGAGCCTTTAGCAGGCTTTTGTGCCCTGTGCTGTAGCGTTATTAGACGCCTGGAAAGTTCAGGTAACATGGAGAAAGTAATACATTATAACAAAGCAATGAACTACCAGCCAATTTTTCAAGGCTGGTTACGGGATACTATGGTGAATATCACTTTTGAGAGGTTGAAAATAAAAGTGTCAAATGTGACTTCTGATTAAACAGCTTTCTGTAATCATAAGCCTTTTTTTTTTAACAGAGACTGTAGGTGGGATCTTTCTTTGCATCTTCTACTGCTTTCTGTAGCTGGCAAGCTGAGGTACGGAAGGAATTTCAGTTATAGAGCAAGACAGGCCTGGATTCAAATCCTGACTGAAACTTAGAGCGTGACTTCACCAATTACTTAACTGATCCCCAGTTTTCTGATCTGCAAAATAGAGGTATACCTACCTGATGAAATAGTTGTATATCTACCTAATGAAATAGCTCTAATCTGCAAAATAGAGGTATACCTACCTAATGAAATAGTTGTGTTCAATGCTCTGAAATATGTAAAATGCCATTCAGTTTCTGGCAAAGAGTGTGTTGCAGGTAGCAGTCGTTACTTCTCTGCAAACATGGATTGGTGTGACAGGAAGCGTACAGGAATATCTTGTCTGCTTTGTGAGCAGGGCATCAGGATAACTCCATTTAAATAAAGCTCAGGCTCCTCTCTCCTCGTGGCTCAGATCCCCCTTACCCTCAGCATGAAGCCCACTTTCTTCAGTTCTATTTACAGGGCTGTCATATCTCACTCCTGTGACATTTCCTCCTCCTCTCCTGCCATTCTCTCATCCTCAGCTCTGTGCTCCATACACTTCTCTTGCTCTGCCTTTGCACATGCAGGTTCCTCTGTCTTGAAAACTCTTCTCCCTCCTCTTTCCGTCCCCTTCCCGTGGATAATGCCCCATCCTTTAGGTCCTTGTTTACACATCACATACACTGGAAGGCCTTCTCCCTCTGAGATGTTAGGGTTCAGGTACCCACCTGCTACTCCCCACCCTCATCACCACACTTCATATGCAAAGTATTGCCAATTATCTGTTCACTTACCTGTACTCATGTGAGACTGAAAGCCCTGTGGCTGTGGGAGCTGTATGTCAATTATAAAAATAAACGTGCCCAGAGATTGGCACATGGTTGGAGAACAATAAAGGTTTGAACTAATGGATAGATGAATTAATTAGTTAACTGGTGATTTAACAAATAATTCAAAGTAAAAGAAGTGCAACTGTTTATAAAAGTCTAAGCTCTTGATTCTGCCTGGTTAATAGAGCATGATAACAGATCCTAATGAGTCCAGTATAGTTTTGGCATGAGTTTTAGCAGTAAATAAGCTCTGGGTAACTGATTTTTCAAGATCCATCAGAGATATATAGACAGACTGTCCCAAGTATTAGCATAGTCCAAAGCTTTAGAAATGTCATTTCTATCTTTTTGCACCTTGTATCACAGAGTTATTTGTACTAGATGGGCAATCAAGAAACTTTTACTTCGTTGAATTGATATGAAAAATACCATGTTCTTGCTTTTCCCTTTAGAATGGTATTGGTAAAATAATTTTTGTCAGCTGGACTCACATGGTTTTGAATTATTCTCAGACTGGTCATGTTAGTTCTTATTATGAAACAGATAAGCCCTTTCATTGCTCTCATTGCCTTAACATGAGATTTGCTGAACTGGGGTGTCATTTCAAAAATGTGTAATTATTTCCCCTGTTATCCAGGAGAGTCATACTTTAAAAGTACTTATGGGAACATCCCACAAAATTATTCCCCAAAGTCCTCTCCATATCAAATGGAAGGGGAACAAATATAAATGGACATATGGGGATGGGCGGAATGAGAGAACTGTCCAAGGATGTACCTGAGTAGTACACAGCAAACTCAAATTCCTGTATTTTATCTTTAAAACTTACTTTAATGTTCAATTGCACTTCACAATATATCAATTTTGGTATAACTCTTAGAATAAATCAGAACCTCTAAGAGTTGATTTTATGACTTCGCAAATTCCCTGCCTTCCTTGGTTGGAAAAGCACAGAATCACGAGAATATTTTGAAGGGTTTACTATGGGTTTACAATGATCAGCTGGGCCTGAGCTAACAGGGAGAGAGAAAAAAGTTAGGATTTGGTCGGGTTACAAAAGTGACCCCCTCAAAATCTCAAACTTAGATGAAAAAAGAAAAACCAGAGTGGATTTGAGCACATGAGATTCCAAACAGCTTGATTTAATTAATTCAACTCCACAATTGTTTATTGATATCTTAATATGTGAAAAAGAAATGAGGTTCTGTCTGAAACCACTGTGCCTTGATCAACTATTAAGGAAGCCACTGCCAAAATTAGAAAACATAATCTGAAATAGAAGCTGATTTTCTTAGGCAAAGGACTGGTATTGATTCCATTCACAGGTATCTTTTGTTAAGAAAGAGAAATTTGTTGACCATTTGGGGATAAGAATGCATTTCTGCTGCATTTCTACGAAGAGTCAATGAGACCCTGTTTGGGCCAAGTTCTGATTTGGGGAATTGCATTCCACAAACCTAAATGCTGGGGGATTCCATGGAGACCCTGCCTCCTCCCTCTTGTTCTGTCCCCGTGGCAGAGTGCTGCTGACAGCTGTTGGACAGCTGAGGCAATTCACCTCCAGAGTTGCATAATTTGGAAAGTGCTTTGGGATCCATTTGGTTGAAAGGTTGTTAATTATGATGATTTATGACACTGGAAACGAATCTGGTCCTTGACAGTATGGAGAATATACTGAATGTCTCCTTCTTTTGCTTGTCCCGCTAGAAAGCCCCTAAGTACAAAAAAAAAAATGTTTTCATCTTATTTTGTCTTATGAATAGCATCCACAGTGGTGTAAAACAGAATATAATTGACCTTTCGAGGTAAGGTGATAAAAAAAGGAGAACATCTGGGTGTTGATGGAAAATATTTAGCAAGCCCTTATGAGTGTCTTCAGTTATGGTGTTTTTCTCATTAGTGTTCCAGGTTAGACACCCTGACTCTTCCTTCTTCCTCACTGTACACACCCATTGGTCACCACGCCCTTTTGAATCTGCCTTGGAAATGTCTCTGAAATCTACCCTCCTGCCCTCATGGCCTTTGCCTTGTTTCAACCTTTATCACCTCCTCCCCGGGGCCTGCCTTCCACTCCTGGTCCACATTCAAACCTAACTTCATACTACTCCCAGCGTGATCTCTGTGAAACGAGAAATGAAACAAAGCAAAAAGCTGAGAGTTTCACCCACTTCCAGATCTGAAAATGTCCGGCAAAAACACACCTATGCTCTTTTGCAAAGCCCCAGACAGGCTGTCCTATGGCTCCAGTCTTTTCACCTCAGAGCTGCCTACCTGCTGTACCCTGTGCTAACACCACAGTGACCTTCTGACCTTTGCCTCAAACAAGCCTGTGAGCCTTTGAACATAGAAATCCACCTCCTGGAGGGTCCTCTCTTACTTCTGCTTAGAAAACAGCTACTCATCTTTCAGCACTCCTCAAATGTCACCCCCTCTGCCCATCCTCCCAGGCAGAAGAAGGTTGATTGTGGCATTTATCACAGTGCGTGACATTCTTCTGTTTTTATATCCATTTTCCTTAACTAGATTATACGTCACAAAGACAAAGACTGTGCCTCATTCATTTTAGTCTCCTCAGCAAACCAAGGAGGTATAATAAATGAACCATTAAATATCAAATAACCTGGGTTTAGGTTGTAGACATTGCCAGTGGCATAAATCTACTGATGCCTAAGTATTTTAATGGTGTTATCAGATTCACCTGAGAAAAATAATTCTAAACATCTATTTGTTCACCCATTCGCCCATGCATCTATTCATTCATTTCTGGATGCTATGATATACAGACCTAAATTCTTCAATCAGAACTTTTGTACACTGTTTGTGGAAATGTAAGTTGGTGGAGCCACAGTGGAAAACACTATAGAGGCTCATCAAAAATTAAAAATATTATAGAATTACCATATGATCCACCAATTCCATTTCTGAGTAAATACCCAAAAGAATTGAAATCAAGATCTTGAAGAGATATTGACCCTCCTGTGTTCTTTGCAGCAGTATTCACAATAGCTAGGATAAACAACCTAACTGTCCACCAACAGATAAATGGATAAAGAAAATATGGTAGATACATACAGCAGACTATTATCAGCATTAAAAAGAAGGAAATGCTGCTATTTGCAAAAACATGGATGGATCTGAAGGATATTATGCTAAGGGAAATAATCCAGTCACAGAAGAACAAATCAGGCATGATTCCATCTATATGAGGAATATAAAAGAGTCAAGCTCAGGATCAAAGACTACAGTAGTAGTTGCCAGGGGCTAGAAGATGGAGCCAGTGGGGAGTTTTCCAACAGGTATGAAGCTTCAGTTTGCTAGGTGAAGAAATTCTAGAGGTCTGTACAACAAGGTGCCTGCAGTTAATAATATAGTATTGTGAGATTTCATGTTGTGTTCTTATCACAAAGACAAAGGGACACAAGGAAACTCTATAGGTGTTGGATACATCTAGTACCTTGATGGTGCTGATGACATCACGGGCTTATAGATGTCCAAATTCATCACATTGTATACATTAAACATATGCAGTTCTTTGTATATCAATTATTCCTCAGTAAAACTGTCTTTAGAGAACTCTTGGCTACACATAAGTTTTGGAACTCAGGCATTTTTGTATTTTATAAAAGTCGTAGGGTGCATTTACTTATCATGTGTAGTACAAACACCTGGGTGGGGTGCAGGCAGCACCCCATAATCAAATACAATAATTATGCAACTCAACATATAACCATTCACACTGAATGGAAGAAAAACTACAGGTAGCCCCACTTCTTTTTAGGTGAGGTTTAGTGAGTTTTCCATAAACGGGAAAACTATGGGTTTTGAATGTTTGGAGCATTGGGGTTTGGGAATTATAGAAGGGACTAGGACCTGTTTATGAATTTGCCTATTTGATTATTGTTCATCTCCTTCCCTAGAATATAAACTCATTGGGGCCACAGACTTTGATTTGTTCACTCCTATATCACTAGTTCTAGGACTGTTTCTGATGTCTAGTATGTGCTCAATAAATTTTTGTCAAATGAATGAATGAGTAGCTGTATATATGAATCAGACAAAACCCTGACTTAATACAGGTGCAAATAATGTAAAGTATGGTTTCTAAGCACTTTTTCATAGACTGTGAGTTCTTACTGGTCAGGATACTTTATTTTGTTCGTATCTTGTTCTTAGATCCTTTGTGTCAATTTAGTTAGTGCTGCCTTCATGTAAAGAATTATAAATTCCTTTCACAACTAGTAGTTTGAATTTTTTGAGAAAATGGAAATTCCTTTCAGAAAGTTCACTAGTTGCAAACAGAATGATGTGGTTTAGGGGTTTAAAGGTAAACACCATCAGTCACTCTTCACTAGAGCTCTGGGTATAAAGAAGCAAATACATATCCTAATCACCATGTTTTAGAAATATATTGCCTTACACTCCAGTTTACTATCCATGTCCAGTGCTGAACTATAAACTTTTATTTCCCTCAAACAAACCCCCAAACATTTATCACATTAAAAATGAATCATCTGTTATGCTCCAACCATAAACTGAATAATAAACAGAGGCAGGAATTATGATCTCTGAAAAACTGGAGAAGCGCCGGTGTGCGATCACAATATCCTGCCCCATAAATCTTCAAATCCAGTATTTACATTGAATTCCCAGATTTGCCTGTCAAGAGAAGATCTAAAATTCTGGCTAATTGTTTTGCAAGAATAGGTGGAAACCAATAGCAAGACCTATTTCTTCAAAGAGGCATTTGAGGCAAATAGGATAATTTGGCCATCAGTTGGATCATAACTATTTGAAATAGTTCAATTTGAGGCTCTTTTAAATGTGGAAATGTTCTCTGCATTCCTGAAAATCCCAGTGCCTCATACATGGCTTGGCACATTTTAGACTTCTGCCGTGTGTAAGCAAGAACATTCTTAGAATATGATTTGACTTATGGAATATCTATGTACTAGGTAACTGGAATATAATTTCTACTATATTTTATTCATGTTGATGTGTGGTAAAACCAATACAATATTGTAAAGTAAAAAATAATAATAATAATAAAATGGATCCGAAGGATGTAAGGTTTGCATCTACCACCATCAAAGTAGCATTTGGTGTTTACATTTTTCTGTATGGCTTTTCTTTGTACTCTCAAAATGATGCATATTTTTTTTCTTTTCCCCTCAGAAAGCCACCCATTACTCTTCTAACCAATTAAGACAGAGTTTTAAAAATAATGTAAAACAAATCCTTGTTTGCTTCTCTGGGAGATGTGAGTTTTTCTAGGATCAGTTTTAGTGAAATTGTTAGTTTACCTTCCAGGCTTATGCCCCTAGAAAGATGTAGAAGCTGTTTAGCAGGCTGGCTTTATACAATGTTACATGATTGCAGTAGGTCAAATCTGACATGGCGTTGAAAGAAAGTTTCTCTTGCAGATAATTAATGAAATGCAGCACAAAGCATGCCATCACCTAATAAAAACATCAGCTTATGAGAAATGTTTACTGCCCTTTTCAGAAACTTCCCCTTGGATTGGGGCATATGGAATATTACCTTTCATGCAGGACTCTGGCTTCCCATATAGCTTTTGAGTACTTCTGTCCCAGCTAAAGAAGAGATTCTATAAGGAAACTATTAGCCCTTGGCCAGTCTCTCAGGCTCATGATTCAAAATGACCAGCGTTCATTAAACTTTATTACCGAGCGGCATGAAGTTGCTTTGGATTAGGAGACGGCATGACCCTCTGTCCAGGTTTTTGAATGGTGCTGAAGCTTTTCATTAACCTGGAAGCCTTCTATTTACATGGTTCACAGCCTGGTCTCAGCTCACTTGGAGGTAACAAAGGGTGTCGGGACAGGAGGGCAGTGGGGGGTCCCACTCCTCTAAGGCTTCCATCTGACTCTGATCAGGCCAGCGTTTTAACTCCTGCCTCATTAGGTGTAAGAAAATGAAAATGAGTACTCGGGGGACCATAGTTCAGATTTGGCTTCATCTCTTCTTCACACCTTCTCTGGGCAGCACAGTTTCATGCGGTTTGCCAGGTTCGCCCCCTTGTTTGCACTGGCGTTGCTGGTGTCTGCCTGTCGCCAGCTTCTAGAAAGGGTACATGGAAGGGAAACAGTGATACTGTGTTCACATGTTGTCTGCACCAGGAGCAGCTCTCCGTGACAGAAGACTTGTCAGAAATAAGAAAACATTTGTGTCTCTAATGAAGGGGAGTTGTAAATTTGGAAGGACGTGTTCTTAAGATGTGACAAGAAAATAAAAGCTAAGTAAATTGATAGTAACCTGGTTATTGCTAGATTAGCATCAGTTACGACGCCTTTGAACTAGCTAACTTCTTTAGTATTGCACTGCTTCCAATGCAGGAGACCCAGGTTCGATCCCTGGGTTGGGAAGATCCCCTGGAGAAGGAAATGGTAAACCACTCCCATGGACGGAGAAGCCTGGTAGGCTACAGTCCACGGGGTCGCAGAGAGTTGGACACGACTGAGCGACTTCACCTTTACCTTAGTATTGCACAGTAGTAAAAGCTGTAGCTTTGCCCGCTTATCATGGGACAAATTGGCACTGTGTGCTTCCTGCTGTGACATATGAAAAGGACAGAATATCACCTGTGTTTGTATTTTTATCAAAAAAAATGATTATGCTTAACCTAAAGAGCTATAAGGAACCAGTCAGTCAAATCCAAACTGTGGGACATTTTACAAATAGCTGGTCTCTAGTATGAAGGTCAATATCTTAAAAGACCAAATAAAAGATCAGGGAACTCTCTTAGGTTAAGGAATACTAAACAGACATGACAGTTGAATATGATATGTGATACTGGCTGCAACAAGTGAACAAACTACAGATGATGTTATTGAGACAGTTGGGAAATTTGAATATTGATTGAATATTGGATATTATTATTGTTGTTGTTGTTGCTATTTAGTCGCTAAGTCATGTCTGCCTCTTTGCGACCCCCTGGACCGTAGCCTGCCAGGCTCCTTTGTCCATGAAATTTCCCAGACAAGAATGCTAGAGTGGGTTGCCGTTTCCTTCTCCAGGGGATCTTCCTGACCCAGGGATAGAATCCACATCTCCTGCATAACAGGCTGATTCTTTACTGCTGCGCCACTGGGGAACAGTTGAATGCACTAGCCAATATTATTGTATCAATGCTGAATTTTGTGAATGAAGAGATAGCATTTGGTTGTGTTGGAGATGTCCTGACTCTTAGGAGATACATTATGTAGTATTTAGGGGTAACGTGTCATGATGTCTTTGACTGAATATCAAGTGATTCAGCAAAATGTTCATGTTACAAAACTGTATCTATTGATACACACGCACATATGGAGTGAGAGAGAGGGAGAAGAAACATGTGTGGCAAAGTGTTGAAAACAGATAACTTTGGATGAATTTTACAAATGAGGTATATAATATATACCTCATAGCATTGTTTTAACAATTAAATGAAAATTATGTAAGCAAAATGATTAGCACACTGATTAGCAAAATGCTGCTATTTCTAACAGTGTTAACAGTAAAGTCTTGATAGCCTGGCATTCTTTAGCTCAGCCATGGAATTTCTGTCATACAATATCCTACCTGATTAGAATTCTCAGACAGCTATTGTGAATGTCTTACTTGACAGATGCATTTTTAAACCAAGGTTCTTTATAAAATTAGCCAGGCTCCAACGCTTACAGTACCAACCATGTCCCCAAGTGATTTGTTTCCTCTTAAGACCCAGGGGTCAACCCTCTCAGGATAATGGATCATGGTGCATCAGATCTGTAGTCCTGGTCTTCCTGCCTCCCTCAGCCCAGGTTTCTACTTCGATAGCATCAGGATGGAGTGCCATATGGATGTACCCTTTGATATGTCTTTCTACCCAGTTTTTATACCCATTCAACTTTGTTTTCCTGCTTAGAGCAAGGATTGCGATTTTCTTCTCACTTTATACCACCTTGTACCCGAGCCTCTTTCTCCTTTATTGACACAAAATTAGGTGCTAATAGCTCTAAGTAATAGGAAGCCCTCTTTGCCAAATCAACCAGGAGTGTAGCCTTGCAATGTCATGTGGGGCCCAAGCTCCCTCTCTCTATGACTTCTCTCTCCTTTGCTCCTTCCATCATTTTTGCAGTCACCTCATAGTGCAAAGTAGCTGCCAGAACTCCATCTATACATCCAGCTTCCAGGCCAAAAGACATGCTTCCCAGCTGAGTCAGCCCCATTCAAAGTAGCTTCTGGGGAGTCTTTGCTAATAAATACTGCCAGCATCTTGCCAAGAAGCACAGATGGTTGAGAAATGTAGTCTTTCCCCTGGTCACGTTGTTGCCCTAAAATCAGAAAACGTATCAGGAAGAAGAGAAGGAACACTGACTGGATAAGCAGCCAGCAGCCTGATGTGCCAGCATCTGAACATCATTCCCTGAGTCAGACGTTTGAGTATAGACTTTGGGCTGAGGGGGAATGCGTGAAAAATAGGACACATCTCCCATACCTCTTAATCCCTTGGAAACTTAGAAGAGGAGGCGAAAGGTGGGGGGAAATTAGAAGAAAATTTGGTGCTAATCTAAATGGAACTCAAAGAAAAGAGAGCCAAAGTCTTCAGGCAAGTTTCTGAATTTGATTTAGATAAGAGACTTGGTAAGAGAATTTTCCTAAGGAAAGCAAGAGCGCAAGTAAAGCACAGGGGGAAGCATGAGCGGACTAGTTGGCGTGCAGCGCCTCGGTCTTGTTGCTGGACGGAGGACGTGGTTTGGAGAAAAGCAGAAACTAAAGAGATAGGTGGAATGGGTATGGATTATGGAGGAGATTGAACCCAAGGCATGTGTTTGGTCCTGATGGACTAGGCACTAGGGAGCCAGTGTATTAATAACAGCGTATTAATAACAGTGTATCCTGTCCTTGAGCAGGATATTATTGAAGTGAAAGTGCCATTTTTAGGAAGTTGTTAGTTGCAAATAAAAGTAGGTGAAGAGGCTTGAGTTAGTAAATAAGTATAGTCTTGATTTACTATAGACTCTGTGTGAAGAAATCAATGGAAATTGAGAGGAAAAAATAAACCTGAAAGATATTTGAAAGAAAAATTGAGCTGGAATGATGATCATGAACTAGAAGAAAGGAAAAAAAATACAAGATGACTCTGAGGGGATAGTTGCAAATTCTGGATGATATTGTACATTTGAGGAAAAACTAACTGTAAGAGTGGGTGGAAGAGATATAGCAAAAATCATTAAGTAATTCTTACATAATTAAAAGCCCCAAATGTATTTCTGAGTGTTAGCTGAGACCTGAGCTATGCTCCTGTGTTTAGCTATGTGTATTTCTAGTTAGAACATACCTAGTAGTTTGCGTTCTTTCGAAGAGTAAAGTCTTCAGAGAAAGAGAGACAAAGATCATGTTGATACTTTGAATATACTTCGAAAAACACTAGGCATACTATGTTAAGTGAAGTCGCTCAGTTGCGTCTGACTCTCTCTGATCCTATGGACTGTAGGCCACCAGGCTCCTGCGTCCACGAGATTTCCCAGGCAAGAATACTGGAATGGGTTGCTATTTCCTTCTCCAGGAGAATCTTACTATGTTAATTTTTCATAAAAGGAAATCTCATTTACTTAAAGTTCCTAAAAGGAAAATAATTAACATTTAATTTGTGCCACAATAATAACAATAAACTAAAATATGAATCAGCATTAACACATTGCCAGACAATTCCATTTCAACCTCCAGTACTCTTATATTTAGACTCAGAGCAGTAAGTGATGTCCTCAGTTATACAGCTAAGTGGTCGAGGCACTCAAACCCCAAATACTAAGGTCAAAGCTGCCACTCGTTCTTTTCCGTACTATCCTGCTTGGCTCCTCAGTTCCTCTTCCCTTTTGTCTGGCTCATCGGATCTTCAGATCTATTGAAAAATTACTCATCTATGATTTCTGAAAGTCACAGCTTATTAAAATTTAGAAAGATTTTGTAAACCTTGTGGGTTCCACAGTTTTATTTTATAATATTCTGTGGAAGAACTTTTGGAGAGCAACATTTGGACATTCAAAGCCTAAGCTAAGGAAATTGATGCTATCACGCTATTTGAAAGGCAATACATTTCAAGAACGTTTATCTGAGTAAAGTCTGTCCAAAACAAATGGATTCTTCTGTTCTTGTTAGTGAGGCTAGTCAGGAATTTTGCTCAAGTTACTCATTTGGAGAGCTTATTTTTAATGTTGTTGAGAACGCTGAAATATTTGGTAGATAAAAGATCATTTCAACTAGGGATAGCATAACAGTTCTTTTGCTTGAGAAATTCAAAAGGCAAACAAATATATTTGTGGTTGAAATAAACTCATCCTCTCATTATCCATTAGAAAACTTTCCTATCTCTAATCACAGAGGATGACTCTCCTGAGTTAGAAAACTTTCCGATCTCTAATCACAGAGGATGGACTCTCCTGAGTTTTCCATGATGATTACTTGGATAATAACATTTCTTTAAAAATTCCTGCTTGGACTTGGTGAATTCAGTTTTCCTTTGACATGTGGCAGTGAAGGCTATCAAAGAAGGTTCTTTTGGACTTAGCTTGGTGAACCTGTTTCCCTCCTGGAAGGTCACCCTGTAGTGCCAGCTGTGGGATGGCTAGGGCCTGAGTCATCAGGTTCCAGTCCATTTCTCACCAGCTTTTGACCATTTCCCAGAAGCGAACAAGATCCTCTAAATCTCTAGAGGGTCTTTTCTTTTGCTTAGGAGCTTTGTGTCCTAGTTATAATTGTCAACGTTTGACTGGATTTGGGCAGACAGGGAAATTTGTTTCAGATATGTCATGTTAATGTTTCAGAGGAAAAGGGTGTCATTTGAAATTAAGAGTGTGACCTTTTACTAAATTGACCTCTAGGGAAGTTAATTTAGTTCCCTTTGATCAGTTCCATTTAAGCGATGGAGATGATTTACCTGCCAGTTATTGTTTAAACAAAACTGATTGTTTTCATTCCCAGTTTTGTGTTCCTGGGAAAAAATACCCAGCTCATAGTGAATATCCAATGAATGTTTATTAAATTCCCCTAGTACAGTATGGGATTCTCTGGTCAGCTCAGCTGGTAAAGAATCCACCTGCAATGCAGGAGACCCTGGTTGGTTTCCTGGGTTGGGAAGATCCCCTAGAGAAGAGATAGCCTACCCACTCCAGTATTCTCGGGATCCCCTGGTGTCTCAGATGGTAAAGAATCTACCTGCAATGGGGGAGACCAGGGTTGGGAAGATCCCCTAGAGGAGGGCATGGCAACCCACTTCAGTATTCTTGCCTGGAGAATCCCCATGGACAGAGGAGCCTGGTGGGCTACAGCTCATGGGGTTGCAAAGAGTTGGACACAACTGAGTGACTAAGCACAGCACAGTACAGTACGTACAAATGCAAATGATGTTTCTAGAATTTGGCTTGAGAGATGCGTTCATGTATTAAGACCAGAGGGATTTATAATAAAATTTGTCAATATAATTTAAATGAGAGCCTCTCATGGTTGCCTGTAAATGCACTTTAATTAAGGTTTAATAACCTTCAGAAAATAGAAAATTAAGTAAGTGATTTTGGAAAACCTCCAGTGACTCTTTTAAAGGAGACATCAAATAAAAAATATACTAAACATATTTTATGTAGCAATTATGTAGATTAAAGAACTTCATTCAGGTGCATGCTTTTTGGCAGATTATAGAATGCACACTCCATGCAAGTGAAATGCTGAAAAAGGTACTAACCTTGTAATAACTTGAACTTTCCATTGAGAATACTAGATGTGCTGGGTATAATGTACTTAGCCAATTAAAATGCTTATTAAAAGGGAAAGGTGTGTTTCTTCTGGCAAGTACTGCCTACTAACAAGTGAATAAGGCTTCCCACTCAACTTTAGAGATGAGCATCACTATTTCACACTACCATGAAGAGACAGGCTAGCTAATGTATCAAATAATATCTCCCTATTACTGTAGCCTGGAATATCAGTCAAAGGAATGTAAATTGCCTCTGACAAGGATCTTTCCCATCTTCTAGCCCCCATAAATTTGCTTTTTCCCATCTCAAAAATTGATTTTCTGGAGACCAGGCCATCTTTCTGGGATGTCAAACTTATGATGTCATGTCCTGTTCTTTACACCCCATCTGCATTACCTCAAGTCATGCTCTATGAGTCTGTATTATAGTTCTTATTTATGGAGCAAAAGCTACACAATCTGGTAGAAGAGAGGTGGGCAGCCGGAGCAGATGCCGTGTGTCCTGGTGTAGCTGCCCAAAGACCCCAGCGGGGCTGTGCAGCTGCCAGGACTGGTGCCGGAGAAGGTACCAACATGCAGAACTGTAGCTCTTTTATAATTGGCACTATTTCATTCTTCCTGGAGCCAGCAGGACATCTTTACAGTCCTCTGGGCCTGTCTGTTTTCCATCTGAACTCTACATCCGCAGGTCGAAATCCTCACCCAGAGGGGAAAGCTGGGGGGAGCCCTGGCACCTGTGAGCACTCCGCCTGCCTCTGGCCATCCCCATTCCTTCATAGTCCTGCCTCTTGAGTCTGACATAATTCCCTCCATGAGTAACCTTGATGTCTGTGGTACCAGCTTAGTTTAAGAACCGTGATCATAAAAGCACTTGCCCACGTCAATCTTCCATGGGGAAAGCTGCGGCACACCTGGATCGCTAATCCCTTCATAGGCCTGATGATGCCCTGGTTCCCCGTGCTTGTTGCTAGTGCAAACCTGGAGCCCATGTGCAGGCCCCACTGCCCAGGCATGGGGTGGGGGAGATAGTAACAGGCACTGGGTCACAGGACCAAACTGTTGCTGACACATCATAAGAAAACTATATTGTGCTTTCCCATAAGGTTCATAGTTTGAACCAAGTAGTGTTGTAGCAAATACCAGTGGGTGTCCTAGGCATTCCATATCTCCTCCTGCTACTTATTAGCACCTTGCAGAAGTAGCAGGTCTCACTGTGGCAGCAGTTGGTCCATTCAACAACAGAACAGCTTCTTAACAAAAGCACTCTTAACTTATACTAAACACTCTTAAATTTTGACTTCATAGATAACAGGAACCACATGTTCTGTGGATCCATTATATTTTCGTTTCTCCAAACGCTGTACAGTGGAATCAGGATATGGTCAACTGGCTGATACTGGTTAGATTCGATTTTGCCAGTAGGAGCTGTGTTCACACTGTGAAGGTATTTGGTCAGACTCTGGAGGGAGGGGATGCAAAGGTAAATTGAGATGAACTCCCTACTCTGAGGGAGCTTATAGTCAAGTAGCAGAAACAAGACAAGTGCTTGGAAACCACGTTGAAAGGAGGCAATGGTAAGTGCCATTCAGAGGAGGGAGGGACCGCTCCAAAAGAGAGGGGCCACTCTAACCCCCTAGCAGGAAAAGATGATCCTCTGAGAATGAAGATCGAGAAAAGTCAACAGATTTGATGCCTAGGAATACACATACCTGTTCTTTTTAAAGGCTCTGTTGAGAAAAGGATACTTTTATCTAGAAAATCAGAAATCTCTCTGAACACATATTTTAACAGGTGATAAGCTATTAAACTTGTGCTTAGAAGCTACTAGGTCCTTGTGAGTTTGTCAAGATTGAATTGTGTCGTTTGCGTTTTCTGGAGAGTGCCTTTTTTGTGGGCTAAATATTTGTGTTAAGACATTCCTACCTCTTGGCATTGTGTCTATTCAGAGGCTTTATGACCAAAACAAGGTTTCTGCAGGGAGGCAGGGGCCCTATGGAGATAAAAATGCCTTATGTTTCTCTGCAGGAGGTCAAGCTCTCTCAGACGAGTTTAATAGCCATTCATGCACTGAGAAGATCTTATCTCGTGTCCTATTGGTTCAGGGTCACTTGCTGGCTTACATTATATTGAAATGTGGGCAGAGAGAGGGAGTAATTTGTTAATGTCATGTAGGATGAACTTGGTTAGAAAGGGAAGTGTACCCGTTTTATAATAACACAAGTGTTTCCTTGCTAATCCCTTGGCAGGTTCATTATCTGTGCAGCCCCGGGCCATGGTTAGCCTATCGTGAAAGTGAAATTTAACCCTCAGCATGAAATTAATCCTCAAAGACTTATGTCTGCTCAGTCTAAAAATAATACATTCTAAGTGATTTTATAATCCCTGATTCTTTCTTTATTGCATAGGTGCTAAATTGTTATCAAGATGTTATAGAGCACACTAGGAAGTTGATTTTTGTTTACTGGGGAAAACTGGACAAATCTATAACAAAGAGATTGATTTCCCAGTTCAGAGTTGCGGTTGTAAACCTGACATAGTTGGATGGCTGTATTTTTAGCCCTAATAGAGTTACCATTTGTTGGTGATCATACTCATGTTTGCTCTATGTTTTACCTAACATATGTAGGAATAAAAAATTTTAAGAAATGTATCACTTGACGAGGAGGATCTTTCCTTCAGCTTATTGACATTCGACATGGGAAAACTGGGAAAAACTGGGAGGATGCCAAATAAGTGTGAAAGGTTCCTTGTGGAGTCAGGAAACCTTTAACAAGGGTTTAAGAGTGAAAGGAAGTGAGGCTGTGTCCCTTTTCCTGTTTCACAAGACAAGGCTCTATTCTTAGCCTTTTTGTGTATCTTTCTTTCCAAGGTGTATGGTCAGTTAGGGAGAGAGGGAGAAGAGAGATTAGGATTGAGAAATGGTGGAAGGGAGCCAACATTTACTATGTACAAAAACACAGACTGAGCATTTTACACACATTATCTTATTTAATCCTCACTGCAAATGACAAAGGTAGGTATCATTTTTCCAGATAAACAGAGAAGTTTACATTTCCTGCCCAGGTTTGTATAGTGGGTAACATAGTCAAAATTTGAGTACAGGTCTGTATAACTCCAGAACATTTTCTATTTCCACTGTATCACAGAAGCTGATTCTAAGAAATGATAAAAGATTTGGAAAATCAATGAAACCTTCCCTGATTGAAATTCAATCCCCTCCCCAAATATAAGAGATCCTTGAAGTTTACCTGGTTGCAGCCTAGAATATTAATGCTCCTCTCTGCTAATTTGTGATTTCTTTTAATGCAACATGATGACTTATTTTTACCATATTTATAATTTGCCTACAATTCCATATACTGCATAACTACAAAATTAGTTCATACTTTAACTCATAACGCTTTAAAAGGTGGTTGTGAGATAGATGCCCAAAAGGCTCAAGACTGGAGGATAGGTGCACATGCAAATTCACAGAATTCTCTATTCTTAGGTATTTCAAAGAAATCGAGGGTCTCCTGAAGTTAAGAACTACATGTTGCTTTAATTCAGGAAATGCACAATTATTCTAGTTAGGTTCAATCACTCACTCATGTCTGACTCTTTGCGACCCCATGGACTGCAGCATGCCAGGCTTCCCTGTCCTTCACCAACTTCCAGAACTTGCTCAAGCTCGTGTCCATTGAGTTGGTGATACCATCCAACCATCCCATCCTCTGTTGCCCCCATTTCCTCCTGCCCTCAATCTTTCCCAGGATCAGGTTCTTTTCAGATGAGTCAGCTCTCTGCATCACGTGGACAAAGTATTGGAGTTTCAGCTTCAGCATCAGTCCTTCCAATGAATACCCAGGACTGATCTCCTTTAGGATGGACTGTTTGGATCTCCTTGCAGTCCAAGGGACTCTCAAGAGTCTTCTCCAACACCACAGTTCAAAACTATCAGTTCTTCGGTGCTCAGCTTTCTTTATAGTCCAACTCTCACATCCATACATGACTACTGGAAAAACCATAGCTTTGACTAGACTGAACTTTGTTGGCAAAATCATGTCTCTGCTTTTTAATATGCTGTCTAGGTTTGTCATAGCTTTTCCTCCGAGGAGCAAGCATCTTTTAATTTCATGGCTGCAGTCACCATCTGCAGTGATTTTGGAGCCCCCAGAATAAAGTCTGTCACTATTTCCCATGAAGTGATGGGACCGATGACATCATCTTAGTTTTCTGAATGTTGAGTTTTAAGCCAGCTTTTCCACTCTCCTATTTCACTTTCATCAAGAGGCTTTGAGTTCCTCTTCACTTTCTGCCATAAGGGTGGTGTCATCTGCATATCTGAGGTTATTTATATTTCTCCCGGCAATCTTGATTGTAACTTGTGCTTCATCCAGCCTGGCATTTCACATGATATACTCTGCATATAAGTTAAATAAGCAGGGTGACAATATACAGCCTTGACGTACTCCTTTTCCAATTTTGAGCCAGTCTGTTGTTCCATGTCCAGTTCTAACTGTTGCTTCCTGACCTGCATACAGATTTCTCAGCAGGCAGGTCAAGTGGTCTAGTATTCCCATCTCTTTCAGAATTTTCCACAGTTTCTTGTGATCCACACAAAGGCTTTGGCATAGTCAATAAAGCAGAAGTAGATGTTTTTCTGGAACTCTCTTGCTTTTTTGATGATCCAACAGATATTGCCAATTTGAACACAATTATTAGAAGTCCACCCTTGCTTCATTATCAACTGCCACAATTTTAAATGATTTTACAGAGGAGGTGGACTTTTCAAAGAATTACAGCTATCCTTGTGTGTTTCCGTACTTTGCCAATATATGTGTGTGTGCTTAGTCGTGTCCGACTCTAAGACCCTTATGGACTGTAGCCCACCAGGCTTCTCTGTCCATGGGATTTTCCAGACAAGAACACTGAAGTGGGTTGCCATGCCCTCCTCCAGGGGATCTTCCAGACCCAAGGATCAAACCCACATCTCCTGGGCCTCCTGCCTTGGCAGGCAGATTCTTTACCATTGAACCCCCTGATAAGCCCTTACTTTGCCAAATCCCTTATCAAATTTGTTTTCCAGATATTGGTTCTCTCATGCCTGGCCTATTTTAACATCCTTTTTTGCTATTGCTTCCTGTTGGTTGACGTTGCCTGTCACTCTGCTGCGGGAGGAAATGAAATTGGTCTGGCACAGTTTTCCCTTCACTGAGCCAAGTTCAGTGGATGCCAATGCCCTTTCCTAAGTAGACACAAATCAACTATTTGATAATTTACTTTCACTTCAGCTTACTGTTTAGATACTTACTTCTTTCTGACTCTACAAGTGTACCTTTTTGTAAATTTCTCAAACATTCCTCCTAAGCTTTCAAAATCATAAACTTAGTTCTTAGGAGAAAGTAAGTAGCCCTTACTGGTATATGCATCAATTCAGTTCAGTTCAGTCACTCAGTCATATCCGACTCTTTGCGACCCCATGAATCACAGCACGCCAGGCCTCCCTGTCCATCACCAACTCCCGGAGTTCACTCAAACTCATGTCCATCGAGTCAGTGATGGCATCCAACCATCTCATCCTCTGTTGTCCCCTTCTCCTCCTGCCCCCAATCCCTCCCAGCATCAGGGTCTTTTCCAATGAGTCAACTCTTCACGTGAGGTAGCCAAAGTATTGGAGTTTCAGCTTCAGCATCATTCCTTCCAAAGAACACCCAGGACTGATCTCCTTTAGAATGGACTGATTGGATCTCCTTTAAAAACTCTGACAGGCTCTTTTCTGTGCTGGTTTAACTTCCCATTTACCCATGATATCACTTTGCTCATTGCCCAGAACTATCCTTCCCTGCATTACAAGTTAATGGCTTCCAATAAGTTTTCTTCATTTAACCCCATATTTTCTCCAGCCCATCAACTCAATTTGTATATCCTATCTCCTCTAAGCATTCATTTATATTCTCTCTGTGTAAAATTTATTTTAATAGTGCTGCTGACTGATTTTCAAACTTCCTTGTTTTTCATCTATTTTTAGTGTTCTTATGGCAGGTATAGTTTGCTGTGCACTTTGTAGATGGATTGAAAATTTAACTTTGATAGACTTATATGGAAGTTTTACATTTTAGTGAAATTAGTATTTTTTTCTAATTTTAAGCAAAGTAAAGTTATTCAAATTCTAGTAAATGAGTACTTACTTTATTAGGGTTTATAGAGTCTGATAAAATGTTCTTTATTGTTTAATCACACAAATAGAGAGTGGCCTCCACTTTGCTTTCTGAAAGTTGTTTCATCATTGTAGAGTACCACAAGGTGTTCCTTTGAAGTGATGATTTTCATAAGGGTAGAAACAGTCATTTATAGTATTTTAAAAAAATGTAAAAAGGCATAAAGCTGAAAATAGGCAGTAAAAATTTGTTGCAGATAGATTCTTTTGAGTACCCAAGAATGCCTTCTTGTTGGCATTTGTTTATAATTTTGTCTGTTTTTCTAAAATTACTTCCAAACTGTCAGCCTGAAGAAAAGCGTGAAAAAGTGTAATAATCACACTTCAGGTCTGTTAAGTTAATACAGAATATTATGGAAAATTGTTTTAACTCTTGAAAATCCCTCTACAACTATAAAAGTGCAAATGAGATTGTCCCTGCTGTTTTAGCCAGGCCTGTGAGCCTCAAAGCAATAGGATATTTATAAGAAAATTCCAGACATAGCAGTACTGCCATGATCCATATGACCCAAACTTTCCAGTTTTCGTCTCTTGTCCTGCCTAAGGAAAAACAAAGAGGCATTACATTTAAATTGGAAGTTCTCAAGTCATTGTTATAACTTGTAATGAAGATAAGGGTATAGAGTCAGCCAGTTGATTTGGAAGAAAAAAGCACTTTTAATTTTCATTATACTCTGGTGATTTTCAAGGCACTATCTCTCCAAAAATAGCTCCCACTTCTCTCCAGCACTGTCCTGAGAAACTGGCTCTTTCTGTTTTTCAGTGAGGGATTTGGTTTTCTTTTAAGTCTATGCTGACAGTTCCTCAAGTTTAGAAGATTCTGATTACCTAGCTAAGACACAGGATGGAAATGGCTTGAGCATATCTCTGTATTGATCTTTCTCAAGTTTTATACTTGGAAAAGACTGTGTTGGTATCTTCAGCTGGGACTCATATAGCTTGAAGGAAAAGAACATTGTGTATTTAAGAGTCTTTTCGATGTTTCTAATTTGATTTGGAATTTAATTCAGTAGATTCCAATTTGGATTTCTCAGAAAACATTTTTGCCAGCCTTATGTGGCTTCATTCTAAGGGTTGATGCATCTCATGAAAAATTGTTGGAGAGATATCAAGGAGACATTTTCATCTTTAATCAGTTCAAAATTGGCATAATAAAATTAACTTGTGGTGGAAACTCATTTTACTTTAAACCTAGGTAAACAACTGAAGTAAGTGGGGGAACTATATACAACAAGTAACACTAAGCTTATAAGAGGAATTTGAAATTCAGGATTTCTTCCCAATATCATACCTACTCTACATATTAGAGATGGTCTCCCGATGACCTGATAATGCTACATATATTAGGATGCGTGCATGCATGTGTGTGCACTCAGTCATGTTCAACACTGTGAGCCCATGGACTATAACCTGCCAGGCCCCTCTGTCCATGGAATTTTCCAGGCAAGAACACTGGAGCAGGTTAACATTTTCTTCTCCAGGGTGCAGCTGCACGCAAAAAATAAACTAGCATTTTAGCCTAAAGTGTTCACTTTTTAGCCAGAGCTTTCTGATGGAAATATAATATGGCCATATACATAATTTAAAATTTGCTATCAGCCACATTTTAAAAGTAAAAACTAGATTTTTACTACAGTGTATCTTTTGGGATCCAATAGGTAAAATGTAGTCCTAGCAAAATGATGCAGTTGTGTTTAATGGGAAAATATTTAATACTTTTTGAGCTCTTAAATTTAAATCTAGATTAATTAAAATAAACCTATTTGCCCAGTTGCACTACCCACATTTCAACTGCTCAGTAGCCACATGTGATTAGTGGCTATATTGAACAAGGTAGTTTTAAAATCCACAAGCTTGTGGATTTCACTCAGAGTTCTAATGCTATTTTAATGATCTTTTTGTATGTAGTTACTGTTTAGAAGAAACATGATAAAACAAAGATAAATTGCTTTCTATACGTCCACTGGAAATCAGTGTAAATAAAATTCTTTTGTGCTGCACTGATTTCTAAGCACACATTTATTTCCCATGATTTTAGCTGTCCTCTGCTTCTCTGTGTTGGAAGTCTTGCAAGGATGGAGGGATAGAAATTGTGGCCATGTTATCAATCTGTGACTTTTAAAACCACTCTTAACCCCATCATGAAGTTCTAGTAAACCTAAGCTTTCCCTTACATTTCAAGTAATGAAATTGATGATGTAGGATGCTGAGGAGGGGTTGGTGTGGGTTTTATCATGTATGGTAAAGGGCAGTGGTAACATTCCTTAAGAATATATTAATTTGGAAAAACACTTATCTTACAATATTGACCTTTTTTCATCCTATATAAGACATGCAACTTTAAAACTAAGTAGAGTGAAAATCTATTTTCTCCCATTTTGTGTTTTCCCAGAGAAGTGCGAGTGCTTTCTAGATTCCCATTTCCTGAAATAAGAAAAAGGATACAACTGTTATCACCAGAGTCTTAACTAGCATCCTAGAGCAAAATGGGACTTCCTAGATGGCTCAGAGGGTAAAAAATCTACCTGCAAGGCAGGAGACACAAGAGACACAGGTCTGATCCCTGGGTCAGGAAGATCCCCTGGAGAAGGAAATGGCAACCCACTGCAGTATTCCTGTGTGAAAAATCCCATGGACAGAGGAGCCAGCTGGCTACAGTCCAAGGGGTCACAAAGAGTCAGACATGGCTGAGCAACTAAGGACCAGGATAAAATATTTAGAGAAAAAATAAGCCCTTCGAAGGGAATGTTTGGATTCTGTACCTGGCTATTCACACAGTCTTCATAATCCCTCAGGTTACATGCTTTACTGAGACTGCCTGTCCCCCCACACCCATATGTGAGGCACTTTTCACACTGAATGGAAGTGATGAGATGTTCGGTTTAATAATAATACTTTCCCATTCAATTTGATGCTTATATAGCATCTTTTGCCGGGAACCAATGGCAGAGGGGCTTCCCACGTGGCACTAGTGGTAAAGAACCCACCCACCGATGCAGGAGATATAAGAGATGCGGGTTCCATCCCTGGGTCGGGAAGATCCGCTGGAGGACGAAATGGCAACCCGCCTCAGTATTCTTGCCTGGAGAGTCCCGTGGACAGAGGAGCGAGGAGGACTACAGTCCATGGGGCTGCCAAGAGCTGGACGCAGCGGAAGTGACTGAGCACAACGGCAGTAAAACAATGTTCATGATACCAGAAAAACCTGAAAGAGAAAACTGTGATTAGATCTTTGGATGCAAATTCTGTATGACATATTCATAGCATATCCAGGTTGGTTACAAAGTTGGTTTTCTGTTTGTTTGTTTTTCCATAAGAAGTAACATAGCAGAACTTCTGTAGTGATTTCCACTTTTTTCTCCCTTTTTGTATTTATGAACATTTCTATTTTTAAATGTAAAGAATTGAATTCTAAATGGGGTACTGGGAATACGCACTATTGACAGGGCGTGATCCTGCGAAAAGCAGTATGTTCTGTCAGTAGTGAAGCAGCCCAGGAGGGAAAAAGATGCAGCAACAGATGATGGCAATCATATAGCTGAAGAGGAGTGAAAGAGAGAAGGGAAACTTTTATCAGAAGAAATGAAGAGCTACTGTTTGGTCGACATGTTCTGGGGATGCCTGCATGTTCCTCCTTTACAATTTGCCACCACTCAATGGCTCTACTCATGGGGTGGGCTGGATGGCCATGTTTGTACAGTAACTCCATCCCTTGAATGCAGCCACGTGAGCCAGGGATAGATTGCTGACTCCTAGAGAATACTATCTGTGATGTGATTTTGCAGTGAGAAAACAATAGGAAGCAGAACTCTCAAACTGGGACAATTTGAAGAGGGTTTATAAATGGATTCATTATAAAGAGTATGGGCAGGGTATAAGGAAATTACAAGGAAGAATTCAGGATTCTGGGGCTACCAGCAGGAGGAAGTAGAGCTGTTCCCTCTGCCTAAATTCAAAGGTGTGTGTGAAGGGAAAGGTTACCAAAACTTGAAAGATGAAAGTCACGAAGAAAGAGCTCCTTGAGAGGAGCGGTGAACTTGTGTTGACAGAGACAAGCCTGAAGAAGTCTCACAGGAAGGAACCAGACAAATAAATGTTCCCAACTCATTTTCCTCCCATCTTGTCACCTGCCAGGGCTTCTCATTGACCAAATCCAACTGGAAGGCAGAGAACATAGTAGTCTTTTGATGTAATCAATTCAGATCACCTCTCAGGGCAGTAAACAGGGTGGAGAAGAGTGGAGAGCAGGTCTGAAGGCACAGACTGGAGGGATTTGGCACAAGTAGTGGCAGAGAACAGTAAGCAGCAGGCCCAGCATTTGTGCCCTATTATTCCAAAGCTGGGGTTGCTTCGTCAAGGTCAGTGCTATGGAAAAGAAGGAAGTATAAGTAAGCAGAAGGAGCTGTCTGCAGAGAGGACACGGAGGGAGACAGAGACAGTGCAGTGCTGATCTCTGGATCAGTTAAGGCAAATCTAGCTGCAGTAACCAATAAACCAAATTTCAGTAGTGCTGCTGCTAAGTCGCTTCAGTCGTGTCCGACTCTGTGACCCCACAGATGGCAGCCCACCAGGCTCCTTGTCCCTGGGATTCTCCAGGCAAGAACACTGGAGTGGGTTGCCATTTCCTTCTCCAATGCATGAAAGTGAAATCACCCAGTCGTGTCCGACCCTCAATGACCCCATGGACTGCAGCCTACCAGGCTCCTCCGTCCATGGGATTTTCCAGGCAAGAGTACTGGAGTGGGGTGCCATTGCCTTCTCCGAAGTATACTCATACAGTAGCCCAATTTAGGAGGTTTCCTCAGTGTGTGATTTAATGATCCAGGCTCCTTCCATCTGGTGGCTGTGCACTCATTAGAGCTTGGGAGCTCTCTGCTTCCATCTTGCAGGTGATACAGATTTGATGTAAGATGCACACAGTCAGACACGACTTAAGTGACTTAGCAGCAGCAGCAGGTAGTCTTGATGTAAAGGTATTTTGCAAGGACCACTCAAAAGAAGCAATAAGATAGAGACTGCAGAAGCCCCACTCACTTCTTTAAAACCTCAGTCTGGAAGTACCATACATTACTTTTTCACTGAAAAGAACAAGTCAAATGACCTACACCAGGATGTACAGAGGGCTGGAGATGTACTTACTCTCTGGTTGTGCAGGTGTCTCCCAGCATCAACTTTATACAAGGAATCACTTCCACAACAGCCCCTGATGGATTCCCACATCCCAGTCCCAATTCCCAGGAGACCAGAGTTCATGGCACCTCCTTGACACAGATGGTCTCTGTAGTGACCACTTGCCCCTGATATGACATCTGTCACATGGCAGTCCTGGCACCCAAAGCCCTTGGTGAAGCCACATTCGTTTAGCATAGGTATTGCAATATAAAAAAGGCATCTGTAAAAAAAGGCATCTGTTTATGTCTTCAGATTTCTAGAATGTTTAAATATGATATTTAAAAAACATTTTTGTTTTTCTTCTTTGTATCTAAAAGTGTGATATCTCAATTGTATGCTTGTTTACCTGTATACATGTAAACTTTCATAGATTGTATAGCTTTTTCATTCTCATGTAGTTAGCTTAAATTCAACCTGACCCAAGTAATAGTAATATATATACATACATATTATAGCATACTGTACCATACATAGGGGCTTCCCTGATGGCTCAGAAGGTAAAGAAACTGTCTGTGATGCAGGAGACCTGGGTTCAATCCCCGGGTTAGAAAGATCCCCTAGAGAAGGGAATGACTACCTACCCCGGTATTCTTGCCTGGAAAATTCCATGGACAGAGGAGCCTGGCTGGCTACAGTCCATGAGATTGCAAAGAGGTAGTAGACACTGAGAAATTAAGTGTCACTCCACTTTCATACATCATATATATATATACATATCTATAAGAACCAGTCTTCATTGCAGAAAGTTCTCTTGGCATTGCATATTTAAAGTTGTGAATATACTGACTTCACCATTGAAAATGCTCATTTCTCTACTTCTTTTATTCAAAAAAGTTGTCTGCATTCAAGGGAATGAAAAAAATAGGGACTACTTTCCATCTCTTCTATAAATTATATCAAGATTTCTTTTAATAGAGAGTTCAAAGTATGGAATTGCAGCTGTCCTGTGATTTTTGCCAGAATCTGACCTAACACAAATGAGTAAGAGTGGGCTTAGCAGTTCCAGAAGTATTAGAAGTATTTGTACTGGGAAGTACAGTATTTTACAGTGTTTCTTTCCCTTTCTTTTTCCCTTCTTCCCTACCTCCCTCTATTCTCCCTTTGTTTCCTTCTCTCCCCTTCCTTCTTTCTTCCTTCCTCTCCTCTTTCAATACCTCCTCTCGTGCAGCACCAGTAGCGCCAACAGAAAGCCACGGGGATTTGGCCAGATTTCTGAAAATATATATATTTTTAAAAAGTTTTCAAGCTAAACATGCATCTGTGAGAATCTAAATAACAGACACTGCTAGTCCATAATGCAGAAATGGAAAACAAACATACAAAAAAAAAAAAAAAACAAACTAGAAGGGCATTTTATTTCAAGAAACAAACAAATGAAATCCACCAAATAAATAGGGAAGCAGAATGCAGAAGGAATCATTATGGCTGAGGTCAGCTGGGCTATGTGTCCTCATTGTGTTATAAATTAATTCTTGTTTGGCTTCCAGGAGCAATAGAACTCTTTATGAACTCCTCAAAGTGGAGGAATCCCAAAGAAATAGGCACTTGGAAGCAGGGCCATCCTCCCACCAGGAGGAGGGACTCTAGCTGCCTGGGGTGCTCTCCCTCAGCGTGACCCCAGCACCAGGGGAGATACCAGAGGAAACCAGACGCTGGCTGTCCCTTCTTCCTCTCAGCACAGCTCATTCTCAAGGAAAGTTCAAACTCAGCCAGAGGCCACTTATCTCAGAACCTCAGTTCTGACTCAGAACTGAGACACAGATATAGAAATGGTCACTGGACAGCCAGCTTGTATGTTTTACAGGGAAGGTACTGATGTCTGTGTGCTTGATTCATAGTATGGCCCCTCCAGCCCTCACTGAGAGGCATGACCCAGCTGGTTTATCTGGTCCTTGGTTCACTATTGGGTGTAAGTGATGAATTAAAGGTCATGGGAGGGATGCAGGAGAGAAAAGTGGGAGAAGGAGAGGGAGCAAGGAGAGTGCGTAGGGGCAGACACACTGATGGGCAAGAAAAGATAGCTCATTGCCTAGCAAGAACGGGGTGAACAAAACCATCTTAGGAAAACCAAAAACTAGAAAAGCATTATGGGGCCATTAGTGCAAGGACTAGCCTGCTAACACCTTGCAAGGCTTGATGAGATCACTGCAACAGGATGGGAGAGTGGTTTCTATTTAGAAGGTCCCTTCCAACCCCAGACACTACAAAAATGATGTGTGTGGGGAGGGGTTCCCAGTGTACTGTTCAAGGGAGCAAGCAAGAACACAACAAATCTGGGAATACTTGCCTGTTATTAATGTTTTAATGCTTCATGTTTGTCTCCTATTAGAATGCAAACATCTGTAAGAAGGTCAGTGTCTAAGTTAAGCAGAGTCTCACACCCAAGTGCCCCAGATAGAATAGGCATTCTGGAAGTGCTAGTTGGCTTGAATTCTCTGTAAATTTCACTGTATAAAAGAACACTTTTTTTTTTTATATTCAGTTTTAAGATATCACTTGTGATGGGAGGGACTAAAACTCCAAATGTTTAAGTCTATTTTTCACACTTTAGAATTCATGTTGATTAAATGAATGAGAGTGAATGGCGTTTCACTGGAGACAACCAAAACGCACCCTAGCAAAATTCTGAAGGAGGGTTTTATTTATTTATTTATTTATTTATTTTAATTGGCAGTTAATTACTTTACAATATTGTATTGGTTGGTTGAAGGAGGGGTTTTAAATTCATATATTTACTATAGGTTTCTTATGTGGGTATCATTTTATGTGAATGTCTTATGTTCAGTCTTTAAGATTTTAGGGAATCTAGATTAACCAAGATACCTGGTTATCTGCATCTTAAATTGTAGAACAGAGAGTTATTATTGAAAAAACTAATTGCTTTAAAAAGTGAAGTTAGCTTTATTAAGAAGCTGCTTAGTTGGAATTAGATCAGCATTTGATAATATTAAATGACTTGCACTGTCTTGAAGTGCTTTGTTACCTGCCAAAGTACCCATCTATAATTCAACCAAAAGCATTAGTTGTCTTTTATTAAACATTTGGTTAATTAATGAAACACGGATTTCTGTACAAGTTCTGTGAACAAGTTAGGCCTTCTCCTGGGTGGAAATAATTCACATATCTTTTCTGTTTCTAGCATTCTAAGTGATTATTAATTCTTTTTGGCATGTTATTTGATGATAATAATGAAACCACATCCTTCAACAAGGGCACTCTCGAGCATGGGTTCATTGACATAATGGAGTATTCATCCTTAAAAGTTATTAGTTGAGAGAAGGAGAAAGTGAGCAAAAGAATTTATAGAGTTAGTAGATAGTGGCCTTGACAATATTTTCCACGCACACATTGGGCACTTAAAACACTTGGAAATAAATCCCACAGAATAGATGCTAGATAAACATAGAAAGGGTATTTTTGATCCAGAATGTATCAGTCCAGCTGTCTACAATGAGAGGGCTGAAAGGAATCACTTGATGTCTTTGCTCTTCAAATAGAACTGAAATTCTTCTACCAAAGATGTCCTGCCCACTTTCCCCAGGCAGAGATTTCTCTCCATCCATAGTGTATATCCCTGACAAGGAGAGATCAAATTAAGTGGACACAGTTGCCTTTCATTTGGTGGTGTGCATGTAACATTACTCCATTTTTAACAAATGAAAAAGCTTGAGTTCAGAATAGTGATTTTTACTGATCTTTCACTGAGTTAGAGAGACAAATTTCTAGTACAACTGAGAGACTCCAGGAAACCTACTCCCTCCAGTCTGATGCCTTTGTAGCTCCAGGCTGATACTTTTCTTTTTCTTTCTTTTTTTTTTTTTTTCATTTTTCAAGTGATTTTAACCCTTGAATAGAAGGAACTATGAAACCCCACCCTGAGATGAGAGGAAAAATGTAAAAATGCAATCAGAGTTAAAAGTGGTTTACAAGTAAGCAGGATTGTTAATACTTGGGGGTCATTTTCAGGTCCTATCCCCCATGAAATGCTTTTGAAAACTGTGTCCTCATTTGGAATCAATAACTCACCCATATCTTGGTAACAGATGAGGCCAATCTTGATATAAAAATATAAACTTCCCTTGAAATTTTCCTCAACTTTGATAAGCATATGCATGTTTTCTTCATTAATAGCCAAGTTTATTATCTCCATTCTTCAAATTTCTTTCTAGCATAAGCATTTATGCTTATGATTACAAAGAAACCACCCACACTTTTCATCTTTCTTTCTTTGACATTATTGAAAAGCAGCCTTTCTTATCAATACTAAGTAAACTATAAAATAGGCACATTTGATAAGTTAAAATAACATGGATTGTATATGTTAGGTCTCTAAGGACATCTTCTCTGACATTCCCCTAACTGGGACCCAGGCTTATGGTCTCTAATGCATAATTAATTTCTGTCAAGTGGCTGTGTTCCCAGGTCCAGCAAAAAGATTCTGGTAGATTTGACTGTTTTTTAATTCCCTGTTCCGGAAATCTTTTATGAAGGCTAGAAACCAAGAATTTCAGTACCATCCAGAGCAATGAGCCGAGGTTCAAGAATGCTGAGGTAAGAATGATGTCGTGTGGTCTGCTGTCCTGAGGTGGTAGGTGCTATTGGTGAACATCGGAAAGTTGTGAACCTAAGTTGGGAGCGGTGGAAAGGGGAGGACCAGAGAGAAAAAACATAGCTAACTTTTTGGGGGATGGTTCAAATTTTTAAAACTGCAATTATTATGGGACTATGGGGAAACTGTGATACTTATCATGACTGTGGTTATTTTAATATTTGATTGCTGATTTTGATGTAGCCCTCTCTGTGTTCATCACCTTGGTAATGGGTTTCCATTGAGTTAGACAAGGCTGTAGTCCATGTGATTAAATTGACTAGTTTTCTGTGACTATGGTTTCAGTGTGTTTGCCCTCTGATGCCAGTGTTAGACTTTATTTTGGGGGCTCCAAAATCACTGCAGATAGTGATTGCAGCCATGAAATTAAAAGACGCTTACTCCTTGGAAGGAAAGTTATGACCAGCCTAGATAGCATATTCAAAAGCAGAGACATTACTTTGCCGCCTAAGGTCCGTCTAGTCAAGGCTATGGTTTTTCCAGTGGTCATGTATGGATGTGAGAGTTGGACTGTGAAGAAGGCTGAGCGCTGAAGAATTGATGCTTTTGAACTGTGGTGTTGGAGAAGACTTGAGAATCCCTTGGACTGCAAGGAGATCCAATCAGTCCATTCTGAAGGAGATCAGCCCTGGGATTCCTTTGGAAGGAATGATGCTAAAGCTGAAACTCCAGCCACCTCATGCAAAGAGTTGACTCATTGGAAAAGACTCTGATGCTGGGAGGGATTGGGAGCAGGAGGAGAAGGAGATGACAGAGGATGAGATGGCTGGATGGGATCACCAACTTGATGGACATGAGTTTGAGTGAACTCTGGGAGTTGGTGATGGACAGGGAGGCCTGGCGTGCTGCAGTTCATGGGATCACAAATAGTCGGACGTGACTGAGTGACTGAACTGAACTGAATGGTTTTTATCTCTAATCTGGGATCCATCCCACTTTTTCCCAAGTGCAGTTTGGTGTCATGCTAGTTGGCCACTGTAATGGCCAGCCTCTGTTAATGTACTTGTGAAATATAGACAGGTGTGTTCGGGTGTGAGGTCATTTGTTGGCATTAAGGGTGAATTTTAATTCAATATAGACATGATACCTACACATATATGTCTTTTCAAAGAGTGGTAGCATTATAATCTAATATTAAGCATAGTTTATAATGTGACTGGTAGTTTACAAGGTGAAATGACTGAAAGACACGCTAGTCAAACTTTTGTTTAATTGAGACCAGTTTATGCTTGGAGCATTTTAATCATATAGCTCTGTCAATTAGCCTGTTTTACTGCTTGTGGTTTAACATTATTAGATTTAGGTTGTAATCTCTAATGATCATTTGTCTCTGACTTGTTAACTAGCATATTTTCATTAAAATAAATTGTAGAATTATATTGTCAGTGTACTTAGTTATTATCCCTTAAGTAATAAAAACAACTGGAAGAACCTGTGCCAGACAGTAGAATAAACTCTCTTATCATGATTCATTTTACAATGTCAAATTTTACCCAGGTCCAAAATACTAAGAATACCTTATAATTGTGTAAGATGTATGAAACTAGATCTATTTCATCACATTAATCAGGACACATAGGTAAATGTTTATTGTAACAAAATTTGTGGTTAACAAAATGATGAGCCACTTACTGGATATTTAAGTGTACTGTCGAAGTGTGAATTGTACAATGTACAGTCATAGGCTATCAGGTTTTAAATCTCCCTGGCTTGTGAAAGGAAACTGCAATTAGATGTGTCTCGGATCACAGGAAATCACCAAAAGTATAATCAGGCTATCTGGGTTGATCTGATATTTCAGAGAGATAATATTTTGAGGCTTTCTTCAAAAACATGTTCAAAATTACATGGCACAGAAGATTTCCCTCACTTTTGTGGCCTTGCCAAGATGTTATTACCTTATCTGTAGTAATTATCTAGGTTGACTGAGCACTCCAGGTTACATGTTTCTTCAAAATTATAAACTGTTTTATAATAACACAGAGAAATTTATTGGTCTTCTTTACAATATCATAAACACTAAGCCAAAGCATAGCCCAACCCACGTATTCCTAGTAAAGACATTCAGACTTTAAACTGACAAAGGACATCTTAATTTTTACCAGGTAAAGGCACCTACTTCCTATATAGAGACTCTAATCTCTTAGATGACTGAGCAACCATCAGAAGTATCTTTTCCCCCTGAACTGTCAGGATAATTTGATGAGCAGCCAAATATGTGAGTACAGCTTTTGAATTTCAGTCTGTGATCACTGCTGAGGCAGAGCCAAATGCATGACCCTTGCGGATTTGTTAGCATTATTTAGGGTGTTAACTGATGCCAGGCCTAGATTGTGACTAGATTGTGAACCCAGCAAGCAAAGGCAATACTTGAACTGCAGATGAACTAAATTCCTAGAATCTGTATTAAACATTGTGTCCTGTCTTATTTTATAACTAATTACTACATCTCCCTCTATCTGCCCCCCAGCCCACATTTATTCCATTCCTGAAAGCAGGACCTGTGGTTTTCATTGTTGGGTCTCCCAAACTCTTCACCTTGCCCCTTGTGCTGATGGAGGTCTCGGGAAAAGTTGAGACCAAAATCTGGGTCTAGAACTGTAAACCACACCCTTCCAACATGATTAAAGGGCTCTTATGTTCATCATGGCTAAGGCAACAGTATGTGGATTTTTGTTATATTTAATCTGAAGTAAAACAAAATACCCATAGCTAAGATTTTTTTTTTTTAATTACCATTCACCATCACCAGGGACTTAAAATTAGAACAAGAAGGCTATGGACAATAGAGAAATGTTAGAAGAAAACCTTTCTCCTCAGCACTTGCTAATGAAAACTGACAGCCTCATCTCCTAAGTCAGCAGCCTCAACTCTCCACCACCCGATGTGGCCCGTTTGCAGAGATGACTGCAGTTCAGTGGTTAGCCTTCATGGGAAGGGGTATTTCTTCTCTTGGGGTAGCTTCAGTGTAAGGAAATTTTTCAGAGTACAGGAAACAACCTACTTGGTGGGGAATTTCTCTACAGATGTGCTTTATAGGGCCTTTCTCCAAAGTTTGTAAGGTAGGCGTGCACACCTGAATTTCAGTCTCAGACATGTCTTTGCGTGTTCAGTAATTTGGCCATGCTCAACCAACCAGTAAGCGAGCAGACATACTCTGTAGGAACGACGTCTTATTTCAGTAAGATAGGCTAATTACAGTGAATCAGAACTTTTATTTAATCTTCCTACAGTTATCCTTTTAATGTGTTCTGTAATTGCAAACCTTTAGTCTGTTAATCTCTGATTCATTAGTGGGTTTCTTAAGTGTTATTAAGAAGCACGTGTAACATTCTGGTAATTACTAATAATCTTTGTTCACAGCACATTTACAAAGATCTCTGCAGGGAGTTTCCTTAGGCTCATCACCACTTATTGTCAGTGTACAATTTTTATTAGCAATCTCTCACCCTTATAAAATATGGAATTTGGGGTTTTACAAAGCAAAATAAATGTTTCTTATCTCTTATGACTAATAAAGTCCATTGTTAAGTCAGTATGTCACTGTCCCTTCAAAGTCAAGTGTCCTCTTTTGTCTGTGGTGCCATTTTACCACTGAGAAGAAAGGTAAGGAGGGATTCAATTATAGTTCTCACCAGTTTACACTATTTTTTGGTGGCAAAACTAGTGGAAGCAAAACTAGTGTTTCCTGGTCAGGGTCTCAGTTTCCCAAGTACCTCACCTTCTTTAACACAAAGGTGTAGTTTTTATGAGCAGTGCATGATGATAGCGTAAAAGTCCACTCAGGGAGAAAAGAACCACTAGGGGCTGTCTCTGGTGGTGAAGGTACCCATGTGTCCCCACCCTAAACAAAACCGAATCTTTCTGCCTCTTCCTTGAGACCTGATATCCCTGTAACAGGGGACAAGTTCTGGAAGAGAGCACATCAAATAAAAACCACAATGTACGCATGCTCAATCACTTTGGTTGTGTCTGACTCTTTAAGACCCCATGGACTGTAGCCCACTAGGCTCCTCTGTCCATGGGATTTTCTTGGCAAGAATACTGGGGTGGGTTGCCATATCCTCCTCCATGGGATCTTCCTGACCCAGGGACTGAACCTGAATCTCTTGCGTCTCCTGCATTGCAGGTGGAGTCTTTACCCAGTGAGCCACTTGGGAAGCTCAAAAAGACACAACAAGGATAAGTAATTGGTGTGAATACTCTTCTAAGAGTAAGGTAGGAGAGAGCATTAGGATATTACTGGACCAGAAAAGAATCTGGAGATGATGCTAAAAATAAAACCCACCTGTCTCACTGCTTTGCTTAGGATTGGTGGCAGTGCAAAAGAAATGAGTTAGGATGGCTTTTGCCCGATGTCCAAATCCTCTTTGTTTCCCAGCCCTCAGTTCAGTTCAGTTCTGTTGCTCAGTCGTGTCTGACTCTTTGTGACCCCATGAATCGCAGCACACCAGGCCTCCCTGTCCATCACCAACAACCGGAGTTCACTCAGACTCACGTCCATCGAGTCCGTGATGCCATCCAGCCATCTCATCCTCTGTTGTCCCTTTATCCTCCTGCCTCCAATCCCCTCTAGCATCAGAGTCTTTTCCAATGAGTCAACTCTTCACATGAGGTGGCCAAAGTACTGGAATTTCAGCTTTAGCATCATTCCTTCCAAAGAAATCCCAGGGTTGATCTCCTTCAGAATGGACTGATTGGATCTCCTTGCAGTCCAAGGGACTCTCAAGAGTCTTCTCCAACACCACAGTTCAAAAGCATCAATTCTTTGGCACTCAGCCTTCTTCACAGTCCAACTCTCACATCCATACATGACCACTGGAAAAGCCATAGCCTTGACTAGACAGACCTTAGTTGGCAAAGTAATGTCTCTGCTTTTGAATATGCTATCTAGGTTGGTCATAACTTTCCTTCCAAGGAGTAAGCATCTTTTAATTTCATGGCTGCAGTCACCATCTGCAGTGATTTTGGAGCCCCCCAAAATAAAGTCAGCCACTGTTTCCAATGTTTCCCCATCTATTTCTCATGAAGTGATGGGACCAGATGCCATGATCTTTGTTATCTGAATGTTGAGCTTTAAGCCAACTTTTTCGCTTTCCTTTTTCACTTTCATCAAGAGGCTTTGAGTTCCTCTTCACTTTCTGACATAAGGGTGGTGTCATCTGCATATCTGAGGTTATTGATATTTCTCCTGGCAATCTTGATTACAGTTTGTGTTTCTTCCAGTTTAGCGTTTCTCATAATGTACTCTGCATAGAAGTTAAATAAGCAGGGTGACAGTATACAGCCTTGACGTACTCCTTTTCCTATTTGGAACCAGTCTGTTGTTCCAGGTCCAGTTCTAACTGTTGCTTCCTGACCCGCATACAGATATCTCAAGAGTCAGGTCAGGTGGTCTGGTATTCCCATCTCTTCCAGAATTTTCCACAGTTTATTGTGATCCACTCAGTCAAATGGTTTGGCATAGTCAATAAAGCAGAAGTAGATGTTTTTCTGGAACTCTCTTGCTTTTTCGATGATCCAGTGGATGTTGGCAATTTGATCTCTGGTTCCTCTACTTTTTCTAAAACCAGCTTGAACATCAGAAAGTTCACGGTTCACATATTGCTGAAGCCTGGCTTGGAGAATTTTGAGCATTACTTTACTAGCGTGTGAGATGAGTGCCATTGTGCAGTAGTCTGAGCATTCTTTGGCATTGCCTTTCTTTGGGATTGGAATGAAAACTGGCCTTTTCCAGTCCTGTGGCCACTGCTGAGTTTTTCAAATGTGCTGGCATATTGAGTGCAGCACTTTCACAACATCATCTTTCAGGATTTGAAATAGCTCAACTGGAATTCCATCACCTCCACTAGCTTTGTTCATAGTGATGCTTTCTAAGGCCCACCATCATGATCATCTGGATCATGAAGATCTTTTTGTACAGTTCTGTGTATTCTTGCCACCTCTTCTTAATATCTTCTGCTTCTGTTAGGTCCAGACAATTTCTGTCCTTTATCGAGCCCATCTTTGCATGAAATGTTCCCTTGGTATCTCTAATTTTCTTGAAGAGATCTCTAGTCTTTCCCATTCTGTTCTTTTTCCTCTATTTGCATTGATTGCTGAAGGCTTTCTTATCTCTTCTTGCTATTCTTTGGAACTCTGCATTCAGATGCTTATATCTTTCCTTTTCCTAGCCCTAAAGCACCACAAATAATCATGCAATCTAACTAAATGCAAGGTATGTGGCTATGCAAATATATCTTCAGAACAAGTCCTATCACCTACCCCAGTCTGACTTTTGGCAACTCAATTGCCACCATTCATATAAGCATATAGATCACATATACATGTATACACACATATATTTATGTGCCTCTGTGTGTGTGTGTGTGTGTGTGTGCGCCCTGAAGCCTCCACTTTTCAGTATAGACACTGTCAGCCAACAGTAGATGAAGATGATAGATATAAAATTTACTTTGGAAATAAAGGCATTGTATAAGTTTGAGATTTAGAAATTTTCAAATTATTCATTCTACAGCTTTTAAGGCAGCAAAATTATTGTATTTCTCAAGACATATCTTTCTTGTGGTATCTTAGAAATTGCTCAGACAAACTGAATGCCTAGAGCAGCATTTCTAACCATGCTAGGAATTGGCAACAGACTTTGGTATCACTGACTAAGTCCACCAGTAAGTTAGGGGAAATACTGCAGTAATAGTTCTTATCCAGTTTAAAGAAAAATACTTTAGTGAGTGAGAACATTCTTTGGCTTTTAAAAATATGCTTGTACACTTTTTTATGAACATGGAGCAGCTCTTCCTTGCCCTGTGGAAACTACAAAAGTAACTAGCTTCATACTAACATCTATGGTGCAGGAGATGGTATGGCTGTTTCCTCCCAGCTCTAAGAGAGAGCAATACCAGGCTCCCTGGCCCCACACCGCATGAGACCACTGACTTCTGGGCAATGGAGCATGAGGTCTGAGCCACACTCCTTTCCCTGTGTTTCATTCTGACCTGATATTAGGCATTGAATATTTCTTAAGTATTACTCCATTGTCCAATTTGCCCATTTGGCAGCAAGTTTTCATTCTAATAAAAAGACGTTACTCAGATGGAGATTCCAGATGTGTCTAAGCTGCTTTTATTAGGACAATGGGAAAGTCCAATCTTTTCTTCTAAACACAATCAGGAGTAGTGTGGCTTTGCGATTGTAATTTTACAAAGAGTTGTATTACGTAACTGGAAAATTGTCTCCCAGAGCATAGAGAGAATTTGTTAGCACAGAACGCAGCTTGGAAAATGCTGATGTAAAGCCTCAACCCAAGAGAAACCTTTTAAGTTGCTGAAATGTAATGGAGAGGAAGAAGGAAATTGCTATTTTACATGATTGGCCAAAATGCACTGTAATTATATTGACTTGAAACAGATTCCTTAGAAGAACTGATAACTCTGTGATCAGAATAAGTCATGTGTAGTGGAACTAAATGCTGCATGGACCTTCTCTGCAGAGAGTAGACATGCCCCTATGTGAGATGTGCAGCAGAAGAGACAGCTGTACTTGCCCTAGCCTGCTTAATGGGACCTCCAGCTGCTTCAGGAGATTAAGGAATGGTGGGAGGTTTGATGGAAGAATTAGTGTTTACCATGTCTGCCCATCCTTTTGCACTGCTCTACAACATAGCCTGTGGACTCTCCTCCTCATGAGATACTGTTTTGATGTTGCCACTCCTGTTTGTAATGATCACAGCATCACTCATCAGACAGATTGCTTCTAAATGGAACACTCCTCAAAGATTCCACCAATTGTCCTTGCTGCCAGTTTTGAAGTGGGAGGATAAAGTTTAATCACAGGACTTCCCTGTAGCTCAACCAATAAAGAATCTGCCTGCAATGCAGGAGACCAGGGTTAAATCTCTAGGTCAGAAAGATCCTCTGGAGAAGGGAATGGCAGTCCACTCCAGTATTCTTGCCTGGAGAATCCCATGGACAGAGAAGCCTGGCAGGCTACAATCTGTGGGGCTGCAAAGAGTCAGACACAACTGAGTGACTAAGACACACAAACATGCAAAGTTTAATCACATATGTTTAGCCTGAATATATACTCCTCATTTTCCCTTTTCCCTCCACTGTTTCTGTGTAGTACTATAATATTTTCGGTTGGCCACAGATGGGAGATCATCTCTCCTAAGAGCAATAATAGTGTTTATTCAGCACTAGCAAAACTCATTGGCTGACATGTGATACTCGAAATATATTCCTAAACATTATTCCTTGCATGCAGTAATCATCTATTTGTATATTTACTTAACTATAAGCTTCTAAAGGGCAGGATTATGTCTAATTTTCTTCAAAATGTCCCAAATAGTAGAGTACCTAGTAGTAAGTATTCAGGAATTCATTAACTGAGAATAGTGTATTGGAAATATCTGTTTGGATACCGAAAAAAAAGAAATTGCAACCAGTGAGTGAAATACTAAACTTCCAATAACCAAGTTAGATAACTAATTAATTAAGAAATAATTGTACCCTGTGTTTTATTTTTGCATAAGCTAAGAGAGGACCCACCTTGGTATTACTGGAACCCGCAGACATCATAGACAAAGCTGATATCTCTAACCCCATCAGTAAGAGAGGAGCTAAAGTCGATTTTCTTGTCATTAGGATTCAGTTACTTTGGATCTTCTGCTGCCTCACTGTTCCTTCTAGGACCGATCACATGACTGTGAGATGGCCACAGAGTTAGCTGAAATGCTGAGGAGCAGGAAAAAGCCAAATGCTCTATATTGGTTGCTGACTTGATCTCATAAACACCATCCTCTAACCTGCTCAGGTCTCCATCCACCCTGGGCAGCTAAATGCCACCAGCAAGCTGCTGAAACACTCATCCTAAAGGAAATACAGGAGGTTGTCGTGGTAGGAGATCTTTTCCTTCACATCTCTTAAGAGGATGTCTTTTCCTCTCTCATTTCCTCACTGGAATGCTTCCTCTTTCTTACTCTTTTTGCCTCTCTGAATCCTACAGGGGCACCTTCAATCTCTTCTGCTTCCTCAGATCCTTCTTGACTCTGCAGAAAGCAGTAATTGCTCCCTCTGATGAACACCTGGGCAACTAATGCTGATGCTGCTTGACATTTTGGATAGTTTTCCTTATATTATCAGTTGTCTTTTCTCATTTATTTGTTGTGCTTCTCAGAGTGAGGATAATTTCCTGGGTTTTTGTAAAATCCATAGCATCTTATTTCATATGGCAAATATTAAAAAAAAAAAAACAAAACTTGGTAATTTGGGAGAAAAGCATCTAGAAAGGAACGTGACAGAGGTTAATGAACTTTGGGGCTTCCCAGGTGGTTCAGTGATAAGAATTCACCTGCCAATGCAGGAGGCACAGGTTCGATCCCTGGGTCGGGAAGATCCCCTGGAGAAGAAAACTGGAAACCTGCTCCAGTATTGTTGCCTGGGAAATTCCATGGACAGAGGAGCCTGGCAGGCTACAGTCTGTGGGGTCAGAAACGGTCACACACAACTGAATGACTGAGCACACACAAATCTATGTGGTCAGAAAGAGTTGGGTAGAGCGGAGCGAATGAGCACATAGGCGTGCAAACTTCAGCAATACTAAATCTAGGACTTACTATTATTGCTTTCTGGGTTGATGAGGATCAAGAGAGGATCATGTTAAATGTATCATTAAAAAAAAAAAAAAACAGTCTGATTTAAAGAGAAAAAGGATCACCCAACAAGCTCACCTTTTAAGTGACATTTCTCTTAACCTCCATTCATATTCTGGCATCATTATCTTCACCCAGACTGTCATAATTGCCTTTATCATTGTTCTTCCCTCCATACTCCCATTCTAATCCATCCAATCAGGCAATAAATATTTTATTAGGAATTTGTATGTTTCAAGTAATCTACTGAAGAAAGCTGAGCGCCCAAGAATTGATGCTTTTGAACTGTGGTGTTGGAGAAGACTCTTGAGAGTCCCTTGGACTGCAAGGAGATCCAACCAGTCCATTCTGAAGGAGATCAGCCCTGGGATTTCTTTGGAAGGAATGATGCTCAAGCTGAAACTCCAGTACTTTGGCCACCTCATGCGAAGAGTTGACTCATTGGAAAGACTCTGATGCTGGGAGGGATTGGGGGCAGGAGGAGAAGGGGACGACAGAGGATGAGATGGCTGGATGGAATCACCGACTCAATGGACATGAGTTTGAGTGAACTCCGGGAGTTGGTGATGGACAGGGAGGTCTGGCATCCTGTGATTCATGGGGTGGCCAAAGAGTCAGACGTGACTGAGCCACTGAACTGAACTGAACTGAACTATAAGAATCAATTCCCTCATCTTAAGATGGGAACTCTCCTGCACAATCACGTTCAGCAACTCTCCACTTTACAAAGTTAAATGTAATCCAGCCTCACTTGCCAGTCTTATCATATACTGTTCTTTCCAACTACTTCAAACAAAGCAAAATAGTCTCTCTTTTCTGTGATGTATGTGTTAGTTTTCAGCTTAATTCCCAGGGGCCTAGAACTATAAAATAAATCACTCTCAGAGGTAGAAGTTGTGATCATGTCATAAATCCAACAATCTGAGAAAAGCATCTCAGAGTAGACACTATTAGAGGTATATCTGAGAATTTTTATTTTTAAAGGCTTGCTAAAATTGTGGAGGGATGTACAGAAGGGGGAAGGGCCTTACCTTAGAGTTGGGACAAGGAAGTTAAACACAAGGGGTAGGCAGAGAGCACTTGTCATAAATCTCATTAAAAACAAACCCCCAGGTAAGATACAAAATAATAAGTTAAGACCTTCATACTGGAAACTTTCACATTTTGAAGGTTAGAATTCTGAGATGCACGATCATACCCAAAAAGAAGAAGAAAAAAAAGAATTTTGTTTACGCACACAAACTACATGTGGAGCTCTGTGGTTCTGTGCAAGTCCAGGCAATCTGAACTATTCCTAATGATCAGCTCTGCTCCACCATGTAGTCGTGATAGTAAATGGTATCACGGTATGCCCTGAACTCTTGCTCCAAACAAGGGCTCCTGTCTGCCAGAATGAATTCCAAATTCATCATCAGGATCAAAGTTAGGCCATATTAGCTGCTCTGTGTTTTTAACCTTTGTATTAAATTACCATCAAAGAGCACTAATTAAGATAAGGAATAGAGCTACTTATTTGTTTCATATGCATCTTCAAGATTTCTGAATTATACATTAAAACAATCTATGACATATGCATGTGGTTTTCACAAAGGAAAAAGCATAAATGCCTCAGGGTGCACCTGCCTAAGAAACAGATGGAAAAACACACTTTTTGCAGTTCTATTAAAGCACAGAGAAATATAATTTTAAAGGCTACAAAAATAAGGTAAAGATTATATAAGGCAAATAAATCAGTAAAATCTATAGCAAAAGCCAGAATATTTTAGGTTAATCTGAAAAGGCTGAGTCTCCTAAGGCTTTGAAAAATGAGAAAAGCCATTTGGCGAAATCTTTAACTTGGATTTTTTGTTTGTTTTATTTTATTTCTAGGTTCCAGATTCAGAGATGTGCAACTGATCCAAACAGTTATAAAAGCTTAGGAGACAGCTTTCGAATGATTTTCCGCACAGAAGGGTATGTATGGTTCTTTACACAATCTGTGTGTGTTGATGTAGGCATTTTACTATATTAGTACATAACACATTGTCTCATTTTGAATGATTTCTTTTTCTAGTCTTAGTAGGGAAAAATATTGAAAAGAGTGTTTTTCTATTTTTGTGCATATTTTTCCTGATAATACAGTTGAAAATTAAATATGCATATGATAGAAACTCCCTGGAGGAGGGCATGGCAACCCACTCCGGTATTCTTGCCTGGAGAATCCTATGGACCGAGGAGCCTGAGGGGCTACAGTCATGGGGTCACAGAGAGTCGAACATGATTGAAGTGACTCAGCACTCGCACATACATGATAACTACCTCAAAAGGGATATTAGTAATATCCTTTATAAAAAATAATTTGATGACTATAAGACAATTTTTAATTTGTGCTGTTAAAGCTTTTCAAAGTTCTTATAACTGGAAATATCTAAATGTGATTGTTGTTTATTTTGTTTTTAAATATAGTGCCCAAATGTGTTCCTTATTTGCATTCTGGTTTATGAATATTCTACCAAAACATACTGTTGTCAAAAACTGATGTGTCAAGTTCATCATCCTGTCTATTAGATGATGAGATAAACAGAATATTTTTGTTACATAAACTAAAATTGTCTTTGATGTATAGATTCAGTTAAAGATTCTATCAAGCATAAATAATTTTACAAAGGATTTTAGATTTGTGTTTTGAAGTTGTTTTCATAAGAGAATTGGTTGACAATAATAATTATACCAAAATGATAACAGTAATAATGCTTCTGCTGCTAAGTCGCTTCCAGTCGTGTCCAACTCTGTGCGACCCCATAGACGGCAGCCCACCAGGCTCCCCCGTCCCTGGGATTCTCCAGGCAAGAACACTGGAGTGGGTTGCTACTTCCTTCTCCAATGAGTGAAAAAGTGAAAAGTGAAAGTGAAGTCACTCAGTCGTGCCCGACTCTTAGGGGCCCCATGGACTGCAGCCTACCAGGCTCCTCCGTCCATGGGATTTTCCAGGCAAGAGTACAAGAGTGGGGTGCCATTGCCTTCTCCAATAGTAATAATAACAACTAGTATATATTTAGCCTTTACCATGCACTAGGAATTTTCCACATAGCTCTTTGAGGTAGGTTCTGTGAGCATCCATTCAAATTAGATGGATGAAGAAACCAGAAAAGTTAATTTTCACATATCTGGTAAATTATGAATCTTGGACTCAAATCAAATCAACTTTTCCCCAAAGCCCATGTTCCTAACCTCTGTAGTTCACTATCTTTCTTAGCAGAATTTACTGGGTATACTGTTTTGCTAATTGTTCATTTCAGTTAAACATATGTCGTTGATGTTGTTCCATGCCAGTATGTTCTTTTGAACAACAGCATAGTAATTTATTTATCTACATACTGCACCTTGTTAAATTAATTCCCTTTGGTGGCCCACTAGGTTGTTTCCAGATTTTTACTATTAAACAACAGTACAGTATATATTCTTATACTATTTTTTCACTTTTTAATTTCTGTTTTTAAAAGTTGCTAGCTATGGACTTATCAAATGAGATGCACGCCTTATATCACATATGTTGCCAAATTATCTTCCAAATGTATGTACTGACTTAGGATTTGAGAGTTTTCACTTCTCCACACTCTCAAACACTGGAACATATCAATCATTATTTGATATATCTGTAACTCATGTGCATCTCCAGTTTATAATCTAACAGGTAAAAAGAAAACGGTCATAATAAAATTCCATCGATGGTGACTGGGGTCAAGCATACTTTTATATCATTGTCATTTTTTCCCATGAATTGCATCTTTGTGTCCTTTGCCCATTTCTCTTAGGTTAGATATTTTTATTAATTTATTTAACTATTACATAAATTACAAATATTTCTCCTAACTTGCTCTTTGTCTTACAACTATAATATCTTAAACCTTCCTGAAGTTTGTGATCTTTGAAGATTGTGATTTTGTGATTAGATCTGTTTTCCTTTGTGATATCTGATGGCACATTAATAAAGGACATCCTCAAACCCCAAGATCATAAACATTTACATTTCAATCTTTAATCTATCTGAGATTTGTTTTTAATGTGCAGTGTGGCATATAGGAATCAAATTTTATTTTCAAATGGTTAGTCAACTGTCCAAATGCCACTGGTTAAAAATTCTATTCCTTGTTCACTAATTAGAAATGCTAGTTTGTTTGTCTAATTAAACTTGCACATATTTATCAGTTAAATTTTCTATTTGGTTTCTCCATTTTCTGTTCTGTTTCATTAATTTCTCTATCTCTATGCAAGTACCATACTATTTTAGTTATTTTATTTTTAGAGTATTTCAGGAATATGTAAAAACATGGCCTGCAGGGTAAAGCCTAAACTTCTTATTAGGTGTACAAAGCCCTTCCTAGGATGGCCTCCCTTCTTCTCCAGGCTCATTCCCCATGCACAGGTCTGTTATATTGCAGGCACCACCCTAGTTTACTGAGCTTGTTTTCTATCTCTTCTCTCCCACCCTAAGAATACATTTCGCTAATGGCCATGTCTCACTTCCCTCATATTCCCTATGCCCATGTTTGGCACTAAGTAGAGATATTCGGTAAAGGTATGTTGAACAAATGAATGAAAGTCATCACACCAACATCATGATGATGCAAAATGAAGAAGAAAGATGATAATTCTTGCTACTGACCACTTCCTCTGAAGTGATGAAGGCTGGTTAAATATTTTGAGGTCATCTAATGACAGAGAGGGAGAAGGCAATGGCACCCCACTCCAGTACTCTTGCCTGGAAAATCCCATGGATGGAGGAGCCTGGTGGGCTGCAGTCCATGGGGTCGCTAAGGGTTGGACACAACTGAGCGACTTCCCTTTCACTTTTTACTTTCATGCATTGGAGAAGGACATGGCAACCCACTCCAGTGTTCTTGCCTGGAGAATCCCAGGGATGGGGGAGCCTGGTGGGCTGCCGTCTATGAGGTCATGCAGAGTTGGACACGACTGATGTGACTTAGCAGCAGCAGCAATGACAGAGAATCAGCATATTCTTGCTGTTCCTCTGGTGATGTGGTACCTGCCATTGATAATATGCCTGCATTTATGGTGATTAGGATCAAAATCATGTTCATTTTACCCAATAAATACATATAAATTTAAAGAAACCATAGTGTATTATATAGTCAGTAAAAGTATCTCTTTCCTTTAAAACAATAATGTCAGCATTACCCAGTTCTGTAAACTGTAACTGAAATCTCTGAATTGGATGTGGGAATTCCTTAGCCAGACTCTTCATTTCAAGTGTGTTTTAGGAAGAATTGGATGTTTCTGCTTTGATATCAAGTAATATAACAAACACACAGTATGTGTGGTCCTTGCATAGTAAAATTGGCCTTTTCCCTCAACTGTAGGTTTAATTGCTTCTAAAGCAAATTGACATTCTTTCTGTAATCCTTTAGATCTGGACACATTGTTAGCAAAAATCAGAAAGCTCTTGTCTTAAAGATGGAAATATTTGTAAAAATACAAAAAAAAAAAGCTGCTTTTTGATATAGAGCAAAAGCATGTCATAGCTTTAAGTTAAAAAAAAAAAGAAAACCTTTTAACACATGCTGTGTTGATTTTTTTCCCTAGTAAAACAGTTCTTTTTATTTTCTTAGTTAGCTCTTAGAGTACACTGTGCTTTCAAAGATGATTTTTTTCACTCAGGTGCATAGAGGCCAGTTTGGTCCGTGGCTTACAGAGAGGCTAGTGCTAGTCAATTTGACTATTTATATAATTAGGAGAATTCATCTCTCTTCGTTCTTCTTATCTAACCCCTCACCCCAGCCCCTGCAAGTTAGAAGTTTTGAAAGGTAGTCCTTTTCTGTTGTTTAAAAACATTAAAGTCTGTTAATGCACTTAGAATCTGCACAGTCTTCCATTTCTCCACTCTAAGAAAGTGAATTGGTGTTTGTCACCATTCTTAGAGATGCAGTTCCCCACCTCTCAGACCAAAAATTCACATTTCTACGAGACAATAGCTAAATCTAAATCACATGGATCTGGATCTCTTTACTGCTTCTAAGATTTTTTAAAGTATAAATACACTGTGCTATTAATTAAAGGCATAGTTTTTCAACCCAGTTTTACAGAGGTGAAGTTAATTTGTTTTCTTTTGAAAAGCCTTCCAAATTCTAAGTAAGAATTTCTGTTATGTAGAAGCATCGTATTCACTTCAGTTCAATCACTCAGTCAAGTCTGACTCTTTGCAACCGCATGGATTGCAGCACACCAGGTTCCCGTCCTTTACCAACTCTTAGAGTCTGTTCAAATTCTTGTCCATCTAATCGATGATGCCACTCAATCAGCTCATGCTCTGTCATCCCCTTCTCCTTGCCTTCAGTCTTTCCCACCATCAGGGTCTTTTCCAATGAGTCAGTTCTTTCCATCAGGTGGCCAAAGTATTGGAGCTTCAGCTTCCGCATTAGTCCTTCCAATGAATATTCATGATAGATTTACTGTAGGATTGACTGGTTTGATCTCCTTACAATCCAAGGGACTCTCAAGAGTCTTGTCCAACCCCACAGTCAAAAGCATCAGTTCTTCAACGCTCAGCCTTCTTTATGGTCCAACTCTCACATTCATACATGACCACTGGGAAAACCATAGCTTTGACTAGACGGACCTTTGTTGGCAAAGTAATATCTCTCCTTTTAATATGCTGTTTAGGTTTTTACTTAGATTTTACCAAAAACGCCATCTTTGTAGAAAACTCACAGGGAAGGAATTTGTCACTATTGAGAGCACCTCCATCTTCACTGTGATTTTTCATCTTTCTCTGGTTTGGCAAAATATACTAACAGGTCCATCTACTAAATTCATGAGCCCAGAAGACACAAAGATTTAACCTAGTTGATTAGGTGCCTTCAAAACCAATATTCTTCATTTTGTAAATTCCCCTGGAAAAGAGTAACCGGTATCTCTATTTACCATGGGTTGAGGCATCATACCTAATTTCCTTTGTTTCAAAGTATCTCATGAGAGTTCTTCTAGTCTTTGCTGTACTTGTCATTGCTCTAAAGAGAGTGATTGAGATGTTTCCAGATAGGTGAAGGGATTCTAAATTTTGCTTAAAAAAACCAAACAAACCGGACTACCTACCTTATCACTCTTCTCTGAAAATATTGCAGGAAAGGGGGACTACTTCCAAGGCCTGAGAGTGGGCTCTTGTCTAACACCCTGAAATGAATTGTCCAAAGAGATGCATTGCTGACAAAGCAAGAGACTTCATTGGGAAGGGGCACTGGGGTGGAGCACAGCAGGATCAGGGAATCTAAGAGAACTGCTCTTCCACGTGGCTCACGGTCTCAGGTTTTATGGTAATCAGGTTAGTGTTTGGTTTGTCTCTGGCCAATCACTGTGACTCAGGGTCACTCCTGGTGGCATGTGCATCACTCAGCCAGGTGGATTCCAGCAAGAAGGATTCTGGGAGGTTGGTAGGACATGTGGACTGGAGTCTACCCTCTCCTTTTAATCTTTCCCAAAGTCTTCCAGTTGGTGGTAGCTTGTTAGTTCCACATTCCTTACCAGAACCTTCTCTTGTAAGATAACTCATACAAGTATCACTATGGTAACTGGTCAGGGAAGTCAGTTTCAGTCAGCAGTTCCCCTAACAAAAGCACCTAGTGGAGTATCTTAAACGGAACTTAAGATAGTCTGGTGACATAGGTAAAGAAAGATGTGAAAATATGTTTATTTTCTTCAGTGTACCAGACACTGTGCTAGGGACTTTTTTTATACCTTTATTTCAACACAGCACTAGTCTCAACACAACTCAGCATCATTATGTATTTTTGTATTTTGTGTGAGATAACTGATCAGAGGAGTTAACTTGCCCAAAGTCAAACAGGTACTAGTGACATACCATAGTTTTTCCATTGCACTGTATCACCTTTCACTAAACACCAAATTCCATTGTTTATTAAATGAAAAGAAGACAATGTGGAAATAGTGGCTGTAAACCTCTAATTTTTAAATAGCTTTTCTAAAACCTTTGATACTCCTACCCTCAAATCACATAGCAATTTAAAGCAGTTTTTATCTCTTCCTTCAAGTGAAGTATGAGAGACCAATAAATGTTCAGTCAACCAAATCCTGTCGATTTTGAGACAGCACCGCAAACTTCTGACAACTCCAGACTCGTCATCTAATCATCGTGCCACCTCTTGCAGAGAGCGCCATGTTTCTGATGAATTCACGGGTGTCCATCAGTCTGTTCTCCTTCTGCTTGTTCCTTAGTTTTCTTATGAGAAAAATTCTTGGGCATTGGTTTGCCCAAGGCAAATCACTAGGAAACAAGGAGGTCAGATTATGCTTAGTTTCAAATGAGAAACATGTTGATTGCTGGTGCCTTCAGAAATATGGTATTCCTCAGAAAGTATTACTGTAGAAAATATGTGGTTGCATTTGGGGGGCATTTGAACTGTGTTTTGTTTCACGATTTGTTTTCTGGTAACCACTGATGTTGCCCCAAGTATCATCTTACAATCAGACCACTTGGTGATTATAATATTTTCTAGTTAAATGACATTTAAGGCCTCGTTTTATGAGCTCCAGCATAATTGGCTAATTTGGTAAACTCCAGATGTGTGAGACAATGTGCCACTCGTTTAAGTGCCTTTCAGACGCATAAATGGCACAGCCCCAGGAGGTATAATCACTCCCTCTTGTTTTCATTAAGAAGGGGAATGAGTGGCTTGTGACAGAGACAAAGGAAGCGGGATGTCTACAGCTCGAAAGCAGCAATGACCGAGTAAGACTTGGACATTTTCTTTTCACAGGCGGACTCACTCCAAGGTCTGTAGCTTAACTTGTTGTCAAGGTGAGTCTGCCTTTTATATGGTGGTTCACCTAATCTAACAGGGCCGGGTGATTTTTAAAGTAACACTGTAAATAGAAAAACCTGCTCCTATTGAAACCCTCTAAGTAAAATGGTATCTGGAAACTGCTCGCACATAGAAGTGAGGGCAAGCGTTAGATCTTAGGGAGACAGTGGAGAAGATAACTCTTCCCACTACCAGGAACTGTAGTTATCTGAGCAATCAATGTCCTCGCCACCTCAGCCAGGTTCCAACGCCACAAGGCCCAGTAGTTGCTGCTGCTTTTTCTCTCTCTTTTCGACCCCACTTCTCATCCAGCAGAAACCCACTCACCTACCCAGTGTGGCCAGCCTGGCGTGAAGCAGGAGATTCTTGGTCTCCGGTCTCTGGATCCTCAGGCTGGTCCCTCTTATCTGATGACAGATCCGGTGGAGGTCACACATCACTGTGGACTCACTGCCACTTAACACATGCAGAATTTTCATTCAGATAATCACAGACCATATCCCAGGGTCCTAAGCAGAGTATCCATAGTTAAATAAGTTGTGTGTAGGTCACTGGGTGTTGACTGGGTTTGCAAGCTTGATTTACCCGAGTGAATTCACTCATTGGTGGGTACTAGAAATGCAGTGTGCCTTCTGTGATGAGTTTCCTGGTGCCTTTGAGTACCTTCTCTTCTATCCTTTTATTTTACCAAAACAGCCCTTTCTGGTACCTACTGGACCTCCCTTGTTTTGTTTTCTTTTGTTGCTAGCTTTATTGAGATATATAATTGGTATATAAACTGTCATAAGTTTAAAGTGTACAATGTGATGGTTTGATACATGCATTTATTGCAAACTAATCACCACAATAGGACTAGTTAAAACATCCATCACCCCACATAATTACCATTTTTATGTATGGTGAGAACATTAAAGACCTACTCTCCTCGCAGCTTCCAAGTGTACAATACAATATTGTTGATTATAGTCACCATGCTGTATATTACGTCCCTTCTCCGTTGTTTATAAGTGGTGATGAGAGGGAAAGCAGACGGTCCTCATTGCTCTTGCCCCCACTTGTCAGAGTTCAGCCCTGGCCTGCCTGGGCTTCTTAATGATGGCAGAACAAGTGTCCTCTTTAGCGCAGAAAAAAAAGGAAAATAAGAAAAAACACAGCCAGTGAGAGTTTGGAGAGTAAAACTATAGCAGGTCTCTCTGGCAAATCTTATAAGTGATCAACCCAGGTCCAGAATGTGGTGTTCAGCAGACTGAATCCACTGTGTTCTGCCCAAGCTTTCTCCAGTTTTAGAAAAAGAGAAAAGCAATGATCTCAGTTCAGGCATGGGCCTACTATTACTATCTTCTAATGATTCATGTTCCTTTTAAATATAATTTGTCAAAGGTTTAGTATATTATACTCACAAAATTTTAGTCATCAAGTATATATGTAATGACGAATCTAGACAGCATATTAAAAAGCAGAGACATTACTTTGCCTGCAAAGGTCCTTATAGTCAAAGCTATGGTTTTTCTAGTAGTCACATACAGATGTGAGAGCTGGACAATAAAAAGGCTGAGCACCGAAGAACTGATGCCTTTGTGGTTCTGAAGAAGACTCTTGAGAGTCCCTTGGTTTGCAAGGAGAGCCAACCAGCCAATCCTAAAGGAAATCAACCCTGAATACTCATTGGAAGAATTGATGCTGAAGCTGAGGCTGCAGTACTTTTGCTACCTGATGCAAAGAGCCTACCCATTGGGAAAGACTGAAGGCAGGAGGAGAAGGGGATGACAGAGGATGAGATGATTGGATGGCATCACTGACTCAATGGACATGAGTTTGAGCAAACTCTGGGAGTTGGTGAAGGACAGGGAATCCTGGCATGCTGCACTCCATGAGGCTGCAAAGAGTCGAACATGACTAAACAACTGAACAACAACAATATATGTAATAGCTTTTCACTGAAAGCTTCTGCTAAGAATTTTAAACGCTATCTAGCAATTCAAGTTTGAAAATTTTTCAAAAGTGAGGAGCTTCCCTGGTGGCTCAGCGGTAAAGAATCTACCTGCCAATGCAGGAGACATGGGTTTGTTCCCTGATCTCGGAAGATCCTACATGCTGCAGAGCAACCAAGCCCCTGTGCCACAACTATTGAGCTTGTGCCAGGGAGCCCAGGAGCCACAACTACGGACGCCTGTGTATGCCCATGCTCCACGACAGGAGAAGCCACTGCAACGAAAAGCCTACAAGCACTGCAACTAGAGAGCAGCCCCCGCTTGCTGTACCTGGAGGGGAACCCATGCAGCAATGAAGACCTGGCACAGCCAAGAATAAATAAATAAATAAAATTAGTTTTCAAAAGAAAAGTAAGGAGAAAGAATACTGCAAATCTTTAAAAAAAATAAAGGTGTGAGATATATATATGTATATATATACATTAGAGTGCTACTCAGTCATTTAATAAGATGGATGATTGCCATCTGCAACATGGATGGACCTTGAGGGTACTGTGCTAAGTGAAATAAGTCATACAGAGAAAAACAAATACTGTATGATTTCACTTATATGTGGAATATAAAAAACAAAAGTAAATAAATGAACAAACCAAACCAAACAAAAACAAACATGCAGACACAGAGAACAGAAGAGTGGTTACCAGAAGGAAGGAACAGTGGGCAAGGCAAAATGGGTAAAGGGAATTGACTCTATGCTGATGGATGGGAACTAAATTTTTGGTGGTGAGCATGCTGTGGTGTATACAGAAGTAGAAAAATAATGTACATATGACACGTATAGTGTTATACATCAATGTTACCTCAAAAAAATTAAAAAAACAGGCAGTTGAACCACTGGTACATTATTTGGCATCCCTATTTTACCAGCTTCTTTTACACTGCTGCTGAAGCAAATAGCTATTAGTTTAAGCTGTATCAGGTTGTTAAGTGGTCTTTGCAATCAAGGCGTGGATAGTGAATTTTCAGAGGACTCAGACAGCAGCATCCTGATGCTTCTATGTCCCAGAATTCTGTTTCCTTTTCTAAATTAGAGATCTTTTGTTCTGTACACTGAGTGACCTTTAAAATGGTTTCAGCTCCTAAATTTCCCTCCTGTCATCGCCATAGATTGCTAGCTGACAGTCACACACACCCCCTCCACCAGCCTCGCACTAACAATGCTTTCTGACTTACTGACTGGCCTTTGGCGAGGATTTAAGTGTTGCCAAAGAGTAAGTGAAAACGTTTGCAGTGATGTCAGCCCGTCATCAAGGTCTGATTAAGAGACCAAACACGGCCATTCTCAGCAAGCAGTGCTGACAAGTAAGAAAGGAGGACCAGTTGTCTGGGTGGAAGTAGTTGTCTTTTGGGAAGGTCGGTGTCTAAGTTCAGAGCCCTAGCAGATATTCTTCATGTTTTTATAGAGTGTTAATGGGGAGTGAGGGGATTTCATCGTCAGTGGGAGATGTCCATTTGAAAATATTTCCAGGCCTTTATTTCAACTTGTTCTGGATTTCTGATGGGCTAGATGCATAATCACCTTGGGAGGAAAAATATCTTTACAAAGATCAGAATCCTTTTTCTAGGTTGTTAAACTGAACATTTTCAGAGGAGAATGAGAAGGAAAATCTCCAAAAACTCTTCTACCTTAGTCTGATTCTCTTATTGTAGAAAATGACTTAGGTATTATTTGACATAGACAAGGTTAAAGGAGTTAATATTTTATCTTCATCATTGATTTCAGCTAGTGTCTCTGACTCTATAGAATTACATCTTTCAATATGCTATTTTTTTGGTAGGAAGTCTTCTATTCCTAGCAATATGAATATTTAAGCTCATTTTATTTTTCTTAGAAAAAAGGTGACATGGATTTTTAATAGTCTAGAACTCTGGCAAGAAGTTAAAAGCATTGGCAAAATACCTACAGACATATGCACACATATATGCATTTAACTAAATTTAATTGCTTATAGTTTAGATTGTTACATTTTCTCTGTAAATCCCATGGGTCAAATTCCATTGGAGAATCCATCAGTGTGAATTATGACAGGCTTTTACTCAGTCGCTGCTTAGGAATCTGTTTAGTTACCCAATTACAATGTTCTCAGCCTGTGAGTTCTTTGTCTAGTCTCATGACTCTAGCTTTACGTCTCCTCCAGCTCTTTCAGGTTGTTTAAAACTGGAAGAAAGGAAAAGGTTCAGGCTCTGTTGTCATAACAGTGATTATATTCAAAATCACTGTTGCCATTTTTACCCCTTTTGTGAAATGTGTCCGTACCTCTTACTTATCTTGATGCTCCACAAGAACCCAGCAGCTAGAAAGGTGGCAAGTATGATGCTTCATTTTCTGGTCAGGAAACTGATAAGAGATGTTAAAACCTTGCCCAGCATCTCATAGCTGGTGTTTGTTGGGGCAGGCATTCATCTAAGGTCTTCTGCATCCGGTATCATGCTCCCTCTTCTGTCAATGACTTTATAGTATTATTTGTAATAATAGAAGCAACATCTCAGATTTACACTGTTTCCATTATGAGTTCAAAGCATTGCCACATATCTCACTTGGCTAAAGAGCATCTGGGAGAGATGGTATGGTTGGTTACATTCTACAAACCAGAAAATTTTGGCAGAAAGGAATTTATTGAGATTCCCAGAATAATAGATTGGATCCTAAGATAAGTACTCAAAGAATACAAAGGTTTGAATTTTTGAGGACATCTTAGGCAAATGAAATTAGAAAAATATATATTCTGAAGAGTGGTACCATCATCCCATGAAACCACGATAAAGGCTGTCAACAAAGAACAGAGCCCTCTCCAAAAGGAAGTTACAGTATTAGTTTAGGATTAAGCCTCACTGCATAAACTAACTCTGTTATTTGACCGGTTGGTGACTTTGCCTAACTCAACTTGAATATTGAATAATAACCAGGAAAACCTCATGAAACATGAGATAAGGCATTTGACCAAAGTTCCTTGGATGAATTGTTAGATGGGGTGGGATCATCATATGACTGCAAGATATGTTGAAATATGCGGTCACCAAAACCTAGAGCAGATGACAGCCGTACGCAGCAGCCTAGTTCTCCTGCTGATAAACACTATGTCCATAATTCTCCTCTGGCCATGGAGAACTCATGGGAAAACAAAGCCCTAGTTAGCAGGAATTCTAATGTAGACAGAGTCTCAGCGGTAACAAAAATGAGGTAAAGCGTGACATGAATTTTGGAAACTGATAGAGTTCGTAAGTTTATGTTAAGTGAATGAGTTCTTTGCTTTTCTTACATAAAGTTTTTCCTAAATTAGAAGAATCAAGAACCACAATAAGAGACAATGATGTGCTCTGGTGTCATTACTGTTTTGCATCCCTTAAGTTTTCAGTGAATAGCTCAACATGCATTTCAAAATTCAAATTAAATCCCCAGAAGTTGGCACTATTTACAAAAGACCCAAAGTTAGAAGAGTATTGCAATGTGATCCACTAAGCAATAAGACATATCAGTTATGAAAGATCTGAGTTCACATATAAAATGGAATATACATTAGATTACAAAATGTTTCATACCATTTGTTTGCTCCTTAATCCTTCTGATCTGGCTTCTGTCTGCATCCATGTTTACAAACTGCTCTCTCAGAAGCCACAGGATTTTGTTGTTCGGCCACTCAGTCATGTTTGACTCTTTGTGACCCCATGGACTGCAGCATACTAGGCTTCCCTGTCCATCACCAACTCCTGGAGCTCGTTCAAACTCATGTCCATTGAGTCGGTGATGCCATCCAACCATCTCATCCTCTTGCCCCCTTCTCTTGCCCTCAATCTTTCCCAGCATCAAGGTCTTCTCCAGTGAGTTGGCTCTTCACATCAGGTGGCCGAAGTATTGAAGCTTCAGTATTAGTCCTTCTAATGGAATCAAGGTTGATTTCCTTTAGGATGGACTGGTTGGATCTCCTTGCAGTCCAAGGGACTCTCAACAATCTTCTCCAACACCACAGTTCAAAAGCTTCAGTTCTTCTGTGCTCAGCCTTCTTTATGGCGTCACTCTCACATTTGTACATGTCTACTTGAAAAACCACAGCTTTGACTACAAGGGACCTTTGCTGGCAAAATGATGTCTCTGCTTTTTAAATATTCTGTCTAGGTTTGTCATAGCTTTTCTTCCAAGGAGCAAGCAGCTTTTGATTTCATGGCTGCAGTCACTGACCGCAGTGATTTTGGAGCCCAAGAAAATGAAGTCTGTCTCTGTTTTCACTCCCCACCCCCATCTATTTGCCGTGTAAGATGTGCTATTATTTTAGGTACAATTAGAAAGAAAATGGTTTAAATAACCTTTAAACTCCTTGTAGTGATGTGGCAGCTGAAAGTAGAGGGTTTTAGATTCAAGGGACCCACTGCTGGGTGGTACTGAGTGGGGGGCGTGGCGGTTAGCAGATGATCCAAGTGAAGGACAAACAATTTACTCCCATCACTTAGAAGGTGTCTGCTTTACTACTGTACTTATGACACTGCCTGACTGAGGTTTAATAAGCGTGGGGAACCTAAAACAGTATATATAAAAACAAGGGGGAAGCGGGGGTGGGGGAGGGATAAATTGGAAGATTGGGATTGACATATACACACTACTATATATAATATAAAATAGGTAACTAACAAGGACCTACTGTATAGCACAGAGAACGCTCCTCAATACTCTGCAATGGCCTATGTGGGAAAAGATCTAAAGAAGAGTAGATAAATGTGTATGTGTAGCTGATTCACTTTGCTATACAGCAGAATACAGGCTTCGGCATTGGGAGATTGTGTTCACCTATGGCTGATTCATGTCAATGTATGACAAAACAAATACAGTATTGTAATTTAAAATAAATAAATAAATAAATAAATAAATAAATTAAAAAAATAAAAATAAAAACCAAATACTCAGATCCATAAAAGGAGGAATTAAAAGGAAAGCAAAAAGATGTTTAGAACAGAATCAGAGGCAAATCAAGAGTTAGAATTTTAAAAAGCAATATTAACAGACTTTCGATTCCAGCAACCACAGTAGTTTGTATTGGAACAGCTCTCCTGCTGAAAATGACTGTAGAGTTTGGACAAAATACACAGACTACTTTTTTTAAGACAATAGAGCGTCTCCAAACCAGGCAGAACTTGTGAGGAGCTACAAGACCTGAGAGAAGGAATCCCATGTCATTGACCTCTACATTCACTCTGGCTTTTTCCATAAAGGTGTTGCTGAGTCATGAGGGGAAGGGTTGGGGGCGGCAGATGAGACCATATCTTAGGCAGGGAGAGGAGTTGGAGGTTGGTATTCAGGGCTGGCAAATAGCTGAGCCCTGAGAAGCAAAGAAAGAGAAAAGAAGAGGGAACTGTAGAAAAGTGAACCCAAAGATCTATAAGCAATTTCACCTGGAGGGATTTGCCAACTCCCAAGCTTCCTGTGAGCAGGAAACCACTCCAAGAAACCCAGCAAAAACAGACAAGAAATGAGCAGAGATTTCAGCAGCCCCATGATTCTGGTGAGACCAGCCAGGTGGAAGAGTTCTTATAAACACTGAGTTTTCAATTGAAACCCAAAATGTCCACTCTCAAGGTAGGGGTTTACCTTAGGAGTAAAAACACAAACATTGTTCCTAACAAAGCCTATATCCAGCCCTCAGAAAGATGAAGGTGGCCTGCTAGACTCCATCTATCTGTTTGCTAAGAGAAGATTTATTCCTCTTTGCAGGGAGATACCACCATCCAGAGGCTCTTTGGTTTTTTTAATGCACAATGTCCTGTATTCAATAAAAATTGCAGGGTCTTGGGGGAAAAGACAAAATGACTAGATATCAAGAGAAACAGAGACAGCAAGTGACTCAGTTTTTGGAATTATCAGATAGGGACTTTTAAATTTAATTTTTACTGTAGTAAAACATACGTAAGATAAACTTTGCCATTTTAATCATGTTTAAGTGTACAGTTTAGTGGCATAAAGTATTTACATTTACATTGTTGTGAAACCAATACCACTATCCATCTCTAAAATTTTTTCATCTTCCCAAACTGAACTCTGTAACCATTAAATGATAGCTCTTCATTTTTCCTTCCTCGCAGCCCCTGGCAAACACATTCTGCTTTCTATGTCTGTGAATTTGACTACTCAAGGTACTTCATATCGGAGAAGGCAATGGCAACCCACTCCAGCACTCTTGCCTGGAAAATCCCATGGATGGAGGAGCCTGGTAGGCTGCAGTCCATGGGGTAGGGAAGAGTCGGACATGACTGAGCGACTTCACTTTCCCTTTCACTTTTCACTTTCATGCATTGGAGAGGGAAATGGCAACCCACTCCAGTGTTCTTGCCTGGAGAATCCCAAGGACAGCGGAGCCTAATGGGCTGCCGTCTATGGGGTCGCACAGAGTCGGACACGACTGAAGCGACTTAGCAGCACACACGCACACATTCATGTTCAGATTATATTTTGTTTATTTGTATGTCAGTGGACACTGGGTTGTTTTCACATTCTGACTATTATGAACAATGCTGCTATAAATAAAAGTATACAAATATTTATTCAAATATTAAAAAGACTATTTAAAAAGATGTAATAAGTATATTCAAGAAAGTAAAAGACAAGATGGAGAATTTTACCAGAGATTTGAAATCTTTTTTTTTTCTTTTTAATAAAAGACTCACATGGAAATCTTGAAAAATACTATAACAGAAAATAAGAATTCAGTAGGGGGATTTTCAGTCTGCATGTTACATTGTCAGCATGTAACTTGTTAACTGTTTTATTCTTAAATATTAAAGGGTATATTTTATCCTAGCAGTGTGCAGTGGTACATACTCAATTTTTACAACTACTTAATTAAATAAGTACAGAAATAATAATAATACAGATACTTTTGATGAGGGAGATCACAAAATTTTTTGAAAACTCATTTTATGTAACCAAAAAGAAAGTTACATTTACAGAAGCTAGGTACTTTGCTAAGTGCTTTACATGCAGTAAATTGGTTAACTCTTACAGCAACCTATAGAGGGGAACTATCATTCTTCCCATTTTATAGATAAGACAACCAAGGCCAAAAACTTTGTATAACTTGTCTAAGGTTTCATAGGTTAAAGAAATCTGAATCCAGGTGACCTGGATCCAGATCTTTACCTACATTATTTAAAAAGAAATTTTTAAAAAGAAACATAGATTGTTCGGCTTTGGCTGACTAGGCTAGTTGCAAATTTTAGAAATAACTGGAAAACTGAGAAACCAAATTGCATAGTGACATCTGCTAGGGCACTAAACTCTTTGTAATGTGACCTTTACGTTTTTTCAGATGTTCCTTCTGGAGGACGGGGCACTACTTAATGTATTTTGGCATGAGCTTCGTCATGCATGTTTGACATATAAGAAACACCACCCTAATGAACAGAATGTCCCTCTTTCTCCTGAAACTCCGCATTGCTCAAGGCCACAAGACACAAACTGTGGGTTTAAAGTTGACACTCTCCATTTCCTCCTTTCATGTTTGGGGATCTCATTTGCAGGATGCTGACATTTTACCTTTCCTGCGTCCCTGTCTCCACTCCTTCCTCTACCCCATCATCTGTCTTAAATGTTTAATCTTTTTGCTGCTCCTAAGAGCATGTTGGCTTTTGATGGCAGATCTCTTCCCCAGTGATGGGACATTCCTTGGGGAAATCCATTTTCTTTCAGCCTTGGCAGGGAAGATCATGCATTTTGTACATAGAACAAAGGAGTATTCATCAGGACCTTAAGATTCCCAATATATTTGCCTTCAGCTCTACTTTTCCTCAAACTCTTTGTTCACCCAGGTTACACCTCTAAGTGCCCCACATCCTATTTTGATCCCTTATTTCAGACTATCCAATATAACAGATCTTTCTTTATCTCTCTCTCTTGCTTTCCCTTTCCCTTTTTTTTTCTTTCTTTCTGGAAAAAGGAACTACTCATTTCAGATAGAATTAAAGTAAATAGAATTAAAAGAACCACTTTTGTGATACTGTATATAATCATATTAATAAGTATATATTAATTTCTCTCTGGTGTGAGGCCCAGTTCCCTAAAGTTTGCAAAGCTTTTTATATAGATGATGAACATTATGCAAGCTAAGAACCTACATCTTAGATATCTACATCTTTCTATGTGTGTGTACTCAGTCATGTCCAACTCTTTATAACCCCCTGGACTGTAGCCCCGCCAGGCCTCCTCAGTCCATGGAGTTTTCCAGACAAAATTATTGGAGGGGGTTGCCATTTCCTACTGCTGGGAATCCTCTCAAACCAGGGATCGCACCCACATCTCTCGAATCTCCTGCACTGCAGGCGGACTCTTTACCAGTCTGCCACCCGGGACTTATGTTGTTTCTTTGCCAGCCTTAGAGTAACCCACCAAGCAAATAGTATTTAGTGGCTGCCTGTGTATACACAGCCCTCTGTTATGCAGCACACGGAGTACATAAAAAGAGACACAGCTTTGGCCTGCTAAAAGCTTAATTCTCCAATCCAGTGACTGTAATAAACAAAATTCTTGTCTCAGTCACATGACTCTATTAGCCTTTGTGAAAAAATTCTTCCGAAAGCATAAATAAACGATAGAGATTTGACCAGTTGGAAAGTCGGTTTGCATTTTCAATACCTCCGTATCTCATAACACTCTTAAAAAAACCATTCTCAATCACAGGAAAAGACCCACGAAAGCTGTGAAGGGACTTTCCAGACAAAAGTAAACTGTCCCCATAGGAAATAAAAACCTTCAAAGTGTCCCTTTCATTGGATTTGTTTCTTTTCCTACAACAAATGGACACATCAGACATAAAATTTAATTGAGACACACTAAAGTAAGACCTGGCTTACCTGAATAGGAGAGGTCACAGCATTCCATTAAGGAGACAGCAAGGTGCTAACAACGCATTGACTACTTTATATCACAGTATATTGAACTTCTAATCACCACCAACTATTTAGGATTTCAACAGCCTCCTGTTAAACTCTGCTGCGTGATTCTATTTTACATTTCTCTTCCTGTGTGTTTGTTTTAATTTAAGAGCCAGTATGCATATTGACAATTCTTTGACAGCAAAGGTAAAACCACCAGGAGTGTATCTGTTTATTGAGGACTGACAGCTTTATAGCTAACATAAAAATAATCTAATGTTTATTGGGGCAAATGTTTGGATGGAGGATTAAGTGAAACTACCGAATAGAGAAAACCTTTTCATCCTATTCAGACTTTTCAAATAAGGTTTGGGATCAACTACATAAAAACTTTTTGTGTTGATCTCTTTGACGCTCTTCCCTTAATTTGCCCCACTACTCCACTTGGCTACCCCAAATGATGTTTTACAACAGGGGTTTTAAAGTAAATAAAACCTTGAAAGGGAGGATGCTACCGTGCAGAGGTTCCGTGCCGTAGAATTTACATGAGCCATGCAAACTTGCAAGCTAACAGCAAAGCAAAATCTAAACCACATTGCTCATAATATAAACTCTCTCTACTATTTCCTATAAGTTACATATAGTAAAAACTCTAACTCTTTTTTTTCATGGTTTGTGTTATTTTGAATCATTGTTGTTGGACAAAGGGAACAGAAATAACTTTAAACTGTTTCAGAGCTGGTTTTAAACCGTAAAGGAGTTGTTTTCAGTTTTCCTTTAGCCGAGTATCAACATCATTAGATTGTTATCTTTATTTTAAATAAGACGTTTGAAATGCTTTAAAAGTAAATTATTCTTTCTGTAAGTAGAAATATTACCCTTTTGGAAATAATCTATTTAATTGAAAGTAGTTCATCAAACTATTATTAGATTAACAATACTTGACTTCAGGTGTTTTTTTAGCTTGATGTTAATTATAATTTGCACTAATATCTCTTTTCCTAACATGTTTCCACCAAAAGATAAAGAAGAATTTTATACTCATTTAACTCATCCTAGTAGTGTGTTCATATCCGCTCTTACTACTCCTCTCTTCACTATGCTCCCCGCTTGGTCCTATTTTGCATTGAGGAAAATAAAAGGGAGAGAAAAAATTAGGCAGCTTGTTAAAGGTTGCTTGCTCAGGAGTGGCTGCAGAGCTAGAAATGGAAACCAGGTTTACTGAGTCCAGAGCCCCGAGGCAATTAAATTGCGCCAGCTTTTTCCCTTTGAAAAATCTACTTATCTCCTGACAAGGCTAATATGTGAACATACAAATAGCTCAGTTTTCAACTTTATCAACAAAACTAACTGTCTCCTTAGATATGGGTAGGTCTTTGGGCAAGTGTGCTATATATCATATACACGAATAGACCAAAGAGATTATGAGAATGTCAGAATCTTTCAGCAGCTGCCAGGTAGTTTTTTTCAAGGAAGCTTATACCAAGTATGCATCTATGCTAAGGAGCACATCACCACCAGGCAAGTAGTACACTGTTCAAGGGTCAGGATCCTATTACACCATCTTGTTGTCCCTGGAACCCGACATGGTGCCTGAATCGGAGACAGAATTCAGCCAAATGCTTGTTGAGCTCTACTGAACCACATTATAATTTTTAACTCTGTTTAAAGATAGATTTGGCCCTTTTTTAAAAAAGGAAAGAAACTAAAATACATTATTTAAAATTTACTAAGTGGAAAACATAATTAAACCTCAATAGGTTTAATTTAAACCTATTAATTTAATTCCTTTCTGTATCATGTCCATGGTGATGATGATTGCCTACATTTTAAAGCATCATAATGTCTTGCCTTGCAGAAGTTGCTAGTGAGTTGCTAGTTATGGTGTCCATGGAATTTTCATTTCATTCCCAGAGCATCAACACAAGACTGAGAGACTTGTGGGCCCATCTTTTGATTTACGCTATGTAGTATTTCTCTTTCTTAATAAATGAGGGAGGGCATCTCCTCCCTTGGTCAGACACATTTATTACGTTTCCCATGACTCCGATGCCCTGGAGCAAGTCCTTCGCACTTAGCATATGCTTGTACTGAGGAGGTTATTTATGCTTATGCTGTATTGCATGTATTGAATTTTGTTTCTCTTCCCTAACACCCTCTGGGCTGGTCTGCAATAACTGCCTATTACTTTTCAGGCTCAGCTCTGGGCACCGCCATGGTTCTTTAACTTACTCTGTGAGTTTGGTTCCTCCTTGGGGTTGGTGACAGGAATCTTGGCTTGGCAAACAGTCGGCTACCACGTATCATCCCAGGAAGGGCTGACGGGCTTCATCCATGGTGTGTGAGTCACACTGCACAGTCGCTTCACATACCCACATGCAGTCTTGGGCTTCTGTGATTAGAAATCTAGAGGTTACCAGTAACCACTTGTAAATCCATTCTTCCTTTAAAAACCAAACCAAAAACCTCTAGCAACCTGCTAAGTCTGAACAATTTTCATTTTATTTTACACTTTCTTGAAGATGTCTGGACCTTCATTACATCTGCTGGGCAAACAGAATTATGGTGCCAGGTATGGAGCCATGGAACATAGCAAAACTCTGCCCAGAGCAAAATTGTGCTCAGACTGGATTGGTTTACTGGTAACAAATTGACCAAACTGACCACTTTATTTATGATCCTTAGGACCTAATAACAAAGTTTAAATCCATTTTCTAAGCTGTATACCACTCAGCAGCATTTTAAATTCATGTTCCAATTTTGTTTTTTAAAAAGCAGTTTCCCCGAAAGCCCCCATAACAAAAAGAACAGTTTGAATAGATTAATTTATGTTATTGTATCTTTAAGGTATTATAATAAGCTGGAGTCATATAGGGTGACCTGGGGAATTTCCTCTTTTCCCTTTGTAATAAATAAACTTTTCACCAGAATGGTCCAGTGGCCTCCAACAATGTAAGCATGGTGTATGGTAAAAATGAATATAGCGAATGCATAAATTCATGCTAAAAGTAAAACTTAGATTATTTGAAACTTATGAGATTTTTATACTGTTGATTTTTTTCATCAATTCTATGCACTGATCCATTGACATAAACATAGCTTTAATTTTTACTACTTGATCAAGAGTCTTATTTTACTAGAATGTTTATATGCATCACGAATAAGCAGGTCTACAGTTAAATTTTTGATTCATTACATAATCATATTTTCTAACCCTGTTCCAGTCTGAAACAAGCATGTTGGAAATTGGTATTGTGTGTCTGCTAGATGCATTGTGATTTATTAAATTTTATTAAAGGAGAAGTTTCATTTTCTTCTCCTTTCTTCTTTTGAGGAAATAAAAACCATTCTTGAGGAGAAATTAAAAAGTGAACATCACTAGCTAAGAAATATTTCTTCTTCCATCCTACACCCCTGTTGACACTCCACACACCTGCCCTGATTGTATGTGTGGTATTTTGTCTCTACCAGACTTGGCCAGAGACCTTTATTTTCACATGTTTGCCTTGATGCTTGCTGATTGACACCTTCATCTCTATTAACTATTTATTTGCCTTTGAAGTTACATCATATTCACTTTCCAAGTCTGTATTTTTTCATAGCCCAATAAAATAAATGTGTTCATGAACTTCTTTGATTTGTTTCTTCTTGCCAAGTTTTTTTCTAGTTCTTTGCTGAACTTCACAATGAGTATTTTACTCTGGTTCTCTTAAAGGTGTGTGTGAGTGGATGAAGTTCCATTGTATAAATAAAACCAAGCCAAAACTTGCCACTCAAAAGATAAAGCCAGGAAAGAATAAAGGCCATATGTCAATACAGAGAAAGAGACTGACTGCAGCTCTTTTTTCCTGCTTGATGTTTATAGTTATTTCTATGGAAACTGCACGTGGCTTTCTGAGGGTTGAATCTGACCCTGGGGTACACAAGTTAACTCTGAAAACAGAAAGTCCCTTAACTTTGAGTTTGTCATATACGTATGCTTATCCTTCTCCTTAATTCTTAACATGAGGTGGATAAGACCATCAAGGTATTCATTCTGGGGGATTTTTTGTGTGCCTTTGGGGTGGGGGGGAGATAGGAGCCAGCAGAGCAATGTGGGAAGGCTTCTTCTCCTTCAGGCTGACTGGGAGCTAATACAGAATAATGTATTCATATTAGCTTCCTTGTTGCTTAGAATTAAGTACCTGAGGTTCTCCCATTGATTGTTTGTTCAGATTTTCCTGTGAGTAACTTTGCCAAAACCCAAAGCAATTTGCCTGCCTACCTCCTCTATCCTTGTGCCTCCCTCCACACCTCACCTCTGCTTTCTCTCAGTAAATAACTAATAGGAGATTCCAGGGGGATAATCAGCTCACAATATCTTTGCCTATATGTTGTCTATTTACATCCAGATCTTGTGCACATGTATGTATGCTTAAGGATGATGTTTTTATTTTACTCAGATTTGGAAAAAGAACTGAAAAAATCAAGCCAGTATAAGACCGCATTTCAGAGGGTAAGGGCATTACAGGAAGATAAGGATTAGCAAATCAGAACATGAAAGAGGAGTTTTAGGAAGAGAGAACCAGAGAGGACTACCTTTAAGATGTGGAGTCTAAGATGAGGAGGTTGTGTGATAGGGCAAAGATATTCTTCCTTTAGGGAAGTCTTGGTGGTGTTGGGCAGCTCAGCACCATTTCAGCATGCACGGTACCAAAACTCAATCCTATGTGTTATTTTTAGCTTTTTAATGAGAAAAGAAATGTTGAAAAAATGGAAGTAATAAATATTTTTGTGCCAGTGGACTAAACCTTAGAGTTTTAAATACCAAAATTCACCATAGAGCAAACATGAAAACTAAGCTTTTGTTCCATAAAGGTTAATGTATCTAGTGCTTGAGTTTTCAGAGGATCATTAGCTGGATGGTGTTCTTTACTTGCCCTGCAGTGGCCTAAATTTTGGACATTTCACAGTTTATTAGCAACTGAAACACAGAACAATTTTTCTATTTATGTAATACTTGGGTCCCTATTTTCATGGGAGAGGATATATTCCAACTCTTGACTGTGGGTTTTCAATTACCCATGTGGCCTGCCGCCCATTAACGGGAATAATTGGAAACTGGATGTACAGAATACAGATTCACAGTCATAGAAAAACTCTGCTACAAATGTGAATTTTACAAGCCTCTGTTAAAGTGTCTTCCAAAATCACGTTTTTGTGGAGATTTCCTATATGACACCTCTGATATAATACGCCCTTTATCTCTCATACATATTTTTCTCTCCAAAAATGTAAAATATTATCCTATTTTCTGCTTCTTTAGGACTAGCATGGGACTCATCACATGAGCCACTGACATAATTTTTAGTTCTAGTAATAGTTTCATGGGGGAAGAGTTGATAGTCCAACTGTACCTCAGAGTATTTATAAAAGGAGAGTACTTATCTAATTACACTAAAAATTTTTTTTCATATTGTCATTAAAACAGAAAGTATGCAATCTCTTTTTAAAACTTTTCATTGAAGTATAGCATGATACAGAAAGCACAGGTCTAGCTTCACTGAATTCTCACAAACTAGATACTTAAACATCCAGATCAAAATACAGCCTACTTTCCACTCCCAGAATCCTCCTGGTGTCTCTCTCTATTCACTGTTGCGCCCACCCCTACCATAAGTAAGGGCCATCCTGATGGTGACTCTCTTTAATTTTCAAATATTACATCGTTTTCTCACCAGGCTTATTGGCTGATTTTTGTGGGAAAGCAAAGGGGGTGGTTAATCCCCTATAGCTGACTTCTTTGCATTGTGGGATTTTCCTAGCTGTTAATTATTAACTTTTCCTTAAAATAAAACTTCCATTGTGTAAGGAGAAAAACTCTATAAGCACAGTACATGTGATATAAATCACTTTTATGTCTGTGAAACAGCTGAGTTTACATTTTTATTACATTGTTTGAAAAAGTATCTTTTCATCTGGAAAGAATCAGTTTAAAATGTGATTGTCAACACAACTAAACCAGTTTCTGTTTAAAACGGCTGCTGGTGGAGCTAACTATAATTAAGCCAGGTTTTTCTTCATAGATATTAGTTGCTAAAACCTAGAAGTTTTCATTGAGATTTATCAAAGAAATTTCTAGACTTTAAAAGGCAGGTAAAGTGTTTTTGTTTAGATGGAGGAAGTAATAAGTAATGAATAAGAATATTAATGTTTCCCTGTGAAAGGTGATTTACTGGTGTAGTTTTAAGTTAGATGCAAAATAGTATGTGCATTTATAAAATGTTGCCTCATAGAAATACTTTAGTTTGAAAAATATGGGCTTAATTATTAATTAACAACTTATAGCATAATTTTCTCTTTAAAAATTTTTAGGTATCAATAATTCTGAGAGGATCCTTTTAGAAATTTTCTATAGTTTAATTATATTAACCATTCTAATATAAACAGTAGTTTTAATGTCTGTAGTCATTTGCTTATGTTCACTAACTTCTTGCTATATATTTTGAAAAATTTAGAAAGGACAAATCTTTTGGTGGTACTTCTTGCTGCATTTAACTTTGAACTCTGTTAGTAAATGAAAATTGATATATCGCATGTTCCTTTTATGGCTGAAATACTATCTTTAGAAGATGTGATATAGATTTTGGTTATACTTCCCCTGGTTTCCAGTACTGTGATGCCATTATATATGTAATTTTATAATAGTCCAACTTTCCCAAATCCCTGCTTTGAAAAGTTAATTTTTCAAAGTGGGGCAGTCATCATCGTGTGATTGTGTGTGCTAACTAACCTTTCATCTTAAACCAGATTTCCCAAATCCCATTATTTTGTGGCTTTTCTAACAGAGTACTTATTTTTACACCCTCAAAATGTTGCAGACTTTTTCGGAGGACACTTCTCAATAATCCATAATTTAATGAACTCTCTGTTTAAATATGAGCCAGAGACCATTTTGATTATATAATATACGTTCTTCAGGGAAAGGATTTTGTGAAGTCACAACACACAATCTGTGGTTCTCTTTTTTAACTAGCTAAAGCAGAATAAGTTCAGCATTTTATCTGGCAAGAGCAGATGCAGTACACCTTCAAAGGCAGGAGGAGAGATATAGACAGTTTATAGATTTAAACAGAATATGGCACCGGCCCTCAAAATTAAGCTTAGAAATAACTGGAATTTTTGTATAGATCAGAAACACTGATGATGATTATTTATTTTGGTTTGGACATTTCCTTTGAGATAGTTAATAATTGTTATTCTACCTATTACCTTTGAATTATCACTGTAAATATATTTATATCCTAAGATGCCATCATGTTTTAGGAAGAAAATTTAACCTTAACAAAAACACCTCTAGATCCTGGGGCCAACAGATGTTAAATACCACCCTGTGAAGCTGCAAAACTCACCTTGAACGCTCCTAAACAGTACTATGTATATACCTTTATCTTTTTATCAATTATTAATTTAGATAGAGTGCTTTTCTCTACTAGAAATAATATATGTATAAACCTAACTATCGTAAGAAGATGAATTTTTATATGAACAAGATGAACATTTTTTTTCCTGCTTACCTTTTAGTTTTCTATATATTTTCTAACGTATTTTTATCCGATTCTGCCTCATGTGTGTTTGTGCCAAATGACAGATATAGGGCATATTGAGTGCTGCTCAGTTTCTTTAATAAGGGTTGATAGAATTAAATTTTTTCAGGAAGGAAAGATATTAATAAAATGAACACATAGTGACCACTTTAAATACATAGGTATATGAAACTCTCAAAGGTTTTCTCAAAACAAAATTTCATGTTCTTTTTCACTCCAACACTTGTCCTTTCTTCTCTGAAGATATTTGCTTCCACCTCCTTGCCCCCACCACCTCAAAAAAAACTATAAAATACTTTAAGGAAAACAGATTCCCAGTAGCAGAAATTCAAATGACTTCCGTTCATTTCACTGAATTTAATTATTTATGAGATTATCATAGTAACACAATGTCAGTATTAACTCCCAATAATTCAACTTCCTATAATGTTTTTAAAATTTCCGTCACAAGGTTAGTACTTTTTATTCCTGTCATAAAGTTAATATTTGCATGTATTATACTTATCAGCTCGTTGTAATGAAATTTATGGAAAATGAACAAAGAAATCAAATGTTAATACATGATTGAAATAAAATACACTTACAGAAGCAACAAAGAAACATTAGGTAAATATCTTTTCTTGGAAATCTGTAGGTATTTTAGATATTTTGTTTGGTTGCTGAAACAGTAAAATGAGTAAAACCAAATCTGCAAAAATCCTGTTTTCACCTGGAATTTATAAATTTGACAAGTTCATTAAGCCATAAACCCTTGTGGTTGGAAAATTGATCTTTTCTAGGTAAGTAAAATAACTAAAGAGAAAGCAGTGACTTACTTTTCTTGAGGGCCAAACCAGTAAGACAAGTTTAGTTCTCAGGAATATGAGGTCCTCTTAGGAAAAGGAGAAGAAAGATAGTTGACAGCGAAACGCATACTTTAAATATTGATAAAATCCAAAGATTTCCATCAGAATTCAAACATAAGCACAGACTCATTCCTTAGTTGGTTGTGAAATTAAAGACGCAGTTAAAATGCTAACTATTTTATAGTGTTACAAGAGAATGTTTGGAGCCTTTTTGTTTTTTAACACATACAGTTGCGGGAGCCTGTTCTCAGTCACCGTGGTCATCCACGACTAAAGCATGGTATCGTGCTTGGGCTCAAGTAAGTGATCCATAAAGGGGCTGGGCGATGGGGGCAGTGTCCCTGGGCACCTGCCTCGGTGGCTCAGCCTTCCATGACCGCTGCTCTTTGTTGAGAATCGTTGGCAATGGCAGCAGCTTGCAGCTTCAGATAAGAGCCGCCGTCCTCAGGTAGTGCCCTCGATCGGGGCCCTGATGACAGACTGTGGCGGGCAAGTTTTTTTCAGGTGCTCTGTTTGCTCAGTAATCCTTCAGTGCCAATCTCCCGCAAAGACTGAGCGGGACCATCAGTAATGGACATCAGCCATTAAGCTCGTAATATTTGTCATATATCAGGTTTCTGCTTTGTTACTCTCAAGTGATGAATGGATGCTGTTATGCTCTAAGAAAATAAAGCAATGCTTGTAAATGCATCCAAACTTTTAAAAATGGCTGCTCTATTCCTTCCGTTTCTTGAGAAATAAAATCTGAGTCCCCCAGAGCTGCTAGTCTTTCCCTTTCAAAGTACAGAGAGCAATGTACTTTAAGTTAGTGTTTGTAGTTTGCTTAGGGTCCACATCAAATTACTCTCAGAGTGTCTACACCATGTTTCACCTTGATTTGATACAGCTAAGTTTATGCGTTGGGCAAGCGTTCTGATTAAAACAGGCATGCTTGCAGAGGACTATTCAAAGAAACCATTTGTTCCTGCATGAAAAAACCCAAACAGGGAATTTAGGTGTTAAAATAGCGTGAGGCCATGGCAATTCTCCATCTTAGTTATTCCTATATTATTAGTCAGACATGTTTCTGCATCACAGAAAGAAGTAATAATTTTTTAAAACATCTTGATATATTTCAAGAAGAAAATGTGTATAAAAAATAATATTGTTTTCAACATTTTGTACCCAACATTTGCATCTGTCTTGTAAATATATGTATTCAGTTATTTAGAAGGATGTGATTTCAGTTTAGTATGGGCTAAACACAGTAGAAATGGGCTGTGTTTTCACTCTTTTCTATATTAGTGTCAATTTCACCATTAATTATTGAGGTTCTTCAAGAAAGTTTATCCTTTTAGAAAATATTCAGAAATTAAATTCCAGAATTGGCATACTAAGTATATTTAAACGCTTGAATTTCTATCTATTGTTTTCGTGAGTTTTTTGGAAAATGCCATTGGCTCCTTTGCAAAGAAAAGGAAAATCAGTGGTGACAGTCCTGAGGTAATACTGTAATAAATGAGGATTCGGCCAGGATTAGAATCCATGACTGCTTACCCTTGCCACCATGCTTTTCGTGGCATCTCAGGCTATTCTGGGGCTTCCCTGATAATTCAGTTGGTAAAGAATCCACCTGAAGAAATGCAGGAGACCCTGGTTCAATTCCTGGATCGGGAAGATCCACTGGAGAAGGGACAGGCTTCCCACTCCAGTATTCTTGGGCTTCCCTTGTGGCTCAGCTGGTAAAGAATCTGCCTGTAATGCAGGAGACCTGTGTTTGATCCTTGGGTTGGGAAGATCCCTGGAGAAGGGAAAGGCCACCCACTCCAGTATTCTGGCCTGGAGAATTCCATGGACTATGTAGTCCATGGGGTCACAAAGAGTTGGACATGACTGAGTGACTTTCACTTTCAGGCTATTCTGAGGAAAGTCAATTGGGAGGGCTGTTCCCTTGATTTCTCTTTTGTTGGCCACTCTCCTCTCTACTGCTTTTGCCAACTTATGCAAAACTCCTTCACATCACTGAGCGCAGGTCCCTGGAGTTACGTGTGACTCTGTCTCATCCAGGCCACTGAGTAAATGTGAAAGAACACCACCCCAGCCCCTGCCCTGACACTCTTTCATTATCAAGACTTTCAGTGTTGACTCTGCAACCCTTGAGCAAGAAAACTTATAGCGAACAGGGGCTGCATGCATTTATTACCACAGGCTCATAATTGTCAGAGAGGTGAGGGGCCTCACCTCCATCGGCTCTAATTGCTATGAGAGCCTATGAGCCTCTACCAATGCCCACAACAAGGCCCAGAGCATTTCCTGTGCAAAGGCTGGAGCCTGGGGTATGGGCGATATGCCAAGCTACTTCAAAGTTTCCCCACCCCCATCTTCATGACATTTTTTTCAAGGGCCATTTAATAGGATGCAGGGCAGGGGGCAGGTGTAGATCAGACCTCTGTGCTCCAAGAGAAAAGAATTGGAGTGATCTCAGGACTCAAAGGAAGAACTTTGCACAGACATAGTTGGTGGGATTAAACTGTCGAAGAATTTAAGCTCTTCCAGCAGAATGATGTCTCTGGGAATTTAGACGCAAATTAGGAATCTCCTGGAATTCATTTAGTGCCGATTCTCCTGATTACTTTTCAAATGGGGGCTGTTCTGATTTGTCCTAATTGCAGAAGTATTGCAGAGCATCATCTTTAGAGAAGAAAAGCACCTCTGAATTGCTCAGCATTTATATTCAGGTATTCAAAATTAAGTATTTTTTATATGCCAGTATATCGATTATATTTAAAGAACAATATGGATGCTTGAAACATGCCAAAGCAGGAAACAGGAGTAGTCTTTAACAAGTGCCTGTTCCTTCGCTGGGTTCTTTGAACACAGTACAATAGGTGATCTCTGAGGTAGAGTTTATTGTCCCATTTTATAAGTGAAAACCAAGGCGCCTGAGGTCCCATAGCTAATAAATAAATCCAGGCATGTCTGATCCCAGAGCCCACGCACTTGCCTGTACACCAGGATGCCTCTTGAGCATCAGACCCATGGGCAGGGTCTTCAATAACCAGAAATCTCACATTTGTCCCCAAGATGAATGTCCTGTGATTCCCCCATCTTTAGTTTCTATCAAAGTGCTTCTCTTCTCAGAGCAAAATTTCAGTATCTGTTTCCAGCTGGTCCCAGGCCACATAATCTGCACATTAAGCACTTAATAAAGACTTGTAAGAGTCCCCAAACTTCACCATGGTGGGACTTTTGTAATATAAACATGCATTAAAGAAATGAGAGCTCAGACATCCATTTTGCACAGGTGTTACCTGTGCATGTCTATTCTTGCTTCTTCATTATTCTTCTTGCAGGGTGACTACATCTGGCCCCTTACATGTGCTTGCATCAAAAGAATGCTTTAGTATGGGACCTGAGCTTGCCAAGACAGCTAGCTTCAGATTGAACTTAAATTATGCTGGATGCTGACTGATCTACAGATCTTGCTCTTCACATTACTGTTTTAAACCACAGAACAATGGTAATGCTAATAATAATTTGTATTCCAGAAGCACCTTTTGATAAGAAAGCTCAAATAGCTTTATGTTTATTATCTTGGTAATCCTCTCACCATCCCCTTGGGGCAGACGAGGGAAACTGTGTACATCTCTACTTCCCACGTGGAGGAAGTCGGGCACAGCAAGGTTACTCTCTAGATGAGAGGCAGAGGGACGTGTCAGACTACTAAATGCATGTCAGTGAATCCAGCACACACATTCTATTGTTTGCTTGTTTGCAAGCTGATTTGACTTGGTCATCAAATCTAAGATTCAAATGGAATCAATTCCACGGGAAAGAACATTGTGATTGGCTCTGCTCCCCGTTCAGGAGCACCCAGCTTCTGGCCAGAAAGTGAGTTTCCCTGATCCATTCCTGTAGGAGGACTGAGTCACATGTTTCTGAGTCAACTTTGCACCCCATGAGAGCTGAGAAACTCATTGAGACACTGTATTGGACATCTTTCCTTGGCTGCCAACCTTTCTGAGAGCCCCTCAGGTCAGGAATAGTGAGGAGAGGTATCATTCCCAAAGCTTCCAAAAGTTCATTTTAGCTTTCAGTTGCAGGGTCACACCCTTCTGTTTCCCATATAAAGCATTTTTTAAAGACACAAACTGCCAAATATAGATAGTATAGTAAGTGTGTTTGGTGTACTGGAATTTCTGTTTCCTTATCTGTAAAGTGGGAATCGTGATAGCCAGCTCTCAGGATAAGACAGCAAGCAGTACCTGTAAGCACTTGAGTCACGTTTGCATCCACGTCTCTCCCTGCTCCTGTGCAGGAAAGAAACACTGAGCTGATTCGGACCCTTATTGTACTACTCTTGTTCTCCTCTCCAGATGGTAACTAATTGGCCTTAGCTTACAGATCCGTTTCTGAAAGGAAGGGATGTGCTCTCATCTGGGGAAACCTGAGGTTATAAACCCAGTCTAGCTTGTTCTGACTGGGAAGGGTAAGGGTAGTTCTAGAAAAGACAGTTCTGCTTTGGGGAGGTCCCAGGCATCTCTCCCATAAAACTATTGCCACCATTGACCGAACTCTCAAGATCTCCAGCCCAGAGAAGAGGAACAACCAGGACCAGTGTTCTGGTAGCACATGGGTCATCCCGACTGCATGAATGTAGTATATTTCTGTTGTTTCTATCCGGAATGTAAATGTTTCTGTTGGGAACTACTGACTTTCTTGCATAACAAGCCTAATTTCAGTTCCAGTGACCCTGGCACTGAAAGCTAAACTATGAGTTAGGAACTGAGAGCTCCTAACACTATCTCTTGTGCGAATAGGTGAATAGTCATGGAGCTCAAATGTGTCTTCTGGATTCTGTGCTGGAGAATGCCCCACAGCTGGATTTAAACATTCCTCACATCTGTCATTAAGAGCACGTCTATGGTATCTAGGCCCCTCCGCTAAGGACTAATAATAACTTTCATCAACAAAATGTCTGACAATCTGAGTAATCTTTGGTGGTGCAGGGAGACTTTCAACCAACAAAAGGTGAAAAGAATGTCTAATCCCTTAAATATTCTTTCATATTTTGAGCTAACTCTCAATATTTTTAAAATTTACTCATCTCAGAAGCATGATACAAGTTTGGGCAGTGTGCCTCACTGGCTCGTGAAGACTCTGGGGTTGGGAGGTGGAGAACAGAACCCAGGAGCTAGTTTTTGATTGTGTCAACTCCTTCTTCAGTCTGGGATTAGTTCTGGGCTCCCTTGGGCCTCCATTCTAATGGTAAAGCTGCACACTTCCCCCTCCAACCACGGTCTGAAAGTGTCTTTACTGAATCTGGTCTTCTCTGAACAATTAGAACTCATGATTTTAAGTAACACAGTGATGGTGAATTGATCTCCCCACCCACCTCCTGCCCCCAATTTTAAGTTCATGCTCAATTTCACTTAAAATGATTGAGTACAATGGAGAAGGTTTTAGACACTGAAGTAGTTTGCATCATCCAGGAGTCAATAAAGTTACCTAATCACTTAATTTCTATTTGTAACTGTTATCAGGTGTGCACACACACGTATAACTTGGCCCTGGAGGGCAATTTTGATGCATGTGGGCAAACCAGATGAGCAACGCTGCTGCTACTTAAACACACTTTTGTGCCTTTGCAAAGGCTTGTGACAAGTGACTGTCTCCCGTGAGAGCATCTTTAGATGATACCAAGGTCAGAAACCCTGGGAGTTTTGCACGGCCAATAGAAATGCCAGCGGGCATTATTAACGTTGCTATTGTTAAGAACTCTGTAGGCACCGAAATGGAAACATGACTAATGATGAGATGCTGCTGCATTAAAAGCACATTCCGTGCAGGGCACCATGTGCTAAAAAGAGACAGATTCTCTGAGATGTTTTCAATGTGGGCATTTTGATGTACATCCTGGAAACATTACCCATGTATTTTGTTTCACTCAATAAAACTTGGTAGAACTGACCGCAAGTTTTCTGGGAAGCATGTTGGATCCCTACATCGGTGTCTGGTTTAGACTGTAAGTTGGTAAAGGGAGCAAGGATGCTGGTTTAATTTGGTGCAACTGCACTCTCCTGTGGTTTCTCTCCCTGCTCCACTGGTCCTCCCAACCTCCAGGCTCTTTTCAGCTCTAGATCCTTGAATCCACCCCCTCACCAAATCCTGGTTCTGTTTCTGGAACGATTCTTCTCTGCCTTTCCAGTTCCCACTGCTGTCATTGTAGTTGCTCGGGCCAGCCTTTCTATTTCCAATACCCCTCGCTCTTCTTTTCTGTGTCCACTTGTCTGAACATCACCCTCATTATGTTTTCTCTGCTCAGAAACTTCCGCAGGCTCCTCACCGCCTTCTCCATGCCAAGTCAGGTTTGATGTTGCCTTACCCTCTTAGATCCCTTGCTCTGCTCAAGCATGCTCTTAGAGCTCCTTAAGTGGGTCACTTTGCTGTCTCCACATCATACCCTATTCATGCCTTTCTCCCTGCCTTGAACACCATTTTCCCCCTGCTTTTCAATCCTAACTGTACCCGAAAATCTAAATCAAGCCCCACCTTAGTTGAGCCTTACCAAATGACTTCTTCCCTCACTAATCTTCAGGTTTTCAGTTTCAGTAGGTTTTCAGTTTCATTCATAGAGATGACAGCAAGAAGTGGAGTGCACAGGTACTAACCAACCAGCCTGGTTATCAGTGCTCAGAAAGCAGGAATCTTAACTTAGGGTTCATAGACCTCAGCAGGTATGAAGCTGTCAGCCAGTTTTTGTACGTACATGTGTTTTGGGGGAAGAACCCATAGTCTTCATTTCTCAAGGAAGATTCTCAAAATAGTCCTTGATTTCTGTTTAGTTGCCAAGTCGTATCTGACTCTTATGATCCATGGACTGTAGCGCACCAGGCTTCTCTGTCCATGGGATTTCCCAGGCAAGAATATTAGAGTGGGTTGCCATTTCCTTCTCCAGGATGTCTTCCCAACCCAGGGGATCGAACCTGTGTCTCCTGCATTGACAGGTGGATTCTTTACCAATGAGCCACCAGGGAAACCCAGTCCTTGATAGGAGGGGGAAATAAAAGAGGTTAGAAGCACTGCTGTTGTTCAAAGGTGTGAAGGAAATGTTGTGCGGCTGCTGCCCTCAGAGCTGTGAATGTCTTAGCGAGAGCCACACTTATCCCCACATGCAAGAGTTGAATAGAGTTATAATTTAGTGCTTGATTGGGTGGAGCTAAAGGCAGAGCCACAGTTCAGAGGCTTTGCAGAAACTTAGGGGAGAAATCAGGTGGGCTGTGGTGGGTGCAGGTGCTGGGGGAGTGGGAGAGGGGCCTTATGAAGGAACATCAAGAAACAAGAAATTATGGGGCTTGGGCAGGGAGGTGGCAGTTAACACGGATGATGTGACAAAGACAGAAATGAATCAGCTTTGTGATCACAAGGGCTTCTGCTGGGGTGACGAAGAGAAACACGGTGTCATCTAAGAGCAAAGAAAGCTTTGGGAAAGAAAAAGCTTCTGGGAAAGTGTTGGATTGAGGCTGGGGGAAAGGAGACACTGAAGCAGACATGTCGTCTGGGTTACCAGAAGCACAAGACAGGACACTAAGGGAGAGATTTGGGCATTGCCCACATCATCTTGCTTGGGTGCGTCATCAGCATCACCTGGAGGCAGGAGTTGATGATGCTTGGGTGTCTCAGTTTTCTGAGACAGGATCATCAAGACCTAAAAGAAATTTAGGTCTTGATGAACAGACCCTTTGCTTTTCTTGTTCCTGAGTGTTGGGCTCAGTAATCCAAATCATGGCTGCACCACTATGTGTGATCAAAAGCATGTTATTCACTCTAAGCCTCCATTTGTCTCTTTCTAAGTAAGGGGGTACCTACCTTTTCAGGTGGCTGTGACATCAAATTGACCAGTATGTATTTGTCCACTTGGGATGTTGTAACAAAATACACAGATTGGATGGCTTAAACAACTGAAATTAATTTTTTTTTTTTTTTGCATTTCTGGAGTCTGGAAGTCCAAGGTCAAGGTACCAGTATACTTGATTTCTGGTGAGAGCTTTCTTCCTGGTTTGCAGATGGCAACCTTCTCACTCTGTGCCCACATGGCCTTTTCTCTGTGCAACACAGAGAGAGAACTCCCTGGTCTTCTGTCCTCTTAAAAAGACACTAATTCCATCAGATTAGGGTCCCGCTGTTACGGTATCATTTAACTTTAATTACTTCACTAAAGACCTTGCCTTCAAATATAATCATATTGGGGGATAGGGCTTCAACATATGAATCTGGGGGAACACAACCTTTTAGTCCATAACAGTATGTAAAAACCTTAACTCAGTTCCTGGCACAAAGTAAGCACTCAGAATAATGGAACATCCCTCACTGTCCCTGTTCTTCTATTCAACAGTGTTTTAATGAGTCATCTATGTGTGTGATACTATGCTAAGTGCTGGGTTAAAAATGTGAACCTGATATTGTTCACCTCTAAGCCATTCCCAGTGTAATCTGGAGGCAGATACAATACATTACTTAATGATGTATGTTATGATGACTGTGTCCCAGGAAAGATGGGTGAACTGTTAGTAAGGAGATGACACCTGAGCTGAATCTTGACCAAATCATCGAAACAGCCAGGTGAGAAGAGGAGAAAGAGTATTCTAGGCAGAGGGAAGACCACATGCAAAAGGGTGGTATATGAGAACATGTGGCATGTCCCAGGCCAGTAAGTGACCTGGGTGTATTCAGGGGAAACCAAGGCTGGGGAGGGAGGCAGAGGCAGATGATGAAATAGCTCGCACTCTAATCCTGAAAGTCCTGGGCAGCCTCTGAGGGATTTAGTTCAGGAGAGTGACACATTCAGATATATGTTCAAGCCCCACTACTTGTATTCAGATCCCAGCTCCATCACTGACATTCTCTGGGACTCATGAAAGTTATTTAATCTCTTTGTGTCTCATTTTCCCACCTGTTAAATGGAGAAAATAGGTAATGATACTTACCTCAGAGGATTGCTGGGATGTGATTAAATTGTTCAGTATGTGTAAAGCACTCAATGTCTGATACATCTGATATGCTCCACACTGTTTTCTATTATTACTATTTTAATAATAATTTAAAATAATGGCAACAATAAGGATTCAAAGTGGGAAGAGACCCACAGGGACAGGTCTTTTTGGAAGCAATTGCTATCATGCAGATGAGAAACTGTGACCTTTCCCTGCTCACTGCACTCCAGACACTGTGCCTCCTTCCCGTTCTCACCCTACCAAGCTCACTCCCACCTTTATCCTTTGTACTCAAAGTTCCTTCTACCCAGAATGTTCCTTCTGCCAGCTGTTTGCAAGGCTGTCTTCTCATCACTCAGTATTCAGCTCAGATGTAGCCTTTTCAGAGAGATACTCCCTGAGCACAGTAGTTGAAATACCCCCTGTTCCTGATCATTCACTAATATATCAGTCTATTTTCCTTATCTTGTATAGAAGTCATTACTGTCTGAAATGTTCCCTTGTATCTATTTGTTCATTTTCTTTTTCTTCCACTAGTGTGTAAGTTACCTTGTCTGTCTCGTGTTGCTAGAGCAGACCTGTTCATGGCAGTGCTCAATAAGTATTTCTAGAGTGAGTGAATGAGGGAAATGAACCTGAGCTAAGGAGATGGACAGGGAAGAAGCTAATCCATGTTAAGTCATCACTGGTATGACATACTTTTCATGCCTTGGAGGCAACCTTATATGTTGGTGGCCTCATCATAACATGAAGGAAAAAACTGAAGCTCAGAGACATTTGTATGAATTAGTCTTTCTACACATCATCCTTTTCTGACCGCATTAGAAAGTCTAGATGTGACGTGTGTGTAGATGGAGCCAGAATGCCTTGGAGAGTGAGAAGAGGCCAAGGAAGAGGCCCAGGTGTGCTGAAATGTAAGACAGAAAGGAGGAAAGTGAGTCCACTGAAGGGACCTAGAAGGGGCAACCAAAAGTAGGAGGTACTGCAGGGATGGGAGGTATCTTGGAAACCTGGGGAGAAGAGAGCTGTGGAGAGTGAAGGAGGGGGCCAGAAACAGCAAGGGATGCAGCAGACAGCCCAGTGAGGGGAGGACTGGGAGTTCCCATTAGACGTGGGTGGTGGAAGATAATGTCTTTGGGGAGCACACTTCCAGTTTTACAGGCAGAGTAAGATATAGAGTATAAAAGCAAAGACTGTTAGTAGGAAAGGAAAATCATGATATCAGTGATAAGCAGCAGGGCTTGTGGAAGGGAGGATGTATTTGTTCCCTAGGTCTGCTGTGACAACGACCACAGACTGCACGGCTTTAAACAACAGGAACATGTTCTCTCTCGGTCTGGGAGCTAGAAGGCCACGATCAAGGTGTCTGCAGAATCAGTTCCTTCTGGAGGCTCTGAGAGAGAGCCCACTCTGTGCCTAGCTCCTGGCTCTTGGTGGCTGCCAGCAGTCCATGGCATTCCTTGGCTTGGAGCAGCAGAACCCCATGCTCTGCTCCTGTCTTCATAGGACTTTCTCCTTTGTGTGTCTTCTTATTTTCTGTCTTTTCTAAGAACATCCATCATTGGATTTAGGACCCACTCAAATCCAGGAGGATGTCATCACGAGATTCTTAAGTTAATTATATGTTCCAAGACCCTATTTCCAAATCAGGTCACAGTCATAGGTGCTGGGAGTTAAGACTTGGACCTACATCTTTGGGCCACTACTCAATCCACAAGAGATGTTTTTTTTTTTTTTTTTTTTAATGAGAGGGATTTATTCTAGGTTTTATGTGAGAAAGGTAATTTCCAGATCTAAACCTCTAGGGAGGCAAGAGTTGATGATGCTGGTAGACGAATACAATCTAACAAGATGAGCTATCTCCAGTTTTCTGAGACAGGATGTGTGAAGGTAAATAGAGTTAAAGGTGGGGAGCTGGATGTTGACAGATATCCTCCCTGATAACCATTATTGACTCTGTGAAATGGAAGGCAAGATTATCTGCTGATAGTGAAGAGGGAACTTGAGAAAAGTGCTGTGAAGGTTAGAAATAGCACCTGTGGGAACAGAAAAAGACCAGCAACTCATAGCAGTATTAAGAGTCACTGAGTTCCCAGTTGACATGGGGCATACATTTGAGGTGGCACCAATTTTCAGACCGTTTGATAATCTCCAGTGATGCTGGAATCTGAGGACAGCAGCAAAGAAATCAGTTGGTGGAAGTTCTTAGAAATGATGGATTGAGTGAGATGGCAAAAGTCAAAAAAAATACCAAGAGTAGGGAAAGAGGAGAACCTACTAGAAGTTTCATTAGACTGTAATGCGTGGGAGAGATGAAAGGAGCAGGTCCGGATGAGGCTGAAAGGCAGGTATTACTGAACCAAAGTGGGGAGTGGGGTGGGGCAAGGATGGAAAAATTGGCTGGTGGCACTTAGTGTCTCCAGATGTCTCGATTCCAGGTGATGTAAAGCCCAGACCTTGGGAACAGGTTGCTAAATGAGATGGTGTTTAAAAAAATATTAGAAATGAGAAAATCAAAGAAATATTAGACCAGGGCGTTTAGGGGTGGGGGAGTGAGAGAACTATTCAATGTGATGGCTAGTATTAATGAGTGTGATGGGAAGGAACTTCAGTCCTCACTAAATGTGGGCCACTGAAACAAATGTTACTCCCAGCCCTAAACAGTGGGAGAAAGCAGGAAGAGCACTCCTCTGCTTGGGGACAGCCAAGAAGCAGGTATTTATTGGTTGTTTCGTTATGGAGTAGAGAAGGTTCTTTCTCTTTCAGTGGGTTTTATACACATCCAGTCGTCCAAGCCTTGCCTACAATGTCTATGCTGGCGACTTTGCAGTGCAGAGCCCCTGGCTTAGCTCAATATATTGCCCTCCTAGAAACCCAGCTCTGGAAAGCAATGTTTCTTTTTCCACATCCAGAGTTGATTGGTTTTGACTTTCAAAGTCCTTAAATATTTGACAATTTATAAAATCATACAAGTTAGCTGGGAATAGATCTTTTGCAGAGCTCTGTACAAACTTCACATCCCTGGTTCCTTTCAACCATTCTGTGTTGAGTTTCTGGGGGCAAATCTATCGAAGTATTTTAGGAACCAAACTTATACATGGGTCTACTCTTCCCCTTTTCTGTTGCTGATATCCTGAGTGGCAATTGTTCATCTTTCACTAAAGCTGACATACTTCTTCTTAAAAGTCATATGGGAATGAATTTCTATTCAAACAGTTATTTGGAAATGAGCAACTGTAGACTGTTTCATAGGCAACTCTTGGCTGAGGAGAGTAAAATCTTATGAGTGAAAGGAATAAAGTATGGGAACTGCTGTTATATTTATAAAATCTAGCAAAGGTGATTAAAACTATTGCACATGAGAACCATGGGATCCATTTTAAATTATTTTAAATTTTCATAAAAATATTTGAAAAGTGATGATTTCTAAAATTGAAACATCAGCTTTTCCCTTTAATTTGCAACTTTTTAATTAAATAAGAGGATAATTGAGAAATTTTATATTATTAAGGAGAGAAAGGTTTCCAGAGTTAGTGTCCTCAAAGTGTCCTCAGAGACAAACAGATAATGTGAGTTCTTACTGTACCTTTAAAAAAATTTTCCTTTAAATCTAGTCTTTTGGGACTTCCCTGGCAGTCCAGTAGTAAATACTTCACCTTCCTGTGCAGGGGGTGCAGGTGTGATTCCTGGTCGAGGAACTAAGATCCCATATACCCTGTGACCATTAAAAAAAAAAAAAAATGGGGGGTGGGGAAGAGGCAATATTGTAATAAGTTCAATAGACTTTTTAAAAAGTCTTTTTAAAAACTCAGCCCTTATTAATAAGATGTATATAGTCGTTTGTTCATCTTAGAATTTGGAGTCCAGAATATACTATCAAAATCTATCTAGCAAGCTGTCAGTTCTTTTCCTTTTACCGGTTTACCTGAAGTAATCTCAAGAAAAATATTGAAAAAACCTTTCTGTTGCTTTCTGAGTCTTTTTCCAATGTCACATGGAATAATATCTGATACCATGTAAACCAAAGCAATTTATAGAAGCTAACAATATAAGCAAAGAAATCAAGAGCATCCATGAGGCGACTACTTCCTATACTTGCTGAGTAATGGATGAAACTGTTAGAATTTACATATGTCAAGTTGCTGCTACTGCTGCTGCTGCTGCTGCTAAGTCGCTTCAGTCGTGTCTGACTCTGTGTGACCCCCATAGACGGCAGCCCGCCAGGCTGCCCCGACCCTGGGATTCTCCAGGCAAGAACACTGGAGTGGGTTGCCATTTCCTCCTCCAATGCATGAAAGTGGAAAGTGAAAATGAAAGTGAAGTCGCTCAGTCGTGTCTGACTCTTAGCGACCCTATGGACTGCAGCCTACCAGGCTCCTCCGTCCATGGGATTTTCCAGGCAAGAGCACTGGAGTGGGGTGCCATTGCCTTCTCCTGTCAGGTTGCTATTATATATAAAACACTTGAGAAGTATTAAGAGAGCAACCACATCCTTTTTGCTCAAGAGCTTATAGTCTAGTACAGAAATATAAATGGCAAAAGGTGACATGCATTATTAGAAGAGAACAAAGGAAGACTCAGAAGATCTGCCATAGAGGAAAGGAGAAATTTGAGTTGGTATCTGAACATTCCCCTCACCTGTTCAGTAGAGGTAGGCATATTAAACCAAGACATCTACCAGTACCATCAGATGGACATGTAGTGAAGTTCATGTTCATTCATTGCATAAAACATCAGCAAGTAACAGTGACTCTTCACTTTGTCACGGTTCTGTTTTTCCCACTGTCATCTGTGTATGTTTGTACATATAATATGTATGTATTATCATGAAATGTTAAAAACATGTGCTTTCGATTCAGAGACACCTGACTGGGCAAATTACTTAACTTCTCTAAACCTCGGTTTTCTTGACCATAACCTTAGACGAGACAACCTTAGAACTGTTGACAGCCTTAGAATCCTCCACATAGGATTATTGTGACGATTAAATGAAATTGCGCACCAGCAGCCATCTGGTAAGCATTCAGTAAATGGCACTATTATATTTGCCGTTAGCGTGTTGCTTATCAACACAATGAGATTTTGAGCTCCTTTAGGACAGGGACTGTTTATTTTTCTTCTCTCATAACGTATTCCAAACAGCCATAGCTTTCGCGTAAATAATAGATGTACGTTGTTTGGACTTTTAAACTCTGCAACATATTCCCTCTGAGACCCATGCAATCCGAGGATGAGCCATGCAGGGCGTCTTTTTCCATCACATATTCTGTTTCTGACTTAGCACTTGTATGCCCATCCGGGGTCTTTCCAGAGGAACATGAAGTGATATGGCCTTTGTGACATGGGTGCCTTTGAGGGTGAGCCTGGTATCGCAGCAGTGTCTGGGAGGACTAACTCATCACTCACAGCTAGAAAGACATAAACATTCCACACCATTGTTTAGCCACCCAGTGGCTGGTAGGTGACTATTTTTCTTCTCAAAATCTGTCATCATGCATGCAACCAGGCAAAGGATTTTAAGTTTATTTTGAAAGAACATGAAATCCTCAAGAATGCTGGTAAATGTGAGATATTTTCCCCTAACCCAGTACCTCAGCACTAAAGAGACCTTTAACCAGCTTTTCCTTCTGAACAATGTTCAGCCATCTCCCAGTTTCTTAATTCATAATACCCATTTACCACCATGCTGATGTATAGTGAAGACAAGCAAAGATCATGTTGGCAATTGGCATGTTAGCTTTTAAAATATATTTTGCTTGTATTCTACTGTGCTTTGAATCGCAACAAAAGAAGATGTCGTTAGTGATCGTTACCATTTCAGCAGGAGCCTGGGTTTCTCACCCCAAATTATGTAACACTGAACTGCCAGAGAACTATGCAGGAGACCCTTGGAATTCACAGATTTAACACTCTAGGTTTTGAATATTTGCAATCGACCATGAAGGTTTGTGATGTGTTAATTGGCAGTTTTTCTGAGGTTCAAATTCGAATCACATGTACTTTGAAGCCAGTGTTGGGGGTGATTGAGGAGCTAGTAAGCTAGCCTCGTTGGCCACTGCAACCCTCTCCAATCAGGCTTTTTCTTCTCTACTCCTGATCGAGGTAGTAACTCTTGGGGTGATTAAAAACTTGGTTTAAGTGAAAAAGAGAAATAGTCATCATATGAAGGATAAAGTGAGTAAATCTTTCAAAAGTTGCCTGGTTTCAAAAGATGATATGCTTTGGGAATAAATATGTCTCAAAAAAACAAACAAACAAAAACCCAAATTAATTCTTTAAAATATGAGTAACTTGTGCCAAAATCTTCATATTCACAGATTTGGAGGATTTCTTTTTGGGGGGGTGTGTCTTGGGATTTATCCCTTGCAAATAGCAAGGATTTCAAAACATGAAGTTTGGAAGGTCTGGATGAGATTTTAAAATACTAAAAACAATTCCCTTGCTTTGCTTCTGGTACAGTTGAAATATGAGTGCTGAGTGCCAGGCTACAAGAGTTCTCTCTCTTTCACAGCTCACAAAGGCTCTCGGTGGCATGACTTGCTCCTGAAGGAGCCCAGGCATCATGTGAGCCTTGCTTTGTGGCCAAAGTGTGGCCTTGAAGTGGCATGTTCTGTGAAATGTTAGGGTTTTACAAGCTCTCCATTTGCCTGGCTCTGAGGAAAGTGGGCCCCACCTGATGCTGCTTGTGGATTCAGAAATCAGCGTGTCAACAGCTCTTACCAGAGGCTGATGAGGCCACTGGACCCAAACACCACACTGTGTGTAATAAATTGTTCTCTGGCACCCTGCAAAATAAGAAGACAGAGATTTTGGCAAAGCTTAAATGTATTCAATTTTAAAAGGGTATCCTTTTTAATACTTTTATGTTAAAATGTTCTTTTTTAATAAAATGATAGAGATGGTAGATTTTTTTTAGGTTTCTTACTAAGCATGATTGAAAGTTGGCAGTTTTATCTGAGTCCCCCAACATTTTTTGAAATCTTGCTTATCTGAGAAAACCGAAAGGCTAAATCTAGTTCTAAGGTTTATCAAGGAGGAAACTTCTCGAGAGAGCACAAGTTTTTCTTCTCAATCAGGAATAGATAGTATAGATCAGGAATATAATGTACAGCCTCTGGGCTGTCTGTGCAAGAGCATCTGAGTCTTTAGGTCACACCTGAATCCAGCTCTTCTGTGCAGTGTTTCTGTTGCTACTCAAGCTATTAGACCAGCTGTGTTTACATATCTTGAGCCATTCAGAGTGAGTGATCTTTGTTCTGATAACAATGGAAGGAGTTGTACTGTGAATTCATAAGCTGCATCAAAAAAAAAAAAATTCATTCTTGGCTATCATCCAAAAATGACAATTGTAAAAAATAAGACTGAATCAGTGATTTATTTTTGTATATTTTCTTTTTTGTTGTATTGGTTGTAGTGTTTCTGTTTTTGTAGAACTTGTACTCAAGAAATGGTGAGATTTACAAATTAAGCAAAATTTTAAGTAGTAATTTTTTAAGTTTATTAAAGATTTAAATATAGCAGCAGACTGAAAACCAGATGGGCTGTCAAATAGCAAAAGTTGAGCTAACAAGAGATTATTCTTGCAGACCTACATCTTCACCTGTTGTTTATCACAGTGGAATGTTGACATATCAGTTACTGCTCTGTGAAGTCAGAATCCGGCACCTTAGACCTGATCCCCAATAAGGGCCTTTAAGTTTAAATTTGAGCATAAGGTGGACAGCAGAACATAAGGTAAACAGCATCTAAATAAAACAGATATGCAGGAAGTCAAGATAGTTTCAGGAGAAACAGAATATAGCCAACCAATTCTTAAGACTGATTATATATATATTATAATTACATATGGCAAAGTGAAACACAAACAGCTTCCAAATCTACCTATCCTCCCAGTAAAGGCAAGGTAAGTAGGAAAGACATAAGTCAAATCTGATTTCCTCATAGAAACGGTTATAATAGGGGATTATATGCCTCACCAAAAGCCTGAGGCCTGAAGTTTTCTAGAAATCACCACAAATCATAAATAATCAACAACAAATGCTGTGTATACATGGTGTAATGCTTTCTGAAATAGATATAAACCAAGCAGGGCAATCCTTCAGATCCCAGGCATAGAGACAAGCTCTGTCTAGACCAGAGGCCCTTGACTTGGGGGAGGGGGATGAATTCTGGACAACTCTCTGAACACATGTAGCTGCTCTGGTCAGAGATAGTCTCTGAGCTGACAGGAAGTGTGGATTTTTCATTCTTTAAACAAGGCGCCACTCCAGGCCCTTTGAGGATGTGACACTAGATAAGATAGAAGACAGAGGTGGCCCCAGAAAAAGTCCAAGAGACAGAAGTCTCCAGTAAAGAGATGTAAGCATAGCGAGGACACAGCAGTTTGCGTATTTCTGTGCCGCTTGTGGTTTTCTGCTGAGAGATGTGTTCAGTTTCTTTGTCATGAATTCTATTTTTGTGGGGGGAAAAGATGGGTCTACATATTTTGAAAAGAATTTTAAACTACTAAGGAAAGTTTAAAAATCTTCATATACCCTTGGGAGGAGAAACATGTAAACATGGGTCATCCACAGATAAATTGCCATCCTTGTTAATAAGTATTTGGATAATATGGAAATAATGTGATGAGAGCAGTTCTCCTTGGGATTTTTAGAAATTTAGCTCTGTTTTGTCATCACTGGTATTTCATTTTAAAATACTTTTTCAATGTTGATAGATGAAAAAATTTCCAAATTATGAATGACCTTCAAAAACCTATACAGTTTCAACACAGTAATACTTGAAGGGCAATGGCAAACTCCTTTAAAGAATAATAATAACAAATAAATAAAGAAGGCAAGAAGAAAACTTTTTGGCGGTAATCGATATGGCATAGATTGTAGAGATGGTTTCATGGCTCTATACTTGTCTCCAGACTCATCAAACATGTACAGCTTTCTGTATGCTGATTATACCTCAATAAAGTGGCTTTAAAAAAAGGAAAGAGAAAATAAAACTCCTTCGAAAACAATCTCTTCCCTTTGTGAGGATACTGAAGAGAGAGGGAGAAATATGCCTGCCTAAGGCAGAGGAACCAGAGATCAAATTGCCAACATCTGCTGGATCATCGAAAAAGCAAGAGAGTTTCAGAAAAAACATCTATTTCTGCATTATTGACTATGCCAAAGCCTTTGACTGTGTGGATCACAATAAACTGTGGAAAGTTCTGAAAGAGATGGGAATACCAGACCACCTGACCTGCCTCTTGAGAAACCTATATGCAGGTCAGGAAGCAACAGTTAGAACTGGACATGGAACAACAGACTGGTTCCAAATAGGAAAAGGAGTACGTCAAGGCTGTATATTGTCACCCTGCTTATTTAACTTCTATGCAGAGTACATCATGAGAAACACTGGGCTGGAAGAAGCACAAGCTGGAATCAAGATTGCCAGGAGAAATATCAATAACCTCAGATATGCAGATGATACCACCCATGTGGCAGAAAGTGAAGAGGAACTAAAAAGCCTCTTGATGAAAGTGAAAGAGGAGAGTGAAAAGTTGGCTTAAAGCTCAACATTCAGAAAACGAAGATCATGGCATCCGGTCCCATCACTTCATGGGCAATAGATGGGGAAACAGTGTCAGACTTTATTTTTGGGGGCTCCAAAATCACTGCAGATGGTGATTGCAGCCATGAAATTAAAAGACACTTACTGCTTGGCAGGAAAGTTATGACCAACCTAGATAGTATATTCAAAAGCAGAGACATTACTTTGCCAACAAAGGTCCATCTAGTCAAGGCTATGGTTTTTCCAGTGGTCATGTATAGATGTGAAAGTTGGACTGTGAAGAAAGCTGAGCACCGAAGAATTGATGCTTTTGAACTGTGATGTTGGAGAAGACTCTTGCAAGTCCCTTTGACTGCAAGGAGATCCAACCAGTCCATTCTAAAGATCAGTCCTGGGTGTTCTTTGGAAGGACTGATGCTAAAGCTGAAACTCCAATACTTTGGCCACCTCTTGCGAAGAGTTGACTCATTGGAAAAGACTCTGATGCTGGGAGGATTGGGGGCAGGAGGAGAAGGGGATGACAGAAGTTGAGATGGATGGATGGGATCACCAACTCAATGGACATGAGTTTGAGTGAACTCTGGGAGTTGGTGATGGACAGGGAGGCCTGGCGTGCTGCAATTCATGGGGTCGCAAAGAGTCGGATGCGACTGAGTGACTGAACTGAACTGAACAATTGCCAGGGAGAGGAAAAATTTGTAATTGTTAGAAGTGTGATAGAAATGTTAACTAGAACCAAGAAAGAAAATGAAGATAAGCGACTCTTGAGTCACATTATCTAAAGAGCCCCACTGTTACACTTTCAAGTAAATCTGTTTTATCCAGACATTTAGTAACACCCTATCACCATGTTCCCCTTATCCTCAGCTGCAACAATGCCAGGGGACATCACATCAAGTGATACCACATTGCTTTGTGAAGAAATATAAAGAAAATCAAGCATGTAGGTTTTTATCACCTGGAGCAATCATAATACCTTGTTGTTTTAAGGTCCTGTCCAACTAAGTCCGGTCCAACTCTTTGCAACCCCATGGACTGTAGCCCACCAGATTCCTCTGTCCATTGAATTCTCCAGGCAAGAATACAGGAGTGGGTTGCCATTTCCTTCTCCAGGAGATCTTCCTAACCCAGGGATCGAACTCACATCTCCTCCATCAGCAGGCAGATTCTTTACCACTGAACTATCTGGGAAGCCCAATTATAATACTAGCTACCATTTGTCGGGTACTTCTCCAGGCATGGCACTAGGCTTGTCCTTTCATGATCCGTTTGTCTTCTAAACAATATTGTCTTCATATCTTCTAAATATGGCTTCTATTTATCTCATTTTGCAGACATGGAAGCTAAGATTTAGAGCAGTTAAGTCACCTTCCCATTATCATAGAACCTGGAAAGATTTGAACCCAGGTCTGTCTGAAAGCAGCTTTTGGTCAACTGAGAGCAATTTGTGTCTGCTTGCCACAGCCAGAGGGACTAGGGGTGTTGGGCTTCCCTGGTGGCTCAGAGGGTAACGAATCTGCCTGCAGTGCGGGAGATCTGAGTTCAATCCCTGAGTCTGGAAGATCCCCTGGAGAAGGGACTGGCTACCCACTCCAGTATTCTTGCCTGAAGAAGTCCTTGGACAGAGGAGCCTGGCGGTCTACATACAGTCCATGGGGTCACAAAGAGTCGGACACAACTGAGCAACGAACAGATGCCGCAGCCACAGTTAGAATGCTTGGGAAAGTCAGAAGCAGTGACTGTGAAGTCAGAATAAGAGTCAGGCAGTGCTACTCTAAAAAGAGGGGGTAGACATTAAGATCATTTTAGTCATTAATTCCTTTAAATTAATTAATTGATAGTTAAGCCCGAGTCAGTTTACTGATTCGGGTTTTCTCTTGGTGTTTTAAAGCTATAAGCACTAACAGAAAGAGACATGATTGCTTCTCTCCTGGTTCATTTGGCCCCCTAACACTGATGTTAGGTGCATCTCTCTTGCTCATTCTCACCCTGAGGCTGGCTCCTTTTCACCACCTTCTCTAGGTCAACAGTTTATTGGGCCCTTCCTTCTCTGATGCTTAAAATACAAAGCCCATCCCAAATGCACTGAAGCCATTCAACAAAGGCTGTTGCTGGTGGGTGATTCCAGGGCCACAGAAAGGTGAACAGTCAGTTGGAATCCTGAAAATTCTTAGAGTGCAGCTCTGCAGGCAGCTACATGTTTTTCCACATTGCAGATTTCAGGGAAAACAGTGCCACAGTAGCGGGCCCACATGCATGTCGGGATTACAGCCACTTCATTTCAGCGGTATCTGCAGCACCAGATGTCCAGTAAAAAAGGGTTAAAACTTCAGATCCCAAGCCTGTTTTGCCACCTCCTCACAAAGTGCCCTGGCGAGACAATCCTTTGTGATTACCTCATTATTCATCACCTCCCAGCAGATACCAGCGGGCTTGATTTGCTGGGCTAGAAATCCTTGTGGGTGTCATGTGTCAGCTAAACAGGCTTAGTTACAATAGAGCCTGATTAGTTTTCACCTTGGCCTCATAAAATGTGGCATATGTATTAGCATAATGGATTAGGAGGAAAAGAGCATTCCCTGCAAGAAGTGAGTAAGTGCAGCCCTGGGATTCACACATTTGATCTTGGGTATATTTGACTCACTCCAACTTTTCAAGATTTGATGGCTCCTTTTTCTCCTAAAAGCAAAACAAAACTAGTTTCAGATTCTCACACTTTTTACTTTTATACTGATTTTCCCAAAGTTCCACACAGAATTTATAGATTTGATCGTCATAGTTTCTAAGGCAAATTGTAATACCACAATCTATTGCTTACTCTAAGGAGAGGTACTCCTGGACATAGACTTTAAATTTTATATGCATGCAACCATCCTGGGAGTTCGGAAGAAAATCAGAATAATCACTCTCAGTTGGTTTATGCAGGTCCCACATGCAGATGTAGAACTTTTTCTGGCCAGAATACAGCATGGTAACATTTCTGCTTCCAAGTCCATTCTATTTTTTTTAATACTACTTGTATAAAAGCCATTTTACTAAGGCATTATAAGATACAGCAGATGGATTTTTAAAAATTCCTAATCTAGGAATATTAAGTCCACTGAAATGTTAACAAGCACAAGAATCACTGAGTTTAAAACAATAAAATTAGAAAGAAAGCTTAGAGAGCAATAAAAGAAACTAATATTTAAGTGTCTCCAATATTTGAGATTCTCCAACATGCCTGATGTTTTGTTATATTTGTTTATACTTATAACAATGTAAGTGGTAGCTATATCATTAGAAGGGCTTTCCAAGTGGCATAGTGATAAAGAATCTGCCTACCTGTGCAGGAGACACAAGAGATGCAGGTTCGATCCCTGGGTCAGGAAGATCCCCTGGAGTAGGAAATGGTAACCCACCCTAATATTCCAGCCTGGGAAATCTCAAGGACAGAAGAGCCTGGCAGGCTACAGTCCATGGGGTCACAAAGAGTCAGACACAACTGAGCATAGCACGCACGCGCACGCACACACACACACACACACACACACACACACATACCATTAGAAATATAAATATCATCACCCAATATTGGCATGTTGAAGGCATAGACTCCCATTCATAGATTCCTACTGGCTGCCGCACACTATGCTGAATGCATTCTGTGCTTTATTTCATATAATCCTCATGCCAATCCTATAAGGTCCCTCTTGTTTGGTCACTCAGTCATATCCGACTCTTTTGCGACCCCACGGACTGTAGCCCACTAGGCTCCCCTGTCCATGGGATTCTCCAGGCAAGAATACTGGAGTGGGTTGCCATTTCCTTCTCCAGGGGATCTTCCTGATCCAGGGATTGAACCCACATCTCCTACAGGGGGACTCTTTACCACTGAGTCACTGGGGCTTCCCCTAAGGTCGCAATTAGAGATGAGGAAATTCAGTTTGAAGATTATATAATTTGCCCACAGAGTAAGTGACAGAACCTGGAGTCAGTCTCTGCTTAGTGTGACCCAAGGCCTGATCCTTTACCACAGACACTGAAATGTAGACTCACTGAAGTCAAGTCAACATGTGGGTATCTCAGAGAGTCTGGGGCAGGCAGAGGGAGCACAGATTCAGAGCATGGAAAGCCCAGAGTGGATTCAAGGAACATGTAACAACCCACTCTGGGTCAGAGCTTGTAAAGACAAGCAGTAGGAGATACACTAGAAAATGGCTTAGACCAAATCAGAAAGGCTGTGGAACCCAGAGTGAGTGGGCCCTTCCTGGAGTCAGCAATACTTAGCCATCAAAGGCTTTTGAGGAGGAGAGCAACAGGACCAGATCTGTACTTTAGGAACATTAGTCTGAAAGGAATCTACAGTTCAGACCAATATCTTTCACTTTTCTTTGATCACAACCCATAGTAAGAAATACATTTAGTATTGCAACCTAGTGCATGTATATTTAAAACGTGTCTTAAATTGAAGCAAAACTTTACCATATGCAAAACACTGATACTTTCTATTCTGTTGTATTATATTCTTTGTTGTTGTTGTTGTTGTTTTTCAAGAAAAAATAGTACTAGTTGTCATTGATTTTCATAACTCAGCGATGGGTTACAACTCACAGTAAGAAAAACAAGGGTTTAGATCATAGTTGGAAGAGATGGAACAAGGTGGGGGACCGATGACAAATTCTGGCAGGAGTGGAGGCTAGACCCAGGGAAATGGGAGGGGCACCTAAAAAAGATATTTCAGAAGGGAATGACTTGGCAATTCAAGAGGCTCTGAGGCTGCTGATCATGAACAGAAGTTAAGAAGATAGATGGAGAAACTGGCTTTGTGTGGGATGAGAGTTTGATTTTGGATGTGCTGAGTTTCGGATTGCAGGAGGTATCAAGCAGACAGCTGAGTAAGAACCCATAGGCCAGGAGAGACTTTGGGGCTAGAGTATCCTGTATTGAATGTTGTGTGTTGAGTTTTATGTATCAAGCGTGGTATTTTGAGTCTTCTGTATTGAACATTGTATAATGAGTATTCTGTATGCATGTTGTGTGTTGAGTATTGTGTATTGCCGTCTGTACAGAGGAGCAGTTAAAGTTGAAAGGAATAAATAGGGCTTCCCTGGTGGCTCAGTGGTAAAGAATCATCCTGCCAATGCAGGAGACGTGGGTGCAATGCCCGATCCAGGAAGATTCCACATGCCGAGGGCCAACTAAACCCGTGCAACACAACTTCTGTGCTTAGGCTCTAGAGCCCGAGACTGGCAGCTGCTGAGCCAGGGGGCCCCGAGAGCCTGTGCTTTACAACTAGAGAAGCCACTGCAATGAGAAGCTCCTGCACCACCACCGGAGAAACTACTAGAGAAACGGCAACTAGAGGAAAGTCCGCAAAGCAACGAAGACCCGGCGCAGCCAAAAATACATAAATAAAAATAAACGTTTAAAAAAGAGAGAGAGTAAATAATATCCGAGTGAGCGAAGGGAGAAGTCTAAGGACAGACCCTTCTGAGCACATATGTTTGGGAAGTAGCAGCAGAGAGGGACACACAAGAGGAGCCAGAAAAGTCAAAACGCAGGAAGAAAACTCAGACATCGCAGTCAGTAACTTCTTTCTGTTTTTGTTTTGTTTCTCTTTTCTAATACAGTCTGAGCTTTGACAGGCCACAGCAGACTGGACCTAAACAGTAAAGGATGATGAACACAGCTGGCTTCCACGCTCTTGCATCTAACAGCGAAATCTTTGGTACTTGTACTTTTCCTTCAGCCTGCAGGTTCTAGTCATCTTCTGCTGTGGAACAAATTATTCCTAAACATTGGGGCTTAAAACAACCATGATATTTTCTTCGACCTCTTGCGAGCCATGAGTTTGCGAAGGATCCACCTGGTCAACTGAGGGTGGGAGCTAGATGATTCTTTCCAAGATGGTTTATTCACTGGCAGGTCAAGATGGTTTATTCACTGGTACCTCAGCATTTAACTCTCTCCACATGGGGTCTCATCCTCCAGGACCTCTCCTCAGAGCATGGTGGCCTCAAGTCATCAGACTTCTGATGTGACAGTCCAAGGTACCAAGAACAACCATTTCAAAATACAGGAAGGGAAAGCTTCCTATGCTCCCAAACTGGTGCAACATCACTTCTACCGTGTTATATTGGCCACAGTAGTCACAGAGCCCAATGAGAAGGGATACAGACCCTCCTATTCAACTAGTTTCCAAAGTCTCTTCTGCTGCTGCTTCTAAGTCGCTTCAGTCGTGTCTGATTCTGTGTGACCCCATAGATGGCAGCCCACCAGGCTGCCCCGTTCCTGGGATTCTCCAGGCAAGAACACTGGAGTGGATTGCCATTTCCTTCTCCAATGCATGAAAGTGAAAAGTGAAAGTGAAGTCGCTCAGTTGTGTCCAACCCTCAGCGACCCCATGGACTGCAGGCTTCCAGGCTCCCTCCGTCCATGGGATTTTCCAGGCAAGAGTACTGGAGTGGGGTGCCATTGCCTTCTCCGAAAGTCTGATCAAAGGGTCTCAAATGTGCTTAAGAGCAAGATGGCCAGTTACTTTGTGGCCCACCACATTCTTCTTTCTTCTTCAGGTTCCCTGCAATGTGCAAAACCACATGTGATGGCTTGTCACAGACCCTGCAAAGGGGTCTGCCACCAAACCAGTTCAACAGCGTTGTCGCCCATTACTGAGAAAGCTCTGGTCTCAGTCACCCCTGCTGGTGGGATGCCTTGTGTTAGGCCACTACCTCAACTATTAGGGCTCCAGATATATCATAGCCATGCTGGGTCCTGTGCCAGAGGAGCGTGTGTATGTATGTGTGTGTGTGTGTTGGAGTGTGCATCTGGAATCACTTGTTATTAATACTGTTACCTTGTTCGCCAAGCAGTGCAGCTCATGGACATTGTATATGAAAACCACTCTTCTTGGACTAACTTTTTTCCCATCATTTAATAGGAGTCCCCAGGACTCACCCCTAGTTCCTACCAGGAAAGCAATCTCAGTGAGAGACAGCACTGACCCAGGCTGGGGCGTTGTTATTGGGCCAAGCAAAGGTTCCTAGGCGGCTGCTCCTTGGGATGCCTTCAGTTCTTAGAGGCTCCACCATGTCTATGGTAGTGAATGTGATGGGGCTTCTTTTCTGATCTCAATAGGCCCCACTGTGTCTGGCTCCTACGTGAGCACCACTTTGAATCACTTTGGCCACACCCCAGCAGTGAGCATAGACTATTTCAAGCTTGCCACTCCTACCCAAGTACCTGAGGCGGTCTAGCAAGCATTTCTTATCCAGCACAAACAGCCCAAAGTTCTTCCTGGTCTCACCTCCAGTGGGGAATGACTAAGAGACATATAGTTCTCATTGAAAGCATTCATCACTTTTCTAATAAATCAGTTATTTGTTAATAACAGAATATCCTCTCCCTCCCAATGGACTATAAACCCTACAAGGGCAGGGGAAAAGCTCGTGTGATTCACCTCAGTATCTCCAGCACCACCCGAGCACAGCTTAGCAACACTCAATAAATATTTGTCACATGAACAAAAGAATGACTGAGTGAATGAACAAAAAGCAAATGAATGTTCTCTCTGTCCTAAATACTTGCAGAGAAAACCCAGGTCTGGGCCTCTGCAGTCCTAATTCAGTCTCATCCTAGAATCAGTATGCCCATTTTTTACTCTATGTTTGGAAGCCTATATTGAATATAATTTAATTAACATGTCTTCCTTGTTTTATAAAATTACAGTGTTACTTTTGAAAATTCCCAGATTTAAGCTCCTTGCTTTGCATAGTTTAATGCAGGCTTTTAAAACTTAGACAGAGATAATTATCACATGATGTTCACCTTATAGTAAGTTATAAACTCATGTGTTTGCATTCACGTAACTATGAGGGTCTATGTAATTTAGGTAATGGGTTTATTTTGGCTACATTGTCTAAGTATGCTGGATTAATTCAGTGACATATTCTTAAACTCTACTTTATGCTACAGAGATGCAGTAATACTAACATTTATTAAGGGCTTACCATGAACCAGGCAAAGGTGTAAGCTCTTTATAAACATTATCTCAATCCCCATACCAGCTCAGCGAGACCAGCATAACATCTCATTTTACAGATGAAGAAGCTAAAGCTTAGAAAGATCCATGTCAAGGTTACACAGCTGCCAAATATCAGAGCTCGGATTTGAACTAGGACCCAGTTATAGACTTTAAATGCTTGATAACCACATGTTAGATTAGAATTGATTAGAGTTTAGACTTTTCAAGCTGAGATGAGTCTGCAATATTCAGGGAAGTCTGAGCTTCCTAAATACCCCCTTGATTGTGGTTACACCTCTAAACTCACATTCTTGCTGTGTGTGTGACTTAGAACAAGACTCAGAGCTGCCCTTCCTAGGACAGAGACCCAGTTTCCACTGAGGGCCGGGCCAGGCAAGCGATCTTCAGTGAAAGGCAGCACTCTGACCCAGGACCCCTCTCTCTCCTCCACTGGTACTGCTAACTGGGCTCCATTTCTTGAGCTGGTAAAAATGGAATTAAGAAAATCGAGTCTCTCACCATGAAAAATAGATGATATAATATGTATAAAATTACTAACTCTGTGCCTGATATTAATAAGCACTCCAATATGAATTTGTATTAATAGTATCATTTTTACTATTGAGATGCAAGTTTTCTGAATCTATTCTGTACTGTCACTGGCAGAGAGAGAACATTGGTTCTATAAGAAGTCTAACTAGCTGTTGCCTTTGCTAAGTTTATCACTCATGGTACCTTCTTGCATATGCAAATATAGCTTTCATGTTATTGAAATCTACCTATAATCCCTTATGATACCTACATACTGACAATAAAAATGAGCAGGTATGAGCTATACATCTTCTCCTCTCTTATCTATATGTCAATTTTTTTCACCTTTTAAAAATATTTATTTATTATTTACTTATTTTATTTTGGGCTTTTGGGGTCTTACTTGCTGCATGTGGGATCAATCATGACAACATACAGCCTCTTTGTTTCTTCATGAGGGCTTCTGTCTAGTTGTGGCACATGGGCTCAATAGTTGTAGCGCTTGAGCTTGGTTGCCCCACAGCATGTGGGAACCTAGTTCCCTGACCTGGGATTGAACCTGTGTCCCTTGCATTGCAATGAGGATTCTTAACCACTGGACCACCAGAGAAGTCTCCGTATGCCATTTTTAAGTGATAGTATAGACAGACATCTGGCAGTAAGAAGAACAAAAAGAAAATAACAACAACAAAAATCCTAAAAGGTATCCATACAAGATGAATAGTTAGCACCTAATAACCAGAATTCACTGTATCCTTGAATCCTGAGCTGTTATGCATCGATCTGTATATCTTTGTAGCTGACATGATAATCTGATCAAACTACTAAAGGCTGTCTTTGTTCATATTTTCATGTATCATTTCTATTTCTGTAGATCAATCCCATTTTAATTGTTAAGTCACTTCTATGCAAACATACCCTAATGTTGGTATATCAGAAGAGTGATTCACAAACTAAGCTCTTAAACTGGCTCCTTTCCAACCAGCTGTGTGACCTCTGAGAAGTCAGTTAAGATTATTGGTTTGTTCCTTTATTTACACAATACAGCTTATGATCTCCATGAACATTTGTGCAGATTAACTGATTTTCAGTAGTTGTTGCAAATCATTTTAAAATGCTCATTAGCAGGCCGTGCGACTTGATTGGGTCAGCTTTAAAATGAGCCAACTCTGTAAAGAGAGCAGCAGATATTTTTCCTGGTGTGCCTCTCTTGGGAGAGACGCACAGGGTTGCAGCACCTTCAAGGAAGCTTTCTAAAGCGAATGCTGTCCTGTAGACACGTCTGGCACAAGGCAGGACACTAATGTGATATGTGCTCAATAGGAGAACAAAGAAAGGATGAGAGAGAGTAGCAAAGTCACACCCTGTGGGCTGCCGTGCCAACCTAAGCGAGAGAAAAATGCTTCAAGGCTTCTGTTTGGATGCACAAACTGAATGGTGACATGGTGCATCTAACCTTTCAGAAGATGATGGCAAGGGCCAGAGCTGAGCCCCGGAAAAGCCCGAGATGAAAGGGAAGAGGAACAGCTCTGTTGCTGTAATTAAAGAGATGCCTTTAAGCCTGGTCTAGACATCTAGTTGGTTTTCAAGGAACAGACTCTGCAGTCTCTAAGAATGTGCCAGCAACCTTGGCAGCAATGAAAAATAATGAGGCAGAAGCCATTTGATACCCTTTTTCCTTTCCTTTCTTTTCTGTCTCTTCTTTCTCTTTTTTCTCCTCCTTCCTTTCTCATCTCTATGATCATCCTTCCTCCATTCCCCTTTCCCTCTTTCTTTGGGAAAGAACTGAGTATTCTCCAGAAGTGTTTTCTCCTACCCACACACCCTGGCATTCCATGTCATTAGGAGGTACGGAAATAAGAGAGGGAGTTAGACGGGGAGGTGAAAACATTTTCAAAAATTAAGGAGATTTAAATGAGTTGGTGATGTAACTTCAAAGTTCATAAAGCATAAATTGACAGATTCTCCAGGCAAGAATCCTGGAGTGGGTTGCCATTTCCTTCTCCAACAAAGGAGAAATACATAAAACCACGATCATAGATATTTTAACTTTTTTTTTCCTTTGGCTGTGCTGGGCCTTTGTTTCAGCATGCTCTGATTGTGGCACATGGGCTTCTCTAGTTGTGATGCATGGGCTTAGTTGCCCTGAGGAATGAGGGGTCTTAGTTGCCCCCTGCCCCCTAGGGACTGAACTCATGTCCCATGCACTGGAAGGTGGATTCCTAACCACTGGACCACCAGGGAATTAGAAACAATTTTAAAACACTTTTCTGAATAAGTGGTAAAATTAGTCACAAAAAGTTTGAAATATTCACCAGCAGAACCAGTGGCTTATAAACGAGATTAAAATATCATGAACCTCAGTTCGGTTCAGTTCAGTCACTCAGTCGTGTCCAACTCTTTGCAACCCCATGAATCGCAGCATGCCAGGCCTCCCTGTCCATCACCAGCTGCTGGAGTCCACCCAAACCCATGTCCATTGAGTCGATGACGCCATCCAACCATCTCATCCTCTGTCATCCCCTTCTCCTCCTGCCCTCAATCTTTCCCAGGATCAGGGTCTTTTCCATTGAGTCAGCTCTTCACATCAGGTGGCCAAAGTATTGGAGTTTCAGCTTCAACATCATGAACATAATGGAATAAAATAGTGCTGGATAAAGAATCAATATGTAAAAAAATTCGGTTGCATTCCTGCTGCTGCTGCTGCTGCTAAGTCGCTTCAGTCGTGTCCGACTCCGTGCAACCCCCAGAGATGGCAGCCCACCAGGCTCCCCGTCCCTGGGATTCTCCAGGCAAGAACACTGGAGTGGGTTGCCATTTCCTTCTCCAATGCATGAAAGTGAAAAGTCAAAGTGAAGTCGCTCAGTTGTATCCAACTCCTAGCGACCCCATGGACTGCAGCCTACCAGGCTCCTCCGTCCATGGGATTTTCCAGGCAAGAGTACTGGAGTGGGGTGCCATCACCTTCTCTATATAGCAGCAATAATCAGAAAATTAAGCTCTAAAAATATGACATTTATAGTGACTGCAAAAAACATTAAATATCTAGGAAGAAATCTAACTAAATAAAGATATGCAAGGTTTCTGCAATGAAAACTGCATTAAGAGAAATTAAAGATGACTTAGCTAAATGTTCAATGCTGGGAAGATGTCAATTCTACCAAAATTAATGTATGATGTCAATAAATTTGCCAGATAGTTAAAAAAATTGAGGTAGCTGTTTGCTCTGAGACATCTCTAGCTAAGCCGTTCCCTGTAAGACAGAAAAGCTGTAGATGTTTAGATGAACCTTGGTGTGCTGATGTGGAGTTGATAGCTCCTCCCCAGTGACAAGCAGGGAATGGGCTTAGTTTTGTGTTTAATTTTAATTTTTCACTCCCAGAAAATTTGAGATGATTTCCTTGGGGCCAAGCTTCTCCTTACCTTCATAAGACAATGCAAGAAAAAAAAAATGCAGAGTTTCTTCTTCAGATATTACCATCTACACGGCCTTTTCTTTGACTCTAGCTTCATAAACCAACATGGTAATAATGTCACACTAATTATCTAGTCGGACTTCTCCTCTGGCTCAGCAGTAAAGAATCCATCTGCCAGTGCAAGAGACATGGGTTCAGTTCCTGGGTCAGGAAGATCTCCTAGAGAAGGAAATGGCAACCCACTCCAGTATTCTTGCCTGGGAAATCCTATGGGCAGAGGAGCCAGGTGGGCTACAGTCCCCGGGGTCGCCAAAGAGTCGGACGTGACTTAGCAACTAAACAATAACCACAAAGTAGTTAGTCATGCCTAGTAAAATGTGAATTGGGCTGACTTTGCCATGGCTTGCAATTATGTGGAACAAGCATTGAGAAGGGTCCATCACTGCGGAGGCAGGCTTTGCTGCCCTGGATGCAGTGTCCACATCTCCCTGGTACATCACTGGTGCACGAATGCTCAGTAAGTGGCCAGTGAACAGCCAGGATCTCTCCTCACTCATCCAGGTTGAACACGTGCCTGGAAAGATGTCCACTGCATTATTTACTGAAATGATGTAAGGAAGAAATTTCCCAGGCACTTAGCAATCTACTTTTGTAACTGCTCTGCTGCTGCTGCTTAGTCGCTTCAATTGTGTCCAACTCTGTGCAACCCCTATGGACTGCAGCCCTGCCAGGCTCCTCTGTCCATGGGATTCTCTAGGCAGGAATACTGGAGTGGCTTGCCATGCCCTCCTCCAGGGGATCTTCCCCATCCAGGAATCAAGCCTGGGTCTCCTGCATTGCAGGCAGATTCTTTACTGCTGAGCCACTAGTCACTGTCCTCTGGAAATGAGAGTTATATGCTGTGAGGGGGGAATGAGTGATCTTTTCTACCTGTATTAACCAAGTTGCTCTTTGATCCTGGCCTTTCCCTCTCTGGGATGTGATTTTCTCCCCATAAGACATAAATGAGGTCATCTTAAACCAAACAGCAGAAAGAGATCATGAGGGCTCTGGGGGCTCACTTGGAGCCAAGGGGTTATGTCAGCAACGTGAAACATTTAGAACCTATCTGTGGAGAGTTTTAGGGAATCAGGGAGATTGAAGGCAGGAGTAAGCATTTCCATGTCAGTGCAACAAAATGTCCTTCTAAGAACTTTGAAATGGAGATGATGTTTACAAGGAAAGGGTCTCCTGCCTTTCTGAGAAGGAAACTAGATATGCATTTTAAAATACTTTCCCTGGATTTAGATGGTAACCTTACTTTCATACAACAGAGGCTGAGTAGGAAGGCTGCCCTCACCGAAGTGCATGTTCAGAGGAAAAAGAAAACATTTCTGAAGGGATGTGTAAGGCAGGCCTGCTGGGGCAGGTTTCCGCTCAAAGGGATCTTTGCAGGGTTTTCAAAAAAAAATCCTACAGGAGCTGCACGTTAGGGGCTGGCAGGTCACAGAGGAAATGCCAGGCCCTGAGTCCTCTCCTGGTGCAGACGATGCCTGGGACTCAGGGTGTCACCTCAGAGCCCAGACTGAACAGGGGTTCATAATGAGAATGTCCCCTTGTCTCTCGGTTGTTACCCAAAGCTCTCTTCTGCCTCCTTTGACATGTAGCATGCTCGTTCCAGAAGGGAAGTGGATCAGCCTTTGGTGAAGCTCATCCATTCACTTGGTTGTTAGTCTGTCTGCTTCTACTACTCAGGGCTGCTCTCCTCAGGACCATGGGAGGTTTTAGCAAGACCAAAGAATTAGGTCCCCTCACTGCCTCACAGTATGCATTTAGTTCTCATGCAAGAGAGTGTCGGGTCTTGAGAGCCTTCGGGATATCCAAAATTACTTCTCTTCTTGATGGAAAACACAGAGGGAAGTTATTGCTGGATTCCCCCATCTGGAGTTAACCAGACCCAAATGGATGAACTTCATGGTACAAGTCTGGAACCTACTTTCCTTTTGACCTAGCTAACCCAGGAGAAAGGAAAACTTGTCTTTCTACTTGAGCAGTTTTGCCTTCAACACAAAACCCTTTCCAGTAGCTCCATACATGCCCGGGGACCTGACATAATTGGCTGTGTTGGAGATATCTGAAATATAAACATCAAAAACACCCCACCTCTCCCTGGGTCGTGCCCTATGCCTGGAGCAAGAGTACGGGAGCCAAATGCTCAGGTTCATCTTGACTAGACCTGCCTGCCTGGGAGTGTGGTTTACACACTCAAAGCTGACTGCTCCCACAATGGGCCACCTGAAGCCTGAGCAGCAATGTAGAAACTTGGGCAGGTAATCATGTGGAGCCCCAAATTCAGGGGAAAGACTGCCAGAGAGGAACTGGACCCTAAGCTGAGGTTAGTCACCAGGCAGACCTCCCCTTCATACGGGCTGTCTGCTGAACTCTGAAACACCAAGTTAAGAACTGAGCATTAGCTGAGGGGCAGTGGTGTGCAGGACTCCCGAGGCAACCTGCATTCTTGTTGGATATTCACTTTTCTCCTACTCAATGGAAAAGACAAAGCCTTTCCATTAAAGTGTTCATTCGCATCGCCTTTAGTCTTGCAACCTCTGAAGAAGATGCCTTATGCCATTTTTGTCGTTTAGTCACTCAGTCGTGTTTGACTCTTTGCGACCCCATGGACTGCCACATGCCAGGCTTCCCTGTCTTTCGCCATCTGCCAGAGTTTACTCAAACTCATGTCCATTGAGTCAGTGATGCCATCCAACCATCTCATCCTCTCTTGTCCCCTTTTCCTCCTGCCTTCAATCTTTTCCAGCATCAGGGTCTTTTCCAGTGAGTCAGATCTTTGCATCAGGTGGGCCAATGTATTGGAGCTTCAGCTTCAGCTTCAGCGTCAATCCTTCCAATGAATAATCAGGGTTAATTTTCTTTAGGATTGACTGGTTTGATCTCCTGGCTGTCCAAGGGACTCTCAAGAGTCTGTTCCAGCACCACAGTTCAAAGGCATTGGTTCTTTAGCGTTCAGCCTTTCTTCTTGTCCAGCTCTCACATCTGTACATGACTACTGGAAAAACCATAGCTTTGACAGTATAGACCTTTGTAGGCCAAGTAATTTCTCTGCTTTTTAATACCCTGTGGTGATAAATGCTTATTTGAGTCATTTCACCACCAATGTTACTCTCAAGGAGCCCAGTGAGCTGGTTTGAGCAAAAAGAACTTTTGGACTGCAAGAAATTTTGCTTTTGCTCATGTCTAAGTTCTAACAAACGCTAGTGGTGCCACGGGTATCAAAAGGCATATGGAATTAACACCACACCATTTCTGGGTCATGCCATCAAATTTTGACTATAAGCAAAATCTAGACACCATCTGCATGTCCATAAATATTGAGACTAGCTAAAAATAACTGTAGTGTATTCATAATATTGGATGCCTAGCAGCCACAAAAAAGAATGAGGTAGATTTTTTTAAGAACTAATATGAAAGATTAAGAATATATTAAGTATAAAAGGCAAGTTATATATCAATATGTATACTATGATTCCTCTTATGTTTAAAAACATACTTGAATGTACATATGTTTGCTATGTGTAGAAATTTTTAAAAATCTCCAGTGGAAAATGAATTGTCAAAGTGTGGTACACAATGAGTATAGAAATTGAGAGGCCTTAAAAATGTTACAGCAAATTGATATTTTCACTACATACAAGTGTGTGTGATCTGTTGAACTTAAACTTTTTTTTTGGATGGGTTTTTACTTTATATGCCTTTGGGTGGTTTTTGGTAATTGTTCTAGTAATTCATTTTTATTGTGTTTTCAAAAGTATTGGTCCATGAGGATTGGAGATAAGGAAAATTTATTCCTTTACCTCAGAACATCTGGGAAGCACTGTTCTAGGAATGTGAGCAAGAAATCCTATTTACACGTTTACTTCACACTTGCCATATTTATGTATTGTTTGAGTGAAAAGTCAAACCTTGAATTACTTTTATGATTAAACATTTGGAAATGCTTAAATTTGGGTCTAAGAAATAATAACCAGGTCCATGTTCTTATCTAGCACACCTTTCCCTGACATGTTCATCCTAAAGCTTCAATCAAAGCAACTCTTGAGACTTCCTCCTGTTTAGAAATTGCCTCGGCTTCAAAAGAAGCATTTCTTTGGCAGAAAGGCCAAAGGCTTCTAGGAGAAATGGGCAAGCAGTGAGCAATCAAGAAAGACTGCCTGTATTTTACAAAAGAAGTTTTCCACATCCATGAGCACAGCTGGAGTGAGATCCTCTCTCACAGATGAGAGCACTAGGCTCATGTCTCATTAAAATCTCCTCACTGGATTATAGATCCGAAATCCTCTGGGGAGCCTTGTGAACCACGTAATGTTTCTTGCTTTGCATCTTCAATTATGCATCTTTGATTTAGCTGACAGATGTGAAGCAGTGTTCATAGCCAGGCAATCCCCTGGTGACCACACATGTGCGAAGGGGGCGGCAAAGCTCTGTCTTGCAGCTCCATCTGGCACCGACCTCCAGTCACTCAGAGCTTTTCTTCATCCACTTTCCCCCAGCCCTACCCGCCCCTGCTCTGCCCAGGCCCTGGCATGAATTGGGTGGACACACCCGCTTTTCCTCAAGCCCCTCTTCCTTTTGGAGGGGCTCCCAAGGCAAATGGAAATGGTATGCCAATCTGAAAGACCACTTCTTTTATTATGGGATGGCACCACCCCAGCATTCCATCAAGCTTTTCAGTGTAGAAATCAGGCCAGATTCTGGCCTTATCCCAAGACATGGCTGCCAGGACCATATAGAGAAACATCTGGCTGGACAGTTGGAAGCCCTTGGCTCAGCTGTGCAGGAAATCCACTTTCAGCCCCGAGTTCCATGCTCTCATTTGCTGTCCCAGTAAAGATGCCAGGCCTCTATGCAGAATCCACTTGGTCTCCAAAAGGAGAGGGACACCTCTGAGGCCGTCACCAAGAACATCTGCTGGTAGCTCTATAGAATAGGCATGTTGCCAAGCAAGCTGCATGGGAGTGGGATGCATGGAGATCAGTGATCATCACCAGTCAGCACTGACAGAAATGGAGAGAAAAGACTCCCACGCGTGTGAGTGTGCCTATGTGTGTGCACACTGTGATTCATGGTATTTCTCTCTGTGCAAAATGCCCACTTTCTGAATACAGTATTGGTTTTTCATGATGGATGGTAACTGAATTCTATTCAGATGTCATACTGTTGCTTCCTTCAGTGAGCAAGAAACTTTGATGCCTATGGCTGGATGAAAACTGTGCAGTATCAGATTTTTCTAAAATGTAGTCAGATAGCAGATTTGTCCCCATTTATTATTAGTCACTGTACATGGGTATGTTTTGGACTACTTCTCAAGGGTCAAGACTAAATGACTTTCTCTTTTATTTCTGTTAAGAATTATATATAGGAGTTCATAGTTTTATATTTAAAACCTTTGTTTTCCTACACTGTTGTTTTCCCCTGCACTGGTCATTTTCATCATAAATACCAATTTTAAAGTTAACAATCACAATATTGAGTGTGTATTTTTTTAATTCCATTTCCCTCACCCCTTAGCTCACCTAGTAAACCTATAGTTATGCCTCCTTTGCTACACATTCTGCTATTGATGGTGAGAATTTTTCTAGGAAAATTATTGAACTGGATAAGAAAGTATATAAAGAACTAACAGATGAATTAGTAATACCTTTGCTACTTAATTTTTCCTTGCATTGTAGTTTTCTTCCTTTTCTCTGGAAATTATTTTAAGTGCCCACAGTGTGCATGCTATATGGTGTGAGGCAGCGGACAGCCCATTGGTTTCAGGAATGGAGCATCCTGGGCTTCAACCCCATTTTAATTACTTCTTAACTATGAGGATGTGGATAAGTTACTTAGGCTCCAAGTGTCTATTGTTCCCCTTACATCTGTAAATAAAGATAAAATAAGATTATGTATGTCAGGCAACTCTTGTTAAATCTTATTCACTCCACTTTAATGTGCTTGGAACTTATTTATGTCTTTACTTGTCCCCCTTTCCTTCTACCATGACCTCGAGGAAGTAGAAAAGTGATGTTTACAGCAGTAGATGGTATATACATGTATGTGCATTTGTGTTACACATATAAGCAACAGAATGACATGGATGAAACAAAGCTCAGTTGGACTTCTGCCATAGGAATATAACATGTAAAACAAGGAGATGATGATCTTGCTCTCTTGTGTCCAGATCAGCCCACAGTAAATTTGGATTTTGGTTCAAGGAATCCAAGGTGGATTGATAAGAAGTCAGGAGCCTTGCTGTATAAAGAACTGAAGTATTTTAGTTATTCAAGAGAGGCATCAGCGTGCTCAGTACCATGTTCAGGTATTTGGCAGTTCCTCAAGAGAACTGGCATTAAACTTATTTTATATGACCTGGTGTGTTAGGATTCTCCAGAGAAACAAAATCAATAGGATGGATGGATAGATGGACAGATAGATAGATTATAAGGAATGGGCTCACAAGATTAGGATATGCAAGTATCAGAATTGCAGAGCCGATGTCCCACTTTGAGTCCAAAGGCTGGAAACAGGAAGAGCTGATTCTCAGTTCAGAGACCATCAGACAGAAGAATTGTCTTTTTTGGGAGGAGGCTCAGTCTTCTGTTCTCTTCCTGCCTTCAACTGATTGAATGACGCCTACCCACATTATGGATGGCAGTCTGCTTCACTCAATCTCTTCCTGGCCCAGTCAAGTTACACATAAAATTAACCATCTCATCTGCTGAATAGAATCAGATGAAGGTCAACTAAAAAATGGAACGGGGCTCTCCAACAGCAAAGTCATCCAAGGATCAGATGGACACTCTGAAAGGATGTAGGATCCTGGCATTTCATTTAATTCAGTTGCTCAATCATGTCCAATTCTTTGTGACCCCATGGACTGCAGCACACCAGGCCTCTTTGTCCATCACCAACTCCCGGAGTTTACTCAAACTCATGTCCATTGAGCCAGTCCTCATCTTCTGTCTCATCCTCTGTCATCCCCTTCTTCTGCCTTCAGTCTTTCCCAGCATCAGGGTTTTTCAAATGAGTCAGTTCTTCGCATCAGGTGGCCAAAGTATTGGAGTTTCAGCTTCAACATCAGTCCTTCCAATGAATATTTAGGACTGATTTCTTTAGGATGGACTGGTTGGATCTCCTTGCTGTCTGAGGGACTCTCAAGAGTCTTCTCCAGCATCACAGTTCAAAAGCATCAATTCTTTGGTGCTCAGCTTTCTTTATAGTCCAACTCTCACATCCATACATGACTACTGGAAAAATCATAGCTTTGACTACACGGACCTTTGTTGGCAAAGTAATGTCCCTGAACTGAATCCAAAGCTGGATGATGACTTAGCAGGGACATTGTAGCGAGAACTCCAACTTCAGAAGAGAATGCTAATGGCTCTGAAGGGTCCTTTCTAGTCCAGATGCTGTGGTTCTGTAATTCCATACTCAACATTAGCTTTACTTCTGGAGGGTCTGCCCTACTTATTTGGTTTTAAATCCTCAGTGCCATCACAGTGTACAATTCCTATGCATGAAGTTCCCTATAGGGATAAGAATGACTCTAAAGAGCAGGAACTATTTTTAAAATTAGTTTTTAGAACATCCCAAGAGACTACCTTGGAAATCAGGGCTTCTTTCATGATTACATGAAGAGTAAAGCAAAAGCTTTGCTGAGCCACCAGGGAAGCCCAAGCTTTTGCTTTCAGTTCAGTTCAGTCGCAAAGAGTTGGACACAACTGAGCAACTAAACTGAACTGAAAGCAAAAGCTTGGGGTTCCCCTGGCGGCTCAGTGGTAAATAATCCACCTGTCAATGCAGGAGGCACAAGTTTGATCCCTGATCCAGGAAGATCCCACTTGCCACGGAGCAACTAAACCTGTGCACCACAACTGTTGAGCCTACGCTCTAGAGCCCACAGGCCACAACTACTGAAGCCCGTGCCCCCTAGAGTCTGTACTCTGCAACAGGAGAAGCCACAGCAACGAGAAGCCTGTGCACTGCAATGAAGAGTAGCCCCTGGTTGCTGTGAAAAGGCAACTAGAGAAAAGCCTGCACAGCAGCAAAACCCAGCACAGCCACAAATAATAAATAAATAAATAAATAAAATTGGTTTTTATAATAAAAATAATAAAGGAAAAGTTCATAAATTATCACCTTAGATTCTTTCCCAGGAGTTAGTGATTTTTTTCCTAAAGCTATCTCTAAAAATTTCTCTCCCCCTCCCAGTAGGTTGTACCTCTTCTAAATATAAGCCCTGTTAGCGTAGCAGGTATCTTCTCAATGATGCCTTCCCTAGAGACCCATCCAGAATCAGTAGCCTCCTTTCATTCCATAGAGCAACCAGTTACCCTCCTGTTTTACTTTCTTTATAACTTTCTATTCTCTAGCATCATATTTTTATTGTGGTAAAATATCCATAACATAAAGTCTACTATTTTAATCATATTTAAGTGTATATTTCAGCAACATTAGGTATATTCATATTGTAGTGTGGCCATTACCACCATCTATCTCTATAACCCTTTTTATATTGCAGATGTCACACTCTGCCCATTAAATACTAACTCCCCATTCCCCGCATCCCCTAGTCCCTGGGAACTACCCATCTATTTTCTGTCTCTATGAACTTGACTACTCTAGGCACCTCATATAAGTGGAATCATAGCAGTACTTGTCCTTTTTGAGTCTGGAGTCAGTTAGCATAATAATATCCTCATGATTCATCCATATTGTCTCATGTATCAGAATTTGTTCCCTTTATAAGGTTGAATTATATTCCATTGTATGTATATACTACATTTTGTTTATCCATTCATATATTGATGAATATTTTGCTTGCTAAGTCACTTCAGTCATGTCCAACTCTGTGGGACCCCATAGATGGCATCCCACCAGGCTCCCCCATCCCTGGGATTCTCCAGGCAAGAACACTGGAGTGGGTTGCCATTTCCTTCTCCAATGCATGAAAGTGAAAAGTGAAAGGGAAGTCGCTCAGTCGTGTCTGACTCTTCGCAACCCCATGGACCGCAGCCTACCAGGCTCCTCTGTCCATGGGATTTTCCAGGCAAGAGTACTGGAGTGGGGTGCCATTGCCTTCTCCGGATGAATATTTGGGCCCTTGTAAATAACGCTGCTGTGGACATTGGTATACAAACAGCTGTTTGAGTCTCTGCTAGTAATTCATTTGGTATATCCAGAAGTGGAATTGCTTGATCACATGACAAATCTGTATTTAGCTTTTATGAAGAAAAAGCAAATGCTGTTTCCTGCCGTGGCTGCACCGTTTTACACTCTCATTAATAATGCACAAAGTTCTAGTTACTCTACATGCTCCCTAAGGCTTGCTATTTTCAGGCTGTTTTCGTAACAGCCATCCTAGAGGGTGTGAAGTGGTATCTCACTGTAGTTTTGATCTGCATTTCTCTAATGATTAGTGGTGTTCATCTGATGTCATCTTCTTCATCTGTTTCTGCCTATTCATTGTCTGCCACCCTCAGTAGGACATAGGCTCTGTGAGTCTGAGAACTGTATCTGACATGTTCACTGCCTTGTCTCTAACCCAGAGAGCCGTGACTAGAACATAACAGACACTCAGTTATTTGTTGAAAGAATGAAAAGATGGATTTACATGAGAGAAAAATACAACCTCCGTATATCAAACCCAGATTAGTCTTTAAGAGCTCAATTTTTTGCCTGACATAATAGTCAATGTCACCTTTCCATTATTCAGTGTTCCTTGGAAAATGGATCTTGCTATCTTATGCACTTGATACTTGACAAAATTATAGCATGTTTCTTGTTTCAGTGACCAAATTCCATGTACTGTTGGTAATTAGTACTAGGCATATAGATCAGTTCAGTTCAGTTCAGTCGCTCAGTCGTGTCCGACTCTTTGCGACCCCATGAATCGCAGCATGCCAGGCCTCCCTGTCCATCACCAACAACCGGAGTTCACTCAGATTCACATCCATCGAGTCCGTGATGCCATCCAGCCATCTCATCCTCGGTTGGCCCCTTCTCCTCCTGCCCCCAATCCTTCCCAGAATCAGAGTCTTTTCCAATGAGTCAACTCTTCGCATGAGGTGGCCAAAGAACTGGAGTTTCATCTTTAGCATCATTCCTTCCAAAGAACACCCAGGGCTGATCTCCTTCAGAATGGACTGCTTGGATCTCCTTGCAGTCCAAGGGACTCTCAAGAGTCTTCTCCAACACCACAGTTCAAAAGCATCAATTCTTCGGTGCTCAGCCTTCTTCACAGTCCAACTCTCATATCCATACATGACCACTGGAAAAACCATAGCCTTGACTAGATGGACCTTTGTTGGCAAAGTAATGTCTCTGCTTTTAATATGCTGTCTAGGTTGGTCATAACTTTTCTTCCAAGCAGTAAGCGTCTTTTAATTTCATGGCTGCAATCACCATCTGCAGTGATTTTGGAGCCCCCAAAAATAAAGTCTGACACTGTTTCCACTGTTTCCCCATCTATTTCCCATGAAGTGATGGGACTGAATGCCATGATCTTTGTTTTCTGAATGTTGAGCTTTAAGCCAACTTTTTCACTCTCCACTTTCACTTTCATCAAGAGGCTTTTCAGTTCCTCTTCACTTTCTGCCATAAGGGTGGTGTCATCTGCATATCTGAGGTTATTGATATTTCTCCTGGCAATCTTGATTCCGGCTTGTGTTTCTTCCAGTCCAGCATTTCTCATGATGTACTCTGCATAGAAGTTAAATAAGCAGGGTGACGATATACAGCCTTGACGTACTCCTTTTCCTATTTGGAACCAGTCTGTTGTTCCATGTCCAGTTCTAACTGCTGCTTCCTGATCTGCAAACAGATTTCTCAAGAGGCAGGTCAGGTGGTCTGATATTCCCATCTCTTTCAGAATTTTCCATATTTTATTGTGATCCACACAGTCAAAGGCTTTGGGATAGTCAATAAAGCAGAAATAGATGTTTTTCTGGAACTCTCTTGCTTTTTCCATGATCCAGCAGATGTTGGCAATTTGATCTCTCGTTCCTCTGCCTTTTCTAAAACCAGCTTGAACATCTGGAAATCCATGGTTCACATATTGCTGAAGCCTGGCTTGGAGAATTTTGAGCATTACTTTACTAGCATGTGAGATGAGTGCAATTGTGCGGTAGTTTGAGCATTCTTTGGCATTGTCTTTCTTTGGGATTGGAATGAAAACTGACCTTTTCCAGTCCTGTGGCCACTGCTGAGTTTTCCAAATTTGCTGACATATTGAGTGCAGCATATATAGTAGGTGTTCAAGAAATACTTGCTGAGAAATAAGTGAATGGTCTTGAAAATGATAACTAAATGGTAACTAAAAGTCTTCAGTGATCAATGGAAAGAAATAGAGGGAAGCAATAAAATGGGAAAGACTAGAGATCTCTTCAAGAAAATTATTTCATGCAAAGATGGGCACAATAAAGGACAGAAATTATATGGACCTAACAGAAGCAGAAGATATTAAGAGGTGACAAGAATACACAGAAGAACTGTACAAAAAGATCTTCACGACCCAGATAATCATAATGGTGTGATCACAAACCTAGAGCCAGACATCCTGGAATGCAAAGTCAAGTGGGCCTTAGGAAACATCACTACGAACAAAGCTAGTGGAGGTGATGGAATTCCAGTTGAGCTACTTCAAATCCTTAAAGATGATGCTGTGAAAGTGCTGCACTCAGTGTGCGAGAAATGCTGGGCTAGAAGAAGCACAAGCTGGAATGAAGATTGCCAGGAGAAATATCAATAACCTCAGATATGCAGATGACACCACCCTTATGGCAGAAAGTGAAGAGCTAAAGAGCCTCTTTTTGAAAATGAAAGAGGAGAGTGAAAAAGTTGCCTTAAAACTCAACATTCAGAAAACTAAGATCATGGCATCTGGTCCCACCACTTCATGGCAAATAGATCAGGAAACAGTGAAAACAGTGACATTTTTTTTTTGGGGGCTCCAAAATCACTGCAGATAGTGAATGCAGCCATGAAATTAAAAGACACTTACTCCTTGGAAAAAAGTTATGATCAACCTAGACAGCATGTTAAAAAGCAGAGACATTACTTTGCCAACAAAGGTCCATCTAGTCAAATGTATGGTTTTTCCAGTGGTCATGTATGGATGTGAGAGTTGGACTATAAACAAAGCTGAGCACAGAAGAATTGATGCTTTTGAACTATGGTGTTGGAGAGTCCCTCAGACAGCAAGGAGATCCAACCAGACCATCCTAAAGGAAATCAGTCCTGAATATTCATTGGAAGGACTGATGTTGAAGTTGAAACTCCAATGCTTTGGCCACCTGATGTGAAGAACTGACTCATTGGAAAAGACCCTGATGCTGGAAAAATATTGAGGGCAGGAGGAGAAGGGGACGACAGAGGATGAGATGATTGGATGGCATCACCGACTCAATGGACATGAGTTTGAGTAAACTCCGGGAGTTGGTGATGGGCAGGGAGGCTTGGCGTGCTGCAGTCCATGGCATTGCAGGGAGTCAGGATGAGTGACTGAACTGAACTGAACTGAACTGAAGAGATATGTAACTCTTTTGGACAAAAGAACTCCGGACACTTAGTGGCTTTGGTGAGAATCATGAACATCAAGGCTTTGATGGAAAATATAAACATCAAGTGAAGTGAAAGCCACTCAGTCGTGTCCAACTCTTTTCAACCCCATGGACTATTACAGTCCATGGAATTCTCCAGGCCAGAGTACTGGAGTGGGTAGCTTTTTCCTTCTCCAGGGGAGCTTCCCAGCCCAGGGATGGAACCCAGGTCTCCCCATTTCAGGCAGATTCTTTACCAGCTAAGCCACAAGGGAAGCACAAGAATGTAGAAGTGGGTAGCCTATTCCTTCTCCAGTGAATCTTTCTGATCCAGGAATTGAACCAGGGTCTCCTGCTTTGCAGGTGAATTCATTACCAGGTGAGTAATTCACAGATTTTTCCTTCAAGTAAGTAATCAACTTAGAAGCTAAATCTGTAGCCCCACTCTCCATGCAATGTCGCTTCTCTGAAAATCAGTTCCCGCAGAACCCAGAGAAGCTGCATTCTTTTTGGTTCATTCCCTAAAGCATAAGGAAAGCATTTTCCTACATTCTTCAGCTCAGACAGCCATAGGTGTGGTCCTGCTTGCTTTACACCAGGGGCTACTTCCTGTTGTACCTGTTCTACAGAATGCATTACTATTGGGGAATGAAAGAAAAGTACCCTCATTTGAATTTTGTTCTCATATTTGATCAGTGAAACATGCTTTTTGCCAACCAAGATTTCTGCAGGTCTTGTGGGAGGTGGAATGAAATATTAATCTCTTCTGAAAAGATGTGAGTAAGATAATAATCTGCTTTTTGCATGTCTCAGTGTTGTTTCTAAATAAACCAAAGAGGGAACCAAGAGGTAAGAACAAACTAAGCATATCTTGGAGGGAACGCAAGTTGGTCCCCTATTTAGCAGTCACTGATGGTAAGAATATCTGTAGCTTCCTGGTGTTGGAGGCCAGAGAGGGAGCACACCTGCAATTAACAGTTTTTGGCTCAAAAAATGAGTACATTTTAGATCTGAACGCAGAGGAAAGTGAGGATGATTTCATGACCTTCCGGGGAATAACTTGATAATGGAAATGAGTATTTGGGTGGCTTCCTAAGAGATAACTGGGTAAGAACAGCCCCAGGTCATTAATCTTATAGAGAAGTTTTTTTCTTCTTTCTTTCTTTCTATTTTTCAATATGTAGTTCCTGGACTTTCTGTATCAGAATTGGGGGTAGTATTAAAAATTCAAATACCTGAACCTCAGCTCAGACCTACCAAATCCAAATTTCTAGAGGTGAGGCACAACAATCTTTTTTTTTTTTTTTAGAAATGGAAAAAGATCCTCTCTCAAAACCCCCTAAAGTTTTATTGGCTAAAATTAAGTTGCATGCTCATCTTTCATACTATTACGAGCCAGGAGAATAAGACCAGATGATTTACTCCATCATGGCAAGGTTGGAGAGAGTTCCACATGGCCTCAAAGGTGTAAACCCTAGAATTAGGGCCTACCAGCACGGAAAGTGATGGAGTGGGTTTGGTGGGTGAAAATACCATTTGCTATCATGGCTTACAAGCTGATGAGGGATAACAACTCACATGAAATCTCGGTTTCCTCAGTTACTATTTCTTGAATTCTACTCATGTTCACTAGATCAAATGCCCAAAACATTCCTCTTTGATAGCTATTTTTGTGAAGTCTGTGCTGTGCTTAGTCACTCAGCTGTGTCCAACTCTTTGTGACCCCAGGGACTGCAGCTCACCAGGCAAGAATACTGGAGCGCATTGCCATACCCTCCTCCAGGGGATCTTCCCAACCCAGGGAATGAACCCAGGTCTCCCACACTGCAGGCAGATTCTTTACCATCTGAGCCACCAGGGAAGCTCTTCGGTGAAGTCTAAGTGACTCCAAAGAAATAGGGAAAATTTGACATTTGGTAGGAGAGTGAAGGAGATTGATCCTGGAAAAGATACATGCACCCCAGTGTTCATTGCAGCACTGTTTACAATAGCCAGGACATGGGAGCAACCTAAATGTCCATCAACAGAGGAATGGATAAAGAAGATATGATACATATATACAATGGAATATTACTCAGCCACAAAAAGGAATGAAGTTGGGTCATTTGTAGAGATGTGGATGGACCTAGAGAGTGAAGTAAGAGTGAAGTAAGTCAGAAAGAGAAAAACAAATATCATATATTAACACATATATGTGGAATCTGGAAAAATGGTATAGGTGACCTTTTTTGCAAAGCAGAAATGGAGACACAGGTATAGATAACAGATATATGGATACCAAGGGATAATAGGGTTGGGAGGAAGTGGGAGATTTGGATTAACACATATACACTACTGATATTGTGTATAAAGATAATTAGATAACATAAAGATCATATACTGTATAGCTCAGGAAACTCTGCTTAATGCACTGTGGTGACCTGAAGGGGAAGGAAATCCAAAAGTGAGGGGATATATGTATGTGTATGGCTGCTCCATTTTTCTGTACAGTAGAAACTGACAACATTGTAAAGTACATATACTCCAATAACAATTAATGACAAAAAAAGAGAGAGAGATTGATCTTGAAATAGTGAAAAATGCCAGATCCAGTTTTCTATTCACAACTCCACCACACTGGTTAGGAGGAATATAATGCATTTATTCTTTCATTTGACAGTTATTTACCGAGCACCTGTTATACGTCAGTTCCCATATTAAACTGGGGGATACAACAGTAAATAGACAAAAATGCCTGCCCTATCCTCATGAAGCTGGTATCTTGGTAGGAGCGACAGGCAGTAAATCAAACAAGCAGGTAAACTACAAACATGTTTGAAAGGGATAAATTCAATAAAGAAAAATAACGCAGGCCGAAAGAACAGGTAGTATTCCAGTGAGGGTGTTGCAGTTTCATCAGTAGAGAAGAGAGGTGAGATCAAGCCTCACTGAGACTGTAACATCTGTGCAGTTTAAGGAAGTGAGGAGTGAGACACGGGGATAAGCGGGGAGAGGATCTCAGATGAGATGCTGCAAATGTAAACAGCCTGGAGTAGGATCATGCCTGCTCTGAGGATTAAGGTCAGTGGGGCTGGAGGGGCGTGAACCAAGGAAGGCACAGCAGATGAGGTGAAACGTGTGACTCAGAGTGTAAGAGCAGACTGTCCGGAGCCTTTGAAGGGATTTTCATTTTGTTCTGAGGGAGATGGGCGGACACTGGCAGGATGGGAGCGAAGGAGTGACATGACCTACCTTTTATCCTAATGGGACTGTTCTATCATGGCTTTGAGGATATAGCGTATAAAGAAGAAACTAGTTAGGAGACTGGCACAAAGGTTCAAGTGCAATGTGATTCAGGCTTGGGCCAGGGCAATAGAGATGAGTAAGAGAAAGATCTCGAATGTGCTTTCGGAGTTTCTGACCTGCGTGACTGAAAAGATGGACTTACCGTGAAGTGATTTGGAAAATATTGTGGGTGGAGCAAGTCTGTGAAGGAAGAATCAGGAGTTTCTTTTGAACATGCTAATTATGAGATGCCTCCTAGACATCCAACTGGAGGTGTTGACTAGGTGACTGGATGAACTGGAGATGGATGGCAGTTAACAACGTAAGGATGGTGATTAAAGCCATATGGCTGGATGAAATCACCAGGGAGAGATAGATGAGGTCCAGAAACTAAGCCCCAGGGTTGGCTTCTGCACTGGTTTTCAAATGTCTTAAATTCTATGTAGTTTATCCAACTTGTAGTTTTCTAGAACACTGACTGAAAGAGTTAGTTAGGAAAATAGTTAACCCTTAACTACTCACTGATAATAATGTGATAGGAAGGAAACAGTTTTTCAAAGTGACCTGGAAGACTATGAACATCCATAAAGTAAATCCAGAAAGTTTGGTTACTACCCATTCATCTTGTGTTTAAATCAGTTAAGTAAGAACTCAGGCCCTTTTTAAAAAAAACTGATGCAGAGGATTGTGGATGACAAAAAGGGCTGTAAACTCTGGCTCATCTGTTCCTTTGTTCCAAAGCCTGCACTTTAGCCCCTCTCAGAAGCCAGCAGCAGCTGGGGCCCAAGCACTGGAGACACAGGCAGAGAGAAGCACAAGAGCCAGGGGATGGAATGATGTTTCTTACCGACCTGACTGACTCTGAGGACACGGGAGTCAAGCACAGCATTCAGAGGTGGACTGTTTAGATTCAAGTAGACTTTCATTCTTATAACAACTCTCCCACTTGGTGGTTTCAGTCACTGAGTTGTTTCTGACTCTGTGACCCCATGGACTATAGCCCGTAAGGCTCCTCTGTCCATGGGATTTTCCAGGCAAGAGTATTACAAGCTGTTTGACTAGCAGGAAAATTGCTTAACTTCATTAAATCTCTGTGTCCTTCTCTATAAAATGAAAAGAGTAGAATCTATTTCGCGTAAAGTTGAATGGGATAATTTTGTAAAGCATCCAGCACAGTAATTGCTGATTTTGTGTCTCAAGTTTCTGTCAGTAATCTCAATTCCATGAGCAGTCCAAGCTGTTAAAATACTATTCCTTTGGAGCCTCGCTGGATGAACTGAAAGTCTGCTAGATCAGACTATAATTTGTAACCTACAAAATGCTCTGGTCCAAGGCTTTGTTCTTTGGTAGGGTTTGGACATAGAACAACTGACTGTTTCCAAATTGGGAAAGGAATACAACGAGGCTGTATATTGTCACCCTGCTTATTTGACTTCTATGCAGAGTACATCATGTGAAATGCTGGGCTGGATGAATTACAAGCTGGAATTAAGATTGCCAGGAGAAATATCAATAACCTCAGATATGCAGATGATACCACTCTGATGGTAGAAAGTGAAGAGGAGCTAAAGACCTTTTGATGAGAGTGAAGGAGGAGAGTGAAAGAGTCGGCTTAAAACTCAATATTAAGAAAAACTAAGATCATGGCATCTGGTCCCATCACTTCATGACAGATAGAAGGGTGAAAAGAAGGAGCAGTGACAGATTTTAGATTCTTGAGCTTCAAAATCACTGCAGACGGTGACTGCAGCCATGAAATTAAAAGACGCTTGCTCCTTGGAAGGAAAGCTATGACAAATGTAGACTATGTAATAAAAAACAGAAACATCAGTTTTCTGAAAAAGGTCCATATAGTCAAAGCTATGGTTTTCCCAGTAGTCATTTACAGATGTGAGGGTTGGACCATAAAGAAAGCTGAGTGCCGAAGAACTGATGCTTTCAAACTGCGGTGCTGGAGAAGACTCCTTCGACTACAATCAATCCTCAAGGAAATCAGTCCTTAATATTCATTGGGAGGACTGATGCTGAAGCTGAAGCTCCAATACTTTGACTACCTGATGGAAAGAGCCAACTTATTGGAAAAGACCCTGATGCTGGGAAAGATTGAAGGCAAAAGGAAGAGCAGCAGCAGAGGATGAGATGCTTAGATAGCACCACTGACTCAATGGATATGAATTTGAGCAAAGTCTGGGAGATAGTGGAGGACAGAGGAGCCTGGCGTGCTGTAGTCCATAGGGTCACAAAGAGTGGGACACCACGTATGGACTGAACAGCAGCAGTGAGGGCTGGGACAGCTGTTGAGTTGCATTTAACTCTGATACCACTAGTAAGTGAGTGAGTGAAGTCGCTCAGTCGTGTCCAACTCTTTGTGACCCTGTGGATGTAGCCTACCAGGCTTCTACGTCCATGGGATTCTCCAGGCAAGAATACTGGAGTGGGTTACCATTTCCTTCTCCAGAGGGTCTTCCCAACCCAGGGATCGAACCCAGGTCTCCCACATTAGAGGCGTCAGGCACCTCAAAAATTAATCTGGAGCCTACTGTAACACCTAGTGACTCAGTTCAGTCACTCAGTCGTGTCCGACTCTTTGCGACCCCATGAATTGCAGCACGCCAGGCCTCCCTGTCCATCACCAACTCCCGGAGTTCACTCAGACTCACATCCATCCAGTCCGTGATGCCATCTAGCCATCTCATCCTCGGTCGTCCCCTTCTCTTCCTGCCTCCAATCCCTCCCAGCATCAGGGTCTTTTCCAATGAGTCAACTCTTCACATGAAGTGGCCAAAGTACTGGGGCTTCAGCTTTAGCATCATTCCTTCCAAAGAAATCCCAGGGTTGATCTCCTTCAGAATGGACTGGTTGGATCTCCTTGCAAACACCTAGTGACTAAAAACAGTTAAAGTTTCCCTTGTGGCTCAGCTCAAGAATCCGCCTGCAATACTAGAGTCCTAAGTTCGATCCCTGGGTTGGGAAGATCCCCTGGAGAAGAGAAAAGCTACCCACTCCAGTATTCTGGCCTGGAGAATTTCATGGACTGTATAGTCCTTGGGGTCACAAAGAGTTGGACACGACTGAGTGGCTTTCAAAAACAGTTAATGCTTTTCCAAATATGACTTTTACTTTGGGAACAGCCTACTTAGTGCACATCATCTTTGGTCTCAAACGTGTATGCATTGGTGGTGGCAGAATTCCACAATGGGTTGTGAATTCCTGAGGCCCTAGGTCACACACTTAAGTAAGGTTCCATTTGGAAAGGACATCTCTGAATTCTGAGGCTTTTTGCCCCAGCTGTGGTCATACGCAACCTTGCAGCTAGACCAAAGTATAAAATCAGGCAACTTACAACAATGTACTAACTCATTTCCATAAGCAATTGCAGAGGAAGCTGGCATTTTAAAAAATCTCAATTCTGGCAGTTATCTTTTGGAATTAATTTACTCACCTTTTGTGCCAACAGTTTTTCATGCTACATAAACAGCTAACACACGATTGACCTAGCATTCCAACCCAAGGAGTGTGGCTCCAGAGCCCACATTCCTGCCCACTACATCACTTTGCCTTTCCTGACAGGTAGAATCAAATGAATGCTAAATGCTAGAGGTTGGTGATGAAGAACGGGAGTGACCATTGTCAAACAATTTATAACCTGGATTAAATATGGTAATCATGTGAATAATACATACTCTTGTTAAAAATATGTGAGTCATTCAGGCATTGAAACATGTATACTATCTTGTAAGAAACGAAGCGCCAGTCTATGTTCAATGCAGGATGCAGGATGCATGGGGCTGGTGCACAGGATGATTCAGGTAGATGATGTGGGGTGGGAGGTGGGAGAGGGCTTCGGCATTGGGAGATTGTGTTCACCTGTGGCTGATTTATGTCAATGTATGGCAAAACAAATACAGTATTGTAATTTTAAAAATAAATTTAAAAAAATGAACTGCCAAGAAGAAAAAAAAAAAATATGTGAGTCATTCAGACCGTTTATATGGATACCAAGTCATGTCTGTGAATATGGGCTTATATATATATATATATATATATATATATGTATGTATGTATGTATATGTATATATATGACTTTACCAGGTGGCTCAGTGGTAGAGAATCTCCCTGCCAATGCAGGAGATGTAGGTTATATCTCTGGGTTGTGACGATCCCCTGGAGAAGGAAATGACAACCCTCTCTAGTATTCTTGCCTGGGAAATCCTATGGACAGAGGCGCCTGGTGGGCTACAGTCCATGGGGTTGCAGAAGAGTTGGACACAACTTAGCAACTGAGCACACGTGCACAATATGTATAGACATATCTGCATAAGTATATACATTTCTTATTTGAATGTCAGTGTATTCAATATAATGTTATCTGCATGTTGCTATGTGCCAAGCATGTATGAAGACAACATCTCAGTCAAATATTGCAAGCAGATGCAATATCAAGCTTTTTGTCTACCATCTCAGAGCAGGCTTCCTGGAGAAAGTTAAGGTCTTAGTTGATTTGGGGACAACGGAACTACTCTGTTATTAACATTTGACCCCAGAAAAAAGTGTTTAACTTAGTGCTTGGAACAAAATATACTGAAAGAGTAAGTGAGTGAGTAAATGAATGGTGACTTCATGAGTGGGAACACAAAAATTAGAAACAGAGGAAATAAGAAAAGGGGGACTGGTGAGAGGTTGGGGGACTAGAATGGAGCAAGGAATTTCTTCAACAGGACTTGATTAGCAGAGAGCAAGGAGCTGGCTGGCAAAGGACTTGTTGACTCCACAGTCGGGTCCTTTTTCCTGATTTTCAGTCCTCATCCAAGAAATAGAGTTGTTTTGGTTTTCTTTTCTTTTCTTTTCTTTTGAGTTTTTCTCTTTCTCTCAGAGTTAACATTCGCATGAGTGAAAGACTGCTCTTACATGATTCTTATTTCCTAATGGAAATGTGTTCATCTTTTTTTTTTAATTTATTTTTTTAATTACAATACTGTATTTGTTTTGCCATACATTGACATGAAACAGCCACAGGTGAACACAATCTCCCAATGCCGAAGCCCCCTCCCACCTCCCACCCCACATCCTCTACCTGAATCATCCTATGCTCCAGCCCCATGCATCCTGCATTCTGCATTGAACATAGATTGGTGCTTCGTTTCTTACAAGAAAGTATACATGTTTCAGTGCCATTCTTCCAAACCATCCCACCTTTTCCCTCTCCCTCAGAGTCCAAAAGTCCGTTCTATACCTCTGTGTCTCTTTTGTTGTCTCACATATAGGGTCATCATTACTGTCTTCTAAATTCCATATATATGTGTCAGTATAGTGTATTGGTGTTTTTCTTTCTGGCTTACTTCACTCTGTATAATCTGTTCCAATTTCATCCATCTCATTAGAACTGAGTCAAATTTATTCTTTTTAAGGGCTGAGTAGTATTCCATTGTGTATATGTACCACAGCTTTCTTATCCATTCATCTGCTGATAGGCATCTAGGTTGCTTCCATGTCCTGGCTATTATAAACAGCGCTGCAATGAACATTGGGGTACATGTGTCTCTTTCAATTCTGGTTTCCTCAGTGTGTATGCCCAGCAGTGGGATTGCTGGGTCATAAGGCAGTTCTATTTGCAATTTTTAAGGAATCTCCACACTGTTTTCCATAGTGGCTGTACTAGTTTGCATTCCCACCAGCAGTGTAAGAGGGTTCCCTTTTCTCCACATCCTCTCCAGCATTTATTGCTTGTAGACTTTTGGATCGCAGCCATTCTGACTGGAGTGAAATGGTACCTCATTGTGGTCTTGATTTGCATTTCTCTGATAATGAGTGATGTTGAACATCTTTTCATGTGTTTGTTAGCCATCCGTATGTCTTCTTTGGAGAAATGCCTATTTAGTTCTTTGGCCCATTTTTTTATTGGATCGTTTATTTTTCTGGAGTTGAGCTGCATAAGTTGCTTATATATCCTTGAGATTAGTTGTTTGTCAGTTGTTTCATTTGCTATTGTTTTCTCCCATTCAGAAGGATGTCTTTTCACCTTGCTTATAGTTTCCTTTGTTGTGCAGAAGCTTTTAATTTTAATTAGATCCCATTTGTTTATTTTTGCTTTTATTTCCAGTATACTGGGAGTTGGATCATAGAGGATCCTGCTGTGATTTATGTCGGAGAGTGTTTTGCCTATGTTCTCCTCTAGGAGTTTTATAGTTTCTGGTCTTACAGTTAGATCTTTAATCCATTTTGAGTTTATTTTTGTGTACGGTGTTAGAAACAGGTCTAGTTTCATTCTTTTACAAGTGGTTGACCAGTTTTCCCAGCACCACCTATTAAAGAGACTGTCTTTACTCCATTGTATATTCTTGCCTCCTTTGTCGAAGATAAGGTGTCCATAGGTGTGTGGGTTTATCTCAGGGGTTTCTATTTTGTTCCATTGATCTATATTTCTGTCTTTGTGCCAGTACCATACTGTCTTAATGACTGTGGCTTTGTAGTAGAGCCTGAAGTCAGGCAAGTTGATTCCTCCAGTTCCATTCTTCTTTCTCAAGATTACTTTGGCTATTCGAGGTTTTTTGTATTTCCATACAAATCTTGAGATTATTTGATCTAGTTCTGTGAAAAATACTGCTGGTAGCTTGATGGGAATTGCATTGAATCTGTAGATTGCTTTAGGTAGTATACTCATTTTCACTATATTGACTCTTCTGACCCATGAGCATGGTATATTTCTCCATCTATTAGTGTCCTCTTTGATTTCTTTCATCAGTGTTTTATAGTTTTTGATATATAGGTCTTTAGTTTCTTTAGGTAGGAATATTCCTAAGTATTTTATTCTTTTCGTTGCAATGGTGAATGGAATTGTTTCCTTAACTTCTTTTTCTACTTTCTCATTATTAGTGTATAGGAATGCAAGGGATTTCTGAGTGTTGATTTTATATCCTGCAACTTTACTAAGCAAGGTAGTCTGCTGTCACTGAAAATTACTGTACTTTTTGCATATTCAGTTCTAAATAAGTCTCTTCACTTATAGATTAATGCCGCAATTAATTCCACATTCTAGCCATATTATTTACCGTATTATTTGCTTCTCAAATATCTTTTTGCTTTTTCTTTCCTTAGGGTTTTCCATCAGGGTTCTGGTTCTTATATCATGCTAATGCCTTCCCTGTGCAGTATGCTTGGTGCATTGAGCATCCTGCCAACTTTCCAGGGAATGGAGCCATGGACCTACCTCCTAAATGATACTGATGGCTAAACTAATTTTTCATATCTTAGAAAATCAAGGTTGTAGTTTATTTTAGGCCCATCAACAAAGTTTAATTGTGGTGGTAAAATCATACTGAAAGTTCAGTTAAAAACGTGTGTCGAGGAAAACTTTTAAAGAATTCCTCCGTATAGCATGTAATGAAAGTGGTATGGTTTGGGATAACAAGTAGATCTGAGGACCATATGCAGAAACTCAATTCACTTAATTCTCTATAATGAAAAATAATAACTATATTGTTTGTGCCTGAAGACCTGATAGGAGTTGAAGCAAGGAAAACTTTCTTGAGTTTTATGTTAGAATCTTAGCTAAAACTTTCTTTATGCTTCCTGCCCTTCTTCAAAGTTCAGTTGCTGCTTTTGAAAGAGGAATCTGCGTCACTTACTGTTTGTAAGCTGTTTTCCTTCTCCTTTGAAGGCTATGTAGTTTTCCCTCTCTCCTTTGCCTAAATGAAAATGGCCCCAATATGCACGCAATTTCGAGAACTTCAGATTGCAGATTCTACATAATTCAAATAACAGAGCCGTGGAACTGCAGTCTTTCATTTGGATTCTGTGAACCGCTGAGACTTGCAGAGCGTAAATGATGTCAGAATTCTGCCCTAAAGGTGTAGTGTCAGGCCAAAATTCTGCCCTGAGAGACGGGACCCATCAAGCGATGGAAGCCATGCCCTCATCACCCAGGGCTGAGTGCCACCCTCATTGTTTTAATTACAGAGCTATAGCATGTGGGTAAGAAACTTGGATTTGACAACAGCAGAAGAAAGAAGATATTGTATGCCTTCAATCAGCTTTGTATTAGAAGATCTTTAAAGAGGAAATTATGTGAAAGAAAGGGGGAGCAAGAAAACAAACTAGCAAGATCCCTATTTCAGTATAATTTGGAGAAAATGACTGATTTGGGTTGGTCATGTTGCCAGAACAGATGACTCAAGGCTTCCAAACAAGAAATGGAAATCAAGAGGATGCCTGAAGCCTGAAAGAAGAACAAATTGTGAAGATATGATTGACTGTAAGGCTTCAAAATCAACTGTACCAAAGATGAGCTTGGATCATTGCCCAGAACAGAACTGAATGGTGATGTTCAGTTAGGTCCTGACTGTTGAAATGAAGTAAAATGTAGTAATTGTGCTCTGTTAGGTACACAGACACGTTAATGCTTTCCAATTTCCCCAACTGGGGATCTGGTGTCACTTTCCCTGTCTCTCCTATTTCATGCTTCACCGATGAGTATTATTGCTGCTCTGGACTTTCACTGAATGCCAGGTTTTTGGCAAAGAAGTGGGATCCAGGTGAAAACATCCGTCTCTTGCTACATGTGAGTATGCTGCAGGTGGCTTTGAAAATGGCTTTTCAACTTTGAAGTCGTTTCTTTAATTAGCCTTTTCAGGCCTGGATGAGGTGCACTGCTATCCCAGATGCTGGGCCCAGGTTATGAATCTCAGCAGTTTGGGCCCCGAAAACCCTTCATCTCCAACAACCAGGGAAAGCCTGGTTTCCCCAGGCAGCAGATTTGTACAGTGATCTTTTCCTGTCTTAGGAGGGAAGATAATTTATTCACCGTTTCCTTACACTCATTTCTCAGTAATCTACCAGTTGAGTTTTATGGTAACCTTTCTGATGGACAACGTGGTATGACTCCCTCTAAAGGTCACTGGAGAAGCAGCTATGCTGTTTCCCTTTCTCCTTGGGAGCTGCAAAGAAGAAAATATTCCATGTTGTGGCTTCTAAGGCCAAAATCCTGCTTACCAGGCTGGCAACTTCAGAAACTTCCCAGCCTGCCTATAGGAGTAGTCCAGCTCTACAGTACAAATTACTTTCAAACAAACATTTTCTACATACTAAATTAGAAAAATAACAGCAGAGCCAACAAAGAGGTGACTCAGAGAGAAAAAGGAGGGGCAGAAGGGACATGTCATTTTTCCATTCCTTTCTGGCTTCTTTATGTTAAGCCCTCTCCTGTCTACCCACTATTAACCACAAAGTCTTCTGATTTCAGTAGCTGACTTAAAGCAGGTAGCTTTTTTCAGCCATCCAAATGGACTAAATATGTTGTCAGGTACAAGATGTTTCATTAAGGACCTATCTGGTCTCCTTGAGGGGCAGGGATTCTAAAGTTTGGGCCCCAAAGAAGGTAACCTAAGATTGGTCCCTACTAATGAGAGACAGCAGGAAGGCTTCCTCCAGGGTTTGTAAATGAACCACCAACTGGAACTCAAAGAAAATTCTGCATTTCCTTGATTTGTACAATCAACATCTTTTTATTGGCTTGTCTACAACCTTGGAGCCACCCAATATGTTAAATAACTTCACACTTTAAAAAAGTGGTGGGGAAATGAGGGATAAAATTATTTTGTGGGGCTTGGCATAAATCTGTATTTCAAATAAACTATGTGTGAGCTGTGTCTTTGAGAAGAACACGTGCAGTGCAGTTTTGATCTCCACTTTATAGATGTACATAAGTAATACAAGGCCTGTTTTGATCATACAATTAAAAACAAATGTGATCCAATGTTGTAATACTCTTTGTCTACTTATATTCCTGAGTAGCAACTCTCAATCAGGATGTGAACCATCATGATCTAATAGTTTCGAAGAAGTGGAACCCCATCCTCATTTTTGCCTGTGAACTTTTCCACGTTCTGTCTTTGGGGTGGAGGCTCTCTCATATGTAATCATGCTAATGGGATAGAGTTTTAGTGTATGATATGGTTCCTGAAAGAAATAATCTAAAAACACTTAAAAATTGTTTTTCACGGTCTCCTTCTAAGTGCTTTGCTTAACATTTAACAACTATCTTCATTATATTATGATTTAAGAATTTGGGACTTTTTCAAAAATAAGAATGTTAAAGCTATTTGTATCAGAATGCTTTTAGCTGTAGGTTAGCAGAAGATATAACTGAAAGCACTCAAATAGTAAAGGTTTATTTTTAATTTCATGTAACCAGACATCTGGAGGTAGGATGCCAAGATTGGTTCATTAAGCAGTCCGATGATGTCATCAAGACCAAGGTCTTTTCTTTTTGCTGGACATCCTCAGCTTGTGGGCGGTGATATTTCACTTGACCGCAATACACAGGGATATCATGCAGTGTGGACAACATCTAGTGAAAAAGAGGGTCTTTTCTTCCCATGTACTCTTTTCCTTAAGGCCAGAAATTCAAGACTTCCAGCATGCATCCCTCCCTCTTTTCTGGTCCAAGAGGCTAGGTTTGGGTTGTATATCCATGTTTAACCTCCTTGCTAGGATGGGAGTGGGACCACCATGATTGGCTTGAAGAACTCAGCTTCACCCCTAGACTAGCAAAGGGCTCTTTTGCCAATGTGCAGGGAATGGTGAATACCTGCACCTCCAGAAGCAAAGACGGTTGAGGAGGATATCTGTAAAATCAACAGCTAGAAGTGCTCCCCACTGATTCTTTGGACAACACTATTTTTACTTTAATATTTAGTATGAATATTTCATTGTTTTATCATATTGCTAAACTTTGCATTGTCTTTTCTCACACAGAATTATCCTGATATTTGTCTTAAGGGCAAAACTGTATCCTATGGGGAAAAAAATTTATCCTAGAGCCTAAGTTTTTTTCTCATCAGATTCACCTAGAAAATATTTTATAAACAACCCAAAAGCTTTTCCAGAAAATGATCTGTTCATCTCAGCCCAGATCTATCACTTAGGCAGGAAGTGTTGCATTTGACTTTAAAAGAGAATGGAAGTGAAATAGAAATCTGATTTTTAACTGCTTCTCCTAAAATAAGAAATGACAAGACATTTTTGCAGTAGGAATAACTTTGCTTTTCAAATGTGCTTGTAAAAATAGTTTTAAGAAAAAGTGCGGTACCTCTACATCTCAGTGGACAAGCACCGAAGACTGTGGACAAGGACAAGAGGCTGGGAGGACAGGGTTCATCTGCAACATGAAGAAAATAATCATTCCTGCTTCAAAGGAAGGATTGTTGTGACAGTTGAATGACATTAAAATATGTCCACATGCCTTCATATATTTATTCTTAACAGAGTGGCAAGTCCACATTAAGCATTCAACAAATTTGACTATTTTTACTTATAATAGTATTAATAAAAGTTGATACACATCCAAGCTAACATTTTCCTACACATGGTAGTTAACATCAAACTCATAAGTTTTAGAAGTAACAGCTTTGAGAAACAAAATATGAGATCTTCCGTACAGTTCATACTGCAGTTTTATAGGTCTTGAACTGGTTCTTGTGTCTCTTCCGAAGAGTTCCCCAGGTGGTTTAATATGGGTCAAAACTTAATACCACATTAGTGGCTTTACTGTCTTCTCAGCAGACATTAGAATCTCACTTTCCATTCATTCAGGGAGTAGACGAAATGTGTCAATCTGGTTCTTGAGAAGTAAGCAGGTTGAAGCACGTTGATATGAGTGTTGCAAATCTCTTAACTTCCTTGCTTATTGTCCTGATAAGCTACGTGCCCTGTATTTCAAACCAAGACTACATGAGCACAGAAAAAAAAAATTGACAGAATGAACAGTGCATGTGAGTATAAACATCATTTTTTTAGCCAAAAAGAGTATCTTCTTCATAAGACATTACCAGTCCTTTTTGTTTTTAGAATCTGTATGTCATACTTTTACACTAGGAAAACTTCCAGTAATTATCAATCAAGTCAAAAAAATAAGTCATCGGCTTAAGGCCTTGCCCACATTCTCTTGCTCAGACTTAAAAAAAGAAAATGTTGAAGTATAGTGGTTTTACATTTCTACTGTGCACCGTAGTGACTCAGTTACATATATTTGTTTTCTTATTCTTTTCCATTCTGGCTTATCACAGGATATTGAATACAGTGCTACACAGTGAGATGTTGTTTATCCATCCTTTATATACAGTTTGCATCTGCTAATCCCAGGCTCCCAGGGCTTCCGTTCCTTACCCCCTTTCCCCTTTGGCAACCACAAGTCTGTTTTCTTTGTCTATGAGTCTGTTTCCATTTCATAGATATGTTCATTTGTGTCATATTTTCAACTCTACATGTAAACAGTCTCATATGGTATTGGTCTTTCTCTTTCTGATTTACCTCACCTAGCGTGATCATCTCTGGGTCCATCCATATAGCTGCAAATGGCATTATTTCATCCTTTTTGTGACTAAATAATATTCCATTGTATATGTACCACATCTTCCCTATCCATTCATCTGTTGATGGACATTTAGGTTGTCTGCATGCCTTGGCTATTATAAATAGTGCTATGAACATGAGGGTGCATGTATCTTTTCAAATTATAGCTATGTCTGGATATACTGCTGGATCATATGGCAACTCTATCTTTATTTTTTTGAGGACCCTTCATACTGTTTTCCATAATGGCTGCACCAATTTACATCCCCACCAAGAGTGCAGGAGGATTCCCTTTCCTCCACATCCTTTCCAACATTTGTTATTTGTAGACTTGTTAATGATGGCCATTCTGACTTGTGTGAGGTGGTAGCTCATGGTAGTTTTGATTTGCATTCTTGCTCACATTTTGGGTGTGACTCTTTGAATTGGCCCAAGTGCCACTCTTACTTGACCAAAGGCTCTTCACAGGAGAGGCCAAAGTATGGAGGAACAGCAACAGTCACTTTGACTGCAGAGGGCAATTTCTGGATCCAGGACTTTGGTTTGTAAGTAAACAAAGGAATTTATTATAGATATTACTGGGTATCTCAAAGAATCAAAAGCAAAGGGAAATGTCAGTATTCAAGAAGGGTCAAGGTGTAAGGAGGCTTAAAGAAACCCTGGCCACAGAATCACACTTCCAGTACCAGAACTTCTGCATCTTGCTTCTTCGTTTTCCTGAATGACGGCTTCCTTCTTTCTTATCACTGCAGATTGACTTTCCCTGGATGACAGAAAACATGACTACTGTTAATAGTCTAGCCTAATCTAGCCTTATTATCTTAGAACTTCAACCACACAGAGCAAGGCTGACCTTTTCAGTTCCAGTTCCAAAATCCTGGAGAAAAACTCTACTTGGATCAGATTAACAGGAACAAAGAAATGGAGTACCATTTGGATCCATTCAGCAAGTTGCCCGATCAACCACTACCTAACAAGCAGTATCATATTATACTAATATAGGGGTTCTAGTAGTTTAAAAAAATTGGGTGGGACAGTTCTCAACAGAAGAGTTGCCAGCCTGGCTATTCCATAGATACCCACTATTGCATGGATATACTGTAAAAATAATGCAAGGAAGTAGACGATTCTCACTTCTCATTTGAAAGCAAATGCTGCCTATGATCCTTGAGAATTTCCCACTAAAGCTGTTCATTCACCGTTAGAGAGTTCAGGATGATGGAGCTGGCTGGAGCTGGCGAGGGAGCGGGGGATGACTGCATATGAAAGAGCAGAGCAGAGAGAGGGCACACGGAAGCATCACCAACATGAAGCAGAGGGCTCCGGACCACCCAGCTCTTTTCAGATTAAACCCTTATGGTTGTCCCTGCCTCTCTTCCCCTCTGCCTTACACCTCTTTTTAATATTTTCTTTCATCATTTTTAAAATGAAGACCTTCTGCATTGCTTCTAAGACTTCTGTCCTCCTTCAGCAAAGTAGTGCTCCACTTTAGGCAAAAGTTTAAAGGAATGCAGTGTCTGTTTTCAGAAATGTGCTGTTCTGTGTCTTTTTGTTCTTTCTCTTAGAATAACAAAATCTAAGGATTGGAGTAAACCAACCTTGAGACACATCAAGTCCTTGCACTGCTGTGTACCTCCATCTCTGGCATCCATGATGGGTGGTCATCCACACTGCAAGCCACCTTCCAAAGGGAACACACCACTTTTCAGGAGAGTCCAGTCTACGTTTAGATAGGTCTGACTGTCAGAAGCACTTCATTGTATCAAGCTCCTCCTGAGCCCAAAATGTGTCTTTCTCTGTTGCTTCCACCTGTTGGTCCTAGTTCTACCACCTGGAAACGAACAGAAAAGTCTAATCTGTTTCCTACATCCTCATTTTTCAAAAGATTCATCAGATGTTTGTCCCTAAGATCTTTCTTCTCCAGCTGAGCTACTGTTTGTCCTGTATCTGTTCTCTGTTGCATGGGATTTCAAGTACCTCTATTAACAGGGACACTCTGTTCCAGAAGCTTTCTTTACTTAAATGTTCTTCTTCATTCCCGCCCACCCCCCATAACCAGCATAATCTTCCAGGTGTGAAAAAGCAGCACAAAAAGAACAGACCTAATAATGTTTTTTATTATAAATATAGAACTTCTATTCAAGACAATCACATTTATCTTTTAGGAAGATCAAATCTAGGCAGGGTCATTCTCATGCTGAAAATTATATAATAGTTTATAATGAAATTCAAACTAGAAAGAGTACTAAAATTTTACAAGTAAATTTCAGGCCTCAGTAGTTGAAATGGAAAGGAAGTGGGGGAATTCCTGAATTCCCATAGTTCTTCAAAGCACATCTGCTTTACTCCCTTTATATTAACACAAATGCTACTGCTATTCATTAAGTCGAAAACAGCAGGCAGAGTAAGCCCGCATTAAAGGATCATTTGATTCCTTTCTTTCTCTTCATAAAATCTGTAAGCTTAACAAATATCTGTGTCCTGTTTACACACACACATGCAGACGCGTGCACACACACACAAGACTCTGGGGTAAGCACTGTAGGGAACACCAGCCCTCAAGGGACAAACAATTAGAAGCTGTAAGACGAGCCTTTTGCTCCCTTCATTGGAAGGCACTGTGTAAGCCAGTGTGTTGAGGAAGAGCAAGAGGTTGCCATCTTGGACTGAGTGCCTCAGTGGGTTAGTCTGAATAAACTCTTTTTTTTAGGCTTTATTTTATTTTTATTTTTTAATTTTATTTTTACTTCATTCTACGTTACAATACTGTATTGGTTTTGCCATACATTGACATGAATCAGCCACATGTGTACACGATCTCCCAATGCCAAAGCCCCCTCCCAACTCCCACCCCATATCATCTCTCTTAACTTTTTTGTTCCAGAGCACAGCTAGAAGCAGAACCCAACTTAAGGGTGCTGGAGTGAAGATTGATGAGTTAATCAGAGTCTAGTCTTCTCTAGGATATTAAGTGGCTATCCTAAAATAGGGACTGGTTGAGTCCTACCTTTACCTGTATCCACTTACTGGTTCACCAGGGGATTGATTATCTCAGAAAATGATACAGAATATTCTTTCCTATTGAAATATTTTCATACTATATATATATTTACACTATACCCTCATGATGATTCAGTTTATGAAGAATCCGCCTGCAATGCAGGAGACCCCGGTTCAATTCCTGGGTTGGGAAGATCCGCTGGAGAAGGGATAGGCTACTCATTCCAGTATTCTTGGGCTTCCCTTGTGGCTCAGCTGGTAAAGAATCCATGTGCAGTGTGGGAGACCTGGGTTCGTTGTCTGGGTTTGGAAGATCGCCTCAAGGAAAGGCTACCCACTCCAGTGTTCTGGCCTGGAGAATTCCGTGGACTATATAGTCCATGGGGTCACAAAGAGTTAGACACGACTGAGAGACTTTCACTTTCATACCCTCATAGCATATATATGTGTATATGAGTGTGTAAATATCCCAGGGCAGACAAATTTAAGATTTTGAATCTTAAATTTTAATGAGAAATAAATGGTGACTTTTTATAAAACTTATAGGCATATGGCCCTCATTCTTTTTCTTCCTAAAAATGTCTGAATATGTGACCACATGTCAATATTGAAAACAACAGCTGTCCCATGCTCTGTGAGACTGCACATCAGCAGGAGAGTTTGGTGAGCTCCAGTCCACAGGGTCACAGAGTCAGACACAACTGAGCATGCATGCACCACCTCTAGGAAAGTTTGATACTTCTACTGCCAGGATCATGTCTCTGTAATTAGCCCTCCCAGACTTTCTTTCATCTCCATTAAGGAAGTTAAAAAAATTATGACTGATTTGGGACAGGGCTAGGAGCCCTTGTTCCACAGCCATATAGTTTGTTAGATTCCCCTATGTTAGTAAAGCTAAAATTGAGGGTTTCATCACCTGGTTAGCCTCTGAAGTTTTAGTCTAGTGGGTTCAGGTGTAGCCTTAACTTCATTTGGTGACCACAGGGAAGAGATACAAAATGGTAGAGAGCTCAAGGCTACCAACCACACAACTTAAAAATAAAAATTCCTTAGATTAAGGAGGGTTGATTTTATCTTTAAAGTACAACTCATGATTATCTTTAGCAGCTTACCCAAGGGGTTCCAGTCTCAGCATCATTTATTCCTCTTCTGAATGTCATAGAACATATAAATGTAGAATTCATAGTCTCTCCACTTTAGCATTAAAACAAAGGAAGATTTCGTGACTAATGAGCTATACTGAATAGTTGGGAATACCTTAAGATAAGTTGCTTTATCCACCCTAATTCCCTTCCTTATATGTGTGTGCTTGCATAGTCACTCAGTCATGTCCAGCTGTTTGCAACCCCACAGACTGTAGCCTGCCAGGCTCCTCTGTCCATGGAATTTTTCAGGCAAGAACACTGGAGGGAGTTGCCATTTCCTCTTCCAGGGGATCCTCCTGACCCAGGGACTGAACCTGCATCTCTTGCCATCTCCTGCATTGGCAGGAGACCGTGCCACCTGGGAAGCCCTCCTTACTTACATAAATCTTTTCATTTCTCCAACAGGTTGTTCGGTTTTTACAAGGGGATTCTACCACCCATCTTGGCTGAAACACCAAAAAGAGCAGTAAAGGTAAGCAACATATACCTTCCCATCAAGTGAAAATGGACTTAGTGCTTCAGCATTAGCACATTTCACAATGAACTATGGGACATTAATGGGAATTAAATGTGAAATACTAAAATTTTTATGTAGAAATCGTATTTTTTATCACAATTAGACTTGGTCATTCTCTCAGATATTGCTATATTAGTTTGTGGATTTCTCTCTCCAGGTAAAAGCATTCCCTTCTAACGGTGAAATGACACAGAAAGCACAGTGGTAAATGAAATTCATGTAATCAAACCACAGCAGCCACAAAAGAACTTGGACTTTTTCTCAAGGCAATTCGTAACCTTGCCTTTGGAGCAATAATTAGTAAAGAGAGAGAGGAGAGGAGGGAGAGAAGGTAGAAAAATCTTCCCTAAATCATTCTCATTTTATGAACAGAGTGAACTAATACATTATATTTCTTTGTGTGTGATTCTTATATAACCCATTTATTTGGTGTGCTAACTTCATTTTTCCACCCTGGTCTCCTCTGTTAAAGTATTCTATATTTGTTTTTACAAAATTACTATCAATGCTTCCACTACATTGATTTCCATTCTTTAACCCCAGAACTATGGAGTTTTTTAAGATTTTTTTTTAATGTGGACCATTTTAAAAGCACTGGATTTTTACAATATTGCTTCTGTTTCCTGTTTTGGTGTTTTAGCCACAAGGCATGTGGGATCTTAACTCCCTGACCAGGAATCAAACTCGCAACCCCTGCATTGAAACGTGAAGTCTCAACCACTGGACTGCCAGGAGGTCCCTCCTATGGAGGTTTATGTACTCCTTGCTGGCTCAGTATTTGGATATGAACATGGAGATCTAGCAGGACCTCCAGGGGAAAGTGAAAGTGAAAGTCACTCAGTCGCGTCTGACTCTGTGACCCCATGGACTGTATAGTCCATGGAATTCTCCAGGTCAGAATACTGGAGTGGGTAGCTGTTCCCTTCTCCAGGGGATCTTCCCAACCCAGGGATCGAACCCAGGTCTCCCACAATGCAGGCGGATTCTTTACCAGCTGAGCCACTGGAGAAGCCTCCTGATCTAGCAGGACCTCCAAAGGAAAAAGAAATAAATCTGATCATGCTTTTTTCTAGGTTCTTTCAGACAGAAGTCCTGATCAATAGTGACTGATGGCACTGCCCCTCCCCCACACCACTGCCATCACCAAACACAGCTTTGTCTTTCCATAATAAAGATAACGTAAACTTAAAGACTTCCTTTCCAACTGATGACATAAAGCTTTTTTCTCACACATTACTCAACTTGTATGCCCAACATTCCTGAAAGGTAAGAAAAAGCAGCTCATATGCTTATACTCAGCTAATCAAGATGACTGGGTTAAAAATTATGATTAAAAAAAAAACATATATACACAGACACCAAAGTTTTACTCATGTGAAAATGGATTTAATTCCAGTCTAGAGTGCAGAAAGCAAAGCTTTAAAAATTTTTCCTCTATAAATTCACCTCTTCATTGCCATAGTTTTTGTGATTTTATATTATTACTTCAATACAAATTTCGTTATAAGGATCTGAATCGCAACAGAGAATCTGGAAGAAGTTCACCAAAGTACGCAAGAGGGCTGAATTGAATTATGAAATGGCTTCACTTGATAAAAGATTGCCCAAGTAAACAAACAGAGCATACTTCCTGTTCAAGGAAAGTCACTTTGTCTCCACGGAATAATATATTCATTTGTTCAGAGTTTTACATGTATAAATAAAGTTTTTCCTGGAATATTTTTCCTTAATACTATACGTTGGAGACAATTTAAGCTTTTAGAGGATTAATGTTTATCAATGTTGAGCAGTCTTAAAAGAAAAAAAAATTGAGCTTTACAAAACTGAGCTAGTCTCTACTTTAAAAAAACAATGCTCCCTGCCAGAACAATGGTTAACAGATGAACTTTTGGGCAACTGGATATGGTGTATGTGTCCCAGACATCTTGTTTCAAGTAGATTTTACCTTAAAATTATTGAGACATATGGTAAGTATGTTGGCTTTTTAAGTATGACTTCGAGTTAAGTGTATCTTTGCCAGATGGATAGCACCAGTTTTTCAACACAATTTATGAAAACATTTCTTTTATAGATATTCATCTTAGGATTTGTGAGGAAAATGATCATCTGATTGCAACAATTTCATACATCATAAACTGCTTTATCATATGCCATCACAGTTTACTTTGAAAAAATATTCAGGCCACAGATATATACGCACATGTATACATATGTATATATGGTCTCTGAAATATGTGTATATATGTATAGTATAGAGAGAGAAATAATGTCTAGAAACAGATAATTTTTGTCTGTACTTTATTCTTTGAAATGAATTTCAGCATTAAAATAATAATATTCATTGATGCTAAATAAATGAAACTCTCCTTCACAAAGAGAGACAGAATTGGTATTGCAGTTAGCAAACGGAAATGAAGACCTCTGAAAGAGACCAGTTGGTTGCTCAGAGATGGCAGGCACTGCGTGCTGGATTCCAGGATCTAGTTTTGAGTGTCACAGGTCTGGAAACACCATCAGTTCATGGTCAGACTCTCAAGGACTGCTGAATGCCAACCAAACTCACAAAATATTATATATCTGAAGTCTGTTTGTTCCGAACTGTATCCTTTATACTTATCACAGTGCCTACAAGTAGATGTTCCATGGATATTAGGTGAATAAATGAAACATATGTAACGGGAACTTCCCTGGTGGCTCAGTGGTAAAGAATCTGCCCGCAGTGCAGAAGACCTGGGTTCAATCCTGGGTTGGGAAGATCCCCTGGAGAAGGAAAGAGCTACCCATTCTAGTATTTTTCCCTGTAGAGTCCCATGGACAGAGGAGCCTGGAGGGCTACAGTCCATGTGGTCACAAAGAGTCAGACACAACTGAGCGAATAGCACTTTCACTTTCATGTAACAAGAAACAGAAAGAAAATTTATTACTTTATAACAGGAGAATTCCTGTCCTGTTCCCCCAAATTCCCACATCTACTATTCAGAGTTTCCGAAAGGCCGAGACTTCCATTTCCAGCCAAGATGAAGTCACAGGGACCAGATTTACTCTGCTGCCTAAAACAGCAAAAACAGAAAATGAACAAAATATATGCAACCAGAACACTTTTAAGACACTGGACGTGAAACAAAGAGGGAGAGTCATACCTGAGATGCAAAACAGATGAAATGTGCCCTGCAAATTGCCCCAACTCACTGTCTTGAGGTCTCAGCTCAGGAATACACAGGAGAAATCCAGTTGACTGCCTCAACCATTGGACTCCCTGGGCTGAGAAAGAGCTGAGAAGCTGGGAGGAAAGGCATCTAGAGTTCGCAGGACAGAGCACCAGAGAAAGAGAGATCTGCCCAGAGAGAGACACCTAAGATCTGCAGAGGGACACCTCCAGTATCCAGCTGACCAGGGCACATGTGAGGAAACTAGCGAGGCCTGGAAAGATGGGTCAAAAGGAACAGTGCTGGGCAGTGACACAGCACTGGGAATAGTGCCTGTCACCACCAACCAAACTGGGAGGCTTCAAAATGTATAGGGCATTGAAAGCGGTACTCAGAAGGGTTTGCTTCTGTGATGGAGAATAGTCAGTCCTAGTCTGGGCACTTCTCAGGGCCTACTTGTTAAAAGTATGACCCAAATGGATCAGACTGTTTCCCTGTAATGTAACTGCCTCTCAGAACAGATGATCTGGGAGGTCAGTTTAATCATCAGATTGTTTAGTGAGCAATGAAAGTACCCTCCAGAGGGCTGGGTCACCCAGGCAAACCGTGCTCACCTCCCCTGTCCAGCCACAGCTTGACACTTCTCCAGGGACCACACAGCCTGTCCTCCAAGTCCAACCCCTCTCCCAACCAGACTACCAGTTTCAAGGTTCCAGTAGATAGATTATGTATACTGTCGTAATTTGGATTCCAGATTTTATATTCAAGATTCCCAAAACCCTGACTGACTATAAAGGTTTTCTAAACTCTTTAGTACACATTTGCATGACTTTGACTAGGTAACATTGCTACATGTTGTTGTTATTGTTCATTTTTGCTAAATCATGTCCAGCTCTTTGCAATGCCATGGACTGCAGCACTCCAGACTCCTCTGTCCTTCACTGTTTCCAGTGATGCCATCCAACCATCTCATCCTCTGTCAGGCCCTTCTCCTGCCCTCAATTTTTCCAAGTATCAGGGTCTTTTCCAGTGAGTAGCTCTTGACATTAGGTGGCCGAAGTACTGGGGCTTCAACATGTTGACTCCTAATTTCATTCTTGAAGAGTGTAATCTCATATCTCATGTGATGGGGGTAACTTTATCACTTCTCTGACTAAATATTATGGAGGCAATAAAGGATCAGTGCTGCATAGAAAGGAATTAAAATAACAATTAATCTACTAGTTCTTAAGAATATAATCTAGTGTAATATCTTTTAAACTTTACATATGGGAGACATTCAATAAACATCTGTTGAATGAATGAATATTTTTAGCTAATAATGGGTTTCACATTATAATGACATTACAGTATTTTAATATTGTTGGAAATCCATTTTAAAAGATTTTAACTTTTCCTTTCTTGAGATATTGTTTTATTTATATCAGTAATTTAGACTTTGATTGCAAAGGTAGAAATTAAAACAAGTTTGGTTTTTTTAAGTTCAAAGCACTATTTGTTTATTAGAATATGTAATATATATTGTTCATTACTTTTGGATTTAATCTATTAGCAACTTATCACTGATCTATGAGGCTTCTTTACTGCTAAGAACCTGAATCACGTCATCCCAGTCATAACCAGAATCTTCCAGGCAGACTGCTGATGAGTACCAACCAGCTAGTGGTAGCTTTCTTTTTTCTTTTTTTTTTTTTTTTAACAGTTTTAGAGATAGTAAAATGAAAAGCCTAGAATTGCCCCGAACTGCAGACTTGGAATTCCTTCTGAGAACTGCTTAGAGTTACAGGTCAAGTCCAGGATTCCCTGGTAGCTCAGCTGGTAAAAATTCCACCTGCAATGCAGGAGACCCTGGTTCGATTCCTGAGTTAGGAAGATCCCCTGGAGAAGGGATAAGCTACCCACTCCAGTATTCTTGGGCTTCCCTGGTGGTTCAGTCAGTAAAGAATCAGCCTGCAGTGTAGGAGACCTGGGTTTTATCCCTGGGTTGGGAAGATTCCCTGGAGGAGGACATGGCAGCCCACTCCAGCATTCTTACCTGGAGAATCCCCAAGGACAGAGGAGCCTGATGGGCTGCAGTCCATGGGGTCACAAAGAGTAGGACATGACTGAGCGACTAAGCACAGCCCAGTACATCAAGTCCATGTTCCCACACTTCTTTGAGATCTGCTTGGTCTATCATTTCTTTTCATGACAGAAAGTCAGAAAGAAAAATGCATACACACACTGGAAGGGAACAAGGTCGTGAGGCATTCTGTGAGGTCCATCCTCTCCCAGAACTTTTCTGAACTCACATGGACCCCTTAGAGCATGTTTCCAAAATATAGACCATGACCTGTGAGCTCTGGAAATCAATTTAGTGGGTCACCAGAAAAAAATTTCTGATGAAATAGAGTAGAAACAGAATGGATTACACATAGTGAAGGGGTAAACATTGTTTTACAGCAGTGTTTTTTTTTTCCAGTTATAAATGTGAGTGTGTGCGGCATGCATGTATGTACCTGAGTTGGGTAAATAATTTTTACTTAGATTGTGGTCAAACTCTGTGGGAGAGGGAGAGGGTGGGATGACTTGGGAGAATGACATTGAAACATGTATAATATATAAGAAATGAATCACTAGTCCAGGTTTGATGCAGGATACAGGATGGTCGGGGCTGGTGCACTGGGATGACCCAGAGGGATGGTACAGGAAGGGAGGAGGGTTCAGGATGGGGAACACGTGTACACCCGTGGCGGATTCATGCTGATGTATGGCAAAACCAATACAATATTGTAAAGTAATTAGCCTCCAATTAAAATAAATAAATTTAAATTTAAAAAACATTTGAAATCTTCTGCCTTAAGGAACTCAGCTTCCAGGGTCAGGGAAGGCAAGAAGATTTCAGCAGGAAGAAAATTCTAGCACAGAGAATCTCTTCCCAAACCACTAAAAATCATGGCTCAGTAGTGGGTAGTGCAGTTTAGTAGTTGAGAGCAAACTTGGGCTTTGGAGTAAGACATAGTGAGAAACCTCACTCCTTTGACTCCCTAGCTGCAGGACAGATATCTACAAATGGGAATCATGATTGTGCTATAACCTGTCATATGGATTAAATGCAGTAGGCTGTGCAAAGGCCTTAGCATGTTTCCTGGACCACAGCAGGCTCTTGTGAATGATCCATGTCAATGAGGAATCTATGGTTCCTTTAGTCCCAAAGTGAAGAAAGGAAATGGAAACTAAGATTATCTGAAAGTCTCCTGTGTGCCAGGACTGTCAAGAAATCTTCCTCAAGTTCTTTTATTTAAGGACTACTCTAGAAGTGAAGTCTTGTGTCCTTGAGGTCAGAAAGGTCAAGCTATGCTCCCAGAGCTAAGTCAGGATTCAAACCTAGGACTGCTCATGTCAAAATCCACATAAAGTGATTATCAGAGAATTGTTATGATGATGACCATGAGAAGAGAGAAAAACCTAAATTATTTTTTGAACCCAAGTCCATAACCCTTGTCCTTTTAATCATTTCTAGTATATCTCTCATCAGAACTGTGGTGGCTCCTGGTGTTACTAGTTGAACATCAGGATAGTTTCCGGGTTATTACCATCCACTAGATGGTTATTACCAAGAAGGCAAGGGTTTCTCCTTGTTTATGCTGCATCCCCAGTGTGTGAACCAAGAAATATTTGTCAAATCAGTGAAAGACTGAATTCCTGCTCTATGGAAGTCTACATCCATAGGTGATCTAAAGGACCACAGCACAAAAATCATTCCTGAGTCTTTAAAAGAATCAATCTGTCTGATGACGTAAAGACCCTGAAACTGCCCAAAGATTCATGAGAGCCATGTCTACATGTAACTACCTCTTTCTAACAACAGAATATTATCTGGCTTTCAAATCTACATTTTTTTTTCTTGCTCCGTTGTACTGGGTTATAAAGTAATAAAGTAGAAGACATTTAAGACCATAAAATGCCCATGCCATTTCTGTAGTCTTGAGAATCAGACCCTAGCACGACCTAAGAGAGTGTTTAATTGGTGATTTTGGCAGGGTACCTAACAGAGAACTCAGGAGCAAAGCATCATGTTCAACCAGATTGTTGTCCAAAATGCATATCATAGAAAGAGAGGAGAAAGATTTATTTGGGGCATATTATACAAAGTAACTGATTAGATTTGCCTCCATAGAAATCCCTTCACAGAGAAAATTATATTAAACATCAACTATTGAAAGAACCAACAAAATCTTCATCATCATCATCATCATCAGATTTTAAAGGGAAGATTAAACAGCTGTCTTTCTTCATTCAGATTGAGGACAGTTTTACTTTCAGGTCCTTTCCTAGTTTATCGTGGCATCTTCATCATTATTGAGTGTCTAGAAATCCCATGGAACAGTAGAGATACACAGCAATATAAATGCGAGTTACAGCCGAGAAGTGGCTGTCTTTTATAAGAGGGTTAGAAAATTGGGCATTCACTGGGAAAGCAGGTCATAGAGAAAACATAGGACACCGAAGACTTCAGGTCTCTATGCCTATAATTTTGAATCACTGCCATAAAAAAGAAGTCTATTGATGTCTAGGGAAACTGAAAATGGTCATGGTAAATGGCAGCTGTATGGTTCATTTACTGCTATAAAGGATTCCATCAGCTCTTCTGTAGGTTATTATAGCTGCATTTGAAAATGTAAATGCGCAAGTAAGATTCAATAGCAACTACCCAAGACTGGATTAAAAACTGTGTTCGATGGTTTATCATTTTTAAGTCGCTAGTGAATATAATGATTTACTAAAGAAATTTGAGTCAATTTAAAGGTTTGCTGCAGGAAATTGTTATAAATCTCTGAGTTTGGTTTTGTTTCACAGTTTTTCACCTTTGAGCAGTACAAGAAATTGCTTGGATATGTGTCACTCTCACCAGCATTGGTAAGTGAGAATATTTATTATACTTAAGTGTGTGTGTTATTTCATAAAGCAAAATCTGGAAACAAAAACCCTTTTGATTCCCCAAGCTCAGCTACTAAAATATGAATTTGAGTTATTCAATGTTCAGCTACTTGTTGAAAGCCATCTTCCTAATAACTTACAATTTAGCTATTTTATAGCTCCCAGTGATGAATTTATGATAATAATGATATGTGTGGAAAGGCCCATATGAGATATGGTCAAGAATATAAAATAAAGGATACATTTGTCAAAGACTCCTTTAAACCCCCAAAATTCATGTGTTTACATACATACTACACATATCTATTTATGTGAAAGTCAATATACCTAAAATTATTTCCTAACAGGTCACTTTTCCAGCTTTTGCTCAAGCTGTAGTTAAGTCTAGGACTTCAGGTCACTCTGTGGTCAGATGCACACTGAGGGGCCTTTTATAGTTGGGGAGAATAGTGATCCTACAATGTCAGATCAACTATTACATAAAAGTCATTTGGTGATTTGAACATTTGTAGATACCACTCCTTTCTTTCTTAGTGATTTTGTTGCTTTTCACAAAACAAGTTAAATTATATTGGCCAAGTATGTTGTATCAGTATGAGTGCAGCGAGAACCCCAGAAAGAGCCAGCAATAATTCCTCCTCAAAATCTGCAAAACAAGACTAAACTAAATCTACCTTGGCCCTCCAAGTGACAACATGCTTTCCAGCCTCTACAAATATACCTTAAAACGTACCTTCCATCCTCCAGTCTACCTGGCAGTTTACCAGCCAAAGGGGCGGCGTTCTGAGCTTCAGCTCTTTAGTTATTTTGCATGCTCAGTCGCTTCAGCATCCAACTCTTGGCTACCTTATGGATCCTAGCACACCAGGCTCCTCTGTCCATGGGATTCTCCAGGCAGGAATACTGGAGTGGGTTGCCATGTTCTCCCTCCAGGGGATTGTCTGGATCCAGGAATTCAAAACTGTGCCTCCCACGGCTTCTGCATTGCAAGGGAATTCTTCACCTCTGAGCAACCAGGAAGCGGTAATTCACTGGGCTTCCCTGGTGGCTCAGTGGTAAAGAATCCACTTGCAATGCAGGAGATGCAGGTTCTACTCCTGGGTCTGGAAGATCCCCTGGAGAAGGAAATGGCAACCTACTCCAGTATTCTTGCCTAGGAAATCCCATGGACAGAGGAGCCTGGCAGTCTACAGTCTGTGGGGTTGCAAAATAGTCAGACACCACTGAGCAACTAAACAACACCAAAGATTGATTAAGAATTAGCTGCTATTTTTTTTTTTAATCATACATGCTCCCTTTCTAGGAAGACTCCAGTTAAGAAACCCAGTATTGTTGCTTTGTGTTACGACAAGGAAACCTCTGGTCCAGGCTCCTGCTTAAACAAGGGGGCTGTGAGGAGGCCTCTCATGGAAGAAGTGGTAGCATGAGTCCTAAAATTAATTAATTCCTCAGTGTCTCCCCTAAATGTCTCCCTTCACTTTGGAAACATCTTGTTAAAAGAAGATGGTTTCCAGAGGGTCAGCTGGGTGTTCCTGGATAGAGCATCTGTACCATGTGAGAGACCATGCTTCTTTCTTGGTAACTCAACAAGAAAAGCATTGGGCCACTCCAGATCCTCTCACTGAATTCATGCAGACTGTATACAGTTTTTCTCTTTCCTTGAACTCATTTGTTTCAGTTTCTCTTTGATACAGCTAGACACTTAAACAGCCGTTAAATGTCCCTTGGTGCTCTCCCATGAAAAGCCTGGGAGGCTGGGACCCTGACAGTTAGCGCTGTCTCTGGAACAACCAGAGTAACATGATACGCTGATAGCTGATCAATTCTTTTGACAAGGGACTGCTGAACACTAGTTCTGACAGCAAATGTAGCCGAGTTTTATAGAAGAACGAAAAAGTGAATTACTTGGAAGGTTGCATGTAGTAAAAACCTGAACATCTGGATTTTAGCTTTTTCAGTCAGAAGAGTTTGGGACTAGTATTTTTCTTTTTCTTCTGCTTTTGGCTTCCATGATGGGAGTCTGAGATAAATGAATAAAGTATTTGGTCTGTTACCCTATACAGATATGTTTAAAATTGTGATGAAGGGCATTAAAAGAAAACATTGTTAGTTATTCTCTCCTGAAATCTGTGTAAAATCTTGTTCTTCCTCTTTATGCCACAGTAACAGTGATTTTTAGTAACAGTAACAGCAATTTACAAGAGGCTTTCACACATGATTTTAACCCTCATAATAATCTTATTAAAAACAAAGGTTAGATATTATAGTCTCCATTTTACAGATGAGAAAACTGTGGCATAAAAAATTCAGTTGTTTTTTTTTTTCATGAAAAGGCATTTTATTTTAAATATAGTAATGTGTACATGTCAATCCCAAACCCCCAAATTATCCCTCCTCTCCTCCCTTCCCCTCTGGTAATAATGTTTGGTCTCTTAAGTATGTGAATCTGTTTCTGTTTTGTAAATAAGTTCATTTGTATCATTTTTTTAGATTCCAAATATAAGTGATATCCTATGAGATTTGTCTTTGTTTGACACATTTCACTTAGTAGCAATTTCCAGGTCCATCCATGTTCTTGCAAATGGCAGTATTTCATTCTTTTTAATGGCTGAGTCATAGTCCATTGTATTACATTGTCTTTAAAAGATTCAGTTATTTACATAGAGTTGCAGCTGACACACATGGTGTTTTTGTGTGAATTATGAAAAGGTGCTCCTTTCTCCTGACTAGTGGCTTTCCAGAACTCCCACTTGGCAAATAGGGTGCAGGGTGATTTCAGCCTCCACATGTACCTCTACGTAAACTACTGTACATGGCAGCTTTGCTCACACGGCCAGTAAGATGGCAGAATCAGAACCTACACCGACCCTGGCTCTGGCTCCTGGATCCTGGCTCTGGATCCTGCCCTGGTTCCATCTTGCCTCCCCTTCTAAGGATATAGAACATGGTTTTCTCCCTTTTCTCTTTTAGTCTCCTATTCAGTTCAGTTCAGTCGCTCAGTCGTGTCCAACTCTTTGCGACCCCATGAATCGCAGCACGCCAGGCCTCCGTGTCCATCACCAACTCCCAGAGTTCACTCAGACTCACGTCCATCGAGTGTCAGTGATGCCATTCAGCCGTCTCATCCTCGGTCGTCCTCTTCTCCTCCTGCCCCTAATCCCTCCCAGCATCAGGGTATTTTCCAATGAGTCAACTCTTCACATGAGGTGGCCAAAGTACTGGAGTTTCAGCTTTAGCATCATTCCTTCCAAAGAAATCCCAGGGCTGATCTCCTTCAGAATGGACTGGTTGGATCTCCTTGCAGTCCAAGGGACTCTCAAGAGTCTTCTCCAACACCACAGTTCAAAAGCATCGATTCTTCGGTGCTCAGCCTTCTTCACAGTCCAACTCTCACATCCATACATGACCACAGGAAAAACCATAGCCTTGACTAGACGGACCTTAATCAGCAAAGTAATGTCTCTGCTTTTGAATATGCTATCTAGGTTGGTCGTAACTTTTCTTCCAAGGAGTAAGCGTCTTTTAATTTCATGGCTGCAATCACCATCTGCAGTGATTTTGGAGCCCAAAAAAATAAAGTCTGACACTGTTTCCAGTGTTTCCCCATCTATTTCCCATGAAGTGATGGGACCGGATGCCATGATCTTCATTTTCTGAATGTTGACCTTTAAGCCAGCTTTTCCACTCTCCTGTTTTACTTTCATCAAGAGGCTCTTCAGTTCCTCTTCACTTTCTGCCATAAGGGTGGTATCATCTGCATATCTGAAGTTACTGATATTCTCTCGGCAATCTTGATTCTAGCTTGTGTTTCTTCCAGTCCAGCGTTTCTCATGATGTACTCTGCATAGAAGTTAAATAAGCAAGGTGACAATATACAGCCTTGACGGACTCCTTTTCCTATTTGGAACCAGTCTGTTGTTCCATGCCCAGTTCTAACTGTTGCTTCCTGGCCTGCATACAGATTTCTCAAGAGGCAGATTAGGTGGTCTGGTATTTCCATCTCTTTCAGAATTTTCCACAGTTTATTGTGATCCACACAGTCAGAGGCTTTGGCATAGTCAATAATTACAGACTCCTAATAAGAGCTTCTGTTCTTTAGTCTTCATTGGCTTTTTCTTCTCCTAGTTGTATATAGTATAACTTCTCCTGGAGTTAGAGCTTCAGCACTAACGAATTATTTTTTTCCAGCATCTGTTTGAAGGCTTGAAACTTTGTTTTATTTTGTTTTCCTGCCAAGTGTGTGTGTTTTAATAGTTGTAGTTATTTAAGTTTCTGGGAAAAAAATCTTCAGCATTCTATTCAGAAGAAAATTCTAAAAATTGTTCTTTCCTAGTGCAGAAATTCTTAACAGGTAGAAAATAACCCGAGACACAGTTACCTTTTTGCTGAATGTGCTAGATTTTATTTGAGCCCTTCAAGACAACCTAGCAATTTCTGACCTCAACCTTTATCCCTCAGCTTCTAGGTCTGGAAGAATAGGGCTCAATTTAAAAAAACAGATAAAGGAAGAATTTTAAAATGATTTTTGTTTCTTAACTTCCTAGAATAGTGACTCTAAGAATGTGGCTATATATGTAAATATTTTCAACTATACTCTTTGGTTACCTGAAATTTAGCTTTTTATAAACATTTTATTTCTGGTTCTGCTCCTTGAATTTTTTATGTACTCACTAAATGTGTTTAAGCAGTTGTTTAAAAATGAAGTTCTCCTTTTACTAAGTCAAACTCTTAGTTGTTACATGTGCAGATGTTTTAGTATCCACCTTAAATACATAAAACAACCTTGCTTTTCATTAAAGGACAAAGTCATTGTTGATGGGGCTTTGACATTTTATTTTGAATTGTTAGGATGTGGTTTGTGGCTTCTGTAATTTCTGCTTCATGAATTGTCAGCATCGAATCAAGATCTAAAGCTGTTTAGTAATGGTATATGGTGCATTTATGTGAGTTTCTCCATTCTCATTATAACATTCAGCTGCATAGTGTAATGAGTAAGATGTTTAACCTCATACACATGATAACTTGTTTTAAAGTATTGATTGACTTAATTTTTCTAGACATTTGCCGTTGCTGGACTGGGATCTGGACTAACAGAAGCTGTCGTGGTAAACCCTTTTGAGGTAGTAAAAGTTGGCCTGCAAGCCAATCGGAACAAATTTACAGAGGTAATCATTTAACGTTTTCCTATTGTTGAGGGAATGTGAAAAATTATTTTTCAGTATATAGTATACAATTATGAACCCTTCTCCTGGCCACTTGTTAAAGCCATACTAGCTTCTTGTTAAGGAAGTAGCCTAAGAAAAAGTCAAATTTCTTCCACAGGAAAGCGCTAACAAAAAGCACTAAAGTCTGATGGACAAACATGTTTAGACATTTTTATTTTAGAGTTGTAATGAAATGTATAATGACTTATTTGGAAATATTTTCTCTACTTTTGGCAAAACCTCTATTTCACATTTTACTAGAATAGACTGTAGCAAAAAACCACTGAGGTGATAATATGTTGTGCTTTTTAAAAAAAAATTACGAAATCATTTTTTCAAAATTACTTCACTCTATTCCCTACTCCACCCACTGCCTTCTCCCAAAGATTCTGATAATCTGTCAAGCTTGTCTTTTGGTTAAATCTGAATGAGCGAGTTTCTAAACCTGTGTAAACGTCACCACTTGGACAATGATGGGTCTTGACATTTAATCACTGGTACATGATGTTCCATGAAGACAGCTTCCCTTGGTCTGTGCTGCCTTCACTTCCTTCCAGTTGCCTAATAATTCCCTTTAAACCACCAAGTCCAACTGTTCTTCTTTTATTCTTTTGGGTGCCAAGCCGAAGGTAGGGAAAAAATAAGGAGATTGGCAGTTCAGGTCCTTTCTTAGCATTTGAATTCACTTCCACAACTGGGTAGCATGTGGTATAAATTGGTCTAGAGGATCTGCTGACCTGAATTTCTCGTAGACAAGCTCCCCTGCCTACCACTTAAGCAGCTGCTAGTGGGTGGAGACCCTGCTCACTCCCACCCCACTTCCTGTCTGCTGATACTGCCTGGCAGCTTCCTGAGCAGAGCTATGGGAAAGAGAGCGAGCCCTACTCACCTTAGCTGCCAAGGCCTGCAGAGATAGGGCTGGGCTGCTACAGCTCCCAGATGAGGTCAGTCCTAATTAAGAGAGATTTTTTTTAAGTTTCAAAGGGTTGTCCTAATTGCAGAGATACAGAGCACTTTAGAAAAGACTGAAAATTCCTGTATTGCCCTACTCTGTTTCTGTTTTACTTTTTTCTCTATTCTTCCTTGAATGATGGGAAAAGATGGCAGGGACCAGAAGGAAATAAAAAGAAACGCTTCTCCAATGTCCGATCAATATGGAGCATTTAAGACAGCCCCCATTGTATCTGCTCAAGGAAAATTTGATTTGTTAGACGGGGAGAATTACCAGCTAGGAGAATTGGAGCTCCCCATTCAGTGTCCTATTTTACCTATTGGGAAGCATGTCTTGGGGCAGGAAGGAGTGAGCAAAAGAATACACAGGCCTTCCAACTGCAGTCCTTCATCAAGACAGCATGTAAGTAGAGAAACACAAAATGGGACAGAGCACCAAGAAGCATTCACAGGAGTGAAAATAACGAATTATCATAGCATGCCTACTCACGCCTAATGTTCTTTTTCTCTTCTCTGCCTTCAAGGAGGTTCTGCACTGAGGCCATGTAAGCACTGGTTATGTTTGCATGTGCCAAGGCCGTGCTAGAACATATTAAATGCCCTTGCAGCCCGACACAAGAATGCTGCATGTGCACGTGCTCCTAGTTCACTGACCGAGTGTGGTCTGTGTAAATTGTTGGTGTATATGCAACTGTTTTTTAAGTTGGGGAGAGAGAGGAACTTGTTTGGTGTTGTTTTTTTTTTTTTTTTTTTTTTTTGCAGAATTCACTAAACTGCATTCAGAATTCATTTACTTAGAGAAAATACAATCTATTGGGTTCCTTATAAAATGTTTGCCATATTATATCAACTAGTCAGAATGTAGTAACAGAGGGATCACGTAGGTCACAGGTGTCAGCATTTATTTCCAGCAGTTATCAGGCTTCAGTAGCTGATCAGAGGTGGCACTTTGTAGGCAATATTGATCAAATTGAAAAGTAATGCATAGTCACCCAACATAAAGTAATGAGGCTATGCCTATTACCGAAAAGAACTGAGAGAAAGAAGTGACATGATAAGAACAGCAAATTTCAAATCTAGTCATTTAAAACCAACTACCATTTCGGAGAAGGCAATGGCAACCCACTCCAGTACTCTTGCCTGGAAAATCCCATGGGCAGAGGAGCCTGGTAGGCTGCAGTCCATGGGGTCGCAAAGAGGAGGACACGACTGAGCGACTTCACTTTCATTTTTCACTTTCATGCACTGGAGAAGGAAATGGCAACCACTCCAGTGCTCTCGCCTGGAGAAGCCCAGGGACGGGGGAGCCTGGTGGGCTGCCGTCTGTGGGGTCGCACAGAGTCGGACACCGCTGAAGCGAATTTGCAGCTTCAGTTAGCAGTGCCATTTTGGGCAAGTGCAGATTGAGAGCAAGAGAAGGGGATGACAGAGAATGAGATGGTGGGATGGCATCACTGACTCAATGGACATGAGTTTCAGCAAACTCCAGGAGATAGCGAAGGACAGGGTAGCCTGGTGTGCTACAGTCCATGAGGTCACAAAGAGTCAGACACAACTTAGTAACTGAACAACGGCAAATGTGATAATATACACAAAGGTCTTAACAGAGTCTGGTACATGATGGGCACTCAACCAATAACAATTTCTAGATGTAAATTGATCCTATAAACCCTTAAGTTTTAAGAAATAGATTTATCTTGAGATATGTTCCAATTAGATGTAACAGCCCACTCCAATTGTGGTTGCGAAAACAGCTTACTAGGCAATGGTTCCCTTAGGTCATTCCCAACTGACAATACAATCCATTTAGCCAAATTCTTAAGGGAAGGCAGCCCAGTTTTAGTACCTACTGAGGTCTTTAAACTCAAAGGAGGTCTGTTATCATAAACAGTAGTAGTTGGCTATCTGTTTACTGTAAATAACTTGCATGTAGCAGCAGAAGTTGGAGAGGAAACTAAAAACATTTGAAGCCACCTCAGAAAGAGTTCTGCCTCAATCAATATGTTCTTCCTTCAGAAGAGTCATATCAAGTAAGCATGTATTCTTCATCAAGTTTCATGGTCACCTCACTTGGAGCTTGTGAACAAAGCTTATTTTCAGCCTTTTCAGTCAATTACTAGCTGTGGTTTAAAAAAAAAAAAAAGAAGAAGAAGATACCCCATGCTAAAGGCAAAGGAGAAGCCCCAGCAAGACAATAGGATGGGTGAAATCACATTTAGAATCAAACCCCATACCCACCAGAGAAGATCAGAGGGCTTAAACAAAACCTTGTACATGCCAGGACCCAGACCCCACAGAGACTGAGCTAGACCTGCCTGTGAGTGTTTGAGTGTCTCCCATGGAGCCATGGGTCATTGGTGGCTTGCCACATGGGCAGGGACTCTGGGTGCAGAAGATCTGGGTTGACATAGCATGTGACCTCTTGGAGGAGGTCTCCATTAACCCCACCAGAAAGCTGCCAAGCAGATGACCCACACACTGCAGAACAATTATACCAAGTAAATTCTGGCACTGTTAAGAAAGTTCTAGGACCCACAACAGCTTTCCCAACCTAGGGGGTCTGGCAAAGGGACTGAGAATCCCCAGGGAATTTGACTTTGGAGGCCAGTGGGATTTGATTACTGTACTTCCCACAGGATTGGGAAAACAGACTGTTGGAGGACAGAAACAAAACCTTTTGCAAAGCAGGACCCAGGAGAAAGGAGCAATGACCCCACAAGAGACTGACCCAGGCTTGTCTGTGAGTGTCCAGGAGTCTCTGGCAGAGACAGAGGTGGACAGTGGTCTGCTGCAGGGTCAGGGGCACCGAATACAACAGTGCATGCACAAGACCTTTGGAAGGAGGTCCCCACTATCTTCACTACCCCTACCACAGCTTGGTCTCAGGTCAAACAGCAGGGAGGAAACACAGACCCACCCAGCAATAGAAAATTGGATTAAAGATTCACTGAGCATGGCCCTGCCCATCAGAACAAAACCCAGTTTCCCCCACAGTCAGTCTCTCCCATCAGAAGCTTCCATAAGCCTTCTCATCCATCAGAGGGCAGACAGAATGAAAACCACAATCACAGAAAACTAATCAAACTGATCACTTGGACCACAGCCTTGTCTAACTCAGTGAAACTATGAGCCATGCCATGTAGGGCCACCCAAGATAAACGGATCATGGTGGAGAATTCTGACAAAATGTGGTTCACTAGAGAAAGAAAGAAAGAAAGTGAAGTCGCTCAGTCCTGTGCGACTCTTTGTGACCCCATGGACTGTAGCCTACCACGCTCCTCTGTCCATGGGATTTTCCCAGGCAACAGTACTGGAGTGGATTGCCATTTCCTTCTTCAGAGGATCTTCCCAAACCAGGGATCAAACCTGGGTCTCCTGCATTGTAGGCAGACACTTTACCATCTAAGCCACCAGGTCCACTGGAGAAAGGAATGGCAAACCACTTCACGTATTCTTCCCTTGAGAACCTCCTCAACAGTATAGTGTTAGTCACTCAGTTGTGCTCAACTCTTTGCGACCCCATGGACTGCAGCCCTCTGTCCATGAGATTTTCCAGGCAAGGATACTGGAGTGGGTTGCCATTTCCTTCTCCAGGGGATCTTCCCAACCTAGGAATCAAACCTGGGTCTCCTGCACTGCAGGCAGATTCTTTACCAACTGAACTACAAGGGAAGCCCATGAACAGTATGAAAGGACAAAAAGATATGACACTGAAAGATGAACTACCAGGTCGGTAGGTGCCCAATATGCTACTGGAGAAGAGTGAAGAAATAACTCCAGAAAGAATGAAGAGACAGAGCCAAAGCAAAAACGCCCAGTTGTGGATGTGACTGGTGATGGAAGTAAAGTCTGATGCTGTAAAGAACAATGTTGCATAGGAACCTGGAATGTTAGGTCCATGAATCAAGGTAGATTGGAAGTGGCCAAACAGGAAATGGCAAGGGTGAACATTGACATTTTAGGAATCAGTGAACTGAAATGGACTGGAATGGGTGAATTTAAGTCAGATGACCATTGTATCTTCTACTGTGGGCAAGAATCCCTTAGAAGAAATGGAGTAGCCCTCATAGTAAACAAAAGAGTCCAAAATGCAGTACCTGGGTACAATCTCAAAAACAACAGAATGATCTCTGTTCGATTCCAAGGCAAACCATTCAATAGCACAGTATCCAAGTCTATGCCCCAACCACTAATCCGAAGAAGCTGAAGCTGAACAGTTCTATGAAGACCTAAAGACCTTCTAGAACTAACACCCCAAAAAGATGTCCTTTTCATCATAGGGGACTGGAATGCAAAAGTAGGAAGTCGAGAGATACCTGGAGTAACAGGCAAGTTTGGCCTTAGCATACAAAATGAAGCAGGGCAGAGGCTAACAGAGTTTGGCCAAGAGAACGCACTGGTCATAGCAAACACACTCTTCCAAAAACACAAGAGATAACTCTACATATGGACATCACCATATGGTCAATACTGAAATCAGATTGATTATATTCTTTGCAGCTGAAAATGGAGAAGCTCTATGCAGTCAACAAAAACAAGACCTAGAGCTGACTGTGGCTCAGATCATGAGCTCCTTATTGCAAAATTCAGACTTAAATTGAAGAAAGCAGGGAAAACCACTAGACCATTCAGTTCAGTTCAATTCAGTTCAGTCGCTCAGTCATGTCTGACTCTTTGCAACCTCATGAATCGCAGCACGCCAGGCTTCCCTGTCCATCACCAACTAACTCCTGGAGTTCACTCAGACTCACATTCATCGAGTCCGTGATACCATCCAGCCATCTCATCCTCTGTCTTCCCCTTCTCCTCCTGCCCCCAATCCTTCCCAGCATCAAAGTCTTCTCCAATGAGTCAACTCTTTGCATGAGGTGGCCAAAGTACTGGAGTTTCAGCTTTAGCATCATTCCTTCCAAAGAAATCCCAGGGTTGATCTCCTTCAGAATGGACTGGTTGGATCTCCTTGCAGTCCAAGGGGCTCTCAAGAGTTTTCTCCAACACCACAGTTCAAAAGCATCAATTCTTCGGTGTTCAGCCTTCTTCACAGTCCAACTCTCACATCCATATGATCTAAATCAAACCCCCTTATGATTGTACAGTGGAAGTGACAAATCAAGGGATTAGATCTGATAGACAGAGTGCCTGATGAACTATGGACAGAGTTTCATGACATTGTACAGGAGGCAGTGATCAATACCATCCCCAAGAAAAAGAAATGCGAAAAGGAAAAATGGTTGTCTGAGGAGGCTTTACAAGTAGCTGAGGAAAGAAGAGAAGCTAAAGGCAAAGGAGAAAAGAAAAGATATACCCATTTGAATGCAGAGTTCCAAAGAATAGTAAGGAGAGATAAGAAAGCCTTGCTCAGTGATCAATGCAAAGAAATAGAGGAAATCAACAGAATGGGAGAGACTAGAGATCTCTTCAAGAAAATTAGAGATACCAAGGGAATATTCCATGCAAAGAGAGGCACGATAAAGGACAGAAATGGTATGGACCTAACAGAAGCAGAAGATATTAAGAAGAGGTGGAAAGAATACACAGAAGGACTATACAGAAAAGATCTTAATGACCCAGATAACCATGATGGTGTGATCACTCACCTAAGAGCCAGATATCCTGGAATGTGAAGTCAAGTGGGCCTTAGGCAGCATCACTACGAACAAAGCTAGTGGAGGTGATGGAATTCCAGTTGAGCTATTTCAAATCCTGAAAGATGATGCTGTGAAAGTGCTGCACTCAATATGCCAGCAAATTTGGAGAACTCAGCAGTAGCCAACACTGGAAGAGGTCAGTTTTCATTCCAATCCCAAAGAAAGACAATGCCAAAGAATGCTCAACCTACCGCACAATTGCAGTCATCTCACATGCTAGTAAAGTAATGCTCAAAATTCTCCAAGCCAAGCTTCAGCAGAACATGAACTGAGAACTTCCAGATGTTCAACCTGGATTTAGAAAAGACAGAGGAACCAGAGATCAAATTGCCAACATCCGTTGGATCATAGAAAAAGCAAGAGGGTTCCAGAAAAACATCTACTTCTGCTTTATTGACTACCCCAAAGCCTTTAACTATATGGATCATAACAAACTGTGGGAAATTCTTAAAGTGATGGGAAAACCAGACTACTTTACCTGCCTCCTGAGAAATCTGTATACAGGTCAAGAAGCAACAGTTAGAATTGGACATGGAACAATGGATTGGTTCCAAGTTGGGAAAGGAATACATCAAGGCTGTATATTGTCACCCTGACCTGCCTCTTGAGAAATCTGTATGCAGGCCAGGAAGCAACAGTTAGAACTGGACATGGAACAACAGACTGGTTCCAAATAGGAAAAGGAGTATGTCAAGGCTGTATATTGTCACCCTGCTTATTTAACTTCTATGCAGAGTACATCATGAGAAATGCTGGACTGGAAGAAGCACAAGCTGGAATCAAGATTGCCGGGAGAAATATCAATAACCTCAAATATGCAAATGACACCACCCTTATGGCAGAAAGTGAAGAGGAACTCAAAAGCCTCTTGATGAAAATAAAAGAGGAGAGTGAAAAAGTTGGCTTAAAGCTCAACATTCAGAAAACGAAGATCATGGGATCTGGTCCCATCACTTCATGGGAAATAGATGGGGAAACACTGGAAACAGTGTCAGACTTTATTTTTGGGGGCTCCAAAATCACTGCAGATGGTGACTTCAGCCATGAAATTAAAAGACGCTTACTGCTTGGAAGAAAAGTTATGAGCAACCTAGATAGCATATTCAAAAGCAGAGACATTACTTTGCTGATTAAGGTCCGTCTAGTCAAGGCTATGGGTTTTTCCTGTGGTCATGTATGGATGTGAGATTTGGACTGTGAAGACTGCTGAGCGCTGAAGAATCGATGCTTTTGAACTGTGGTGTTGGAGAAGACTCTTGAGAGTCCCTTGGACTGCAAGGAGATCCAACCAGTCCATTCTGAAGGAGATCAACCCTGGGATTTCTTTGGAAGGAATGATGCTAAAGCTGAAACTCCAGTACTTTGGCCACCTCATGCAGAGTTGACTCATTGGAAAAGACTCTGATGCAGGGAGGGATTGGGGGTAGGAGGAGAAGGGGATGACAGAGGATGAGATGGCTGGATGGCATCACGGACTCAGTGGACATGAATCTAAGTGAACTCTGGGAGTTGGTGATGGACAAGGAGGCCTGGCGTGCTGCGATTCATGGGGTCGCAAAGAGTCGGACACGACTGAGCGACTGAACTGAACTGAACTGAACTACTTATTTAACTTATATGCAGAGAACATCATATGATATATAGGGCTGGATGACTCACAAGATAGAATCAAGATTGCCAGAGGAAATATCAACAACCTCGGATACGCAGATGACACCACCCTTATGGCAGAAAGCTTAGAAGAACTAAAGAGCCTCTTAATAAAAGTGAAAGACAAGAGTGAAAAAGTTGACTTGAAACTCAACATTGAAAAAACTAAGATCATGGCATCCAGTCCCATCACTTCATGGCAAATAGATGGGGAAGCAATGGAAACAGTGAGAGACTAATTTTGGGTGCTCCAAAATCACTGCAGATGGTGCCTGAAGCCATGAAATTTAAAGACACTTGCTTCTTGGGTGAAAAGCTATGACCAACCTAGACAGCATATTAAAAAGCAGACACATTACTTTGCCAACAAAGGTCCATCTAGTCAAGGCTATGGTTTTTCCTGTGGTAATGTATGGATGTGAGAGTTGGACTATAAAGAAAGCTAAGTGCCAAAGAATTGATGCTTTTGGACTGTGGTGCTGGAGAAGACTCTTGAGAGTCCCTTGGACTGTGAGGAGATCCAACCAGTCCATCCTAAAGGATATCAGTCCTAAATATTCATTGGAAGGGCTGATGCTAAAGCTGAAACTCCAATACTTTGGCCACCTCTTGTGAAGAGCTGACTCATTGGAAAGACCCTGACCCTAGGAAAGATTGAAGGTAGGAGGAGAAGGGAACGACAGAGGATGAGATGGTTGGATGGTATCGCTGACTCGATGGACATGAGTTTGAGCAATCTCCAGGAGTCGGTGATGGACAGGGAAGCCTGGTATGCTGCAGTCCATAGGGTTGCAAAGAGTCGGACATGACTGAGCTACCGAACTGACTGACTGTCCAGCTGTGGGGAAACACTAAATGGATGAGTTGCATGTGGAACTGCCAGAGGGATCGACAACTCCATTACAAAAAGCAGAGCAGTTTTCTGGGAGGCTCTTTCCACAGGAAGGTAACTCTTGCTGTTCCACCAATAGTGTGTTTCTCAGGCCTCGGTTCTGTGGCTCAGCCTTTCTACCTCCTTGCCTTATATTTTAACCACCATGGATTCCGACACAGGAATCGTAAATTTTCCTAATTTGTCAGCCTAGGAAATGCAAGTCCACATGGCCCTTGAAACATAAAAATTTTCCCAGAAGTTGTCTGCAGTGGAAGACAGCAGGGTAACAGTAGTCAATATTACTCTTAATATTACACTGAAAGTCTTGTGTGCAATGGTAGACTGATAAAGATGGAGCAAAAGGACTGCCATGGTCCCAGGTGTGCAGAGCATGGTCTAGAAGGAGCTTGTGGGGTGTGGGTAGATGTCTACTTGGCCTTGTGGAGAGGACATGGCTGGCAAAGGGCCAGAATGGGCCCCCTGAAGCATGGGGTGCAGGAAAAGGGCCCCTCTTGCTGGGGTCCAAGGACAGTATTGGTTGAGAGCAGAGACTGCCAGCGCTGGGTTCTCAGAGCAATTGTAGGTACCCTGCTGGCTTCAGCTCCCTGTATTCCCCTCTCTGTGGTCTACGGCTGATTTTCTAGCCAGCCAGAGGTATGTTATCCATAAAATATGCCTTCCCTCCCGGTTAGCCCTAAACTATTCTAGAAATTTCAAGGAAATTGTGGTTAATTCGGTTCCTGATATTTCCCTCATATCCTTCCAGCTTCTGTATAAAGTATTTCAATAGGTGTGCTTGTCTTGCCTCCACTTTTAAAATTACCACCATATCAGTCAAAGACTATAATCCCTGCCACACTTCTTTCAATTCCAATACCAGAATCTTGGCCAGCATCTTAAAATTCACAGTGAATAAAGAAAACCGGTCTCTAATTTAAATATGCTTGACCTTCTGTGGGGAGCAAAGTAATCACAGCTTTGTCATGCTCTGGTTTGGTTCAGTGGGTGTAAAAACATGTTCAGATAAAATCGGGATAGACCCAAATTTCCCCCCGTCCTTCAAACTAAACCCAAGCAAAGTGTTGTTCTGGTTTGTAGTCTTTCTGGCTGAGGATTATACTTGCCAGAGGATTTCTCTATTAGAGAGGGTTTGTATACCCAGTCTTGCCAAAAGTGTGACTTTATAGCTTTTTGTCCTTATAAGACCCTGCTCTGTCCTAACTAGTGTATCTTTTTTTTTCTGTACCATATAAGAAGTCCCCTATCACCTCTGCTAAGCCAAGTGGTGTTTGACTGGCATGCTCTCTGCTAGCCTGGAAAATGTGAATTTCTCCCCAGGAGCAAAATCTTGTATGAGTTGTTTCCCAGTTTTTCTCTCCACTTTGAAATCTACTTCAAAGTTATTATTTGGCTAACGGGTTATGTTTTCCTTCCCTTGAGCGCTATAGCATTTGCCTCTGATGTAGATGGGGCACAGGTTTTTCTTCTACTCTGTCATTTTTATCTATGTTACATATGAGCATAATCATTCTCACCCCAAGTATGAAACTCAGCCTTTAGGAAATTGCAAAAGCCTGCTTCACCTCTATTTAGTCTTTGAAGATGTTCAGCTCAAGAAGAGAACAGTCTTCTACCTAAGCTCTATGATAAAAGTTAAGGATCAATAAACTAATAGCAAATGTGTCATCAATGTTAGACTCTAAAGATAGGGATTTTTTTTTTTTAATTAGTTCAGGCTTTGATTCTGGTTTGGGATAAGACCATTAAATACAGCTCTATACACTGTATCCTGGGAACCTAATAATCTGCTGTTGTGGTTTAGTCTCTAAGCATATCTGACCTGTTGAAATCCCATGGACTGAACAGCAAACCAGGCTCCTCTGTCCTTGGCATTTCCCAGGCAACAATACTGGAGTGAGCTGCCATTTCCTGCTCCAGGGGGTCTTCCCAATCCAGGGATTGAACCCATGTTTCTTGCATTGGCAGGCAGAGTCTTTACCACTGAGCTACCAGGGAAGCCTAGTTATCTGTTAGAGACCAGTCAGGTCAGGTACAGTGTCACAAAGCTCAGCGACTATTTTCTTCGTAGGCAATGAACACATACTTAAGCTTAGACACAACACAAAGTGAATAGGATGATACTTTGTGATCCTCACTTTCAAGAAAGAGAGGAGATGAGTTATATAGAGAGCCAACGTGTGGCTCTGTTTTCAGATGGTGTGAGAAGCCAGCTTCAAGGGCATGTCAACATTCATGAAGATGTATTGAGTTAAGTTCAAATTTTTCCTGCATTACTCTGTGAAATCCTGCCTGGAAGCTGTTCAGTACCTAAATTATTTCTTTCCAGCCTATGATTCTTGTGGGCAGAAAAGTGAATTATGTATATGAATCCTTTCATATAGTTATCTTTCAGCAATACCTAAGGCAGCAGCCAAGTTGCCTCTCTATTATCATTTACAGAAAATAGATCTCAGTCTTAGGTTTGGCTGTGCCAGAAACTGTAGGTTTTTGCTTTCAGAACTGAGACTTTGAAGTAATGGTAATAGCTACCATTTACGGAGCATGCATGAGACGCCAGGTACTGTGTTAGATGCTTCTCATGCTTTTCCCTTTATTTGAGTTTTTAAATTTATACAGTTTTTAAGAATTACCAAAGTAACTTTTTTACAAATTATGTAATACAGAGCTATATCGAGAAAAAATAATGGATGATCTGTCACTACCACCCTCCAATCCAATCACTCTGGTAACTTCTGTGGGTCCTTCCACCTTTTCCAGTGCTCATACACACCTGATAGCAAATCCTCCCGTTACCCTGTAAGGTGGATGACTTTATAGGGAGTGGAAATAAAACCTAATCAGTTATTAGCTCCAATGAACTGAGCACTAACATAGAGGTCTCCTTCAAGAAACAACAGTTTTCATTGGGATAAAGAAATGTGGGTAATGAAGACGCTTAAGGGGAAATCACAAATGTTTGGGGAACCATGAAAAAGCAAACAGGTCCTTCCATGCTGCCAGTCACGCCTGTGCCCACAGTCCAGTCTCCTTCCCTCATGCTCTCCCAGCGATGCTGGGACAAAGCACGGGGTCAACATCTCATCACCTGGAGGCCCTGTGTTCCTCCAGACAGTTATTGGGCAGCAACGTGGTGTTGACGTAGCTCAGCATCTGGAAGAGTTTGTTTAAAGCAAATTATTTTCCACTCACAGATTGTTGAAAAATAAGCCTGCTCATCAAATCTAAATTCTAGAAAGAATATAATTATATTTTGGATGTCTTTTTCTCCATAATCATGCCCTAGTAAAATAAACTGCAGTGACAAATTAGTGTAATACCTAAGCAAAAAGAGATGTGTAACTGTGGGGTTTTGAGCCCAGTCCCTCTTCTTTTACATTTTGTTCTCAAATAAAAGGAAGGGGCTTTTATTTTTTTCTTTAATTTATGAAAATGCTTCAAGACTTCGAGGAACAAAGGGCTCACGTGATCTTCTGTTTCCTAATTGAGCGAAGGTATTTTTCCTACCTAAGTGTAGCAACTGGATCTCCCCTTTTTAACAAAGCAGTATTTTTCTTAAGGCCAGATATGGACACTCACTTCTTTGTATAAAGATATCCGGTTTGCTTTCTAGTCATGTGATGAGGTCCAGTGCAACATCCTTATCCCATTGACTCTAAAATGCACCCGAGTTCCCCTTGCCATGGGAAGCAGGTAAAGAGATGCACGTGGAGCATGCTGTCTTTGGACACAGTGTGCCTAGCGCTCTTCTCTCACTTTAGAGAAAGAGGAAATCTCTCTTTGACACACACCCCATGCCTGTGCCATGCTCTGATAACTATTTACCAAAGGAACAATGCTTGAAACCTCTGTCCGTGATCTCACAAGCTAATCAGAGCCAACTATGGTCAGTCCTTGATGGAAAAACTCCAGGAAAAATATCGCGGGCTGCCATAAGTCGTCTCAGTGATATGTTGGTGATTCTGGGCTCTCAGGAAGGAATCAGTGCCCTAGAGTGGTGCCAGGGAGCATTGTTTAAGCACCAGATCTTCTCTTTTACTTTAGCCTTTTAAGAACTTTTAGGCTTCCCTTGTGGCTCAGATGGTAAAGAATCTGCCTGCAATCCAGGAGACCCAGGTTCAATCCCTGGGTTGGGAAGATCCCTTGGAGAAGGGAATGGCTACCCACTCTACACTTTTCTTGCCTGGAGAATCCCCAAGGACAAAGGTGTTGCAGGCTCCATGTTACCATCCATGGCGTTGCAAAGACTTGGATGTGACTGAGCAACTAATTCTTTCAAGGACTTTTAGTTTTTAAAAGAATTTTTTATTGAAGCATATTGATTTCAAATATTACTTTGTGCTTTAGGTGGGCAGCATAGTGATTTAGTATTTTTACAATTTATATTTTATGCAAAGTTATTACAAGATAATGGCTGTAATTCCCTGTGCTGTACAATACATCCTTTTTGCTTATGTATTATATACATAGTAATTTGGATCTCTTAATCCCATACCCCAAATGTTACCCCTTTCCCTTCCTTCTCCCCATAGATTCCCACTGGTTTGTTTCCTATATCTATGAGTCTGTTTCTGTTTTGTAACATACATTCATTTGTACTATTTTTTAAATTCTACATTTAAGTAATATCATACATTATTTGTCTTTGTCTGACTTATTTCACTAAGCATGATAATTTCTATATCCATCTACATTGCTGCAAATGGCAGAATTTCAATCTGCTTTATGGCTGAGTGATATTCCATTGTGTATGTATAGCACATCTTTTTTAAATTGAGGTATAGTTGATATACAATATAAATTGCAAGTATACAACATAGTGATTCACAATTTTTAAAGGTTATACTCCATTTATAGTTATTGTAAAATATTGACTGTATTCCTTGTATTATACAATATATCCTTGTAGCTTATTTACCTTTTATACAATAGTTTTATACCTCTTAATCTCCTTCCTCTATGTTACCCTCCCCCCTCCCCTTCCCCCACTGGTAACCACTAGCTTGTTCTCTGTACCTGAGTCTGTTTCTTTTTTCTATGTTCACTTTTTCACTTTATTTTTTAGATTCCATATATAAGTGATAGCACTTTCAATCTTTCTCATGGCTGAGTAGTAGTCCATTGCATTTGCTTGTGTGTGTGTGTGTGTGTGTGCCATATCTTGTTTATGCATTCACTTGTTGATGGACACTTAGGTCACTTCCATATCTTAGCTATTGTAAGTAATGCTGCTGTGTACAAGGGGTGCATGTATCTATTTGAATTAGTGTTTTGTTTTTCTCAGATATATACCCAGGAGTAGAATTTTTAGTTTTTCTGAGAAACATCCATACTGTTTTCCATACTGACAGCACCAATCTACATTCCCACCAACAATTTATGAGGGTTCCTTTTTCTCCACATCCTCTCCAGTGTTTGCTATTTATGTTCTATTTGATGTTAGCCATTCTGACAGGTATGAGGTGATTTCTCAGTGTATACCAAGTCTTATGTATCTACTATTAGTCTGTTGATGGATACAGGTTGCTTCCATATCTTGACTGTTATAAAACAGTGCTGCTATAAATATTGGCATGCATGTATCTTTCAATTTTTTATTTTCATTTTTTCAGATAAATTCCCAGGAGTAGAATTGCTGGGTTATGTGGTAGTTCTATTTCTAGTTTTTTGAGGAAACTCTATACTGTTTTCCATAGTATTGCACCAATTACAGAAATTCTATTTCATAGTTCATAATCATCATAGAATATTCTCATGGGTAGATATAATATTTTTCAGTATATCTCTCCAAATAAAAAGCAAGATAAAAATATTTTTGTTTCCAGAATATGAGCAAAGTATCATCCTAGATAGTTAAACAGTGCATGGTACCCTGTAGGGCTCAGTAGGTGCTTGTTGAGTAAATGAATGCATGAAAGAACAGGGAGTTCCCAGAACTAGCAACTGGCAATAGCTGACATCAGAGTTAGTCTCTGAGTTCCTTCAAATGGAAATGCTTCTGGCAAGTACCAATGAACGGAAGATTTTTCTAAACCAATGTGGAGAGCAGAGTGATATGGTAATACTAGCTACATTCTGACTCCACTTACTCTTCCATACTCACAGCTCTGGTGCAGTCAATGAAAAGTATATCTAGGAAACTTAGGATGCAGTTTGGCCCACAGCTGGTAACTAAATATGAAAATTGTAGTGAATCTAAATATTGGGAGGAAACTGAATTGGTGGGTGACCTGCTGGGTTGGATAGTACTGGAATCATTTGGCTGATGATGCTAATCAGTCACCATTTTGTTTTGAAATGGAAGCCCAGTAATCAAATAAGTTTAGTAAAATTCCTTGTGTTTACAGAGATCTAGTCAAAATGATTCTATATTTTCCTATTTAAGCATCCTAGTGGAAGTCAGGTTTTGCCTTTCTAATTAAATATTTGCTTACATGTGTGATACAATGTCTCTGAATGAAGCAAAGGGTACTTCTAATTCTTATGAGAATTAGAGTTTAAATTTTTCTTTATCTCAAGGTCCCAAGTTGCCAGAAATATATATTTGTATTTTATCTATTACCTGCATCAGTTGGATTAGCAAACTCTGAAAATCTTACAGCATATGTATAACAAGAATGAGTCAACAAGGATGACAGCATGATTGGTTGAGATGTAGAATTCTGCTTAAGCCATTTTTCAGTACTTTCCCCTTAAAATGTTATTCAATCCTTGGTTTCTCACCTGTAAAATATAGAGAATATACCTGCTGCCCATCTTACAGGTTGTTAAGAGGGGCACCTGGATATGTTAAGAAGACAAAACTGCTCAGAGTATTAAAACATGAATTTGGAGTCTGCGGGGCTTCAGTTTAAGCTCTGGAACCTCCACTTACTCTGTGATCTTGAGCAAGTAGCTTAATTTCCTCATCTGTTAAGTGGAGGTAATGATAATACCCACCCCATACACTTGTTGAAAGGATTAAGTAAGACGATATACGTAAAGCATCAAGCATCTATAATGGCTGACACTAATGAGCAATTCTTGTGTTGCAACTGCCTGGTAACCTGCATGTGTGTGCCCTCTAGGGTGTAAATACCCTGTGCGAGGTGGGAGACCGGTCAGTGTGCTTCTCCATTCTCAGAGTTTGCTCCCATGTGATGGCCTTGCTCCTACTGTCCATAGCCTGTCCAGTGGACAGTTCTTACTGAGGATGTTTACCAAGTGGTAGGGAAGAGACCAGTTTACAGGATCTTCCGCTTCCTGGGTTGAGGAACTATCCCTTGAAAGAGATCTGTACCCCAGGAGTAGGTATGGTTGGGTCTCAGAGGAAGCAGTCCTATGATCTTGCACTCTGGATACATTTCTGTAAGACTTTCTCACGAAGGTTCAGGGCTCTGCCAAAGGAAACAACAGCCAGAAGGAATGAGCAAGAAGCAGCTAGCTTCCCTCCCTCACATCAGCCTCCACCTTTTGTCACTGTCTTCAGCCACCAAAAGGAATTACCTGTTATTTTACTATGATAACTAGTTTTATTATCATCATAATTGCCATTATTATTAACAGCTAATGTATAGTAAATGCTTACACAGGGCAAAGTTCATTGACTTATTTATCATCCCAACAATCCTATGAGGATGATTCTATTGTTATCCGTATTTTACAGATGAGTAAAGTGAGAATAAGCCAGAGAATAAAATACCTGCTTAACCTGGCAAATGGTATTGCTGGGACTCAAAGCTGGGACTGTCTGGCCCTGACCCGTATCTCTAACTATAGTACCACCCTCTGATTTGCTGAATTATTCACAACTGAGTTCAATTTCAGCAAAGCACTTGAGTCAAAATCCATGTGTTACATTTTCCCATGTCCACCTAACACCAAAACTGGTGGAAATCAGGCAGTTAGCCATCAGTAAATGTTATTTGGATTGACATATCGACAGTACTATTTATAAAATGGATAATAAGAACCGACTGTAGAGCACTGGGAAGTCTACTCGGTACTCTGCAATGACCTATATGGGAAAAGAATCTAAAAGGAGTGGATATATGTATTGTTGATTCACTTTGCTGTGTAACAGAAACTAGCACAATATTGTAAATCAACTATACTCCAATAAAAATTCATTTTAAAAAGACCTAATAGAAGTCCTCTCTCTTAATTTTGATGGTTTAGCACACTAGAGTTTAAAATGATTACAAACATCTTTGTTGCTTTTCAGTCGCTAAGTTGTACCTGACTCTTTTTGACCCCATGGGCTGCTGCAGCACACCAGGCTTCCCTTCCTCCACTGTCTCCCGAAGTTTGCCCAGATTGGTGTCCACTGAGGTGGTAAAGCTATCAAACCATCTCATCCTCTGCCACTGTCTTCTCCTTTTGCCGTCAATCTTTTCTATCATCAGGCTCTTTTCCGATGAGTCGGCTCTTTGCATCAGGTAGTCCCAGGGATGGGGGAGCCTGGTGGGCTGCCGTCTATGGGATGGCACAGAGTCAGACACCACTGAAGCGGCTTAGCAGCAGCAGCAGCAGCAAAAGTATTAGAGCTTCAGCTTCAGCATCAGTCCTTCCAATGAATATTCATGGTTGGTTTCCTTTAGGATTTACTGGTTTGATCTCCTTGCAGTCCAAGGGACTCTCAAGAGTCTTCTCCAGCACCACAGTTTGAAGGCATCAATTCTTCGGCCCTCAGCCTTCTTTATGGTCCAGTTCTCATATCCATACATGACTACTGGAAAAGTCATAGCTTTGACTATATGGACCTTTGGTGGCAAAGTGATGTCTCTGCTTTTTAATATGCTATCTAGGTTTGTCGTAGCTTTCCTTCCAAGCAAGCATCTTTTAATTACATGGCTTTGGTAACTACCTGCAGTGATTCTGGAGCCCAAGAAAATAAAACCTGTCACTGCTTACACTTTTCCCCCATCTATTGCCATGAAGTGATGGGACTGGATGCCATGATCTTAGAAAATATGTTAATCTGTACTTTCAGTTAAAGCCATTGGTTCCTCTGTTGCTGAAGAATCTAGATGATCTCTAAGCTCACCGTCTCTCCTGCTCTCAGGTATTGAGAGTGGGTGAGGATGGAGAGAAAGCTTAGGCCAGAAGCAGGAAGAATTGGTGTTGGCCAGTCTGGACCCAGGCAGCCTCACTTCTGCCCTGTTTCTCGCATCCCCAGAAGAACTGCCTCTTTCCTTTCCTCAGCCCTCTAGGCTGCCTTTCTCAGAGCACAAGCACAGTGCCCAGAAGCCTGCTCAGCACCTTCAGAGTCTTCCCAGCAGAAACGAACTGTGGCTCGACTCGTCCTCAAGTCTCTTTTGAAAACCAAAATAAATAATTTAAGTTGATAGTTAGTGTGCCAGAACACAAACAACAACAACAACAACAACATCTCATTTTGTAGCAGAGAGAATGAATTTTAACCTTCTGAGATTTTTGGTTTTCCTCTATGAAATGGCTTTTATTGCTTTAAGATGTGTTCCTATGTTTTGTTTTTTTTTTTCCTTCATGTCAAAAAAAAAAAGGGCTTTCTTAGGATTAACATATTGTCATTAATCCTCTTAAATGAAAAGAAGAAGTTGAGTGTAGAATTGTAGCTAGAGTTTCTAAAACATTTACCAGTAAAAGCTATAGGATTTTACTCTATAAACAAACTCATTTAAATGTATCAGGTTAATTACCTAAGCTACAAATACAAGTTGGATGAAAAGCCTTGATTGAATTTGTCCTGTTCTGTTTGGCTGACACAGCCTTAATTGCACATGGTAGGAAAACACTTTTAGGCAGTAAATACATCAGACTGCCATGACCACTCCAGCAATCTGCTCCAGTGAAATTTCAAACAAATGTCGTGTCAGTGCTTGCCTTATACGGAAAAAAAAAAGAAAATTAAAAGCTGAACATTTCCCCTTATTTGCTATTCAGTATTCAAAATTTAAGAGGGAGAAATATCCTTTGTGCTGTACCTCCAAAAAAGGAAGCAGTCACTCAACCTTATTTAAAAACTCATGTGAATTGTTGTAATTGTATTGTAGTGAGTTAGAAACCTCAGGGCAAACTGCAGTGATTTCTTAAGCAATTTCCAAAAGGAGCATAGACTGGATTCTAGCAGTCAAGGTATTTCAACCTTGGGTAATCAATCAAAGGCTAGAAAGAAGTAAATTAAAAGTAACTCAGTCCTCTCAACACCGCTGATTTATCATTTATCACAGCAAGTGTTACACACACTGATTGCCCACTTTCTTGAGGAAGTCTACAATCAACTGCTATTTATCTGTTAGGTAGATTTCTAACCTAACGCCAGTTTAAACTATTGAGGCAATGGAATCAAGACTAATTGTAACATTTGCTTTAGAAAAACATAATTAGGAAGGTAAATATACTGGATTCAGGAGCCAAATATACATTCCTTTTGGATTATGCACGGTTATGAATTTCTAGTTTATCTTCATGGTTAATCCCCTCCATTAGTGTGGATGATCCAGAACTGGATGCAACTATTGACATGTTGAAAATGATGCTAGTCATTATCTGACATTAGTTTCACTAATTCCACCAAAGGTATTTTTTCTTCGCCAACAATCTTCCTTTTAAGTCCTATTGTCATGCATGCAATTTTGTTTACATTTGGGGTTTCCTAATTTTAAAAAGCATGAATCTAGGCACGATAATTCATGTTTGGAGGAGGAGATCCCAAAAATTCTGGGCTTGAAGGGAAGCTGAAATGGTAATTTTCTCTGTTTCATGGTCCCAAAGATGACCTTTCTGGCTTTGCTCCTCTCTCCCGCAGCAACCATCCACCTTGAGTTACGCAAGACACATCATTAAGAAGGAAGGTTTGGGACTCCGAGGCCTCAACAAAGGATTTACAGCAACTTTGGGACGTCATGGAGTTTTCAATATGGTTTATTTTGGCTTCTACTTCAATGTCAAAAACATTATTCCTGTCAATAAGGTAACTATTTCATAGGTTCAAATCCTGGAGGAAAAATCCTATCAATGATGGTAGCTACATAGGTAGTGTTTATCCTTCCAAGTCACTGTGCTGAACTCTTACTCTGTTACCTAGTTTGATCCTCACATCAGCCTTGTTCACTGAGTATTGTTATCTTTATTTTGAATTCAGAAACTAAAACTTAGTTAGAAAGATCAAGTAAATTGCCCAGAGTCACATAATAAAGAGCAAAACAGACCTCTGAAATCAAGTCTGACACCAAAATTATTCTTCTTGAAGAATACACCATTATACCTGAATGTTTCACATTTATCACTAATAGGAATTTCTAGAAACTGTTATTACTTAATTTTTATCTCAGAAGTATAACTTTCTCAAAGTTGAAATTTTCAGAGTCTAAATACATTGAGTTTATGAAAGAAAATTATCAGCCTAAAATTTAAATCTTACATAGATAGTAATTTTAAAATTTACCCAAGTTAATTAGGGTCGGAGAAGGCGATGGCACCCCACTCCAGTACTCTTGCCTGGAAAATTCCATGGACAGAGGAGCCTGGTGGGCTGCAGTCCATGGGGTCTTAAAGAGTCGGACACGACTGAGCAACTTTCCTTTCACTTTTCACTTTCATGCATTGGAGAAGGAAATGGCAACCCACTCCAGTGTTCTTGCCTGGAGAATCCCAGGGATGGGGGAGCCTGGTGGGCTTCTATCTATGGGGTCACACAGAGTCGGACACGACTGAAGCGACTTAGCAACAGCAGGAGCAATAAATTAACTCTTCTAGGATCATTCACTTTTGACATGAAATAACAATAATAATTTTTAACAGTAACTCACATATGTCAGCAGCTTTTCCGCTTTGATAAGATAAAAGTAGCACACCATGTGATTTAAAATGAGCATCTTTACTAGAGCATCACAAACTTTTCTCCCCATCATATTGCTTGCCTGCAATCAAAAGTGTAATTCTGGAAGCACCAACTGGGGAAACATTTTTCACATGCAGGCATTTTCCCACAGGAGTTCAGTTCTTCATTTTGCCTAGAACAAAAGTATTGAAGAACTTTTTATAAAGCATAAAAATACTCCTAATATGGCTGTCACCTGATTTGGTAATGTTAGTTGTACTTGTTTTTTTCCCCAGTTATCCCTTTTAATCTAGGTCAGTACTTATCTCAAAAGTGAAATTCACTCAGTTGTGTCCGACACTTGGTGACCCCATGGACTATACAGTCCATGGAATTCTCCAAGCCAGGATACTAGAGTGGGTAGCCTTTCCCTTCTTCAGGGGATCTTCCAAGTAACAGCTAAATCCAAGGCATGTTCCTAATTAACCTTCCATTGATGTTGTCTCACTCATGAGCCAAAATTGTTAACCAGGTTTCACTGTATTTAGAAATCTCACTTATTTAGCATAAGCTCATGTTTTGTTCATCTGAAATCAATGAATAGCCACAGAATATATAGATTTCCCCATTGAGTGATGGTTCTGACACAGGTGGTCCTCAGTGTTCTCCTGCTGAGCTCAGGAGAAGAGGAAGAGAGTGCAATAAATCCTTCGGTCACATTAAAAAAATGCTTTTAGCAGAAACAGGCGAAATAATCTGTGGAACCCAGGGCAAAATGAAAACATTCAAAAATTAAGTCCTTTTGGATTCTGTTGGAGAAGTCAAGGGTGGGATGATTTGAGAGAATAGCACTGAAACATGTATATTATCATATGTGAAATGAATCGCCAGTCCAGATTCGATGCATGAGACAGGGTGCTCGGGGCCGGTGCACTGGAATGACCCTGAGGGACAGGATGGGGAGGGCAGTGGGAGGGAGGTTCAGGATGGGGGACACATATACACCCATGGCTGATTCATATCAATGTATGGCAAAAGCAATACAATATTGTAAAGTAATTAGCCTCCAATTAAAATAAATTAATTAATTTTTAAAAATTAAGAATTTCAAGGGACTTCCCTGGCAGTCCAGTGGTTAAAACACTATGCTTTCACTGCGAGGGGCATGGGTTCTATCCCTGGTCAGGGAACTAAGATCCTGCATACTGGCATGCTGCTACTGCTAAGTCGCTTCAGTAGTGTCCGACCCTGTGCGACCCCATAGACGGCAGCCCGCCAGGCATACTGGCATGGTAAGGACAAAAAACAGAAGAAAAATTTTTTTCAAGACATCAACCGTAGTGTCCCAGGTGGCGCTAGAGGTAAAGAATCTGCCTGCCAGTGCAGGAGATCCAGGAGACTCTGGTTTGATCCCTGGGTTGGGAAGATCCCCCAGAAGAGGAAAATAGCAACCCAGTGCAGTATTCTTGCCTGAAAATTTTCATGGAGATGGAAGCCTGGTGGGCTACAGTCCATGGGATTGCAAAGAGTCAAACACAACTGAGCATGCATACAAAAAATTGTGGGGCAATAAACCAAGCATGGGGCTCCTCTAAGTGCAGGCTCTGGGCAACTGCGCAAGTCATACACCCATGAAGCTGATGTTTTTTAAAACTCTGAGCTGAGTGATTCATGCAGTGTGGGAGAAATGTCCATACCTCTGTCTCTAGCTATCCAAAGGCTTGAAGCAAATAGAAATTGCACATGATGAAATGAGTGATAAAAGTTACAAATATTATATAAATAATATATATTTCATTACATTTATTTGTGCATTATTTTAATGCATATATTATCACAATAATATGAATTTGGTTATATCTAAGGAAGAATTTCAGGAAGATCAATAAGATTTATATATGATTATGTGCTGTGTTCTTTAGTCATTCAGTCGTGTCTGACTCTTTGATACCCCATGGACTGTAGCCTGCCGGGCCCTTCTGTCCATGGGATTTCCCAGGCAAAAATACCAGAGTGGGTTGCCATTTCCTTCTGTAGGATATCTTCCTGACCCAAGGATCAAACCCAAGTCTCCTGCATTGATGGGCACATTCTTTACCACTGAGCCATCTGGGAAGCCTGATTGTATGTTACTAATGCTTAAAAAAAAAGTCCACAAATGCAAACTTCATTTAACAACTAATCAATACACTTAAGTTATTAAATTTTACACGTTGTGAAAAAGCAGAAGCTTAAAATTTTTTTTATTAGTTAAAAGACACCATAAGTGAAAGTGAAGTCACTCAGTCGTGTCCGACTCTTTGCGACCCCATGGACGGTAACCTACCAGGTTCCGTGGTCCATGGGATTTTCCAGGCAAGAATACTGGAGTGGGCTGCCATTTCCTTCTCCATAAAGACATCATAGTGTTCTGAAATTACGGAAAGAGCTCATTTATCTTTCCAGTGTACAGGGTTCAGATTATATAGGCCCTTATAGGCCACACTAAGGAATTTTCTGTTTATCTGAAGAGCACTGGGAAGCCAACAAAAGATTTTAAGCAGGGGAATTACATGATAATTCTGGCTGCAGCGTGGAAAATGGGTAGAGTGGGGTACTGAGTAAAAGACAGAGTGTAACATCGAAATGATTGTTATGTGCAATGCAGGGGTCATGAACTAGTAGTGTTCACGGTGAAGACAAGAAGTGGATCGATTTGAGGAATGTTTAGAAGGCAGAATCTGCAGGATGTGGTGATGGAGTCTGTATGCATGCTGATAAAAGAGTGGTGGGGTGATTCCTAGGTTTGGCATTTGAACAACTGGAAGGATAATGGTGCCATTGATTGGGAAAGAATATCATTGAAAAAGAACATATTTGGGGAAAATATTATTTCCTGAGCCTGGAAAACTGATTTAACCACATTTGAATTCCAAAGGACAGACATTGAGGTAGTGATTACATGTGGACTCTTGAGAGGAGGGCCCTAAGATGGAGACAGACATCCAGACATCATCAGTATCCCCAAGGCGAGTGTATATTTTTTTTAATTTAGTTTCTATTGGGGTGTAGTTGCTTTACAGTGTCGTGTTAGTTTCTACTGTACAGCAAAGTGAATCAGCTCTATGGCTACGTCTGTCTCCTCTTTTGGATTTCTTTCCCATTTAGGTTACCACAGAACACTGGGTAGAGTTCCCTGTGCTATACAGGTTCTCATGAGTTAGCTATTTTATATCAATAGCATGTATGTGTCAGTCCAGTCTCCCAATTCCTCCTACCCTCCTTCCCCTTGCTATCCATCTATATCATATATTAATGCATGTATGTGGAATCTAGAAAAGTGGTATAGATGATCTTATTTGCAAAGCAGAAACAGAGACACAGACACTTGAACATTCATTTTCTGGGAAATGATCAGGGGCCAATCACTTTAATGCTCTGAGCATCTGAGTATTTTAAATCTGTAAATTGAAAACCTAAGAGTGTTCTTTCTACCTGACAAAATGGTTTTGAGGATTAAAATAAATGGCAAGTGACGTTTGTGAATTGTAAGGTGCCATGGAAGTGTTAGGCATGGAGGCTGCTGCTGACAGGGACCGGGAGGAGCAGAGGTGGCGAGGAGGGTAGTGTGAAGAGCTTTTCCCCAGAACTGTTTCTTTTGCACCTAAATGAACACTGTGGGGGTTCGTTGTGGGTTTTGTTTTCTAGGGGTTTTTCGCCTAGAACAAAGTCACTGATTTTATGTGTTCTGTAATCTAAGCCTGATTCAGAACTGGGAACCCAGTATTCTTTAAATTTAAACCATAATAAATCAATGCTTTGTGCAGGGGAAGGTATGATAATCATTAAAACATGTTGAAGAACGTCATCAAGTTGTTAACCACGAGGAGGAGGTGGTGCGCCTCGAAGGCTTTTTTGCATCTGCGCTCTAGGCCGGCTCCAGCCGTACACTCCGGACAGTTTGTTTACAGGATTGTCGTTTCAGTTTCCTCACCCAGAAATTGTTCATTCTGTTGTCCCAAGGGAATTTGAGATTTCACCAACTCTGACTGGCATGAGATAATTCTAGATTTTTCTTCAATATTTTCTAAACTTTATAAACTGTCTACCAATATTTTCCATTTTCAAAGTATTTGATTTTATAAGAAGCTGTCCATATGATCATATCTGAGAAGTGGAAGTCAAGAGCCGTGTGTGTGTGTGTGTGTGTGTGTGTGTGTGTGTATGTTAAGTGGGGGGGGGAAGAGCAAGAAAAAGCAGGGAGCAGTGCTGAAAAAGCACTTTTTCTTTATAGCATTTTGAGCTGTTGGAAGCTTCTACAAGAAGCCTGTATAAATTTTATAATAGGAAATAAATCAGTGAAAATTTTAATAGAATCTTATAGAGTATCTAGTTAACTTTTTCACATTTTATTCAACTCGGCATCTACGGAGTTAAAAGAAGAGCTTGAAACAGTGAGTTCAGATAACTCAGGTCAGATATCCACCCTGAAGTTTTTAACTTTAGTTCTTCAGATTGATGATCTCTGGTAGAGTCCTTTTTCATGTTTCACTGAGAGATCCTGACCTCCTATGCCATTCTGTACTACTAAAATCATTTTTGTAAACTCCATGATTTTGCCTGATCCTTGTCACAATAACTGCCATTTTCAGGTGAGGAAGTAGAAACAGGAAGTAAAGGCCCAGAGGTGAAAGTTACTGACATAATCTATCTGAAGGTATACAGCAGGGGGCGGAGAAGGCAATGGCAACCCACTCCAGTGTTCTTGCCTGGAGAATCCCAGGGACAGAGGAGCCTGGCGGGCTGCCGTCTATGGGGGGCCGCACAGAGTCGGACACGGCTGAAGCGACTTAGCAGCAGCAGCATACAGCAGGGGGAGGGAAAGAGCCAGAGGGAGAGCTCGTCCTGCTACGCCTTGTAGCGCTACATCCGCATCTCACCTTGACTTGTCTCACACATAAACGGTCACTTTACAATGGTTGCTAAAATTTAAATAAGTGAACTTGGTAGACTATCCAATCAGTGTAACCAGATTCCACTCTTACCCCATTCAGACCTGGAAACTGGTCCTCCTTTTTACCTTCCTTAGTCTCTGATCCATAGAAACAAAGAATTATAAGACATAACCCTGGAAGAGCTGGGCATTACCAGTCTGAAAACTTAGATGTTCCTATAAGATAGTGAATAGATGGCTACAATAGAAAAGTTTGCTTTGAATAGGAAGTGACCGTGGAATTCATTTAATGGCGACATTCATTTTCATCTTTCAGTAAATGGAATGCAATGTCAGTATAAAGAATTATCCCTTCTCAGAAAGAGGCCATCACGTCTCAAAGTAAAGCCTTCTAGAAACACATATTGATTACCTTAAACACTGACATCTTTTTAAAATATTGATGAAGGTAGGCTTTCATTGCAAAACCAATTTATTTCATTTTCGTTCCTAGATAGGGTGTTCAGAGCATTTGTGATGGTGGCACACAAATGGGAATCCTAAGATTTAAATGTTACATTGCTGTGATAACTTTTGTCTTCTAGTTCCATGTTTACTGCTTTTCCTATGTTTCCATAAATAAAATAATGATAAGAGTACAAACTGCTGTCTAAAGCGCATGGCTCCCAACAGTATTAACTGCTTTTAGTTTGCATCCTAATTAAGCGTGTTTGCAGGTTGTTTTGCCAAAAACAATAGACCTTTTGTGTTGAATTCTGCCATGATATAAATTACATGTGTGGGTTAGAAATATTCTAGGAGAGAACAATTTTTCATAAGTTCAATCTTTCTTACTTAATAAACCATTTAGACCTGTCCCTGTGGTCGTTTTACTATGGACAGCATTAAGTCAAACATTTTATTTTCTCATAAGGTAATATTCATGAAAGATTGCCTTTTAAGCAACACAAATGTTTCTCTTTTGATTTTTAACATTTTCTTTGTTTTGTAAATTCTGCAGGAAGTCTGAGGGTGATGCCAGACACACTTCAGTTTATCAGAAGAAATGTGGGAATGTGTTGGTTTCATGATTTAGAGCTCTGTCCTTCCCTAAGGTGTGCCCTGAGCAGAATGACAGATGCCCCTTTGGGTTCCAGAGGAGAACTTAGACAGAGCTGTTTATATTTTGAAAAGAAGAATCTCAGTAGGATTAGATCATAGTGGGATTTAATTTATGACCATTTATTTTTCTGATTCTCTCTTACTTGATCATTAGTCTTACCAACCATCCGGTAATGGGAAGGCCAAGAGCATTAAAGTTTCATTAAGAACAACTCTCCTTTCTGGTAACCACTGGGGTAAAACTACAAGTATATATTATCTAGAAAATTCCAGGACATGTGACACGATTCTGTGGTAAAAGTGGTATCTTTCATTGGCAGTTTTCACAGACTCCCTTGGGGGGCGTGGTGGCGGTATGTGTGTTGTAGGGGAGGAGGGTCTGGAGGACGGGAGCAGGGCAGGGGTTCAGGCACTTTCTTAAATAAACCTCAGGCCCAAAAGTTTCCCGTCAGGTACCACCCAAGTGGATGGAAATGAGGTGCAAGTGGCTTTAGATTCTCAGTGGGTGCCTTCTGTTCATTCATTCCAGAAGTGTTCATGGCACATCTATCATTGGAGACCGGGCACCATCTCACTGTCAGCTCTGCTCCTTCCTTAATGGGGTTTACATTCTAGTCGAGGAGACAGACAATAAACAAGTCATTACACAGGGAACTGAATTGTGGCAATTATGATAAGTGCCATGAAAGACAACTGTGAAGCTGTGGGAATTTTTAACCAAAGATCCTAATTAGACCCATGGCAAGGTAGGGTGAGAATATAGGAAAGGCTTTTCTTCAAAAGAGATGTTGAGGCTGGAGCTCAAGGATGAGGCTTAGGCCAAGATGAAGAGGATGAGCAGACACCAGAGAGAACAGAATGTGTGAGTACACAGAAGCAGAAAGAGGCATGGGGAGGAGGAGGGTGGCTGGTGTGGGGTGAACTGGGGGAGGCAGTGGAAGCTGCAGAGGGTAGCTGGCCAGAATGTTTGAGTCATGGTGGTAAGGCAGTTGAGTCCCCCTTCAGTGATTTAACTAGGGGGCATGTCCCGTTAGTGCAACTAAACGGGTACGGGAAAGCCTCGTGTGTAGAAGTCCAGAAGTAGAACCTCATGAAATAAACTAGGTTCAAAGACAGCTTCTTGATCATGTGCCCAACTCCACCTCAGAGCATCTCAGTGTGTCCTTGTCCTGACTTCTCAACATTTAGAATTTTGTTTTGAGATCCTGGTTTGTTAGTTTTCCTTGGTTTTCCTTTGGGTCAGTGCTTTTGTTAAGGCAAGGAATAGAATACACAAAAACAGAAAAATCCTACTGGGTTCCCAAGGAAATATATTAATACTTTCCTGCATTTTTATGATAAGACTCAGTGATATAATTGACTCTCAGAAGGTATTATCTCTCTACATTTATTTATTTGTAGAGAGATACTTATAAATAATAGATATTAGAGGTATGTATATATGTGTCTGTATATATATATAAATATTATATATGAAATAATAAAGTGATAACTGTTATTCTTAAACCCAAACCCATTTTGACATTGTATGTATTTTATAATTCTGCCTACGTGTGTAAGACCTTTATTTTACAATTATTTTACAAATCACAACCCTTTAAAAACAGTTATCTTAGGAGGGGAAAGGAATTTTCATGGCTATTTTCTGAATGGCTACATTCAGATGCTGAGTTAACAAGACTTTGATTTCATTCCAAAGCCCAGAGCCCTGCAAGGATAGGATCTTGGGAATATTCCACATTCCTTAAAGAATGCTTATCAATTAAACCATCTCATTTTAGTGACCTTCTGTGGACTGAGGAGCTTGCATTTCCCCAAATTATCTCACATGAAGAAAAAACAAACATTGTAATAGATTCTTCTGATAGCTGTGAATGGAAACAACTGTAACTTTTAATTAAGCTCCAGTAGAGGTATTTTCACTGGGGGACAAGACAGCACGATACCATAACATTGGAGGGAAAATGATTTTGTCAAAGTTTATGAACAAAACAACAAAACAGAGCCAAGATTAGAGAAAATGAAAGGTGCATACTGAGAGCTGACTTTAACTAGTTGACTTGGATCCACTGGAAACTAACAATATCTAACATGCAAATTTCTTCTTTAAAAAAAAAAAGGGGCAGTTCACTCTCACTCAGTCTGCCTTCTTGCTCAGTTACCAGGAGGCAACTCTGATTTCAACATACCACATCATTTTCATGACAACTGCAGCCAGCTGTGGGAAAGGCAGTGCTAAGCTGCTATTATTTGCCTTGTGGTTGTGCAGGTGCTTAACCAGCATGTGTAGGTACCTCCTTTGCAATTTGCTTCTGAGACCTTGGTTCTTTGTGTAGTATGTCTTTATAGAGGAGAGCTACAGCATTTATTAGACACCTATGATGTGTCAGGGTCCAGCACACCTATAAAGGTGAATGAACGTGACATGGCACAGCCTGTTCCTTTAAGAGGCTCTGGGCTTTGGAGTGAAATTTATTGCCAGACTGGGTTTTCTGCTGTTTCTTCGTATGAGGAAACATCATGAGCTTTATGTTCGTATTACCTCTTACTAGTGGCCTTACAGATGAAGGGCTCCATCACGATCACCCTTCAATTATTGATGATGATGTGCTATGAAAGGGACGGAATTAAGCAGAAAATTAATGTGACCATCTGTAAAGTTATAGAAATAGTGAAATGGCTTCTATTAAAATTGGTTTTGACCACATGTTTATATGTAATATAATTACTCATTGATTTATCAAAATGTTCAATTCTTTTGAATTGTTCTTGTTATGATCATAACATTCACATCATCAAAAAGTTTCCTTACCAACTGCAGGAGGAGGGAGGTGAATAAAAGAGTTCTTCAAAGAAATACTTTGCCATACCCTGAAAATCATGCGGCTCCTCACAGGACTAGCATATTGTCTTTAATTTTCTTATCCAAAGCATTTTATAGCATTCTCTTTTAGTCACTTCTAAACAGTAATTTTAGTTCTTCAAATGGCAAACTCAGTTTAGCAATTTTTGAGGAGCAACATGAAAGCCACTCTAGGATCATCCAAGGCCAGTCCTGAACAGAGAACGGTCCAGTCAGTGTGCTCCTTCTAAGGTTGTCTGAGGAAGCAGGGTATAGTTACTTTAAGCTGGGTTGCTAGGAACTCTGTAAAAATGACTCAAAGCTAAAATCAGAGAGGAACTCAGATTTGGTGTGGTACCAAGAGGAATTAAAGGGTGAGTGACTTGCAGCAAAGGAAATGTGATTAGGTTGACATGAGGTAGGAGGATTCTAAGAGTGGACTTGAGGGTATATATTCGTGCTGAATTCCCTTAAATGAGAAGCCCATCACTGCAATTTGCTCAGCCTTGCCTTGTAGGAAGCAGCAGGCTTCCTGGCCAGTCTCCCTTACCACCCCTAGTTCTCACTAGCTAACAAATCCTGCTTTTCCCATCTTCCTTAACCCCCTCCATCTGGCATACCTCTGTGTGGAATGTCTTCTTGAAGATGCCAGACCCTAATCATAAAGGCCTGTGAGATGGGTGAAGGTTCTCTGTTTATCAAGCGAGCAGCCAGTTGGCCAGTCACTAACCAAGGCATCAGAGTCCCTGCCAGGGAAGGTAAAAGAAGGCACGTGCTTCTCTTGATCAAGATATTTTCTGCCGCTCTGCATATTAACTCCTTAAGTGCCATTGCTTTAAATTATTGGTGCAGTCTTTACTACTGTGTTTGGATTAGATGGTTAAATTAGTTACAAATAGGTAGTGTGCTGATTGTTAACTATTTTGAGTCTTATGTTCCCACTTGGTTGTGGAACATTACTGCCACCAATGTTTAGGGATCATTTATCAGTGCCTTTGGATGAGAGTGAAAGAGAGTGGAAAAGCTGGCTTGAAACTCAACATTCAAAAAACTAAGATCATGGCATCTGGTCCCATCACTTCATGGCAAATAGAAGGGGAAAAAGTGGAAGCAGTGACAAATTTTATTTTCTTGGGCTCCAAGATCACTGCAGATGGTGACTGCAGCCATGAAACTAAAAGACACTGTTCCTTGAAAGGAAAGTTATCACAAATCTAGACAGTGTATTAATAAGCAGAGACATCATTTTGCCAACAAAGGTCTGTGTGGTCAAAGCTATGGTTTTTCCAGTAGTCATGTATGGATGTTAGAGTTGGACCATAAAGAAGGCTGAGTGCCAAAGAATTAATGCCTTTGAACTGTGGTGTTGGAGAAGACTCTTAAGAGTCCCTTGGACTCCAAGAAGATCCAACCAGTCCATCCTAAAGGAGATCAGGCCTGAGTGTTCATTGGAAGGACTGATGTTAAAGCTGAAGCTCCAATACTTTGGCCACCTCATGCAGAGGCAACTTGTTGGCAAAGACCTTGATGCTGGAAAAGACTAAAGGCAAAAGAAAAGGGGATGGCAGAGGATGAGAAGGTTAGATAGCATCACTGACTCAATGGACATGAATTTGAGCAAACTCTGGAAGATAGTGAAGCACAGAGGAGCCTGGTGTGCTGCATTCCAGGAGTTGTAAAGAATCAGATATGAGCAACAACTAAACAACTAAATTAGTGTCTCTTGTCAAGCTGTAGAGTCTATGAACAGTATGTCCTGTCAGGAAAATTCACTGATCTTCCCAAACAGAGGCTGGTAAACACATTTCTGTAACTCTGCACTTACTCCAAGATTACAATGTGATGAAAACAGCCAGAGAGTTCTAATAAGAGACCTGGATATAATTCCCAATTCTGATACTTACTAGTTAGCCATGTCTCTTTGACAAATTATACCTGTCTCTGTATCTGTTTTCTTATTTGTGAAATGAAATGTTAACATTATCCTTAAAAGGTTTGCAGGGGAATTAAATAATGCTTGAAAATCATGAATGTTGGACTTTACATTGCTGTCACAAAATGAAGTCAATGCATACAACAGCCACTAACATGTCAGGCTACTCAGCTCCAGTCCCATATTTTATGAGAAAATTAGAAAATATTTAGAGGAAAAGAATAGAACTCATCTGTAGATAAGGAAATACTACTACTGCTCAAATATTTGAGAGGAAATGTAATTTTTAACCATGTGGAATAAAAGGTTATTGCAGTAATGCTTTTAAGTCACTGAGAATGGTGGCAGTTGATTGCCCTTGCAAGGGAGCAAAAACTGGAGTGAAATAACTTAGGCATACACATGAGGAATGTGGGTTAGGAACAAAGGAACTTTACTGATTGATGACAGTTGGAACAAATTATGGAAGTTAGTTGAAAATGCTTAATAACAGAATAGATTTATCAACATTAATATCCATTTACATAATTAAGATGTGATACATCAAAAATATTTTACTTAGGCTAGGTGACCTTTTAACCAAAATTTTTAAAATTTACTTTATTGTAAAAACACTTAACAGGATATCTACATACAACAAATTTTAAATGCTTGATTTATTATTGTTGTCTGTAGGTAGTGTTGTACAGCAGATCTCTAAAGCTTATTCATCTTGCTTAGCTGAAACTTTATGCCTGTTGATTTAGAACTCATTTCTCAGCCCCCCTACCCCTGGCAACCATTGTTCCACTCTTTGATTCTATGAATTTGACAATTTTATGTATCTCATATAAGTGGAATCATGCAGTATTTGTCTGTGACTGGCTTATTTCACTTTACATGGTACCCTCAAGGTTCATCCATATTGTTATATATTGCAGAATTTCCTTCTTTGTAAAGATGAATAGTATTCCACTGTATATATATATATATATATATACCACATTTTTAATCCATTCATCTGTCATACCCTCAAGGTTCATCCATATTGTTATATATTGCAGAATTTCCTTCTTTGTAAAGATGAATAGTATTCCACTGTATATATATATATATATATATATATACACCACATTTTTAATCCATTCATCTGTCAATGTACATTTTGGTTGTAAACATATCTTGGCTGTTGTGAATAAGGCTATGATGAATTTGTTGTTGTTGTTTAGTCACAAGTCATATCTGATTCTTTTGCAACCCCATGGACTGTAGCCTGCCAAGCTTCTCCATCCATGGGATTTCCCAGGCAAGAAGATTGGAGTGGGTTGCCATTTCCTTCTCCAGGGGCTCTTCCTGATTCAAGATCAAGCCCATATCTCCTGTATTGCAGGCGAATTCTTTACCACTGAGCCCCCAGGAAGCTCCAGTAATGAATATAGGAGTGCTAATATTACTCTGAGATTTTTATTTCATTTTGTTTGGAGAAATACTAAGAAGTGGGGTTGCTGGATTATATAATACTTCTATTTTTAATTTTTGAGAAACTTCTATACTGATTTCTATAAAGCTTACATCATTTTGCATTTCTATCAACAGTGTACAAGTGTTCCAGTGTTTCCACACTGGAGAGGTTGGTGAGGTTGGTGTCCTCACCAACACATGTCTTTTGTGTTTTTATAGAAGCCATTGTCAGACATGTGAAATGAGATTTCACTGTGCTTTTGATTTACGTTTCCCAGATTATCTACATCTCCCAGATTATTAACGACATTGAGTGTTTCTTCATATGCTTGCTGGCCATTTGTAAGTCTTCTTTGGAAAATGTCTATTCAAGTCCTCTGCCCATCTTTAAATCAGGTTATTAGTTTTCTTGGTATTGAATTATAGGAGATCCTTATATATTTTAATAGTAACATCTCTTCATATGTATGGTTTGCAAATATTTTCTCCCGTAAGTTTTAGTTTGCTCTTTTGTTTCCTTAGCTGTTTAGAAGTTTTTGACATAGTCCCACATGTCTATGTGCTTTCAGTGTCATATTGATGAAATTATTGCCAAGACCAGTGGCACCTTTGTTGAAGATTAATTGACCATTTATGCTTGGATTTCCTGCTGGGAAATGCTTGAGCTTGGCTCTTCTTCTTATGCTTGGGCTTCCCTGGTGGCTCAGACAGTAAAGAATCTGCCTACAGTCCAGGAGACCCAGGTTCCAATCCTGGGATGGTAAGATCCCCTGGAGAAAGGAATGACTACCCACTCCAGTGTTCTTGCCTAGAGAATTCCATGGACACAGAAGCCTGGCAGGGTCATAAAGAGTTGACACAACTGAGCGATTAACATTTGCACTTATGCTTACTACATGCTTGGATGTGTTTCTGGGCTTACTGTTCTGTTCCATTGGTCTCTATGTCTATCTTTGTGTCAGTACCATGCTGTCTTAATTAACTATGGCTTTGCAATTTATTTTGAAATTAGGAAATGTGTTCCTCTTTTATTCATCTTTCTCAAGGTTGATTTGGCTACTTTTGGTCTTTTATGAGTCCATATGAGTTGTATTTTTTTATTTCTATGAAAAATGCTATTGAAATATTTATAAGGAGAAATATCAATAACCTCAGATAATCAGATGACACCACACTTATGGCAGAAAGCGAAGAACTAAAGAGCCTCTTGATGAAAGTGAAAGAGGAGAGTGGAAAAGTTGGCTTAAAACTCAACATTCAGAAAATTAAGATCATAGCATCTCGTCCCGTCACTTCATGGCAAATAAAAGGGGAAACAGTGACAGACTTCATTTTGGGGGCCCCCAAATCACTGAAGATGGTGACTGCAGCCATGAAATTAAAAGACATTTGCTCTTTGGAAGAAAAGTTATGACCAACCTAGACAGCATATTAAAAGCAGAGACATTACTTTGCCAACAAATGTCCATCTAGTCAAAGCTATGGTTTTTCCAGTAGTCATGTATGGATGTGAGAGTTGGACTGTGAAGAAAGCTGAGTGCCGAAGAACTGATACTTTCGAACTGTGGTGCTGCAGAAAATTCTTGAGAGTCCCTGGACAGCAAGGAGATCAAAATAGTCAGTCCTAAAGGAGATCAGTCCTGGGTGTTCATGGACTGATTCTGAAGCTGAAACTCCAATACTTTGGCCACCTAATGCGAAGAACTGACTCATTTGAAAAGACTCTGGTGCTGGGATGATTGAAGGTGGGAGGAGAAGAGGACGACAGAGGATGAGATGGTTGGATGGAATCACTGACTCGATGGACATGAGTTTGAGCAAACTCCAGGAGCTGGTGATGGACAGGGAGACCTGGAATGCTGCAGTCCATGGGGTTGCAAAGAGTTGGAGACGACTGAGCAAGTGAACTGAACTGAACTGAACAGGAATTGCATTGAATCTGAAGATCGTTTAGGGTAGTATGGGAATTTTAACAACACTAAATCTTCCAATACCTGAACATGAACTATCTTTGTGTTTGTCTTTTAAAATTCTTCACCAATGTATTGTAGTTTTCAGTATACAGGTCTTTCACCTTCTTAGGTAAGTTTATTGCTAGTATTTTATTATTGTTGATGCTATTGTAATGGGATTACTTTTCTAATTTCCTTTTCAGATAGTTCACTATTAGTGTGTAGAAACATGAATGATTTTTATATGATGATTTGTATCCTGCAGCTTTACTAATTTATTAGTTCTAAATGTTTGTTATAGAGTCTTTAAGTTTTTCTATATATAGTGAAAATGTTAGTCACTCAGTCGTGTCCAATTCTTTGACACCCCATGGACTGTAGCCTGCCAGGCTCCTGTGTCCATGAAATTCTCCAGGTAAGAATATTGGAGTAGGTATCCATTCCCTTCTCAAGGGGATCTTACCAACCCAGGGATAGAACCTGGTCTCCCACATAGTAGGCAGATTCTTTACTGTCTGAGCCACCAGGGAAGCCTTTCTACATATAAGACCATGTCATATGTAACAGCAACAATTTTATTTCTTCTGACTTTGATGCCTTTTATTATTTTTTCTTGCATAATTGCTCTGATTAGGACTTCCATTACTATGTTACTATGATAAGAGCAGGCATCTTTGTTTTGTTACTTAGAGAAAAGGCTTTCAGTTTTTTACCAATGAATATGATATTAGCTGTGGGTTTTACTTATGTTGGGACTTTATTACATAGAGGTACTTTCTTTCTGTTTCTACTTTCTTGAGAGTTTATCATGAAAACTTGCTGAATTTTATCAAGTGCATTTTCTACATGTATTGAGAGAATCATGTGATTTTTTAAAATCCTTTATTCTTTTAATGTGCTTTATCATATTAATCTTATTACCCCTTTTATCCCAGGGGTAAATCCCACTTTGTCATAATGTATGATCCTTTTAACATGCTGTTACATTTGATTTGCTAGTTTTTTTGAGAAATTTTACATCATATTCATCGGGGATCGTGTCCTATAGTTTTCTTGTCTTGTGGTGTCTTCAGCTTTGATATCAAGATAATGCTGGCTTTATAAAATGAGGTGGATGTGTTCCTTCCTCTTCAATTTTTTTGTAAGAATTTAAGAAGCACTGGCATTAATAGAAGAATTAATGTTTAGTAGAATTCACCAGGGAAACTATTTAGTCCTGGGCTTTCCTTTGTTGGGAGATTTTTATTGTTAATGTAATTTCCATACTAGTTACAGGTCTATTCAGACTTTTTACTTCTTTGTGATTTAGTCTTGACAGGTTATTTCTAGGAATGCGTCCATTTCTTGTAGATTATCCAGTGTGTTCATATATAATTGTTCACAATAACCTCTTATGATCCTTTCTAGTTCTGTGGCATCCATTATAATGTCAGTTATAATTTCTCTTCTTTCATTTCTGATTTTGAGTCTTCTTTCTTTTTTCTTAATTAGTTTTGCTAAGGGTTTGTCAGTTTTATCTTTTAGAAAACCCAACTCAATTTCATTTATTTTTTCTATTGTTTTTCTAATGTTTATTTCTACTCTAATCTTAATATTTCATTCCTCCTGCTAACTTGGATTAGTGTTCCCTTTAGTTCCTTGAACTATAAAATTAGATTGTTTGAGATCTTCCTTTTAAAAATATATGGGTGTTTATCACTGTGAACGTCCCTCTTAGTACTCCTTTGCTGAATCTCATAAGTTGGGTTTGTTGTGTTTTCTTTTCATTTGGCTTGAGGTATTTTCTTTTTTTTTTTTTAATTATTATTAAATTTATTTATTTTTTTAATTACAATACTGTATTTGTTTTGCCATACATTGACACGAATCAGCCATAGGTGAACACAATCTCCCAATGCCGAAGCCCCCTCCCACCTCCCACCCCACATCCTCTACTTGGATCATCCTGTGCATCAGCCCCATGCATCCTGCATCCTGCATTGAACATAGATTGGCGCTTCGTTTCTTACAGGAAAATATACATGTTTCATTGCCATTCTCCCAAACCATCCCACCCTTTCCCTCTCCCTCAGAGTCCAAAAGTCCACTCTATACCTCTGTGTCTCTTTGTTGTCTCACATATAGGGTCATCATTACTGTCATCTAAATTCCATATATATGTGTCAGTATACTGTATTGGTGTTTTTCTTTCTGGCTTACTTCACTCTGTATAATCGGCTCCAATTTCATCCATCTCGTTAGAACTGAGTCAAATTTATTCTTTTTAAGGGCTGAGTAATACTCCATTGTGTATATGTACCACAGCTTTCTTATCCATTCATCTGCTGATGGACATCTAGGTTGCTTCCATGTCCTGGCTATTATAAACAGCGCTGCAATGAACATTGGGGTACATGTGTCTCTTTCAATTCTGGTTTCCTCAGTGTGTATGCCCAGCAGTGGGATTGCTGGGTCATAAGGCAGTTCTATTCGCAATTTTTAAGGAATCTCCACACTGTTTTCCATAATGGCTGTACTAGTTTGCATTCCCACCAGCAGTGTAAGAGGGTTCCCTTTTCTCCACATCCTCTCCAGCATTTATTGCTTGTAGACTTTTGGATCGCAGCCATTCTGACTGGAGTGAAATGGTACCTCATTGTGGTCTTGATTTGCATTTCTCTGATAATGAGTGATGTTGAACATCTTTTCATGTGTTTGTTAGCCATCCGTATGTCTTCTTTGGAGAAATGCCTATTTAGTTCTTTGGCCCATTTTTTTATTGGATCGTTTATTTTTCTGGAGTTGAGCTGCATAAGTTGCTTATATATCTTTGAGATTAGTTGTTTGTCAGTTGTTTCATTTGCTATTGTTTTCTCCCATTCAGAAGGCTGTCTTTTCACCTTGCTTGTAGTTTCCTTTGTTGTGCAGAAGCTTTTAATTTTAATTAGATCCCATTTGTTTATCTTTGCTTTTATTTCCAGTATACTGGGAGTTGGATCATATTTTCTAATTTTCTGTTTGGGGCTTTGTACAATAGTCTCCCACAATCTCTTAGACTAGTTTTACTCTTTTTCCTTCCTTTTTCATTTTGCTCCTCTGACTGAATTATTTCCAATAGTCTGTGTTTGCTGATTCCTTCTTCTGTTTGATCTAGTCTACTACCGAGTTCTTCTAGTGAATTTTTGATTCAATTATAGCATTTTTCAACTCCATGATTTCTGTCTGGTAATTTTGTATATTTTCTGTCTCTTCATTGAAATTCTCACTTTATTCACACGTGTTCCTTTGACCTCAGTGAGCATCTTTATGACAGTTTTTTTTTGAATTCTGTGTCAGGTAAATCATGTAATTCTCTTTCCTTATAGTCAGTTTCTGGAGCTGTATCATGTTTCTTAATTTGGAACATCTCTGCCTGATTGTTCATCTTCCTTAACTCTCTTTGTTGGTGTCTGTGCATTAGACAAGTCAGTCTTCATAGACTAGCCTCATGCAGGAGAAGACCCCCACACTTCAGACTGGCTAGAGATTCTGGGGACCTGTACCAACTCTTTCCCTCCTCAGGGAGAAGCAGGCAGCTGTCATTTTTGTCTTCTTACTCTGTACTGAGCAAGAGGAGAGATATGGCCTCTAGCAGTCCAACCCTTCATCTCAGCTCGCCCCAAGGTGGCTAGACTCTACTGGAGCCATCAGAACTCCAAGATAGGCAAGGAATATACCAGTTCTTTATATCAGTTCTTCTCATTCAGCCCCAGAGAAGGTGGACATGCATCCCTTCCTCCCCTAGGAGAAGCAGGAAATTAGGGAGTCTTCCTGATTATATGGCAATACACTAGGGGCAGGGACTCTGGTGAGAGGGTGTGCTGAATCTCCCTACTGAATTCTATAAGTCTGTTCATGTGGACCCAGGGTACAAGAATTTTCAACTAATTTCTAGGTTTCTCACATAGAGAATCTGTCCGTGAATTGTTGGGTTTGTGTGAGAAAGGAGAATTCAAGTCTTCCTGCTCTGCCACCTTGTTGATGTCACTCTCTAGGTTAGGGGACATTCTGAATTCACTTCCAGTCTCGTGATTTTATCTTCTACCACTTAAATCTTTCTTGGACTGAGAGGTGATCTCCTTGACTGTTGAAGTGGAGTACAGTCCTGAGAGGCAAGTGTATGTCTCTAATTCTGCTGGTTGATATCTGGCAATCTCAGAGCTTCTCAGTATTTTGATTCTTTCTTCCAAATAATAGAATCATGGCTCTTTTTGGTTAATTTAGAATTATATTCATTAGTAAAATAGACAGTTTCTGTAAGCTTCAGATGCCTTATCTACTCAGCAATGTTGTGAGGCTTAAATATACAGAAAGTGCTTAACACAGTGCCTAGCAGATTGTGTGTTATCATTATCATCATCAGCTTTTTCCAATTTTTAATAAAATAAACTAACAGGGCAAAATGACATCCCAAGTAATATGATAATCAAGCCAGAAGGCTAGGCATTCAGCTAATGCACAGCAACTTGTAACGTACAATAAATGTAGGTTGGATGAATATACAACAAATGAATGGTGAATGAGAGGCAATATAACATAGTGAATGAATTGTAATAAAATGTAATTTTTGGAAGTCTGAACAACTTGAGTGCAAATCCAAGCTCAACCTCTTATAAGCAATGCAGTCTTGATCAACTGGCTTAATTCTTTAAGCTTCATGTCCTTATCTATAAAAAGGGGTTATGTACCTAATTCACAGGGTTCTTTTATATGCTTTATACATTTTTTTTGCATATAAAATTGTCTAGAAATAAGTAACTATTATTAACAGCACCATTAATTCTCTTACTGAAAGTTATGAAAAATAGCACAAATATCATAAGGCATATTATTTTATTACTTCTGTTTATTTTTACCATTTTATTGTTATTTCCTGTTGTGGTTATTGACAAGAATGGTTTACTGATTGCCAGTACAGAATGACCCGTTCGAACTATGTCATAGGTTTCACTGAGACCGAACGACCTCACAGATGTGCATTCTTACTTTGGATGGAGCTGGGGTAAGGAAAGGTGAACAGAATTAACAGTGTTGCAGTCAGTTATGCAGCCTTAAAGAAACAAAGACCTGTTTGCACCAAAGCAGGCTTTAAAATGCTCCACAGTACATCTAGGTCCCTTTAGAGCATCGCTTATCTAGCCAAGCTTCCCTGGTAGCTCGGTTGGTGAAGAATCTGCTTGCAATGCAGGAGACCCCAGTTCAATTCCTGAGTCGGGAAGATCCCCTGGAGAAGGTATAGGCTGCCCACTCCAATATTCTTGGGCTTCTCTGGTGGCTCAGCTGGTAAAGAATTCACCTGCAATGAGGGAGACCTGGGTTCCATCCCTGGGTTGGGAAGATCCCCTGGAGAAGGAAATGGCTACCCACTCCAATATTCTGGCCTGGAGAATACCATGGTCTGTATAGTCCATGGGGTCACAGAGTCATATACAACTGAGTGACTTTCACTTTCATTTTCTTTAACTTTATCTAGCCAAGGATCCAAAAAAGGAACCATAAGCTTCAGTTAAGCAGTGGTTCTCAGACTTACGCATCCATCAGAATAATTTGGAAGACTTGTTTAAAGAGATTGTTGTGCTCCATCCCTAGAATTTTAGGTACTGCAGTCCTGGTAAAGCCCAAATTTTCATTTCTAGTAAGTTCCCACATGATATGGATGGTGACGGTTAAAGGACTACACTTTGAGAACCATTGACTTCACCTATACGGTTGAGGTATGAGTATCCTGACTCCAGAGTGGGAATATTTGCAGAAATATTTTCCCTACAGTGAATTGCCTGATAACTCCCATGAAAATGAGGGCTTCCTGTTTTCCAACCCCAGTGTTTTCAACACTGCATTATCCTTTTCTTACTTTATAAATTTATTGGTAGGAAAAATGATTTGATGACGTTGTTTTTAACTTTTATGAGCCTGATAAAATATATTGATATTTTTCTCCAGGATAAACAAAATACACATACACAGAAGCATTGCTTGTAATTTCAGGAGGTTCTCAGGTACCTCCCCACACAGCCCACCTACCAACGCACAAGAGTATCAGTAGAAAAACTATCCCCTTAAGGAAAAGTCTTGGGTTCACTTGGATGTAACAAAAATTTTCTTCTTATACTTGGATTTGCACTCAAGCTCTTATTATGCTTCTTCCATACCTTTCAGTTCACTCATTTGTAAAATAAAAGTAAAAATAATAGTCCTTACCTCAAAGAGTGATTAATTGATATAGCACCCTGAAGAGCCTAATTTGAAAACCAAAACCTAAATATTACCTTTTGCCCTCTCTTTATAGTCCTGCTACAACAATCCTCATTCTTGAGGCAAGTGGATGCCTCTCCCCAGTAGGGGAAAGATCAGGAAGTATAAGAAAAAGAGCCCAAAGAGTAATATTTCAAGACTTTACTCAATGCTCATTGCATTCTTTTACTAAAATCTGGTCACAGGTTGTCATATCATGGTTCTCTCTGTGAGTCACTGAGTAATGGGGTCTGGCAAGTCCAGGCCTGGCTCCATGACCTGAGAGTCTCAATTCATTTGCCTGGAAATAGTCCACTTTGCAAATGTCCAATGCCTTGTCATGTCCCCATATTAATGCTTCCTGGCAGAAAGACAGAAACGTGAAGTCCTAATAGGGGCTCATTTCCAGGGTAGAAGATACTGAGCTTTGAGAGACAGTGATTAAGAGTAAAGCCTGATCCTCAGTGTTTCTACAAAAAAAAAAAAAAGTGCAGTGATCAGTTAATCAGCAGACATTTATTTTGTACTTGCTGTGCACACTGTGCAGTAGGTGACACAAAGGGAGTAATATATGCTCCTATGCGGTGTCAGCTTGCAGTCCAACAGGGACGATGGCTGCAAACAAAAGCCAGACACACAGAGAAGCGTAGAAGAACAACGATCGCGACAGCACTTCAGGAGCACAGGAGAGGGAGAAATCAGTCTCAGTGGTGATCCACAGAAGTCTCTTGGGCAAGCTGGGATTTAAGCTGGACTGTAAAGAGTGGGGCTGCTGTCCATGAAGATGCTGGTGAATGGTATTCTAGGTTGTGTGAATTGTTTGAAAAAAGATGTGGAGTTAGAAAAGTATGTGGTAGAAAATTTGCATGATTATGATTTAACCAGCCTGACTATAGTGTGGGTTGGGCATACAGGTGTAGAGTTTGAGGCTCGAAAGATTAAGTTGGAAGCATATCATGGGAAAGAAAGCAAAGGCCAACAAGGAGTTTTGACCTTACTCTCCGTGGAGTGGGGAAGAGTTGAGGGCCTTTGAGTAGGGAGGCAGACCTGTTTTTATAAAAGAGAACCCTGGTGCCACTGCGAAGACCAGGTGACAGAGGCAAGAAGAAAGCAAGACCTAGAAAGTCACAGGCGTGAGTTAAAGCCAGAGAAGTGAGAGTAGCCAGAGGGGAAGAAGGGGAGGGACATTTGAGGGGCTGCATTCATCCAAGGCTGGCTACGACATGCAGCAAATAAAGCAGAGGGGAGCTGGCCGGGCTCTCCTTGGCGCACCTGATTCCTAGCCGGGTTGCTGCCTCTTGCAGACCATAGGCTCAGAGGAAGAGGCTGAGGGGCCCAGAGGCCTTTGGTGAGGGGCACCTCCTGGCTATCTGCAAAGACTCCTCTCCTCCCTAGAATGCCCAAAAGGGTAGCAATTGGCCATCTGCTTTGCTGTGTGGAATGGCAATCAAAACCAATTGTTCTCAGAATGGGCCCTCTTTCTGGCCAGGTGAGAAGTCCTGAAGTTCTTTTAAATCAACGTTCTGGCACTTTCCCAGGTGATTCTGATCTGGGAATCTAAGGTGGGTGTGAGGTGGAGCTGTGCATCCATATTTTGTAAAGCTCCCAGGTGACTCTGATGTACAGCTGGATTTGGGAACTAGTGTGGGACCTTACCAGAGATGGCGATGGCACCCTACTCCAGCACTCTTGTCTGGAAAATCCCATGGACGGAGGAGCCTGGGGGCTGCAGTCCATGGGGTCACTAGGAGTCGGACATGACTGAGGGACTTCACTTTCACTTTTCACTTTCATGCCTTGGAGAAGGAAATGGCAACCCACTCCAGTGTTCTCGCCTGGAGAATCCCAGGAACGGCAGAGCCTGGTGGGCTGCCGTCTATGGGGTCGCACAGAGTCAGACACAACTGGAGCGACTTGGCGGACTTGATAGTGGCAGTGGGACCTTACTGCTGAGGTGGGAAATGTGTAGAAACCGTGGGTTCAATGTAAGTGTGCTAGTGAACACTATGATGGCTTGAAGACGTAAGTATTTGGTCCCCAACACTGTCTCAAACATAATGAGCCTCATTGAGTGTCTCAGCCACCCCTCCCTCCTCAACTCCAATCCTCAGCAAACACATCAGGAGGAGGGCAGAGCTGTGTGCTTGACAGGATCCCCTGAATGTCCCAAAAGGTCTGTGTGCATACAAGTCATCCCTTTCACCTTTGTCCTTGGCCATGTCGCAGGGGCACCAAGGGGGTCTCATTACAGGTGTTAGGAGACTAGAAAACAGGCTACATAAAAACACTATCCATTTTCTGCCAGGCTCATACAATATTCACAGCACTTTTATTATTGTTGTTTTTATTTTTCAGAGAAACCATACAGCACGAGGGTAGGGTAAAACAAGGGTAGGTGTTAAACATGTCCCTTCTGTCCACTGGGCTCCATGGGATGCAGTGGCCAGTGCATGGTCAGACACCAGAACTGGCCCTGAATCTACCACCCTCCTGAGCTCCAGTTGTGCTCCTGTGCCAGCATGGAGGAGGGTAACATAAAGGCATTTTTCTCTCCTTGTAAAAGAGAAGAAAATGGGGGAGGGGGAATTATTTAAACACACCTCACTCATACTGCAATCACGGCATTGTTTTTCCTGTTGAAACACCCTGTTGGTTTTTAAATCCCTTTAAACCTACTCGGCACCTGTATGGCCCAGATCCAAGAATTATTATCGAACCCCTCGCTTTTTATATTTAAACACGTAGGAGTTTCTGTGATGGTATCTGGCTCTTGGTTTCGTTGAAAATTTCAGGGTTTCCAGAATTTTTCTTCTTTCATCAAAGCTAGAAGCATGCAATCCTCAGACCTGATTTTTTTTTAATTAAGCAGAGAATGGTTCCCCCTTAAGTTCTCCTGCTAGATAAAATAGCATCATGGCATGACCTGGTGTTGTTCCTCTCTGAAGACCTTTCTGAAGTACTAACCAAAAGAGAGGGCAGGGGGAGGATGGGGGAGGTCTCTGTCAGCAACTTACGGTGTGTGAGATGACCTTTCTTTAGGGTAAGGACTGAGGCTAAGAGCAAAATGAGAACTTCCCGGCAAATTCATTATGTGAGCTCGCTGGGCACAAAAATAGGCTGAAGGAAAGCAACTTCAACATCAGACCTAATTAAATACTTTGATGTCAGAAAGCAGAGCAGGCAGGGGTGGAAAATCAAATCAAACCAAAGTGAAGGACCTAAATTCAAATGGAAAGAAGAAATATTTCTCCCCTCCCCTCTCTTTCTCTCCTTTTCTTCCTTTGCCATGAAGGAAGAATACGATTGAGGAACAATGGGCTATAAATTCTTCAGCCAATTAGTCCAGTGACTTACTACTGTTTCTAATGCACAGAATGTCACAGGCTGTTTTGCAGCCTCCCCAAGTTGGTTTGTTAATAACAGGAAGCTAGCACTTCTCAGTACAGTGGATCAGCTACACGTGAAAATAAATGCAAAAAACCTGGAGGGGAATAGCAGCAGACCGAGAGTAGCCTTGATTTAATTTAACATTTGGGGGTCCACACACAAATGAGCATTTTAGTAGGCTTCATGGTGGAAGTTGCTGTCATTTGTAAAATATTCTGGCCAATTAGCTAATAGTGTGCTTGGATTTCTCCTGTTTTGATACAGTAATACTAAGTACATTGTGAAGCCCAATTATACAAATCATCCCCATATGCCATACCAGTCTTTCTTTATGAACTGTGTTTATAAATCCTGTGTGAGGAAATGTGTACTTCAGCAATTTAGACCATGTGTAAAAACATAGCCAATGGGATTGTCAAGAAAACAAGTTCCAGCCTAGGAAATCCTAATGTGTTCCGCTGGAATAACAGGAGGGTGCCAGGCAGCGCAATGCTCTGCTTAAATACATATTGCTTTATCGTGTTTAACCGATTTAGGGGCTTCCGCTTCCCTTTCTGTTATTTTCTTCTTCTTTTCTTTTAGGATCCAACCTTGGAGTTTTTGAGAAAATTTGGGATTGGTCTTCTCTCAGGCACAATAGCCTCAGTCATTAACATCCCTTTTGATGTTGCCAAAAGTAGGATTCAAGGGCCTCAGCCAGTTCCTGGAGAGATCAAGTACAGAACCTGTTTTAAAACAATGGCCACGGTCTATCAGGAAGAAGGGTAACACATTCTTATTTTAATAAATGAGCAAAACTAAAGCATTGCTAAAACCGTATTGTTACTTCCATTTTCACGAGGGCCGTTAAGCCCTCCTGCATTGGGTCTGTGTCTGAGAAGCTTTAGGGAACAGATGAGGAACTTGGTGAGATAACACAGTAATGAGATGTTGGCAAAAACCTTCTTACACCAAGAAACATGAGCCACGATCATTCAGTATGCAGTGTGTTTGTCCTAGAATGCCAAGGTGAACTTTATGCTTGACAGTTTGCATAATACGCTGCTGCATATAATATGCCTTGTTCCCACATGGGCAGGAGAGTGAGTGTCCTCTGACTATAAACCTAATCAAAATGTCACCTAATTATATTCTCCTGGGAGAGTTAAACATGAGAGTTCTGTGAAAGTAGTTTTCTTTTAAAGTATGTGCCTTTTTCTGCTGGTCTTTTTTTCTTTTTAAGTCTTGTTTTGGTCTCTCCGCCCCTCCTCACCAGGTCTCATTCTCAAGTAGGCAAGTAATGTTTTACAATTTCGATCTAAACTGCATCATATTTCTTTTTGTGAAGACTAAGTCTTTTAAACTCAATTACAAGAGGCATTTTGTCCATATACACAGCTGTCTTAAAAGTAAGGCCTGTCTTGAACACAGAAACTATCTCGCTGATGAAAATCCTATTTCTGATGGGACAACATCAGCATGCCTTGAGTAATAAAGAATTAACTCTTTCCTCTCATCCAGTTTGCTGCAGGGAATACTTGGGCAGATACTATCTGTTTGGAGATTTGAAATTTGTTTTCAAATGGCTTGTTTGGGTAAATGCTGGGTCACCATCTCTATAAAGTTGAGGTGCAAATCCATTGCATGTTCAGAATAAGAATGTGCTCTTTCTCTTCTGGTTCTAGCATTTTAGCTTTGTATAAAGGCCTGCTTCCCAAGATTATGAGGCTCGGACCAGGTAATGATGTTTTCATTACTTACATCCTTCCTTCTTCATTGTTCTAGTATCCCTTGTCTTTTTCTTATTTGTGTCTATCTGTAACACAATAAAAGTTTGTCACACTGTGAAGCACGGAAACCTTATGAATAAAAAGTTGTGTAGCAGTAAGACACTAAGGGAGTCCATTAGATGTGTTGGACTTTTGTTATAAGGTATTATTTATGGCCTTGCTGGAGGCTGATAGAAGCCAAAGCCCAGCTTAAGTCAATAGGAAAGGATCCACAGTCAGTTGGAGTTTGAGTGGCTTCTGGCTAAAGGCGAGGATTTTCATTGAGTAAGGGACCAGCCCAATAAACCCTTCCCTGGTTCTTCTAGTTCATTCTTGCTCCTGCCTCAACTTCGCTTGACAGAGAGAAAAGCAGGAGGACTACTCCATGAACAGCCTGGGCCACTCTCCTCACAGTCACCTCTGGGGAGGGGTGGGGGAAGCTGCAGCCTGGCTCTCACCTTCCTGGCTCCTGTCAGCGTGATGGTGGAGGGGATTGGCTCGTGGCCTTACCTCAGGATGCCAGCCCACAAAAAGCCGGCTGCCATTCCCACAGGGAGAGTCAGCTGCCTCTATGTAAATAGATAAGAAAGCAACTGCTGCAGACTCTACCACCTGGGCAAATAGTCTTGGATTATAAGCAACCTTGTGAATAAGTACAGAAGTATGCACTAGACCACACGGATTTTTTTACCAGGCCACACTCACCTACTTAGACATCCTGGTAATCTTCCCCCAAACCTTCGCCTGCTCCTCCCCCCTCCCTTTCCCCTTCCCTTTGAACGCCCCGATGTGCCCCTCCCCTGCCACACTCACACACGTGCATATTTACATTTAAATCTCAGCCTTTCTGCCAACCTGAGATATAGAACAGCAGTCTGTAAATTAAAGCTGGTGAACAGTTCATACTTTCATATATTTAGAAAACACTTTTACAATTCCCAGTCCATCTATCCCAGACTTCCTAGGCATTTAAGCATGGATTTTTGCTTCACATTTGAGATTCAGACGTCTTATTGGTCCATGTATAAAAATGAACTCAGTCATAAAGAATATTGGTGATTTTGTGGAACTCTCTCTGCAAGAATGTGGTGTTTTTCCTTCACCACACAGTAAAAACCTGCTAGTTAGACCTAGTATTAGAGAAAATCATAGGACTGACCCTCCTCCAGCATTCTCAGGAGGCCATGGGCCTAAAAGGGAGAGTGATCAGGGAGAGTTTAGCTAAAATGGTAATTGACTGGAACCTCAATCCAAAACTCTTAAATAATCTGACCCCAAGTTTTGTTAGAGGCTTACAAATGTTCGGTTGGCTTTTTAAATGTTTTTGCATGAGGTGTCCTGAGTTGCTATGGTATTAAATCCAATGAAAAGGGTTGTTGTGAACATACTGTCCAGGCTAAACAAAATTGTGAATAACTGGTCTCCACTGTCATCCCAAACATGCAAGTCCTACCAACCTCAAAGGAAAGAAAGTTGTAGAGAGGAAGGTAAAACTTAAAGATAAGAATTTTGTTTCTTGTTTTTGAGAGAGAGAGTAAAAAGAAAAGCTGGATGAACCTGGAATTCTCATCCTTCATTCTGGAGAAACATCCCAACTTATATACAATTGTAAAGGGTAAAACATCTTAGTTTTATAAGTCTTAGCAGCTCTCTGTGGCTAATGATCAGGATCTCCCAGGATAGGAGAATCTCAAAGTCTGTGGTTCAGACTCCAAATATCACTAGGCTGAAAACTTACTCAATTCTGTGTGTTCTTGTCTTACACTGCAAATGGTTAATAAGAGGAAATACGGCAATTACATACGTATGCCAGCCCTCTGAAGTGCATCCCGTTTTGTTTGCCAGAGCTCCAGGAGGGCTACAGCAGCCTAGATGGGGCTAATAGAGTATCTTCATGGGTTAAAAATGAAAATTACAGGCAGATAATTATCTTTGGCATAAAGTTACACAAACATGTGCAGCCTGTAGATTAAAAAAAAAAAAAGCATATGGCAGTGTGTACAAAATAAGATGAAAATCAAGTTCTATTTCTTCCTGTCAGAAGTCAGTCTTCTGTTCACATAGCCAAGTCTTCTCTAAGATGTGCTCTGGATATTTGTCCACATTTTGATTTTGTAATACTGTTCACATAGACACGAAAGGACCGAGAACATCTTAAAGGGCACAGGATGTGTGCTGTTCACCGGATCAGAGAGAACACAAAATCATTCACATACACACGCTTCTAATGGCAAGGTATTCAGCAGCCTGTCTTTGTCTTCCTATATCATATTCCTGTTGACATATCATATAGCAAGCATGTTTGCAGCCAGTTATGTAACCCTTCCCTTCCCAGATAAATGATGGGGCTTATGACACCCAGTACAACTACCAGATTTTCAAGTGCAATCCATATCTATTTGAGGCAGACGAAAGGAATGATGGCAACAAAAGGAGGTTGAAAGCTGGCTACAGTTTGAAATACAGATTTTAGAAGGACTCAGAAGCTATCTTTCACATTACAATCCAGTTTGAAAGCTGTAAGAGAAAACCAGTCTCATCTATCAAGCACCATCTTAGAAACGTCCTTGGTGAATGCAGCTACAACAATGCTCATTATAAACTGGAAAAAAATAAATCCTTTGCCTACATATGACAAATCCGAAGGTTTCTGTTCACGGGAAAGTCACATGCCCTTACATGACTAAATGTGTATTTATTTACTTTTAAAAATTAAAAGTGCCTGAAAAAGAATCTGATGAGAAATGATGAAGGTTACAGAAACTCATGGGGAAAAAATGTATTTGGAGGCTCAAGATGGTCTTGATTTTGCTCTGAGAATTTTCCACAGTAGTTTTCTGGTCTATGCATTGGAGCTTGAGAACTGATGATTCTGAATGGCTTCTGCCTGATAGGCTGCATAAGACTCCAGGGGATTCAGAAACCCAGTGGGAAAGACAACACATTTCACAGGATTAAAAACTGCTCTTTTCTTTTCTAGGTGGTGCAGTGATGCTGCTGGTTTATGAATACACCTATTCATGGCTTCAGGAGAACTGGTGATTGCCTACGGTGTATTTTCCCCCCTTGTGAAAATGGATTTTCATTACACAGCACCATCAGGAGGCGAGAATATCTATCAGTTAAGCCCATACAATGATAAATTGTAATTATACACTTAGATACAATTGTAAAGGGTAAAACAGTGTGTTCAAGAACAAAACCTATTTGATACTTCAAAATTATCTCTAGACTATTTGAAACTGTCGTTTTAATCATATCCTTAAAACTATGAGGAGAAAATTAATAGTTAAGCAATGAAATATATAAACTGAATATAGAAAAGTAGCATGGAAATTAGATATATTCCATAAAACAATACAAATTTTATGACCTATGTTCCTCTTACATAGCTTTGTAATAAAAATTCCTTGTATTGATGATTATTTTTCCCAAAAGGTAAAGAAGTGCTTATAAGTGAAAAAATATGCCAAAATTTAAAGTTTTTATAAGGAATTAATTCTTCCATAAATAGTATTTAATCATATACATGGAAAATGTTTCTGAAGGGTACTAAAATGGCCTTTTTAAAATTTCATGTAAAATGTGAATTGTTGGTTTCCTTTAGTAATAATATACATGTATTTTCCTAAACCAACTTTATATTTTGCACTGTTGGTTAAAGCAGATCATATTTTTAAATTATGACATTTGAAGTCTTTTGTGACAAAGATAAAACATGAAACTATATTAAACAACTTTTCTTCACATAGTTCCCTTTGAAAACAAGTTGTAATGCTGAAATATGTTCATGCTGCGGAGAAGGCAATGGCTCCCCACTCCAGTACACTTGCCTGGAAAATCCCATGGATGGAGGAGCCTGGTAGGCTGCAGTCCATGGGGTTGCAAAGAGTCGGACACGACTGAGTGACTTCCCTTTCACTTTTCACTTTCATGCATTGGGGAAGGAAATGGCAACCCACTCCAGTGTTCTTGCCTGGAGAATCCCAGGGACGAGGGAGCCTGGTGGGCTTCCGTCTATGGGGTCGCACAGAGTCAGACACGACTGAAGCGACCTAGCAGCATGTTCATGTTGAATCACAAATCTCAACTGCTCCTTAGGCCTGTTTGTGCTGTATATGCATCAGATACTTTCCTCAGAATTCTTACCTATGCCATTTTCTTAAAAGGATGTTTAGAATAAACTACATTTCTAGTTTACTATTTTTAAGTGATGGTTTCAGATGTGAAGTCTACTAACTTCAGTGTTAAAATATGTATTATGAAGGAGAAAACGTTTCAAAGGAGAGGTACATTCTTAGCATTTCCAAAGATGCCTGTACTAACATGCACTCAAAAAAATATCTCCTTGACATTGATGTCATGAAGCTTAATCTTATATCTGCATCCTGAAGTGATGCTCCTTCAGTAGCTTGAGTCAACAAAAATATCTGCCTGTTCTAGGATGACACCTGTTCTTAACTATAACCAGGAGATCTGTCTACCATGAAGCTGTGTCACTAAAACATTTTGAAAATAAAAAATGAAAGATAACATGGTAATTATTACTTTTTATTAATTTAGAGCATTTGAAGTATAAAAATAAAGGCTTTTGACATCCTGTATATACATACACAGCCTTCACTTGTGCATCCTTTCCAACGTGTTCTTTAATTTATATTTCAGCCCAATACTTAATAAGAGGGTCATTAAAAGTAGGACAAAACAAGAGAAGTAAGAATGTGTCTGTTGTCCAACTGCATTCTGTCCTTGCAGGTGATTCTATCTCTTGCATCCTGTGAGACAGAGCACTGCCTCCAGAGAGGCCATGAAATTGAACCTTTAACCTCTCCATGTGGATGGGATGGAAAAGGATCTCTGAAGAGTGCATTTGCCAGGTCAAAACCAACACTTTTACCCCCTAAGAAACAGAGGAAAAAGTCAGTGTTAACCAATAATATTAATGTTTTTAAAAATCGAACCACCTCATCTCCTCCCACTTTCCTTCTCTCATTTTTAAAAGTAGTTTTAAATCATAGTGTACTTTGAATAGCAAATTGTATTTGGGCTTTCTCTTATCTTTTAAAATTTACTCCACGTGAATTCACCATTGCTAAGAAAAGGCCTCCAGGGGGAAAAAGAAAAGGAAAACGTTTATAGTATTAATATTAGATTTTTAAAGAGACAAGAAATCAGGAAAAATTATAAATAGCATATTAACAAGAGACTTAATTTAGATGAGGAAAATAACATTTAGTTGTATTTCCATACAAATTATTGATATTTTTTAAAGACTCCGTGCAAAGAGTCGGACACGACTGAGCGACTGAACTGAACTGAATAGCCTCCTAAAAACATCTGATAAGGAATAATTCTGTATCTTGTGTCAGTTTTTCTGCATGGCAGCAGAGTCCTTGTACCGTATGGTTTTAAAGTTTCCACCAAATATCGGACTGGTATTTTGTTCCATTTGGTTTATAGTTCTATTTTCTCACCAGACTGGGAACTCCAGATGTCAATAGGAGTTTTACAAGATCAAAGGAAGACTATGGCCCTGAGAGTTCATCTGCTCCTTCTGCTTATTCTTCTCCTGAAGTTATAATCCTCTGTTTGTAGCACTGAATTTCGGTTGCTTTAGAAATAAATGTAGTTCAAAGCTCTTTATAAGATATCTGCTGCTTGAAAAAAGCAATTCCTCGAACATAACTTGTGTGTCAGAAATCTGCTTACTGTTTATATCACAGTGATTTGAAAACCTGGCTAATCTAGCCATCTGAGTTTTAAATGAGGCCATGAAACCAATGTGACAGAAGTGGGTTGCCCTGTGGGCTGTGCACAGCCCAGACAGGAAGAAATCAAAACCACCTAACATCCATATCTAGTGATGGGCCCTGTTAGTTATTGCACAGAATCAACACCAAAAAAAAAAAAAAAAAGCCCCACAATATATTAATTTTCCAATAGATGAATTGTACCAACGTTTTAAAAACGTTATTTTCAAGCCTATATTGCCAAGCACGAAGACCTTTCAAAACAGAAGAGATTAAAACTGTAGATTTTTTTCCCAAGAAAATCAGTTGTTTTAAAATATGAAACATAATCACATGCTCTCTCTTACACACATACAAACATATACCCCCTCAGTTCTATTATTAACATTAAAGTGAAAAGCAAACTGGTTTCAAAAGATCCATCAGTTAAACCATGTCCTGTAGCTCCAGAAATGAATAAAGGGAATTTTTAAAAATTAAATAGCATCTGTATTTCTAATACCATCACCAGTTTACCTACACGAGACACATGCTTCTGTACAACAATGTAAACTTCACAGCAAGCCATTTTTACATTCATTAGAGCGGAATTTTCCATTTTCTTTAAATTACAATGTCATTTTGGGCTGCGACTGCTGAACACACAGGTAAGCCAACAATAACAGTACAATTTAGTTTCACAGTGGTTTTCTTTAACATAAAGTTCATTTTAAGTGTCTTTGCAAAGCATTTCACATTAAACTTAAGTTTCTAAGTGACTTCCTTTAGAGCCTCGTTCAGATACTTCCACCCTCTTGTCTTTATATGCTTGGCATGTGTGTTGTTTGACTGGGATACAGTATGGGAGACTGGCTTGTTTTATCTGTGTTTTTGAGTCCTCTGTTGTAGAAAGAAAATGTCCTTCATGAGATGTCGAAGCCTTCACTGCACACACAAAATCTGGGGTGAGTCCAGGCCCAGGAGTCTGAGCAGCCCACCACCAAACAGAGACAAAGACGTTGCAGGAAAGTCACCTTTGCAAAAGAAAGGGCAAAAAAAGAGGGGAGGGGGGTAGTGGGTAGGGGGTTATCCCATGGAACAAAAACACAAATGCACCATCTAGAGTCCGTATTTACAAACAAACAGAAAATATAAACATTATTGTATTTGGAACCAAGTCAAAACACCAGGAGGAGCTAAATTCAGATATTGCTTAAGTTATATATATATTTTCCAACAAAATAGGTCATCTGTTAAAAATAAAGGATCACTCAAGTCAATTATTGATTGGTTTCCTAATGATGAATTAAGGCTTATTTTATTACCTTATTTGATTAGAGGGTGTAGCATAACTTTTTCTATATGTATATTCTTTTATTGATTTTGCAGAATCTCAACAATTGCACGTCTCAGAAGTTCAGGTTGATTTAGAATAAATATACACATGTGGTTTTACCAAAGACTAGTTTGAAAAGTTCCTTAAGCCCTTTGAGGGGTACAGGTTTCTACGTTAAGAACAGTGCGTGGGCAACACGAGCGTCTCATCAATCCTGAACATCGCTTCTGTTTTTTAAATCCTAAAGTCATGTCAGGCTTTCTGTGAGAGAGAAGTTATGGCGAGAAATATTTACGTGTCATCAGCACAAAGGAGGTGAGTCCTTAAAGCCAGCTTTCCGGCAAAAGGGTTGGAGGGCAGAGGGGTGGGATCCGAGACCAGGGAGGGGGTGGAGGGTGAGCCGAGAGGGAGACTCCCCGGCGAAGCTGCTGCAGACGGACTCTCCCATCAGAGCGCGGAAGCTGTGACTGAGTGGCTACCTTCTCGGGCGGCCTGCATTCCCTTGAATGCCAGCGACGCGGGAATGTCACAGTTGTGGGGGAAAGTGGGGTGCCACTGGCATGTTGCCACCCATGTCCAGCAACGTAACCAGAAGGAGCAGCGCTGTAGGTCATGTAGGGCGACACTTGGGCCGGGGGTAGGATAGGGAGCCATGCTGGATGCTGACACAAAGCTGCTTACAGCTGGGAGACCGTTTGGTGCCTAAAAGGAGTCGGAAAAGACAAGAGGTGAAAATAATCACATTAGAGTGGCTGACTTCTCACCAGTTCTTAGAAAAACGCAGAATGTAAGTTCTGAGTAGTAACTGACAATATTCTGACTCTACCCTCTAATTTCTTCTTTTTTAGATTTGACTCTGTTTATATTCTAAATGCATTCAGTCTTGCTACTTAAATGTATTTTTTCCACAAAGATTTTGAGGAGGCTAAAACCAGAAAATCCACAGTATTTGCTTGTGCTACTTGGAATTACAGGAAGGAAACACAAGGTGAGGAAAGAATCAATTGTGATTAAGTACTCTCAGAATCCGTTCAGCTCCCTGTCTGCCTTTGTCAGCCTTCCCCCACACTCCAGTTTTGTTTGGCTCTTTTGTTGAGATCTTTGTGAAGGGCCTGGTTGGTGTACTTTCATTTCCAGTAAAGAAGGGCAGAGTGTGGGCTGTCATTTTAGAAACTCAAAATGAGCATGACCTTTGTTGAATAAAACACGGCCATATTTTAAAACATCATGTTGAAAATGCCTGTTGGACAAAGGACATGCAAAGATCAGGCAGTTTGTCTGTAAGGGTTTTTTAATGGAGTTGAGGGAGGTATTTTTTCCCGAGTTATTTTATTAAAAAGGAAACTGTCAGAATATGAAAGGATTACATATGCATGGTTTTGAAACTGGAAATTTTGCTTGCAAGTTTTACGGCTCTGTGATCTGAAGTTTTAGAAGCCACGGGGATAAATCTCTTGAAATGAATTTAAATGTAAAATCTTAGTTTGCAAACAAAACACAGCGACTCTGGCAGACAAGTCTGCCTGGAAACCTTGGCATGCAATAAATTATTGTTGGTATCGTTACTATTAACAACACCAAAAACACCCTGATTTCTAATCCTGATTCTGGCATGAATACTCAGCACCCTTCTTCAAGTAACTTAATTTTCCCCCTTCAATTTCTACATTGTTTAGAAATAAGGAAAATGATATTTCTTGGTGGTGATCTGAATAAATAAACATATCACCATATTTCCTAATGAAAATATTATGTAAATAATAGAAATATAATTCATAAAACCAATTAATGCTTAGAGGCAAGAAAAGCAGACATATGCTGGATACTATTTCCAATTTGATAGCAACACAGAAATTGTTTTCCACTGTAATTCATTTGGTTATTATTTTTACTTCCATGTCTATGAGAATGCAACAATGGGGGGTCTCAAAAATTATTTTCTCAATGTAGAGAAATGCATGGAGTAAAATATATACATGGATGTGATTTAACACTGCTTGTGAATTTCTGTCAAAATAAGAAAAAAAGTAGAGGGGTTAACTTTATGTAGTTGGTTCTCTAAGAACACATACCTCGTGTTCTTTTTGTCAGAGTGCTTGTTCTTTGAAAAATGGGGAAGAAGAAAGGAAGCTGAGGCTTCCTGAATCTGTCCTATGTCTCAGGCACTGAGAAATGCCCAACATATTTTATCAAATAATTAGAACTGATAAACTGTAGCTCATTTTAACCTGAGTTTATAATAATTACAAGATAATTTACAATGAGTAAAACTCTATGTTTAATTGCAGTTAAATATGTGTTACAAAGGATGATGTTCTGATTTTTAAGAAAGAAGCCACTGCACATCATTGTTGAATATAAATGAAATCTTATCCTTTTTATACAAGACAATATAGACTAAGGAGTTTAGCCATTTACCCTAGGTCAATCAATCAGCAAGTCCATGGCCATGTGTTAAAAGAAGTCATCACCCCCTTCTGATACAAGATTCTCTGCAGCAAATCATACTGTTTATCTGGGACAATTAAAAGATACGATTTCATTTCAAACTAGAGCATCTTTTCTGGTAAAAGATTCTTTCCTCTTCTAGAACCTGACACTCAGTCTTAGGCCCTAATTCTGTTTCTTAACTTCTAAAAAAAAAAAAAAACCCTCTTTTTCCTGCTTTCTGAGAATGGTTCATTAGAAAATGGCTCAAATGACAAACACTTTAAGGCTCTCTCAGCAAATGAGTATGAAGATCAAGAACTGGCAACCTGCAGAAGAAATTTAGCATTGCACAGAGATTATATTTCTGATCATCATTATCTAGAATCTTCCAATAACCTAAAAGAAATTAGTCTGGAAAGGAATTGCTCCAGCTCAATTATGGAAAGGTGTCTGCATCTGTATCTGGTCTCTTCTATTCTAGCATTAATTAATATTTTATACACCAAGAATCATAAAATAAGAATGTTAAGATTAAAGTGTTAAGGTTAAAATTACTTTAAAACTAATCAATACTTCTACTCAACATGTGACCAATACATGGGTTAGATATGTAGTATTATACAGAAACAACATTTTAGCAACACAGCAGAAAAAAAAATGTATTGGTGAATTCTCTTTTTATCACAGCTAAATTTTTCCTACTTGTTCTTTTTCTTTATATATTTTTTTCTATCATTGAACTTTACAGATCTCTGTGAAATATTTGCTTTATCGTATTCCCCTTTTCCCTTTTTCATCACAGCTAAATTTTTCCTACTCATTCTTTTTCTTTATATATTTCTTCTATCATTCAACTTTACAGATCTCTGTGAAATACTTGCTTTATCATATTCCCCTTTTCCCTTTCCTTTCCGTACATCCTTGCTGCTAGAACCACTGCTCACTGATGTTCCCCTTTACTGGGGGCGCTTCAGCTCCTCGAATGTAATGTCTACAATCCCTGACGTGGGTCCACTTCTTTTTACCCAGAGATGTTCTCCTAAGAAGCCAGGCTGGAGTGGACTCTCATTTTAGATAATGCTCCTAGGATGTCAAAACATTGGATTTAAGCTCATGTTACCATCAGGTGCCTTATTTATTCCATAACTACATTTGTTCATCAACTGTAAAAAAAAAAAAAACACAAATAATTCTCTCCAGATTTGTCCATTTTCTATTAAGGCACCAAATTTATTTTTTATGTTTCAAAGTTCTCTAAAATCTGCAATATTTTTAGAGTCATTTTAGTGATGCAGGCCCCACTATACTGCAGAAAGGAAGGCTGGAAAGAGAATCTTGGAGAGGTTTGACCTCATCGTTAGAAGGAGGCAAGGGAAGGCTCAAGAATTTGCTTTAAAAAAAAACCAGAAATCTTTAAACAGTATAGAAATAGCTTTTAGCTTTCACTCAGGTTAAATTATGACCTAGATTTGGGGTGGAAAAGTTTTAATTTCCCTTTTTACTTTTAAAGTTCATATTTAAAAATTTCTTTTAAACGGTATAATCAAGATGAGAGAACAAATATGCTTTAAATAAAATGTACCTGCCACCATCACCATTCATTCTAGTGACCCAATAAACACATCAATTTTGTCACTATTAATTTTGAAACATGACATTAGTAAAAGATATAAATCTCTACCATGTAAAGTAATTGTTATTTATGAAGCAATAATTGAAAGAGTAAAATTTTCCACCATAAAGGAAAACAACTACAGGTAGCATTGATGTTTGTTTATTCTTTCCAGTAAAAGACTACATGACTTAAACTTCCCAAATCTGTTTAATGTTTTCAGTGAAGGGCATGTAATTAATCTGAAAAGCTAGTTAGGCTGAGTAGAGACTACCAAATGTACACCATAAATATCATGGGAGCAAACATACTAAATTACTCTATTTAATTGGATTGTAAATATGATTTATAAATCGACCAACATATGGAATCCCCAGGGAAGAGTAAACAAATTTTCCAAATGAAACCCCAGCAATGGGCAAGTAATGGAAATCTCATTTCTGAAAATGACTTTACCTAAAGATTCCATAAATAAGACCTCAATCCATCAACCCCCTTTTCATGTGGATCATGTGGATCTTCCATGGAAGCCACGAGAATCCTTTCCTCTAAAGAACTGTACAAGGGTCCTCCCTAAGGCAAACTATCTTCAACCTAATTTTGAGAGCGAGATTTACTAATACAAAGTAAAAGAGACCAAATCGTATACCCTGGAAAAAGTAAGTTCCTTGTTTTGTTGAATGTTTCCAGAAAAAGACAGATTTTATCCCACTGACAGTAAACAAAAGAGTCCAGGAAAAAAATATGTTAATATGCAACGTATTCTAGTTACGGTTATCACAAGAGTGAATGAAACTATGACTTTTCACTGTGTTCTAAAATGTTATGCAGATTTGGCAGTTTTAAAAAATATTTTCAAATGACTATGATGAGAAGCTGTATTGGCAGAGAGTTAGACTATAAACAGTCTGAGGACAGGGTCTTGCCTTTAATCATCTCACATCCCCACAAAATGGGACACATTATAGGTGTTTCATAATCACTTGTATACTTAAGTTAGTGCAGCCTTTTGAAAGCAAACAATGTGATGCTCTTGCTTTTAAAAACAGGAAAAAAACAAAACAAACAAAAAAACTGGGCACTCTTTATCACAGAATAAGCATTACATTTTAAGTAAGCAAAATGAGTAAAGTTGTTGAAAAGGTACATAGAAGTTGTAACCTAGCTATTTTGTTATTTTATTTATGGTCATTGCATTTCTTCCCCTCCCCCAACAACTGCCCCCAGAGAAAGGGGAAATGCATTAGTTTCCAAACACTCACGACCATGAAAAAAACTGGTATGACAACTGTCTGTTAACTAGAAGTTACAGACAATTCCTCAAATTCTGGGAGTTGTCTACTCAGCACTTTCTTTCTTGAAGAAAATGCAAATAGTAGTGCCAAGTCTTCGATCCACAATCTTTCATCCACTCATCCGCCCTACCTGGTCCTTCTCTTATGATAAAATGAGTTTACCCTGGCTTTATAATAAAGTATGTTCAGCCACAAACAGCTGTGCTTCACCTAGAATTTCCACCTAGGTATCATAAACAAGAAAAAGTTTCAGATCTGAAAATAAACAAGATTCTCTTTGTGTGTGTGTGTGTGAAGTCATTTTTCTGGCTGCTATTCTACCCTTAATTCATTATGCAATAACCTAGTAAAATAAATCTGACAAAATGAAATGACAGTTGCAAATATGATTTCAACATCCATCCAAAAGGATCTTAATTGTATTTAGTTATCAAACTGCAGATCTAATTGTCTCTAGCTAATGGAAAGCTGCTATTTTAAATGTTTTTCTAAATTTTATGTTTCCAAAATGTTATTAAAATTGATATAGCCTTGAAAAAATTCAAATAGCTTTTTTGGTATTTCATATGACATGTTTTACCAATACATAATTACTAATTTTAAAACATAGTTAAAAGCTAGCCAGATCAAAGAATATTTTTCATAGTAGATAATATGAATTTCAAAGACTTAACATTTGCCTGAAATTAATTCTCTATAAAATTATAAATTATTTAGCACAAAATAACTTTATTTAATATGAAGAAAAATCCAGGGCAACTTCATTATATTTAAGAACAGTATGTCTACAGGGACAGTCTGTTAAATAATGCACTAGAAAATTATACTCAGGCAATACTATATTTTAAATATAATGTACAAATGAATGTTTCATAAGAATTTCAGATTAATTTATGTCTCCAAATTAAACTCTTTTCACATCTCATTTAACTCTGAACTTTTTCTTAAGTTCAAGTATTTATAGACTATTCTCCATTCCTGATATCTCAATTTGTAGCTAATTTTATATTAAACTTGCTGTCTGAGTTGATTTCACTACCCCAAAATAAAGATACTCAAAGCTTATAAATCCACCATTCAGATTACTTTAATCAGAGTACCAGATATTCTTTAATTTTCCTTGAGAAAGTATGCCTAATAATACAAAGAAAATTTCAACACCTATACAACTGCTTATGAACTCTTTAAAAAGAATGAGGCAGTAATTCACTAAGTACCATATAAAAGGGTAGATATAGTCCAACTCATGTTTCTCTATATGTTTTGTTTGCTGTTGGGTTTTTTTTTTTTTTTTTTTTTGCCACGCAGTTGCATTCAAGAGAGTTTTGTATTTCCAACAGAAAAGAACCAGCCATTAGGACCCAGAGAAACATTATTGTCATTGAGAGTTAGATGAGATTAAAGAGTTCAAGCCCAACATTAAATGTAGGTGAAAAAAGTAAAAATAAATATCCTTTTTCTTCTATCCTCAAAGATAGACAATAAGGATTTCTGAATGGTACTATAAAATATCAATTGCAGTATACCAGTAATGTGTACAAGGGTTTGAATATTCTAATGTTTTGAAAACAAGATAGATGTGTGCATAAGGTTCTAATTACTAGCAATCGGGCAACTTTCTTTGCAGTTTAAGCTGAAAACAGAAACTCTAGATTACAGTAATCAATAGAATCTATGATCAATTGTTGGTAATTTTACAGGTCTATTCTGACCTAAGGATTATGCTCTAAGGATTATGCTCTAAGTCCTATGATCCTGAACTCTCAATTTCCTCCTTTATTAACTAAAATGAAACTGAGATCATGTAATAGTGTGCTATTTAATAACAACCATAAATACCATAAAAGTATTATGGGCAAAAATCTTGAGAATTTTTTTTTTTTTGTCAAAAACTTTCAATTTTTGTTCATAACACAGAGAAAAGTGTTACCCAAGTTTACACTAGGATTGTAGAAACATACATATGCTGATAACACTTTGAAAAAATAACCTTAAAAATAAAATTACCCTTCAAATATTTGTAGGGGAAATGCATATACATGTATGGAATACACACACACACAACACACCTTACATTTCCAAGTTTGTTGATGAGCAAATTTTAATGTATAACTTTGCCCTCAAGGAAATTAATGTCTAAACTCCAAAACTGCTCACAAAATGATACATTCTAAGTATATGTGTCTACTTAACACACCTTCAGCATTAAGCACTATTTTGATAGCTATAATAGAGTAGCTGCTGATTGAACTGAACTGAACTGACTTAATCATGCATGGAAATTTTTCAAGTTTTGAAATTTTACATCATTTATATTATCTTACAACATGGCAATGCAGAAGGTTAGCAGATTGCCATCAAGAACTTTCCAAATGAAAGTTTGATACAAATGTCTTTTTCTTCAAAAATATTTAATTTTTCTCAAGCATTTAGAACAATACTTACTGGCCACTTGTTTACTCATTCTTATAAATCTGATCATTTAGTGATTTGATAGTCACTGCATAAAATGTAATGGATTTTTAATGTTCAGAAAATACAAAGTAGATTACTTAACACTGTTCTATTTTTATTTTAAATTGACTGGTTTCATTTTGAAGTGTGTGTATTAACTAACCATTTCTAAACAAAATTAAACACTAGGTCTATAATTCAAGGGAGTAAAAATAAAAGTAACCCTAAAGATTCTTGGATTATGACACTGCTTTATTTATAAACTAGGTTCATCAACTCTATGTGGGGGATTTTTTTTCCAGCTCTATACTTCACAATGTTATTTCAGGAAATGATGACCTAATAAACATTACTGAGCACCTATTAAATGCTTACTACTCTATGCTGGGTGCTTTATAGACACTCTATTGTTTGTAACAAAATACCTTGACACTTTCTTTGAACTCCTTGATCAAATTGTATTGTGACAAAATAAAAAACTGCTTGTTTTTAAGTCAATCTCTAAGTGCCATTTCTATCCATAGGCAATATTTAATGAATACTTAAATATTTAATGAATATTTAATGCCTATTCTATCCATAGGCATATTTAATGAATACTCCTGTGCCCCATGGTTGTATTATCACATTGAAATTTCACACTGCTTGAGGTTGGGCCTATTATTTCCCTGTTTTATAGATGAAGAAACAGAGACTCTAAAAGGTTAAATAACTTGCTTAAGTGGCAGTGGTACCATTGAACATAAGCCTCTTCTGTACTACCTGCTCTTTTGCAGAAGGTAGGGACAAACTTTCTTATCATCCGCATGCTTTACAAACAGAGATTCAGGAAAGGGACCCTCCTTCCTTGCTGCTATTTTCTGTGATATTTGTCATGGAAGAGCTACTAATATATACGGCATTCTGTTTTAACAAAATAAAGGAGGGAAAAGAAAGTGGAAATGGTGTTTGTTAGAGAAAATAAAGACTAGGAATTTTTTTTTTTTCCCCAAGTGAATAAGAGTTACAAGTTCCATTGAGTGGAAAAAACTGATTATATGAAAACACTGAAAGTTTTAAGATTTCAAAATAATAAAACGAAAACTAGGTATTTTGAGGCTCTGGAATAGGAGTTTGGCATGAATAAATTTGCAAAGCTACATAGGTCTGTTCAGAGAAGGTCCGGCTTTGTTGTTGTTCGGTTTTTTGAGAGCTTTGAACTCCTGACTCCACCGTGGTGATGAGTTTAGACTCAAAACTCTGGGGCTTTTGTTGTTACGGTTGTTTAGCTTTTCTCAAGGAAAAGAAACAACAACAACACGGGGTGCTTTAAGTTTTCTTTTGGAGAGTCGAGGGAGGGACAGAGGGAAAGAAAAATTAAACGGTCGCCAGCCAGTCCGTATAATTTGAGGTTTTCTCACTAACCTCCCTGGGGAGATGAGACGTGCCCTTTAATCGGGGCGCGGGAACCGTCTGAAGTTTCTCTGGCTGCCCTCTACTCGCCGTCGCGGGGCCCGCCACGCGCGCCTGCGCCCGGGGAGCCGCGGGCCGTCCGTGCGGGAGGAGCCGCGGCGCCGCGCCCTCGGGCGTGCAGGCCGCTCGCCGCGCGGCTGGGAAGCCACGGCCGCTCGCCTGGCCCCTCGGAGACGCCGCGCAGGGGGAGCGTAGCCCCGAGGACCCCAACAGGCCCCGAGGCGCTTCCAGGGCCCCCGAGGCCTCACCCCGCCCCCCGCCGCCCTGGCCCGGGGCTCGTGGCCCCTCCCGGGGGAGGCGGCCAGGGCTTCTCCGCGGTCGAGGCTCCGAGAGGGGCCCGGGCCTCCTCCGCCCAAACCCCCGCGGCCCACCCGGCGGGGCCCCGCCTCCTCACCTGCGCGAACTTGGCTTCCTGCTCCAAGGCCCCCTTCTCCAGCCCGTTGACCGCGTGCGGGCGGCGGCGGGGAAGCTGCTGCGGCCCAGGCTGCTCCACTCCTCCACCTTGGGGCTGTGGTAGGGGGAGCTGTCGCTCACTCCTGGGGGCAGGAGGACAGGCGGTCAGGCTGGAGGCCCGACCGCGAGCCCCCCCTCCTGAGACCCGCTCGGAACCCGCGACCCGCGAGCGCCAGGGCCGCGACCTCGGTCGGCCCCCTGCCCTCCGCCTCCCAGGGGCGCGGGGCCCGCCTCTCCGGCCGCAGCCCAGGGCCCGGCCCAGGTGACGCCTCGGAGTAGGCCTCTCCCCGCTCTCTGCCCCACGCCCGCGGGAAGATTTTTTTTTTCTTCTTTTTTTTAACTGGCCTTTGATTACCTCCTCCCGTCCTCGCTCCCTGGGGAAACGAGTGGAAGGAATCTGAAAATTTTCCCCGAATTTTCTCAAATCGGGGAAAGAACGCGTGAAACTGGACGCCCCGTTCTCCCCAGTACTAACCCAGGGTCGACTGGGAGTTGACAAAAACCTGAGACTGGTGCGGGAGAAAGGGTCGCGCTGGCCTAACTATGCCTGTTCTGGCGCTCAGAAACGTCCAGAAAGTGTTCGCTGTGCTGTGCGGATCTAGTACTTAAGTCAACAGATGAAACAAAAGACCTGTAAAGTCTTCTGCAAACAAATGACTAAAGGATGCCCACAATATACATGCAAAGCATGAGTGCATAGGTGTGTGTCTACCTCGTGTGCGACTACCCTTCTGCTCTATCTCTACACATTAAATACTGAGGTTATGTGCATATGACTCAGTAAACAAACAGTACAATTACCGCTGTACGTGCCACCAGTGTCAAAGGTAAGGTCATAGGTTTACTTTGTCAATGAAACAAAAGGTTAGGAAAATTAAAGAGGAATTAAGTGTTTTGGAAAAGAGGTAAAGATGTCAACTATGCTTCATGCTCTTTATAGAGACGCAAAGAAAATTATATGATGTAAACTGATCACAATACCAAGAGGTGTGCATGTTGAATCACTGGCACCTTTAAGTGAGCAAGTACAATTTTAAAGAGAAGATATTTGAAAAGTAGGAGCACTTTGTCTCTGGGACCCATGGGTGGACGACGGAAGTTTGACAAAGCTACTACTATGATCTTAAACACTTCCATCTGATACTGAGCTTCAAAGCAGGGCAATCATTTTGAGGAAAGATCATTTGTAGAAATAATCATTTGATATTCACAGATTTGTCAGAAAACGGGTTGTTTAAAGCTGGCACCCAGAATCAACAAATATGTAGAATGAAGAGTTGCTTCTCTCCATAATCTAATACTTTTCCAACCGACATCTGGTCTGATTGTAGGTTCCCTAGGGAAGAAAGGTTTTCTTTTCAACTCTGTCAGTCTTTTTTCACTATGCCTCCCCCTCGCCAAAGAATTAAGATTGTGTTCCAATTTGCACCAGGAAATAGTATTTTGGCCCAGAACTGCCAGTCTTTCCTTGCCTTCCCAGACAAAAGGCAATCGGTGGGCACAAGCCTGAAGTTATCTTAAGAAATTGAGATCCCCCTGCGCGCCCCTATTTCTGCTGATCTCACACTTTCCCATGAACAGGGGCTTCCTTTAAATGTCAGTGAGGTCAGTTTATCCTATAAATCAAGGGCAAACTCTCTCCAACTAAAGCTCCAGCCAGCTCCAAATAAGACAAAACTGGGCCCTTAGAAGGATCCTGTAAAGTCACAGAAAACAAGAAGATGAGAAATCAGGGCTATGGTTAATTATTTAAAAAGATAATTGTGCCAGTGTGGTGGCAACTGAGAAAGGCAGGAAATAATTAAATGAACTATTTCCCTTTTCCTATTTAATTCCCCCCACTCTTTTTAAAGTTTTGGCTGAGAAATTAAGAAGATAGGCTCTTTATCTCTGTATTATTTAAATTCTGCGTCTAGGGCATTTTTGACTTTGTTTTCTCCCTACTGAGAAAGAAGTTAACGCTGTTTTATGTTTTGTTTTATTCTGTTTTAACAGCGCAGTAAAAGAAAACAAACTCGGGTCTCCTGCGGAAGCCCGACTGACTGAGCATAAGGGCGCGGGGAATCATCTTTAGCAGCAGAATAAGACACAACACACAAGGTCAAGGGTGAGAAAGGAAAGGAACGGTGGGGTGGCACCACTGAAAACGTGCAGTGACGGAATGTCCACTAGAATTCCCTGGGACTGGCGGACCCTAAAGAGAAGTGGCAGGCTCGGGGAAAACGGCAAAGAACAGAAGAGAGGACAGCGTGGAATCGCCGTGCAGTTTCCCTTCATTATAGCGGTGGTTGGCGCCACTTGCTAGGATATATATGTGCTAAAATCTGTTAGGTAAAAAGTGTCCGATGGCAGGGAGGAGGAGAGCGGGAGAAAGAGAGAAATAAAGCAGAAAATTAGTCCCAGAATGAGCAATGCTCTAACATGCAAGTTACTAATAGTAACTTCGGGACCTCCGTTTCCGAGGAAAATGAAGTGAAGCATAAGAATGAAACCAATTAGGTGACATTTGAACTTCCTGCCTGAGCAAATTTGGTCTGATTGCCAGAATGCAAGAAGAATACTGCAATTTCTACAGAGTCCCCGACTCCCCAAACAAGCCACCCGAAGCCGTGTCTGCAGCCGGCAGCTCCACGCCCGCTCGGGCCTCTCGGGCTGCGCCCCCAACTCCGGCCCCGGCCGCGCTCTCCAAGTGAGCGGGCTGGTCCGAGGCTGCCGCGGCGCAAGAGGCGGGGGAGGGTGGAAAATGCGAACCATGTGTTGGGGATGGGGGATGTTATGGGTCTGGTAGTTTGAGATGAGGCAGTAGACTGTGTGTGGCAAGGAAACGAAGGGCATGAATTTCACGTTAATGAGATCAGGACACCCCCTGGGAGGACTCCTGACGTTTCCAAAGGAAAACATCTCAGGTGGTGGGACAGACTTGGGCCCCTGCAGGCGCAGATGCGGTAACCCCTGAGAAGGTGCGGAGGGAAGCTCTGCACAATCCCATATTCGGGCCCCGGGCCCTTACCTTGGTCGGTGATGGGCGAATGCCCAGGATGTCGGTGACGGAGTGCGAGGAGGGCCAGGTGCGCGGCATGGCCACTGAGCCGGGGATGGCTGGCACCCCCGGCGGCGTGGGCACCTTAGCGGCGGCCGCCGTGATGGGGCTGGGGTACGAGTAGATGTGGTTATAGGGTAGCGCCGGCTGCGGCGCCGGTTGGTGCTGCTTGTAGGAGTCGTAATGGCCCTGTTGGGCCAAGTTGCCGATCTTGTTGCGCAGGATGCGGCTGATGGAGCTCACCGAGGGCACGTTGTACTTGTCGCACACGCCGTCCGCCAGCAGGCGGTCCCTTATCTCCCAGGCGAAGATGCCGGGGTCTCTCTGCTTGTAGGTCCGGATGTGCTTCACCACGGTGGGGGTGGTGACCCGAGGCTTGCTGCCCCCAATGGCTCCTGGCAAGATTGAGCCTGTCTCATTGTAGCGCGCCAGGATCTTGCTGACACAGCCGTGCGAGACCCGTAGCTGGCGGCTGATGTCACACGGTCGGATGCCCAGTTGGGCCAGCTCCACTATGCGAAGCCGGATGGCGTTGGGCAGCGGCCTCCCGTTCACGAATACTCCTCCCAACTGGTTTACCTCCCCAAAGGCTGGCTCTGCAAAACGAACATACGGCGCGCGGGGACGCGCACCCACAGTTTGGGACAACCGCTTGCCACTCGGCCTCTGCGCGCGTCAGGGGGCAAGGCGGAGGCACCCGCCTGGGACTAAGGACCCGGGCTTTCACCAAACCATACGGTCCCCGAGCCTTGAGGAACGGCCTCAAATCACCGCGCTTGAGTCAGACCCTCCTCCCTTATTACGGCAGTGCCTCCGGCCGATACAAGCAAATAAAGTGGTGAGACGCAGGGCCTCTCCGAGTGTTCAGAAGCCTCCGAAGTAGGCGAGGAAGTCGGTCTTGACGCTGCAAAGCGGCTCCTTCTCGCCCACTCGGCGCTAATGTCCTCGGGCCGCTCCCCTTGATCCCCAGCGCCCCGCCTAGGGACCTGCGCAATTAGACAAAGTCTAGTCTTTTTTTTTTTCCCCTGGTTGGCTTTTTTTTTTTACCCTGTGTACGCGAAACAAAATTTGGTCCGCCACCGGGGCGCGGGGCTTGCTGATGCCACCGCTCCCTAGTCTTGAAATCAGAAAATGGCATCAACAGCAGCAACCCAGTAGCCAGCGTTCAGACTGAACTGCTGCGAGCCGCTGACCCTTAGCGTGTTCCTACAACTTGTAGGAACACGAGCAAAGTCAATAAGAAGAGTGTGAGCGCTCAGTGGTGCGCGCCCTCCCTCCCTCCCTCGCCCGCTCGCTCCCTCCCTCCCTTCCCGGCTCTGACAGCGTACCCCGCCGCCACTCACCCATTGCTCTGAGCAGTACACCAACCGGGCCCCAGCTCCGCACTCCCAGAAAGAAACTCTTCGTGTGGCCTTAGTGGCCCGTCGTGCTGCTGCCCCGGGCCGCCGGTGCCTCCGCTTCTCCCCAGGAGGAGGCGGCGAGAGTGCAAAAGGAAGGAGTAAAAGGAAGTCTGTGCCCCGCTGTAAGAGGCTTGAGTTCTGCATTTCAATCTAAGCAGCAACGTGGGCTGGGCTGAGCGGGGCCGGGCGGCTCCGTCTATCACTCACTAGGGGCACGCCCCCAAAGAGGAGGGCCCGGAGGCAACCTGCGTGATGATTGGTTTGGCCCGTTGAGCGACAGCACAGTCCGGGAAAGTTCTTCCGCTGTCTCTTTCAATCTCGCTCTGCACCTGGGTGACTAAATACAATGAAAAGAGGTGTTTGACACCTTCCCAGGGGCAGCGCCAACAGCAAAATCAGGCTCTTAAAAATGCTGAATAAGCAAACGAAAGCTTTTGGTCTGAATATAAGAGACTCGAAGGGAGAAGGGGACAAGAAGACTTCTTTGGGGGAAGGCAGACATCTCAGAATTTAAGCTAAAACTCTAGGTGGGAGGTGAGCGCCACCGTTTTTGATGGTGGCCATGGCGAGGTTTCTTAGAATAGCCTGTCATGCAAGCTTCCAGAGGTTGTCAAGAGAGGATGGCTGTTACCAGCGGATCTTACAGTACTACATTCTACGCCGGGAGACCAGAGCGCAGGTGTGAGAAGGTAGGCCGTCGGAGAGACGAGGAGAATAGGGGAGACCTAGCCAAGGATCGCAAAGAGTCGGACGCGAAACTGAGTGACTAAACACGAGCAGGAGCCAGAGATGGAGGCCACTGTTATCTCCACGTAGACACCGCTCTCCTCGCCTGGTGACTAACTCCCCACAACAGTCTCTAGAGAGTTCATCCAGGAACGCGGGGTCAAACATTAGCCTAGGCTCCAAGCAGGAACGTAATTACACGCGACTACAGCGAGCGCATAGCCAACTTCAACCACTGACAGGCACGGGGCACTCTGCGGAACCCAGTTCGCTGGCCCTTGGTGCCAACGACATTCGCTGGGTTTTCCCCCACCAGTGAACCACTATAAAGGGCTTGTGTTTAAATATGAAACAGACTCGTTCTTAAGAACGTGAACACCAAGCCTGCACATGTATGTATGTGATTCCCACATCTCACTAGCTGCCAGAGGCCCTGCAGTTAAGCCTACCTTCCTAATTCATGCTAAGTCTAATGTAAAGTGTACCGTAGTCTTTTAGCGGTCAAAGTTATTCACATTTTGAGTATGGGTTATGGAGAATGCGAATCAAAGTTAAAAGCAAAGCGGGAAACATTTTTAATGAAACTGGGAGTTTGCACTGCTTCAGGGTCGAGGCTATTGACACTGCCTCTTGACAGTCATAAGGTTACCTCCTCTGGTGCGCAAAAGTTTCAGTCCTGAGGGATGGGCTCTGGTTTACACATAGGGGAAGCTGACTGGGCCCCAGTCTAGGCCAGTAAGTGACAAGAGCCCAGGAAAACTCATCATCAGCTGTGCTTTTGAAATGAGCAGTAATCTCCAGATCCTCATACTTCCATAGCAGGGGTGCACTCTAAGTTGAAATGTACAGGTATGACGGATTTGAAAGATAAAGGAACAGTGAGGTCAAACATCCTTAATTCTTTACAACTAACTTCTTGTGGAAAGTCCCACAACTAGATATACTTGAACTTGTCTGCCTTTGTGGTTGTTGTTTCTGTTTCAATTGTTTAAAATCTCCACGTTTGATTTGACAGCGATTTCACCAGGGTCTGATCCCCCAATACCTGTTACGTGGCATCTACATGTAATACAGGTATTCTACAACTCGGAGGGCCTTTGTGAATCCCAAATTTGAAAAGCAGCAGATCGCTGTTGGGGCAGTTTGAGTCTGTGACATCTGAGGTGAGCATACACGATTTTGCCTTAAGCTTGTGCGAAGGAATGAATGTGCTGGTCATCTTGATCCAGAGTTCCTCTGACCCCTCTTCCCTCTCACCACACCGAGTAGCGACCCCTGTGCAGTCTCTATGCCCAGTCCAGTGAGGGCTTCTCGGACTTTTCTGGGCTGTAATATTGATAAACATTAGAAGGCCGATCGCCTTCTAATTGGCCGAGATCCAGTGCCGCGGTGTGCTTCTTTACAGGGCTTTAACAGTTCTGCAGCACCAGCCCGGAGTGATCCAGAAACTCGAATTGTTTGGCGCTCTGGCTAGGAGGACCTAACACACAACATCCTCTCGTTCGCCCCCAAATCCCTCAGTTTCCTCATATTTCCCCGGACTCTCCAACCGGTTTGGGCTTCCCTGGTGGCTCAGACGATGAAGAATCTGCCCGCAATGCGAGAGACCTGGGTTCAATCCCTGGGTCAGGAAGATCCCCTGGAGAATAAAATGGCAACCCACTCCAATTTTCTTGCCTAGAGAATTCTCCGGACACAGGAGCTTGGCGGGCTACAGTCCATGGAGTCTCAGAGTCGGACATGACTGAGCGACTGACACACACGCCAACAACTTTGCTGCTGCCTCTCCACTTCCACCTGTGGTCGCACGCGGTCTCGGCCCCCTGCTCCGCGTCTCTTTCGGCCCAACAGGCCCTCTAACGCGGGCGAGTGCGGATCTTCGGCACTCTCAGCTCAGCGCATTCGCGAGAGCGAGAGCAGGATCTTATTCGGGAGCACTAAAGAACTAATTCTCAGCGGCAACCGGAGGCCGGGGCTCCGGGGGCAAGAGGAGTCGAAGCTTCAGGGGACAGACAGAGGCGCCCAACCCTAGATGAAGGAGCTGATGCAGACTCCCCCTCTCCACCTCCCTGCCCGGACTCACTCTGAGCACTGTGGCCAGGTAGCCTGAGACCCGGCGAGAGACAGTGACTTAAAACGGAAAAGAGGGTTTGGTGGTGTGGGGCGGGGGAGAAAGAAACAGTAAGGGCCAATCAGCCTCTACTGATGGTGAGCGTAGGGATGCAGACAAAAAGGAAGGGTCAGTTGAGGTCAGCGCCCCCTGGTTACTGCCCCCGGAACCCAGGAGATCACACAGAGATCGGAAGAATTTCGGCTAAATAAATTTAAGACTAATACACAGCAAGTAAGTCCTGCAGCTGACACAGGCAGGGAAGAAGCCAAAAGCCCTTCCCAGGGCGCTGTCTAGTTCTCGAAGGAGCGACCCGTCCTCCGGGTAAATATTTACTTAGTGGGAGACTGGAAACTGGCTGGACGGGAGCTCGAGACGGAGGGGGCTTCAAGGGATGGAGAGACTCCGTACGCTCGACCCTGGCGGGGACAGACCTGTGCACGGGCCCGAGGGGAGTCGGGGCCCCGGGGACTTCAGAGACGGCCGGGTTCCGGCGCGCGGCTGGGGAACTTAGCGCGCCCCTTTGGCTGGACTCCTTCCCTGCCCTTGCGGGCCCCGGCCAGATGCCGTAAAATCTTCATAAATCTGTCAGCGGTCCCAGTGCTTCGGGCGATCACCTGCGGCGTGCCCCTCCAGGCACCAGCGGGGTCTGGGAAGAGATGCGGGGAAGGAACTGGAATCTGGATCCTTCCGAGGCCGCCCCCGCGTGGCCCTGGCAGACCGCGCCCGGACCCAGGCGTCACAGGCTGTGCGGGGAGTGGGGACCCCGGACTCTCCAACCCGGACCGACGTCCCGGGCGGCTTCGCCTCGCCCCTGCTTCCCGGTCCTGCAGGTCAGCGACGACCGCAGATGGGACGGGAGCGCGAGGGTGGGGTTGAGAGGGGCGTGTGTATGCGCGGGAGAGGGGTCCTGCTATTCTCAGGCGCTTTTAGGGAGACTAGAGTTGCCGACGAGAATGTTAAGAAGAGATTCCTCCAACTTGCCCCTCTGTCGGGAAAAGACAGGACCGAGAGTGAGGCCTAGGCTCTCGCCCTGCCCAGGGGAGTTTCAGGGATCGAAAGCAGCCAGAGTCTGAGCTCAGGGATGGGTTTTCAAAACACAGTTACTTCTTCCAGTCGTCTGAGGGAGAATACGGTAGAGGCAAGATCTCCGATCCGGTTCCCCCACGGGAGCTCCTCTTCCCGGTAAGTGAAGGATTGCACGCCTCGTAGAGAGGAAAAGAGGCCGGACTTCGGTCCTCGCCAAACTGCGCTGCCAACGCCCGGGCCGCGGGTTCCAACCCGGATCGGCCAGATGCTACGTTCCGGCCTGGTAGGGTCAGCGGCCGCCCCTCCGCCCACTGGACCTCCCTGTGTCTGCTGCCGCACGTGGCAGCCGGAAGCGCACCGGGTGCTTAAGGAGAGGGAGGGTCCACCTTGGGCCGCGCGCGGGCTGGACCCTATCTGCGCCTGGGACCGCGGGCGGGGTCGGAGGCGGCGGCTAGAGGGAAGAGCCAGGGGGTGTGGGAGAGACCGCCTGCCCGGGCGCTCAGCCTCGGCCAGGCCAGGGTAGTGGTGGTGGTGGTGGTGAGGGGAGGGGGTGTCCAGGCACTGACCTGCCAATCTGTACTTCGCCGGGCTGCGGACGCATCCGGACGCACCAGCCCAAGCAGAGGCCGCTGGGGCCCCCAAGAGGAACCTGGAAAATTGTCCGAAAGTCTCTAAGGCCTCCCCGCGTTCTCGCTGCCTTCCGGCTGCTGGTGCTCACGGTTCGAGACCCTTTCCCCAGAGGGCAGCAGCCCGCGGGGTCCTGCGGGAGCGCGGAAATCCCGCCGCTGGCCGTGGGATCCGCCCTGGGGCTGCGAGCGCTCCTCACCCGCTTTCTCCTTCCGAGGGCAGGGGAGGGGCTTGTTGCCGCCTGAAACCCGCTTTTGATTCTCCGCCTGCCTGTTTCCGATCACCCGGGGTTGGTTTTTCTGTTTGCACACTCCTTCTGTTACAATAAAAACAATCGACATTTCTCTTCAGTTTCCCCACATTAGCGTCACTCAGTAATTGTTCTCCACCCCCCTTCCCCCGCTTTGAAGGCAAGCGGGATTGCTGGTGCCCTCGCATTGGAAGGTTCCTGAGTATATAAGCAAACTTTCCCTAAAGACTTTAAAGTAAAAATAAATAACGGCCCGGGAAATTGCTGTGACCCCAACATCACTTTCTGAACGCAAATTACACCCATTTTTCAGTTTTCAACAGCGGAATTGTTTTCAGAAGGACGGCGCGTTGCCCCCATGTGATATGGTTATATTTGTTTATTAAATCCACAAATGAAAGAGAACACATTTGGGGGCAAGGGGCAAAACTCTTGGCTGCATAGTGGCAAGTGCGATCAAGGATCGGATCCCCGCTAGGGGCACGAGCAGGGCGGAGTCCAGCAGAGACGCCGGGCTGAGCGTCCTGCCCAAGGGACGCTTCGACCTGCCTGGTTGAAGCATCTGTAGAAGCCACAGAGCTCGGTGACAAGGACACTGTCCGAGGTTACCCTACAGCCTTGAGCAGCGCTGGCTAAAGAGAACTGCTGCTGCCTGTGGGAAGGACAGGCTTTGGGGGTCTTTAAGAAGGCAGTGGGGCTGCCTCCTATTGAAGATCCAATTGGCCTAAAGGTTCCTATTCCTAGAAAAGATAAACGAGAACCAGGCCGTGCCTGTAAGCCTAGGTTTCGGATCTCAAGCACATACAGACTCTTCGGGTCCCCACCAGGGTCCAGGTTTTGTTGAACGCAGCGTAGTTGGGGTTGCCTGCTGGCTTCAAAGGACTGCTAATCAGTGTGCTCGCCAGCCTTGGTGCTAAGCAACTGCGTTCCTCTTGTTTTCAGGAATGCAGAGAACCCGAACTCGCTCACTTCTCGGTCCTCGGGGGGTGGCGGTGGCGGTTGCAGTTGGCACAGTGTCCACACGAATCGCCTCGGATCCCGCGCAGCGGATCCCGTGAGTCCTCACACCCAGGCAATGGGACCGTCTGGCGCCGTGCGGTCGAGATGCGGGATTTCCAACCTGTCGCCTTCTCCAACCTAATTCTACCACTGATCAGCCCCGCGATGACCTCGAGAACCGAGACTCATGGTACACTGTCCTCGCATTCTCTCTCGGAAAACAGGAATCCAGGTTTAAGAGCAGAAAGTTAGGGTCGGATTCGCGGGGAAATTCCGGCTTTGAGTCCCTAGCTACCTTTCTACAGACAGTCGCCTCATCATAGCGCCACCTACAGGTGCAGATATGCTTGCGCTCACGGAATTTTTACCACGATTGGGCAAGGTTGAAAATCCACGAAACTGTCATAGCCCCAAAATTCTAGTTCTCCCTTCCAATTCCTCCTCCACCCTCAACTCTCCACTGAGTTCCAAACTTCCGTACCTTTCCCCATCATGGTCCAAGGCAATCCTGAGCATCACTCTTGTCATGATTCACAGAGAGCCTATCTGGCACGGTTCGGGCTGGATCCTCTTGCCGTCCCCAGGAGGTACTCGGGGCCCTGGGCTGTGAACTGTCCGTGCACTTGGGCAGGAGAGCCTGAAACTGCAAACGACCCCGCGCCTCGAAGGGGAGTGTTGGGACCACCCTTGCCCAATCCATCTTACTATTTGCTCAGGGCTCCCAACGTCCAAGCATTCACGATAAACTTACAAAGGCAGTACTACCGTCTTTCTTTTTTTTCTTTTCTTTTCCTTTATTTTTTCAGGGAAATCAGAGACTTGGGTTATATAAGAGCATACAAGACAAATGAGATCCCACGGTGTAGAAACCCCACTGTGTCTGTGTCTTCGCTCTCCGAATTTCTCTCTTCTTCGGGGACAGTTCACGTCGAAGCCCCAAGAGAAGCCCGTTTACTGTAGGTGTCTGCCCCCTCCACGACCTCAAGGAGACAAACCTGGCCCAGGCCACACGCGCAGAGAGCCTGCGGGAAAGAGCACCCGCATGGATGACTCCTCACTGTGGGCGCGGACCCCGCGCCGGCCGAGGAGATCGGGACTGACCCGGCAAGAGCGGGAGACCGGGATCAGGCTTGATGCGTACTCGGTTCCCCACCCCTGCCTCCGGCGCAGGCTAAAGCAAGGTTTGGAGGCGGAAACAGCAGCGACCAGGAGAATCCGCAGCGTCCCCGGGGACCGCCCGGGCGGAACCGCAGGGAGACGGGCACAGCGAGGACCAGAAGAATGGGGAGAGAGCAGCTCTTCCCTGGGATTCGTTCCCCGGCTGCGAGGATGTGCCCATCTGGTTCCCCGTGCGCTCTCAAATCTATCTACAGGCAGAGAAATCCACGCTCGGCTTTCCTGGGAATTCATTCTGTCGTGTCCCTGTGGGTGTTTCTTTTTAGGACCACTATAGTGGGGGAAACCTGGAAGAGCTGAGATGCAATAAAATTAGAACTCGTAATTAACTAGTTGGGCCCAAGTGCGTGGGAAATAGACGTGGCAGCTCGCCTCGCTCGCTCGCGGGAGTTCGGTTATAATTAGGTTTTCCTTGCTCTGGAGTGCATCTTGGAGTTCGGCTCAACTCTTTTCGTCATCTTTGAGTGGAGAAATAAATCATTTCATAAAAATAATAATGATAAAAGGACTTCAGCGCACATTAGGAAAGGTGATAACCAGAAGAGAAAGCCCCCACGTTGTTATGGGCAGGGCTCATTTTCTTACTAGGTTGGAGAAACGCTTTCTAGCTGTGGCCCTCACATAATTGCCTCTGCCTTTGTCCCTTGAGTGGGGATCAGACGCGCGGGGCCGAGAAGGGTGAGGGGCGGGGGGCGGGGCGCGGGGGGGAGCCGGGCCGGGGGGTGGGGGCCGGCGGACAGGGAGGACGCCTCCCAGCCACAGACCTGGTCTGCGAAATTCCTAGCTGGTGTTTCAGGTTTTGGAAAGAAACTGCAGTCCACACTAGGATCTGTCTTTGCTAGGATCACCAGAGCTCTACAGGCCAGGAGCCTATTCCTGCGGCAAGATCCGGTATTTCAGCAAATCTTCAGCGTGGGGCACGAAGGTCCTACACCGCAAATCTTCCTGGCTGTGCTGGGTCCTCCCCACTGGATAGGCTCAGGTAGGCTCCTCGACTCAAAGGCTGTCGGTCCCAAGAGGCCCACGTGAAGCATCCAGAGCGCTCTCTCCCTTTCTCCCTTTGCCAGTTCACGGTCTGGTCAGTTTAAAAACTCTACCTTCACCACGATTAGCGAAAAGACCCGGCCTCTCACCTCCTCCCTATGGCAGTAGCATTTGAGACCAGTTTTGTGGGAACAGGGAGGGTAACCACCTCTCTGTAGACAGGACTGCAGAGTAGTTCTTGGGAAATTGAGGAGTGATCTAACAACGTAGTTTTCGGTGAGTACCTAGAGGCTAAGGAAGAGAAAGCTAAAAAAAGAAATAAAGGTTACCTCTCAAAAGCTCCTCTTTTCTAAGCTAAGATATAACACATCGTGCGTCTTTGTAAACAAACTTCAAGAAATTTTTTTTTCTGAGAAGAGAAGGGGATAGGGAACTAACTGCCTTTACATGACTGACTTTTTCATTCAAATGATACATTTTAAAATTCATATAAATTAGTCCAAATTTTTTTCAAGAAAACCCAAGTAAGTGTTGTTGTACACAAGTATCCTATGTGCAAGTGTGAAAAACGATGAAGGTTTTTTTTTTTTTAATGCTGTTAAGGAATTTGCACATTTAAAAGCGACTCACACATTTTAAAATGTGTGCAAAGATGTTTAAGCACCTATCTTATGCAGATCTATTTTGTAGTGCACTTAATAAAAATCACTTTTTTGGTAGAGACTTTTACAAAAATTATTACAGTTAGTAAGGAGGGGAATAAGAGAAACAAAGGAGAAAGAAATGAGGGGAGAATTTAGGCAAATAAAAAAGTGTTTAGAAAATGCCAACCCACTGTATTTTATCCGAGTCCCTACGATTTTGTGTTATTTCTGTCTGACCTATAAGGGCATTCCAATTTTGGCTCTGTTGCTGAATCACATCCAGCCTCTAGGAGTCTGGGGGGCAGGGGAGAGGACTGCACCAACCAGGGACTAGCACCAGAAACGCTGTGATGCGCAGGCTACAGGAGTGCAGCTGCCATTCTTGATGAGCTCTAGGGTGTAGAAGGTCGGGAGAACAGGCGGGTTCCGTTTTCTGTAGGATCAAGTAGTGAGCCCATGACAGTGGCTGGGCTGCAAGCCACTTCTTAGAAGGATAGAAAGCCAAGGTCATGGCAATAAAGGACCTTTAAAAGCCCCCAACCCCTTCCTGCAGGCCCAGAGGTATGAACTGGATGTTCTGGTGAGCTGACAGCATAAATTCCCTTGGGAGCTTTTATTGGTTGAGCAGTTCTTGCACAGTTCCTTCTGGGAGTACATTCTGCCTAGCTGCATGGAGATACCCCTTTCAGTGGGGGAGAAATAGTGATTCCATTACTCAGTGTAAAAAAGCCTTCAAAATGACAGTTTAAGGCTAAAAATTTAAACCCCCTGAAAATCAGGAAATGAAAAAGTTAAAATTCTTTTAGCTGGATTAAATCACACTTGCTGTGCAGGCTTTATAATACAGGGTACTTTTAAAAGCCTTCCCTGAAAGGTCAACCAAGCACTGCCACTGCTGTGTTTAAAGGAGAGTGTGGTACTTAACTGGGTAGACTTTCCACTTGCAATCTGAATGTTTCATGCCAGCAGGTTTCAGTGCTTACTTGGTAGGTGTAAGTGCTGCACTGCATGTATTAATAAATGGATTTAAAGATTAAAGAAAGCCAACCAACTTGTAGGTAACAAAAAGCCAACTCAAAACAACGGAGAGAAAAGCTTCAAGTATCTACATACCTCTCAGATCTCCCAGATACTCAATCCAGAGAGTTTTATCATTCAAAACCAGCTCTATACATTTCTTCAACTCTGATATAAAATGAAGTCCTTAAGTGGTAACCTGTGTGAGTACCTATCGTTTCTTCAATTTTTATTTTAGAACTGAAAGTGCATATCCATCCACTCTTTTCTCCAGGTGAATATACAGTAGAAAGATGTGTCGTTTAAATTCTGTGCTGGAAGTTCAGACATTGCTAAGTTACGTATGAATTATGACTTCCAGAGTCTTCTCTAAATTTTCCTCTTTCAATGAAGGTAAACAAAAATATACTTTGAAATTAGATTTTTATATTTTAACTGTGAAACCAAAAAAAAAAAAAAGATTTTCTGTTTCTCAAGGGTTCCCTACATCAAAAAGAACCAAGGAAAAAAAAAAAAGAGAGAGAGAGAGGAAGAGGGAGAAAAGTGAACAGAAACTACAGAGTTAACTCCATAGAGTTATATGTAAGATGAACCACAACTTGTGTTTCATCATGAAACTGCTAAGTCACATGAGGATTTTAGGGGGATAAAGGTATTAGGTACATGGAGGCATTATTATTCCTATTAGAGCAAATTAGTTTATTGTGGAAAATATGCCCTTGGGGTAAGATATATTAAATTATATAAGAGGAATGAATGCTATTTGGATGATGCTACATAAAAGCTGTGCTTTTTCCTCATAAGGGAAAGTTTTTTGTGTCAATAGAAATGATGAAGGCAGAGCTATGCAGTCTGTACATGTCATCTGTACAGGACTCAAGGCATAATGGGGGATTTCACAATCCTACCACCCAGCTGTCCCCAAAACTTCAAACAAACATATTTATAAGCCCCCACCTTGCCACGCTGTTGAAGACATACTTCTCATTATGTAGTTAAGCCTTAATGAACCAGATCACCTAGGAAAACAAGGGTGGGTGGAATTTGAAGGAGCACATAGCATCTCGGGAACGTTTTCTATTGACCTCTGTGTCTCTAAACAGAGGAGAATATAAGAAAAGAACTGTGTCCATGACGTGAGGTCCTTTTACAATTTTTTTTGACATGAAAACTATTTTAAAAATCCTTGGGTAATTTCCATGTCTTTTCCAGAATATGGTATAAGGGAGAGTTCATAAAAGTGAGTCCAAACGGGTGCTTCTTTGGTAAATATGCTTAAACAGAGCTGAATGGAGATCATTCATATGAATGTGAAGTTAGGTGACATTACTCAAGAGAGTCGAAATGACCTTTTGGGTGAAGAATAGTTGTTTTGAAAAGGAAGATAGATTAAGAGAGAAATATTTTTTATAAAAGATTAACATAGATACTTTTCTCCTTTATATTAATATCAGTCTTTTAAGGCATCTAGGAAAAGCAAATGAATAATGGGATTAATAGCAGAGAGATATTAATACAAACATTATAAATTAAATTCATTGTTATTGTTGTTACAACACATTGATAATACAGTATTGCATTTGTGTGTATCTCAACAAATAAATTTAATGAACTCAATTATAAGAACAGTTTGTCAACTTATCTCTGAGTAAGTTATCTCTTATAACTGCAAGAGCCTTTTGAAAATGTCCTAAGCTCAAAGATCTGAATTTAGATCTCTTATTTGCTTCTCAAGTCCAATAAAAACATCATGTTCAGCCTATGGACTGCTTCGTAGGTCCACAAGGTCATTTTCTTCTATTCTTCCTGGAAGTCATTGCTAAACTGGGAAAATAGAATCTTTCTTTTAATGCCTGGCATCACTATGCCTGAGAGTATGAAATGGTAACCCAAATTACTGGAACTTGTACCCACCAACAAGGGAAAGCTGTGGATACCAGGAAAATTTGCCCTTTAATTAGTACTGTATCCTATACTTCTCTCTCCAGCTCCACCTCTTTCCCTTTCTCTGATATATGACTTTTCTCTCTTAAACACACACACACACCCTATATACTCTCTAGAAGAAAGCAGCATTTTACATAAGATTTTTATTTTAAAAATGTTCTTTTCTAGTTAAAATTCCATGAAATCCCTGACATATTTTAAGGCACACCAGGAAACTAAGCATAACATTACCAAGATGAGTTCCAGTGAGGTCATAAAGCAGTTAACATTCTTCATATTAGATTTCTAAACCACCATAAATGTATATATGCCTGGATCTATCTTGGTGCTTATATTTTAAACAATCCATGAAAAGTACATCCAGACTGTTACATGTTTGGGGGAAATTAGCACACAGCTAACACAAGGTCAACCTTTGCCATCTGTGCATGCTTACAAATCTCTTTACCCTAAAAGCAGGTAGACTGACCTTAGTTATACAACATTAGGAGAATATCTGCCTCAGTCAATCCAAATTGGAATCTGGACAGAGAAACTATTCAAAATTATCACTGTTTTGTGGCTGATTCTTCCTCTGATCAGCAGTGTAATTCTGGTACAGTTGTACAGTTAGTATACTTTCTGGTACACTTACACAGTTGTATTGGAAACAATGATAACAGAACTTGAGCTAGTTACCTCCTGGAGCTTTCCTGGAGCACTACTTTGAGTTCTTTTCTGCAGTATAATTCAAATTGCTGATCTCAGTTAAACTAGATGCATTCTTTTAAGCTCATGATTTTGTGGTGGGGAATTCATTATTCATCTGACCTTTCAGTAACTCTAAACACAGATTGATTGTTTTACACAGTTCTTTCTTCAGGTCACCTGCCAAATAATGTGTGGCTCTTTGCTTCTTCTCCTCCCACCCAGAGCTCCCTCCTCTCCCCTCTTCTTTTCAGCTACTCCTCCTTGTGTTGCTAGAATGTTATTTGTAAAACAGCAAAAACAGCCTAATCTGTGCCCTCTGTGTGGATTTGGCACTATTGGGGGAAGACAAAAAATTTTTTTATACTGAAATTTAGGTAACTTACAATGTTGTATTAGTTTCAGGTATACAACACAGTGATTCAATATTTTATACATTACCAGTTCATCACAATGATAAGTATAGTTATCACCATAAAGAGTTACTACCATGTTACTCTGTTCCCCATGCTGTACATTATATCCCTGCAACTTATTTAATGACTGAAATTTTGTCATAATTTCCTTCCTTCACCAGTGTTGCCCATTCCCCTACTCATCTACTCTCTGGCAGCCAGCATTTTGTTTTCCCCAAGAAAGAGTCTGTTTCTAGGTCTGTCCATGTTTTGCAAATGGCAAGATTTCCTTCTTTTATGGATGATTAATATTCTACTATATATAATGGAATTTTTATATAAACAGGATATAAGATGTATATATATCTATCAGTGGACATTTAGGTTGCTTCCATACCTTGGGTATTGTGACTAATGCTGCAGTGAACATAGGGGCATATATATCTTTTTGAATAGTGTTTTGGGTTAGTGTTTTTGGGGGAGAAATAGCTTGACACAGAATGGCTGGGTAGAATGATAGTTCTATTTTTAATTTGTTTGAGGAAGCTCCATGTTGCTTCCCACAGTGGCTACCCTTAGGCTTCTTACACCCTAGGTTATGGAGTAAATACACTTTTAACAACTGTTAAAGGTATCTCACAAGGTCTTCCAAAGAGGAACAACTCTCCATCCTAACTAGAACCTGGATATGTGCTAAAAACAGATGACTGAACAAAAACATTGCTATTATTATCATCTTTTCTACAATAATAGTCGTAGAAAATAACAAAGTGTGAATTTCACTGCTTTGTTTGTGGGGATGAAGGTCAGAGTGTCAAACTGCAGATCTTGGGTCCTCAATAATGGGCCACTGTGTCTTGCCTCCTCAATTTCTTTTCCCCTTATAGGAAGGAACAAAATAAAATGTTTTGTGGAAGTTTATATTGAAATGAGGTCAGGTAAACTAATGACTGCTTGGTATTTTATGGCAGGTTTTATAACCTTGGAGTTGCCATAACTTTCAAACGATCATCAATAAAGTTTTATTGCGAAAGGGTCGCCATGTGTCTGAATGCTTTTGCACACAGTAAAGGCCGGCTGCCCCATTGGCTTAGCTCAGCAGCCCCTTTTCACCCCAGTCGTAAAGTCCTCCTCTTTTTATTGAAGGTTGAAAAGTCCTCAAGTCTGCTCTCTCCCATCAGCTGGCGGTTCAAGGACTACATGGAAATTATTTATTCATGATGAAACTGATGTACAGAATAAACAACGTCTAAAATTAGATTTTAAATGGACTTAAGATAAATGGCAGTAGGATGTGTGTTTGTGTGTGTGTGTGTGTGTGTGTGTGTGTGTGTTGGGTGGTGGGGAGGGTGGGGGGCTGTCTTTGAATGCTGTGCCATGGATATCTGCATACCCCAGAGAACAGACATTAAGTAGGTGCTTACAAATGGATAGTGGCTCTCAAAGACAAAATAACTAGTTACTTGAGACTCCTCTGGCCGACCAGAGGATCTTAATGGTTTATGAGACCTCACATGTCGTCTTATTCTGAACTGTCCCAAAGGAGGGAAAAAAGGTTGAACCAGGACTCTTACTTGCGGAACTATCCCCACACACATTCCCAGAAACGCTCCCGAAGGTCGAACCAAGACAATCAAATTCACAGCGTCAGCTCTCAGGTTCAGGTTCAAGTCCGCCACTACCGTGCTTCCTTGTCTGCTATCAACTATTCCGTGGACACGACACCGAGAAAAATGGCCTGGCATTTGGATGAAGAGAGCTGTAAGGAAAAGTTGAAAACGAAGCGTCTGCTGTAACGCGCTCTTCAGACTGCTATTCTCCTTCATACAAGGGGTGAGGGTTGTGACCCTGGGAAAGAGTGGCTGGAGTTTGATCAGAACAGTGTCCGGAGGAGAGGCAAGATGAAACCTGGAAAATTGGCAGCACGCCCTTGTCCCATTCCGGGTCCCTTGTCTAGCAAGCCAGCGGGTGGGAAGGCCCTCGGTTCCATACTTTCGTTACCGACACGTGCAGGTCCTCCACCCCAGCCACCCCCAGTCCGCACGGTTGCTCTGGGGGAGGGAATGGCGAACATCGCCCTCTCCCGGATCTCTGGAAACTCTCCAGCGCTCTGAATCGGCTCCTTCTCAGGCTCGGCGTCCCGCAGGCGCAGCGGCGGGGGACCTCCAGCCCAAAGCGACCGCGAGGGCCGCGAGCCCTCTTCCCGTGAGCCTCGGACGCCAGAGCCTCGGATCCCGGAACCGGGTTCTGAACCGGATCTGCGGAGCTAAGAGGGCCCGAGCCCCTGCTGGAACCCCTAGCTTGGCCGCGGAGAGATGGTGGCCACACGCGTCTTTTCTCCCGGGGAAATGTGCCCCAAAGCTGCTCGGCATTTCGCTCACGGCCGCTGCTGCCGGACCGATGTCTACCTGCGCCTCAAGCGGGAAACTCCGTAGACTTTTAGGACTTAGGAACTGTCTGCTCCGAATCTCTATAAAGATGTTTTTTAATGGTGTTCGCGAGCAGATTTGGGGCTCCCCACGGCAGGTGGATGTCGTGGGGAACTGGTTCCCAGTCACCAACCGAGATGCTCCCACCAGGGCGTAAAGAGCAGCCGTGGCCTAAAAAAAGGACCCTGGGTCATCAGGGCGGGAGCTGGCCCAAGTCGAGGGCTCGCGGGTCCCGGGCCCCTGCGCGCCCTCTGTGCGCTGGAGAGCCGCAGGGTGGGGTTCTGATCGCCACGCGCCAAAGCTCAGGGCGCCGGAGAAGCCGCGCTGCTGGGGTCTGGCCGCAGCACAGGCCCGGGCCACCGACTCTCTCCACCTGGTGTCTGCGCTGCCCGGGTTCCGCTGGGGAAAGGCGGGCGGCTGCGGCGCAGCGGCGGGCTGTGGCGCCACCTCCCGAGGAAACCTCCCAGGAAGTGCGGCTCCTGGAGGGAGAGTGAGGGTCCTCCGCCTCCCAGTCGGCGCGATTTCCCCTAATCACGCGCCAAAATGCCTCCAGAAACGCCTGCGGTAACACTTACTAAGCCATTGGTCAGTGACCTCCGCAAGTGGCGAAAGGCTGGTCCTAGCTCCACGGGATGCTCTACAAAGGCTCACTCAGGCGCCCGGCTCCTGTGCCCCTGCCTGAGGAAGGCATGGAAGGCTGCAGCCTCCCGGGGACGCGACGACCTTCTATCAGCTTCATATAGGACCCTCCTCACGTTTACCAGGGAGAAGGAAATGGCAACCCACTCCAGTATTCTTGCCTGGAGAATCCCATGGACAGAAGAGCCTGCTGGACTAAAGTCCATGGGGTCACAATGGGTCGGACATGACTGAGTAACTAACAAGTCCACCAGAGCCGGGTCCTCAAGACTCCAGCCAGAAGTAATAGGAAGAGATGGCGCAATGTGGGGGTGTTTGTGCCCCCAACCCCACCGCAAGGCTCACACCGGTTACAGTGGGGTCCAGCCGTCGGGAAGAGATCCAGCTCTGCTCACGGGACTCAAGCAGGGCCAGCCAGTCTGCAGTCACTTTCGCACCCTCCCCGAGACTGCCCAGCCTCTCTGCACCACCGCGGAAAAAGAGAAAGCCTTTCCTTTCCACTTCTACCAACTCGGATAGAAAGTTTTGAAAGTAATATTTTTTTAAGAGATTAAGTCACAAGATGGGAACAAAACATTGAGAAAGAGAGAAAGAAGAGTTTTCAGAGTTAGGTTTCTGACGTCAGTTACACACACACACACACACACACACACACACACACACACACGCCTTCCAGGGGCACACTCCTCCTGAGTTCCTTTTTCTAGCTTCATCCTTGACTTATTTTAAAAACATGGGCTTCTCTATTAGTTAGTCCTGGTCACTAGAACAGGACCACACCAGAGTACTGGTAAGTTCTCTTTCAGTTCAGTTCAGTCGCTCAGTCGTGTCGGACTCTTTGCAACCCCATGGACTGCAGCATACCAGGCCTCCCTGTCCATCACCAACTCCGAGAGTTTACTCAAACTCATGTCCACTGAGTCTGTGATGCCATCCAACCACCTCATTCTCTGTCATCCCCTTTTCCTCCTGCCTTCAATTTTCCCAGCATCAGGGTCTTTTCAAATGAGTTAGGTCTTCTAATCAGGTGGCGGAAGTATTGGAGTTTCAGCCTCAGAATCAGCCCTTCCAATGAATACTCAGAACTGATTTCCTTTAAGATGGATTGGTTGGATCTCCTTGCTGTTCAAGGGATTCTCAAGAGTCTTCTCCAACACCACAGTTCAAAAGTATCAATTTCTTTTTACACATGAGCAATTAGCTACTGTATACCCACTGATTAAAATCAACCAAGGATGGCTGTGAAGGGAGAATCTCAAGGTGGAATCCCAGGCTGAATCCTCCTGTCCAGGTTTTCTCTGGTGAGGCTGAATCCTCCTGTCCAGGTTTTCTCTGGTGAGCTGCTCTGGGTCATGTTCTTGGTGTAATGATCTTGCCATCTTACCACTGGCCTTGGGAGGTGTTGCTTCCCTTTTAAAGCTCTGGCCAAGGGGCCCGGATGCCCATCATCATTCATGAAGAATGCCACACATGTATTTAACATAGTTATGGAGCATCGGCTCTGTGTCAGGCCTTGTGCTAGCTCTCAGGAGTACAATGACAAAGAAGAAAGGCAAGGCCTCCTAACCGGACCCTTTGGCTGATAAAATACTGCTCTCAGCTTGGGATTCTCTATAGGGCTGGCTCTTTTCTCCGGAAAAAGTAATTTTTTTTTCTCCAAGTGTCCTCAAATACAATTTTCCTCTTTGTAAGTCAAGAAGAGGGAAGCTGCAAGACAAGTGGATTCTCCAGCCAAGCTGAAACCTAGCTTTCAAATTCCCAAACCCAGTTGGCTGGGCATCTACCACTTGTTTGGATGATTCAGCCAACATGAGGTGGTCTTTCTAATAAGTTTAGTAAGACAAGTGGGCCTTAGGAAGCATCACTATGAACAAAGCTAGTGGAGATGATGGAATTCCAGTTGAGCTATTTCAAATCCTGAACGATGACGCTGTGAAAGTGCTGCACTCAATATGCCAGCACATTTGGAAAACTCAGCAGTGGCCACAGGACTGGAAAAGGTCAGTTTTCATTCCAATCCCAAAGAAAGTCAATGCCAAAGAATGCTCAAACTACCGCACAATTGCACTCATCTCACACACTAGTAAAGTAATGCTCAAAATTCTCCAAGCCAGGCTTCAGCAATACGTGAACTGTGAACTTCCTGATGTTCAAGCTGGTTTTAGAAAAGGCAGAGGAACCAGAGATCAAATTGCCAACATCTGCTGGATCATGGAAAAAGCAAAAGAGTTCCAGAAAAACATCTACTTCTGCTTTATTGACTATGCCAAAGCCTTTGACTGTGTGGATCACAATAAATTGTGGAAAATTCTGAAAGAGATGGGAATACCAGACCACCTGACCTGCCTCCTGAGAAATCTGTATGCAGGTCAGGAAGCAACAGTTAGAACTGGACGTGGAACAACAGACTGGTTCCAAATAGGAAAAGGAGTACGTCAAGGCTGCATATTGTCACCATGCTTATTTAACTTATATGCAGAGTACATCATGAGAAACGCTGGGCTGGAGGAAGCAAAAGCTGGAATCAAAATCACTGGGAGAAATATCAATAACCTCAGATATGCAGATGACACCATCCTTATGGTAGAAAGTGAAGAACTAAAGCGCCTCTTGATGAAAGTGAAAGAGGAGAGTGAAAAAGTTGGCTTAAAGCTCACTCAGCATTCAGAAAACAAAGATCATGGCATCTGGTCCCGTCACTTCATGGGAAATAGATGGGGAAACAGTGGAAACGGTGGCTGACTTTATTTTTCTGTGCTCCAAAATCACTGCAGATGGTGACTGCAGCCATGAAAGTAAAAGATGCTTACTCCTTGGAAGGAAAGTTATGACCAACCTAGATAGCATATTAAAAAGCAAAGACATTACTTTGCCAACAAAGGTCCGTCTAGTCAAGGCTATGGTTTTTCCTGTGGTCATGTATGGATGTGAGAGTTGGACTATAAAGAAAGCTGAGTGCCGAAGAATTGATGCTTTTGAACTGTGGTATTGGAGAAGACTCTCGAGAGTCCCTGGGACTGCAAGGAGGTCCGACCAGTCCATCCTAAAGGAGATCAGTCCTAGGTGTTCATTGAAAGGACTGATGTTGAAGCTGAAACTCCAATACGTTGGCCACCTGACGTGAAGAGCTGACTCATTGGAAAAGACCCTGATGCTGGGGAAGATTGAGGGCAGGAGGAGAAGGGGATGACAGAGGGTGAGATAGTTGGATGGCATCACCGACTCAATGGACATGAGTTTGAGTAAACTCTGGGAGTTGGTGATGGACAGGGAGGCCTGGCGTGCTGCCTTTCATGGGGTCGCAGAGTCAGACACAACTGAGCAACTGAACTGAACTGAAGACAATAATATCAAAGGCAGTGAAATGCCCAGACAGAAAAAGAGATACCCGACGGTGGCCCATAGCTGGTGGCTCATGATATCCTTCTAACGGAGCAGATCCTGCACATACAGGCACCCACTCAGCAGGGCAGGAGCACCTCCCTGCTCCTCTCTCTGCTGTCTTCCCTTCCTTCTTTGCTAGGGCAGAAGACAGTTTCCCCATTCACACAGTGTAAACTTTGGTATCTTACTAGAGATTTTCCACAAGCCCACCCAAACAAATATCCGCAAGAGACCTTCCCGAACCCTTCAACATGGAATTTGGAAAAGCCCCCAAGACTAGCCAAGAGGGAAGGCTACAGACAAGAGGCCACAGCTTTGCTGCAAAGCCTCAGGGAGCAGGAGGGTTGTGGTGAATCTGACTCCAGGCTTCATCCTTTGAACCTTTCCCTGCCTACCTTTTAAGAGACCTCACTTCCTGCCCCCAAATGGAAGCCACAAGCCGCGAGCCCTTGCAAGGTCAGTAAGCATAATTTTTTTTTTGATAAAGATACTGGAATGAGGGAATGCTTACATCTGACATTTGCACATTTTGCAGTGAATGCTTACATCTGATATTTGCACATTTTGCAGTTTTGTAAAGCACATTTATGGAGAAAGAAATGGCAGCCCACTCCAGTGTTCTTGCCTGGAGAATCCCAGGGATGGGGGAGCCTGGTGGGCTGCCGTCTATGGGGTGGCACAGAGTAGGACACGACTGAAGTGACTTAGCAGCAAAGCACTTTTACATGATTTATTTCATTTATTAACCATGATACGCTTTGATAATCTGCATATGGGAAATTTGAGGCTCAGAGAAACACTGCAATTTTTATCGAGAATGGAAGGTAGCAGAGTCAGTACAGCGATAGATTCATATTCAATAAGGCATTTGATGAAATTCTGTGTGGCAGCCCTGGAGGCTAAGATAGAGAAATATAATTGGTTGAATGTATCATTCATTCATTCTGCAAAACAAAAGAGTTTTTGTTTTAAGCATATTCTATATGTGAGGAGCTGGATTTGTATGTCAGGAGCTGGACTCAGTACTGGAAACACAAAGACAGAGACGACCCTGTCCTTAGGGAGCTCACAGTTAAGTGAGGAAAGAGACATGTCAGCATATAATGGGCAATAATAATGCTGTCGTTGAGTTAGACACAAAATGCTATGGGAATGCCGGAAGGCACCAGAGCTGATCTTCAGGCCTGTTGGCATGCTCTCATATTTATTAAAAACACGACACATAGAAAGAATAGGAAATTTGAAAGAAGACACAATCTCTATATAAAAATACTTTACATTGACAGGAATAATTGACTATGACTAAGATTAACAAATGTAACTATAAAATTCTATGTTCAGATGCAAAATAATTGGACGGATGTATGAAGGGATTGTCAAGGATGGCAGCATAGTTAAACTCAGGGTCATATTAACTGTTAGTTACAAGCTTGACATGAACCCATGATTTAATGTTTTTGGCTCATGCTGAAGAAGTAGAGTATTCAGCATAAGGTCGATTATTCTGCTCCAGTGGGGTTGGAACATATCTCAGTTCTGGTCTCCACACAGCTAAGAGGGAGGTTGACCTGGCAGTGTCTGTGCACAGGAGACTCCTGGAGTGGTGAGAGGCCCTAAACCAAGTCTAGTAATGGTTGATGGAAATGGGGTTATTGATAGAGACCAGAAGACCGAGGGAAGAGAGCATCAGTTCAGTTCAGTTCAGTTCAGTAGCTCAGTCGTGTCCGACTCTTTGCGACCCCATGAATCGCAGCACGCCAGGCCTCCCTGTCCATCACCAACTCCCGGAGTTCACTCAGACTCGCGACCATCGAGTCCATGATGCCATCCAGCCATCTCATTCTCTGTCGTCCCCTTCTTCTCCTGCCCCCAATCCCTCCCAGCATCAGAGTCTTTTCCAATGAGTCAACTCTTCGCATGAGGTGGCCAAAGTACTGGAGTTTCAGCTTTAACATCATTCCTTCCAAAGAAATCCCAGGGTTGATCTCCTTCAGAATGGACTGGTTGGATCTCCTTGCAATCCAAGGGACTCTCAAGAGTCTTCTCCAGCACCACAGTTCAAAAGCATCAGTTCTTCGGTGCTCAGCCTTCTTCACAGTCCAACTCACATCCATACATAACCACTGAAAAACCATAGCCTTGACTAGACAGACCTTAGTCGGCAAAGTAATGTCTCTGCTTTTGAATATGCTATCTAGGTTGGTCATAACTTTTCTTCCAAGGAGCAAGTGTCTTTTAATTTCATGGCTGCAGTCACCATCCACAGTGATGTTGGAGCCCAAGAAAATAAAATCTGTCCCTGTTTCCACTTTTTCCTATTGATTTGCCATGAAGTGATGCCATGGTCCATGATGTTAGTTTTTGCATGTTGAGTTTTAAATCAGCTTTTTACTCTCCTCTTTCACCCCCATCAAGAGGCTCTTTAGTTTCTCTTTGCTTTCTGCCATTAAAGTATATGCCATCTGCATTTCTGAGGTTGTTGATATTTCTCCCAGCAATCTTGATTCCAAGTTGTGAGTCATCCAGCCCAGCATTTCGTATGATGTACTCTGCATGTAAGTTAAATAAGCAGGGTGACAACATACAGCCTTGACGTACTCCTTTCTCAATTTTGAACCAGTCCATTGTTCCATGTCCAGTTCTAACTGTTGCTTCTTGTCCTGCATACAGATTTCTCAGGAGACAGGTAAGGTGGTTTGGTATTACCATCTCTTTAAGAATTTTCCAGTTTGTTGTGATCCACACCATCAAAGGCTTTAGTGTAGTCAATGAAGCAGATGTTTTTTCTTTTTTTTAATTCTCTTGCTTTTTCTATGATCCAATGAATGCTGGCAATTTGATATCTGGTTCTTTTCTAAATCCAGCTTGTACGTCTGGAAATTCTCAGTTCACATACTGCTGAAGTCTAGCTTGAAGGATTTTTAGCATTACCTTGCTAGCACATGAACTGAGTGCAATAGGGTGACAGATGAAGTCAATTAATTTGACTATTAGTTAGGATCATCAATGTAAGTAAAGATGCATGATTCAGATTTTTAATTTCACCCAGCACTCACCTGTTTGGAAAGGAAATTTTATTGTCATTAAATTTTTTTCTTCATAAAGGATGTTAACTAAAGAATAGGTAAATGGCCTTCCTGGCCCTTATTAGGCATTCTAGCTCCTTGATACTGGAGGACATATCATTATGTAGGTTCTTCCTGAGAATGGAAGAAACATAGGGAAGGTCTCAGTTTTCGTTTGATTTTAGCTGTGATTTCAACCTATAAGTAGTGGTCCCAAGCATACATAGGTCCTTTAGGAAAAGATTGTTTAGGTTTGGCTTTGTTATCTGTTAATTCAGTGTATTAAACCATTTTCAAAGGGACAACTTGCATCTTGTATAAAAAAGATAGCAATAAATGCTGGTTGTGGAACCACAGAAGAACTAAGTGGCCCTAGGGTTCTAGAGAATTCAGTCTGTAAACCACAGGCCTATTTTACTCCAGATATTATGGCCATATGCCCTGACCAAACCACAGTATGAAATTCAGGTTGGGTGAAATGAACTTCTAGCTCTTCTTAAACCCCCACCTGTCTATTGTATACTCGTATGTTGCTACTTTCTCTATACTGGTCTTTATTCAGAGTTTTAGCAAATAATATCCGTCTTAACCAAATACATTTTAGTTGGCCAGTAGATCTTGGGGGCTTGCTAGTTCTTATGCTTATGAAGTCGGAGGAGGGGTGATGAGGAATGTTCCTCAGTTGCCAAGGAATGCCTAATCCCTGATTTACTTAATTTCTCCATCATACCAAAGTCAAGAAATGTGTCAGACATCAGCTCCCTCACTGTCTGTCTCCTAAAGCAATACCATTTTCTTTTTATTGAGCATCTTAAAATGCTTGTGGGTTAACATTACAGTTGAAGGAGAGAAAGAAAAGACATCAGTAGCTCCATTTTGCTGAGGATGAAGTATATTATTGTCCTCTCCCTCCCATCTTCTTAAATGCACAGAATTAATTATCAAAATAATTGCTTAGGTGCTGTTTAACTATCTCAGCAATGAGAAGGCACACAGTAATAAAAGCTAGTAAAACAGTAATAAAAGCTAATGTAATTAGGATGTCCCCTGTGCCAGGCATTGTGCTAAGCACATAACATTTCTTATTTAATCCTCACAACAAAGCCATGAGGGACAGACTCTGATGAACTTCTTGCTGTAAAAGAGGAAACTCACATGCAGGAAAGCTAAGTAACTCATTTGAGGTGACCTAGGTGTTACACAGTAGACTAATAATTCAAAGCGTCCTCATCACCAGGTGAAGTTACCTTGTTTATTACTCTTGACTGATGCTGGCATCATGGAGAGATGGAAAGCAAAGAAGTGCACCTTGTTTCTTAGCTATCATTTTATTTTTATTTAAAAATTTATTGTTGTTAAAAAATATTTTTGCAGAGTTCATATTTTTTTCAGCTGGTTTCAATTACTCAGAATAGAGGACGCATTCTATCATATGTAATTCTGTTCAGAGAGTGTTGGATGTGATGAAATAATATCCAGGCTGATCACATTTTGTATCTGTTTTCTGTCTCAGCAATCATCACAGAGTGTCAGTGGTCTTCAGACAGCCAAACCGCTTATTCTTCTGAATCCTAAAATCTGTGCCTTTGGTTTATTACTAACGGGAATAAGAGCAATAATAGATAACACTGATGCAGTACTTACCTTATGCCAGGCACAACTCTGAGCACTTTATGTATTTAATCCTGAGAAAACCTACACAGTAGGGATTATCATTATTTAGTCCCATTTTACAGGTGAGAAAACAGAGGTGATAAAGATCAAATAGCTTAAGTTCACATAAGATACATTTTGGCACTTTAGGGATAGACCCAATTGTGTGTGGTGGGCTCAAGAGAGAGAGTTATTACATTTTTAGAAATTAAATGAGGCAATTGATAAACTCAGCCATTATTTCAACCAAATTATATAAATTTAAAATTAAAGCATTTAAAAACAGGTAATAAATGTTTAATATTTATTAATTTCTAATTATATTTTTGTATTTTACTATTATCACTGTTTGGGTGGTTATTTGTGTCTTTTATGCACATATGGTAGGAATACCATATAATAATTTATGTTAAGATAATGGTGTGCTACCATTTACCTCTTTCTAACTCTGTGTTCAGTGACATCATGGTAGTAGCTTTAAATTTGCTATGGTGGGGTATCTGCACTACAGAAACCAGCAATTGGTTCAAACAGGGCTTTTCATCCCCCAGAGAGCCAGGTCTATATTATTAAGTAGACCTCTAGGCCCAACGCTATAAGCACAGAACCTGAGAAATTGATGGAGAGATGAAGTAAAATAATATTTTAGAAGTGTGGTTTCCAGTGACTGACTCCCTGATTTGAATCATAGCTTGATCACTTATTGGCTGTTAAAAGAAAAAAAAAAAGCTAATTCATCGCCTCAGCATTTTGAAGTCCTATTCTGTGCTAGAAGCTAGGCAGGGTAAAAGTTAAATTAAGGTAGTTTAAAAACCATTTTACAGTCCACAAGATAGAAAAAAACTTACAGTTGACAATTAACTACACCCTTTAATTTTTAAATGCCAGTAGTTGCAAAATCTCTACTAAATCTTCCCTATTTTAGAAGTATTTAAGTGGCAAAAACTTCAGGTTTTAAATTAGAGTTGTGTATAACATAATTTCTTGATGGCTACAATAGAGTGTCTTCTTGAAAAAGAAGAAAGAGCCATCCAAACATGTGACTGTGTTGGTTTACTTATTGATCTAATTCGTTCATTCTTTCTCCTGTGTGCAGGTGTAAGAGGGCAAAGAGAAGGACTTGACAAATGCCTGTTAGTCAAGGTCTTACAGCACATGGAAGGAACAGCCATGCAAACAGCTAATTACAAATAATAGAATGATGAGTGCAAACCTTTAGGATAATAAAGAATGCCAAGTTTACCCTGAAGAGAGAGACAATACACTAAACATTCTATGAGAAGCTATAGAAAGACATGATTAGTTCTGACAGGATAAAATCAAAGGAGTCTATACATTAAGGATATTCTCACATTTAAGTATTTGTTGGTTACGTATCATTGTGGCAGAATCTTATGACTGTTCTTAAGGGAAGGGTGCGTGTGAAGGGGCGTGCACTTCTTGGGGTTTTCATTCATTTTTGTTTTGTTTTGTATTCTTTACTAAGAGAAGTAAATCAAGCACAATGTAAGATACCCAGTCTGTAAGTGATCATGAACTGTGTGGGGTTCATCGTAAATAGGTTTGGGCTTGGGATTTAAGAGAGCCGGATACAGGTCTGGATTTTGTCACCAATTACTTTGGGAAACCACATTCTCTCTCTGGATCATCTGTAAAATCTGAGGCTTAAATAAATGATCCATAAGGACCCTCTAAGCTCAAATGCCTTGAGATTATCTTGGGAGAAAAATGGGGGAAAGGAGATGTTTTGAAAGACATTTTTATCCTGTAAGGTCCCTAGATTTGACTACTAATGTTGAGAATGGAGGAAAATATGGAGATGTTGGCAATCAGGGTTACTATACAGGCTATTGCTTAGGTGTTCCATCAAAAATCTTTTTTTGGATCTGGTTGTAATAGCCTGAATCAGGATGCACCTGAATCATGCTAAGACAGGCACACTATAAAAGAATCCAATGGTTAGCTGTATTTCAACTAGGTCCTAATTCTTTGGAACTGTGCATTACATTTGTACAGGAAGGCTACAGTATGAGTTCTTCTCTAAATGCAAGGATTTGGAAAACCTGCCTATTAAGTTATTTTCTCTTATTATTGCTTTTCTCCTATAGAATGACTATTTTCACTTAGACCTCAATTTTCTTAAAACTTTAAATTCATTCCTATCCTTTCTGTCCCTTCCAGCCTCCCACCATCCAGCACACATCTCCCAGGACTTATGATGTGTTGCTGGTTTCAGCTATGGGGCTTTACTTACACACTTTCCCAGAAGACCAAACACTTGTGTGAACAATATAAAAGGTTGCCGATTGCTCTTGTGATCTTCCCCCTTTTCTCCCCATGTGGAACTCTTATTGGTTTCAAAGAGTTATAAACACACCATTGTTCTTTGTGTCTTTTGTGAATACCTGAGAAAGAGCTGTTTTAAAAAAGTACACCCTTAACATCTCTGGTGTTGGAAATGCTTAGGGGTCAGAGTCAAGCATGGGTGCACATGTGTAGCTCACACTGTGAGATGAGAAAGGCCTCTTACTAAGTCTCACGTCCCATTCAGAACTAGTGCTGTTTTCTCTGACAGAGGAAGCCTTAAGGTTTCCATCAGCTATTTGTCAGACACAGCACAGAGATGTTAAAGTCCACCTTAACTTGGGTGCACTGTTATAATCTGAGGCATGAATGTGCTGTGTCTTGACCTGCAGATATTCATTCATTTCCCATGGTGAAGTTGAGAAATTAAAAACACAAGGTGTGCACATGACGTCTGAGTCTACCTAGACCAGTGTGAATTTGGAAGAATCCCAGTGGTGTGACTCACCACTTTAATTCTCCATCTTACTATCTATATAGCCTTTGTATTTCCAAGAGTAAAATTGTTGATAGAGAGGAGGGGAGATATGGAGTGGAGGAGCCATTATGTTGTTTATGAGTTAGATATTGATAGAGGACAAAGGGAATCCAAGATCCAGGCTCAGGCAACAGAGACTGAAATTCTAAAATCAAGTCTCATTATTACAAAAGCAGTACATATGGTAACAAATTAGAAAATGAAAATAAACATAGATTTAAAAATTAAAACACTATGTATAAAGTAGATAAGCAACAAGAATTTACTGTATCACACTGGGAACAATATTCAACATCTTGTGATAACCTACAATGAAAATAACCTGAAACATATTATTATACATATATGATATATATATAATGTTTTAATAACATTATACAAAACATGTTTTAACAATGTATTATAGATATAATTATCTAATAATGTATTATATATATAATATGTTATTATACTTCGATTAACAAAAATACTATACTTCAATGAACAAAAATTAAAACATTCCTACCAGAGAGAACCACTATCAGTTTTCAGTGGTTGATATCAATGTGCAGTATATATTCTTCCAGATCTTTCTCTGTATGTCTATGTGCATGTGTTTGCTAAACGAGATCACACTGCACTTGCTGTTTTAGCCAACAACCTCTGCCTTCCTGGGCTTCCCAGGTGGCTCCGTGGTAAAGAACCCGCCTGCCTATGCAGGAGACACAGCTGGCTTCGATTCCCAGGTCTGGAAGATCCCCTGCAGGAGGAAAGGGCAACTCGCTCCAGTATTCTTACCAGAAGAATTCCATGGAGAGAAGGAGCCTGGTGGGGCTCCTTGGGGCTGCAAAGAATCGGACACGGCTGAGTGACTGAGCACACACACATTTCAAACGTAAATATAAATGTGATCCCAATTATATCAGCAGGCTGGTAACATTTGGGTTACACCTGGAAAGATGTTCAAGATATATAACCATAAGCTGGTGCATGCCCATGTTTTGTTTTGTTTTTTTTCACACCACATAGGCATATTTAAAATAAAAAGTAAAATTGCCCTTTCCTTAATCCCCAGTGTCCTCCTATTCTACTAACAATTTCTGTTTCTGCTTCTAACAGTTTTCACTTTAATTTAAAAATATATAATTATTCTTCTATTTCTTATTTTTATCAAATTCAGGCATATACACTGCTTCAAGGTAAAAATTGTGAGGAATCTGTAACTTGAATGTCTTCTCAGCTCTCCTATTCAACTATTTTTAAATTGCATTAGTATTTATGCAATTTGTTGTTGTTGTTCAGTTGCTAAGTTGTGTCCAACTCTTTCTAACCCCATGGATTGCAGCACACCAGACTTTCCTGTCTTTCACTGTCTCCTGGACTTTACTCAAATTCATGACCACTGAGTTGGTGATACTATCTAACCATCTCATCCTCTGCCACTCACTTCTCCTCCTGCCTTCAATCTTTCCCAGCATCAGGATCTTTTCCAATGAGTCAGCTGTTTGCATTAGGTAGCCAGAATATTGGAGCTTCAGCTTCAGCATCAATCCTTTCAATGAATATTCAGGGTTGATTTTCTTTAGGATTGATCGGTTTGATCTCCTTGCAGTCCAAATGACTCTCAAGAGTCTTCTCCAGCACTGCAATTCAAAAGCGTGAAATTTTTGGCATTCAGCCTACTTTATGGTCCAACTCTCACATTCATACACGACTATTGAAAAAAACCATAGCTTTGACTATATGGACCTTTGTCAGCAGAGTGAAGCTCTTAAACCATAGTTTAGTCTTATGTCCTTTTTCAGAAGGTTGATTATACTATACTATTAAAACCAATGTGAAACATTTATAAAATTAATACCTGAGTACAAATCCCTCTGGGCATCCCTGGTGGCTCAGCAGTAAAATATCCAATGCAGGAGATGAAGGTTCAATCCTTGGGTCAGAAAGATCCTCTAGAGAAGGAAATGGCACTCAGTATTCTTGCCTGGGAAATCCCATGGACAGAGGAGCCTGGCAAACTACAGTCCATGGGGTTGCAAAAGGGTTAGAAACGACTTAGCGACAAAACCACCACCACCACCACCAATCTCTCTGGAGATGTAAATGTAATCCTCAATTTTGAACATTTTTGTCCCTCAAACAAGAACCTTCTACACACCCTCGTCTAAGGGCTCACCTTTAATTTTCTTTTTCATGTCTGTAAACCTCCTTGGGTCATATCAGGTAGCTGCAGCTTCTTATATCTCATGCTTTCTTCTTTCTTGGCTTATTTTTAGATTTTGCTGGGTTACCTCAGAAGTAACTTTTTCTTCCTGGCTGTGTGATTACTAAACATACTGAATTCTTACACAGTAGCAAGTGCTTTTCTCTAGTCCTCACACTTGAAATGTGGCTGAGTGTAGAAAAGCTAGGTTTGAAATAGTTTCCCTGAGGACTTTGGAGACACTCCAACCCTTGCTGTCTGGAGCTCCCGGATGCTAGTATGAGTCTGCAATTGGGCTGAGTCTGCGATTGTTCCCTGACAATTGCCACAGGCAGGTGGGCTTTTCTGCAGGGTGGAGGCCTTCAGAGTTATCCACTCCCGGGTGGCTCTGCCTCTTTGTTGACCTGCTGTGGAAGTACAGATCTATCTCCAGCTTGATGGTGCATTTGTTAGCCCCCAGTAGCCCCTCCAGACATACTCCCTCCTCTGAAAGACAGAAGCGGCCTCATAAGCCATTCTATTTAGAGAAGGGAAGAAAGCAAGCCCCACCACCCAAGCTGTCCCAAATTCAGTTCATTAACATCCCAGACGAACTTGTCAATTTCAAATTAGAATCATCTAAGGGACTCCTCCTTTGTGTCTGAATTTGGGCTTTTGTTGCCTCTAGGGTAACTTACCATTTGCCTTTTCTATTGATTAGAACACTCCAAACTACTGAAGACCCTTGGTCTTATTTTCTTGTTTTTCATTGCTGTAATGGTTTGAATTTTAAAAAGAACCTTTTTATCGTTTCAGTGGGGCCTCTGGGGACAGAGAGGGTCGATGTGTGTAGAAATGCAAGACATGTGTTAACTGAAACATACTGAACAGTGTGTGCATACATGCACACACATACAGAGAAGTATTGGAATAATAGTTTTGTAGTTGAAACTTAACAGTGGGCATTCAGTAGTAGGAAAATGCTTATTTATTTAAATAAATTTAAAAATAAATGCTTATTAATTTTTATTAATTTTTTGTACAGTGAGCATGGTTTCCTTCTGGAATGATAAAGAAAGTGAGGGGTGTGTGTGTGTGTGTTAAAGAAGGAAATGATCGTTTTGTCATATACAGAGAGGGAGCAAGGGTATAAACCTACACAGGAATGGTGGTTTTCCGCTGGTGTGTAACTGTCCTTTTCCTCCCCTACAGTGCGGTGCAAGCTGATTGCATGAGTCCTCCGATGCTCAGTCATGTTTGACTCTGCAACCCTATGGACTGTAGCCCACCAGGCTCCTTTGTCCATTGAATTTTCCAGGCAAGAATACTGGCTACTGCTAAGTCCCTTCAGTCGTGTCCGACTCTGTGCGACCCCATAGACGGCAGCCCACCAGCTCCCCGTCCCTGGGATTCTCCAGGCAAGAACACTGGAGTGGGTTGCCATTTCCTTCTCCAATGCATGAAACTGAAAAGTGAAAGTGAAGTCGCTCAGTCGTGTCCGACTCCTAGAGACCCCATGGACTGCAGCCTTCCAGGCTCCGCCGTCCATGGGGTTTTCCAGGCAAGAGTACTGGAGTGGATCGCCATTTCCTTTTCCCACGGATCTTTCCAACCCACGGCCGGAACCTGCGTCTCTTGCGTCTTGTACGTCTGATGGGTCTCCTGCTTTGCAGGCAAATATTTTACCGTTGGCCCATCAGAGAAGCCCTCTCTAGCTGATTACAGGTATGTTAACTTTACATCAGAATCAAATCAAGAATATGAAATATTTACTCTGTACAGTGCTCGGCAATGCAGCCTAAAGGGGCTGTTCCAGATGAGGGAGGACCTCAGGAGGAAAGAGCAGCAAAGCAGCAAGGTCCAGCCTGCTTTGTACTAGAGGGTCCCCCAAGAGACCGAGTGAGTTCTGGGCCTCTTTCCAGGTGTTCTAATTTCTGAGACTATAAATGTCATGTTACCCATTTAATAGGATTCCAAAAGGGCTTCTTGGCAGAAAAATATGGGAACTACTGTGGCAGATCAACTACAAAGACAAACCAGTTTATTGGTTCAGGCTTCAGAAGAAACACTAAATGAAACTAAAATTTGCTGTAAGAAAAATGTGATAAATCTAGTATTACTTAAAAGCTTCTAAAGCATTGGCGAGTAATGATAATAAGTTGCATACCTCTTCCACATGCACAGCTTCTGCCCTGCGACTTCAAAAGGCTCTTCAAGGCTCTTGAAGTCCAGGGAGAGATGCACTACTCTGCTCAGGAGATATTTATGGGGCTGTTATGGCGCCTAGGATGTTCCTGTTATACTCACCATTCGAAGCTCCAGGTTTGCAGGACCACAGAAAATGAAAGACTTGAGACATTTTAAAATGGGATGTGCTTTTCCCTATAACACAGATGACTGGGTTTGCACTGTTGTCATTCAATTTTGAACTCGGCATTAATTCTGCTTTCAGGATGCCTCACCCACGTTTAATACAGAGAGGCCAAAGTGGAAAGGGCCTTTGAGCAGCCTTAAGTGGAGTAGCAATCTGGTAACTATATGATTTATTTCATAAATGTCACCAGACAAAGAAAAACATGTAGAACTTTCACAGTGGAGCTTAGCAAGTAAATGAAATTGGATGATAACCTGGTGTGGAGCAGAGAGGGCCCTCCCTTCTGTACATCAAGTCTGGGGGATCCTCACAGCCACGCTCTCTGACAAAAGGTCAGGGAGGGGCTGTGCTGCTGGGGGAGCAATGTACAAAATGCGCAGAGGTGGTGGGCGAAGGAGGAAGTGGTGACATTGTCATGGTAGGGGGAGCTCTGCCTAGTGTGTGACCACAGCAGGCCTGTCTCACTCTGCTCTCAGCCTGCGATAGTGCAGGAAAAAAATCCACAAGGAACACAATTTTGAACACTGAAAAGGTTGAGTAAGATCAGGATATTTAAAGAACACTTCTGGGGAACTTCTAAGTTTACGAAGAGATAAGCCATCAAGATAAGTCTTGTCTTTTCCCAAGACTATTGGTGCTTCTGCTTTAAATTCTGAGAGTAGTCAGTGATTTCAGACATTAAAAAGAGAGACCCTTGGGGTGGAAGTAATGAACGCTGAGATGGTTTGATATTTATCAGGCAGGGAGACTACTGACGGCAGCTGCGTCCATAAATATAGGTGGATAATTTGTGGAGACTGTGGAAGTAAAGGCAAACTCTTCCACTGTGTCACTCTCTCAAAACCTGAATGCTATTTTGATATGATTCTCCTGGAAGCTGCTTCACACAAGTAACAATAATGACATGTATTCTTTGTATTCTTTTTGATAATTATCCAAGTCTTAGATTCTAAGGCAAAACATCTCAAACTTTAATGACCATAAGATAACTGGAGATCTTGTTAAAATGTACATTACTTTTTGAAAAATGAGAGAGGAAAAAAAAAGAAAAATGAAGTATAATTGATTTACTGATATTGGTTTCAGGTGTACAATGTAGTGATTCACAAATTTTAAAGATTATACTCCACTTAAAGTTATTATAAAATATTGGCTATATTCTCTATGCAGTATAATATATCCTTGTAACTTATTTATTTTATACATAGTCGTTGGTACCTTTTAATCTTCTACCCTATCTTGCCCCTCCTCCTTCCCCTTTCCCCACTGGTAATCACTAGTTTGTTCCCTGGGAGTTTGTTTTGTTGTTTTCATTCATTTATTTTCTTAGATTCCACATATCAGTGGAATAGCATACACTATTTGTCTTCCTCTAATTCCACTAAGCATAATACCCTCTAGATCCATCCATGTTGTTGCAAATGGCAAATTTCATTCTTTTTTGAATATCTGAGTAGTATTCCATTGTACATATACCACATCTTCTTTATCCATTCATTTGCTGGTAGACATTTAGGTTGCTTCCTTCTCTTGGCTACTGTCACTAATGCTACTATGAACAGTGGAGTACGTGCATCTTTTTGAATTAATGTTTTCACTTCCTTGAGATATATACCCAGCTGAGGGATTGTTGAGTCATATGGTAGTACTGTATTTAGTTTCTTGAGTCATCTCCATATGGTTTTCCATAGTTAACCAATTTACATTCCCACCAGCAGTGTGTGAGGGTTCCCTTTTCTCTACATCCTTATCAATATTTGTTATTTGTACACCTTTTGATGGTAGCCATTCTGACAGGTGTGAAGTGATATCTCCTTTTGATTTGCATTTCTCTGATGATTAGCAGTGTTGATCATGTTTTCATGTGCTTGTTGGCCATCTGTATGTCTTCTTTGGAGAACTGTTTATTCAGGTCTTCTGCCCATTTTTTAATCGTTTTCTTTTAGATAAAATGTAGATTCTAAATCATTAAGTCTGAGGTGGAGTCAGACCTACTGCAGTTCTAACAAGCTCCCAGGTGATGCCAGTACTGCTGGTGAGAGGACTACACGTGGAGTCGTGACCACGTAAGACAATGCAAATTACCCTGTTTCAGCAGCCAGTCAGTCCTAGGTAAGCAAAGACATACGTATGTCTAGTTTAAATATCCAGACTCAAAAAATGCTTTACTAATTTTGATCTACTGAGTCAGAAGGCATTTGTGGAAGAATTTGACTACGTTTATCCTCCCGCCCACAACTTTGCAACCATACCAAAGCTGGATACAGTGCTAGAAGCACCCAGGTTTCCTCAATTACCCAGTTCAAGCCTAGCACCCATGACTTTAATGAAATCTTATCACAAAGAAGTGAGTTTGGAAACTTTCTTTCCTATGTTCTTTCCCCACACCAAATTTAACTCAAGCAATTAGGAACGTATTTCCACCTCAATGAGTTTGGTAATATATTTTGTGTATCAGGTGAGAGAAAAAAATGAGGATAATGCTGGCTGTAAGATCGGTCTGTATATGCACATGTTTGTGGAAGATTTTCGTTTCTTTTCTTTTGTTATATAATTAACCTTTTGATTATTTAGTATTTTATTTTCTATAAGTCCAGGTGTTAAGCCATTTCAATCTTACATATGCTAAAAATCATGGGCCATTTCTTATAAACTCATATTGCTATTATTATACCTAACAAAAATCATCAGTATTTCTGTGGTATCATCCAAAACTCAGACAGTGTTCAAATTTCCACAGTTATTTCAGAAACTCTGTTACAGGTGCCTATTTAAAGTCTACATGTGATTTGGTTGTTATATCTCTCAGGTATCTTTTAATATCCCCTTCTTTTTTTTTCTTCATGCCATTGACTTGATAAAGAAATCAGATCCATTGTCCAATAGTCTGATCTGTTAGATTTGGAATAAAGGCACCTACCCACTTAAGAGAATGCCTTTGAAGCACATAGACCCTGATTTCCTATTGATGGAAAAACAGGGGTACAAAGACTTTGACTGATGTAACTTTAAAGATCTGAAACCAAAGCCTCATCTCCTAATTTCTCATCTAGTTATTTTTCTACGAAATATTCTTGACTCTGTGTTAAAGTATATGTATGGTGAGATATTGTAAATATTTGTGGTTTAAAAATGTGGTCTTCTACTTTGCAAGTCATTTGCTTAAGAAACTTGACTAAAGTCTTATGAGGATAAGATCAGGTCTTATTCACCATAATATTTGTTGAGTGTGGCAGAACCTGGTGTTGTTTAATGCTCAAGAATGATGTCTGTTGAATAAGTGAATGAATGAATGAGCATGTGTTGTGTTTCACCAAAGTGTAATGAAGCCTTGAGTTTGAGTAGCGCTTTATCCTCTACAAATCTCTAGTGGCTCTCATTTGTTTATACAACAACCACATAAGACAAATATTGCAACCCCCCATTTAACAGAGAGATGGACAGAATCTTATTAGGTCTACGTAAGGTATAAATCGGAGAAGGCAATGGCACACCACTCCAGTACTCTTGCCTAGAAAATTCCATGGATGGAGGAGCCTGGTGGGCTGCAGTCCATGGGGTCACTGAGAGTTGGACACGACTCAGTGACTTCACTTTCACTTTTCACTTTCATGCATTGGAGAAGGAAATGGCAACCCACTCCAGTGTTCTTGCCTGGAGAATCCCAGGGACGGCAGAGCCTGCTGAGCTGCTGTCTGTGGGGTCGCACAGAGTCAGACACGACTGAAGCAACTTAGCAGCAGCAACAGCAGCAAGCTATAAATAAAAGTGAAACTGGGTTCCAGATATTGATGAAATAAAAACTTTTCTTTTGTCAGCTGCCTCTTTATACAATATCACCCACTCTGGTAGGGCAAATACACAGAATACTTTGCAACTTGCAAAGCCTTTTAGCCCCCTTGGTCTCTTCAGCAAGCATCCAAAATAGAAGCAGTTATGACAAAATTGTAGATGAGGTAACTAAGCCTAAGCCACGTGACTACTAACAGGAAAAGCCTAACTGGATCCCCGATTTTCTGACATCAACTTCAGTTTGTTTCTACGTTACAGCAGATTACACCCCTCCCCTGTCTGTCCACTGCCTTATTTCACTGAAGACACAAGACCGTCATCTTTTATAGCTCCCTGAGTACATCACTATTCATACCTTTCTGGGTGGCCAAGATGTGCTATGGACTTGTTCATTTGTCACGTCTTCCTCCTATTTATCATTCTAACCAGTTTCTATTATTGCCCTATTACCTCTCTTGATACAGAAGCGGAGTTTTCTCCTTTATGTACCTAATTCTATCCTCTTAAGTAGATGAGGCCCAACAGCTGACTGCCCAGACACTGAACTGGTCAGTTTTCAGATGCCCTTATTTCTAACAGGAATCCAGAAATGAATGAACTAGAGTGTTTTGCTGTTTGTTTGGTGTAACTTACTTACTTAAAGTATTATGCATTTAAGGTGAGTAGCTGCTTGGGGGACTGATATAAAATAATTAATATTCCCAAAACAAAATAAAGGGGGAAAGTAGCATTAACAAACAGTTTTCTTTTGTTATATAATTAACCTTTAACCACGTAGATGTTAATAAGGTGGTGAAAACCTGGCCGTTTGGAGAATACATCCATCACATCGGGCATCTACTTACACACACACCCCTCCCTTTTATTTTTCCTTCCAGTGAAACCAACTGCTCACCAGTCATTTAAGATTTTTTTTTTTCAGGGCTCATTTTTAAGAGATTCTGTTTAAAGGGTTTGGATACATGTACTTCTTCAATTTGATCTTGAACTCAGGTCTCAGTAATATGAGAATATAGGATTTGGGGCACCTACCCCCACAACACCTTTAGAAAATTACTTTGAAACATTTGGAAATTTTGCGTCGGTGGGTGGATGGGGGTGGGTGGGAGCAGTTTTATTATGCACGTCCTTTTATGGGTTGTGGCCAGATATTTTCAATGTGCTATTATCCTAGTTTTATGGAGTTCTTGGACCCTGTTGGTATAAACATCTGGGAATAAGTGGTTGAGTGCATGCTGTATGCTGTTGTGCCTGGGAAGAAATACATTTGTGTTGCATTTAAATTTTAATGAATTATTCACAAGGGAAGTAATAACTTAAGTATACTAACTACACATAAGCCAAAATGAGGGATTTTTTAAAAAGATTTTCTACTGGCTAACATACAAATGTTTCTTTGGGTATTATCTATGTGCATATAATTAAATCATACAGATTCTTGTCTTCACAAATGCCAGGTCTACCTGGAGCTTTGGAGAAGGAGGCTAATTAGTAAATGAAGGAAAGATTCTGCCATTTATGTACTTTCAGTGGGTAGACTGGGATGGAACTTGAAATTGAATTTCATGGTACTCACTCTTTGAGGGGAGAAAATCAATACATCTATGATCAGTTCCTCTTGAAAATCTTGATTGTTCTTTCTCAGACTTCAGTACTTTAATTACATAACTCTGAGAAGGTTGTTAGTACTGAGTCCTTTTTACCTTTGCTTTTTCCCTCTCCTCCTCTACCTTTTCTTTTCTCACACTCTCTGTGGAAAGCTCTCATATGTCGAAGCTTATAGGTACTGAAACCACAGTCTCCCAGGTACCTGCTGAGTCCCACATAGTCCACCAGTGTGAGTTCCACCTCTGCCAACCAGCCTTATTTCTGAGTTGAATGTGAGCAGTGATCCTTTTTCTGGAGGCAGGATAATCCCTCTGGTCCCAGCTGCACTAATTGCCCGAGGAACAGTATTCTCCATGTTTGCTCTTTGCCTGGGATAGGCTGTCTAGAAGTCTGTGAGGATAGGGCTGTGAAGAAAAAGCTACTCCTCTCCCCTGGCGGCTGCAGCTATAACTGGGAGCTCTCATCACCTAACAGGTCCCAGGGTAATAGCAGTTCAGATGCTTGCGGCAGAATTGAGTCTGGGCTATATCCAGTTTTGATTTTGCTCTTCAGATTAAAATTGATTCACGACTGAGGAAAGCAAGGAATGGCAGAGAGGGAAAACAGAGGGGGGCAAGGGGAGAGAAAGGAAAGGAGGGGAACACACGTGCATGTTCAAAACCCTAACAGGATTGGGTGAGAGCCATCAAGTACCTGGTCCGCAGCAATCATAAAGTCTGCTCTCACCATCAGCGGTGGGGCTTGGCATCTGGAAGTGATTTCAGTCTGTGATTACCTTTGGACGGCAACGCTTGTTGGTTCTTTACTAACAAGCAAGCACAGACCCAGAGCAAGCCTTTCATGCTAACAAGCAAACAAGCCATCAGGCTGCAGATTTCAAAACCAGAGGCAGGAGGCAGATGTGAAGTGGGTCAAAATTCTGCGGCTTCTCAGAGGAAAAAAGTTGAGAGAGGAAGGGGAAAAAGTGCCTTTGTCCTCCTTAGCCCCTTCCCAAAGCACATGGAAAAGTCAACAGTTATTTCATAGATCATGTGTCCACCCATGTATTTCTAAACTTTTTGAATGCAACGAACACTGCCTGGGGCAAGCAGTAAAAGACACTTCCTCTGCTCAAGTCCAGATTATAACTTTGGTAAGCACAATGTCTGTGGGGCATCTTCGTCTGAGACACTCAGGGCCTTGAACCCAACAGACAAGATGCTATGCTGTTGCTTCAGTCGTGTCCGACTCCGTGCGACCCCATAGACGGAAGCCCACCAGGATCCCCCATCCCTGGGATTCTCCAGGCAAGAACACTGGAGTGGGTTGCCATTTCCTTCTCCAGTGCATGAAAGTGAAAAATGAAAGTGAAGTCGCTCAGTCGTGTCTGACTCTTAGCGACCCCATGGGCTGCAGCCTACCAGGCTCCTCCATCCATGGGATTTTCCAGGCAAGAGTACTGGAGTGGGGTGCCATTTACTTCTCCGAACCGACAAGATATCAGACCGTATTTTCTTTCTGTGTGGATTCACTCAGAAATCACCCATTCAAAATGTAGGCAAAGATTAAGGAGGTGAAATGTGAAAATTCAACTCCTCTTCTCCCAATATATAATGTTTTGTCTCCTAAAATTTCTGCAGTAACCTATTCTTGAGATGTATTTTTTTTTGAAATGCTGTATTTTGATGCCAGCTACCAGCATCAGATATCTAAAGATCGTGATTATAACACCTATTGGTGTCATAAAAACTGTCCATGGGTTTTTAACGTTGACTAGCCTTAGCATTGACTAGCTTTTGTTAGGAGAAGGCAACGGCACCCCACTCCAGTACTTCCTAGAAAATCCCATGGACAGAGGAGCCTGGTAGGCTGCAGTCCATGGGGTCGCTAAGAGTCAGACACGACTGAGCAACTTCACTTTCACTTTTCAGTTTCACGCACTGGAGAAGGAAATGGCATCCTACTCCAGTGTTCTTGCCTGGAGAATCCCAGGGACGGGGGGAGCCTGGTGGGCTGCCATCTATGGGGTTGCACAGAATCGAACACGATTGAAGCGACTTAGCAGCAGCAGCAGCAGCAGCAGCAGCAGCTTTTGTTAAATTTTAAAGGGAGCTAAGCCAGGCTTTAAGAGCAGAAAGTCTGAAACAAAATACACTAGATTAAAGAATAGCCATGGAATAATAATGATGATAAGCCCCAGGATTTCTTTAGTACATACCATGTGCCAGGCACAGTGCTGGGTCTTTATGTATGTGTGTGTGTATGCTGTGCTCAGTTGTATCTAACTCTTTGAGAATGATGGACTGTAGCCTGCCAAGCTCCTCTGTCCATGAGATTTTCCAGGCAAGAATATTGGAATGAGTTGCCGTTTCCTCCTCCAGGAGATCTCTGACCCAGGGATCGAACCTGCATCTCCTGCATTGGTAAGCGGAGCCACCTGGGAAGCCCCTTTATATGTACAATTATTTTCATTTAATCCTACCCCAAACCCAGTGGCATGAATTCTATTATTACCCCTCCATCCCTAGATGAGGAAATGGAGCTTCAAGGAAGTTACTTGCCCAGAGTCACACAGCTGGTATAAGGCAGAACCAGAACTCAAACCCGGGGGCTCACAGGAGAATGTGGAGAAAATACACTGCATGTATGTTTTAGGCTCACTCTCCTCAACAAACTACAGTATAACCCAACTCTCCCCAGGATATGTATTTGGTTTATGTCCATGGTGCAGGTGTGTAACTACATCAGTGCTTGCCTTTGTAGGAAGATGGCTGATACAATTATGTACTTTCCAACTTATTAAAAGAGATATACCAGAGTTATGTCCAGAGGCATATGACCATTAGGGCACTGCCTGTACCCCCGTGGGCCCCCAAATAACAAGGCTGGATTAAAACTTCCAAGGATCCTTGCTTTCTGGCATTCAAGCCCTGTGGATTTCCTTCCCCTTGTATGTGAGATGGATCTGTTTCTAATACATAGGACACAGCACCATTGATGGGCTGTCACTACTGAGATTGGGTCACAAAGACTGGCTCTTTTGCTGGTTGACTCTGAAGGAAGCCTGCTACCATGCTGTGAGAGGCCCTAAGGAGAGACCCACTCGGCTAGCAAGTGATGTTTCTGGCCAACAGCCAGGAAATTCAGCTTGGAAGTGGATCCTCTCCCAGTTAAGCTTTGAGAAGGCTCTAGCCCCAGCTTGACATCTTGACTGCAGCCTTGTGAGACCTGGAAATCGGAGGCACCTAGCTAAGCTGCTCCCAGATTCCTACAGTTAGAAACTCAGATAGTAACTGTTTGTTGCTTTAGATCACTAAGTTTTGGAGTAGCTTTCTACATGGATAACCGTGTATGCTTACTACAGGTTAAGGGAGTACAGTAAGCCTGCCTCTTGTGAGTAGCCTCTGGGCGAACTAATCGAGAACCTTGGTGCAAGGAACGGGACCAAACACAGAATGTTTCCTTCTGGCCATTTCCTGTCACTGGAACACCAGCCCGGCTGGAGCCAGGATGTGGCTTCAGGAGCAGCCTACTCTCTCTTTGTTGATGGGTGGACGGCTCTGCTTTCTTCCAGCCTACTTATTATATCAGGACTGATTGTACTGATTGCCCAGGGGAAAGTGAAATTGAACTAAATTTGTAGCTTTTGAAAAAGAACCAGGTCTAAGGCAGAGGAACTCACTCAGCAAATAGAAGCTTAACAGGCCCTCATCCTGCCCTCAGGTGGCTCCAGGGCCCTCACACACAGCTGTGAGTCATCCTTGGTGAAGGCCTGCGGCCACGTGACCGTTCATGATGTGGAGGCACTGCAAAACAAGAGTCTGCCAACCAAAGAACAACCCAAAGAGTTAGATTCTTTACTCAGTCCGGGGCAACATCCAAGTGGGGACTTCATTCTTTTCTTCTTAAAGGATTCAAATAATTTTATCATATTTGAAATTCACAACTCCAAGACATAAAAAAATTGAGTACCATTTTATAGGCAACCTAATACTTATCTAGATGACTAGCCCAATATTTCACAGGTTTTTTTTTTTAATTTACTTTATTGATGTAGAGTTGACTTACAATGTGTATTAGTTCCTGGTGATTCAGAAACTAGTACACATTTTATATATATATAAAATAGCTTGGAGGAACAAGATGGCAGAGGAGTAGGTGGACATGGAATACATCTCACTCCACAGATACATCAGGAATACACTTTCAGACACAGAACTGCATGCAAAACACCAGCTGAGCGCAGACAAGAGTTCCTGACCAGTGGAAAACAATATGTAGAACCATGTAAAGCTTGGTAGGATGAAGGACTAGGGGGAAAAACAGGAGTGTTAGTAGAACTGGGCCTGCCCTTGGCAGGTGGGGAAACTGAAGCAGGGGTCTGATCCCCACACTGGGGCAATTGTCTGAATCAGAGGAGAAACGTCTAAGGCTGAGAGTGAAACAGCTGATCTCTGGCAGCCTGAATGGAATGAGTATCAGACAGTCCTTGCTGCAGCCATACATACCCCAAGCAGGAATATGGGTCTCCTAGAAGGCACAACAGCTGGGAGCTGGAGTTTAGGGATTGTGGGGCAATCCCAGGGCGAGGGCTGCTGTTGACTGCAGACAGATGGACTGAGGGGATGTGAAGGAGGAGAACGTCAGCATTCTAGGAATCCGTGAACTAAAATGGACTGGAATGGGTGAATTTAACTCAGATGACCATTGTATCTACTACTGTGGACAGGAAACCCTTAGAAGAAATGAAGTAGCCATCATTGTCAACAAAAGAGTCCGAAATGCAGTACTTGGGTGCAATCTCAAAAACAACAGAATGATCTCTGTTCATTTCCAAGGCAAACCATTGAATATCATGGTAATCCAAGCCTACGGCCCGACCAGTAGAAGAAGAAGCTGAAGTTGACCAGTTCTGTGAAGACCTACAAGACTTTTTAGAACTAATACCCAAAAAGATGTTCTGTTCATTATAGGGGACTGGAATGCAAAAGTAGGAAGTCAAGAAACACCTGGAGTAACAGGCAAATTTGGCCTTGGAATACGGAATGAAGCAGGGCAAAGGCTAATAGAGTTTTGCCAAGAGAATGCACTGGTCATAGCAAACACCCTCTTCCAACAACACAAGAGAAGACTCCACACATGGACATCACGAGATGGTCAATACTGAAGTCACATTGATTATATCCTTTGCAGCCAAAGATGAAGAAGCTCTATCCAGTCAGCAAAAACAAGACTGGCAGCTGACTATGGCTCAGATCATGAACTCCTTATTGCCAAATTCAGACTGAAATTGAAGAAAGTAGGGAAAACCACTAGACCATTCAGGTATGACCTAAATCAAATCCCTTATGATTATACAGTGGAAGTGAGAAATAGATTTAAGGGACTACATCTGATAGACAGAGTGCCTGATGAACTATGGATGGAGGTTCGAGACATTGTACAGGAGACAGAGATCAACACCATCCCCATGAAAAGAAATGCAAAAAAGCAAAATGACTGTCTGAGGAGCCTTACAAATAGCTGTGAAAAGAAGGGAAGCAAAAAGCAAAGGAGAAAAGAAAAGATATAAGCATCTGAATGCAGAGTTCCAACGAATAGCAAGGAGAGATAAGAAAGCCTTCCTCAGTGATCAATGCAAAGAAATAGAAGAAAACAACAGAGTGGGAAAGACTAGAGATCTCTTCAAGAAAATTAGAGATTCCAAGGGAACATTTCATGCAAAGATGGGCTCGATAAAGGACAGAAATGGTATGGACATAACAGAAGCAGAAGATATTAAGAAGAGGAGGCAAGAGTACACAGAAGAACTGTACAAAAAGATCTTCAGGACCCAGATAATCACAATGGTGTGATCACTCACCTAGAGCTAGACATCCTGGAATGTGAAGTCAAGTGGGCCTTAGAAAGCATCACTATGAACAAAGCTAGTGGAGGTGATGGAATTCCAGTTGAGCTGTTTCAAATCCTGAACGATGACGCTGTGAAAGTGCTGCACTCAATATGCCAGCACATTTGGAAAACTCAGCAGTGGCCACAGGACTGGAAAAGTTCAGTTTTCTTTCCAATCTCAAAGAAAGGCAATGCCAAAGAATGGTCAAACTATACCACACAGTTGCACTCGTCTCACATGCTAGTAAAGTAATTCTCAAAATTCTCCCAGCCAGGCTTCAGCAATATGTGAACCATAAACGTCCAGATATTCAAGCTGGTTTTAGAAAAGGCAAGGGAACCAGATATCCAACGTCCCCTGGATCATTGAAAAAAGCAAGAGAGTTCCAGAAAAACATCTACTTCTGCTTTATTGACTATGCCAAAGCCTTTGACTGTGTGGATCACAATAAACTGTGGAAAATTCTGAAAGAGCTGAGAATACCAGACCACCTGACCTGCCTCTTGAGAAACCTATATGCAGGTCAGGAAGCAACAGTTAGAACTGGACATGGAACAACAGACTGGTTCCAAATAGGAAAAGGAGTACGTCAAGGCTGTATATTGTCACCCTGCTTATTTAACTTATATGCAGAGTACATCATGAGAAACGCTGGGCTGGAAGAAGCACAAGCTGGAATCAAGATTGCCAGGAGAAATATCAATAACCTCAGATATGCAGATGACACCACCCTTATGGCAGAAAGTGAAGAACTAAAAAGCCTCTTGATGGAAATGAAAGAAGAGAGTGAAAAAAGTTGGCTTAAAGCTCAACATTCAGAAAACAGATCATGGCGTCTGGTCCCATCACTTCATGGGAAATAGATGGGGAAACAGTGTCAGATGGTTCAAAATAATTGGGGGCTCCAAAATCACTACAGATGGTGATTGCAGCCATGAAATTAAAAGACACTTACAGAGTTCCTTGGACTGCAAGGAGATCCAACCAGTCTATTCTGAAGGAGATCAGCCCTGGGATATCTTTGGAAGGAATGATGCTAAAGCTGAAACTCCAGTACTTTGGCCACCTCATGCGAAGAGTTGACTCATTGGAAAAGACCCTGATGCTGGGAGGGATTGGGGGCAGGAGGAGGAGGGGATGACAGAGGATGGGACGGTTGGATGGCATCACTGACTCGATGGACATGAGTTTGGGTAAACTCCAGGAGCTGGTGATGGACAGGGAGGCCTGGCATGCTACGATTCATGGGGTCTCAAAGAGTTGGACACAACTGAGCAACTGAACTGAACTGAGGGAGGAGATCACGGTGGGAAATGCCAGTGGAGGAAAGCCAGGCAGCCATGGAAGCAAGGCGATACTGCTAAGTTACACGCAGCAGGTAACATAGCCTCTCTCTCTCCCCACATGCCAGCATCGGTAGCTGAACAGTAGAGACACTGGCTCATCAAACGTTTCATGCACTGAACTACAGAGTAGAACCCCACTCACAGTGCTCTTTTAAGTGACTGGTGCGCCCAACTACAGAGTAGGACCCCACTCAGGGTGCCCCTTTAAGTGACTGATTTGCTGATCTACAGTGTAGGACCCCAGCCAGGGGGCCCTTCTATGTGCCTGATGTGCTGAACAACAGAGAAGGACTCAGGCAAGGGAGCCCTCTAAGTGCCTGAACGGGTGAAGCTACGGAGAAAGACTGGCCAAAGAGGCTTTCTGAGCGCCAGCTACAAGAGGCTCAAGAAAAGACTCTGATAGGGCCATAACTCCTGCAGGGGAGGCAGTCCATGTTCCTGCACACTTGGCGCTGCCAGGGTCCCCACAAACCAAGCAGCTGTGCCACCTTCACGCTCAACTCTCACTGGGGCAGAGCTACCACAGGCAAAAATAGTCTTTCATCTATGTGCACAGGATCACTTTGGTCGTGTCTGACTCTTTGCCACCCTGTAGACTGTGGCCTGCCAGGCTTCTCAGTCAGGGAAGGGGGTTCTTCAGGCAAGAATACTGGCGGGTATTGGCCAATACTGGTTGCCATACCTTCTAGACCACTATATTTCCTGCTGCCCTAGCTGCCAACTCCCCTGAGTACTTGGTGCCACGAGAACCCCTGTGACCCAAGTAGCTGCACCACCTCCACACCTGGCCCTCACAGGGGCAAACCCAAGTCCTCCAGGGCAGCCTCAGGAGCAAACCCCAGGGGACGACCTACGTGCAGAGGTGGGAATAAAACCACAATTGAAACCCAGGGGCAGTGTGACTAAGGAAGAAGACCCAAAACCTTCCCACCAGCTGTACAAGCTGCAGATTAAAGCCACATGATCAACTAGGCAGACTCTGTGTCTATGGAATATGTAGAAAGACATTGAGATTTCCCACAAAAGAAAATGCACTAGTTCTAATAGCTATGGACATTGGAGGCAAGGAGCAGGACCAGATTAGAATCTGAGCTGCCCCCACAGCAGGTCAGAGATCAGCACAGCGTTAGAGGGCATCCTAGGGAGGTGAGATGGACTGCAACTCCCAGCAAGGGACAGGACTCTGACAGCTGTGACTCAAGAAAGACATTTATTATTCTTATGGTCTGATTGTTCTGTAGATTCTTTTGGAGTTTCTTTCTTTTTTGTCCTTTTCCCCCTCTCTGTTGTAGTTGTTGATTTTATTGGCACTATGAAATCTAATTAAGCTTTTGAGCTTTTTATTTTCCTCCTCAGTCACATTTGTTATTGTTTTAAATCTCTGCTTCTCCGTTGGGCTTTTTGCATTTCTTTGGAGTTTTCCTTTAAAAAATTTTTTTCTCTTGTTTTAATTTTTAACCTGCTATTATTTTTTATACATTTATTCCTTTGTTTGCTTTTCCTACTGTTCTTTTCCCCTTCAAGTCAGTCTTTATATAAATCTTCTTTATCTACCTCTGTTTAACTTTGCATATCTATCCTTTCTTTCTTTTCTTGCCTCTCAGCATATTTGTTAGTTTTATTTTCATAGCTTTATTCCCCAATTGGCACCTTGCTTTAGTTGTGTTTTCCAGTTTGTGCTTTAGTTAGTTTTGTTCTTAACTGGGAGATATGACTTTTGGTTTCCTTTGTTTTCCAGGTCAATCTGTTGTACTTTATTTTTGTTGGACTGTTTTAATTTTGCTTATGGGTGTATATGTATATGGGTATATTAAGTCACACTTTTTATTTTGCTATAAACCTCTGCCTCTATGTTGGGCTTTTGCAGTTCTGTGCAGTTTTCCTTTTTCTTTCTTCCTTTTCTTTTCTCTTTTTACAATTTTAATTTTTTTTTAAATCTGGCAAGGATTGATTAGGAAGCTTATTAGTCACAGTGAATAAAAAGCCATGAACAGAAGAAGTGAGATCTCTGAATTCTGCCTTTGGGCTTACAGCACTAGTTAGAAGCTGATAAACATTAAGGATGCCCCAAAGAGAAGCATATCAAAGTCCCGTCTTACCCCATCCAGGATACCCACAAACACAGAAACAATGCCCATCCTCTCCTCAGACTGCTTACCTGGGCAATAGGGAAAAAGACCCTCTCAAGCTATAAACTAACATCAGGAGATTCCTGCTCTTCAAGCTATAACATGGGACACTGGTGCATGAGAGACAACTCCAAGCTGGGCAGTTTGACAAGAATGTTGAAAGATGACAGGGAGAAGGAGCAAGCAGGGACAAGTATTTCTAGCTGGAGACCCTCCTGATGGTTAATACAAACACAATGCTGAGGCTTCAAAAAGTTTACCGCAGCCCAGGAATAGTTTCCATTTTAAAAAAACAAGTCACACAATAATCCTGCCACAAAGCAACAAGACACTGGGGATCCCATGGCCACATAAACTGGGAAGGCAGGCATTATCCATGGCTTCCAGATACTGACCAGCCCAAGACCCAATTTCTGTAGGGCCCCAGAAAACCACGATCGTTCCCTGGCACCCACACAACCCTTCCTGGGGGTGTGGTGTCTTCCATAGGCCAGGTTTCTGCAGCAAGCCCCAACAAAGCTTGAAAGAGGCTGTGGCAGCCAACTCTGGAGCCCCTTCTCTTTGTCCTTCCCAGCAGGATGTCACACTTTTCACCAACACAACGCCTCTGTGGGAGTCTTGGCCAGCCCTTAGGAAATAAAGTGTGTCTGTGGGGTAACCTGATAGACCCTGTGGTCGGCTGGATTGGCTGATGCTTCATAATCGCAGATGGTCACCCTCATGCTGGCGAAGCTCAGTCCATTCTCCTCTCAGGCCAATATAAAAGACCTTTGTGGTATTGGCTCCAAAATTTTTGAAATACAAATTGAGAGAGGATAGACATTTGGAAAACGAGACATTTTTGTAGCATACTCTAATTCCCCTGTAAGATCTGGGTTCAGACTAAAGGTCTGATCTAGCTCCCTGTCTGTATCATCAAAGGACATCTGTGGAATGTTCTTATACAGTCTCATCTCAGAGGGGTGTGAGTCATCAGCTTCTCCCACTATAAGGATGCCTTTGAGCTTGACGTTGCCTGTAAATGGAATATTAAACAGAAGCTGTTCATCTGCATCCTTTTCAACAAACTTGGAGCCGTCTGTCCTCTCCTCCTGCAGCTTGAGGGTGAGGAGGCTGCTGCCCTCGCAGCTCTCACTGAGGCACTGCAGCTGCAGCCGCTCCTGGTCGATAAGCAGGTACAGGCCGTAGGCTAGGCCGTGCTGCTCTGGCCGCTCCTCCCATTCGGTGGCACCTCCCATTTGGCGGGCGCAGTGGCACCCAGCCCCGCTGGGGCAGTGCGACATGGTGACGCCACCGCCCGTGCGTCCCCTTGGCCCTGCTGCTGCCACTGGAGAATTAGTGATGATACTCCCCACCATTCGCTTTTGCTCTGACCTAATTTTAATTTTTTTAACCTATTATATTTTTTCTACAGTTATTCCTTTGCCTTTCCTACTGTTCTTTCCCCTTGCAGTTAATCTTTAATGCATATAAATCTTCATCTACCTCTGTTTAACTTTGCACATCTACTCCTTTCTTTCCATTTCTCTCCACATATGTGTTAGTTTTGCTTCCATTGCTTTATTTCCCACTTGGCGCCTTGTTTAGTTTTGTTTTCCAGTTTGTGCTTTAGTTAGTTTTGTTCTTAACTGGTAAATAAAATTTTTATTTCCTTTGTTTGCCAGATCAATCTATTCTACTCTATTTTTGTTGAACTGTTTTGACTTTGCTTATGGATAGATATATATATATGTGTGTGTATATTCCATTATTTTAATTATTATTTGCTTGATTTTGTAACTGCCATTTGTCTGAGGTTCATCTTTGGTTTATTGTTTTGGGGGTATTTGTTTTAATCTCACTTAATGCCGTAACAAACCACTTGTGGAACCTTCCTTCCTGACTAGAGGTCAAGGCCTGAGCCTTTGGAGTGGGAGCACTGACTCCAAGACCCTAGGCTCCCAGAGAACTAACCCTAGAGAGTATTAAATCGTGAAAACTCACACAAAGGAAACCACTTGACTACAAGGCCCAGCATCACCCAACCACCACTAGCACCCTGTACAAATCCAATAACCAGCAGACCAGATTACCACCTCACTCAGCCTTGCCCATCAGAGGAAAAACAAACAACAACAAAAACTCAGCACAAATCTCACCCTATATGAAGCTTAAATAACCACTGGACCAACCTTAGGAGGGTAGAAACCAAAAGGAAAAAAGAATTCAACCTTGAAGGCTGGGAAAAGGAAACCTCAAACACAATAAGTTTTAAACAAATAAAGAAAAGACAAAGAAATACTACATAAATGAAGGAACAAACCAGAAACACAGAAGTCCAAATAAATGAAGAGGAAATAGGCAAGCTACCTGAAAAAGAATTCAGAATAATGATAGTAAAGATGATCAAAAACATTGAAAACAAAATGGAGAAAATGCAAGAATCAATTCAAAGACCTAGAAGAATTAAAGAATAAACATGCAGAGGCAAACAACACAATTACTGAAACTAAAAATACTCTAGAAGGAATCAATACCAGAATATCTGAAGCAGAAGAACACATCAGTGAGCTGGAAGATAAAATGGTGGAAATAACTTCTGAAGAGCAGAATAAAGTAAAAAGATGAACTGAGGATAGTCCCAGAGACCTCTGAGACAATATCAAATGCACCAACATTCGAATTATAGGGGTCCTAGAAGAAGAAGAGAAAAAGAAAGAAAAATGAGAAAAATTTTGAAGAGATTATAGTTGAAAATTTCCCCAACATGGAAAAGGAAATGGTCCATCAAGTCCAAGAGATACAAAGAGTCCCATACAGGATAAAACGTAAGGAGAAACATGCCAAGACACATACTAATCAAACTAACAAAGACTAAACACAAAGAAAGAATATTAAAAGCAGTAAGGGAGAAGCAACAGTAATATACAAGGGAAACCCCATATGCTTAACAACTGATCTTTCAGCAGAAACTCTGCAGGCCAGAAGGGAATGGCAGGATATATTTAAAGTACTGAAAGGGAAAAATCTACAACCAAGATTACTGTACCCAGCAAAGATCGCATTCAAAATTGATGGAGAAATAAAAAGCTTCTCAGACAAGCAAAAGTTAAGAGAATTCAATATCACCAAACCAGCTTCACAACAAATGTTAAAGGGACTTATATAGTCAAGAGAAGAAAAAAAGATCTACAAAATCAACCCCAAATAATTAAGAAAATGGCAATAGGAATATATATATCAATAATTACTTTAAATGTAAATGGATTAAATGCTGCAAGGAAAAGACACAGACTGGCCGAATGGATACAAAAACAAGACCCATATATATGCAGTCTACAAGAAACCCGCTTCAGACCTAAAGACACATATAGACTGAAAGTGAGAGGATGGAAAAATATATTCCATGCAAATGGGAAGCAAAAGAAAGCTAGAGTAGCAACCCTCATATCAGACAAAATAGACCTTAAAATAAAGACTACAAGAGATAAGGACGGACACTATATAATGATCAAGGGATCAATCCAAGAGGAAGATATAACAATTGTAAATGTCTATGCACCCAACAAAGGAGCACTTCAATACATAAGACAAACACTGCAGCTGCCACAGCTAAGTCATTTCGGTCGTATCCGACTCTGTGTGACCCCACAGACAGCAGCCCACCAGGCTCTGCCATCCCTGGGATTCTCCAGGCAAGAACACTGGAGTGGGTTGCCATTTTCTTCTTCAATACATGAAAATGAAAAGTGAAAGTGAAGTCGCTCAGTCGTGTCTGACTCTTTGCGACCCCATGGACTGCAGCTTACCAGGCTCCTCCATCCATGGGATTTTCCAGGCAAGAGTACTGGAGTGGGTTGCCATTGCCTTCTCCAAAGACAAACACTAACAGACATAAAAGGAAAAATTGACAGTAACACAATAATAGTAGACTTGAACACCCCACTCACACCAATGGGCAGATCATCAAATCAGAAAACTAATAAGGAAACACAAGTCTTAACTGATACATTAGATGAAATGGATCACATTTATATCTTCAGGACATTCCATCCAAATGCAAAAGAGTGCACCTTCTTCTCAAGTGCACATGGAACATTCTCCAGGATAGACCACATCTTGGGTCACAAATCAAACCTCAGTAAATTTAAGAAAACTGAAATCGTATCAAGCATCCTCTCCGACCACAACACTATAAGACTAGATATCAATTACAAGAAAAAAATAAAAAGAAATGCAAACACATGGAGATTAAACAACATGTTTCTAAATAACCAACAAGTACTGAAGAAATCAAAAATTTCTAGAAACAAATGACAATGAAAGCATGACAACTCAATACCTATGGGATGCAGCAAAAGCAGTTCTAAGAAGGAAGTTTATAGCAATACAGTCCTACCTCAAGAAATAAGAAAAACATCAAATAGACAACCTAACTTTCCACCTAAGACAACTGGAAAAAGAACAACAAAAAGCCCACAAAGTTAGTAGAAGGAAAGAAATCATAAAGATCCAAGCAGAAATAAATGAAAAAAAAAAATGAAAGAAATAATAGTAAAGGTTAATAAAACTAAAAGCTTGTTCTTTGAGAAGATAAACAAAATTGACAAAACTTTAGCCAGACTCATCAAGAAAAAAAGAGAAGAATCAAATCAACAAAACTAGAAATGAAAAAGGAGAGGTTACAACAGACAATGCAGAAATGCAAAGGGTTATAAGAGACTATTATGAACAAATATATGGCAATAAAATAGATAACCTGGAAGAAATGGAAAGATTCTCAGAAAAGTTCAAGCTTCCAAGACTGAACCAGGAAGAAATAGAAATTATGAACAACCCTATTACAAGCACTGAAATTGAAGTTGTGATAAAATCTCCCCCAAAAACAAAAGCCCAGGACCAGATGGCTTCACCAGATGGAAGAATTCTATCAAACATTTAGAGAAGAGCTAATGCCCCTATCCTTCTGAAACTCTTTCAAAAATTGCAGAGGAAGGAACACTTCCAAACTCATTCTACGAGGCCACCATCACCCTGACATCAAAGCCAGACAAAGATAACACACAAAAAGAAAGCTACAGGCCAATATCACTGATGAACATAGATGCAAAAATCCTCAACAAAATGTTAGCAAACAGAATTCAGCAACACATCAAAAAGCTCATACACCATGATCAAGTTGGGTTTATTCCAGGGATGCAAGGATTCTTCAGTATACAGAAATCAATCAATGTGATACATCATATTAATAACTTGAAAGATAAAAACCATATGATCATCTCAATAGATGCAGAAAAAGCCTTCAACAAAATTCAACACCCATTTATGATTAAAATTCTTCAAAAAATTGGCATAGAAGGAACCTACCTCAACATAGTAAAGGCCATATATCATAAGCCTACAGCAAACATTATTCTCAGTGGTGAAAAACTGAAAGCATTGCTCCTAAGATCAGGAACAAGACAAAGGTGTCCACTTTCACCACTATTATTCAACAGAGTTCTGGAAGTCCTAGCTACAGTAATCAGAGAAGAAAAAGAAACGAATCCAGGTCAGAAAAGAAGAAATAAAGCTCTCACTGTTTGCAGATGACATGATACTGTACATAGAAAATCCTAAAGATAGTATCAGAAAATTACTAGAGCTATTCTGTGAATTTATCAAAGTGGCAGGATACAAAATCAATACACAGAAATCATTTGCATTTATGTATACTAACAATGAAAATTCAGAATGAGAAGTTAAGAAATCAATCCCATTCACCAAAAAGAATTAAATGCAACAAATGAATTTAACAAATTTAATGCAACAAAAGAAATATCTAGGAATAAACTTACCTAAGGAGACAAAAGAACTGTAGACAGAAAATTATAAGACACTGATGAAAGAAATCAAAGATGACATAAACAGATGGAGAGATATTCCATGTTCCTGGGTAGGAAGAATCAATATTGTGAAAATGACTATAGTACCAAATGCAATCTAAATTTCAATGCTACCCCTATCAAATAACCAATGGCATTTTTCACAGAACTAGAACAAAAAATTTCACAATTCACATGAAAACACAAAAGACCCCAAACAGCCAAAGCAGTCTTGAGAAAGAAGAATGGAACTGGAGGAATCAACCTTCCTGACTTCAGATTATACTACCAAGCTACAGTCATCAATATAATATGGTACTGGCACAAAAACAGAACCATAGACCAATGGAACAAGATAGAAAGACCAGAAATAAACCCATGCACCTATGGGTATCTTATTTTGACAAAGGAGGCAAGAATATACAATGGGACAAAGACAGCCTCTTCAATAAATGGTGCTGGGAAAACTGGATAGCTACATGTCTAGAATGAAATTAGAACACTTCCTAACACCATACACAAAGATAAACTCAAAATGGATTAAAGACTGAAATGTAAGACCAGAAACTATAAACTCTTAGAGGAAAACATAGGCAGAACACTTGATGACAGAAATCAAAGCAAGAACTTCTGTGACCCACCTCCTAGAGTAACAGAAATAAAAACAAAAGTAAACAAGGGGGACCTGATTAAACTTAAAAGCTTTTGCACAGGAAAGGAAACTATAAGCAAGGTGAAAAGACAACCCTCAGAATGGGAGAAAATAATAGCAAATGAAACAACTGATGAAGGATTAATTTTCAAAATATACAAGCAGCTCATGCAACTAAATACCAGAGAAGCAACCTGAATCAAAAAGTGAGAAAAAGACTTAAACAGACATTTCTCCAAGGAAGATAATACAGATGGCTAATAAACACAGGAAAGATGCTCAACATCACTCATTAGAAAAATGCAAATCAAAACTACAATGAGATATCACCTCACACCAGTCAGAATGGCCATCATTAAAAAGTCTACAGACAATAAAGGCTGGAGAGGGTGTGTAAGAAAAGGGAACAGTCTTGCACTGTTGGTGGGAATGTAAACTGATACAGCCACTATGGAGGATGGTATGGAGATTCCTTAAAAAACTAGGAATAAAACCACCATATGACCCAGCAATCCCACTCCTAGGCATATACTCTGAGAAAACTAAAGTGGAAAAAGACACACATATCCTTTTGTTCATTGCAGCACTATTTACAATAGCTAGAACATGGAAGCAACCTAGATGTCCATCGACAGATGAATGGGTCAAGAAGTTGTGGTACGTATACACAATGGAATATTACTCAGCCATAAAAAGAACACATTTGAGTCCATCCCAATGAGGTGAATGAACCTAGAACCTATTATACAGAGTGAAGTAAGTCAGAAAGAGAAAGATAAGTATCGTATTCTAACACATATATAGAGAATCTAGAAAAATGGTACTGAAGAATTTATTTACAGGGCAGCAATAGAGAAACAGACACAGAGAATAGGCTTGTGGACATGGGGAAAGGGGAGGAGAGGGTGAGATGTATGGAAAGAGTAACATGGAAACTTACATTACCATATGTAAAATAGGTAGTCAATGGGAATTTGCTGTATGTCTCAGGAAGCTCAAACACGGGCTCTGTATCAACCTAGAGGAGTGGGGTGGGGAGGGAGATGGGAGGGAGGTTCAAAAGGGAGGGGTATATATATATATATATATACCTATGGCTGATTCATGTTGAAGTTTGATAGAAAACAACAAAATTCTGTAAAGCAATTATCTTTCAATAAAAAATAAAATAATAGTTTGCATCTGTTCATCCCAAATTCCCAATCCATGTCTCTCTGTTGGCAACTATGGGTATGTTCTCTATGCCTGTGAGTCTGTTTCTGTTTTGTAGATAAGTTCATTTGTACCATATTTTAAATTCCACATATGTGATATTACATTGTATTTGTCTTTCTCTGTCTGACTTGCTTCACTTAGTATGGTAATCTCTAGGTCCATGTTGCTGCAAATGGCATCTGTTGACGGGCATTAATGTTGTTTTCATGTTTTGACTATTGTAAATAGTCCTGCTATGAACATAGGACCGCATGTATCTTTTCAAATTATAGTTTTGTTTATATATATGTATATATGTGTACCAGGAGTTGGACTGCTAGATCATATGTCAATTCAAGTTTTAGCTTTTTGACGAACCTCCATACTGTTTTCGATAGTGGCTGCAGGAGTCCATTCTTAATGCACTGAAACATTTTTAGAATCATCTCTCTCTGTTTCAGCCACTCTCAAATTCCTCCTCACTACTGGCAACTGCTCCTCCTCATTCCCTCTCAACTCCCAATTTAGGACTTTCCTTGTTTTTGTTTTTTTAAAAACGTAAAATATTTCTTTTTTAAAAAAATTTACTTTTGGCTGCACTGGGTCTTCACTGCTGCTTCCAAACTTTCTCTAGCTGCGGCCCTTGGGAGCTACACTCTAGCTGTGGCCTGCAGGCTTCTCATTGCGGTGGCCTCTCTTGTTGCAGAGCACAGGCTCTAGAGTGCGTGGGCTCAGTAGCTGCAGCTCCCAGGCTCCAGAGTGCAGAGTGAGTAGCCGTGGCACAGGGGCTCAGCTGCCTCATGGCATGTGAGATCTTCCAGGACCAGGGACTGAACCCATGGCCCTTGCATTGGCAGTGGGTTCACCACCGGACCACCAAGGGAGGTCCTTGCTGCTGCTGCTAAGTCATTTCAGTCGTGTTCGACTCTGTGTGACCTCCAATGGCAGCCCACCAAGTGAAAGTGAAGTCGCTCAGTTGTGTCCAACCTCAGCGACCCCATGGACTGCAGCCTTCCAGGCTCCTCCGTCCATGGGATTTTCCAGGCAAGAGTACTGGAGTGGGGTGCCATTGCCTTCTCCGAGGGAGGTCCTTAGGAGGTCCTTAGGGAGGTCCTTTTAAAACCAGCTTTTTACCATGCCCCTCCCCTTCATTCTTGTTTCTTTCTGATGGACATCTTCTTGTCCACAAGTCACATGCTGGCAGGCGGGTAGGGCCATACTGCCTGTGGATTGTTTTGTTTGGCTGCTGCTGCTGCTAAGTCGCTTCAGTCGTGTCCGACTCTGTGCGACCCCATAGACGGCAGCCCACCAGGCTCCCCCGTCCCTGGGATTCTCCAGGCAAGAACACTGGAGTGGGTTGCCATTTCCTTCTCCAATGCATGAAAGTGAAAAGTGAAAGTGAAGTCGCTCAGTCGTGTCCAACTCTTAACGTTTGGCTTCTACAACAATCCAAATTTGGTTTAATTTGATAAAAGGTTAGATCTGACCACAAGGGGGCTCCCTTCTGGCTTGGCAGAGTGGAGTCCTGGATCTCACCTGCTTTTGCTTCACAGGCCCCAGCTCTCTGCTGCTTCTCCTCCACCGGCCTCGCCCACTGCACCCCTGCCCTGCTCTGCTAGCATTTTGCTCTGTGCCTCCTGCTCCAGCTTCACACCCAGCTCCCCATACTGACTCCGAGATGGAAGAGAAAGGAGTGTGCCCAGTGGACAAGCCAGGATTTTCTTTAGGGGCAGAGTGCAGGAAGGAAAAGAGGCAGAGAATATACACAGGATAAAAAAGCTTGTCCCTGTTAACATGTAAAATTGCAAACTCTGATAAATGCCGTGAAGGAAAAGAGCATAGATTCTTGCTCAGTTCCTGCCAACACCAAGATGATGATTGCAAAGCCTGTGTCCTTGACCCCTGAAGTGGCACGGCCTCTGTGGAAGGAGTCCCGTGGGCCTGGGCTGGAGGACATGCAGGGTCTGCTGGACCCGTGTCAGCACTGCTCCGGCGACACGGGGAACCTGGCGAGGGCAGCCCGTGAGCCTTCGCTCTGCGGAGTGTCGTGGCTGTGCTCTGTTTTAAGAAGGAAACCAGGAATGAGCTGATGGGTTTGTTCTGGCAGCAAGATTCGGAGCTCACTTGGGAAAGGAAGACCAAGGTTTATTATGATTGGGTGAAGCCCTTAATTGCCACTTTGGATGAAGCTTAGTTTTAAAAATTCATATTCTGTAGCCAAAGGGCCTCTCCTCTTACAGAAGTATTATGGCTAATTAATGGCTGGGCATCTTGTAAGAGGCGGCTATTTATTTTTAGTAAAAGCTTCTTAGAATTTTCCTGACTTCTGCCTCCTTTCAGTGCCCTTGGCTGCCAGAAGATGTTAACAGGCCTGAGTAGGGCTGAACTTTGCTCACGGCCAGTGAACCTTTTCCCAGGATTCTTCTTTGGAGGGGAGAGAATGAGCATGGCTCTGGCTCCTCTCTGGCTGCCCCCAGCTGGTGGCCCAGCTGCTGAGGCAAGAGCCAGAACGAGTGGTAGGCCCTCCGGTTCCCCTCCAGAGATGGTGAGCTTTCCCTTCCCTGGCTTAGATGCCAAGAAGGGCGTGGAGAAGTCCATCAGCCCAGTGACAAGGGGGCTGAGAAGTCAGGCAGGGCTCTGAGGTATGCAGATATCCCTGGCTGTCTTGCCATTGTCCATCCGGGTTCACTCCTTAACCCCCTCTTCCAGCTCAGGACCCGACAGGGCTTACCTGTGTGGACCAACCACAGCTCCCCCGCTCCCTGGCTTTCTGCCTTCCCTGGGGTTTGGCCAGTGTGGAACACCAGCAGGAGATGGAGGTGGGTGTGTCATTCCCTGGCCCCATGCCATGGGGCTACAGCTCTCGTCAGAAGGGTCTCTTCACATAGCTTGCTCCGTTCAGATTCCAGAAGCCAGGTTCAGCTCTTCCCTTCAGAGCAGGGGTGGTAATGGAACCCCACCACAGCTAGCCCATTGCTGCCCACACCTTGGCAAAGAGTTTGCTTACTCAACCCTCCATTAACCTTGTTTGAGTGTGCCCTCTGTTTCCTGCAAGAACATGGACTGATAACCAGATCTTCCAGAATTGCCTTTGCTGGGGAGCAGTGAGAGAGTCAGCCAGGACGGGCCTAAACTGCTGTGTGCAGACAAGGCCTTGTGCAAGCCTGTGATTTTGCCCTCCTTCCCCTTCAGCCTTTCTCTTGTGATGCAGAAGGAGCCCCTGGAGGACTTGGGCCTCTCGAGAGAAAAAGGCTGAAGGGAAAGGAGGGCAAAATCACAGGCCTGTACAAGGCCTTTTCTTCTTCCGTCTTCTTGGATGGCTCTCTGTCACTTGTCTAGCTTCTGGCAAATTAGGAGATGATAGCAAAAACATACGGATTCTCAAAAGAACTGGCTTGTGTGTTTAAACCATGTTCAAATGTAGGTTTATTCCAGGCCTGAAGGGTTTAGGCTCACTGGAAGGTTTTGGATTTCAAGGCAGAAGGCTCTGGAGGGTAACATGAGTAGATGGAACCACACTTAGCAAGGAGAAGGTTTTTACTTTGGCACTATACACCCTTGCTTGCTTGAAGGAGTAGATTTTGGTGTCCTTTCCCTCTGATAAGTAGCCATTGTCACGTGAGGCTGTCACACATGGGCCTTACGTTAGTTTCTTCTGAGATGTAAAACACTCTTTCCTATTTTTCTCTCATGTGCTGTATTGTGCTTGCTTAGTCGTGTCCAACTCTTTGCAACCCCATGGACTGTAGCCCACCAGGCTCTTCTGTCCATGAGGATTCTCCAGGCAAGAATACTGGAGTGGGTTACCATGCCCTCCCTCCTCCAGGGAATCTTCCCAACCCAGGTATTGAACCCAGGTCTCCTGCATTGTAGGCAGATTCTTTACCATCTGCTGCTGCTAAGTCGCTTGTGTCCAACTCTGTGTGGGCCCCAGAGACAGCAGCCCACCAGGCACCCCCGTCCCTGGGACTCTCCAGGCAAGAATACTGGAGTGGGTTGCCATTTCCTTCTCCAATGCATGAAAGTGAAAAGTGAAAGAGAAGTCGCTCAGTTGTGTCTGACTCCTAGCGACTCCATGGAGTGCAGCCTACCAGGCTCCTCCATCCATGGGACTATCTGAGCCACCATAATTCTTGGAAAGAAGCACAGGGACACATATATACATGACATTTTAAGGGCCTTTGAATCTTTCTGTTTGTAGTAAATCCTTGCCTTCTTAGTTCAATAAAGACAACTTTAAAGTACGATGTTACAGGAATGAATTTTTCAGCCAAACCTACGACTTCAAAAATCATGTACAAAGGCCCTGAGATGAGGCTAGAGGATCAGGGGTAAAATAAACAAACAGATGCATTTAAAATTACTGGTTTCACAAACTCTTCCAGAAAATAGAAGAGGAATAAATATTTTCCAACCCACTTTATTAAGTCTGTATTACCCTGATCCCTGAACTAGATAAGAATATTACAAGAAAACCACTGAACCAAAACCGTCATAAACATCTATGTAAAATCCTTAAAATGGTGGCAAATCAAATTCAGTAATATATAAAAATAATAAATCAGGACTGTCAATGAAGCGAGATTTATCAAAGAAGTACAAGATTACTTCAACATCTGAAAAATCAATGTAATTCACCATATCAGTAAGCTCAAAAAGAAAAATCATATTATTGTCTGAAACAATGCAGGGCGGAGGGGTGCATTTTATGAAGTCCAAAATCTATTCATAATGGAAACTTTATACAGGCTTGCAATGGAAGGAGATGTATATACAGGGGGCACAGTGGTCAAGAATCCACCTGCCCAAGCAGGAGACGGAGGTTCAATCCCTGGGTCAAGAAGATTCCCCCTGGAGAAGGAAATGGCAACCCACTCTAGTGTTCTTGCTGGGACAATCCCATGGACAAGAGGAGCCTGGAGGGTTACAGTCCATGGGGTCACAAAGGGTCGGACACGACTGAGTGAGCACATCCAAACTGGAAATAGGGAATCAGCAAAAGGCTGTAGTTAACACAATACTTAGTGGTGAAATTCTGAATGTTTTACCTCAAAGGCTGGGAACAAAGTGGAGATGTCTCCCTCTCATCACCTATAGTCAAGGTTGTCCTGGTGGTTCTAGCCAGCAGGAAGGAAAGAAAAATACATAAGAGAGTCATATATCTTGGAAAGGAAAAAGGAAAACTGTCTTTATTAGCAAGTAACATAATTATCTACATAGAAAATCCCAAGAAATCATAACAATTACTGAACTGCTATGTGAATTTAGTGAGTTGAGACAACACAAAGTCAATATAAAAGGTGAATTATATTTCTCAGTATTATCAATGAGCAATTGGAAACTGAAGCAAAAAATGTAATTTCTGATACCATGAAAATGAAATGCTCAAAGATAAATTTAACAAACTATTTATAATACCCATACATTGCTGAGAAAAATCAGAGATCTGTAGAAATAGATCTATACACTGTGCTTTTGGATTGGAATTCTCAATATTGTTTAAGATATCAGTTCTTCCTCAAATTGATCAACAGACTGAACAAGTCCCAGTGAAAATTCCAGGAAGCTGCTCCTTTTAGAAATTGAAAAGCGGATTCTTAAATTTATATGGAAATGCAAAAGACCTAGAATAGCCAAAATAATTTTGAAAAAGAGGAACAAAGATGTGGTGTTCATAATATCTGATTTTAAGACTTAATATAAAATTATGGTAATAAAGGCAAAGGGACATGTATATCAATAGAAAGTTAGAAATATTTGGTTGGCCAAAAGTTCATTCAGGATTGTCTGTAAGATATTATGGGAAAGCCAGAATGAATTTGTTGGCTAACCAGTAGAGGCACACATGTATGCATGCTAAGTCACTCAGTCGTGTCCGACTCTCTGCAACCCCATGGACTGTAGCCTGCCAGGCTCCTCTGTTCATGAGATTCTCCAGGCAAGAATACCAGAGTGAGTTGCCATGCCCTCCTCCAGGGCATCTTCCTGACCCAGGGATCGAACCCGCATCTCTTACATATCCCACATTGGCTAGGCAGGTTCTTTACCACTGGCACCACCTGGGAAGCCCATAGTATAGTCAACTGAATTTGGACAAAGATACTAAGGTAATTGGGTGGGGAAAAAGGACTTTTTAGAAAATTGTGCTGGACAGTTGAAAAAATTGGACAACCACATGTAAAAACCACAAATTTCAACCCTTACCTTGTACCATGTATAAAAGTCAACTTGAAAAATTGAAAGCATTTCCCCTAAAGTCAGGAACAAGACAAGGGTGCCCACTTTCACCACTACTATTCAACATAGCTTTGGAAGTTTTGGCCACAGCAATCAGAGCAGAAAAAGAAATAAAAGGAATCCAAACTGGAAAAGAAGAAGTAAAACTCTCACTGTTTGCAGATGACGTGTTCCTCTATATAGAAAACCCTGAAGACTCTACCAGAAAATTACTAGACCTAATCAATGAATATAGTAAAGTTGCAGGATATAAAATCAACACACAGAAATCCCTTGCATTCCTATACACTAATAATGAGAAAATAGAAAGAGAAGGAAACAATCCCATTCACCATTGCAACAAAAAGAATAAAGTACTTAGGAATATATCTACCTAAAGAAACTAAAGACCTGTATGTAGAAAACCATAAAACACTGGTGAAAGAAATCAAAGAGGACAATAATAGATGGAGAAATATACCATATTCAGGGATTGGAAGAATCAATATAGTGAAAATAAGTATACTATCCAAAGCAATTTATAGATTCAATGCAATCCCTATCAAGCTACCAATGGTATTTTTCACAGAGCTGAACAAATAATTTCACAATTTGTATGGAAATACGAAAAACCTCGAATAGCCAAAGCAATCTTGAGAAAGGAGAATGGAACTGGAGGAATCAACCTGCTTGACTTCAGGCTCTACTACAAAGCCACAGTCATCAAGACAGTATGGTACTGGCACAAAGACAGAAATATAGATCAATGGAACAAAATAGAAAGCCCAGAGATAAATCCATGCACCTATGGACACCTTATCTTTGACAAAGGAGGCAAGAATATACAATGGGTTAAAGACAACCTCTTTAACAAGTGGTGCTGGGAAAACCAGTCAACCACTTGTAGACAAGAATCAATCTAGAACACTTTCTAAGACCATACACAAAAAATAAACTCAAAATGGATTAAAGATCTAAATGTAAGACCAGAAACTATAAAACTCCTAGAGGAGAACATAAGCAAAACACTCTCTGACATACATCACAGCAGGATCCTCTATGACCCACCTCCCAGAATATTGGAAATAAAAGCAAAGATAAACAAATGGGACCTAATTAAACTTAAAAGCTTCTTTACAACAAAGGAAACTATAAGCAAGGTGAAAAGACAGCCTTCGGAATGGGAGAAAATAATAGCAAATGAACTAACTGACAAACAACTAATCTCAAAAATATACAAGCAACTCATGCAGCTCAATTCCAGAAAAATAAACGACCCAATCAAAAAATGGACCAAAGAACTAAATAGACATTTCTCCAAAGAAGAGATACAGATGGCTAACAAACACATGAAAAGATGCTCAACATCACTCATCAGAGAAATGCAAATCAAAACCAGAATGAGGTACCATTTCACGCCAGTCAGAATAGCTGCGATCCAAAAGTCTACAAGCAATAAGTGCTGGAGAGGGTGTGGAGAAAAAGGAACCCTCTTGTACTGTTGGTGGGAATGCAAACTAGTACAGCCACTCTGGAGAACAGTGTGGAGATTCCTTAAAAACTAGAAGTGAATTGAGTTTTAAGCCAGCTTTTTTAGTCTCCTCTTTCACTTTCATCAAGAAGCTCTTTAGTTCCTCTTTGCTTTCTGTCAAAAGAGTGGTATCATCTACATATCTGAGGTTATTGATATTTCTCCCATCAGTCTTGAATTCCAGATTGTGGTTCATTCAGCCTGTCATTTAGCATGGTGTACTCTCCGTATAAATTAAATAGGGTGACAATATACAGCCTTGACACATTCCTTTCCTAGTTTTGAACCAGTCTATTTATTGTTCCATGTTCGGTTCTAACTGTTGCTTCTTGATCTTTATACAGGTTTCTCAGGAGGTAGGTAAGGTGATCTGGTGTATTCCCATCTCTTGAAAAATGTTCCAGTTTGTTGTGATCCACAGTCAAAGGCTTTAGCATAGTCAAGGAAGCAGAAGTAGATGTTTTTCTGGAGTTATCTTGCATTTTCTGTGATCCTAAGGATGTTGGCTATTTGATCTTTGGTTCCTCTGCCTTTTCTAAATACAGCTTGTATGTTTGGATGTTCTCAGTTCACGTACCAGTGACGCCTAGCTTGGAAAATTTTGAGCATGCTAGCATATGAAATGAGCATAATTGTGTGGTTTTGAACATTCTTTGGCATTGCCCCTCTTTGGGATTGGAATGAAAACTGACCTTTTCCATTCCTGTGGCCACTGCTGTTTTCCAAATTTGCTGGCATATTGAGTGCAGCACTTTCACAGCATCATTTTTTAGGATTTGCAATAACTCAGCTGGAATTCCATCACCTCTATTAGCATTGTTCGTAGTGATGCTTCCTAAGGCCCATTTGACTTCACACTCCAGGATGTCTGGCTGTAAGTGAGTGATCACACCATCATGGTTATCTGAGTAATGAAGACCCTTTTATATAGTTCTTCTCTGTGTTCTTGCCACTTCTTCTTAATATCTTCTGCTCTGTTAGGTCCATACCATTTCTGTCCTTTGTTATACCTATCATTGCATGAAATATTCCCTTGGTATCTCTGATTTTCTTGAAGAGATCTCCAGTCTTTCCCATTCTATTGTTTTCTTTTGTTTCTTTGCGTTGATCACTGAGGAAGTCTTTCTTATCTCTCCTTGCTATTCTTTGGAACTCTGCATTCATATGGGTATATCTTTCCTCTTTTGCCTTTAGCTTCTCTTCTTTTCTCAGCTATTTGTACGGCCTTCTCAGAAAACCATTTTGCTTTTTGCATTTCTTTTTCTTGGGGATGACCTTGATCACTGCCTCCTGTACAATGTCATGAACCTCTGTCCATAGTTCTTTAGGCACTCTGTCTATCAGATCTAATCCCTTGAATCTATTTCTTACTTCCACTGTATTATCATAAGGGATTTCATTTAGGTCATACCTGAATGGCCTAGTGGTTTTCCTTACTTTCTTCAATTTAAGTTTGAATTTTGCAATAAGGAGTTCATGATCTGAGCCACAGTCTGCTCCTGGTCTTGTTTTTGCTGACTGTATAGAGCTTCTCTATCTTCGGCTGCAAAGAATATAATCAGTCTGATTTCAGTATTGACCATCTGGTGATGTCCATGTGTAGCCTAATTATTTAATTAGACTTAATCAGACGTGCTCTAAAAACTCAGAATGTGTGGTTAAGCAAGAAAGAGGTCAACCTGAGGTTGATATGGCTATTTCATTTTATTTATAACTAAGCATTGTTCCATGATGGCTTTAAGGTAAATTATATATAAACAGAAGGATGAAAATAATAAAAGGAGCCTATGACAAGGAAATGGGCAGAAAATTATAATATTAATACCAAGAAATGCATTCTGAAGATCTTGATAGTTGCTATGGATGAGTCACACAGTTTGGCTTTGATAACTCAATATAAAGAGGAAGACACACTGAGTTTCAAGATTCATTCTTTCCACCAGCTACAAACAAGCTAGATGGTAAGGAAAATGCATCTCCTACGATCTTGGTATGTTGCTAGAGATGAGTCACTAATTTGGCTTTGAAATTTTTAATAATTCAATGTAAAGGAAGATATGCTTAGCTTCAAGGTTCAGGCTTTCACTAACTACCAACAAGCTAGGTCATGAGAAGAAAAACATATTTTCCTTACACCCCAGAGACCTCAAACAGAGGAAGCACAGTCGTGAAGTGGATGGCTTCCCAACCACAACCCCATAACCTCAGAAGTGAGTTTCTTATAAAATCCCTCAGTGTGGGCCAAATCACAGATCTACACCTCTGTAAAAAGCAGGAGACTCACATGGTTTGAAGTAATCCTAAGGTAAAAATGTTAAATATCTAAAGGAATGTTTGTGTGGCTTTTCAAGCCAGCCCTTCTAAATAGTTCTTGAAACTTTTGGTAAGTGTTGGAGAGCAGAGAATTCAAAATTGTAATTTCTGGCAAGAATTTCAAAGGTGAATATTTTGCTAATTAAAAGAAAAGACAGTCACAGGCTAAGAGTAGAGTTAAGATCCTTTGAAAATTAAAGAGTCTAACTGAAATCCACCTCTGCAGAGCAGTGGTTGGGAAGGGACAAACTAGAGGCAGGGTAGAAAATACTCCCAAGAAGCAGTCCCACGGCCTGCTCTGACACACGGGGGAACAGGCAACTGAGAGCCAAAGTTCTAAGCTATGGTGTGAGGCTATAATGATTTTAGTCTGGAATAATTTCAAAGCAGATGTTAGCAATCACCCACCATGGGCACTGAAAAAAATCTCAGTAAAATACACATAGCATTTCTAATTTTAAGTAGTGTAGGTTCTGGTCAAACACTTCAAGATGAATTAGTTGCAGATCAGATTCTCAGATAGTAAAATGATTTGACCAGTGGTAGAGAATTGTTGGATGTAAGCCACACGAAACACAGGGCACATCTGCCAAGTGTAACGAATTTGGTTTGGAGAAGCTGATCTTTCTTTCTGGTAACATTTAGATAACAGGGTTAAAAAATTTTTGAGACTACTTCTAGTACATGATGGAAAAAATCTCTGGAAGGGGAGCTGGACTGGGTCAATCGAGAGGGCTCAGCCCAAAAGGCTACCTGGAGGGGTGAGGAGACCCCAGCAAGAGACTCACACTGAAACTGGGAGCCGGAAGGAAAGCTGTTGGGCGACTTCACCGGGAGGAGGTATCACCCAAGTCAAGATTTCCAGTGATGATCCAGAATCAAGAAGCACCAGGCAAGAGAAGCAAATCGCCTCTGGAAACTCCACACCCAGATGGTACTGATGTCCTACTGCACCTGTATCAGTTGTGGATGCTGTTGTGTGCTCTTGGATCCCTCTTTAAGGACCAAGATGCTCATTCACCAGCTCACCGTTGAGTCCTTCTCCCGAAATTGCTCTTGGCAGGTTTTGTCCTCTCCTGAAAGCAGCCTGAGCTCTCTTCCTTTATAAGCAATGCTGGACCCTCTGGTATACCTGAAGACCATCCCAGCTTCACAGCCCACTGTGGGACTAGCTGAGACCTCCGTGCCACATTTCAGTGTACCTTCTCCCTTTACATATGGACACAAAATTTCATGTAGAGTTTTTTTTTTTTAATTGTTTGGAATTTATTATCTTAAAAATGGTAACACTTGCTTTTAAAAATTAAAAACACAACAACTTAGATTCACAGTAACAGGAAAAACAAAGTTACACAATTAAATAAAAACAACTCACAAAGAAACATACCACAGCTTACAACAGCACAGGCTAAAGGCAAACCTGAGGCTTCATGGAAGGAAGGCCAGGGGCAGACAGGTGGGATGTTCCTGGCACAGCTTTGGCCTCTGTGCCATGCCTGGGGACCCACTTGCTGCCTGCCCCCCACCTTCTACCCTAAGCTTAACAGCCCAGGAAAAGTGGGATAAGAAACTCTTTAATTCACTGGTCAGGCCTTTAAGGCCATGCTGAGGACCCTTTCAGGAGAGGCTAAAGGATTCCACTGTCCTACAGACTGACACCAAGAGCCAGCAGGAGGCTGTGGTGATGGACCCTGGGAGCTAGATACACGCCTAAAACCAAAGCATTCCTTGGGGGTCCCTGAGTGAGAGCCCTGTGCCCCTGGTTTCTGGGGTTGGGAGTGTGCACAGCTCACTTTCTAAGACACTTGCACCACCTCCACCAGGGTGCCTGGCTGCTCTGCTCCCTTATATAGAGTTTTGAAGGGGCCTTTGACTCCCTGAAGGTGAACTGAAGGTTAAGAACCCCGTCTTACAAGGTAGAAAGATAACTAAGATCCCTGATACAATGACCCTAACTAATTCTACCAGCAAGTGGGAATTGCTGGTAGAACAGAAGTTACAGAAATCCTGGGAGATGACCATGCTTTTTAATACATTATGTATAGTAGAGATAAAATTCACATAGCATAAAATTAGCCATAAGCCATTTCACAATGCGTAATTCTGTGGCATTTAATATATTCATGATACTGTGAAACTATCACCTCTGTCTAGTTACAGGAAACTTTTATTACTTCAAAGTAAGTCCTGCATCCATTAAGCAGTCCCTCCCTAGTTCTTCTTCCTCAGCCCCTGGCAACCACTGGACTGCTTTCTGTCTTTATAGATATAGCTATTCTGGATATTTCCTATAAATAGAATCATACAATATGTGATCTTTGGGTCACATATCTTGGTCTGGCTTCTTTCACATAAACTTGATGTTTTCAAGATTCTTATACATTGTATCATGTATCAGTACTTCATTCTTTCTATGTCTGAATACTGTTCCACTCTGTGGATTTTCCACATTTGTTTATCCTTTCATCAGTTGATGGACGCTGGCATTGTTTATGGTTTTTGTAACTGTTACACGAATAGAATTGTTGGACTACTTGGTAACTCTATGTTTAACTTGTTGGGAAACTGCTAAACTGTTTTCCACCATGGCTGCACCATTTTAAATTCCTATCACTAATGAGTGAGAGTTCCATTTCCTCCATATCTTTGCCAAGATGTGTTATTTTCTGTTTTTCACTATGGCCAACCTGTGGGTATGAAGCGATATTTAATTGGATTTTGATTTGAATTTTCTTAATGACTAATGACATCGAGCATCTTTTCATATGCTCGTGGGCTACCTGTATATTTGGACAAAATGTCTAATCAAGTCATCTGCCCATTTTTAAACTGGATGTTTGCCTTTTTGCCATGGAGCAGTAGGAATTCTTTATATGCTCTGGATACCAGACCCTTATCAGATATGTGGTTTGCAAATATTTTATCTGATTCTGTGGGTTGTCTTTTCACTTTCTTGATAGAGTCCTTTAATGAACAAAATTTTGTCAAAGTTCAACTTATCTGGTCTTTTTTTTTTTTTTTTTTCGCTTGTACTTTTGGTGTCATATCTCCCCTTGTGGTTCAGCTGGTCCATCTTTACCAGCAATGTGGGAGACCTGCGTTCACTACCTGGGTTGGGAAGGGGGAGAATGGAAAGTCTACCCACTCCAGTATTGTAGTATTCTGGCCTGGAGAATTCCATGGACTGTTTAGTCCATGGGGTCACAAAGAGTCAGACATGACTGAGTGACTTTGACTTTGACTTTCACTTGGTGTCATATCTAACAAACATTGCTAAAGCCAAGGTCATGAGGATTTACCATTTAAGATATGCAGTGGCAGAGCTAGAAAAGTTAATGTCCCAAATAAAGCAAGTTTTGCAAAAAATATGAAAGATAGCTAATAGGGAAATTGATGTTGAGAATAAGGAAATTAGTCTTAGAGCAAGAAAGAGCAAGGGTGATAGGCCAAATAATGGGTTGACCAAAATGTTCATTCAGGGTTTTCTGTAAGATGTTACAAAAAAATCTGAGTGAACTTTTGACCAACTAAATATATAGCTTGTTGTTGTCATAGTTATGAAGATCAGAGAGAAATATGAACTCCTGATTGTTTCCATCTCCCTTATCAAGGAAAATGATGCTCAGACTGAAAAGATTGAATTTTCAGTAGCACAGAGGCATGTATCAGCAGGAGAGCCTGGATACACTGCAATAACAAATAATACCAAAAAGACGACAAAGGTTAAAGTCTCATTTAGGGAAAGTCCTTTACAGGTTCAATCAGTTTTCTAGGCAGCTGTCCTCCGTGGGTTGACTCAACATGACAGGTGACTTTTGTCCTGTGGCACTGTGACTTTGACCTGTGCTTCCACACGGAGATTGAGGGGCACAGGGATTCTCTGAAATGTCTCCATGTGGAAGTGGTGAGAGTCTTCACTTCCTCTCACATTGCCTTGGGGGTAGCAAGTCACAGGGTCCCTTGCTTTGAGGGAGTGGGAAGGGACAGTCCTGAGCATATGGAAGGAGAGGAGCTTAGAAATATCAGTGAGCAGCAGCAATGCCCAGCGTAAGGTGTCTCTACCTCCTTTCTCAGTTCTGCTACAAACCTACATTTCCTGACACTTGGAATATGTACAATAAGATATGGTAAACAGAGGGTTCTTATTTGACCCTGTAATTCTGAATGGATGGAAACTCTTCTGGAGCTGCTGTGGTTTGATTATTCCTCCACTTGGCCACCCCACCCCCCCCCACCCGCCGCCTGCCAGTGTCATAGTCTATGTGGGTAGAATGAACGGACCACGCCAGAGTAAAGGGGGCAGTTCTTGGGTGGGAGCAGGGAGGGACTCTGGGAGCTTAAAAGCAGAACACATGCCCAGTAACAGAGAACAGGTTCTTTCTAACAGACTTGGTTATTTACTATTCTCTGTTCTCTGAGGATTTAAGAATGCTATGCTTTGGCTAAACAATGGAAATCGCTGTGTTGCTAGGCTGTCCCAGAAACTGCTTTATGGGTAACTAGAAAAGTCAGATTTATGGGCAGTCCTTTAAGAGTTTTAATAAATACTAATAATCTCTTAAGATTAGCCACTGGGATATCCTTTATGACTGTGAACAGTGAAGAACATTTTGCAGCTCTGCAAATCTCTCCCCAATGCACCATCCACTTCCTGATACAGTAGTGCCCAAAAAGTTTTGTAGAGTCCCTACTGTGCCTGACTTCACACCCTGCAGAGGTCTGGACCCTGGAGTGGATTAGACTTTGAAAAGGCTGTAAATCAAGTGAGGAGGGATCCTGGGTCTCCTCTGCAGCAGTAACCCTGAAAGGGACATTGCATAACCTCTAGGAATCCTAGAACTGGCTTCATGGGTCTTTGAGTTTATAATAAGTCACTATCAACAGTTGGATTTCTGGCATAAATTTTGAAATACGTCACTCCTGTTTTATTCAGAGTGGCAGTTCCACTCAGGGTAAAAAAATATCAACTGAACTGGAATGTTCTTGCCTTTAATGGAGATTTTGCCAGCGTTAAGATACAACTGGTAAGAGGCATTCTTTCCACTTTTCTCTAAGCTGCAGTCCACCAACTAGGAGACTGCGTGGATCAAAGATTGGCTATAGTTCTGAAAAGAGTCAGAACTGAATTATAATTCCAAAACAAGACTGAAAACAGGCCCGGGGGGGGGGGGGGGACTTAGCAGAAATGGGGCTCCTTTGCTGACCCGGCTGGAGAATATCCACTTAGCGGCCCCGTGTTTCCTTGGCACTTTCATAGCAGAATTCTTGTGTTGTCAGCTCAGTAGCAGTCTTGCTGTACAGGTTTCTTGGAAATGACACAAGAAAAGAGCCTGGGATTCTTTTTATAAGTATTGGCCACAGAAATTAGAACCAAAAATCCTCCCTGGTGTCACTGCACAACTTACTCAGAGGAGACACATCTGTGGAATGGAGAATCCTTTAGAAAGATTGGCCCCTTCTTCTAAAAAAATGATGTGGGCTTAACTTCCAACAGCCAAAATCTGTAAACAGGAAGAGTTAGGAAAGAATTCTGAAATAAATGGTTGAATTGAACTGAATCGTTTCAGAAGATGCACGAAACAAGAATGGAAAGAATGAATAAATATGTTGTCCCAAAAGACAAAAAACTGCAGGGATCTGGCAGGCTCTAAATCTCAGCAGGCTGGGCCTTCATTTGGTGGGACTTTCGCATTAAATTCATGCAGATTTCAGGTAGAGCTCTAGAGGGCAGCAGAGATATGGTTTCCTTGATGAAGAAGGTCACTTTCAAAACTGCAAGGTACTAACATTTTTTGCATATGGTGCGAATTTTTGTTTTTGACTGATGTGTGTGTGTGCTAAGTCACATCCAGCTCTTTGCAACCCCATGGACTATAGCCCACCAGGCTCCTCTGTGCATGGAATTTTCCAGGCAAGAATACTGGACTGGGTTACCATTTCATACTCCAGGAGATCTTCCCGGCCCAGGGATGGAATCCACATCTCTTGTGTCGTCTGCATTTGCAGGCGGGTTCTTTATCACTGTACCACCTGGGAAGCCCCTTTTTGACTGATGTCTGGGTTTAAATAGAGTCTAGACTATTATAGAAATATGGAAATTTAGGCCTTAGAAGGCCTGCAGTATTGTCAGGTTAGTTCAGTCCTCTTATTTTACATAAGAGGACCTTGGCCCCCAAAGGGGTTAAGTGATTTTCCCCAGGTCATCTAGTGATAGCAGCAGTTAGGACTGTCCCCTGCCCCCGCCATACACACACACACACATCACATACACACACACACACCAACTCACAAATGTGTTCTCTCTTACATTTAATCAATGTTCTAGAAAGTATTTCTCCATTCTGAAATCATTTGGAGGCTTGAGTTCAAACACACGTTCATGTCCTATTAAAAAGGACTGATGGACGTTCCTAAGTCTGAAGCTGGTGCTTTTTAAGTGCTGTAATTAACTCAACTTAGATTTTTCCAAAGAGCCAGATCAATTCAAATTTCCCCTGCCCATACTTCCAGGCTTTGGACTCTAGGTGGCAACATAGGACCTTTGGTTTGCTTTCCGGGAGCAATGGCAATCTAGATAAATCCTTTGAGGAAGAAACTTGATTAGTGGTTCCTCTTGACACTGGTAGACTAATGGCATTTTCTCTTGCCTAAGCTGACTATCAGGGCTTGGAGGCTCACTTCTTATATGCTAAAATTATTTTCACTATGATCCTCTGACAGTGACTTATTTAACACGTCAGACTCCATTATGTCATCTGTTTGGTAGGGTCATATCTAGAGATTAGAGCATTTTTATTGATTTTTAAACTTCATAACATTCAGGCAACTGCTGCCCCTCTTCACCGAATAGCCCCTGCCCCTTCCCCATTTTCCTCGACCCAGTCAAAGCTACCCCCTGCTCTCACCCTGGTGACCTATGCCTGCAGTTTAACTCAGTGGAATCAGCTTTCAGTGGGCATAAGGGACCATCTTCAAAGAACTAAGTTTCAGAGAATGATCTGAGTTGGGAGAGTAGCACTTCATGTATTTGTTTTCTGGATCTATAACATCCCTAGAGTAGGTTTTCTTGAGAAATGGTCTCAGAACAACATGGGATGGTTGGAGAAATGCAGAATTGCTGGGCCACAGTCTCCGGGGATGGCTCCTGGAACCTGTCTGCTGGCTCCTAAATAGACTGTACAGCGTGCCACAGCGGCAAAGAAGCTGCAGCTTGGGGGTGGGGGGAGGCTTCTGAACAGCTGGTGGTACCACTTCTATCTCTTTTGCTGCCTCTGGTTTACAGGCCTGGTACCAGATTTTCGCTGCTGAACTTGAAGGCTTAAAGTTCAGGAACAAAGATAGACCCCCATTTCCCAGTACCTGCTCATCCCTTCTTTTCCCCTAATTGTAACCTGACTCCATAACACCTAAGGACACATAACCAGAAAGGTGATGTGGGATGGAAAGAACATGAACTTTGGAGCCACAGAGAACCAGGATTGAATCTTGACTCAATTGTCAGATGATTTCCTCTGCAAGGGCTTCAGTTTCATCAGTTAACACAGTCACGACCGTTTGGATATAGCCAACTGTTAAGGTTTAAGGAATATTTTTTTCCAGTATTTTTTCGCATTTTCTTCCCTCACTTTAAGTTTTAAAAATATGATTTTAAATTTCATGATAAATATATTATTATTAAATAGATACTCAAATGATACAGATGCGATTAAAATCCCCTTTAACCTTCCCAGTCCAAAAGCCTAGCCGAGTAGGATTATGCTCTGCATCGTTTCAAAACATGCTTTCATGAAGTGATGTCAGATTTTAGGGGTCTTTCCATGTTAGCCCATTTAGATCCATTTAGTCCTTTTGAGCTGCTGCAGGGCATAGCCTTTTCTCTAGGACTAGAGAGTCTTAAAAAATTGTACACATAATTTTGCATACTACGTTCTCCTTTTCACATATGTGGTAAATATTTTTCTGTCTCATTATATGTTCTTCAGAAAATACGATTTTAATTATTTCATAGTAAAGTGTTAGTCACTCAGTTGTGTCCAGCTCTTTGTGATCCCATGAACTGTAACCTGTCAGGCTCCTCTGTCCATGGAGTTCTCCATGGCAGGAATACTGGAGTGGGTTGCCATTTCCTGCTCCAGGGGATCTTCCTGACCCAGGGATGGAACCTGGGTCTCCCACATTGCAGGCAGATTCTTTACTGTCTGAGCCACCAGAGAAGCTCTGTACATTTAATTTTGCATACTACTTTTTCCATTTCAAATATGTGATAAATATTTTTCCATCTTATTATACATTCTTCAGAAAACACGATTTTAATCATTTCATAGCATTCCAGCATAAACATACTAAAATCAATAATTCTCCAATTATTGGATATTTAGGTTGTGTTCAGTTTTTTGTTTGGGGGCTGCACTGTGTCGCATGTGGGATCTAGTTTTCCAAGCAGAGATAGAACCCAGCCCCCTGCATTGAAAGTGCAGTCTTAACTGCTGGACCCCCAGGGAAATCCCATTTTCAATTTGTGATCAATTGTTCCTTTTTAAAGATCATCTCAGTGGCTCCCTACACTCATCCTTCCCACTGCTCCCTTACTTAGGGATTGTTTTTTTTTTTTGTCATAGCTGAATAATTGTGGTCCTTGAAAAGGGGCTGATGGGATCAAGGTCGTTTTGGTTTCTGCACTCACCTTAGGAACAAACTGCTGTATGAGTGAAGACAGATGTTGAATTTTAACTTCTTAAATTTCTGTTGAAACTCCACTCTCCTCAGCCAACTAACTGAAGCAAAATGAAGGTATCTTTCCAGAACTGTTTACTTTGAGCAGGTGAGCGTTTTCACAATTAGAAGGGAAGCTTGCAATCAGTTTCTTTAATGGAAAAGGCCCTCTTATAGAATTAATCCATGCATGGCTCAGAGGAAGTAAGACTCTCTGAAATTGATTGGATTAAACGGGCTCCTTAAAATCAGAAATACTTGGCCCGTTTATCTCGTCTGCTGGGTGATTGACAGAGGTCTTCAAACCATTATCCGTCATGGGAGCTACTTGGCACAGGATCCATGTGATTTTAGAGCTTCTGGATTAGAATCAATTAAATCCATAAATAGAAATGAACCACCATCATTATCCCCTGAATAATATCCCAACATCTTCACCTGGCCCACTCCAGTGTCAGGCAGGAGTTATAGACAGGCTTGCTGCCCTAGAAGGGGCAGACCTACATGCAAATACTGAGAGTAATGATCATGAGAAGATGCACCAGGTTTTAAGTGAAACTTGAATATCTGTTTTGCCCTTTGAAAAATACAGGAGGAGCAGAAGACAGCCTCTAACCTTGAGGGCCTGTTAGTCGAATATTACCGTACCACAACAACATCAAAAGCACTAAACTAGAAGCCTTTACAGGCTCAACAAAATACAACAGTGACTAACGGCATTGCAGATTAAAATAACCTTAGAAGGAAATGAATAGTATTACTGTTTGCCAAATGTACAGATCATGTGAATATTCCAAGTATTCAGTGTTTCTCCTAGCATTTCAATGTTCTTTGACTCAGAAGTGCTTAGATAATTTGGGGCACAATTTAGGTTGTAGGATTTCCATTATTTAACATCTGCGGTCTTCAGGAATGTGATTAGAGCCTTGGTTCTGTATACTGACAGGAGACTGGTCCTCTCTTTTATGTTTTTCCATCTCTGTCTCTTCCCCTCTAGCCCTTGACAGACTCACCTGGTCCAAGGAAAAGAAAACCAGGACTTCGGATGCTCAGGATTTATATAGCACCATCACTCTTGGCTTCTGTGATTCTCTAACACTCTCCATGGTGTTGGAAACAGGACTTGTCAGCTCCTTTTTAGTGAGAGAAAGTGAGGCAGGAAAGGGTAAATGGCTCCCTGGCCACCCAGCAAGACCACAGCAAAGCCAGGATTAGGACACAGGCCTTTTGAATTCCATAGTAGTGCCCCTTTCTCTTTACCCCTCTTTTACATTTTGGGCCAAATGCTTGCTTTCTTTCTGGTTAAAAGCATCTCTTTCACTAGTTTTTAACCACAAGTCAAAAACCTACCCTTTGGCCATCTCCTGGGTGGAACTTTGTTTTCAGTCATTCACTTCTAACTGCACGGGGTGATAAGACACTGGGTCTCCCGGGGAATTTGTGCTGGGAACCTGAGGGTGAAAGGTCATCCCCTTCTCCAGCCCCTGTTCTTCCTTTGGTGAGTTGTCAGGCAGCCTCTCAACCATTGATCAATCAACCCCGACGGCAGACTGCCTACTGCAGCCCTCGCTGACTCTGTCAAAACGGGAATCTTCCTCTTCAACCCATCTGGCCTCTCCCAGCACCTCCATGACTTTCCCACATTCTTCTTCCGTGTTTTCCTCCTTTTTCACTCCCTGGTCCTTACAGTCACACTGACTCTAATCTCAGGATTTAGTCACCAGCTTTTTGCTGACCCGGGGAGGTGTCCATGGATTCGCACTCAGCACCTCAGTCTAGTGCAGTCACATCAACCCTATGTGTGGATTTTTGTGCATATGAGATAAACAGTGGATCAATCAATGGAAAAGGCCATAGGCTTTTTAGAGCCAGGAGAGGATATAGAAGTCATCTGATTTAACAAACTTATTTTTACAGATAAAGAAACTTAGAAAGAGGTTAAATGACTCTCCTAGGTTATGTAATTACTGACGCAAATACTATTAACCAGATCTTCTGATATCCAAATTTCTTTTTCCTCCCATGAAACCATCCAGACCATCCTTTTTCTACTTACTATAGCTCCTTTTTAATGATATTTGTCTAATTCCAATCATTTTTAAAATTTTCGAGATAATGGCCTATTTTTCATTTAATTAAGACATTAAGAATCATCTCTCAGATAGTAAAAACATGTTATATCTCATACAGTATTTTACCCCTTAAACATTAAAGTAATAAAGGCTCAATGTGTAAAACTTAAGAAATAAAGAAAGGATACCTATGGATCAAATAAAGAAAAAAAATTACCTAATTTTACCAATTAGAGATAAATTACTACTAATGTTTTAGTATATTTCTTTCTAGTTTCATATACTTCTTACAGTGTTGAAATCATGCTGTGTGTAGAGTTTCATATTATAAGATGTTTTGTTTGTTTATCAGATCATAAGACTTTAATGTGTCATGAAAAATTCTTTGTGTAGATGATATAAAAAGTTGCATGTAGTCTATCTTTGACGGTAATACAGTGCTCTTAAACATGGGACATCCAGGCACATCCCAACTTTTTATATTTAAGGCAGTGTTGCAATATATTGGTATGCATACATGTTTCTATATATATTTCTTTCCTTGGGAAAAATTGCTAAAAGTGGGTCAAAACCTATTTACATTTTTAAGGCCCATGATACATTTTACTCAATTACTTTTCAGGTAGGTGATGCCAACTGACACACCTACCAACAGGCTTCGTGGTACTTTTTAGGGTATTTTCCCCAAAATGTATCTCATTTTATTATCAATTCAGTCTTGACAGCTCCACAGTCTAAAGTAGTTGCTGCCAAACATCAGCTGTAAATTAAAATTGCCAACCAGACTCCCAGCCCCCTCTGTGACTGTGTTCCTTTGGACTGTTGGGGCAGCAGCATCCCCCACCCTGCCCTGCAAAGAGAAGTCGGCCGCTTTCTGACTATGTACACTTTACTGTGTTAAATGTATCGGAAAGCCTACTGAGTGACAGATGGTAGGCCATGTGCGTGTGCTCGAGAGCAGAGGTGAAAGACAGGGTTTGTGGCCTTGGGTAGTTCTGGATGTGGAGAGGGAGACAGTCATGGGAGCCAGCAGGGAGAAGAGTTTTAGATGCTGCTGCTATAAAGGATGTCTGCACCAGCTGTGTACAGCCCAGCCCAAGCGCACAGAACTTAGCCTTTGCAGGCACAGGGAGCATTTAAGAAGATACAGCACTTAGACTGTACCTTCAAGGGTAAAGAGGTGCCAGATGGGAGACCTGGGGTGTCAACAGTCTGCCCAGTGGGAATGTCCTGAAGCAAACTGCTCACGGTAGAGTCACCTTCAGAGACTGGTGACCTTGGGACAGTTACTTAACTTCTTTATACCTCAGATTCCTCATCTGTAAAGATACCACTAATGTAAACTACTTCATGGGGCTGAGAAGGACAACTGAGATAACATAAGTAGACAACTTCTTGGTGCATCGTCAGAGCCTCCGGAGATGTCATACCATCACCACAGTCATCATTCCGGGGGACGCACTGAGGCACGATGAGGAGGGCATGGTGGGAGATGTGGGGTTGGCAGAAGAAGGGTCAGGGCACAAAGGCCTTTCCACTGTTTTGAATAGCACAGTTTTTACCCCAACAGCTGTAATTCCCTCGTAGCTGTCTGGAGTTGACTATCTGAAAGCAGGAGGCTGAATGGATAATCTCTGTGGGTTCCTTCCAGCTCTGAGATGTGATTCCCACCCAAGACCATACGGACTCAGTCTCAGTCCTGGGCACACCATCTCAAAAAACACAACCCCCTCCACTTAGCTTATCAATAACCAAAGGAAGGTATCTTTCCTGCCTTCTGGGGCTTTTAATGATTAACATCTACCCAGTGGGAATAATTATTTTAATAATATAGAACTATTTAGTTAGAGAATAAATTCCTGGTAGTGGAGAATGTGTAAAAAGATCCAGCCAATTTTTTTTTTTTTCTCCCTGAAAAAGATCTTAGGGACTTTCACCCACTTTGTGGCTTGGTTTTACTGGAAAGAAATGTAAAAAGATGGACTGATTTTGTCCGGAGAATAGAGCCTCTCTGCTCACTTTCCCTCTTTTCTCTTGCAGCTTAAATTTAAGCAGCAGGATGACAGCCACGGTCTGGCTCCCTGCCTCCCCAGTTGGGTTCATCTCGGATTACCTGGTTGGTTCATAAAGTCAGCTCAGCTACTGTTCCCTGCCCACTTCATTCCTGTCTGCCCTCCCCCCCACTCCGCGGCCTGTTCACGCTCCTTAGCTATGCCAGCTTCTATGAGGGCAAGTGTGTCACCAGAGAGTACATTGTTTTCTCCTTGGACAGACAGGCTGGGAGCTGGGAGAAAGGGAATAACCATGCCTCCCAGTTTGCACAGTTGACCCAGCATAATTATCATAGTGCCTCTTTTCTTTCTCTCAGAAGTGTTGTGTTTAGATAATAAATTATGTGCAAATTCTGTGGTCACATATATATCAGACATTCAGTCCCTCAAGGTCAGGGACTGGGTCATTTGTTATTATTAAATCTCCAGCACACAGCCAAGGAGAGGCAGCTGATCGTCTTCTGTGCTCTCTATAGTTTAACCTTAGATGACTGTCCTGTCCTCTTAAAGGCCCTGGGATCTGAACCTGTTTTTAAATGATCTGTACAATGGAAATGATATTACTTACTTTCTAGAACTGCAAACAGGTAAAAGGAAACAGTGATTTTATGTCTTAGAAATTTTAAAACATTGTGCAATGTCATTTTCTAGAACTTAACACAGCTTTTGTCACATCATAGTAAGCATTCCATATGTGCTTGTTAGTTGAATGAACAGAATGGATAAACTTGTAATAAATTAGCAACCCTCAGTGGGGAGAGGATCAATTCTACTTAAATTGTAATGCTATACATAGCAATCAAAACTGATTTACAACCCTACCCTGAAGCTGATCTATAATACAATAGCAGAATGAATGTGTCCCCGTAGGCTTACTGTGAGGACTCATTGTTCAGCTGCTAAGTCGTGTCCAGTTCTTTGTGACCCCATGGACTGCAACACGCCAGGCTTCCTTGTCCTTCACTATCTCTTGGAGTTTGCTCAAACTTATGTCCATTGAGTTGGTGATGCCATCCAACCGTCTCATCCTCTGTTGACTAGAAAGGACATAAATAATTAAAAAATATTAGGGATGGTGGTAAATGAGACCAAAGCATGACCGAAGGAGTCAGGTTCCTACAAACTGGCCCTCTCTGTAACTTCAGGATTCACCAGTAACTCCAGTACTCTTGCCCGGAGAATCCCAGGGAGAGAGGAGCCTAGTGGGTTGCCATATATGGGGTCGCATAGAGTCGGACACGACTGAAGTGACTTAGCAGCAGCAGAGAAGGGTGGGACCTACTATACATGGCTTTCTGGTAAAGGAGATAACCTTTACAGTACTGAGCCAGGCTGGTGATTCAAAGTGGATTTCTTGATTCTTGCTTAACTTAGGAGTAGTTAGGACCCAAGGGAAATTCACTGCTTATGCCAGTGTGGAAATTCCCCTGCCTGGGTGCACTTTTATGACCTGACTTTTTCACCACTAATGTGAACTCATCTTTTTTTTTCTGATTGGAAATAATCTAACTAGTTCTGATTATCTAATTGAAATTTTTGGTCTTGCTCATGGAAGTCTGTAACCTACTCCTGTGCATGTACTTGGACTTTAGGGCTTGTTTTCTCACATGGGAACCGCTGTCATGCCCTGATTTCTCTTGCTTTGATTTTCTCAGGGGACCAATCAATAAAGGTCTTTTAAGAGATGATCTGTTCTTCTCTCTCCTGATCCAGGCAGGTTTTCAAGTTCTTAACTCAGTCATTTGGGCAATGCATCCTCGTAAGAATCAGAAGTCACTAACTAGTGTCACAGCAACACGGCAAAACCAGCCAAGCAGAAGCAGCACAGGAAACATTCCTGGACAGGTCTGGGAGCGTGAGACAGCCAAGAAAGTGAGAGCATGCATCCAGGCACACTGCGAAACCTCTAAGGATGCATGGCAAAGTATAGCATTAGAGACACAGCGTTCAGATTTGTTTCCTAGTTCTGTCACTTGATGGCTGCTTCATTTTGGACCCCGTCATAGTATCAGTATTTATATCTGTAACACAGGGCATGTCATGAAATATAATTCCCAGGATTATGAGGTCAGAATGAGATACATGTTGTAAAATGTTTAGCACTATGCTTGACATACTTCTTTTCTGGAAGCGTGAAAGAATTGCATACAGAAGGCAGTGATTGATCCCTCCACTCAAAGGAAGGCTGCAGAGAGAGATTTAATTCATCTGGGGAGACTTGTCCACACTTGGTGGTACAATAGTAGCAATAATGTCCTTGGAGAGAGTCTTAATATCAAGGAAAGACCATGAGTTTTTCCTTGTCAAAAACAGTGGAAGAATGCAATGTTTGATTCACTGAATAATTTGGTTAAGAGAGAGTTCTCATCACATTGTTCTTTATATTATGGAAACTCTATAAATATTCCTTAAATATACTATATGATAATATGGCATATATCACATATGAATTCTCAGTTTTTCAAATAATATAATATCCTGTCTGTAATATCACAACCATGCAACATAAAAATCACTCTTAAAAGAAGGATAATTCAGATAATATTTCAAGATCCTTTCATTTTTACTGAAGGACGCTGGTACATTACTTTGCACATTAGCTTTCTTTGAGTGTAGTGAGGAAAGAATAAATTTCTGTTGTTATAAACCACTGAATTTGTGGTTACTGGTTATGGCAAGCCTAAATAGCTAATGCATTAGGCAATACCTGAGTGGAAGTTTTGATGTCCACATTTTATTACTTGTTCTCATAAATATAGAAGCTATATTTTAAGGAGATATGAATTTTAGTCCACTTGGAAGCATACTCATTAAATAATTCTACACTTTACAAAATAATGATATCTTACTGAAACATTATATCAAATTTTAGTACATAAAATAATATGCTAAATACCTTGAAAGAATTCACCATTAAACATCCATGTTCAGTGAAAACAGTTGTAAAGCAAGTCATCATCCCTACATAGTAAATTTCCAGGAGTGAAAATAGCAGAGTAGTGTGACTTCTTCATTATTTCTGAGCCACTCACCTTCACTTTAAAACTCTTGCTCTTTTCTTGTTAAACTAGCTATTATCTGGACCTGCTAGAACTAACAAACTTAAGTACCATTTTGAACAAAATGCTTTTTTCTCCTATAATGTAAAAACTTAGCCGAAAACTCTAAGCATGAGAAAGTTCAGGTTGCCTTTTATTTACAGTCTTTATGGAGCAAATAATATTCATATTTTGAATTATGCAAATAAGCATTTACATGATAAATCGTAATTGCTCTCAGACAGCTGTTTATAATTGGGTAAATGAGACACACTTTTAAATTGTCTAAATACATACTTACTCATGTTTACATATTTATACACTAGAGTATAACTGTTCTGAATCAGCTGTTATCCTCTATTGTGTCATATACAGACCAAGGGAAGAGAACTTTTCATACAAACAGTGAAATCCCCTTTAATTGGTCTGAGATCAGAACCAGTCCTCTTAAATTAAGCGTGACCTCTCTCCACATACCCCTAGCCTGTGGCATCCCACAATACCTCAAGCAGGAAATTATTTTACATCACTTTGGTTGGGTGGGAAATTAATCCCGACTCAGATTCTTGTCCCATTAGATACACCTGTGGCAAAGAAGAAAGCTGTTCCTTCTAATGAAATGTTTCTAAACCTTAAAAGTCCAGTTGTCTAGTAGTTAGCAATGTATTCTGGTGACCATTTAAAAACGTAAGTATTTCTTCTGAAAATACAGAAGAACTAGAGAGCACGGTGCCTGTCCTAAAGAAGCTGACCATCAAATTAGGGAGATGAAATGAGCACTTTGAAATAAATGTTCGGGAAGTAATTAAGAGGATAAGTAGATGGTGTAGACTGTAAGAGCTAAAGGAGTCTAGAAAAGAAAAGAAGGCAAGAGGACATACAGCCTGGGGTGGGGTGGCCTGGGTTTTCAGGACTCGGAGCTAGCCCCCTCCTCCCTGCAGAGTGGATGAGGACTGTCCAGCCTCTGGAAGGCAGCCAGAGATGTGAAAGGCAGGACGTGGGCAGTCCAATGCACACCTTTCTTCCAGCACACTCACTCACAGCCCCGCAGGGAAATCAGAGGTCCTGATGTGAGAGAGGCAGCCCTGTGAGAGAGGCTGCGAAGCACCCTTTTCTCCTCCATTTTTCCGGGTAGAAGAATTCTATGCTCTGCCCCCTTTAAAAAAATCTTAATGCATTTCCCCTTGTTTCTTAAGGCAGTCAACATTTGCCCTGTTTCTGGTTCCTCTCCTGGCAAATGCATTTGTTTCTGATCCATCTGATTCTGTTCTTATGTGGTGTTTCATATGTGCTGAAGAGAGAGAATTTTTACTGCAAGATGCTTGGGCTGAATTGAGAGGACTCAAATGCTACTTCAGGGATTCACACACCAGGAAGAATGAAGCCTAGCGACTAGGGGAAATACATCTGAAGCAGCTACAGAAGCACCCAGAAATGAAAACACAGGACTCTAAGGATAGAAGCCAAGCCTCTGTCCTTCCATTAAGTACAATGAGAGCGTTTGCATCTTGAGCGGATATCTGAGTGCCATAGCAGCAAGCAGACCTGAACCTGAAAATCGGAAACTTGGAGGGTCTGGGTAATGCTGCCAAGTTTAAGGAAATCTCTTCTATATGTGGCTTTTTCCTAACTCTGTTAGGAGAAGAAACTCTACTTTGGGGACTAGTAATGCAGGATATGCTGAAGTAGAAAGAACCCTAAATGAGGAAAGTCCAGGCTCCAAGCCAGACTCTGGGAGATGCTGGGCAAATCACCCTCTCTCTCTCCATGCCTTAGTTTCTTCTTCTGTTAACTAGATAAAGTTCACATCAGCTCTGTGACTGATGATCCTAAACATATAGTCAAGCTCCCCATTGGCTATATGAGGCTAAAATGCAGCCTCCCCACAGGAATCCCTCCTCCCAACAATTCCTTATTATCACAGCAACAACACCACCATTAACTGAGCACCTACTAACTATGGTAAGCACTGTTCCAGGCGCTTCACACAAAATATCTCCGTCATCTCAACACCTATAGAAATGGTCACTTCCATTTTACAGGTGAGGAAAGTGAAGCTCCGAGAAATCATGAAGCTTGACCTGGGTCACTCTGGTATTAACTGGGAGACCCAGACCTCAAACCCAGGTTTGTTCTGTCTCTCTGATCCCAAATCTGGTGCATGTTGGAAAGAAAAATTAGGTTGTGTCTTCTGCACTAGGCCTTATGCTTGACCATATCAGCCTCAGCACCAGCTCAGTGCATGATTATTGTTGTTGTTCAGTCACCCAGTCATGTTTGACTCTTTGTGACCCCATGGACTGCATCTTGCCAGGCTCCTCTGTCCTTCACTATCACCAGGAGTTTGCTCAGATTCATGTTCATTGAGTTGGTGATGCTATCTAACCATCTCATCCTCTGTCACCCTTGTCTTCTTTTGCCTTCAATCTTTCCCAGCATCAGCATCTTTTCCTATGAGTCAGCTCTTCGCATCCGGTGGCCAAAGTGTTGGAGCTTCAACTTCAGTACCAGTCCCTCTGTTGCAGGAAGGGGACCCCTTCCAGGGCCCAAAACTGGGCTCTTGCCTAACACGCGGAAATGAATTGTCTGAGGAGACACGTGTGCTGACAAGGCAAGAGATTTTATTGGGAAAGGGCACCCGGGTGGAGAACTGCTCTGCCACATGGCTCGAAGTCTTGGGTTTTGTGGTGATAGGATTAGTTTATGGGTGGTCTTTGGCCAATCATTCTAATTCAGTCTTTCCTGGTGGCGCATGCATCGCTCAGCCAAGATGGATGCTAGCGAAGAGGGATTCTGGGAAGTGGATGGACTCATGGTGTCTCCTTTTAACCTTTCCCGGACTCTTCTGGTTGGTGGTGGCTTATTAGTTCTGTATTCCTTATTAGGATCTCCTGTCAGAAAACAACTCATGCAAATGGTTACTATGGTGCCTGGCCAGGGTGGGTGGTTTCATTCCGTGTGCTTCCCCTAACACCTCCAGTGAATATTCAGCATTGATTTTCTTTAGGATTGACTGGTTTGTTCTTCATACAATTCAAGAGACTCAAGAGTCTTCTCCAGCACTACAGTTTGAAAGCATCAATTCTTGGGCACTCAACCCTCCTTATGGTCCAGCTCACCCATGTCCATGACTATTGGACAAACCATAGCTTTGACTATATGGACCTTCGTTGGCAAAGTGATAACTTTGGTTTTTACTATGCTTGCCATATTAAATGCTTGTTAAGTTTGTCATAGCTTTCCTTCCAAGGTGCAAGTATCTTTTAATTTCGTGGCTGCGGTCATGAAAAGAAAGAAAGCCCAAGAAAAGAAAATCTGTCACTGCTTCCACTTTTTCTTCTATTTGCCATGAAATGATGGGACTGGATGCTGTGATCTTAGCTTTTTGAATGTTGAGATTTAAGCCAGCTTTTTGACTCTCCTCTTTCACCTTCAGCAAGAGGCTCTTTAGTTCCTCTTTACCTTCTGCCATTGAATGGTATCATCTGCATGACTGAAGTTGTTGATATTTCTCCTGGCAATCTTGATTCCAGTTTGTGATTCATCCAGCCCAACATTTCACATGATGTACTCTGCATATTAGTTAAATAAGCAGGGTGACAATATATAAGGAGTACCTTGTGGTATTCCTTTCCCAATTTTGAACCGGCCTGTTGTCCCATGTCAGTTCTAACTGTTGCTTTTGACGTGATACAGGTTTCTCAGAAGACAGGTAAGATAATCTGGTACTCTTCTCTCTCTAAGAATTTTCCACAGCTTGTTGTGATCCACTCAGTCAAGGGCTTTAGCATAGTAAATGAAGCAGTAGATGTTTTTTCTGGAATTCCTTTGCTTTCTCTGTGATCCAACAAATGTTGGCAATTTGATCTCTGGTTCCCCTGCCTTTTCTAAACCCAGCTTGTACTTCTGAAAGTTCTCAGTTCACTTACTGCTGAAGCCTGGCTTGAAGGATTTTGAGCATAACCTTATTAGCATGAGAAATGAGCACAGTTGTCAGGTAGATTGAACATTCTTTGGCACAGTTCTTCTTTGGGATTGGAATGAAACCGTATATTTGTGGATTACAACTTTAGCAAAATCTCTTCCTCATGAGGGCCTTGCATGATAATAAGGCTGACTGGGTGGGCAGCCTTTCGGTGGGCAGTGCAGAGGGTTATCAATTAGTGTAATTCAGCGGACTCTAACTGGTGCCCAGTGACTCTCATTAACAACCTCTGGATCACCACCAGCATGGCTGCTGCCCACAGCTGCCAGAGCGTCCCCCCTCCTGCCTCTGGGATATATTTGGAGGAAGAAAACGGGCTGTGGATACATGCAGGGCATGAAACAGGATTAAGACAATCCCGGCCACCCTGGCTGCCTCCTGAGCAGGACTCAGGGTAGCTGGCCTGGCCGCTGGCTCCAGGTCTCTGTCTCCGGAAGTGACTCGGATCCCCGTGGGTGGTCGCTCCCTTGGCCATTATGCACGTGCGGCTTTCTGCCTGTTGACATTAGGGGATGTGCCCCCACCTTCCCTTTGTTCCATCCTCGATTTAAGACCCATTTGTTCTCACAGGCTTTTAACTGGTTTTCAATCTATGTTCATTGCTAGGGTGAGTTATCTTTTTCAAAAAATGCAACTTGCAAAGAGTGTCTGTACCCCCAATTAGCATTGTTAAGCAGTTTGGAAACAAATACAACTTAGACAAGATGAAATAACACTCTGCTAGTCACTGAGAGATGCTGCTGAAACAAATCACAAAGGATTCCTAGAAATTAGTCTCTGTTCCCTACAAGGACTTTTGAAATCCTGCAGGCCTTCTGGTCCCTTAATTGGCATCTGAACAAAACCACCCTTTCTCCTCTATGTGCTACTCCAGAGGTGGTAAAACTCACTCCCTGCCACTGGCTGGCCCTTTACCCACCTCCAGTTGGTATAAAGCCAGGGCTGGATGGAAATGGGTGATCACCAAGCTGACCAGACACTCTCTTGTTCTCTTTCCTTTCTCTTTCCTCACTCACTTTCTCTTCCCTTCACCCAGTTGCTTCTACCTCCATTCATGGCAAACGCCTCCATTCCCTTTTGAGACACTAGCAGTTTCCTTTCTTTGCTACCTGCCCTTTGGGAATGTTCTTGCCACCAATCTGTTGTTGGGGGAATCAGGAACCTACTAAGACTTGAGTAATAGAAAATCTCTAGGATTTGGCTTCTCTAGGATTTGCATAATAGAAAATCTCAGTAGTGGAGAAATGAGTGTACGTGATAAAAAGAGATATTCATGTACTTTACCTAATGGTTCTATAAAGAAATGATTAAGATGATAATTCCTGAAACCTGAGTGGCTTTATCTTTTATTATAGAAAGAACCAGAGGACTAAACTCACCAGAGATAACCTATCAATTGCACGTATACCCCCCACCCCCCACCCCCCACGTTCTGGCACCTGCGCTTTCACGAAGTTCATCACTTTTAATAGTCCTTTTAATAATATGTAAGAAATAGAATGTATAGCCTGTAGGCATACATATTATTATTTGCTTGATTTCCCCCCTCTAAATTTGCTTTACAGACTAATCCTTTTCCTTAAGGAAAAAAGGTTTTTTTCTTTTCTTTTTTTCTTTTGAAGTAGACAAAGCCAAAGAGCAACTAAAATCCAGTGTGTAGCCGTCCATTTCTTTCTTACACCACAAACCACCTAAACACACCCAGGCTCCATTGCCTAAGGAAGGAACTGAATTCCAGTTACGTATCCAAATGTATGTATGCAGGTCCTGATGCCATAGCCATCTGAGAATTTATATCAGTCTAGTTTTTGTGAACTGCCTTGATGTGAGGAGCTGGTAAGGAAAACAAGCAACAGAAACACAGTGTCAGCCACAAGTGGTCTTTACAGTTGGTTCATGAGACAATGGCCTGAGGGAAACTGGACACAAATTTTGTGGAAATTTTAAATTAAATGAGAACTTGACAAGCAGATGGAATGAGAAAAAAAAATACAATGTAAGTTTTGTGAAGCACTCTTTTAAATTTCTTCAGTTACTGCTGTAAAGCAAAATGTTATATTTTAAGGATAAGTCAACGATAGTTTAGTATAGATCTTGTTAAACAAACCAACAAAAAACTCATTAAGCAGGATACATTTTTTTCTTTCAGTTAATTAAAGGTCATAAGCAACTAAAAATATATATTAAGTTTCCTATCTTGGAGATATGCAAGCTGTCATTAAAAAATCACCTTAAAAAGTTCAGCTTTACTGTACATAGTTATATTAAATACACAGCATACATATTTTAGTATTAGAATCCCTTAGATAAAGTCACTTCTTAGTTATTTCCTAACTTGAGAAGTCCAATTCATGAGTTTTAAGATTCAGAGCAAGATAAATTAGAACAATAAATTTCTCAAGAAATTCCAAGCACCCTTCCTCATATCCTGTTGTTGAAATAAAGCCAAATCTAAAATGCCCAGTGTTGAGCTTTGTCATTTGTATATTTGTCTGATGGCTCCAGAGGTAGTTTCCATGGTAAGCTCCCTGTGCACAAGAAGCAGGGTGAGTGGAATGTCTCCTGCCAACGAAGAACTTTTCACTGACAGTGATAAAGGCCGAGAACCTCCTTCACACAAATGATTGAAAACCAGAACACGAAGGACATTTTTATTTTGCTTTGTTTCCTTTGTGTGGTATCTGACTTCAGTGCAAATACCCATTTAATCAAGAATACAAAGACTGCCACCTTTGCTGGCTAAGGGAGTTCCAGAGACTGCAGTAAACATATATAGCTCTTTTCCTTTTTTGTGAGGAAATTCCTGTGAGGTTGTCATTTCATGCTCCTGTTGTGCACTTTTGCCTCCTCTTAGAAGAGGGAAAAATATTTTTCCGAAGGAACATTTCAGAGTAAGCTAAATCAAATCTAGAAAAACTTGAAATGCTTTAAAAGCTGACACTTATCTATTGTCATTTAAAATATATATATAACTGAAATATAACATTATATTAGTGTTAGGTATATAATGTAATGATTTGATATATTGCAAAATGACTACCAGAATAAATTTAGTTAACAACCATCACTACACTTAGTTACGGATTTGGTTTTCTTGAGATAAGAACTTTCAAGAGCTATTCTCTTAGCAACTCTCAAATATACAAAAAGTACCATTAACTATAGTCTTCATGTTACACATTACAGCCTCAGGATTTATTTGTCTTACAACTGGAAGCTACTGTCATTAATTTTTAGAAATATAAAGACTTTGGGGGAGAATATATAATAGAAGCCTCTATTGACTGGAACTTTTGGCTCAGGCATTTTTTTTCTCTTTGAGTTGATGAGATCAAATTGAACCTATAGCTCTAAGCTAGCACAGGCTTTCTTTCTCTTTCACCTTTGAATCATTCTTTTCTAATACCTTCTATTACAATAGACTCTCTTTCTCCTCTTTAGGTCCTCTTCATTCTCCTCCCTAATTTCTTCAGTTCTAGGGACATCACAGTCTATCTGCCTTCAAGTCTCTCCTTAAGCTTTGCTTCTTCTAGGCAATCTGTCCTGTGATAATAAGGGTGAGGGCACATTGCAAACATTCTCAAATGTATGAAACATGAAGTGATATTATATTACTAATGCTATCCTCATCACTGATAAGAAAATGGAATATATGATTCTGAGGTCCTTGTTTTCAGCAAGTATTAACAAATACTCTCCCAGAATAATAACTGGTTTAGAGTTTGAATTGCTGTCAAATAAGAAATAGTATCTCATCTTAATAATGCAACCCTTTAAAAATCCCTAATAGCAGACAAAGTAAAGGTATATTTAAAAAGACCTCATAATTGCTTGGGTAACTTACAGAAAAATAATAACTGACTTGAATTGAAGTGCTGGTGGTTACATGCATACCCTGTAGGCAGGCCTCTCTGTGATGTACCAGGGCAAGTATTATAAAATAATGTCCCTGGGGTCAGTCTACTCTGTCAGTGTCTGGGTGTGACATTAAGTGTGACTTAGGACCTAGACCTTTAAACACAATAAGAGTATGATATAAATTACATCTGTATCAGTCAAACAAAGGATTATAAGTTGTTACCTTTTTAAGAAGAAAAGATTAGATAAACTTGAGCAGTTTAGCTCTGGACAAATAAGATTTAGCACCCTCCACAAAATGTAGTATTATTTTTATTCTGACAATTTACACTCCATGCTATCACAGCTACTCTTATACCATGGAAAGGCATGAGAAAGACCAGACATATTTAATAAACTAGTTTAAAAATAAAAAGTTATTTGCTGGCTCTTTAGGAAATGGAGACTAGAATGAAATACATTTACTTTATAATTCATGAAACCATTTTACCCCCTACATTTTTTCCATGTATATAACTAAACAAAGAGAACTAGATATAACTAGATAAACATATTCGGAGAGAAAAACTTTTCTTCTAGTGATCAAGCACAACAACAAAAAAGTCCATGTAAAGTCAATATTTTAAAGAATTTAAGGTGGGATCTTTCAAATCTTGTCATTTGACATTAAACAATAAGATCTAAAGCCCATTTCAAAGATGTACTAAATTCCCAATCTGAAAGTAATTGCTGTTCCTTGTCGCATGTGTATATATCATCAGCACAACTAAGAAAGAATTGCAGCCAGGCCTGGACCACCGCCAAGCAATTGATTATTAGTCATTAAAAGGGAAATGTTTACTTATTCATGGCAAGTAGTTTTCAGAAGGAAAGGCAAAGAGGTCTGATTTTAAATGCTGCCTTTTCTTTCCATCCTAAGGCTGATGAAGATCATTCACTTCTTCTTGGAAATGTCAAAAGCCCATTTTTATTTTCCTTTTGCTATTTTAACCAGAATACTGATAAAAAGGAGAGAGCAGTTGCTATGAGGCAAAGAAAAATGTCCTGGCAGTTGAGGGCCCTCCATCTATCAAGGGGAATTTGCAATGTTGCCTCTTTTCAAGACTGTATAGATTTGCAGGATTTTGTGAAACACTTAACCAAAATGGAAGGATTTAAAAGCAGAATGCAAGATATAGATGCAATCATTTTTTTAAATCAAGATACTTTAGTTTTATTTCAGAATTTTCTAGTCTTAAATTCTCAAGCACGCAGCAGTGATGACCATCTTGGCTAATACTTTTGAAAGGGTGATTAGTGCAGACTGCTTAAGTATACTCACTATAGCACAGATGCTTTAAGATTAAAAACTCTTACTGGGATTGAGATGTACTACATCCAATTACAGGGAAACAAATACTTATCTAATTAAATAATAATATTCACAAGCTATGTTGAGTTTCAAAATAAGTTCAAGTGTCCAGAGCACCAAAGAATATTTTAAAACTGGAAAAGAATAGCCAGTCATTTGTTTACCAGTGATTTCTAGGCTATTTCTAATATGTATAAAACCTAATATCAAGATGACCTTTTTTCTAATGACCCAATATCAAAATTATTTTCTCCTCCCATGTCTTTGAGCTTATCTGATACGAAGAAGCAATTTTAAAAAGCACCTGCATCTAATAATTTTGGCTCTCCCTTTTTCTGCATTTCTTCAGAAGGCACAGTTTAAGTGGAACTATCTCCTGGAATCCTCTAGCTCTGGCTCTTGGAGATAATTTAGGTAAAGTCCCAGAGAAGAGCTGAAAGAAGGACTGGACTAGTGCAGAATCCACGATGAGGTAGGGAAGTTACAGTGTTTTCCAGAACCAGGAGGTACAGTTTCCTTGGAGTGTTCAAAACACAAACTGGGGCCCAGGAACACTGTTCCCAGATCCGGGAGGTGAGGCTAGAAGTAACATTTGGAGCTAATCCCAGAGCTAGGTCCTTCCTAGAGCACGATTGCTGGATGGGGGATGTATCTCCTCTTTGGGAGCCAAATACTAAGAGTAAAAGCAAATATTTGATGCTGAAGAGCTCTTAAGAACTGAAGAGTGCCATTTGCTTATTTCTACCCGTCAGTGTGGGCTTAGGATGTTAAATAGATTAAAAGGCTAAGAGAGGTCAGTCACTCCAGGAAAGACGCTTATTTTGCTTCTCTTGACTTGGTTTTCTTGGCAAAATTGTTATCTACCTACCCCTCCCCATTCTTGTGGGGGCTCCTTGGGAAACTCAAAAGATGTCACATCCTCTTCTAGAACATTCTGGAAAATGTGGGGCCAGGATCCTAGGGATGAGAGGTCTAGAAGGGTAGGAAGACCAAAGTCCGCTAGTTAATGCGATGAAGATGGTTTTAGAAAAATTCAAGAGATAGGTAATCATAAAACTGGTAGGGTCCTTAGAAATTACTAAATCTACTCTTTTCTGTTTCGGATGAAAAAAGAGCCTCAGAGTGGTGAAGTGATTAAAGCTTGCTAGGGACGGAGCTAGGATGCCAATTGGCTTCCAGGTCAGAGCTTCTACCTAACACAGCCTCCAAGTTCAGACTCGAATTTGGGAGTCTGTCCTAATACTGGCCTAGGACAGTCTTTGTCGGTACTTTCCTTCCACCTCTCCCAGGAGAGGGGCCGACAGAGGTTTCTAGGTATCGGGTGCCAGCCAGAGAGAAGGCCACTCGGCCCTGGGTCAGTCTACGACCCGCCCAACCTCTAGGGTGCGGAGCTTAGGTGCTGGGCACTGTGCGTGCAGGGTTTCCGGCTTCTGCCGCTCTCTACCCCAGCTCCCTCCTCCGCCCTAGCTCGGAGGGGACAGCCAAGTCATTTCAATTTAATCTTCTTTAAAAAGACATAACTAATAAATCTATTGCCGAGACCTCGGAGAGACGGCCAGCAGAGTGGATCGTGCTCCCAATCCCATTGAACTCCATTGAAAACCATGACAACACAGGACAAGCTCCGATTTATCCCGGCGCGCTAAAGCGCATTGTGAGCAGGCGTCAATCACGCATTATTTCGGACTGAACAAATGCAAAATCTTGACTGGAACAAATGCTTCCAACAGGTCCGGGGCGTCGAGCTCCATTTCCCCTTTGTCCGCGACCTAGCAGTTGGCCTGTATTGGGGTTGCCTCCGCCCGACCACCCAGCGCGCCGCACAGTCCGGGGCGCCTCGGGCACGCATGACAGGGAAGCTACTGGGGAGGGTGCGCCGGGCCGGGTGGGGCGGCCCCGCGCGCGGCCCCAATTGCGCGGGAGTCCGCTCCGAGTTCCGATCAGGTGGAGACAGGATTTCAGGTGCGGCCACCTAAGTACCACCGGCTCGCACCGAAATTTAACAACCCACTACCCTAATCCACTGGCTTCAGGAGAGGCTTCTGAGAGGGCGCTCGCTCGGCCCTTGCCTGAAGCGCAGCTACCGTGAAACCACGGGCCAAGAAAATGTGCCCGGTTTCTTGCGCCTTCTACACGACCATTTCCTAGGGTAGGGAACGAGAAGATGTCGGGAAACCCCGAGCAGGCCATCTTTTCAGCCCGGTGGGCGCACTCCTAACTCCTGCAATCGGTCCCTTACCAGACCAGTCCCGGCAGCTTTGGTGGAGCGGAGAGCCCGAGCCACCCAAGGCCTACTCTGGGACAGAGAACGCACCTCCAGCCCCCCGGCCTGACGTTGAGGCTACGAAGCCCAGGCAGTGCCCAGACGCCAAGGAGGCAGCAACGCCCTCCTAGAGCGCCCTTGGAAACGCCACCGCCCGTGAGGCCTAGAGTGGACCTGGGCCAGCCACCAGGGCAGAGTGGGAAAACAAGCCTACTGCCTCGTAGGAAAGAAGTTTGGCCTGATTCCGCCTCCATTTTGGGAGAAGGCAATGGCACCCTACTCCAATACTCTTGCCTGGAAAATCCCAGGGGCCTGGTAGGCTGCAGTCTGCGGGGTCGCTAAGAGTCGGACACGACTGAGCGACTTCACTTTCACTTTTCACTTTCATGCATTGGAGGAGGAATTGGCAACCCACTCCAGTGTTCTTGCCTGGAGAATCCCAGGGACTGCGGAGCCCGGTGGGCTGCCGTCTATGGGGTCGCACAGAGTCGGACACGACTGAAGCGACTGAGCAGCAGCAGCCTCCATTTTGCTGGCCTGGGGCAACCCGCGTAGAGCTGGGGCTCCCCGGATGCTCCCAGCCCTTCCCGAGCACCGCTGAAGTTGCGGACGCTTGGGGTGTGGGAGATTCCTAGCGGTCTTCGAAACCCTCTGCACAGTTGCTGACGGGGCCAGGCCTCTCCTCTGCGCCCGCCTGCAACTTCTCGCCTCTGAATCCTTACAGGAGCCCAGCCAAAAGAGAAAAGAGAGCGCGCCAGTGTCCAACGCCGCCTTGTAAATCACTTTCCGGATAATTGCGGGAAAGGAACACTCCAGCAAACAAGCTCGAGGAATAAAGCAAACAAGGAATAAATTCCTGGGTGCTCATAAACCCACCCAAGTCGCCCCCACCTTTCCCGGCGCTCCCGCGGGGCCAGGCTCGATGTCAGCCTCCGGGAGGAGGAGGAAGCCGGGACCGGCGGGCAGTGGCCACCGCTCGCCACCCAAGATGTTATTCTTTGGTAACAATCCCCATTATCTGTCCCCACTTGGGGCTAATCAGACAGAATCACTAATGCGGAGGGCAGCTTCCTGCCGCCTCTGGGAGGTAATGGGGCGCCCGAGGGGCGGGGGACGGGGCGGGGCGGGGCGGGGGGCGGAGGTGGCACCTTCCGGGCTCGCCGGGCCTTTGGTGCAGCACTCATTCAGGTACTTAACACCCGGGAGACCCGGACCTCGGCTTTCAAAGCGTCCCGGGTGGGAAGAGCTGTTTATATAAACTGGGATTCCACAGTAAACGCGCTAATATCTCGGCAGCCAGTACATGGCGTGCGTCTCTCACGCCCACCCATAGGAGCGGCGTCCCGGGCCGCCCCTCCATTCCAGGTCTACCCTGCCCCCCCCTCCTTCCCCTGCTCGGCCATGGCCACCTCTGGACGCCTCAGCTTCACCGTGCGCAGGCTCCTGGATTTACCGGAGCAGGATGCGCAGCACCTGCGGAAGAGGGAGCCGGAGCTACACGCCCCTGCGCCCGGCCCCTGCGCCACCTGGCTGGAATCCGAGCGCGGCCACTACCCTTGTGAGTGAGCAGAGGACTGCGGCGGGGGTGGAGGCGGGGGAAGTGAGCGGGCTCAGAATCAAGTCCCCGGCTCGTGCGGGGATGGGAAGCGGAAACCCCAGCCCAAGGTCTGGATTTCCTCAGTGTTGGACCCACAGACTCTGTCCTCCGGAAATCCCTATGCCAGTTGGCACATCTTGAGAGCAGATCCCTGGGCCTGGCGCTAACGCCCGGGATTTAGGTTTCCGTTTCTAGGGCTCAGAATATTTAAATATATAAGACGCCGCCCTTAAATGCCTGAAAAAGTGGCCACGTTCTTCTGGCCTCGGTTTGGGATGAGCAGTATTGGCGAGCCTGGATTCAGGGCTTTGCAAGCGTCGGCAGACCGTAGTGCAGTCGACCTCAAAGTGGCCCGTTTTGGTGAGGCAGCTTGCAGTGAATTCGTCTGCCAGGGCAGCGACCAGGACGGATTGGTTTTAATAGACCCCCGGGGTGGGTTTCTTTGGAGGCGCAGTCCCAGGCTGTGGTCTAAAAGGTCGTCTGATTCAGAGAGGTGGTTGTCCAGACATGGGTGCAGGAAAGGAAACGGCCTCATCCCGAAAGCCGCGGGCGAGTGGGGGCGCCCGAGTGGGTAGGCGCCCGCGCTCCAGAGGCGGCCGGCGTCTCACGGGGCCGTGTCTCCTTTGCGTCCCTAGCCTCGGACGAGAGCAGCCCAGAGGCCAGCCCGAGGGACTCGTCGCAGCGGCCGTCCGCTCGGCCTGCGTCTCCGGGCTCTGACGCCGAGAAGAGGAAGAAGCGGCGGGTGCTGTTCTCCAAGGCGCAGACGCTGGAGTTGGAGCGGCGCTTCCGGCAGCAGCGCTACCTGTCGGCGCCCGAGCGCGAGCAGCTGGCGCGCCTGCTGCGCCTCACGCCCACACAGGTCAAAATCTGGTTCCAGAACCACCGCTACAAGCTGAAGCGCGCGCGCGCCGGGAGTCCCCGAGGCGCCCGACCTGGCAGCGGCTGCCGAGGTGCGCGCCGCGCCCGGCCTGCTGCGCCGCGTGGTGGTGCCAGTGCTGGTGCGCGACGGGCAGCCGTGCGGCGGCAGCGCCGAGGGGGCACGGCCGCCGCCCGGGACAAGAGCGCGGCGCCGCCGGCCGCCGCCTGCCCTGTGCCAGGCTACGCCGCCTTCGGGCCTGGCTCGGCTTTCGGCCTCTTCCCCGCCTACCAGCACTTAGCGCCCCCCGCCCTGGTCTCCTGGAACTGGTGAGGCAGCCGAGGGGCGCGGGCACCTGGGGCTACGCCGGACTCGGAGTGAGCTCTGCGGCCGGGCCGGGCTGCGGCCGGAGACCTGGAGCGCGTCCCGCCGCCCCACCTCCTTCGGCGCGGGGGCCCTCTCCGGCGCCCCCACCGGCCGGCACTCCGGAAACTTTCGCCCAAACACCCCGTCTCCTCTTCCCTCCACCGCCGGACCCAGAGCTAGATTTTATTGCTTGAACCTTATTTGTACATCTTAAAATAGCTATTTGTATGGGAAGCAACTTATTTTAAAAGAAATAGAATATTTTTCCTCTGTGTGGTGCGAGAATAAAATGTGTAGGGTTGCGTCCCCTTTTTGCGTGGCTGCCGGAAACGGAGGTGGCACCAGTGCTTTCCCGATCCGGAGTTTGGGGCGCCGGCCACTCCTCACTCGCCAAGTTAAGGCCCACCCCGAGCTGGGTAGAAGGGCAGAGCACAGTCCCCACACGCCTTTAGGAAGAAACAAGGGGGAGGGAAAGAAGGGGGCCAGAGGCACCTCTGAGGGTCCTGTAAGTGTGGGGTGGTGGCTCTGCTCCCAAAGTGAGACGGAGGCCCCAGAGCCGCTGGAACCGAGTCGGCCACGGCAGGGCATAAAGAGAGGGCATAATGAGCTTCTCCGTAAGGGCTCGGGGAATGCCAGCGGGACCCGGGCTGAGCGCGCTGCTGGCGGTTCATTTCGGGGACCGAGGACCACGCGGGGAACCCCCAGTTACGCCTGCGAGCGCCTCACTGGGCAGCTGTGATCTTCCGCCTCTTCTTGGGTGACCCCTGGCCAGGGTGGGATGGGGAGCGGGTGGTGTGGTGGGGAATGACGCAGCTCAGGGCTGCCCGCTGGGGAAGGACAGCCCTGGAGAGCTCTGGGGGCCTGACACAGGGGTGGGACCCGTTGGTTCATCCCGTTTCACCCACGGCCCCAGTGTACCGCCCGGGGCGGGATCTAGGGCTCTACCCCGCCGGGTTTGTAACTGTTCTTCTTTGGGCATCCCTCAGTATCTGTAGTCACAGGGCCTCCCATGCAGAGCAGTGTTCACTCTGCGGGAGAAGTGAGGACCTTTCTCTCTGGCGCCCAGTGAAGGGAGATTCGAGTTTAAAGAGCAGTTTGGAGGCATCAGATCCAGGGGCGGGAGCAAGGGCTTGATGAGGCCTGTGAGAAGTAGGCATTGGCCCTTTTTTGGGTTTTAGCTTTTTGTCCCAGAAGGAAAAGGAGGAGGAGGTTGCGGGAGGGTAGATAGCTGAGGTCCTGTTATCACCTGGGATTTAGGGGGTGGGGAGAGACAGGAGGGCAGAGGGGGAAGAGAGGGGTGTTTGGGTCTCAGCTGCTGGCCACCTTGCCTTCCATATGGATGCAGTTATCTTAGAAGAATCTCTATCCTTAAACCTCCTTTTGTCTTGGGAACTGAAAAGGGCATTGTCAGGCCTGAAAAGGACCTAGACAAAATCCGCACTGTTTCGATTCAGGACTCTGTTTAATCAGTCCCTGGTGACAATGTAGTGGGTGTTAGGGAGGACAATAGTATCTTTTTAAACCTTGTGGCCTTCGTGAAGACAAAGGGCTTGAATTTCATGGGCTTACAACTTCAATTAGAACAGTGTCAGTGTGCATGGGAGATTATCAAATTTGTATCATAAAACCTCTTTCTAATAAATGATTGCTGGGGTGGGAGCTGGATATTGTAAGACATATATTGGAAACTGCCCTGGGGCTTCCCAATCAGCCCTGGCAGAGTGGATGGGAAGGAAGAGGAGGGAAGGATTTCTGAAGAAGGCCTTGCTCAGAACTTGTCCCTGCAGTCAGCTGGTTGGAAGCCTGGCTCTTCCATGCTCTTCTGAAAGGTTGTTTCTCCAGTAATGAAAGTAAAGACTCATAGCTCATTTTCTGTTCTTGGTGGTGACGAGACCTGAACGTTCATGAAAGTGCAAAATCACCACCTGTTTAGTTTCCTGCCTTTTCTTTCCTGGAGCTCCAGAAAAAGTAGGACTTGGGGTATGCAAAGCAGAGAGTCTATTAGCTATGAGGCCCAAAGGACAAAGTATCTGACTGTGGAAAGACTCTCTTCCTAGGAAGATCTTTGGGAGAGCGTCTTCAACCAGATTCGCCCAGAAGTCTCACTCATGTGAAGGACCCAGAGAGGTGGTCACAGCCACAGGTGGCCAGCACGTGTCCTGTGGAGAAGAGCAGATATTTCTTCCAGTTCTAGCATCAGGATCTCTCATGTCTACAGTAACCCACTTCTTTTTGCTCCTTTTCCTTTAGGTCCCTTCCCTTGTAGAGGAAAAGCCATAGAGGAGAGTTATTAATGTACTCCCATCACCACGCACCCATTTTAGAAACTCAGGCTGTCATTTTTCTTCTGTTCACACCTGCGATCAGCTGGAACTGATGAATGTCAATTTCCTTTCTGACCTAAAAGATCAATTCCCCTAGGCTCTGACAAGAGAAGCTAAACCCAAGGCCTCTCCCAGCAGCTGTGAGAACTGTTGGGATCTCTCCAGATGAGAATGTTCATACCTGTCACCCATCACCAATATCACAAGGCAGAATCACACTCAGCAAACTTCCATTGAAACTTGCTTGCTCTGTTCTAGGCATTGTTTCAGGCACTTTCACAGCTGGTCTCACAGAAACCACTGCATATGTAACACACCCATTTTGCAGATAAGAAACTGAGGCTTCATGTGTAGGAGTAAGCAGTCATAAACTTCACAGAATATTGCCATTGTCCTTAGCTTAGCCCTTACTTAAGCCACCCTGTAAACTGCCCTTAAAGTGGACAGTTGAAATCTTAATGTGATGACAACATACATGCTACCCAGCGACCATAAAATTGTCTTTATGGATGATCTGGAAGGATGGAAGAGCATGCAAAAAGTACCACGCATGGCTTAAGGCCACTTAGAGAAATTGGCCATGGCATATCACAGTAGCTGCTAACATTTATTGATGTTCCTGTGTATAAGTTTTTAAGTCAGATTAACTCATGTAATCTTCATAACAATCCCGTAAGATGCTGCTGTTCCTACCTTACAGGTGGTAAGGAAACTGAAGGCCAGAGAGGTTATCAGTAACTTGGCCAGATCACACAGATAGTAAGTGACAGGGAAAGTCTGAACCCAAGCACCCTAATGTTAGATCTCATGCCTTTAACTACATGGTGGCAATTATTTCCATTCTTCGTTTATGTTTTATTCCTCCCAGTCAACAGTCTTGGTTACCTTATAGACACTTCTAAAAGAGACGTGTTTTTAGCATCTCTGTATCTCTCGATCTCTCTCCCTCCCTTGCTGCTCCCCTCCCTCCATCTACCAAAGCTTGAGCTTTTGGACACAGCCTCTGTGTTTGCCCTGTGTCTGTTTGTGTGTGTTCTTGCCCAGCTGTCAATGAAACACAGCTCTTGTCTGCAGGTCACAATATTTTCCTGTGACTATCATCCCACCATTCTTCTTCCAGAAAAACATCTGCTGCCACTGCCTTGACACCAATTGTCCACTCAGCATTTGGTTGCTGCTGACTCTGATAAGCTCCTCTAAGCTTTCCCAACCCCTAGGCCCAGATCCCTGGGGAACTTATGACTTTGGCTTCCCTTGCCCTGTCATCTTTTTCCTTCCTAGGACTCCAGTGTTATCTTTATGATTAAATGTCATCCTCTTCACATTTACTCTCCTGCCATTGTAAACATTTTCACTTCATCTCACTTAAGTCCCTTTTGGGTGGAGATTGCAATTTTCACTTCAGTTTTCTCTCCCATTGTTCAGAGGATCACACATCTTAACATGTCTGTTGTCTGACCAATTTAACACTTTAGAATCGTAGATAACATGTTACTGGTGGCTTAGTAGGAAGTTATTTGAGCTCAGGTTAATGTATACCTCCCTTTCTAACAGTGACGTTTAGTTGTTTATTATTCTCTTGCATTCACACAATAATTGTTGCCTCTTCAACCCACACACACTTCACTACCTTTAAAATGTTTAGACTTAGGGATAAAATGCCCAGGCAGGATAACTATGGACACTGTGTGATTAACTGTTTATTAACCATGTTTATCTGTTCTAGTTATTTCAGTTAACCAGTCTAGGCAGGTTATCTGTAAAATGAATAACAGTCAAGAAAGCTTTTGGAATACTGTCTCTACCCGAGGGCATGATCATTTCTATAGATATGATTGCATTACTTGATATTCAAAATTTGCATGAGAAATTGTATCCCTCCAGGTCACTCATCATCTCTCCAAGCCATGATGTGGATTTGCTAAATGGTACCTTAATTACTTTCAGAAGTCCAATTCTGCACCTGTTAACACCCTCCAATACCCTTGCCTAATAGCCAAAGGTATGTGACATTCCCTTTTCTCCTGTGTTCCCACCGTTCATGTCACTCAGTCTATAAGCTCACCAAAAATGTGAACAGTATTCCCATCAGTGCTGATCCATAGAGCAATATTTTTCTTTAACCAGGAAGAATCAGGCTGTTAAACAGTCTCACGTCCTCCCCAAATTTGTAAGCATGTGGGGTTGTTCTTTTCCCAACTATACCCTGCGTAGAGTTCTTGTTGTTTATCCAGAAAAATAACATCAGATTTTAGAAGCAGAAGATCATACTCTCTTTAATACCCTGCCCTGTGGACCAATAAAAATCTCTAGCTCTTTATCGAGGTTCTGTAGTTGCAAAAGCTGCCCTAGTTTCAGTATAGTTGCTGTGAGGAGGGTGTTATGGAAAGACCGTCTGAGGGGACCTTGGTCATGCTTAATCTCCTGCGTTCTGACTGGGTGGTCCTTTATGAGTCAGCGGGTTTTCAAATGCATTCCCCCAGCTAAAAGCTCTGAATTGGACTGTCCCTTTTCTCTCCTTGTAATACCATCTCCCCCAACCCACCCCTTCTCCTTTCCTAGGGGCTGGATAGGACACTTGGCAGAATTCACTAGGAAGAGGAGTAGAGGCTGTTTGCAAATTAAACCAGGGCCCAATAACCCATTAAAAGGGCCCTTGACTCTCTCACCTGAGATGTCTCGAATAATTTCCTTCTCCAGCTTTGCTCAAGGATAGTGTTTTAAGCTGTGCTTCTTCCTAAAGAATTTACCAGTTTAGGTTTAAATTACCTCTTGGGAGGCAAATTCTCAACCAGAGGCAACCCTGAGTTGTCATGACATCTGACACAAGCTTCAGCAAAGAGTGAAATAACAAGAAAGCTTATTTTTAAACAATAAAACTGAAATTCAGAGCAAGAGACACACAGAAGACCAGGAGAAGGCAAAAGATACCTCATGAGTAAAAAGGAACCACTTTTCTAAGAAACTATTTTTCCTGCCTAATCACATGGATGGACTCAATCATCTGTCCAGCCAAGTGTTCAGCAGAGTCCCTAATTCATTGTGGGGAACATTTCCTACTTGAGTTAAAACATAGAGTAGAATTCTCTTATTTTCCATATTTTTGGATAAAATATTATCTTAAGGTTAATCATTTTATCAGTTTGGGGGTGTGTGGGAGTGTAGGAAACGAACAGAATGAAATGGAGCTTCCAGAATTTTGTCATCCAGAAAACAAGAATCTTCTCTTTCTTCACCTAACTTGTCACTCATTGAGAGAAAAGTAAACACGTGCTCAAATTCTTCAGGTATGCCTAACAGCTGAGCAACCTTATAACAACTTAAAACACTGAAAAGTTCTTTTAAGTTTGTAAATATGCATATAATACACATATAAGTAGGTATGAAGCAAGTTTTGGAAGTGTTCAGTTCTTTTAATGAGAAAGAAAACCTCTATAGTCTCACTTGTTAGACCCATAGAGGATGGATAGTTTGTTATTCTAAAAATATTTTCTTTGTAAGATCATATGGAAAATACTGAAATGTATAAATAATCTATGGTCTTAAGGATAGTTACTTTCATATGACATTTGGTTTCTCACTAATATAATCGTGATGTGATGAATAGGAGATTCAGTGAGCTGTTGAAAGTGCAAGGGTACATTTCATTTGTATCACTGTAAATTACAATCACAAAGAGAAATGATTGAGATCATATTGGTTTGGAAAGAACAATTCTCCTCTATCCTTGAGTTTCCTTTTTCTTTAGCCTGAAATTGTTCCCTCTACCTAGAGTCATCATGCCCTGGGAACCACAATCATTTCTGCCTTTAACAAGATAAAAACAGACTGTGAAATGGTTCAGAAGGACATAGAGCAGCTGGCTGTTAGTTTTTACTTGGTATGAGTTCAAACAGGGCAATATGGTTTCCAGGGGAGCTGCTGTTCACCAGCTTCTGGTAAATTATGGACTTCTGAAAACTCCATTACCCAAGGCCCATGTCTGTGAAGCCTTAGAAGGTAGAGGAATTCGGAATTGATTTTAGAATTTTTAGTTACCTCCAGTCCCTCTGAAAAGGCATTTTTGCAGTTTGTTTAACTTTCTTCAGTCTTTGCCACTATATGATGTGTCAGCCACATAATTTTCAGACAACAGAGGGAGGCTGAGAAACTTGTCCATCTGGAGGTATCTCAGTGCGGAGATTCCCAGGATGGTGAGAACTCCAACTTCTTACCAACTAAGGACTTCGTGGGGACACAGGGGCCCACTGTGATAACAGCACATCATTGAATGTAAGGAAGATGAAAGCCAAAATATGTACCAAAAAATCCAAATTAATTCTCTTTAAATTAACCCTTACTCATATGAGCATAGCTATTTATGGCTGCTGTAGCAAGGTCTTTCTTTCCTATAACCTCATGACTCTTTTGAAGACTTTCCTTCATCCTGTTTCTCGGAGGTCTTGGTGAAGTCTTGGTGATGCGCTTCCCGCATCACAGTAAGGCTTGGAGACCTTTTATCTTCTCCTAAGTCCACTGTGCTTCATCACCCAGCCATCATCCTCGTGCCTTAGAACTTTTTTGAGAAGAATGTTTGGCTCAGAAATGCCCTAGTCTACAATGCCCTACCTCTTTTTCTTTTTGCACATGGTTATAGTTGCAGAACTCCTTCCTTATCTCTAAAGCTTTCCCTAACTGATCGGAATATGTCACATAGATCTGTGCTGTGTAAAGCTGCAACAAACTTAGAACTCCTTCATCCCAGGCACAGCAAGATAGAGTGGCAAGAACAGGAGTTGAGAATTGAGTGAGCCTTAATTTGGGAAGAGAGAACTGAATTGTCACATTCATTGCGTGAGAATACTTTTCACCTCAGTGTCTTAGACCATCATCTAGAGATAATACCACCTACCACATTTGATGAATAAGAGTATTGAATGCATGAATAACATCTACTAGTCAGCTGTGCATCGATGTAGTCCCTACTCCATATTACGGACATACATCCAGTGTAATGTTCAATTTGTTTAGCTTATCATAACAATCAGCTAGGACTACGTTTTATAAAATACACAGCCCCAACATCTCAGTGCCTTAGCTGCAAAGGGTCATTTCTTATTTATATGACGTGTCCCTACAGCCTGCATCATTTCATTTTCATCCTGAGTCTTCAGCAGAAGGAAAAATCCCTTACATAGGATGTTTTGGAGGAGAAAGAGAACATGCCATTGGCTGTTAAAACTTCCAATTGAAAATGATCTATATCATTTTTTGCATTTAATTGGCTAAAGCAAATTGAGTAAGCTTAATACCACCTGGGCAGGAGGGAAGGTGGTTATTTTGAATAATAATACAATCTGCTATATTTGTGTTCTTAAATTTTTAATTTATGACAACATACTATGCATGCTTACAGTGTTAATTATTCCTTTAAATTTTCAGAAGAAATGTCACAGTGTGCTATTTCACAATGTAAAGTACATTTTATACTACAGATAGTATAAGAAGAATAGGAATTCTGTCTCTTTCCATTATTTGAATAGCACCTGGGCCACATGCTCTTGGTGACATTTAGGAGAATGGGCAACACTCAGGTAAACAGGCAGGTAAGAGAACATCTGAGATACTGTGAGCAACCATCATCAGAATACAGTTTTAACTGCTTGGTGTGAGGTTATTCCTATGGAGCCTCTTCTGCCATGACTCATTATAGGTGATTAAAAACCACTGCCAGGATTAATTGCAATTGTTACCTATCATTCCAGGAAGTTCACTTAAATAGATATCAGAATAATGGAAGGACAAACAACAGTTATTTGAAATGTCAGAATAAGAGTTTCTTAGTCCAATGACCAGATAAAGCCATAGCAGAGACTCACAGTGGAGAAGGCAATGGCATCCCACGCCAATACTCTTGCCTGGAAACTCCCATGGATGGAGGAGCCTGGTAGGCTGCAGTCCATGGGGTCGCTGAGTCAGACACGACTGAGCGACTTGTCTTTCACTTTTCACTTTCATGCACTGGAGAAGAAAATGGCAACGCACTCCAGTGTTCTTGCCTGGAGAATCCCAGGGATGGCGGAGCCCAATGGGCTGCTGTCTGTGGGATCGCACAGAGTCGGACACGACTGAAGCAACTTAGCAGCAGCAGAGACTCACATATTACCTGACAGATAAACACACAATCACACAAAACTGTTTTTAACATAGAACCATAATTTATTTAACCAATTTCAATTAATATTTATATAATTGTATTATATACAGTATAATTTTTACTGTTATATAAAAGATTGAAATGAATGTTCCTACAGGCATTGTGCATCTGTCTCAATGTTTCTCAAGGAGAAATTCCTAAAAATGCATCATTGACCAAAGTGGTATGTACATCTTGAAGGCTTTTTATTTCAACCCATTACTTCCCCCCCTTCACTGTTCCCTGGTGCCCTCACTTCCCTACTTACCCAGCTTTAATTCCATGACCAGTCATCATAACCATGCCTTTGAACATCCCCTCAGCCTCCTCACACGAGGCAAGACTATATAACTCTTGTTAAATCCAGCTCTCCTCCTACTCTGCACCTGCATCCCGGCTGCAGAGTATGGCTGGGGAAAAATACAACCACATTGACTGATCTGAACTTAACTTTATGACTGTTAACTTCAAATGAGTCCCTAATGTTGCCAGGCCATCATGTGAGATGTCTCTAGACCCTTCATTTTCCCATTATCCTCCTTGACTGTTTCATACCGTTTTGTTTCTCCTCAGCTTCCCCCTTGCTCCCTCATTCTTACATTCAGGTTCCTACTTCACTGTGAAAACCAAAGTAACAGAAGAGAGATCGTCCATAGATGTCTCCCATGATATCATTGCCTTAAAAGCTAGTGTTTCCTTCTGCTTTCTCTTCCCTGCTGTTACCATAAATGAGTGGCCCCCACTTTGATTTTCTCTAGGATATCACTCCAGTGATTTTGTTCTCTTGCTTCTACATTATCAATTTTTTTTCTTTCTCCTGCACCATTCCTTTGAGCATACAAATATGCCACTATCTCCCCCATTTTAAAAATGAAAGTATTTTCTCTTGACCCTCCTTCCCTTGACAACTATCATCCCTTTAAGCAAAACTCTTAAAATACTTGCCTAAACTCACAGTCTTCAATTTCTCTTCTTCCCCTCTCTCTTTATAATCATCGAGTTAGAATTTGCATACAACAGCATTCATCAGTTTGACGTCAAATTTTGACAAATGTAAACAGTCATGTAACAACCACTGCAATTAAGATAGAAAACATTTCCATCACTCCAAAAGTATTCCCACCGCCTCTGTATAGTCAATTCCCTGCCTCACCCTAAGACTCTGGGAACCAGTGATCAGCTTTCTGTAGTGATTGTTTTGCTTTTCTGTAATTTTATTATATATAAATGTAATCTAAAGTATGTAGCCTTTTTGTAAGACTTCATTCACTTAGCATAATACTTCGTGATTTATCTATGTAGCCTTTTGTTTCTTTTAATTGCTGAGTATTATTCCACTATATTGATAACACTACACTATTTGTTTACCAGTTTACCAGTTGAACAGCATATGATTTGCTATCAATTATTTTACTGTTATGAATAAACCTGCTATGAACTTTCATGAACAAGTCCTTTTTAAGGCTCTATTTCTTTAAATGCTTTAAAATATGTATATATATTTATTGGAGTACAGTTGATTTACAATGTTGTGTTAATTTCTGCTGTGCTATATAGTGGTTCAGTTGTACATTTATATTATCTTTCGTATTCTTTTCCATTATGGTTTATCACAGGATATTGAATATAGTTCCCTGTGCTGCATAGTAGGGCCTTATTGTTTCATTAAAAGTCTTTGAGTTTACATATGTCTTCATTTTCTTTAAGTAAATACTTAGAAATGCAATTGTTGAGTCATGTAAAAGTATACACTGAACTGTAAAAGAAACTGCCAAACTATTGATATTTTCCAAATGGGCTGTAGCACTTTGCATTCAAGTAGACTGAGGGTGTTAAATCCTCCACATGTTCAAAACCACTGGGTTACTCAGACTTTTACAGTTTAGTCATCCTAGTGAGTTGTAGAGGTATCTCATGATGCTCTGATTTGCATTCACTTAATGACTCGTGTTGGCTTCCCTCATAGCTCAGTTGGTAAAGAATCTCCCTGCAATGCAGGAGACTAGGGTTCGATCCCTGGGTCAGGAAGATCCCCTAGAGAAGGAAATGGCAACCCACTCCAGTATTCTAGCCTGGAGAATCCCATGGACTGAGAAGCCTGGTGGGCTACAGTCCATGGGGTCACAAGAGTCGGACACGACTGAGCAACTAAACCACCACCACCAACGACTTGTGGTGGTGAATATTTTTTCATGTGCTTGTTTGACACCATAAATATTTTCTTTGGCCAAGTGCCTCTTCAAATCTTTTGCTCATTTGAAAAAAATAAACCAGGTTGTTTGTCTTCTTGTCACTGTGTTATGAGTTCTTTACGTATTTTGGACAGAAGTCTCTATTCAATCAGACATGAGTTTTGTAAATATTTTCTCTCAGTCAGTGACTTTCACATTTGTTTTTTAATGATATTTTTTGAAGAGTGAAAGTTTCATATTTGATGAAGTCCAATCTATTGATTTTTTTCTTTTTGATTCAAGCTTTTCTGCTGTAAGTAATCTTTATTAACCCAAGGTCATGAACATAGTTTTTCCTAGAAGATTTTTTTCTAGCAGCTTTGTACTTTTAGCTCTTAAGTCTGTGATTCACTTAAATTTAACTTTTGTTGAGAGTTAAGGGTCAAGGTTCTTTGTTTTTCCCATCTAGATGTCCAGTTGTTTTGTTAGTATAAGTGTTTCCTTATACTCTGTTTTCCCAGCTCTTACCACAGATAAATGGTGCCAGCACCATTATTAAAAACTATCCTTTTCTTTTGAATTACCTTGATACCTTTGTGAAATACCAATTGATGTGTATCAGTACCACACTCTTTTAACTTTTTTAAAATTATTAAATTTATTTATTTTTTTAAATTACAATACTGTATTTGTTTTGCCATACATTGACACGAATCAGCCATAGGTGAACACATTTTTTTGAATTATGAAAGTACGGTAATACATTTATGAGAGATTTGAAAAATATTGAACAGGGTAGATACAGTTCCACTCTATATTACAATTATTTTTAAGTAGATACATTAAGAACTTTACTTCAAGTTTCAAAATCAAACTCTCAAAGATTAACATTAAATTAATCTTTAATTTAATAATTAAAGAATAAAAATATTAAAGGTGCTTTTAAAAAATTCTATATATTTGGAAATTAAATGTCCACTTTTAAATGATGGGTATATCTAAGAAGTCATAATGAGGAAAATTAGAAAATATTTGCAATGCAATAGAATAAAAATGAAAAGAGAATTTACTAGAATTTATTGCATATAGTTGAAGCTGCTCAATGCAATTAAATACAGTGTGGAGTCTTAAATAATGTATGAAAACAAATAATGGACATTAGCATGAAATTCTGTGAAATTTGAACATAAGCTGTACTTTAGTTAATAGTACTGTATCACTTGTTCATCTTTTTTACAACATACTATTTCTTTATTCTCAGAATTGGATTAGAAGTTTCAAGCCTTATTTTAAAAATCACTAAGATAATAAATTTTCTAGGATTTTAGCAGTAATGAAAATGAAAATGTTAGTCACTCAGTCGTGTCTGACTCTTTGTGACCTCATAAACTATGACCTCCCAGGCTCCCCTGTCTATGGGGTTCTCCAAGCAAATACTAGAGTGGGTAGCCATTCCCTTCTCCAGGGGATCTTCCCAACCCAGGTATCAAACCCAGGTGTCCTGCATTACAGGCAATTTCTTACCATCTGAGCCACCAGGGAAGCCCATTAGCAGTAATACTAGATGCCAAAATACACAGAACTATATCAAAGTTTTTAGTGCATATAAATTAGAAATCTGGGATTCTATTCATACTAAGTCAGACAACTACCACTGCACTCTTTTGATTACTGTAGTTTTATAGTAAGTCTTGAAGTCAGGTAGTATAAGTCCTAAAACTTTGCTTTTGTTTTCTCAAAATTGTTTTGGCTATTCTAGGTAATTCACATTTTCAAAAAGTTTTAGAATCAGTCTATCAATTTGTATTTTTTAAAAAAGCTTGCTTGAATTTTATTTGAAATTACTTTGAGCTTATAGATCACCTCTCTGTTTAGATGTTTTCATTGGGTACAGGGTTTGGGGTGGGAGGTTTTTTTCTTTCAGCACTCTAAGGATGTTGTATCTTCTAGCCTGTGTGGATTCTGATATTAAGTCTGCTGTCATTCTTTTTCTTTATTCCTCTTTAGGTAATGACTCTCTTTCCCTTGGCTGCTTTAAAGATTTTTCTCATTATCACTGGATTTCAACAATTTGATTGTGATGTGCCTTGAAGTGATTTAAGTTGTGTTTGTTCTGTTTGGGTTTCTTGATCTTTTTGGATAAATAGGTTTATAATTTTCAATAAATTTGCATTAAATTTTTTTTTTATTTCTTCAGTTACATTTTATGTCCCCTTCTGTTCCCTAAGTTGCCTCTCCTCCTGGGACTCAAGTTACAGGCATATTATGTCCTTTGATTAGTCCCACAACTCATTAAGATTCTGTTTCTCTTTTTGTTCAGTGTGTTTTTCTCTCTGTGCTCCATGTTGGTTTGTTTCTTTTTCAGTTCAGTTCAGTCTCTCAGTCGTGGCCGACTCTTTGCGACCCCATGAATCGCAGCACGCCAGGCCTCCCTGTCCATCACCATCTCCCGGAGTTCACTCAGACTCACATCCATTGAGTCCGTGATGCCACCCAGCCATCTCATCCTCTGTCGTCCCCTTCTCCTCCTGCCCCCAATCCCTCCCAGCATCAGAGTCTTTTCCAGTGAGTCAACTCTTCACATGAGGTGGCCAAAGTACTGGAGTTTCAGTTTCTTTTTCAGTGTCTTCAAATTCACTTATCTTTTCTGCTATTTTATTTTTTAATTTCTACAAGTTTTACTTGGGTCTTTATATCTTCTTTCCTCATCAAGTTTATATTTTCTTGAAATCCTTGAATGTATTCATAAGATTTATAATACTTGTTTTTAGGGCCTTGTTTATGAAATCCATGATCTCTTTCATTTTTGTTTCCATCTCTGTAAAGTGCTTTTTATTCTGGTGATGGGTCATATTTATTTGCTTCTTTAAAGTCCTGGTAATTTTTAAAAATTAATTTATTTTTAATTGGAGGATAATTGCTTTATAATATTGTGTTGGTTTCTGCCATACTTCAACATGAATCACCCATAGTCACACATATGTCCCTTCCCTCTTGAACCTCCCTTGCACCTCCTACCTCACCCCACCCCTCTAGGTTGTCACAGAGCACTGGTTTGAGCTCCCTGCATCACTGGCTATCTGTTTACATATGGTAATATATGTTTCCACGCTATTCTCTCAAATTGTCCTGCCCTCTCCTTCCCTCACAGTCCAGGTAATTAACTGGATACAGAATAGTGAATTTGCTTTACTTACTACTGGATTTTGTTGTATGCCTTTAAAGATTGTTGATTTTTTTCCCTGACATCCAGTTAAAGTACTTTTGATCCTTGTGAAGCTTGATTTTAAGCTTTGTTAGGTTGGGAAATAGATGGGGAAACAGTGTCAGACTTTATTTTGGGGGCTCCAAAATCACTGCAGATGGTGACTGCAACCATGAAATTAAAAGATGCTTACTCCTTGGAAGAAAAGTTATGACCAACCTAGATAGTATATTCAAAAGCAGAGACATTACTTTGCCGACTAAGGTCTGTCTAGTCAAGGCTATGCTTTTTCCTGTGGTCATGTATGGATGTGAGAGTTGGACTGTGAAGAAGGCTGAGCGCCGAAGAATTGTAGCTTTTGAACTGTGGTGTTGGAGAAGACTCTTGAGAGTCCCTTGGACTGCAAGGAGATCCAACCAGTCCACTCTGAAGAAGATCAGCCCTGGGATTTCTTTGGAAGGAATGATGCTAAAGCTGAAACGCCAGTACTTTGGCCACCTGATGCGAAGAGTTGACCTGATGCGAAGATTGGAAAAGACTGATGCTGGGAGGGATTGGGGGCAGGAAGAGAGGGGGACGACAGAGGATGAGATGGTTGGATGGCATCACGGACTCGATAGACGTGAGTCTGAGTGAACTCCGGGAGATGGTAATGAACAGGAAGGCCTGGCGTGCTGCGATTCGTGGGGTCGCAAAGAGTCAGACACGACTGAGCGACTCAACTGAACTGAGGTTGAGTTCAGAACAGCCTTTTTAAGCAAGACTTAATTTAGTTCCATCACGGAAGCATGAGCCTTCTGAGAACTTTAACCAATGTATTATGGGATCTCTCCACTTTGGTTCCATCTAGCACTGGGTGATCTCTGGGAATTGTCCTGGCTACTCTTCCTAGCCTTGGGGAATTTTCTTTCATTTGCATGCAAATCAGTACTCAGCCAGAGATTCAAGAGGACTCCTCTAAGGATCTTCAGAGCTTTTTCTCTGTGAAGCACTTTTCTTTTCAATACTTTGCCTTATAAATTCTAGCCATCTTGGTTATCCTCAAACTTTGATTTTATTCTCTTCAACTCAGTAGGAGTGTTAGGCTCTTTGAGCTCCCCTGCCTTGCAGTGTGGCCTGAAACTGGCTCTAAACAGTAAGCTGCTGCTGCTAAGCTAGCAAATCCTAAAGCTCATCTCATTTGTTTTCCTTTTCTCATGATCACACTTATACTGCCTACTGTCCAGTGTCTGAAAACTATTATTTCATCTATTTTATCAAGTTTACAGTTGCTTACAGTTGAAAAATAATTCCTATTGCTGCTAATTCCTCATGGTCAGAGAAGAAATCCCCCAGTCTCCTATAAAATTAATCCAATAAATTTTTGCTCCACCATTCTGCTGAAACTCCTTGCATCAAGCCCTCCAATGACTTCCCGGATACTAAATCCAATACCATTTGTATTTAGGATTCACAGAAGACTGTTAACTCTCCTCTAGAACTTATGAAACTACTGTAGAAGATATAAGTAGGGTGACATGTAAGAGCATTAAGTAAAACTGTATAACACTCTAGGTCTAAAGAAAATTAGTCATAGATTCTTAAGTCTTTCTTAGCATGGGCTCACCTAGGTGAAATGCAACTTGTTTTAAAATGTACCTGGGATTTTGTTTTACTCAGGTATGGTGAGGACAGGGTTTCCCAGATGACTCAGTGGTAAAGAATCCACCTGCCAAGCGGGAGACACAGGTTTGATCCCTGGGTTGTGAAGATCCCGTGAAGAAGGAAATGGCAACCCACTCCAGTATTCTTGCCTGGAGAATCTCATGGACAGAGGAGCCTGGTGGACTATAGTCCATGGGGTCAGAAAAAGAGTCAGACAGGACTTAGGGACTAAACAACGTGGTCAGGACAGCAGATCAGGAGGTGATTGCTATTGGAAAGATAGTTTATTAATTACTGTTTCCAAGAATGGGGGGCATGCCGCACCACACAGGACCACCTAGGGAAGCACCAAGGTCGGTCAGGAGGCAGAAGGAGTGAGGAGAAAGCATGGGCAAAGGACTTTATTATGGTTTTTCATGGGAAAAAATGAGCAAGGCTGGGTAGGCAGCTGATCATAGGGCTGCTTTGTTTGAATAATTTCAGTGGGCTCTGGGTTACAGGGGTGGTCCCTAGTTATCCAGCACCTGGCTGTAAGGTGAACAGAGCAGAGGGATATTGCCTCCTAGACTGTGAAAGTCAGATAGGGGCGATGGTTTGGAGTATGGACACTGGATTGGTTAGTTTGCATACGGAAGGCATGCTTACAGGCAGGTTGCTTGCTGTCTCTAGGAATTAGCTAACCCTGAGAGGGGCTATCCCTCCCCTGTCCACAAGGCCCTAAGATACCAAAGCATCATAAAAATACAAATCGTAAAAGACATTTTTAACACGCAATAATAGCAAGCCAACCTACCTCACACAGATTTTCTTCATCAGGGAATGAGAAAGGAGAGATACAGTGACTCACGGAGACTCTGATCTTGCAGTGTCCGGACCTCTGTCTTGTCTCAGTTGGATTCCTGCAGTCTCCTCCTTGCATCTCCTTTTCCTTTGCTTTTTTTCTCCACATTGTATTCACAGTGTGAATACATTTATGTGATGCATGCAAGCCTATGTTTGCTCATAGGCTTAAAACCCTGCAGTGACTCCTACCACTTGTTGAATCAAGCCCAAACTTCCAAACATGGGCTATGGTTATTATTTAGTCTCATTTCTTGCTATGAGCCACTCCGGCCTCCTAATGCCCTACACTCACTCACCAAAGCCTCCCACTTCACCCAACCCTACACACTGTGCGGGCAATTATACTTAATTTAGTCCAGTTCTTTAAAGACGTCAAGCTCTTCCCACTTATTTCTTCTTGTTCTGTCATCAAAGGACCCTTCCAACCTTGATTTAAGCATATCCTTCTCAGAGAGGTTTTTCCTGTCTGTGCCCCAGTGTAGGTCAGCTTCAGGGACTCACTCCATCTAAACATGGCACTCTCTGCTTTCCCATTACAGCCCTAACCACATTTCTTTAACTGCCTACTTACTTCTTTACTTGGCATGAGGACAGGGACCATATAAATTGTATTTGCCTCTGTAGTGCCAGCACCTTGTATGGTGCCTGGCATCTGACAATCTTTCAGGAAATACGTGTAAAATGTATATGGATAAGCGAAACAGCAGAGCTCTAGGCCCATGCCTGAGTTGGGCAGGGAGGAGATCTAAGTATTCCCAGAGGGGTCTAAGCTGAGACATTGGTTTGAGAAATGCCTCAGGCTTCTGACACTTCTGCTGGGATTACTGGTTGGGCCTGGGTTGGGAAGATCAGAAACCTTCATTTCTGACCCTAAATTAGAACCAAATTAGTCTCCAGGGGAAGAGGAAGTACAGCATTTTCTTGGGAAATTTCTTCTAGGTTCACTCTAGGTCATTTAGTTGTTTATGCCTGAACAAGTTCTTCTATCCATCAGTAATAGTAAGCACTGTGATCTTCAGTTCAGTTCAGTAGCTCAGTCGTGTCTGACTCTTTGTGACCCCATGAATCGCAGCATGCCAGGCCTCCCTGTCCATCACCATCTCCTGGAGTTCACTCAGACTCACATCCATTGAGTCCGTGATGCCATCCAGCCATCTCATCCTCTGTCGTCCACTTCTCCTCCTGCCCCCAATCCCTCCCAGCATCAGAGTCTTTTCCAGTGAGTCAACTCTTTGCATCAGATGGCCAAAGTACTGGAGTTTCAGCTTTCACATCATTCCTTCCAAAGAAATCCCAGGGTTGATCTCCTTCAGAATGGACTGGTTGGATCTCCTTGCAGTCCAAGGGACTCTCAAGAGTCTTCTCCAACACCACAGTTCAAAAGCAACAGTTATTCGTCGCTCAGCCTTCTTCACAGTCCAACTCTCACATCCATACATGACCACAGGAAAAAGCATAGCCTTGACTAGACGGACCTTAGTTGGCAAAGTAATGTCTCTACTTTTGAATATACTATCTAGGTTGGTCATAACTTTTCTTCCAAGGAGTAAGCGTCTTTTAATTTCATGGCTGCAGTCACCATCTGCAGTGATTTTGGAGCCCAAAAAATTAAGTCTGACCCTGTTTCCACTGTTTCCCCATCTATTTCCCATGAAGTGATGGGACCGGATACAAGACCTTTTAGAATTAACACCCAAAAAGATGTCCTTTTCATTATAGGGGACTGGAATGCTAGAGTAGGAAGTCAAGAAACACCTGGAGTAACAGGTAAATTTGGCCTTGGAATGCAGAATGAAGCAGGGCAAAGAATAATAGAGTTTTGCCAAGAAAATGCACTGGTCATAGCAAACACCCTTTTCCAACAACACAAGAGAAGACTACACATGGACATCACCAGATGGTCAACACCGAAATCAGATTGATTATATTCTATGCAGCCAAAGATGGAGAAGCCCTATACAGTCAACAAAAACAAGACCAGGAGCTGACTGTGGCTCAGATCATGAACTCCTTTTTACCAAATTCAGACTCAAATTGAAGAAAGTAGGGAAAACCGCTAGAACATTCAGGTATGACCTAAATCAAATCCCTTATGATTATACAATGGAAGTGAGAAATAGATTTAAGGGCCTAGATCTGATAAAGTGCCTGATGAACTATGGAATGAGGTTCGTGACATTGTACAGGAGACAGGGATCAAGACCATCCCCATGGAAAAGAAATGCAAAAAAGCAAAATGGCTGTCTGAGGAGGCCTTACAAATAGCTGTGAAAAGAAGAGAGGTGAAAAGCAAAGGAGAAAAGGAAAGATATAAGCATCTGAATGCAGAGTTCCAAAGAATAGCAAGGAGAGATAAGAAAGCCTTCCTCAGCGATCAATGCAGAAAAATAGAGGAAAAGAACAGAATGGGAAAGACTAGAGATTGCTTCAAGAAAATCAGAGATACCAAGGGAACATTTCATGCAAAGATGGGCTCAATAAAGGACAGAAATGGTATGGACCTAACAGAAGCAGAAGATATTAAGAAGGGATGGCAAGAATACACAGAAGAACTGCACAAAAAGATCTTCACGACCCAGATAATCACAATGATGTGATCACTAATCTAGAGCCAGACATCTTGGAATGTGAAGTCAAGTGGGCCTTAGAAAGCATCACTATAAACAAAGCTAGTGGAGGTGATGGAATTCCAGTTGAGCTGTTTCAAATCCTGAAAGATGATGCTGTGAAAGTGCTGCACTCAATATGCCAGCACATTTGGAAAACTCAGCAGTGGCCACAGGACTGGAAAAGGTCAGTTTTCATTCCAATCCCAAAGAAAGGCAATGCCAAAGAATGCTCAAACTACCACACAATTGCACTCATCTCACGTGCTAATAAAGTAATGCTCAAAATTCTCCAAGCCAGGCTTCAGCAATACGTGAACCGTGAACTCCCTGATGTTCAAGCTCGTTTTAAAAAGGCAGAGGAACCAGAGATCAAATTGCCAACATCTGCTGGATCATGGAAAAAGTAAGAGAGTTCCAGAAAAACATCTACTTTATTGACTATGCCAAAGCCTTTGACTGTGTGGGTCACAATCAACTGTGGAAAATTCTGAAAGACATAGGAATACCAGACCACCTGACCTGCCTCTTGAGAAATCTGTATGCAGGTCAGGAAGCAACAGTTAGAACTGGACGTGGAACAACAGACTGGTTCTAAATAGGAAAAGGAGTACGTCAAGGCTGTATATTGTCAACCCTGCTTGTTGAACTTCTATGCAGAGTACATCATGAGAAACGCTGTACTGGAAGAAACACAAGCTGGAATCAAGATTGCCAGGAGAAATATCAATAACCTCAGATATGCAGATGACACCACCCTTATGGCAGAAAGTGAAGAGGAGCTAAAAGTCTCTTGATGAAGGTGAAAGAGGAGAGCGAAAAAGTTGGCTTAAAGCTCAACATTCAGAAAACTGATCTTAAGCTGGTTTAAAATGAGTACAGGGATGACAATACTTGACAGAAGAAGATGAGTCATAAGAAACCCAGTGCTGTTAAGAAACAATAAAAGTTTTTACACCTTATTTACCTCTGTGATTTGTCCTCTTTAATTTCAGCATTAGAGAGAGGTGGTGTATATTCCGTCTCCATTTTGGTCAGCTTATAACTTAAGCCCATTTGAGAAAGAAATCCCCAAAGGCTAAAGAAGACTTTCTAAAGGAAAGAAGTTATTCAAATGCCTACTAAGGAAAAGGGTGAGGAGGAGGGAGAGGAGGTGTTCAGTAGCCATTTGAGGTCTGTAGCCCATCTGAGGGCTGAACTGGAGGAACTAGCCTGGCATTGTAGCAAAATGTATTAAGTTAGACAGCAGAGGCAGTGGGCAACAGAGCTTCTCTCTCTCTCTCTCTCTCTCTCTCTCTCTCTCTCCATATACACACACACACTAGCAGATCAATTTATACTTAGTTTAAAAGCAGCTCTGTTTTCAAAGAAAGGAGGGTATGCCAGACTGCTTTCTAAGGCAACTTCAAGCATTAAATATGGCCCACCATTCTATAGTAGTGCCTTTCCTGAAAGAAGAGGACCCTACACAGTTTGATTTCTTTTGTTTAGAGCTCTGTCAGCATTGTTTTTCGTTTGTCTGTTTTGGCCATGCGGTAGTTCTTAGTTTCCCCACCAGAGTTTGAACCCATGCCCTCGGCAGTGAAAGTGCTGAGTTCTAACCACTGGACCACTAGGGAATTCCGAGCACTGTTTTTCTCCACTTCAAGCACTCATTTTCAGAAGTTATGAAAAAGGAGTGAAAATCACTGATAACATCAACACCACCATTAGAAAAGCAACCACACTGGTATGTATGCTCTCTGTACAATATATTAGGAATAGAGTAGATGGTGAGAATGGGGCAGAGTGTGGTCACCAAGACTAGGAGTAGGATAGGGTTCTTCCTTGTTATTATGTATTGATGTATTGAGCCAGAACTTTGGAAAGATGTATCCGACTGTAAAAATTTGTTATCAAATCCACCAGAGCTAGGACTAGTGGATTTCAAGATAAAGGCACATTTGAATAAACGTAATTTGGACAAAAACCTGCTGAAAGAGGATTAGTGGAGCTCAGGTGAGTTGTGCATTTTAGGTAATTGGGTTAGAAAACCAGTGGGTAAAGTCCTTTTCAAATTTATGCTGTGATGCTATTATTTATTCGTGTGTGTGTGTGTGTGTGTGTGTGTGTATACAGGGCATACTGTGTGTAAAGTTCCCATCTGCAGCTGTTTATAACTCTGAGAATTACCCCTCTCTGTGCTGTATTTTCCACTCCACAAACTCCCTCTCCACTAACACAGTAGCTATAGAACAGTTTTACAGCCTGCCTTGACCTTTTTGTTGCTGATGTTGTTTAGAATGGGAGTAGTGAGGGGCTGCAGGGCAAAGCAACTGAAGTGTCCAGCTGGGAGCTCCCCTCAGAGGGAGGGAACACACATCCTGCCTGGAAAGGGCTGGATTCTCTGAGCAGTCCATTTGTGATGTATGAAGCACCTTGGCCATATGAGGTCAGAATTCTACTGTTTATTAATACTTTATCCCATTTTTCTTTTCATTTACTCTGTGCCTCTAGTTTCATTTTCTATTGCTATTTTATGTTTTTCTGGCTCACTCTCTAGGTCTTTAGAACATGGCTTTTTCTCTGGCTCTTGGTCTATACCATGATAATTTTCATATTGAGTTTTCTTTCTAGGCTATGTCAGCAACATTGAAGTTTTGGATGAATGTACTGCCAAATGATAAAATGTATGGTTGTCACATATTTACTTATCTGTCTGTAATGAAAGCTGTGATTATTGTGCAAAACCAGAGAAGCATAAAAAGAAAAGCATCAAATTACAAATTATTTAAAAGTTAAGGGATAGCCAGTTGTATTTTTTCCGGTGGTAAAATGGAGACTGCACTGATTTTGGAATAGGACAACTTGGGTTCAAATAGACATTTTGCTGTTTCTTGACATCTGGCTCAGTAGAACTGAAGTCTGAATTTAATGTGGCTGCATGTGGAAGGTACTACTGAGAGAGGAGCCACCAATAAAAGCTAAGAGAGACTTTTGCACTGAATAATCAGGAACTGGAGTATTAGGGTTTTTAAATGCCTACAAACTGTCTCTGTCCCCACCTACACCACAGGATGGCATGTACTGAATCTTGAAAAGAGGAGAGAAGAGAGAAAGCGCTATATTGAATCTAACATTGTGGTATTTAAATAGTCTTTAGAATAGGTGATACTTTCTGAATAAAATATTTCTAGAGCTTAAATGCAATTGGATGAAAAGAGTGAATCATTTTTATGAAAACCCTAGGAAAGCACTTCATTCCTTCAAACAAGCAAGGCTCTTAAACCTCCGAAATCCTCCACGATGGCAAGTGCTTCAACCCCTAGAGGGCAGCATGCCCTCAAAGAAACTCACCCAGGGCCCAGCTGGAAGCCACTGAAATGGCCGATCATCTTCTTGAATTGTCTCTTATCAAAGAGGGGTCGCAGAGAGTCGGACACGACTGAGCGACTGAACTGAACCTTACGGAAGACCCTCTAAAATCTCATTAGAAACCCTACCAAGAACTTAGGGGAACTTATCGATTTCTGATAACTACCACAGAAGTATGTTCCATTGACACCATCAAATAAAACGCATTGCAAACCGTGGGAAATTAAGAAACCTGGTTGAATCCCCACCACCTTGGCTGAAAGACGGTTGCTCAGGAGGAAGCACCTCGGGGTTCTAAGACGGGCTTGCTTCTTCGACAGCGACTTCCCATCAGAAGCTCTCCTCTGCAGCCTCTCTTCAGGGTGTCTCAGAGGGACGTGGAGGGAATAAGAGGTCTCTGCCCACCCACCCCCTTCGCTTCCCTTCATTGGGTTAAGAATTAGGGCGTTTCGAGCACTTGAGCGGAGAAGGCAACAGCAGCCCCACTGCAGTACTCTTGCCTGGAGAATCCCAGGGACGGCGGGGCCTGGGGGGCTGCCGTCTATGGGGTCGCACAGAGTCGAACACTGACTCGACTTAGCAGCAGAGCACGTGAGACACGCACAGTTCCTAGCCGCGATTCCTAGGATTCTAGGGTGAACTCATGCTTTTCCTTGCTAACACCGTCATCACTGCTTCACATATAGTGGGAAGACGCGGGCCCCACCCACACCCACGCCACAGCCCCCCAGTGATACAACCGGGCCCGTGGCCCGCGCCCTTCTGCCTCGCGGGCTCCGCCCCTAGCTCCTCGCGCTAGGCGCCTTCAGCTGGGGCTCCCCGCGGCCCCCTCGGGCGTGCCTTCTTCAGAAGCCCTGGCTTGCAATCCAGGCTCAACCTCTAACCGGGGCCTCTCGCCTCTAATGCGCAGAGAGGGGAATGACGCCAAGCACCTTCACCCACATCCTGGAGTCGCAGATGGGGGTTACCAGTCACTTTGATGCCAAAATCATATTGGATAACAGGTAATGCAATTTCTCCTATTCATCAAGATGCATCAGTGAGCTCTCTATACAGGTTCTGGTTTGACTTGGATTTGGGGTGACTCTCCACTTTTTTCTCAAACAGCGTCTGGTTTGGGGTGGATAAAACACTATGCCTCTGTGTATGGGATGTTGTCAAAACAGGACACTAGAGTTGGTTCTTTTTAATGAAAAATAACCCTTCTAGTATTAAAAGGCAGTATCTATTAATTCAATTGAACATTATTTTCATAAGCAAATATGTTTGAAAAAAATTAGCAAGTAAATGCATAAAAATTACCTACATTGAAAGCTGTTACTGGCAGATATGATAACACGTTTCTTGTTAACCAGTTTACATTGCTTTTGAAGTGAATTTCTGGCTGACAGTGTTTATGTCACAGATGGTATCCTCACCTGCTTCATTAAGGCCTGTTTAGAATACAGTTCTAATGTAGGTTTTATTCCATGGAAAGCCACCTAGAGATAATTTTAAACGATCATATCAACTAACAAACACGTAATCAAGAAGCTCTTAAAATTTTATTAAAATTCAGGTCTTTCACCATTAGCAAACCTGCTTCATTAACATATTAATAGATAATGTTCCTGCTCATAATTAGGGTGTATTTTCTTTGCATCATTGTAGTTGAAAGAATTCAGGTGGAGTTTGATAGAAAAGTTGCTTTTTTTCCCTTCAATTTCTGGGAACAAAGCACCTGGAGAAAACGCTTCAGGTTGACACTCCTGACCAACATTCCTATTTTAATCACTGCTTCCTCCTGCCCACAATTTTCTCTCCTTAAACTTCATTTTATCACTCATTTCCCCCATATTCAGCCCTCTATGACTTATAGCCATGATAAGCAGTGAACTATATGCAGACAGGGAAGGGTTTGGCCCATGCACTGAGGATAAATGCTACCTGTAAGAGAAATGCCAGGTACAAACATATTAATATTTTCATCCCAAGTTTGAGAGAAGCGGCAACATTAACCCTGAAAAGAAGCTCATGTTTTTCTTAAAAAAAAAAAAAAAAAATTTCAGCCACTTGTTCAAAATATAAGTATATAGAACAAAGAATAGAGCCAATACCTATATTTCTATTAAAAGAGCAATCTCTTTTATCTATTAAAAGAATGGCATCTTACAGAGAGGTATAATTCAGGGGGCCACCTAGGAAGGGTTTTTTCTTTAATGACCACAATGTTAGATTAAGTCTGTTATTGAGCTCCTGGGAATAAAGTGCATCATTATTTTGAAATATTGTATTCTCACTGACTAGTGATGTACTCATTGTGATACATTCACAATAAAGAATAAGCCTTATCTCTTGAGATCACAGTTATCTTAAGGTCATGATCTCATTTTAAATAAAAGGAAAACTGATTTATATATATATATATATATATACACACTAAAAATAGCAATTATCATCTCATATGGTCTAAATATTTAGCTGAGGCTATTTACCAAAACTGCTCTGAAGCCACACCATTCTGTGACTTTAAAACTTACCTGTGACGAGGCAGAAGCTGTACACACAGTCTAAGCATTTTGGAACCTGTTTTATGGACCAGAAGTTAGTTTTACTTGTAAGGAGTACACATGTTAGTCTTGTTGCACTTGGGTGTCTTAGGTCTTAAGAGGGCATGTAGTTGCTCTACTCCAGCATTTGCAAGCTCAGAGTTCAGCAACTCTGTCTCTCAGCTGCTAGGGACAGAGGTCAGTGACTCTTCTTTTTTTTTTTAAACTACATGTATTTCTTATAATTTGCTGGCCCTGATTTTCTCCATATGAGAAAAAAAAATGAATCTATGCATTATTAAAGAGATAGAATATGCAGGCTGTGCGGGGAGAGTAAGTTGAATGTGATCCTGAAGAATGTTTTCATCGTCCACCCAGGATACTGGGATAAAGGGAAGATTCAGACACCATCCTGAAGATTTAGCTGGGGCACTCAGGAGAGGCACTGCCTCTTTGTTCCTTTAACAGTGAAATCCGAAACTTGTATTTCTACATTGATGAATTAAACATACAGGAATTCATACTGCACCCGTTAGCTAGCTGCACTGTCCCATATGGAAATCACTAGCCGTGTGTAGATGTTGAGCATTAAAATGCAGTTAGTGAGGAACTGAGTTTTAAATTTTATTTTTATTCATTATTTATTCTTAAGTAAATTTAGATAGCCACGTGTGGCTGGTGGCTGTGGTATTGGACAGCACGGATTTACTATATCCCATGGAAGAGTTTGTTACTGCTGTTGTTTAGTCTCTCAGTCATGTCTGGCTTTTTGCAACCCCATGTAGCTGGCCAGGCTCCTCTGTCCGTGGGAGTTAGGATTCTGATAATGTCAGTGAGCTAGAGACCCCTGGTGGAAGGGACTGTTCTCTACAGGACACAAAGCACATCTTAGTAAACGGGCAGCTTTTTTTTTCCCCCTAAGGTTCAGCTGTTTCGGGATTCTACACATGTTTTGATGCTTACGCTATCACTTAAACTAACATGAAAATTCTCTAAGTATTACAGGATAGAATAATGCAGAATTCAGTGGCTAATTATTATACTGGTTGATGATCACAGTTCACAGATACCAAGTCTCTGTTATTAGGTTGACAGGACACTGGTAGGATGGTGGATATGGTTTAAAACACTGCACTCTGGTTGTCTGGCATGAGTGATGAAATATCCTAGGTCCCTAGCCAGGCCAAGAAGCATTCTTCGAAAGGATGATGGTCTCAAGTCTTATTATATAAATTAAGAGGTAATACAACTTGGCTGAAGTCTATGCTAAAGTCAGGACAACGGCTGTTTGATCACTTGACTAGAAGAGAAATGCTGATGCTGCCTCCACCCACTGGCTTTCACACAGCTACATACAGCTGCCTCCTTGAAATTTCGGTAACCTGGTATCCACATGTTAGACTCAAAAGGAGAGATTGTGGCCTCTTTTACCTCTCTTAAATCGTGCTCCCTAAGATGGAGTTTCCTGATAAATATGGTTCCTTTCTGATCCCACTGCCTTCTATACTGCTTGTTTTTCTCTAGCCATCAAAAGCTGTAACTACCCTAACCACAGTCCTTATCTGTTCACCCTGTAGAGAGCTGAGGGCTTCCTTTTCCTTCTCTGGCCATTCTTACGTCTTCCCACGTTCCATCTTTGCTTGACCTCAGTCCTAACACTCCTGCTTTCTTGAGTGAAAACAGCATTGAAAATGATGCACAGTTAGAATAGGCAAAGAACTCATTCGAAACTTAACCATGAGTCCAAGTTCATATGATAAATGTGTCATTTCAGTTTAGTGCGAAAAGAGTAGTTTATGGAACCAGCAAAAATCATTTCCCATGCAGAAGAAAATGAAGTTAGGTTTCTATCACACACCCTGAAAAAATTGTTTTAATTTGTCTAAGATTATTTTATTATCGATCACCAGAAATCCACAGTTTCAGTGTTTCCCTTTTTAATGTATGCTTGCATGCATGCTAAGTCGCTTTAGTCCAACTCTTTAGACACCATGGGCTGTAGCCCTCCAGACTCCTTGTACATGAGATTTCCCAGGACAAGAATACTGGAGTAGGTTGCCATTTCCTACTCCAGGGGATGCTCCCAACCCAGGAACCAAACCCAAGTCTCTTATGTCTCCTGCATCGACAGGCAGGTTCTTTACCGCTAGCACCACCTGGGAAGCCCCTTTTAATGTATAGATTGTATCAAGAGAGGACTAGGAGAATCCTCTGTATAAAGTTGCTAATTGAAACCTCCCTTTTCATTAAAAACTATATTTTTATATCTTATAAAAAGATACAAAAGATGGACACTAATATGTTCATTTTTTTGATTAAATGTTAAATTATCTTATTCTAAATAATGCAGATAATTGGAGACAAAAATGAGATTAGAGTCCCATATTTAAAAAATTCCAGTACTCAATTATGCAACACTTTGTTGTTTTAATATTTCCTCCTGTTCTGTTTTTTTCACTGAAAGCCCTGTGTGTTCAGGGAAACCCTTAGTCCTTGGCAACTGGACAGTTGGTCATCCTACAAAAGATCTTCTCTTTTATAAGCTAAAAGCTAAGACAAACTATAGTAGTAATAGGAAAAAAAGTGAAGTTATCGAGTCATAACTTTGAAGAGACTTTTAATGTGAAGAAATATCATTTTGAGGAGTTTCTAATTCCTATGTGAATTAGAGCACTATGTGAAATATTGAGTCTTGGTCCCTGTAGAGAACACCAGTAAAGTACACACATGAAATTACCATCTTAGCTGACAGGGATATGTGACAAGTGACGATATAAAATAAACGATGATTATAAATAATCAAGTTTCATGAATTTGTTGATTGTTTTTCCTGTCTCAGTGCACATTAGCTGCCAGCTTGCTAGAACCTAACTAGCTAGTTGAGTGACAGATCAGTCTATGCCAAATCTTTACCTTGAATTTTTGAAAAATTCTATTTTCTTTATTGTTTTTATCTACTTAATTTTTTATAGCCTATCAGTTCTGTTCAGTTTAGTCACTCAGTCTTGTCTGACTCTTTGCTACCCCATGAATCGCAGCATGCCAGGCCTCCCTGTCCACCCAAACTCATGTCCATGGAGTTGGTGATGCCATCCAGCCATCTCATCCTCTGTTGTCCCCTTCTCCTCCTGCCCCCAATCCCTCCCAGCATCAGAGTCTTTTCCGATGACTCAACTCTTTGCATGAGGTGGCCAAAGTACTAGAGTTTCAGCTTTCGCATCATTCCTTCCAAAGAAATCCCAGGGTTGATCTCCTTCAGAATGGACTGGTTGGATCTCCTTGCAGTCCAAAGGACTCTCAAGAGTCTTCTCCAACACCACAGTTCAAAAGCATCAATTCTTCGGTGTTCAGCTTGTAGTTATTATTCATATAAGTAAAAACTGTTGAGGTTTAATTCTTAAAAATATGAAAATTCATATACATTATCATAGACTTTAAAAAGATTCCTTTTCCGTTTGGATCATCAAACCTTAAGCCAGCTCTGTGTTGAAGCCCAGCTGTGGTGGAGTAGAAAAATTTTCAGTTTGAAGTGAGGCAGATTTATTGGTTTTGTGATCTTAAGTTATTAGCCTTTTTATTCTAGATTCTTCCTTTTAAAATGTGTGTAATATGAACCATCTGAAAGAACTGTGTGAGAATCAAATGACATTGTATATAAACCCCTGGCAAGTGGAAGGTTATCAGAAACTAGTAAGGTACATGCTATGATTAACAGTGGCAAACAAGGAATGGTGCCTGAATCAGGCATCAATATTTGAATTGAGGCCAAATTTGTCACTGGCTAACCTTGACTATGAAATACATCCTTAACTCTTGACTATCTGCTTCCTTATCTGTAAAATGGAAATAATTTATCCCTGTGTACCTTTGTTAACTTTTTTCTTTATCTTTTAGTTGTAAAAAGGAAAATGAAGTAAAATACACCCTCAAAGTAAGGAAAGAACTCTCTACCCACGTGCTAGGTTCCCAGCAATATTATCCCTCCTGTAAGTCTGTGTTCACATATCAGCTTGTATCCCACAAGATGTGCTTCCTACATCCATCATTTAGGCATCATGACCTCCAAGCTTGACCTGTACTTGGCTATTTTGTTCCCTCCCAAACAAGATATGGCTCCTAGTCACCAGCCCAGCTCCTTGCCTCTTAGTTCTTGGCAGGGCAGCTGTGCCATTGGCAGGGCCCAGGGCAAAAATGCTGGAAAAAAAGCAGGAAAGTACTAAATATAAAACATTACAAAACTAAATCGTTTTACCATCTGATCCAGACTTTTTTGAGCTCTTTGGTGTTTACCCAAAGGAGTTTAAAACTTATGTTCACAAACATCTACATGTTTTAATGAGGTTTATAGCAGCTTTATTCATAATTGTCAAAACTCAAAAACGATCAAGATGTCCTTTGGTAGGTAAGTGGATAAATGAACTGTGGTCCCTCTGGACAATGGAATATTATTCAGCATTACAAAGAAATGAGCTATCAAGCCATGAAAAGATATGGAGAAAACTTAAATGCATATTACAAAGTGAAAGATTCTTTAACTTTTCTAATTCCTCTATCTAAGGTATTCTTTTTCTTAACTAATGTTAGTCTCAAACAACCCTGTTTACCCTTTAATGATCAATTCTACTGTCTGAAACTATTTCTCTTTTTATACAAGTCACTAGGGCTTGCTTGAAATGCACTAGTGTGCAGATTTTATAAGTTATTCTCTTAAAAATGTATATATTTTTAATTGAAGGATAATTGCTTTAAAATATTGTGCTGGTTCTGCCATATATAAACATGAATCAGCCATAGGTATACATATGTCCTCTCCCTCTTGAACCTCCCTGCCACCTCCCACCCCATCTCCCTCCTCTGGGTTGCCTCAGAGCCCTGGTTTAAGTTTCCTGAGTCATACAGCAAGTTTCCACTGGCTGTCTATTTTACATATAGTAGTATATATGTTTACATGCCACTCTTTCCATTTGTCCTACCCTCTCCTTCCTTCCCCGCCTAATCCATGTCCCTAAGTCTGTTCTCTGTGTCTGCATCTCCATTGCTGTGCTGCAAATAGGTTCATCAGTACCATCTTACTAGATTTCATATGATGTGTTAAAATATGGTATTTTTCTCTTTCTGCCTTAATTCACTCTGTATAATAGGCTCTAGGTTCATCCACCTCATTAGCATTGACTCAAATGTGTTCCTTTTTATGACTGAGTAATATCCCATTTTAATAAGTTATTCTTTTATAAGTAACTATCTCATGTCTTACGATTCTCAACAGAGACTAAAATGAGAAATTTCACTCGAAAATGAAATAAAATTATAAAATGTTCTTTTTTAAAATTCAGTGATACATGATCCAATATGGACAAAGCTCAAAAACATTATGCTAACTGAAAGAACCTAGACACAAAAGATATCATATCTTATGATATGATAAACATATCATATGGTTCAATTCATATGAAATGTCCAGAACAGACAAATCTGTAGAGACAGAAAGTAGATTAATGATTGACTGGGGATGAGTGGAGGAACTGGGTGTTACTATTAATACTGATGGATAGGAGGTTTCTTTTTGAGCTGATGAAATGTTCTAAACTGCATTGCTGTGATGGCTGCACAGCTCTGTAAATATTCTAAAATTAAAATTATTGAATTATAATTTACAGTGGGAAATTTATGGTATGGAAATTATATCTCAATTAAGTTGTTTAAAAATAAAATCAATGGATATGAACCTCTGTTGAACACATGCATCTAATTTCAGTTTTCTTGGTTTTTCACATCTCCTTTTGTCATTTTCTATTGGATTGGTCAAAAAGTTCACTTGGATTTTTTCCATAAGATCTTATGGAAAACATTGAATGAGCTTTTGGCCAATCCAATATTCTTATTCCTTCTAGAGTAGCCTTCTAAAATTCATCCTGTTATTAGAACCAGGAACATCTCAAATTCTCTTTTAAAAGAAATGCATAAAAAATATAGAAAAAAATCAGAGCAGACAATTACTAAAGTATAAAACTTTGATTTGTTTTATGAAATCTTCCCTAGTTCACCTAAATTAGCAAACTTGCCTAATAAATTTTAAATATGCCTATATGTATGGTAGGTTTATTTAAGCTCTTAGGAAAGTTCTACTTGTTTTGTGAAAAAAATATCCAGGCAAAGTTAGAGAAGGAGCTATCTGAAAATAAGGCTGCTGCTATGGACTGAATATGGCCTCAGCAAATTCATATGTTGAACCCTAATCCCTAATGGTATTCAGAGGTGGGGCCTTTGGGAGGTAAGTAGGTCATGAGGGTGGAGCCCTCATGAATAGGATTAGTGCTCTTATGAGTAACCAGAGAACCTACTTCCTCTCTCTCTGCCATGTGAGATTTTTACTAAGAAGATGGCCATCTGCACACCAGGAAGCAGACCTCACCAGATATCGGGTCTGTCAGCACTTTGATGTTGGATGCTGCAGTCTCAAGAACTGAGGCTGAGAAGCAATTATTTAAGCCACTCAGTCTATGGTGTGTTGGTTATAGAACCCTGAACTAAGACAGCTGCTTAGTGAGAGTCCTAGGATCAGCAGATCCCAGGGTTCACAGCCATTGAGACAAAGTTACTGCCAATACCAAATTTTGGCTACATAAGCAGTCCCTAAGCATATATTATTTGTCTGGCTGCAGAAATTGAAATAAAAGCAGTAGAGGAAGGCCAAATATAAAGAAAAATGACAGCTGCCATTTTTGGCCATCACCATGCACCAGGCACTGTGCTGAGTGCTTTACACACATTCAGTTGATCCACACAATTCTATTTCTAAATTGGAAGTAGAGAAACTAAGGCTCAGAGAAAACCTGCCCAAGGTTTCACAGCTATAAACTAATCTCTGTATATGTAGGGTTAAAAGATATCAGACCTGGGACTTCCCTGATGGTCCAGTGGTTAAGAATCCACCTGCAAGTGCACAGGACACAGATTCACTTCCTAGTTTGGGAACTAAGCTCCCACATGCCACAGGGCAACTAAGTCTGTGCACCCTAGAGCCCGTGCTCCACAATATGAGAGTAACCCCTGTTTACCCCAACTAGAGAAAGTCTGCATGTAGCAACCAAGACCTAGCATGGTCAATAATTTAAATAAACAAATTAAAAAAAAGAAGATATCAAAAACCTCATTGAGTAAAGAACCCCAGAAAATTATTACTACTTACCCCTTTTGGAATTCACTAGTTGTATACAGTTGAAACTAGTATTATCATCAATGATGTATTTGTTTTCTTCATATGTGCCTGTGCTGTTCCAAATTGCTAAGTCTCTTCCCCCAGAGTATAAAAATGCACATTAGAGCTTTAACCCGTAACAAAGAAGGGAAGTATGTCATATTACAGCCTAGTTTAAACTAACCCCTGGAGTGCTGCGATTTGTCCATATTGGATCAAAGGTTCTTTCCAAGCAGTCCGATTTTATGAATTTTACTGAGCTCTGTTAAATAGCATCCCATTAGCATCATCATGAATGAGGAGCGAGGGGTGGGCTTGGCACAAAAAAATGACCTCTTATTAGTTGCTATTCTGATACTTTATTTGTCAGCACTGATTCAATGGCAGGCAGAGAAGGCTCATAGGAGATTATGTAGAAAGACTGTGCTACACTTTTCAGCCTTTCTCAAGCCATCAGGGTAAAGAATTGACTGCTGCTTACATCCATAATTATATGTGGCAGTTTGGCTCTGTAATTAAATTCAAAATAAATCACATGCAGCAATTTGTTAAATTTAAATAAGTTACAAAAAAATAAAAAGAGTGAATGAAATGAGCTTCTGAACTTAGGGATATGATTTGAGGAAAGACTGTCATTCAAACTAGCAGGGTTTGTGGCTGCAAAAATAAACTCAGTGACACTTAACTATGCTGAACGTAGGATGTGATGAGGCCATTAAAATCTCTGCCATTGGCCTGGGTTACAAAGGAGATGACTGCAATAAACCCTCATGTATAGGAAATTCAGAATAAGCAATGTTCATAAACTGGTTTCAGTTTATTTTCCAAATGATAAAGAATTATGCATAATATTTATTAAAATCTAGTGAGATTTTTCCCAGTCCTTTAGAAGAGGCTGAGGTACTAAAAAGAGATTTATCCAAATCAGTATCAGAACTAGGAAAAATTAAAATAACTATGTTTAACAATAACAGCACTACATGCTTGCTGAATTTTTTTATTAGAAAGCACTCACATATACATTAAATAGGTACATATATCCCAAGAGAGAGTCCTGAAAGAGACTTGGTTTATGGTCCCTTTAAGCTGCTCACTGTCTGCTAGGGGAGACAGACAGGGTGGGACAGGGTAAATGGGTTAGCTTCGGTTCAGTTCAGTCGCTCAGACATGTCCAACTCTTTGCAACCCCATGAATCGCAGCACGCCAGGCCTCCGTGTCCATCACCAACTCCCGGAGTTCACTCAGACTCATGTCCATCGAGTCAGTGATGCCATCCAACCATCTTATCCTCTGTCGGCCCCTTCTCCTCCTTCCCCCAATCCCTCTCAGCATCAGAGTCTTTTCCAGTTAGTCAACTCTTCTCATGAGGTGGCCAAAGTACTGGCGTTTCAGCTTTCACATCATTCCTTTCAAAGAAATCCCAGGGCTGATCTCCTTCAGAATGGACTGCTTGGATCTCCTTGCAGTCCCAGGGACTCTCAAGAGTCTTCTCCAACACCACAGTTCAAAAGCATCAATTCTTCAGCGCTCAGCCTTCTTCACAGTCCAACTCTCACATCTATACATGACCACTGGAAAAACCATAGCCTTGACTAGATGGACATTAGTCAGCAAAGTAATGTCTCTGCTTTTGAATATACTATCTAGGTTGGTCATACCTTTTCTTCCAAGGAGTAAGCGTCTTCTAATTTCATGGCTGCAGTCACCATCTGCAGTGATTTTGGAGCCCCCAAAAATAAAGTCTGACACTGTTTCCACTGTTTCCCCATCTAATTCCCATGAAGTGACAGGACCGGATGCCATGATCTTCGTTTTCTGAATGTTGAGCTTTAGGCCAACTTTATAACTCGCCACTTTCACTTTCATCAAGAGGCTTCTCTTCACTTTCTGCCATAAGGGTGGTGTCATCTGCATATCTGAGGTTATTGATATTTCTCCCGGCAATCTTGATTCCAGCTTGTGTTTCTTCCAGCCCAGCGTTTTCTCATGATGTACTCTGCATAGAAGTTAAATAAGCAGGGTGACAATGTACAGCCTTGACATACCCCTTTTCCTATTTGGAACCAGTTTGTTGTTCCATGTCCAGTTCTAACTGTTGCTTCCTGACCTGCATACAGATTTCTCAAGAGGCAGGTCAGATGCTCTGGTATTCCCATCTCTTTCAGAATTTTCCACAGTTTATTGTGATCCACAAACTCAAAGGCTTTGGCATAGTCAATAAAGCAGAAATAGATGTTTTTCTGGAACTCTCTTGCTTTTTCCATGATCCAGCGGATGTTGGCAATTTGATCTCTGGTTCCTCTGCCTTTTCTAAAACGAACTTGAACATCAAGAAGTTCACGGTTCACGTATTGCTGAAGCCTGGCTTGGAGAATTTTGAGCATTACTTTACTAGCATGCAAGATGAGTGCAATTGTGTGGTAGTTTGAGCATTCTTTGGCATTGCCTTTCTTTGGAATTGGGTTAGCTTAGGGCTAGATTAAATGAGCAGGGTGACAATATACGCTGGGCTGGAAGAAGCACAAGCTGGAATCAAGATTGCCAGGAGAAATATCAATAACCTCAGATATGCAGATGACACCACCCTTATGACTGAAAGTGAAGAGGAATTAAAAAGCCTCTTGATGAAAGTGAAAGTGGAGAGTGAAAAAGTTGGCCTAAAGCTCAACATTCAGAAAACGAAGATCATGGCATCCGGTCCCATCACTTCATGGGAAATAGATGGGGAAACAATGGAAACAGTGTCAGACTTTATTTTTGGGGACTCCAAAATCACTGCAGATGGTGACTGCAACGATGAAATTAGAAGACGCTTACTCCTTGGAAGAAAAGTTATGACCAACCTAGATAGTATGTTGAAAAGCAGAGACATTACTTTGCCAACAAAGGTCCGTCTAGTCAAGGCTATGGTTTTTCCAGTGGTCATGTATGGATGTGAGATTTGGACTGTGAAGAAAGCTAATCGCCAAAGAATTGATGCTTTTGAACTGTGGTGTTGGAGAAGACTCTTGAGAGTCCCTTGGACTGCAAGGAGATCCAACCAGTCCATTCTGAAGGAGATCAGCCCTAGGATTTCTTTGGAAGAAATGATGCTAAAGCTGAAACTCTAGTACTTTGGCCACCTCATGCGAAGAGTTGACTCATTGGAAAAGGCTCTGATGCTGGGAGGGATTGGGGGCAGGAGGAGAAGGGGACAACAGAGGATGAGATGGCTGGATGGCAACACTGACTCCATGGACATGAGTCTGGGTGAACTGCGGAGTTGTGAGGGACAGGGAGGCCTGACGTGCTGCGATTCATGGGGTTGCAAAGAGTCGGACACAACTGAGCAACTGGACTGAACTGAGGGCTAGATTAGCCCAACAGAGGTGATAGACAGTAGAACAAAGGTTGATAAAGGGATTTTCCCTGGTGTCCTCATAGAAAGAACTTCAAGGCCTGGAACCTAGACATTAGGTGGGGATGGTGTAGCTGAGTTATCACTCTTTGCAATAGAACATAGTGTGCTAGTGGCTAGAGATATAAAGGTCCACACTTCTCTAGTTGGATGGAATACCTGACTCTGGGCAGGCTGGCAAGAGGTATTAAGTTTTAGTGTGCCTCCCAGAGATGAGAGGGAGACAATGGAAAAACATCTATCTACTTGCATCTCTATCACATGCATAAACTTCGTGTGCTTATTGATTGCTTTAGGAGTAAAGTAGTGGCAACTTTGAACCAAGTCTAAATTATTGTTCTTGCCCATCCTTGAACTTGAACCAAATTTTGTGGTCTGTCAAATGCAGTGTAGTCAGGCTTCCATGGCCAAAACCAGTCCCCCAATAATCTGAATTATGAGTTAGGCAGTCAATTCTAAGGTTTTACTTAGAATATAAGGAAATAATACTCCAACTTGGTGAGGGAACAGTCCACCAAAGATGAGTAGCTTCTGCAGTCAGACTCTTAAACAATTAACAGTTTTATCTAAGAAAAATTGATAATATTTAATTTACATATTTTTTGTTACAAAAGGGCTGATTCTAATTTTTCTGAACTGAAAGCAGCCTGTTCTATGGTAGATAGCTACTATATCATATCTGCCATAGTCTCTCCCTTAGGCCAAGTAACTCAGTTCAGCTAACACTCATGATAAGGAGTTATACAAGGGAAAGAATATCAGAAGACAGAGATCATTGGAGACCACTTTACAGGCTGCCTACCACGACATCCAACCTCACTAATAATCAAAGAAACACACAGTAACAAAGTACCATTTACATTGTTTTTAATTATTAAAGTTTTGAAATGATAACATCTAGCTGTTGCCAAGATGTGACAAAACATGCTTTGTTAGGAGCAAACATGAATTGATACAATGTTTTGGAAAGCAATCTATATATATGCATTAGGATCCACTAAAATATTAAAATCCTTTGAAGTCAGTAATCCTACTCCTAAGAATCTTTCCTAAGGGAAAAATTATAAACAACAAAACCCAAAATCTATAGGCCTGGATGTGATTATTACAGCACTTTTTATAATAGTAAAAAATTGAAGGGAATGGTAGAATAATATCCAGCAAAGAATGACTAAAAAGACGTTTACTTACTTAACAGGATATTGTATAGTCATTGTTTTTAATATCATTAAATAGCACTGTGAAATGCTTATGATTTAATGTAAATTGAAAAGATAAAGATATAAAATTTTTGTAAATTATATGTACTATTGAGTAAAATAATTTGTAAGAATAAAACACTAAGGAATTTACTCTGAAATGCTATTAATAACTGAATTTGAGTAATGGACTTATGATCCATGGCATCTGGTCCCATCACTTCATGGGAAATAGATGGGGAAACAGTGGAAACAGGGTCAGACTTTATTTTGGGGGCTCCAAAATCACTGCAGATGGTGATTGCAGCCATGAAATTAAAAGACGCTTACTCCTTGGAAGAAAAGTTATGACCAACCTAGATAGCATATTGAAAAGCAGAGACATTACTTTGCCAACAAAGGTCCGTCTAGTCAAGGCTATGGTTTTCCCAGTAGCCATGAATGGATGTGAGAGTTGGACTGTGAAGAAGGCTGATCACCGAAGCATTGATGCTTTTGAACTGTGGTGTTGGAGAAGACTCTTGAGAGTCCCTTGGACTGCAAGGAGATCCAACCAGTCCATTCTGAAAGAGATCAGCCCTGGGATCTCTTTGAAAGGAATGATGCTGAAGCTGAAACTCCAGTACTTTGGCCACCTCATGCTTAGAGTTGACTCGTTGGAAAAGACCCTGATGCTGGGAAGGATTGGGGGCAGAAGGAGAAGGGGACGACAGAGGATGAGATGGCTGGATGGCATCACAAACTGAATGGACATGAGTTTGAGTGAACTCCTGGAGTTGATGATGGACAGGGAGGCCTGGTGTGGTATGATTCATGGGGTCACAAAGAGTCAGACATGACTGAGGACTGAACTGAACTGATAGCTGTTATTATAGGAAACTAAATCCCTCAGAAAAATTGTGGACTTTGGTTGAATTATATTTTCTGTGAATTTCAGTATCAAACCTGTTTCACTCAATTACTTACCTTAAAAATATCACTATACATCTACACATATAGTGCTTTTATAATTTTCAAACCATTTTACCACTGCTTTTTACCTTTATTGTCACTATATTCTTTTATTATTCTTCCCACTGCAAAGATTAGAAACTGAGGTTTGAGCAGTTGCTGGTGAAGTTATAGAGTAAATGGGACTCTTACATGCTGCTGATAGGAATCCAAAATGGTATAGACACTGGAAAACTACTTGGCAATTTCTGACAGAGTTAAACATAAACCTATCATATGACAAAGTGGCAGACTTTTTTTTTTTTTTTTTTGCCCCAAAATCACTGCAAATGGTGACTGCAGCCATGAAATTAGAAGACGCTTACTCCAGGAGATCTAACCAGTCCATTCTGAAGGAGATCAGCCCTAGGATTTCTTTGGAAGGAATGATGCTAAAGCTGAAACGCCAGTTCCTTGGCCACCTCATGGGAAGAGTTGACTCATTGGAAAAGACTCTGATGCTGGGAGGGATTGGGGGCAGGAGGAGAAGGGAACAACAGAGGATGAGATGGCTGGATGGCATCACTGACTTGATGCACGTGAGTCTGGGTGAACTCCGGGAGTTGGTGATGGACAGGGAGGCCTGGCGTGCTGCGATTCATGAGGTCGCAAAGAGTCGGACACAACTGAGTGACTGAACTGAACTAACTCCTTGGAAGGAAAGTTATGACCAACCTAGACAGCAGATTAAAAAGCAGAGACATTACTTTGCCAACAAAAGTCGGTCTAGTCAAGGCTGTAGTTTTTCCAGTTGTCATGTATGGATGTGAAGGTTGGACTGTGAAGAAGGCTGAGCATGAGGAATTGATGCTTTTGAACTGTGGTGTTGGAGAAGACTCTTGAGAGTCCCTTGGACTGCAAGGAGGTCCAGCCACTCCATCCTAAAAGAGATCCATCCTGAGTGTTCATTGGAAGGACTGATATTGGGAAACTCCAATACTTTGGCAACCTGATGGGAAGAGCTGACTCATTTGAAAGGACCCTGTTGCTGGGAAAGATTGAGGGCAGGAGGAGAAGTGGATGACAGAGGATGAGATGGCTGGATGGCATCACTGACTCAATGGACATTAGTTTGGGTAAACTTCGGGAGTTGGTGATGGACAAGGCCTGGCGTGCTGCAGTCCATGGGGTTGCAAAGAGTTGGACACAACTAAGCAAATGAACTGAACGGATCGTATGACCCAGCTTGTAATCACATGCCTAGAGATCTACCTAAGAGAAATGAACACCAGTGTTCATAAACAGAAAATCTACTTGCATGCATTTCTTAGCTTTAATCCTAATTACAAAGACAAAAGCCCCCAAACTGAAAACAACTCACATGCTCTTCATCTGGTGAATGATAAATTATGATACATCCATAATAAATGGATTACTCCTCAGCAATTAAAAGGAGCTACTGATACATGCAACGAAACATGAATTTCAGACACCCTGTGCTAAATAAATGAAGCCACATTCACAAGGCTATATATTATATGATTTCATTTACATGGAATTCTGGAAAAAGGAAAGTTATAGGGACAGAAAACAGATCCTTGGTTGCCAGGGGCTTAGGAGTGACAAGGGTTGACTAGAAAAGAGCAGCAGGGGCGAATTTTTGAGATGATGAAACTGCACTGCACCTTGGTTCTAGTGGTGGTTCCAAGACTATATGTAACTTTGGCAAAGATTATAGACCTGTGTGCTAAAAAGAGTGGGTTTTGTTCTACATGACAAGATTAAATGACTTTCCCAAGGTCATTAGACTAGTCTGCATTGTTTCCAATATTGAGTAGTTCTCTCTCTACTTCTTTCTACCTTAGACTCTAAAGATATTTCAGGCCCCGACAAGCCAGTTCAATTCAGTTCGGATACGTTTTGTTGAGTCATGGTTCCCACATGACTAGAGGAAAAGAATGACCCTGAACAACAATGGTTTAGTGGGTTTAGAGTGCCTGGAGGAATTGATTTGGAGGTCTTTTAAATGGTGTCTTCTCCCTCTTAAGGATCTCTTAACAGAAGACAATAGGCCCCAGCTGCTGTTGCCTTTGGATTTCTCCTGTAAGGAAGAAAAGGAAAACTAACTTTTTAATGAATTCTAACCATGATACCTGAAGAAATATGAGAATAAGAAATTTTACATATATTATCTCATCTTCTCATCACAACAGTTTTTTAAACCAAGATATTATTACTCCCATTTTATACACAAGAAAACTGAGGCTCAAAGTGATTAAGTAATCCACTGAGAATGAACTCAAAACCCTCTGTACTTAACTGGATCCCAACTTATTTGAACGCAGTTGACTCATAGACTTATTATTACCTTTTCTTTCCCGTTGCAGAGTCACAAGAATTTTCTATGCCCTGAATATGAAGCTACATCTATTTTGAAGGAGGAAGTAAGTGTCTTTTTCTAATTTGCACAAAAGTGCTTGTAGGGTCGCAAGAGTCGGACGTGACTAAAGTGCACAGGCCACCACCGCTATATGGGCAAATAGTGGATCTGGAATATTTTCTTGGTGCTAACTGCCCTCACATGTAAGTGATCATGGTGCCTCTCTCTATAAACCACCCTCATCTCCTGTAGCCTACTTTCCTTCTGGCTTAATGGATGAGAATTTCAGCTGGTATATCTGGGAGACAGATTCCCTGGAGTCTGGGGAGGCAGGATGAGTAAGCCAGGAGGGAAGAAGCAACGGATAAAAACTTAAGGAAATGATAAGGATAAGGGCAATGAAATAAAACAGTGAACCACCAGGAAACTCTCATTGTTTGTCTTATGCATTCATTGTGTTAAAATTTCAGGGTTTGCTTCCCATAGAAAAGCTAAGTTTCTGGTTAATCAATTTGGTGAATTAACATCCAGGCCAGAGTCATCCTCTCTAACCTATTTTATCCCCATTTTTATTCCTGGAGAAAAGTAGGAGTCAAGTTGATGATAAACTTTGTGACTGAATGCTTTTGTCTGCCATGTAAAGATGTGAGTTGCTTTTAGCTACAGTCTTCCAGGCAACTCTCCCGGGGTTCCATCAGTCTCTATTATTGACCTGCCCCTGATGGAGTAGAACTGGACCTGAGTGAAACAAGAGCAGTGTTTAAGTTGAGGTTTTATCTCAAAGCCTGGAGGAAAGAATGTCTGTGGTAGTATTAGTAAGTGTGTTTGTGCTCAATAGCTCAGTTGTGTGTGACTCTTTGTGACCCCACGGACTGCAGCCCACCAGGCTTCTCTGTTGGTGGAATTTTACAGGCAAGAATACTGGAGTGGGTTGCCATGCCCGTCTCCAGGGGAATTTCTTGACCCAGGGATCGAACCCATGTTCTTATGTCTCCTGCACTGGCAGGCAGATTCTTTACCCCTGTGCCACCTGGGAAGCCTATAGTCATTAATGTTGTTCACCAAATATTTCCACACCTCTTGAAATATGTTAGGAAGGTCCATCCTCCCCTTTCTGGTTTGATTTGGTCTGGTTACGCGTCTAGTCCTGGCTTGTGAATTGTGAGCTGAAATTAATTGTGGCGCTTCTTGACCCAGTATTGACTTGTCCTCTGGCATGGAGATGGGCAGTATCAGAGACAAGCCTGCTTACAGCCTGAATCCCTGAGTGACGACCTTGAGCAGAGCCTCCTGCTGATCATGAGGGGTGAGCTGTTTTAAGCCACTGAGATATGGGGCTTGCTTGTTAACCACTGCATAATCTATTTTGAGTGATATAATTCTTTTATGGTTTTGTATAATATTTTCAGTTTTTGATGCTTTTGCAAGTTAAGAATTAATAATTGATGACCTATATTCTGGTTAACAAGGAATGTTCTCACAGAGTTACATACCACTATGATACAAAATTTCATAAAACAGAAATATGGCACCGTGTTTGAAACTGTCTAAAAATAAGCTGTCAAGAATTAACTTGATAAAATACTATTAAAGTAGGAAGACAATGAAATTAATTGTTTATCCATCAGATTAAGAAACCATCAGATTAATTAAGCTTTTATATATCTCTAATACAATGTTCCTTTAAGAAAAAAATTATGTTCCTTAAAAAAAATTCCTTTAAGAAAAAGAAATTTGAGGTTACAAATAAACCTTTTATATTGACTAAAACAAGTTTACTTTATTAATGTTGATATTAACTATCACTTTGTCACTTATAATCTATTTGGTGTGTTGGAGGCATTCTAAAAAATGAAAACATAAATAAATTAAAATTTTTATTTATTTTAATTGGAGGATAATTACTTTACAATATTGTGGTGGGTTTTGCCATACATCAGCGTGAATCGGCCATGGGTGTACATGTGTCCCCTCCATCCTGAAGCCTCTTCCCACCTCCCTCCTCGCCCTGTCCCTCCAGGTTACCACAGAGCACTGGCTCTGGGTGCCCTGCTTCATGCGTCAAGCTCGCCCTGATTATCTGTTTTACATATGGTAATATTTACGTAATACCATATTTACATATGATAATATGTCAATGCTATTCTCTCAGATTATCCCACCCTCTCCTTCCCCTACTGAGTCCAAAAGTCTGTTCTTTACATCTGTGTTTCCTTTGCTGCCCTGCACACAGGATTGTCAGAGCCATCTTTCTAGATTCCGTGTATGTGCATTAATATACAGTATTTGTCTTTCTCTTTCTGACTTACTTCACTCAGTATAATAGGCTCTAGGTTCATCCACCTCATTAGAACTGACTCAAATGTGTCCTTTTTATACCTGAGTGATATTCCATTGGGTATATGTACCACAGCTTCCTTAATCCATTCATCTACTGGTGAATATCTAGGTTGCCCCCATATCCTAGCTATTGTAAATAGTACTGCAAGGAACATTGGGATACATGTATCTTTTTCAATTCTGGTTTCCTTAGGGTTGTGGGATTGCTGAGTTGTATGGTGGTTTTATTCCTAGATTTTTAAGGAATCTCCACACTGTTCTCCATAGTGGTTGTATCAGTTTGCATTCCCACCAACAGTGTAAGAGGGTTCCCTTTTCTCCACACCCTCTCCAGCATTTATTGTTCGTAGACACTTTGATGATGGCCATTCTGACCCGGGTGAGATGATACCTCATTGTGGTTTTAATTTGCATTTCTCTGGTAATGAGTGATGTTGAGCATCTTTCCATGTGTTTATTAGACATCACAGATAGATTCTTAAATGTACAAAAGAAAAGCAAAATATTAAAATAATTAGAGTTGTGAGATTCTGTTTCTGTCTTTTAAAAATAAAACTAGGTTTTTAGGGAAAATATATTCACAGTGAGACTTCTTTTTAATTTGCTCTAAATCTTGCCAACATATACAGTACTACTTTGAAGCTGTTCATCATCCTTAAAGAATACATTTTTGGCTTCCCTGGTGGCTCAGAGGTTAAAGCGTCTGCCTCCAATGCGGGAGACCTGGGTTTGATCCCTGGGTCGAGAAGATCCCCTGGAGAAGGAAATGGCACCCCATTCCAGTATTCTTGCCTGGAGAATCCCATGGACGGAGGAGCCTGGTAGGCTACATCCACGGGGTCGCAAAGAGTTGGACACAACTGAGCGACTTCACCTTCACCATATGTCCTTAAGTAAACAGGAATATGTATGTTTCTCTTAGACAACAAGAATATCCTGATATTCAAATTAAAAGACCCCACAGAGAAAGTGCTTAAATATTTACTCATATTCTCAGAGCTGTGTGGATCCTGCTTTTCACAGACCTGCTGTATTTCATTGATTCTAAGATACTTCTTAAAATTTTTGTTTTAACATTTACTGTTTTCCACTAAATTGTGGAACTATCATTCTGATATTTAGTATTTTAAATGTTGGATTAACATAATTTTTATTTCCTTAAAGGCAACTTAATTCTTCTATCTAAATACTTCTAGAATTTTTATGTTTAGCAAATATTTTTATTGTCTTCTTTTATTATTATTTATTTTTGGTTGCACTGAGTCTTTGTTGCTGTTCATGGGCTTTGTCTAGGTGTGATGAGGAGGGCTACTCTTTGTTGCAGTATTCAGGCTGCTTCTTGTGGTGGCTTCTCTTGTTGCAGCGCACACGCACCAGCACATGCAAGCTTCAGTAGCTGTGGCTCAAAGGCTCATTAGTCGGGGCTCACAGGTCCTAACGCTCGTGGGCTCAGTAGCTGTCGTGCACGGACTTTGTTGTTCCATGACATGTGCAATCTTCCCGGACCAGGGATCGAAACTGTATCTCTGGTATTGGCAGGCAGGTTCTTATCCACTGTGCCACCAGGGAAGTCCAATATTTAGCAAAACACTCCAAAATATAGTAGCTTAAAGAGGCAAGGAATTATTATTTATCATGATCCATGGGGCAAGTAGACAGTTTCTTTGCTGATTTCTTGTGGCATTGTTGCACAGCTGCAATCATCTGACTGAAAGATGCACAATGACCTTACTGGGGTGTCTGGCAGTTAGTCCTGGCTGTCAGCTGTGGAGGCTCAGTTTTCCTCCATGCAGCCTCTTATTCCCCTTTTAGATTAGACTGAATTCTTTTCATAGCTGGGTTTCCTCTTAAGGCCTAGGGTCCAGAACTCACAAAGCATCATTTCCATCATGTTCTGTTGGTCATTATAAGACACACCCAAATTGAAGGAGGAGGGAAATTGTTGAAACAGTTGAAGAAATATGAATATGATGTAACTAAGGTAGTATTAATCTTATTAAATGTGATGATGGAATTGTGGTCACCTATTTTAAACAAAGAAGGAAAAAGGACTATCAGATATATTCACTCAAGTAGGAGACTTCCCATTAAAATTAGTGCAAAGCAGAAGACACTGGAATAACATCTTTTAAATGCTGAAAGGAAAGAAATTGTCTCATTAAATTGTATACATTAAATATGTACAGTTTTTTGTAATGATAATTATAGTGCAATAAAGTAATTTAGAAAGAGATTATCAACCTGTAATTCCATATAAAAATATTCTTCAAAAAAGAAAGCAAAATAAAACATTTTCAAACCAATTAAAAAAATGACAGACTCCATTGCCAGCAGACTTGCACTCCAAGGAATGTTAAAACAAGTTCTTCACACTGAAGGAAAATAATACCAGATGGAAAATAGGATCTACATGAGAGTAGAGACTGCTATAAATGGTAATGATAAGAGTATATATAAAAGATAATTTCCCTGGTTTAAAATGTTATTTTTAAACAATAGACTATTTATTTATAATATATAGAAGTAAAATGTGTGACAATAGCAGAAATAGCATAAAGAAAAAATGAATTATATTATTGTTAGTTCTTTACATTATGTATGACATAATATTTGAAAGTAAACTATGGTAAGGTAAACATGCATTATAAATGATATTTATAAGTTATGAAATTTAAGGAAACCATTTATAAAGAATTAAAGTAGATGAAACAATGTGATTTTAAAATGAAATACTTAAAAATACTCAACTACCAAAAGAAGGCTGAAAAGAGGGGGAAAAAGAAAATAGAATAGAGAGAACAAATATTAGATTAATAACAGTCTTGTAAAATTAAACCAAGTATGTTAAAAACTTACTTCAAATAGATATGGTCTAAATATCCCTGGTGGCTCAGTTGGTAAAGAATCTGCCTACAATTCAGGAGACTTGGGTTCAATCCCTGGGTCAGGAAGATGCCCTGGACAAGGAAATGGCAACCCACTCCAGTATTCTTGCCTAGAGAATCCTGTGGATGGAGGAGCCTGATGGGCTGCTGTCCATAGGGTCGCATAGAGCCGAACACGACTGAAGCAACTTAGCATGCATGCATGCATTGGAGAAGGAAATGGCAACCCACTCCAGTATTCTTGCCTGGAGAATCCCATGGACAGAGGAGTCTGGCAGGCTCTAGTCGTGAAGTTGCAAGGGTGAGACATGACTTAGAGACTAAGAAAGAAGACTACATCCCCATAAGAAGGCCGACGTCATCAGTCCAGATGAAAAAGCAAGATCTAACTACATACTATCTATAAGAAAAAGATTTATATAAAGTCACAAATAGATCAAAAGTAAAAAAAATAAAAATGGGGCTCTGCTTCTTGTCATGGCAAAGTAGTTTCTATTTAACCAATCTTCCACAGATAACTATAAATTCTAGACAAAATATAGAAACAGCTACCTAAGCATCCCAGTTGTTTCGGACACGACTGAGTGACTTGCCTTTCACTTTTCACTTTCATGCATTGGAGGAGGAAATGGCAACCCACTCCAGTGTTCTTGCCTGGAGAATCCCAGGGATGGGGGAGCCTGGTGGACTGCCGTCTATGGGGTCACACAGAGTCGAACACGACTGAAGTGACTTAGCAGCAGTAGCAGCAAGCATCCCAGAGAGTAACAAAAGCAGGCAGAACCTAGAAGGGGGTCAACATTTGGAAGAGGAGAACATCACTGGAGAAGTTTCAGACTTTTATAGGTTTTTTTCTTAAAGAGAAGCCACAGTGGAAAATAAAGCTCGGGAAGCCCACAGAGCCTCTACAAGGAATCATTCATGGTGAATGAAATCCAATATTACCATGTAAAAAAAGAAAATGAGACTCATACACAAAAGATAAGCAGTGGATACTAACCCTCAGTTCAGTTCAGTCGTTCAGTCATGTCCAACTCTTTGCGACCCCATGAATCGCAGCACGCCAGGCCTCCTTGTCCATCACCAATTCCCGGAGTTCACTCAGACTCACGTCCATAGAGTCAGTGATGCCATCCAGCCATCTCATCCTCTGTCGTCCCCTTCTTCTCCTGCCTCCAATCCCTCCCAGCATCAGAGTCTTTTCCAATGAGTCAACTCTTCCCATGAGGTGGCCAAAATACTTAGGCGTTTCAGCATCATTCCTTCCGAAGAAATCCCAGGGCTGATCTCCTTCAGAATGGACTGGTTGGATCTCCTTGCAGTCCAAGGGACTCTCGAGAGTCTTCTCCAACACCACAGTTCTAGGATGACACAAATGTTGAAATTAGCAGACAAGGATTTTAAAGCAACTTTTACAACTATACTCAGGGATGTATGCTTATAATATATGAATATACTTGTAATAAATGAATATGCCTGTAACAAATGAACAAGTAAAAACTTCAAATAAGAGCCAAACAGCAAGGCAGCAGCTCGAGCACATGGTAAGGTTGTGGGGCTTATGGACAAAGTGAGCTGGAAATCCCCGGAGCAGAGGGAGTCCAGGCCAAGTGTTAAGTTTTAGCTCGTGATGCTTATTGTTAGAATCAATACTTTGCAATTGCAGGTTCACCTGATACAGACCTGTCCTCTTCATCCAGTTTCTTAAGACTCCTTTCTGCCTATGAACCTCTCAAAAACATTAATATTCTAAGATCTAATTATTAAACCTTATGGGATAAATTGAGTCATTATTACAGAAATGTCAAGTTAACGTTGCTGCTGTTTCAAGGTCCAACAGTGGGTCTCTTTTTTCACTAACAGGTGTGATGATAACTAGAATACCAGGCCTGTGCTTCTAAAGCTTGTGCCTTTAACTCTTACCTATAGTCATACTGATTGTGACAGGAGAAGGATTTATGAGCTTGGCTATAAAATGTCTGAGATTATTTTCTGCTGCTACAGGCACCAGAATGATAATGTTCAATAGTTGACCAACCCAAGGCCTAGTGAAGTTAAGCAACTTCTGTTGGATATTTTGCAGCCTCAGCAACATGGAAGATGCTGACTAAATAGGTATCAAATTGATTTCGTCTTTGAATAGAACTTTCCCTGGGTTCTCTGACCAAGGATTGCATACCCTGCACAAAACACTGAATGGTATCATTGCACCTAAGCATTTACCATAGCAACCAGTCTCTCAGATATGATCATGTATGGGGAATTTCTTTCTCTTTCTTGAAGACATGTTAGAAAATAGCAGCTAGCTGAATAACAGAGGGATCATCATGGAGTTATTGATGGCTATACTCATTGTGTTGGAAAGAAATCTTCAGCCTGATTTCCAAGACAAAAGGTAAATCTAGACAAACTAGTAGAAGAAGCATTTTGCTGATTTCAAAACTATGAGATTCAAAACTAAAGGATATCAGGAATAAAGATGATATGGTTTCCTTTTACAGCACTCTCCCTAATCCCCTGGAACAATGAGGAACATATTATTAACTATTTAACAGAGTGAAAATCTTTCGGTCACGTCCGACTCTTTGCAATCTCATGGACTGTAGCCCTCCAGGCTCCTCTGTCCATTGGATTTCCTAGGCAAGAATACCAGAGTGGGTCACCATTTCCTTCTCCAGGGGACCTTCCCAATCCAGGGATCGAACCCAGGTCTCTTGCATTGCAAGTAGATTCTTTACCATCTGAATCAGGCTTTCCAGGTTCTGCAGGAGGGAGAAGTCGAGCTAAGCAATAATGACCTGTGTTTGGTTAGCTCGTGAGACAGGTAGAAGAAACTCTGTTGAGACAGTTTGTCAAGAAGTATATTATTTTGTTGAAACTTAATCAAGGTGTCCGTAAATTAATGGACTGATTATGCTGGTAAGGTGTTTGCCACTCTGTTGTCAGAGTGGTTGGACCTGTGAATGCTATAACCAATCTAATGGTAAGAAACAACGTTATTCAAGAGGAAACATTTTGATAGTCGTGCCAGAAGCAATAATAATCTTCACTGAATGACAGAAAAAAATTTAAATGAAAAGTTCACTTCTGCTTGTTTCATGATCTAATAGAGCATGAAAACAAATCTTTGTGTTACTTGCTCATTTATTGTCTTACAGGTCACTGAGGCTCTGCTTTTAAAAAAAAAAATCTTTTTTTCTCTGCTTTTCGGATTGTATAATTTCTATTGATCTGTTTTCAAGTTCTTTGTCTCTCTCTTCTTCTATCTCCAATCTTCTCTTCAGCTCATTCACTGACTTGTTTTTCTCATTACATATATTGTAGCTCTTTAGTGTCAGGATTTTCACTTGACTTATAAAATAGCTTTCATTTCCCTAAAGTTCCCTGTTTTGTTTAGTTATTATTAAAATATTTTAATTTGTCTTTGAATGTATACATATGTATTATTATATATATTTACCTTTTAAAATGTACTTTTCTGCAAATTTCTATTACAATCTGGCTATTATGAATAATACATCTTAGAGTTCCTTTGTCTTTCTGCTAATCTTCCTTGAAGAGTATTAGTTTTTATTCTCCCAGGAGGTTATTAGCTGGTCCCCTTTGAACTTGTCAAGGATTGGTTTACACTTAATAGGCATATTTATTTGCTCCTTTCTTTGCAGCCAAAGATGGAGAAGCTCCATATAGTCAGCAAAAACAAGACCTGGAACTGACTGTGGCTCAGATCATGAGCTCCTTATTGCCAAATTCAGACTGAAATTGAAGAAAGGAGGGAAAACCACCAGACCATTCAGGTGTGACCTAAATCAAATACAGTGGAAGGGACAAATAGATTCAAGGGATTAGATCTGATAGACGGAGTACCTGAAGAACTATGGACAGAGATTCTTGACATTGTACAGGAGGCAGTGATCAAGACCATCCCCAAGAAAAAGAAATGCAGAAAGACAAAATGGTTGTCTGAGGAGGCCTTACCAATAGCTGAGGAAAGAAGAGAAGCTAAAGGCAAAGGAGAAAAGGAGCGATATATCCATCTGAATGCAGAGTTCCAAAGAATAGCAGGGAGAGATAAGAAAGCCTTCCTAGTCATCCATGCAAAGAAATAGAGGAAAACAATAAAATGGGAAAGACGAGAGACATTTTCAAGAAAATTAGAGATACCAAGGGAACATTTCATGCAAAGATGGGCACAATCAAAGACAGAAACAGAAGTAGAAGGTATTAAGATGTGGCAAGAATACACAGAAGAACTATACAAAAAGATCTTCATGACCCAGATAACTACGATGGTGTGCTCATTTGCCTAGAGCCAGACATCCTGGAATGCAACATCAAGTGGGCCTTAGGAAGTATCACTATGAACAAAGCTAGTGGAGGTGATGGAATTCCAGTTGAGCTATTTCAAATCCTAAAAGATGATGCTGTGAAAGTGCTGCACTCAATATGCCAGCAAATTTGGAAAACTCAGCAGTGGCCATAGGACTGGAAAAGGTCAGTTTTCATTCCAATCCCAAAGAAGGGCAATGCCAAAGAATGTTCAAACTATTGCACAATTGCACTCATCTCACACACTAGCAAAGTGATGCTCAAAATTCTCCAAGCCAAGCTTCAACAGTACATGAACCGTGAACTTCCAGATGTTCAAGCTGGATTTAAAAGGCAGAGAAACCAGAGATCAAATTGCCAACATCTGCTGGATCATGGAAAAAGCAAGAGAATTCCAGAAAAACATCTACTTCTGCTTATTGATTATGCCAAAGCCTTTGATTGTGTAGGTCACAACAAACTGTGGAAAATTCTTCAAGAGATGGGAATACCAGACCACCTGACCTGCCTTCTGAGAAATCTGTATGCAGGTCAAGAAGCAACAGTTAGAATCGGACATGGAACAACAGACTGGTTCCAAATTGGGAAAGGAGTACGTCAAGGCTGTATATTGTCACCCTGCTTATTTAACTTATATGTAGACTACATCATGAGAAATGCTGGATTGGATGAAGCACAAGCTGGAATCAAGATTACTGGGAGAAATATCAATAACCTCAGATATGCAAATAATACCACCCTTATGGCAGAAAGTAAAGAGGAACTGAAGAGCCTCTTGATGAAAGTGAAAGAAGAGAGTGAAAAAGTTGACTTAAAATTCAACATTCAAAAAACTAAGATCATGGCATCCGGCCCCATCACTTCATGGCAAATAGATGGGGAAACAATGGAAACAGTGACAGACTTTATTTTGGGGAGTTCCAAAATCACTGCAGATGGATACTGCAGTCATGAAATTAAAAGACCCTTGCTCCTTGGAAGAAAAGCTATGACCAACCTAGTGAAGTGAAGTGAAGTCGCTCAGTCGTGTCGGATTCTGCGATCCTGTGGACTCTAGCCTACCAGGCTCCTCCATCCATGGAATTTTCCAAGCAAGAGTACTGGAATAGGTTGCCATTTCCTTCTCCAGGAGATCTTCTCCACCCAGGAATCAAACCCAGGTCTCCGCATTGTAGGCAGATGTTTTACTGTCTGAGCCACTTGCATATTAAAAAGCAGAGACATTACTTTGCCAACAAAGGTCCATCTAGGCAAAGCTATGGTCTTTCCAGTAGTCATGTATGTATGTGAAAGTTGGACTATAAAGAAAGCTGAGTGCTGAAGAATTGATACTTTTGAACTGTGGTGTTGGAGAAGACCCTTGAGGGTCCCTTGGATTGCAAGGAGATCCAACCAGTCTATCCTAAAGGAGATCAGTCCTGAATATTCATTGGAAAGACTGATGCTGAAGTTCCAATACTTTGGCCACTTGATGTGAAGAACTGACTCATTGTAAAAGACCCTGATGCTGGGAAATATTGAAGGTGGGAGGAGAAGGGGACAATAGAGGATGAGATGGTTGGATGGCATCATTGACTCGATGGACAAGAGTTTGAGTAAGCTCTAGGAGCTGGTGAAGGACAGGGAAGGCTGGCGTGCTACAGTCCATGGGGCCGCAAAGAGTTGAACACAACTGAGTGACTGAACACTACCTTGGTGTGTACATGTGTGTTAAGTCGCATCAGTTGTATCCGACTCTTTGCGACCCAGTGGACTGTAGCCTGCTAGGCTCCTCTGTCCATGGGGTTTCCTAGGCAAGAATTCTGGAGTGAATTGCCATTTCCTTCTCCAAGGAATCTTCTCAACCCAGAAATCAAACCCACATCTCTTATGTCTCCTGGACTGGCAGGCATGTTCTTTACCAGTAGCGCCACCTGGGAAGGCCAGTCTTTTAGTCCTGTGACACTGCCTTTTTTCCAAGACAAACTTTCCTTTGATAGAAAGCCCGTGGGGAGGGACCGGGGGGGGGGGCTGGGGCGGGGCCCCCCCAGGGGGGGAGGGGGGGGGGGGGGGGGGGGGGGGGGCGGGGGGGGGGGGGGCGGGGGCCGGCGGGGCGGGGGGGGGGGGGGGGGGGGGGGGGGGGCGGGGGGGGGGGTGCGGGGTGGGTGGGTGGGCGGCGGGGCGGGGGGGGGGGGGGGGGGGTGGGGGGGGGGGGGGGGCGGGGCGGGGGCGGGGTGGGGTGTCCACTGAATCTATTTAACTTGTTGAGAACAAACCTCCAAACTCTCTTGCTTTTACATTCTTTCCAGGTACTGTTTTCTGCTCAGCCCCTAGGAATCTCTCCCGTGCATCAGCATTTTGGGGGGGTTGTGATTTGAATAGCATTTAAATGCAAATTATGGTCTTTCCTCTCCATACCCCAAATCCTCTGCAAGGTTCCTCTGTCCTGGAATTTCTCTAACGTAATTTTCCAGATGTTTTTGCAGCCTCTAACTTCATCCTCTAATACCTCAATCTGAAAATACTGGGCTTTTCAGCCCTGTGTGTGAGTTTAGTGCTCAGTAAAATAGACTGGTAAACTTGATTTTCATGCAGTGAGTGGTTCCATTAAGGACTAGAACCCCCTTCAGTTTCTGCCTGCTTTTGATCACTTTCCAGTGCCTTCAAATATAATTACATGTGTGTATTTGTGTGTGTGTGCACTGTCAAGAGTTTATTATTGTTATCTGAGACTTAGTCTGATATAAGCTACTTTCCATTACCAGAATCAGAACTCCTATGTGAGAATATATACTTAAACAAGCTTTTAAGATGATTCTTTTATACTGTAACATTTGGGAGCTGCTGTCTTAAACTTCTGTGTTTAACTTATCCTTTAAAAGTCATCTTCACTGCCAGAAAGAATTTAAATTCCTTAGGTACATTAGTTACACTCCTTTAATGGTGAAAGTAAAGTCCTACAAACATAACTGTGCTCTTCCCCACAATGTGTTCCTTGTTACTATGTTTTCCCAAAGGGACTGGAACCTGTTTATTAAAAATCAGAGAGCATGGTAGGAGAGTGGGAAGAATACAGTGTGGTCCTTGGTTGTTAGGTTTTGAATGTGATAATGCCTTTGGTGGGTGTACAAAGTCATTTCAGTAGTGTTCTTTGCGACCCTAAGGACTGTAGCCTGCCAGGCTCCTCTGTCCATGGGATTCTCTAGGCAAGAATACTAGAGTGGGCTGCCATGACTTCTTCCAGGGGATCTTCCTGACCCAGGGATTGATCCCATGTAATGCCTATGGTACAGGTCCAATAATATCAAAATTGCCCTAGAAAATCTTATAAAATGGTGACAAAAATTTGTGTATGTAACTTGATACAATAATTTTTATGCACATTAAAGTTTGAGAACTACCGAGCTAGACATAAAGGGTAATTGGAAAAAATTCTCTAAGCAATGAGTGGACATTCAAATTATCCTGCTATCAAAATAACTACAAAATTAGGAGATATAAATGGAGGGGCAGGTAGAGAATTCTTAAAACTCCCTGTTTGTCTAGGCTGTGACTTCTCCTGTGTTTCAGTCTGTGAGGTGAAATGAAGTGAAAGTCACTCACCCTGTCCGAGCTTTTGCGACCCTTTAGAATTCTCTAGGCAAGAATACTGGAGTGGGTTGCCTTTCCCTTCTCCAGGGGATCTTCCCAACCCAGGGATCAAACCCAGGTCTCCCGCATTGCAGGTAGATTCTTTACCAGCTGAGCCACAGGGAAAGCCCAAGAATACTGGAGTGGGTAGCCTTTCCCTTCTCCAGGGGATCTTCCCGACCCAGGAATCAAACTGGGGTCTCCTGCATTGCAGGTGTATTCTTAACCAACTGAGCTATCAGGGAAGCCCTTTAGGCTGTGACATGCTGGCAACCAAAACTTAGCTCTGCTACTTACTAGCTATATAATCTTCAGCAATTCACTTAACCTTTCTGAATCTTGGTTTCCCCATCTATAAAAGTTGGGAACCGTTCTCTTGGAATAGGAATGCCAAATTGCCCAGAACATTTCTCAGGATATTTCAGGAGAGGGTCCAGGACTTTCAATTTATCTGAGTATTCCACAAGCTCTGTTCTCAAAAGACCCAGGCAAACTCATTTCTGATTGGTTTAGATTCGATCTATATTCTCCCAAAACTTCTTAAAAATAATTTTCTGTAGTTATTTCTTTTTGGCTGCGCTGGGTTTTCTCTAGCTGCAGCAAGCAGCGGCTGCTTTCCAGTTGTGGTGCTTGGGCCTCTCGTTGCAGTGGTGCCACTTGTCTTAGAGCACAGGGTCTGGGGCATGAGAACTCCAGTAGCTGCCGTGTGTGGGCTCAGTAGCTGTGGGTCCCGGGCTCTAGAGCACAGGCTCAATAGCTGTGGCACATGGGCTTAGCTGCTCCACTGCATGTGGGATCTCCCCAGATCAGGGGTCAAACCTGTGTCTCCTGCGTTGGCAGGTGGACTCCTCACCACTGAACCACCAGGGAAGCCCCAGTACTTTGTTTTTAAAGGGAGCAACTTAAACACCTGGTAACTTTTTGAAAACTTAGAATTTCCTGCTCGCTTTCCCAAACGAATGCAACTTGGTGGATAATTTATAAGAGACTTGGGCAACAGAAGAATAACCATGATCATGACAATTACATCCTGGAAAAGGCTTAGAATAATGATTATAGAATGTCTAGCTCTGATATATACCACCTGCTATTCTGGAAACAATCAGGGGCAGGCCTATAATTTCCATATAGGATTCAGTGAGAGAGGACAATCCTTTGTGCCTTCAGGCAGATGGGAGGCAGGGCGATGGAACTACACGTACTCATGGTAATAAAAATCAACTTGCCGTATCACAATCTGGAAGGAGTTTTTAGAGATTGTTGGGTAATAGGTGAGGCCCTGCCAAGGCCTTCTCACTTTGTGCTTTCCTTGGAAACAATGGCAGCCAGAAAATTGTGGAGCAACATCTTTAAAATATTGCAAGAAAAAAATACTGCACACCTGTAATTCTACACCCAATGAAAATATCTTCGGAAAATGGAGATTAAAATAAAGACATTTTCAGATATGCAGAAGCTGAAAGAATTTATCACCATCAGACCTGCACTACAAAATATGTTTAAATTATTCAAGCAGAAGGAAAATAATACCAGGTGGAGGTATGGATCTACTGAAGAGTACCCGAAATAGTAACTATGTGTGAAATAGCAAAGTCTTTTTCCCTTAGTATTTAAATCTCATTAAAAGGTAATGGACTGTGTAAAACAAAGGCAATAAACATTTACTATGGAGATGATGATATGCTTGGAAGTAAAACATATGATGACAATAGCATAAAGGCTAGAAAGCGAAGGGCTGGATATGCATTTGTGAGGTTCTTATACTACACATAAAGTGGTATATCACTGGAAAATAAACTGCAGTAAGTTAAATGTTAAATCAGCTACTGAAATAACACAACAAAAATTACAGCTAAGAAAGCCAAAAGAAGGAGATAAAATGGAAACATAGAGAATACTCATTTAATCCAGAGAAGACCAAAAGAGGGAAAGAGGAACAAAGGAACAGTCTCAGATAAAATCCAAACAGTAAGATGGTCAATTTAGCCCCAACAATAGCGATAATCACATTAAATGCAATTGCTCTAAATACGGCAATTAAAGGCAAAAATCGTGGAGTTGGACTAAAAGGAAGACTCAACTATATGCTGCTTACAAGAAACCACATAACTATAAAGGCTAAAAGTAAAAGAATGAAAATAGATATATGATACTAATACTAATCAAAGTAAAGCCATAGTAATATCAGAAAAAGAAGAGATCAGAACATGGAATAATACCAGAGATTTTAAAAGTTCATTTCATAAGGGTAAAATGATGAATTCAAGAGGACATAACAATCCAAAATACAAAAATTTTTTGAACCTAATAACACAGCTTCAAAATACATGAAGCAAGAGCTGATAGACCTGTAAGGAGAAACCCTCCTAATTTTATAGTTGAAGATTTCAATACTGCTGTCTTGATAATTGATAGAACAAGTAGCTGGAATAACAATAAGAACACAGAAGATTTAACTAGTACTATGAAGCAAATTGACCTAATTGACTTTTATAGAACACTCCACTCACCTTTAACAGAATAAACATTCTTTTCAAATGTACTCATAGATTTACCAAGAGAAACCATGTTCTGAGCCATTAAACGTCTCAGCAAAAACAATTCGAGTCACACAGAGGAAGTACACTACTTTGATCACAGTCAAATCAAGAGTACACAAAATCACAGCAGATTACAAGAGAAATCAGCAAGAGCAAGGTCATGCGGAAATCCTCAAATGTTTGGACATTAAAGAACATTAATCTATGTAACCCAAGAGTCAAAGAAGGGTTCAAATCAGAAATTAGAAAATATTTTAACTGATTTGAATAAGAAACACAGCCTATCAAAATGTATAGAATACAGCCAAAGCAGTGCTTATAAGGGAAATTTGTACTACTGAATGCCTATTTAGAGAAGCTCTCTGAATTGTGACTTCCAAAAGATAATGTTCACATCCTAGTCCCAAGAACTTGTGAGCATTACCTTATTTGGAAAAAGAATCTTTGCAGATATAATTAAGGATCTTGAGATGAGGATATCATTATCTGGGTAGGTTCTGAATGCCATTATAAGCGTCTTTATAATAGAGAGGCAAAGAGAAGCACATTCAGAGGAGAAGTCCATCTGAAACAAAGATTGAGGTAATGTATTCAGAAGCCAAGAAATGCCAGCAGTCATCAGGAGTTTGAAGGGGCAAGGAACGGAATCTACCCTAGAAACCCTAGAAAGAACCCAAACCTGCGAACCCCTTGATTTCAGACTTCTGGTCTGCAGAACTGTAAGAGTAAAAATTTTTATTCTTCTAAGCCTCCAAGTTTGTCATAATTTTTTTACAGCAACAAGAGGAAACTAATATAGTCTCAAATTAGTGACCTCATTTTCCATGTTAAGAAACTGGAAGCACACTGTTAGCAGAATAAAAGAAATAATAAAAGATTAGAACAAATCATTGCGATGGAAAACACAAAATCAAAAGAAGGAAATCAATGAACCCAAGAGTGGAGTCTTTGAGGAAATCAGTAAAATTGATAGACTCCTCAAAAAGGAGAGATGGAGGGAAGACGCAAGTTACCAATAACAATAAAAGAGGAGATGATGTAACTATAGACCCTACAGATAGTAAAAGGATAATAAGGAAATAGCTTATGTGAATAATTTTACTTAAGAAACTTATATGAAATGGATACAGTCACTGAAAGACAAAACTACCAAACAAAGATCATTCAGGAAGAAATAGGTAATTCAAATATCTGTTTTCATAATACACATATATAATCTTCCCACAAAGGAAGTTTCAGGCCAAATGACTTCACTGGTGATGTCTACCAAACATTCAAGCATTTGAGGATGACATACAAGTTCTTCACAAATCTTCCAGAAAACTGAAGATGAAGGAGTATTTTTCAACTTGTTCTGTATAGCCAGCCTCTGAAACTAAAAATAGACAAAACCATTACAAGAAAACTATAGATTAACATGCTCATGAACACAGATATAAAAGTTCTCAAGTAACATTTAGCAAATTAAATACAGCAACGTATAAAATGGGTAACAAATGATGACCAAGTGGAATTTATCGCAAAAAGGCAAGATTGGTTTAACATTCAGAGATCAATTAATGTAATGCAACACAATAACAGACCAAAAGTGAAAATTCAAATGGTCTTATCTCAAGAGATACAGTAAAAGCACTGGACAAAATCCATCATCCATTCCTGACATAAACTCTCCAGCAAACAAGAACAGAAAAGAACTCCTTTAAACTGTTGAATGGCATCTACATACAGCCTATGGCTAACATCATGCTCACTGACAAAAGATGTCATTTTGACATCTCACCCAGCTATTCCACTCCTACCTATTTACCTAAGACAAATGAAAACATCATGTATAGCATAAATGTTTATAGTATCTTTTTGTAATAGCCCTGAATTGGAAATAACCCAAATGTCCTTCCATAGGTGAATAGATAAAGCACATTTGGTATATCCATATGATTATTACTCAGCAATGATAACAACAATAGCAATAAGAATAAACCAGCCTATAGATGCATATAGCAACATTGATGAATCTCAAAATAATTACACAAAGTGAATAAAGCCAGATAAAAGAGACTGCATACTGTTTGGTTCCACTTATATATAATTCTAGAGAATGATAACTAACCTCTAGGGACCAAAAGCCACTGGTCTGCTTGCCTTGTCATCAATATGAGAACAGGGAGGAATAAAAGAGAAGGCTTACTCTAAGAATCATGAGAAACTTTGGGGTTGTTATACATGTTTATTATCTTGTCATCATGGTTCCATAGGTGTATGCATACATCCAAACATCTAATTTTACTCTGTATACATGTGCAGTTTATTGTTATACCTCATAGAACTATATAAAATGAATAAGACTGAAAAGTTTAGAGAGAGTAGAATGTGAAGGGGCAGAAAGAAATTAGTCTGGAGAGAGAGGCCTCTGTTCTATGGACAGGTTTATGGAGTAGAATGTGATACAGTGCTGTGCTAAGTCACTTCAGTCATGTCCAGCTCTTTGTGACTGTACAGACTGTAGCCCACCAGGCTCTTCTGTCCATGGGATTCTCCAAACAAGAATACTGGAGTGGGTTGCTGCGCCCTCCTCCAGGGGACCTTCCCGACCCAGGGATTGAACCCATATCTCATGACTCCTGCATTGGCAGGTTGGTTCGTTACCACTTGCACTACCTGGGAAGCCCATGAGTAGACCAGAGAGAACTTAAGCAGACTAGAGACAGCCTAATGGTAGAGACAAGAGCTAAGTGATTTGGCAGTAGATGATGAACCCTGCTGATGAAGGCAGTGAAAGGAGAGAACTGGTAATGAAGAAGTGGGGCTGGATCTAAGAGACACTTCAGATATGGAATTGATACAGCATTATGACCAATTGGATAAGGGAGAGGAAAAGGTACATAGTCGGGTATCTGGCTTGTAAGCTGCTTTAGACTGAATTTTGTTCCCCTAAATTCACATATTGAAACACTGACCTTCAATGTGACTACATCTAGAGATAGGGTATTTAGGAAGTAATTAATGTTAAATATGTTAACTAAGGTGGAGCCCTGACCCCACAGAACTATAGCCTTCTAAGATGAGAATAAATAGAAATCTCTCTCCATCATGTGGGAACCTGGTGAGAAGGAACTGGATGCAAGCCAGGAAGAGTCTTCCCCTGAAATTGAACTCTGCAGAACCTTGATCTTGAACTTTCCAGCTTCTAGAACTGTGAGGAAATTAATTTCTGTTGTTGAAGCCAGTCAGTCTATAGTGTTTGCTATGGCAGCCCAAGAAGACTAACACAAGCTTTTGGGGGTTGTGAGCTTGTCGGGGAAATGTAGATATGTTCATACTGCTCACCTAAATCAAGAACACAGAAGGTGAAGCAAGTTGGTGCAGCTATAAGTTCAGACTGGGATATGTATTCACATGAGGATATAAACCATTTAAGATATAGGCCTGAAGCTCTGGAGAGAGATTGGTTAGAGGTACACATTAAGGATGGGCTTCTCAGGTGGAGCTAGTGCTAAAGAATACACCTGTCAATGCAGGAGACATAAGAGACATGGGCTCGATCCCTGGGGTGGGAAGATCCTCTGGAGGAGGGTACAGCAACCCACTCCAGTATTGTTGCCTGGAGAATCCCATGGACAGAGTCTGGTGGGCTACAGTCCATAGGGTTACAAAGAGTCGGACATGACTGAAGCAACTTAGCACATAGCATGCACAAGTTTGGGAACCATCAGCAATCGGGGGCAGTTGCAGCCATGGAGATGGGTATACAGGAGGAGCAGAAAGGCCAACAAGAGAGAGGAAATGGCCAGAGACAGAGGGGTATAACAATGACTGAAGCAACTTAGCACACAGCATGCACAAGTTTGGGAACCATCAGCAATCGGGGGCAGTTGCAGCCATGGAGATGGGTATACAGGAGGAGCAGAAAGGCCAACAAGGGAGAGGAAATGGCCAGAGACAGAGGGGTATAACAATGACTGAGCAGTGACTCTAAAGCCAACGAGATAATTTTGAAAAGAGTTAACGGTAACATGCTACAGTACACAGGACATATTTCTGGGGACATGTTAAGTGTCTGGCATGACCCTTTTAAAATCAAGGACCCTACAGTCTAGCTGAAAAAGAGAACACAAATGCATATGAAACAATTAGAGGATCGTTCAACTAGGGTAAATTGTCTTCGTGTAACAGAGAAGTGCAATAAAGTTTCGTCCATTTATTCTGCAAACATGTTGAGCTCCTACTGTGTACCTGACTTTAGCTGTTGGATGAGGCAATTGGGCTTTTTGTTGCTAAAAAGAAGGGCATGACTGAGTTACAGAGGTGTGGATAATGATACTCTGGATAAATGGAAAAGACTAAAGCAGAGTAATTTAGGTGCATAGGGAGTGATGGAGAGGATCCAGTCTTGACAAGTGTCCAAGGAGAGGAGAATAAGGGAGAAAGCCTGGCTGGCTGAGTTTGTGTCAGAGATGAGAAGGCTGGGGAGGGAAGTACCCACCCTAGCATAGCTTGTCTCAGAAGTATTCTTGCTCCAGTATTTTTAGTCACTAAGTGCCTGGTGCCTAAGCACCTGTTGCTGCACGCTAAGCTGCAACAGCCAGTAGGGCCACTGCTTTCTACAGGTTTCAGACATGCCACCAAATAAGTGTCCAACTGCTGTCGTGCATGGAGGGGGAGTTTTCATAACGAGCTTCCCAGGCAAAACTTAAGTAGAAGAGGGCTTGTTGTATCAAAGTGCCTTCCATGGTCCTTTCAAATAGTGGGTGATCCCAAGAGTCGTTTTTAACCTATATTGCAACGGCTTTGGCAACCAGATATGTGGTCATATAGATAATACAGTGAATAGTTAGGCAGACAAATCCGTGGCGGACGAACCACTATCAGTCTCTGGACACGACCAGTCAGTCAGTCTTGTCGGGCAGAACTATCCACAGTAACAAAGCATCCCCAGTAACAAAGCGTCCCCAGGACAGCCCTGAGGATACAGTTCCCCCGATGGACGGAAGAGGGCGCTGCGGATCGTCTCGGTCTGCTACTGTCAGAGACAGACCTAGAGTCCCGGGGCGCCAAGGGGAAGCCCGCGTGGTCAGGTCCTGGAAAAACCTAGGGCTGCAGACGTCTCCCCGAGAGCGCCTGGGGTTGGTGCTTCGGCTCCCCGAAACTGCCTGAGCCAAGTGTTGGGGGCGGGGAAATGGTGGGAGGTTGGAGAGGAGAAAGGACCAGAGGGAGGAACGCCAGCGCTGCTGGTGACTCCGCGGGAAACGCGAACGCTCAAAGCCGAGGGGAGCACACCGCTGGGGCTGCGGTTTGGTTGGGAGACAGAAGGTGGAAAAAGCTGCGGGTTTCGGCCATCTAAGCTGACTGCGGCTGCATACGGGGCCTGGGGCGAATCAGCGGGGCCGCCATGAGGACCCTTCCCGAATCTTTCTGGTCTCACCAGCAACTGCGAAACTTTCCTTCGAGCTGCCCGCGCCCCAGAGCGAGTCCGCAAGTGTCCCTCTCCCGACTAAGGGAAGCTTAATAGGGGGCTTCCCGTGTCGGTCCAGAGTGTAGTGGGATCACCACCATCCTCTCTCTCTGCCTGTTCAGAGGCCTTTAAAGAGTAACGAAGAAATGGGAAGAAACGGAAGCCGCTTCGATGTGGAGCTCAGGCTCGCTCCTGCGCGCCCCTGCATCGGCTTTGCGGAGTCTCCGATCAGCTGTGGGCCCGCGGCCCGACATCCCACCCATAGCATCTCGGTTTTCCTCCTTTCAAGGGGTGCTGCTAGCGCTGGCTTCCCCCCCGCCTCTGCTTTGTAAACCAGACCCCAAATTCTCTCCTTACCCCAGACTCCTTCCCGCCAGGGGCGCCCCCGGAGTTAGTGGAGAGGTCAGGGGCTCTGACATGAATCTAGGCTTGAATTGTGTGTCAGGAACCTAAGACGGTTTCAAGACCACTAGTGTCGACTTCAGGAGGGCCAGACCTGACAAGAGAGGTTTCTCTCACACCAAAGACCTGAGGGTGGAAGTCTCCTTTTCTCTTGGCAGATGCAGGCCTTCACAGGCGCAAACTCACCTCCCATTCCCACCCCAGAAGGCCGAGTGGCATGCAGGAAAGGGCTGCACAGGAACCTCGCCGGGACGTCCTAGGGTCATCCACCTCCTCTCTCCTCACGACCTGCCCAAAGGCCACGGTTGAAGAGAGCCTTCCCAAAAAGAAGGCTACCCTCAAAGACCTTAGATGGTCAAGGCGAGATGGAGAGCAATAGAGAAATCTCCAGATTTCTTCTTCGCCCAGCGTCTGCGAAATCCTCCTGCAGAAAGCCGCCAGACTGCCGCGCCCTGGGGCTTTGCGCAGATTAGCCAGAGGTAGTCTATTGTGGTGCCTGGGGAACGGGGCAGAGGGGCCCTGTGAGATCCTTCAGGGAAAGGAAGACCCCCCCTCCCCGCCCCAAGGGGCTCCTGATCTTCTCTTGGTTCCTTGCACCTCCGAGTTGGAGACCAGCGGCCCCCAGCGTTCGGCTGCGTTCCTACTTTCTGCTCACTGGGCAGGGTTGCCTCGATGGCACATGGGAACCCAGCTCAGCCTGGCTTGGGAGTCTGCGCCTGGCTAAGGAAGACACGCCTGCCTCGGGTTTGGGCTCGGGAGCAGACGAGAGGTCGAGAGCTTCATGCCAAAAGACTGTTTCTAGAAACCCAAGACTCAGAACCAGAAGTCATAACTCCTTCCGTGTGCTAGTGAGTTTTACAGTTTACAGACTCACGTGCATGCCTAGCACAACCTGAGAGCTACATCGGACAGGTTATGACCATTTTTGCAGCTCAGGAGCCAGGTGCTAAAATGCTTTATTTCCTTAATTCAACATTTTTGAGGCACTGAAGGACTGGAGGATAAATAAAGCAAGGATTTGCCCTTGAGGAGGGTGGGGGAGCTGAAAACAACACCCTTATTTTGGCCCTGAGGGTAAAGGCTCCAGACTTCCACAAGAGCCATACCACATGGCTGGAAAGTGGCAAAACGGGCTGGAACCAGGACTTCTGAGTTTATATTTCAGAGCTTTGCCCACGCCCCCTGAGCGCTTCAAAATAGGGAAATGGTGCAGACACACGCACACAAACCTTCCTTACAGCCCTCTCTATCTCGGTGGAAGCCGGAAGTAAGGTTTGTCACAAAGTAACTACATATTATTTGCGGAATTTGTTAATTTGTAAGCTCTTGTAGGTAGGAACCGCATCTAGCTGATTTTAGGGCTGAATTTTCCAACGTTGCAGGGAGCCTGGGACAGAGCCCACACTAAATAAATTTACTTGTTGAATGAATCACAAATTGCAGTAACTCGGGGAGAAATAATCCGGAATAAGCCCGACCAGGAAAGAGGGTCGCTCCCTGCCCTAGGGAAGCCGGAAGGACCGTGAAGGGAACTGGAAAACTTGGGGAGGGGAGAAGATAGGCTTTCCTATTTCATCATCCCCAACCTGGTGAGAGCTATAGAGCCGGGGTTAGCCTTCTGTATGAACCCTCTGTCCTAAGTTCTCAAAGAAGTGGTGCAAGAGGGAAAGAAGGGCGTTTCTCTTCGGCCAGGCGGGAGGTGAGCAAAGACCGACGGCAATTTCGCGAGTCGCCGGCCCGGCCTGGGCAGCAACCCCCAGCTCCTAGATACCGGTCTGAGCCGCAGGCAGCAAAGCAGAACGTGGTCGAGATTGAGGCGGATACCGGCAGCCGCCCCAGGGAAAACTCCTTGAGAGGCCTGAGATCCGCTTGCTCCAAGCCTGCCCCACCGCCCCAACTTGGCTGAAAGATAAAGGAAGATGAGCGGGCCCTACATGGTGAACTCGGGTTTCCGAGTATCCCCTAAAGAAACTGCTGGCGTAACTTCGGCCCGCCCTGTTTAAGATGAGTAGGGGGAGTGGGGAGGCCGACTAAAAGAGAACCCTCTGGTCAGAAAGAGGCACTGGGGCCAGGTGAGAGACTCTCAAGGCTTTCACTTGGACCAGCCCGGAGATAAGGATATCCGCCTTTTCCCCACAAGACGGCTTATTCTTGGCAGCGAAGCGCATCTGGGGGAAAGGTGCGGAGCTGTGTGTGTATGGGCAGAAGAGGCAGGTGCCTCAAGATGCTGCGATGGCCCAGGCAAGAACTGGTGCTGGCGCTCGCAGCCCAATCTCGGCTGCGGCAGGGAGGGGTCGGGGAACAGGGACACTTACCCTCCACTCCCTCCCTCGAGTTCCCCGCTCCGCTCAGTGCCCGAACCCAACACTAGCCAGCTACCTAAGTGGCTCCGAGTCCTTTCCCTACAGTAAGCTTGGGATGGGGGCGGGGAGCTGTCAGCCACGTGCCTGCCCTGGAGCTGAAAGCTGCGAGGGGACGACGAAGGCCGAGGAGGCAAGGCTCAAAGACTGCGGAAGATTCACCCCGCTAGTACTTCGATGCGCCCTGTCTTACTTGGATCTTACAAAAACCTGGTGAAGAATGACCTCCATTTATAAATGACATTGAAACCAGGAGAGACTAAAACGTCTACACCTAGTGTTTCTTACATTTAGTAATAATATAAAATAATGGAGAGGGAGGAGAAAAGACTCGAGATGCGGAGACCCTTCCCACCTTGGCATAAAGACCCTAGTTGAGGCGCAGGCCCAGGGCTGGGGCTGGCTTGCACCCAAGACCTATATTCAGTTTTGTCTGCTCTCTACAGTGTTGTCCTCTGTCCTTTCACTTGGACCCAGCGTCATCCTCTTCCCTCCTCGCTCCCTGGACTTAGGCATCACTTTGACCAAGGCTCCCTCGATGGGAGCCTGAGTCCTTCTTGAGAGCGCCCCCAGAGAAGTCTCCTGGTGGGAAGGGCAATTAGACGATCTGGAACCCGTCTTTCAAAGCATAACTGAAGAGTGCTGTCTCGACCCTCAAACTCCTGCTTGCCTGCCCCAAAGCTGCCAAGGGGGCTGGGAAACATGGCCCTGTGCAGTAGGCAGGAGAAGGGGTGCCCTGAGCTTTCTCTCCCTTCTTAAGAAATAAGGTGGCGAGGAAACTGAATGTTAGCGTGTAAGTTGGCTTTGTATTGAGGGAGTGCAGTTCTAAAGGAGAGGATTGAAATCGAAATAAAAAGCCAATAAACAAGTTTCCTTAGTACAATTGCTATTAATGGAAAAGGCATCTAACCTGCTGAATTAAATCGTTCAAAAGCGCCTTTTCATCATCAGGAGCTCCTCTACAAGGAAGGAAAAGAAAATATGAAAACAAAAACCCAAATCGAGAGGCCTTCTTAACCGGCTCCCGCAGTGTCTTGACGGCCCCTGCCCGACCAGGGAGCGCTCCTCCCTCCCAACCCCCTAGCGCGGAAAAGGAGGCTGAAACAGCCAAAGAGAAAAGAAAACAGAATAAAAACAAAACGTTCAAAATCCAAGCGGAAAAGTCGTAGCGGGTCTCAGGATCTGCACGGCGGAGGGCTCGGCTCCGTGGTCCACTCTGCTGGAGGCCAGGGCCTGGCCGGAGCCGCGCGGCGGATGCCTCCGGCCCGCCCGCCCGCTCGGAAAGCGCAGCCTACAGCTCCTCCTCTCCAGGCGCCCAAGGACCCTCAAGGCGCGGGGCTCACACTTGAAGCCTGGGAACGCGCAGACAGGAAACCCACTTCCTCCTAAGCAGTTTCTTGCTAGCCGGCTGAGAGGCGCCCAATTGAAACAGAATGATCCTCATCTACTAATATCCAGCGTGGCCACAAAGCGACTGGCCATTTACGCCGCCACTTTAAACAAAGATATTTGGTTATTCCCGGGAAGCAAGTGCACTTTTGCATGGCTGAGCTCCGGGTGGAGGCAAGCCTCAAGCCCAGCCTCCCGCCAGCGGGGCTGCTCACGCCGGGGGATTCGCCCCCTCCCGGCCGGCTACTCCAGCCGGGGTTCAGGCTCAGTCCCACCCGGCAACAGGCGAGCCGGTTCTCACGCCGCTCCCTGCCCGAGGCCTCCCTGAAGCACTGAGGGGGAAAAACAGTGTGACCCCGGGCTGGGGTGCTGGGCTGTGATGTCCTCGGAAAGCCACCTCCCGTCCCAGACCTCCCCGTGTCTGGATGATGGGCGAGGGTCGGGGACACCAGGTTTGTTCGAGGTGGAGCAACTTCAGCGATGTCCCTTCGCATGAATTCCCGCAGCTTCTCAGCTCGGGCGGCCAGTGGTGGGTCCTTGCCTTAGCTGGGGGGTGGGGGTGGGGAAGCATAGCCGTGTGGGGGTTGGGGGGCGGGGGTGGGCATGAGGCCGAAGGCCCTGGGCCTCTGAGAAGACCCTGAGCTGGGGGGAAGGAGGGGCGCGGGGATCTGGGACGGCCTGTCGGCGGCAGCCGATCCCCCTTGCTCAGCGCCCCCCTCCACCCGCTGGGATTCTCTCTCGGGTAGGGGGAAAGGGGGCGGGGAGCAGAGGTGTCCTTCTGACGGAGGCAGAAGAGGCAGACAGACTGACAGACAAGCAGAGCAACAGTGCGGCCCCAGGGTGCGACCCCTGACTCCCGAGCTCCTTTGGTGGCGACTGGGTCTCGGCGCCGCGAAGCCAGATGTGGTCCGGAGGCAGTGGGAAGGCGCGGGGCTGGGAGGCCGCGGCGGGAGGGAGGAGCGGCCCCGGCAGGCCTCAGGTGAAACCCCCACCCCGTCCCGCCCTCCCCGGTCCTTGGCCCACTCCCTGTCCCCGCCCCGGGAGCCCCGACCGAATGGGAAAGTGGTTCACTTCGTAACTCCGCAAGTTGGTTGCAAAGCAGCATTCACCTTCCTTCCTCCTCAGCAGCCCTCCTCCTCCTCGGCTACTCCCCATCCCACCTCTTGCCCTCCCCTCTCTCGGTTCCCTCCCTCCTCCCCACCCCCCACTCCACACCCCCCTCCCCCGCGCTCCAGCGTACCCCACAAAAATGAGAGTAGGGGGTCCGGGGAGAAATGCTTTGGGTCGCGTCTCTGCCTCTCTCTGTGTGTGTCTCTCTCTCCCCCTCTTTGAGACCTAAAAATCCTGACAAGTGAAACTTAAAGGTGTTTACCTTGTCATCAGCATGTAAGCTAATTATCTCGGGCAAGATGCAGGCTTCTATTGTCTTGTTGCTTTAGCGCTTACGCCCCGCCTCTGGTGGCTGCCTAAAACCTGGCGCCGGGCTAAAACAAACGCGAGGCAGCCCCCGAGCCTCCACTCAAGCCAATTAAGGCGGACTCGGTCCACTCGGTTACGTGTACATCCAACAAGATCGGCGTTAAGGTAACACCAGAATATTTGGCAAAGGGAGGAAAAAAAAAAAGCAGCGAGGCTTCGCCTTCCCCCTCTCCCCCTTTTTTTTCCTCCTCTTCCTTCCTCCTCCAGCCGCCGCCGAATCATGTCGATGAGTCCAAAGCACACGACTCCGTTCTCAGTGTCTGACATCTTGAGTCCCCTGGAAGAAAGCTACAAGAAAGTGGGCATGGAGGGCGGCGGCCTCGGGGCTCCGCTGGCGGCTTACAGGCAGGGCCAGGCGGCACCACCGGCCGCGGCCATGCAGCAGCACGCCGTGGGGCACCACGGCGCAGTCACCGCCGCCTACCACATGACGGCGGCGGGGGTGCCCCCAGCTCTCGCACTCCGCCGTGGGAGGCTACTGCAACGGCAACCTGGGCAACATGAGCGAGCTGCCGCCGTACCAGGACACCATGCGGAACAGCGCCTCGGGCCCCGGATGGTACGGCGCCAACCCAGACCCGCGCTTCCCCGCCAGTAAGTGATGCCGCCCCGCCGCGGGGCCGCGGGTTGAGCGCAGGAGGCGTGCGGAAGACCCGCCGGGAAGGCGCGGCGCCTGCGGGCTGCGCGCTGGGCATCAGGGGTGGGCGGCCGGGCAGTGGCGCCAAGGAGTCGGGTGTAGGAGCTGGGGAGTCTGCCCTGGTTGAGCTGAGGGGTCCAAGAAGAGGGACTCGGTGGCCCTGGAGTCCTGAGGGCCAACTGGCCGCTCTGCTCCGGCGCGGGAGAGCGCGGAGGCAGGCGTCCCCCAGCTAAGAGAACCGGGGTGAGCAGAGCTCGGAGGGGCGCGGCCTGGCCGGGAGCGAGGGTGCCCTGCTGGGACGCGCTCAGGCCCCGGGCCTGGCCCACTCTCCAGGCTAGGCAGGTGGGAGGGCGCGCGGCTCCAGACGGAGTTCTAAATGGGCCGAGCCAGTGCCCTAACCGGGCTGACAGGAGACAGCGGCCAAGGCACAAAGAGTCTGGGGTCTCAAGCTTTCGAAAGTGAACACCTCCCTCCCCCAAGCTCCCACTGCTGGGTGTCTACCGTTAGACCCCGGCTCCTGACCTGAGCCCAGATTGCTGCCGGCTAACCCCGCGAATCCGGAGGGCCGGGCAGGAGAGGAACAGGGAAGGCTTTCTCCACTCTGCTTTTATGGGTAAAGCACTGAGACTGAGGGAGGTAGCCGGGGTTGAGGCGGGGAGCTCTCCAGTACACCCCCCTCGACGGCGCGGCCTCGGGGCAGGCGCCGGCGATCGTCGCGGCTGGGCCTCTCAGGGTGGAGGCGACCTAGGTGAGAAGGGCGCCGTCGGGGCGGGCCGGGCTGGCCCAAGGGCGCAGGCGGCAGAGGTGGTCCGGCCCGGCCCGGCCCCTGCCGACGCTGTGCGTTTGTCGCTTACAGTCTCCCGCTTCATGGGCCCGGCGAGCGGCATGAACATGAGCGGCATGGGCGGCCTGGGCTCTCTGGGGGACGTGAGCAAGAATATGGCCCCGCTGCCAAGCGCACCGCGCCGGAAGCGCCGGGTGCTCTTCTCCCAGGCGCAGGTGTATGAGCTGGAGCGACGCTTCAAGCAACAGAAGTACCTGTCCGCGCCGGAGCGCGAGCACCTGGCCAGCATGATCCACCTGACACCCACGCAGGTCAAGATCTGGTTCCAGAACCACCGCTACAAGATGAAGCGCCAAGCCAAGGACAAGGCGGCCCAGCAGCAACTGCAGCAGGACAGCGGCGGCGGCGGCGGCGGCGCGGGGTGCCAGCAGCAGCAGCAGCAAGCGCAGCAGCAGTCCCCGCGCCGCGTGGCCGTGCCGGTCCTGGTGAAAGACGGCAAACCCTGCCAGGCGGGCGCCCCCGCGCCGGGCGCCGCCAGCCTACAAGGCCACGCGCAGCAGCAGGCGCAGCAGCAGGCGCAGGCCGCTCAGGCGGCCGCGGCAGCTATCTCGGTGGGCAGCGGTGGCCCCGGCCTGGGTGCCCACCCGGGCCACCAGCCGGGCAGCGCGGGCCAGTCTCCGGACCTGGCGCACCACGCCGCCAGCCCCGCGGCGCTGCAGGGCCAGGTTTCCAGCCTGCCCCACCTGAACTCCTCGGGCTCGGACTACGGCACCATGTCCTGCTCCACCTTGCTATACGGTCGGACCTGGTGAGAGGACCCCGGGCCGGGCCTAGCCCAGCGCTCTGCCTCATCGCTTCCCTCTCCTGCCCGGTCACACACCACCAACCACCGCTACACCCTGCGCTTCGACTTTTCTTAAGAACCTGTCCCGTTGAGACCAAGGGAAAAAAACACAAAGACCAAACTGCTGGACGTCTTTCTTTTCTTTTCTTTTTTTTCTAAAATGTGCAGGATTTTTTTTAAAAAAGAAAATAAAACAACCAAGCGAATCCAATTCTTCTAAGGAGTCTTTAAACAGAGAAGGACATAACAAGAACCGCTTTGGGGGTGTCTTTGGGGGGTGATTCAAATGGGTTTCCCACGCTCGGGCGAGATGTAGTTTGGAGAGGGCTCTACGCTGACGTGGCTCTGGACGCTTAAGATCGAAATCTTCACTCTGGGTACACCGTGCCAGCAAAGTGGACTCACTTGTAAATACCGGGATTTCTTTGAAGGGGCGACAGGGGGCTGGGGAAAGGAAAAGACAGAACCTGCTTGCCACTGACACAAAGGAAATGCCCCCTCCTGCCTCCCCTGACCACCCAGGCTCAGCTGAGACCAGCCCTGGTTAAAATCGTTTTATGTTTGATGTGAACTTGTAGTTGTAAAACGCTGTCAAAAGTTGGACTAAACACTTAGTTTTTAGTAATCTGTACATTTTGTTGTAAAAAGCAAAAACAAAAAATCAGTCCCCATCCCGTCCCCAGCCCATCATATTTTTTATGGGCCAAGACAAATCTGTGTTTATTATTTGGCAGTTTGGTATTTGCAGCGTCAGTCTTTTTCTGTTGTAACTTATGTAGATATCTGGCTTAAATATAGTTCCTAAGAGGCTTCTAATAAATTATACAAATTAAAAGGATTCTTTTTCTGATTAAAACCCCCATCTTTTGTTTCGTTTTGATTTGGCTTTAAATGGTATTTTTTGGTGGTAGGGGAGTGGCTCAGCATTGGCTTGACAGGATTCGAATTGTGTGGGGCTCAAAGGATCCTGAACTAGCGAAGGAGGCTGAGACCAGAGTCTTTGCTCCACGGGAAGAGAGAGTTTTGTTCTGCTTCTGAATTAAGTAGAACCAAACCTTGAGCAGTCTTGGGATATGGCAATAGAGAGTAGAAAAGCTAAACTACTTCTACCAGGAGGAAAAAGAAAGAGAAAGACACCAAAGGACTAGTTTTCAAAGCTAGACTTCTGTGTCCTAAAACCGCAGAAGTATCTACTGTGGCCTTATATAGCTGAGCCAACGTTTTAAAACAGTTGGCCTTGGACATTCCATTTTTAAAGAACCCTGAATAAACAATTATTTTTATAGATGGATTGTTCCTGTAGATTTCAACATTGATTCTTTATTTCTAATCCTTGGCAGAGCCTCCTTGGGACTAGGATGTGGTGGGAGACTGTTTTTGAGAAAGTGGAGAAGTCGTGGGTTTCGTCTCTGCTCTGAAACAGTTATTCCCCCACACAGGCTGCGCAGCAGCTTCTCGTGGCTTCCTGGGCCCGGGGAAGGTGTCTGACTGGGCTGCTGGCCTTGGGAACACCCCCTGGCAAGGCTTTCTGCTCTTTGTTCCAAGATTTTCATCTCTGGGCTCCTGGCCTCCTAAATCTTTGTAGTAAGGAATCTTTCTCCTGTCCCCAACTCTCCACCACTCCCTCCATCACATCCCCCTTCAACATCCACCCCTGGGAGAAGAAAAAAATCTTTGACCTCTCTTCCTACCTTTAATTTCTCAGTCTCTTTGGTACCCTGACATAGCTGTTGGGGAACTCTTAGTTGCTTTGGGGTGGGGAGGAAGAAAGAGAGGTGTAGACAGAAGTCGTAGTCCCTAGGTAATCTGTTGCTCCTTCTGTCATCTCTGATGAACCTACAGGAAAAGTGGTCGAGTGCATTGTGGACAGGGCCTCTCCCATCACTTTTCTCTAGGCCTGAGAAGTGGGGGGATTGATTCGTATTTGGCATGTACTCATTTATTGCCTAGAATGTCAACTTTCTTTTTTCCTGTCTCCCCTGCCTCTACTTTTTCTTCCTCTTCTTTTCAGCTCATTCTGACTCCATCTCTGTCTTCCTGGATCGCCACCCTCAAGCCCCAATAACTTGTAAGGAAAATGGAGGCGGGGGTGGGGAGGGGTTTTGGGGGGGTGATATAGGTGCTTGCTGGCACCAGCAGTCCTCTCTGTTGACTTTCTGGGGACTCTTTTCCCATGGTGCCCTAACTGTGGACAAGGCCGGCTTCCTCTCTCGTGTCTGGCTGCTGAGATACTGTTTTCAGTATCTAGAAGAGACTCAGAGATTTCAAGAGGGCGACTGGTTGGATCTAGAGGGTGTGCTGGTTGGGAGAATTCTCAGTAGGCCTCACATTTTTGAAAACAAAGGAAAATCTAGAAAGGTTGAACACTTGTGTTGGAACGGGCAGCAGTGGCACCCCACCCCCACCCCGGGCAGTTTGTGAAGGTGGTTAAATCACCCCCGCTCAGGCCCCGCAGGGCAGGGTAGATGTTACAGCTAAGGTCTGAATTCTGTGGGATGGGAGCTTACGCTCGACCTGCCCCCATGCCCAGCACATCAGCGTGGAAGGGGTAGGGTGGGCAGCGCCTGAGCGCGGCCAAAGGGGGCTGCCCCGCCCCCACCCCACCCCACCTCGCTGCGGAGCGGGCCACTGAGAGTCACAATTCTAGTGAGCTATGGCACCCTCAGTCTGATCACCCTTGCCCTGGATGGAGTTACTACCAAATACGTTCTTTCCCCCTCCCCGCCCCCCCGCCGTCTAGAGCTGACTTAATTTGGAAGTCTGTTTACTGGTCCCGGGAAAAAGGCGAACGGAGCCGTGTCTGCAGATGAGGCCGAGACGAACAGGGCCTTGGCCGCTTCTCTCCGTCGGTCACGCGGGGTCCACTCACTCCGTTCCTGGCCGCGAGACTGCCGTAGCTGCAGGAAGCGGCCCTGGAAGGCAATCTGAAGCGTCTCGATAGGGAAAGGGGTGAGCGCTGGGCGCAGTAAAACACTCAAGACTGGAGATACACTTTACCCTCACACGAAGTCAGCCTCTGCGATCTTTTGTCCTCTTCAGTCCTGGACTTCCCCTAAGTCTCCAGCATCTCTGGCCCGGGGAGCTTCTGGTCTCCGCTAATAAGAACTCTGCTTTCTGGGGATGTCCCTAATGGGGAAACTTCCCCACGCGTGGGGGCTGCGCAGTTTGTCCCCAGATCCCGGAGAAGCTGAGCGCCGCCACCTAAGCACCCTATCCATCCCAAGGTCCCAACTGCTGCTGCGGGAAATGGGGGAGATTTTGCAGACGGCATCCCACCCCCTCTTTCTCCTGTTCCCCACCCCCAACCCCGCCATGTAAACACGAGGACTTTCTCGAGAGTCTTGGAGAGCGGCTCTAGTGGCTTCAGGGTCTGAAACCCCAGGCTTGGCTTGTTTGATGTTTAGCATCCCAAAGCGACTCCCCCACCCCCGCCCCAGCCTGGGAGCCCGGAGTTATGGGTCGGAGAGGCAGGAAAGCAACCCTCTCAGCTGGCCGGGCCGGGCTTGGGGGCGGCGTGAAGATTGGGACAGAGATGCTCAGAGCAGGAAAGAAGGGGGGAGCCCGGCCTGCCGCCACCCTTCAACAGGGACACAAGGGGGTACAGCTGGAGTCCTCCAGGCCCAGAAGGCGGGAGGGGGCAGGGAATGCGTCAGCAGCCCGGACACAGGCTCTGGGACCGGGGACGGCTCCGTGGGAAGTAACTCGAGGGCCCAGGGAGTGAAATCAGAGCCAGGCCAGAGCCGACTCCGCGAGAAACGCTCCCTAACTCCTGGAGGCGGGGGAGGCCCCGGGTGCTCCAGTTCCAAGGGCCTCGCCGGAGGCAGCTCTTCTTCCATCTGCTTAAAGGGCTTGGCCTTCCAAGGGATTTGAAATCCTCCCGGGGCGGGGACAGGCCTAGGGCTGGCACTGAGGTGTCCGATTTTGAGACACCAGGGAAGAAGTCTCAGACGTTAGAGGCCGCACACTCTCAGAGCGCGCTTGCGGGCATCTGGACGCGGATGAGGGGCCTTCTCCAGTCGCGAGTGCACAAAAGGTAGCGCCGAGTCTCTTCTGAGGCGACCCGAGCTAAGAGGGAAGGAGAACGGGGTTTCTGACTTTCAACTCATTAGGGACCAGGTAAGGTCAATGCTTTCTCTATTATGGCTTTATCTTAAAAGCGGGTCAATTTAAGATAAGGAGGGGGGGAGAATCCAGGATCTGTGTGAACCATGCTGATAAAGACTGACCCCTTTCCTGAACTAAAAGCAAGCCAGGCAGACATTCATTTTCTATAAACAAGAGAGTTGTGAGAAGCTGCCTTGAATTCTGATCTGATGCCACCAGTCTCTCTAGACATCGCTCTCCCCTCCCCCAGTGATTGGTGTGTGTGTTGGGGGTAGCGGGGGAGCCAAATGATAGAGGATATTATTTGCTGAGAACTAGAAAGCCTGTTGAGAAATGTGACTCTGAGATGATGTGGCTCTTGGGCATGGTTTGCCAGCTGGTTTGTTTCAAATGCTGCTGTCTTTCAGAATGGATAGAAAGCCACAGCCTTGAGTATTGGGAGGGATGAGACTGAATGTGTTCCTTGAGCAGTTCCCTGTTAGAAAATCCTGGACACCACCTCCCTCTGGTCCTCCCTGCCTTCTGACGGATGTGCCTATGGTTGTGCAAAAGTATTCTTGTGACTTGGGGCCACCCTCTGTGGGCCTCAGTTTGGGGCTTCCGCCTCAGCTTGGAGCACGGAAAGTTTTCTGGTGTCTCTTTGGCAGGTAGCTTCAGGAAAGTGCCCTATTCACCAATCACCCTCTGTGGCAAGCCTGTCTGTCCAAGTCGCTGAAGGAACCGGGTGTGGATGGGAGGAGAGGAAAGACTGTGTTTACTGAAGGGGAGGGCCAGAGTCCGAATATCATCGCCCCTCCACGTAGTGGTGTTTCTCAACTTTCCTTGAAGATTCTCAAAGAAACAGAGGAGGAGCCAGGCTCAGCAATTTGACCACACAGCTTCTGCCTCCTCTGAAGCCACATTTGGAGTGGCTGGATGCATTTCTTTCTGATAGTGACCTAATGCCCTACTCGGAGGGCATCTAGGCACAGCCCCAGGTTTCTCATTTGATAATGTTTGCCATTAGGTCTCTGCTTCCTAAACATGTATCGTCTTTGTTATTAGTTGAGTTGTAACAAAGTTTTGGAAAGGGTGAGATTTAAATGGACTTTCTTGTTTTATTTCTCTTTTGGTTATTTGCAGGACATGGTTAGTGTTCTGCTTGAAATGGACACAAACATTTTTTAAAAATCACAGGCAGTAACAGACTTTGTTAAAGAGGGTTCTTTTATAACAATACAATAATCACATCTGACTGTCCACTTGGACGTAGACTACATAAGACAACCTGTCTGAAAAAAAGAAGACACCTGTCTATGTATGTATTTTATATATATATACATGTGTATGTATCTTATATATCTATTTTATAAGATCTTCAAAAAGAAAAAAATTAACAGGATTTTCTTAGTAGGAGATCTTATAGGACCCATTAGATGTAAGAAAGTTGAATGTGTTTACTGTCTCAAGGAAGAGGTCACATGAAACTGAGTTTTCCTTAAGAAAATCAAATAAACAAAAAGCCTTGTTAGTTTTCTCCCATTTTAAATTGGAATATTAATTTTTTTTCATGTCACAGAACTAATTATTTTGGGGAGGAAATATTAAAATTTGTCCTTAAAGAAAATGAACTTGTTGCCCGAGACACGTAGATGTAGATGAGACTTCTTGAAGCAATCTACAACAAAAATTGTTGTCGTGTGCTTCACCGACATTATCCACTAGTAGAAATCTTTAGTATGAACACCGTTGCTAGCTAACAAAAACAGATGGAAACGTTGCTGCCCCTAGCAGATCCCCCTCTTCTGGCCTTCACAGAGCACTGGAAATGAGAGGGCAGGTCTGAGTCTGACAACAGAAAGACAAACTTTCCCTCCTCCTGTCCCCCATTTGGTACATCTTGTATGTTTCTGGTAGTCCAGTCTTTGATTGCTACATGGAATTGTCAGTAACATCTGGCTGTCAGTGTAGTGTTAAACTTTGCATTTCTAGGGTTTGGGGTGATTGTTGATGATGTCATTTCTACGGAAGATATCAGGACCTGAAAAGTGTCCTTGGATACTCTTCTGGGTACTACATCCTGGAGCCATTCTGTGGAAGAGTCACCCAGAACGGCCCAGCCTCCACCTTACCTAGCACCAGTGTTGTTTGAAGGTGTCCAAAGCTCTAGGAAAACAAGAGTTTATTTGGCCTGTGTGCTACCGATTTACCTGATCTGGGCACACACAAGGCTAGGTGTGTGTGTGCAAGCACAGATGTAAAATTGGGAATTACCGTAATGATATGAACAGGACTAAGAGTGAGTTGATTCCTCTACCCTAGGAGACCAAGGCAATGGTTTAACAAATCTGGTTATGGCTGTGTATAGAGAGAACTTCTAAGTTAGGGTCCTCTGAGGTACCCCCAAAGCACCAGGTTTCTAAACAGACTCTGAAGCCTAGAGGGTTAAACCTCTCCCCCTCTGGGGCACTCTGGTGCCATTAGGTCTGCAGGGCACTGTTTTCTGGGTGGAGTCTAAAGGAGGGTGGTTCTGGGCAGTGACTGGCTTCTTCCTTCCCATGAGAGTGTGCTTCAGAAAGAATTGCAGCTCTTGCACCACAGGTGTGCACAGAGCATACATCTGTGCCTCTGGCCAGGGCAAATAGAAACTGTAGCCAGTTCCTTACTACTCACTAAACTGCAATAAGTCACTGAAATGTTGATTACTGCTCCCAGGTAGGACTGTTGAGGCTGAGGCCAGGGTGTAGTAAATTTTGGAAGAGCTGTAGTGTATCATACCTACAATTCACACAGTGGGTAAAACTCTGATATCTGTCTGCAAATCAAACAGGGAGAAGCTTTGCAAATACTTAACAAAAGCCAACTCACCCACAGCCATCATCTAGCACAGGATAGGGAAGGGGTGTAAAGAGAAAATCATTGACATCAATGGTTCCATACAAGGACCATCATGCATCCCTAACAGTTGACATTAACCTTCCTGTATGAACTGTTTTCTATCAACTATAATGTCATGCCAACCTAAAATTAGTTGTTGAAAATTCTCAATATGGCTGAGTACTTAGATTCTGTTGCTTGGCTGTCTGTGGAAGCTGGGGCTTTGTGTATTTGTGGTTTTGTTCACTGGTAAGACAGGAGAGGAAGGAGAGGAGACTGGAGGGGAGAGGAAAGGGACAGCTGTGCCCAGTGGAAGTGTGTGAGGTTCTGTTGGTGTTTGTGACAGCTGAGTCTCCCTGGTTAGAGCTGGTCTTTAGATGGAAGCGTTGGGGCAGGGTGGTTAAGTGTGTGGTGTGTCTTGGTATATCTGGTATTTAGGGGATGATGCTTTTAGTAAGCAGGGCTAAGGAGCAGAATAGGAGATAGTGTGTGTACCATGTCTTTGCGTTGGGCCAGTAACACAAGGGCAACATAATTATCCAGCTTAAACATGCTCAAATGGCAAAAAGTTGCAAAATAGATCGACCTCCCTGAGAAGAGAGGGAGCTGGTTACAGAGGTCTGCAGCCATCATCCTTTTTTCAATACATTTTAAACAAGAGGATCTAGTGAGTGATTCCGATTCAATACACATAATCAGTTTGCAAGTCTTATTTCCATTTGAAAACAGGGCCATTTGCAATCATAAGAGCCGGACACGCTGAAAGATTCAGAGCGCTTTCTGAGCGGATGATGGGTGACAGAATCTGCAGGCAAGCACTAAATATTTTCTTCTAGCCTCAGACCTTATGCATCAGCCTTTAGTCCCGATGTATTTTAATCGAATATTCCTGTTGAATATATAGCTTAATTGCTTAGAATATCGAGATTCCTTGATGGGGCCGGGCCGGGGAGCCGGCAGGAAAGGTGAGAAAAACCATGTTAGTGCTTTTCCTAGGGTGCTGGCTAACAATCATTTAGTGAAGAATACATGGGTAAAAGATTTGATGAAAAATTCAAATTTGTTTTTAAAGGAAGGGCTGCCTGAAGAGGTTGGGGCTAAGATTCGCCGGTTGGAACCACGAAGTCCTTTCCGAGCGCGGCGGGGGCGGTGAGCTGCCACCAAAACCCAGGGGCAGGCTCGGCGGCCTCCCGACCTCACCGCCAGAGACCCGAGGTCCCCCCCTCCCCATCCCGACCCCGCGGTTTCGTATTGGTTGTCAGCGGTTTCAGTTAGAAGGGTGGGCACTTAAAATCTCAAGCTGTTTTATGGTCCTTCGTTGTAGAAAGTTTTGGTTTCAGGCTCATTTGAAGCAGCAGTCCGCAAACCGCGCCCCCGCCCCCTTTCCGCCGGCGGCCTCAGCTCTCCCCACCCCCAGGTCTCCCCTCCAACCCCGGTTGCAAAGCAGCACCCCGCCCACTGCGGCCTCCCCCACCCCAAACGCCCAGCCCAAAGCCCCAGTTTCTCCTCCCACCCAGCCTCGCCCCCCCACCCCCAAGCCTGTGTGACTCTCCACCCGGTTCCTAGCTGGAGACTGGAGCGCCGCCTGCCCGCCCGGCCCCCAACCCCTTCTGGAAAGCTCCCCAAGAAGTCTGGTGTGCGGCTGAGAAGAAATTTTCCGTGTATTTTGACCCCAGATTATATAGTGAATGTATTCGTTTCACTGGGTTACGACGATGATCCAAACCCTAACCTGAAGTGATTTTTAAAACGATCTTACCGTACAACCTTTTTCTGAATAAGCGAAATCAAACAATGCCAGCGAACTGCTGCTTTTTCCCTGATGAGTGTTCCTAAGGAAAAGAGATTCCGTCGTCTCTGCCCAGATACCAACATCTAACGAACTTTCTATTAGGCTGAAACTCGGTCTAATAATAGCATGTTTAATGTCGATTCCATTTTTATGTTGCAAGGAGATAATTTATTAACCTCCTCAACATAGTGCCTCTTAGGCAGGCTTTGTGTTTTTAGATGTCCTTGCAAAGCATTTTCGCCCCTGGGAAGATCTCAGGAGAACCCATAGAAGGAGGTGGGGGTGGGGGTGTGTGGTGGAGATTCTGTACAGCTCCTGCTGGCTTGCTCAATTTTCTGCAAAACATCCTACAAGCCTGGGTGTTCTCTTTATGCTGTGCTGTGCTTAGTTGCTCAGTCGTGTCCGCCTCTTTGCGACCCCCTCTTTGCGACCCCACGGACTGTAGCCCACCAGGCTCCTCTGTCCATGGGGGTTCTCCAGGCAAGAATACTGGAGTGGGTTGCCATGTCCTCCTCCAGGGGAGATGTTCTCTTTAACAAATGTCGAATTATAGGGACCACACAGACCTAAAGACACCCCACATACACACACCAGCTGTAAACTCTGTAGGTTCCTCCCCACCCCGCCATCTCTCTAGGACTCATTCTGTGGATAAGCAAGAGTGGTCTTCAGGCACAGGTTCACCCTGAGCCAAGGGGTGGGGGCAGGACATGCCTCCTACAACAGGGAGCCTCCACACTCCCTATTCTGCAAAACAGAAGGATGGAACTCGAGTAACTGACAGGAGGGATGGGAGGGGCTGGATTAGTAGGACTCAGGCTGCTAGGTGTAGGGGAATAGCTCCCTGGAGGAGGGTATGGTAACCCACTCTGGTATTCTTGCCCGGAGAATCCCCATGAACAGAGGAGCCTGGCAGGTTACAGTCCATGGGGTCACAAAGACCTGGCATGACTTGAGTGACTAAGCACAGCACAGGGGAGTAGCTCATCCACCTGAGGGCCTTGGCTGGGTGGTCAGAAGCAAAGCACAGGATTGGCCCTCCAAGGAATCAGAGAGCCAGAGCAGACTCCTGGCCAGAAGTTTCAGCCACCGACAGCCCCATAGAGATATGCTGACTACAGACCATTTCTAGGAGCACTGTTCTATGAGTGATAATTCCTTCCCAGCCTCCTGGACCTCCCGGGGACCAACCATACATTTAGAACTGCTGGTCCATCTTCAGCAGCAATCCTAGTCAGGGGAAGAAACTTCAGCCTGCCTTACTCAGGAAGTTCTGTCCCTGACTCGCCAGGCTGATGTGGGAGACTCTCCTTAGGACCCAAAGATCACCTGCGGAAACATCGTATTCTTGTATTTATAGCCCAAAGTGACTTCAGTATCTCCTTTTCCCTTGTTTCCTCATCCTCCTCGTTTTCTGCTTTTTCATTTCAGTGCCTACATTTTCCTTGCTTACTTGCCCAATCCCAGCCTCATAGATGCAGTTTTACTTCGTGGGCAATCCGGTATCATTTTCCTAATGTCAGTACTAAAAAGGAAAAGCAGATAAAGTGGATGCGCTAAGTCATGAAGAATGAAAGCCAGCAAGACCCATATGGGAGGCCAGTTGGAGGGGAGGAGATCAGAGAACCGCCAAGGTCAGCCTGTCAGAGGACTAGCGAGAAAAATGAGGAAAGCAAAGAGAAGCAGCAAGCGCCGAGAAATTCAATTAATGTCAGTAGATGGGAAGGAAGGAATACAACTCCCATCTAAGGGATACACGTACGCCCAGCCTGGACAGGCATTGAATGGGCTGAGGAGGGAACAGGTCTGTGTATGGTGTTCCGTCTTTGAGCTGAGGGGCGAATCTAGCAACCCTTTCCTTCCCTGCAGGCATATCTTACGAATGGAGACTTTCTTCAGAGCCAGTTAAAAGGCTACGGAGCGGAGGGCTAGGGACTGGAGTTCGCCTCCCAACTTAAGCCTGGCCAGCTCCGGGCTGCGAACCCCGGGCCGGGGCGGGGAGCAAATTCCGAGAGATCTGATGGGGGGCGGTGGGGGGGAGGTTGCAGGAAATGGTGGTGGCAGAGGGCGAAACCACCCGGTGAGGAAATAGTGGCTTCTGGAAACTTCCGTGGAAACATACAAAAATCTTTTCCTTCGCACAAGTGCCCCAGCCCTCCTCCCTGCAAAAGGAGAAGGGACTTCCGAAAAATTGATGCTTGCCGACCCTATTGGGCAGCGCCCCCTCTTGTCGCTGTCCTTTCGGCGCAGCCTCGAAGGATGCGCCACGTGGAGGGAGTCCCAGCCACCTGGGAGGGCCGCAGGGCGATTCTGCTGGGACTCGGATCCCAGGCCGCCCCGCAACCCTCCTTGGTCCCGGGCCTTCCTCTGGTGGTAGGCGGGTCCGCAGGGGACGGCCGGTTCCCCGTGACCCCGGAGGACGCGCTGCGGGCAGAACCACTTCTGTGCAGGAGAGCGCTCCCCAGGCTCTACCCTGGCGCGCCCGGCTGTACGGGGCGCTCGCAGCCCGCGAAAGGGGCCAGGGCTGTCCAGGTCCCCGGGGCCTCTGCCCCGCCGGGAAGAGAAGGGAATCCCCCAACCCTCAGTGACTGACCATGCATCCCCTCCTCCCCTCGCCCAGCCGGCTTGCGGGCTTCTCCAGGGCCCTGGATTCCCCGAGGCCCTCCCTTTTTAAAGGGTCTCGCGCACAGGGTGATACATTTGAGCTGAAATGTATTAACTCTTTTAATACATCAGCATGATGACACTGTTCGTGAGGACCTCATGTGTTCGGTGACCGCAGAAGGGCACATTTGATAATGCTTCCTGGCCTGTGAGGCACCAGGCCGCTCCGTCCTTTCCCTCCCCCAGCCCTCGAGAGGGACCGAGGCGAGGGACCCAGGCCGAGCGCGGCCGCCCAGTCTTTCCGTGGTCGGCGGCCACCGCTCGGCCCCAGCGGCCGGAGGCGTGGCGCATCCCGGACCCCGGCCTCACTGCGGCTCCGCCGTGGGGTTGTTTTTTTCTGCGAATGAAGAGGTATCGCTGGCGAGCAAAGGCCGGCCAGCCGGCTCCAGACTCCCAGGTCCTCGCTCCTGGCCCTGCGCGCTCTCCCTCTCCTCCGTTAATATTCTTCGATAATTTCTGAGGCAAAAACGTCCAACTTTGGGTGGGGGCAGGGATATGTTTCATCCCCTAAAATTCAGAAACGGAGTCTTCAAAAGTCTTAAGGCGTATGTGTTTATCATTATTATTATTTTCTAGCATTCAAATGAATGCGAAGCCACGGATCGAATCCCGTCACTCATTTGGGGTTAGCTTCTACCGATATTTCACACGGAAAACAAAACTGGGTCCCTCTTATTTGTACTTGTCCTTAACCTTTGCAGCAACTGCTGTAGATGCGGCTCTGTCCATTCTGTAATAGATTTTACCAGGGGCTGGTGACAGAGAACTGATTTCTTTTCTATTAGGGTTTAGCACATCTTTGTTGAAGGCCCGTAGAATGACCAGGGATTAGATTTGCATCTCTTAGACGCCCTGTGTGGTCTTTGTGCGAAGCTTGTAACTGTTAAAAATGACTTGTTAGGAAGCGTGTGGGCTCTCATCGCTCTCCTTTTGACAGAATGATTGTGAAATTCAGATTGGCCCTGTAGGATTTAGCCCGCAGATTCCACCTGAACCCTAAGCAATTAGACCCTAATCTCACTGCAATCATATTTGAGTTAGGATTTGTTGCACTTTGTTTACTTCAATTAAAAGCAGTGGAATAATTTTTTTTTTTTTTTTTGTTCTTCAGCTTTTAAAGTGAAATCTCCAGGCGAAGAAACTCAGGACTTCTTAGGATCGGTTTTGGTGGTGATGGGAGATTTCTTTTCGGCAAGGTTTCCTCTTAGTCCTCCCACCCGCCCCTCCCCCCATGTAAATAACTCTTCTTTCTTCCCCTGTGGCCATGCTAATGCCCAGAGCTGCTTCTCAGGGCTGAATTCAGGTCGCCTGGGAAGAACCGCGGGGAGAGGACACCCTGATTCCAGGGGCGCCCAAACTCTTGGGGCGTCCCCAAGTTCCCGACTGGGCTCCTCCATTCCGCTGGAGCGTGGGGCTTTTCCACCCGCGCCGGATGGCCTGCTGGTCCCCGCGCGAGCTCCGGGCAGCAGGCGCGGGTCGGGTCCAGCGTCCGGCTTCCCAAGGTGCAGCCGATGCTTCTAAGGGGCCCGGCGCGTCTGCCAGGCGGTGCGGTTACTGCACCCGCCGCGTGGTGCAGAGCGCTCCTTCACCCCTTCTTACCTGGAATTCACTGGGGCCCCTCAGCGCCTGGACGTGGGAGAGGAACGGTGGTCTCTTCCGGGCCCCGGCTTTCTCCGCCCTCCTACCGGCCCGGCCGGCTTGGGGCCTCGCTGCCTGACTCCGGCCAGCGTCCAGGCCCGGAGCGCCCCCGGGCGGCCTCCAGCCTCTCTCCGGCGGGCTCGGTTCAGAACGCGGGGCTCTGGGCATCCGCTGCCGGACCCGCGGGATCTCAGCGATTCTCAGGGCATTTCACCCCGCTGCGGTCCCCCAGGGTCGCTTGCGGTTACTATCTGTCAGATCAGGTCACCTTAGTAGTAGTTCTTGATCTGTGGTGAGTTTACCGCCTTCATTTATTTATCCGTTGCGACTTTGTCACTCAGATGATCTCATCTGGGAGACATATACCAGTGACTTCGGTTTATCGGGATTTGTCTGTTTTGATTCACGACCACATATTTGCTCCCAGTGAGTCTGAATCAGTTCCCTAATTGACTGCTTCACCTTTCTCATGCACGCTGGAGCCGGCCAACGTAGGATATAAACAGGAGGAATTTTCTGGTACCTAAACCTCAGTGCCATGTATGTGCAAAGGGAGCAGGGAGATACCACTTTTGAAACTTTCCAATAAACTTTTTAATGGCAAGTGCTGTCATTGTCACTTCCCGCAGACAAAAAAAATTTTTTTAATGTTCTTTGTATTTGATTCTAGTAATGAAGGAAAGCCAGCCTACAGCCTGGCTCTGCCTTTGTAAATAAAACATTTTAAATGAGGAAAAAGTACTTTGCTGAGAGTACCACATAACTGTGAGCAGTGATAGCTAGTTTAAACAAGTAGTTTTCTCTTCTGGTATTTTCTGAGTCTATTTTAAACAGTCTCATCTCTTTGGATAATTCTTACAGCTAATTATTCTTAACTTTATTAAGAATTCTTAAGGGTTCAAAGGAATAAAAGAGATTCTGTCTTGCCTTTGGATGGGGGAGGTGGGAATGTGGTCTTGGGGTGGGGAGGGAGGGCGAGCCAGACTGTGATAATCTCTTTGAGATCTACCAGAAGTCTTGATCTATTGATTGAGGATCCCTGCTTTAAATGAGACCTGTGTGCAGTTTGGTGCAGTTTTTCATTTGTGAATAGGGACTGTATCAAAATCCTAGTGTGACCATGACAATTGGGTAATCACACACTAGGCATTTTTACTAATGGAGAGATTCTGTAAATATGTTGCTAGTGAATACACAGCTAACAGTCACAGTGGAAGGGTCAGGTGCCACAAATCATAGATTACTCTGCCAAGGGTTGCCAGCCATCTGAGGTTTGGAAGGACATTAACTGCCTTTGCATTCTCAGAATACTCTTCTCAGTTTGTGATTTCACTTACTTGACCCTACTTCTGCTATTAAAAAGCTGGCAGGCTCAATCAAGGGCAAGCAGGTTGGCTACCTACCCTTCTGGCAGCTCTCCAATATTCCCATTTAGCTGCCAGGAGACAAGGAGAGGAGTGAATCAGTCATGTAATCCCTTAGTAGCTAGAAGGAACCAGGAAAACTTTAGTGGCCGCAGGAAGGTCCATTCCTAAATTCTTGATATATATAATAAATTCCTCTGGGAAAATTCACTTGTAGGAAGGTCAGGGGGGAATATTAAGAAGTGACTTAGGTATAGGAACCCTCGAGCAGTTTCCTTGGAAAGTAAGTTCTAAGTGCATTCTTTGATAGCTTCAGTTTTGAAAATTGCCACAGACAGAAATAGGATTTTCGTTACTAACAGGGAGCAACAATCGGGAAAAGTGTCCCTTATCAGATAGTAGAGGGGAAAATAAATCAAGATCTTTTAATGAAATTTGGAGGATTATCACTTGCTGTCCATAGAACAAACCTCTGGCTTTTCACATTTGTTTTACCAGAGAAATTGTCGCTAATTTGATAAGATCTAAGTACTCAACTTTCAGAGCAAAGTGAAATTGAAAGATATAACAATATTTTCTGGCTTTCTTAAATTGAAACAAGCAGGTATTTGGCATATAGGAAAATTGCCAAGGCAAAATACATCTCTCTTTCTTTCCTTGATGATGTAAAATCTAGGAGTATAGCATGAAAGAGTCCTAAGGGCGAAACAAAACTTTCTAGGTTCCCTTTGTCTGCAGGATAGGCCCTTTCTTCATACTTTTACGTTGGAAATGACTCTGGAATCTATAAGTATCATGATTGATGATAAAGCCATCACTTTTACTGGTGAGTACCATGACTGATGTAGTGGGTCTCCTGGAGAAGGGAATGGCAACCCCCTTGAGTAGTCTTGCCTAGAGAATTCCATGGACAGAGGAGCCTGGCGGGCTACAGTCAATGGGGTCACACAGAGCTGGACACGACTGAGTGACTTAACACCGTGACAAGTACACTGACTTAATCAATGAAGTCTTCTCCAGGAGATTTGCTTATGTGAGAGGACTTGTAGCACTTATTGAACAGGAATGAAAAGTACAATTCACTGAACTATGAATGTTCAAGATGGCTGGAAAAGTGTATTTTGGAAGAATATTCTGTTTCTAATATGTCAGGAAATCTTTAGCTGTGAGATATTAAGAAAAACCAATTTTTTTCAAAATTAGACTGTCATTATATTAGTGTATTCTTAAAGAATCGAGATAGACATTACCAAAGGGGAAAAATATTTAAAAACTAGATGACAGCTTGGTGCCTTATAATTTAAATAATACTGAATGGTGAATAATCTTCCAAGTTCATTTAAGCAGGGATAGGGAGAGAATCTCTATAAAAGTGAACAAAAAGATCTTATTGTACAGATATGCCTAATCCCCCATTTTATTAGCTTATAATGCAAATCATTACTTGCTTTTGCTACTAAGAGCCATTTTAATGTAATGGATTCATTTCAGAAACCCTCAAGGAAACCAAAGCCTATGTCTGTTTATGAGTTTATGAGGAACATTCAACTGGTCCACCCAAGTTGGAGACATAGATATATTTTTCTTGTTTTTTTTTTTTTTTTAAGTTAAAAGTTGGAATTTATGCCAAAGAGTATTTTCCATATTGACTAACACTTCTTGCCAGAGAAGTTTTTCTTCCAAGAGCAAAGATAGCAAGTGGACAAAAGGAAATTTTAAGCTTATGTAATGTGATAACAGTCACGATTCACATTCTTGAATTTAGAGCTGTAGAGCAAAAGCAAAAGTCAAGTCATTCAGTTGTATCCGACTCTTTGTGACCCCATGGATGGTAACCTAACAGGTTTCTCCATCCATTGGATTCTCCAGGCAAGAATACTGTAGAGGGTTGCCATTTCCTTCTCCAGGGTATCTTCCTGCCCAGAGATCGAACCTTGGTCTATTGCATTTCGGGCAGACTCCACCAGCTGAGCCACCAGGAAAGTCAAAACAATCGTATTCTTTTTTTTGTTTTGTATATCTGCTGTTAGTCAACACCTGTGTACATAATAGTTATTCTGGCTGCTGCTGCTAAGTCACTTCAGTCGTGTCCGTCCCTGTGCGACCTTAGAGATGGCAGCCCACCAGGCTCTGCCATCCCTGGGATTCTCCAGGCAAGAACACATAATAGTTATTGAATAATAATATTCAGTAAATTTGCTAAATGAATAAATGTATGAAACTATATCCATGGTTGTAGTTTTTCTAATATATGTAAATATAAAAATAAAGAGTGTTATTAACATTTTTCTTTCCTTTTTATAAATGTGAACAGAAAATTGTTAAAATTCTATGTGGGTTTGACTCAGAATGACAGAAAAGTGTCCCCATTCTATGCCAGTTAGCAAGAGAGAAATCTCTGACTCTCATTTCTCTGCTTATTCACAGGAAAACTGTTTTAGGTAATGCTGTAATGTTTAAAACAAACAACCCCCTCAAAGCTTAGCTATAACACAAGATGAACCCTAAAAATTAATGACTTGGAAAATCCACAGAGTTAATCTCTTTTTACATTCCAGCCTTAAACTTTCTATGGCACACCACCATTCAAGACTTTTACAATTCTAAAGAGTAGTCATCTTCTGAAGTGGTGAGGAGACCAGAAGGTCACAAATCCTATCATTCGTTAAAGGGTGGGGGTGGGAACTGGCCAGTGTGGTCTCACCTACCAGAAAACAATTCAAGAACTCACTTTGGTTGTTAATGCCACAGAGGGCTGCTCTAAGGAAAGTGGTCACAGACCGGGAAGAATCTGTGATGCAGGCCCAGTGGCTACTGTTGACTGTGTTCCTAACTTCGAGTCCTTAGTGAGCACCCCTCACGTTTGAGTAGTGACTGTAGTTCTGGGGCAAAATGGAACCCTGGAGTGAAGTCAGTGGGGGCAATAATCAAAACATTGGAAGTAGGTTCAGGGTTGGGATGCCCTGTGCCTTTTATTGGCCCAAACAGCTTCTACTGGAGTCGGTCTTCATTGATTTGGAGTTTGCTCAAGATGTTATACATGTTAAGGGAAGACCATACTGGCAAATTCTTCTCTATTTTGAATATGAAGCCTTTTATCAATGAGTGTGAGGGTATTATTTCAAGTGCAAAATATGTGCTTATGTACCAAGGACGTCCCCCACTTCAGCTGAGCAGGCTTGGAGAGGACATTAGTATCTGGACAGCGTTTTCTCTCAAGATGAGGAAGACTGGAAGGAGTTAAACAGTAATAGAACCCTGAATAAGCGGACTCTCAGATTTAAATTCCATTTGTTTCAGACTAAAAATCCTCTTTTAAAGCACTTACTTGGCATCAAGATACTGATATCACTTCCAGTTTCTATCCAAATGAGCATTTTCAGGTTTAGGGGGTGACAGATAATCCTTCAACTTGTGTTTCTAATAAGAAAAGGAGCCATAAAAGGAACTGTCATTTACCAACTCTTCTATGCCATATCTTGAATATTGGCGACCCATTGTTAATGTGAGAGACCTGGGTTTGATCCCTGGGTTGGGAGATTCCCTGGAGAAGGAAATGGCAACCCACTCCAGTACTCTTGCCTTGAAAACCCCATGGACAGAGGAGCTTGGGGCAGGCTACTATCCATGGGGTCGCAAAGAGTTGGGCATGACTGAGCGACTTCACTTCACTATTGTTTACCCAAGAATTCTTCTCTTGATTCAGTTAGATAGGAGTTAATATTTTGTCACCACCTTCATGCCAAAAGTAGCTTTCTATGGTGAGAGGCCCACTCCAGTACTCTTGCCTGGAAAATCCTGTGGATGGAGGAGCCTGGTAGGCTTCAGTCCATGGCGTCACTAAGAGTCGGACATGACTGAGCGACTTCCCTTTCACTTTTCACTTTCATGCATGGGAGAAGGAAATGGCAACCCACTCCAGTGTTCTTGCCTGGAGAATCCCAGGGACGGCGGAGCCTGGGGCAGGCTACTATCCATGGGGTCGCACAGAGTCGTACACGACTGAAGTGACGTAGCAGCAGCAGCATGGTGAGAGGGTGATTATAAAATTGTGCTTAAAACAAACAGTGGATAGAAACCAAAAACAGAGGTTGACACAAATATCTGGTTGTCAGTGTACATCCAGCTTAGACCTTATATAGAAGAACTAGGTGATTTGTGACAAGAAAAAATGGTGGTTTATTGATTTTTTTCATTCAGTCAATGAATATTCACTGAAGGCAAAGTACTAGGCACGGAGAAAAAGCTATGTCTCTGACCTCAAAAACAATGGGGGTAACAGTCATATATTTAGACAGAGTTCAATGAGATGAGTAGAGTAATGTGAGGTCTGTGCAAAAATTCAGTGGAATCCCATGGGAAGAGGCATCTATGTTTAGCAGGAGGAGAAAAAGTAAGACTTATGCTCACTCTTGAAGAAAGAGCAGAGTTTATCAGGCATCCCAGGTGGAGGATGCAGCATGTGCAAAGGCTTGGGGGCAATGAAGAGCATGCTGTGTTTAGAGAGTCATACCTAGTTTGTACTCCTGAAGCAGAAAGTGTAAGGAGAGTGTCAGGAGTAACACTGAAGGGATGGTTCCGGCTAAACATTTTGAAGACCCTTGAATGCTAGACTAAGTAATGTAGATTTATCTTGTAGCACGTGGAAAACCACAGAAAAATTCAGACATAATGAGTTGTGCATTTTAGAAAGACCATCTTGTCAGTAGACTGGACAATGGATTGGAGGTGGGGACAAATTAGTGACAATGAGACCATATGATAATTGTTTTTACCTGCCTGCTTGATGTAAGAGTGCTAACAAGAACTACCTTTCATTAAATAGATAGAAATCTTCAAACCCTGGAAAGAATAAAGGCATAAAGATAGCTTCCAAAGAGGCACCTTTTAAAGAAAAATAACTGTTGACACTGGGTAAAGATGGTTGGTTAATTTCGTATGCATTGCATATTCCTTTTAGGGTCAAGGATGCCTTGCTCATTGTTTTACTTGATTGTATGATTGACATCCACCTGAGCTGCCATTCCTGTTACTGTGCTGAAAGGCTCTATGGTGTTATAGACATTGTGTTGCCAATTGTGTCTCCAGTTGTGTTTCCTAGTCTCTATAAGACCTTGGGGAGTCACTTTACTCTCTTTGAGCCTCAGTTTTCTCAGTCATAAAGTGAGGGCACAGTGTAAGTTATTTGTAATGCTACTGTGTTTATATTGTTCTATGACTTGTGACTTTGTTCACATTTATTAATCTCTCCTGCTGTTTATTTCTTACTTCATCTGAATGACTTTTCACAATTTTAAAAGGAACATAAACATTTGGAAGATAATCCCAGATGTGTTATTTAGGGCAAAATTCTGCTTTTATTTTACTGCGTTTAACACAGCTTTCCTCCTAGAAATAGCAGGATATTGCTAGCCGTTTTGAAACTGTGGACTTTCTGCTCAAATGAATCACATCTTATCCTCATGTGAACAAAAAGATGACTAATCACTTTCAATGTCTACTAGGTTAAGTTAATAATTTAGCTTTTTTAGGCTGTGGGTTTTCCTTTCCAAAATGATTCTCAGGTCAGATAACTGTATATTCTCAGAAAACTAACGTATGGATAAACCTGTGACCCTTAAATATTATAGAAAATGCACTGCCTATAGTAATACTTTCCTTATTTTAAATTCTGCATTTCCTTGGAAGCTTCCAGTTATTTAATGATCTTTTTCTTCCCCCACTTCAGGGCCTGTTTACATTAGTAATATATCTTCCAGGGCTCTGGGAGTTCATAGGGTTTGTACCTACCAAATAGCTCAGCACTGTTACTGTGCTCCAGAGACATGCAGGGGGCCCAGGACAAATCAAAATGTTTTTAAATGTATGACATGTGTGAAGTTGATGAAAATTCATGACACTCTTTATCAGGGCTGCTTGAGCTTAAATCATCAGAGAAAGGTAAGTGTAAAGAATTTTGTTTAATACTTTTAGTTCTGGGATCCTTCCCATTTCTTGCTCATGCTCCCATGTTTTAGTTCTGTTCTATTTAGTAGACTGATTACAAAAATAAAAAAATTAAAAATTAACAGCATGCTCTAAATGGCTTTTCAGAATTTCCTGCTTAAACCATCACTCAGATGTATAACTTTTAAAGAGGAATTGAAATGTGGTTTGAGAATGTAATTACGTACTATAGAACATGCAAAATACATGTGAAAGACCACACGAGTGGTGTTAATTTAACTGATTATACTTTCTGCTTTAGAAATATTTTCAAATTTATCTTTTAAAATTGAAAAGAAAATATTGCAAGAAAATTTTAAGAGTTTTTTTTTAAAAAAGCCAAAATGCTTTGGATATTGAGATCAGCTGTTTTTAAGTAAAAATCCATTCAAAGCAAAATAAAAGGCATTGTGTAGTGTGTGCCGGCTAAAACTGAGAACACAAGAGCACTGCAGTTAATTAGAACCAATCAACAGAATGCTTTGCAACATTTCTCACATCAGTGCACCATCTGATCTTCATAATACAAATTTCCCACAGCCTTGATGCAAAAGGACTAGAAATAAATATTTGAGTCATTAAAATATATGAGGTATTTCAGTTGCTCTTTTCAATGATTATTTTTTATTGCTATGAAAATAAGGTTTGAAAATTCCCAAATGTTGAGCTGTAATTGTTTTAGGAGGATAATCTTAGTTACTTTTTTTTTTTTTAGCTGGGGGAGTTTGATTTTATATGCGTTTAAACATGAGAAAAATATTGATTTTGAAAATAACATTTAAAACATGATTTTGAGTTTTTATATGATTTATATGTGATTACTGTACTTGTGAAACATGACCGGGATTCTTCTGGACTGTTGAGTCATTATTTTATGAATGATTAATTATAAATAATGAAGTACTACATTATGGCTATTTTTATATTAACAGAATGCTGAACTAAGTTAACTGCATCAACATTTATATCATACTATGTCTTAAAAGAATATGCAGTGCTTAACACTTATATTTCTACAGTTTATTCAATGATTGGTTCTACTCAGAAGTTTTACTTTTCTTTCATTTATTATATATCAGGAATTGTTCTGCTAAGGCACGAATATTGCTTTTGCCAAACTTTCATGAAGTTCATGGTTTGTTCATTATAAACAACATGTGTTTCCTTTTTCTTTTCCCTGTGCGTCTTATGTTTGATTTTATTTTATAATTTTATTTTTGGGGTGTGCGTCTGGCTCTTTGTTGTCTTTTTACATTAAAGGTAGAGCTCCCTCGGGGCCACTGAGGTGCTTCGAAACACTGGTAAGGTGGCTTGTTAAATATGTTTAACTGGAGTCAGAAATATATATGTGTTGACAACGGCTTATAAGTTTTTCTCCCTTATTAAAGGTAATTTGTAAATGTCTAGCAGGTGCCCCTTTTAGAGGCAAAAATAGCTCGGAAACAGGTGCTATTAATAAGAGAATTGTCTTCCAAAGGAGCGGATGATCCCTTCTCCTGTGTTTATAAAGTGCAACTCGCAGACAGCAGTAATTTACTCCTCAGACCGCAGTCATCTCTTGCAGAAAGGAGACATGCCTTAGAAGAATACAGTCCGAGTTTGACTGTTTTTTGGGTTTTGTTTGTTTTGTTTCAATCTTTGTACTTTCTCCTATCACGTCACACAAGATTTATTTTTCTCTCTCTTCCCCCAAAAGCTCTTTGCTGAATATTTTCTTTCTTGAGCATTCATGATCTATTTCTGTAGAAAGAAAAAAAATAGTTTCAAATAATTATCTTCTCGTTTTTCTTTGTACTTTTCTTGGTACAGATTTGAGCGACCAAGGGTGTCTCTTAGCTGAGTTCTCTCCAGGAAATTTACTCTTTCTACTGCTTTACAGAGACAGATAGCTTTGATGAGAAATACTTTAGAATGCTCATCTTACAAGTACAGGAAAAGACTATGCTAGGATGTAAATTTTTTCTGACTATAGAGCCTATTAAATGCCTAGCAATATTTGTGTTTACATTTTAAAAATCTGATCTATTTGCTTGTCAGCTTTGGAGCATTTGCTGCAAATGTTCACTGCTCCATGAAAAGCGGTTTCAATAAATAACAGCCTGAAATGGGCTCCGTTGCAGTTAATTTGATTTATAGGAATTAGAATAATAATGCTCTAAAATGCATATTAAAATAACTTTTTATCTCTAACATTGTTATTTCTTAAAGCAAACAATTTAGATAGAAACCTCATTTGATAAAAATAATTGGTTCACGTAAAATGGGGCTCACATTCTTTTGCCAGACTCGGCAGCTACTCTTCAGAGGCACTTCATTAGACGCAATTCTCATTCATCTTGGTCTTAAGAAAAGAGCCACCTTCTTTATTTTTAAAAATTATTTTTAAAAGAGTAAACAAATGTGGGGAAGATGGGATAAAATTTCTAACAGAATTTACTTACTGTTATTCAATTCTTTAAACCTTTTCCTAGGGGACAGGAATGTCATATGTTTAGTTTCAGCACAAAGGCACTTTTTTAAATGACGAGCCTTCAGAAAATCTATAAAGAAGTTTGTGTAATAGGCTAACTAAACTTTTGCTTATAAAAATTATCTACATTACAAAATTAGAAATTAATATATCTAATGAACTTTAGAACTAATGTAAGGTTAACCTTTAATAAAGAGCATCCTTAAAAAAATAAAAGCAGTTACAAGCAACTTCTAGAATTCATTTTGGGTAACATGTCCAGGGACACATTGTTTTATTGTTTTTCTTTGGTTTTCTATGGTAAAGCTGATTAAAGCTGGGAGTTAAGAAAATCTATGTAACTTGAGAATGTTTTCAGGTAGTGGTTTTATGCAGGGCTAGTGCTATGCAGTTTAAAACCAAAACCTTAGAGTCATATAACATTGATTAACTCATTTATTAATTGTGGATTATTATTACTGCTATTATTATTTTTCCTGAGAAATGACCAAACTGTATACAAGCCAGGAATAAATTCAGGTTCTTGGCAATGGTTTAAAGTTTCTTTAATAGATTAGAAATTAATTAAAAGCCCCTTATATGTGACTCATTAGTATTCATATTTATATTTTGAGACTCAAATGAATTTTAAAATTTAAGATCGATAAATGATTTTAGCTACATGTTGTATTACGGCAAAAAATGTATATTGTAAGATTTTTCATTTAAGAGAGTGTTTACATTTATGATGCTTTTTAATAAAAAGTTGCTAAATGTAAAAACATTTGTTAATATGTTTTGTTAATGAAAACAATTTCATAGATAATAAATCTTCACTTTCTTGACTACTTTCCAACATTTTAAATTTATTTTAGAATACAGATATTTATTTTTAAAGGGATAAGTAAATATATTTAGAATTCTCATTTGCTTCAGTGAAAGAGAGTTTAAAACCTCTAACAGGATAGTAAACTTTTTACTGGGATTCAGTTTGACTGTCTTGTATATGATTTGACAGAAGTAGCTAGTGAAATCTAACCAAAACCAAAAATCCACTGAGAGTATAGTCAAGAAGGAAAAAGGAAGACTTGGAGGAAATGATATTTTCCCATCAGTGGATAGGCATGCATACATTAAAGGCATAAAAGCCAGCAGGCGGAGAAACAAAAGCTGTATACTGAGGATTCTGCAAGTCTGAATTAACCAAATGGAAAAAAAAAATGAAATCATTCTGCTTAAACTTGTTCACTAATAAAAGGAGAATCGCTTTTGTTAAATATGCTTGGTGTGATTATCAAGCAAAATTTTTTTCTCCCAGACATCTATGAATAAAACATGTGTTTGAGCACTAGGTAAACAAACAATAAATGGATGAGTTCAGTTGCAACATAATAACATTTTATTTAGAAAACATATATAATCATATTTGTATTGGCAATCCAAATTTAATGACTTCTTTCAGTAAAATTAAAGTGCCTCACAAATAGCATCTTATACATAAGGACTGCTTATTCTTTGCCCATCTTTTTTCTATTTTTCGAAAGAAACAGATTTTGAAGGTCTCTGCTGAACCCTGTATAGACCAGATGAAGTGTGATTTCTCAGGAAAAAATGTTCTTTTGAATCATCTTAATTTTAGGTTACAGATGCTGTAAAAATAAATTTTAGAATACATTTCTAGGGCTGTGAGAGAAAATGTTCTCAAGTCTAGTGTGGCTTGGGCTGCTTTGAACAAGGCTCTGTGTGTAGCTGAACCACAGCCTTTGGCTTATTAGCTGTTTCATTAACACAACATCTTCTGTAAACTATGAATGAGAAGAAACCATTTACAATAAGGAAAGCAAACAACAGAATGAATTTCCTCTGTTGGTGTTTTATAAGACTGTTAAACAGAAAATGGAGGGAAGAACTCTCTTTAGACGATATCACTTAATTAAGTAAAGCATCCTAATCAGAGTCCCCTCAATTGTAATGACTGTAGGGAGTCAAGTACATTTCTGTCTATATTAGAGTATCTAACTGCAATGATTTATTGATATTTATTTTAGAAGTACAACACAAAAGCAATAAAACAGGAGAAGCAGGGAGAAGGGAGCTATTGCTTAATGCAGGTACAATCAGAGCACTTGAGCAGAATTCCTGATTTTCTTGTGGGAGGTTTTCCTTTCTAAAATAAGAGCACATTTTTAGATGAGAATGTTCTTTTCCCGCATTTGACTTCTATTCCAAATATTCACTGTGACGTTTCTTTGTCCATTGGGTGAATCATCGATTCACTTTCTTCTCTGCAGGAATCACTGCAAATGAGTGGATGAGCACCTGCTGTTTTCTGCAGTGACATTCCTGGATTGCATTCTACACTGATTTTAGACTTAAAATACAGCTTCTCTGTATGAGAGAGATTTAAGGCAGCAGAGTCAATACACTGGATAGTCAGACAGACATTGGCTGCCCTCCAAGCTGCACACAGCATAAACCTGTTTATCTGCCGCATTTCACAAATCTCAAAAACACATGAATAATCAGGCAAGCAACTGGATAAGTGATTCACACTAGGGAATCTAACCAATATTCTGATGAGAGGGTCCTACAATGCTAAGACATTGGGGCAAATAGACTTGTATTGTAGAAGTTGCACATAATAAACTTGATTAGTGGTTCAAAGGAAAAAACATTGTATATCAAAACAGGTGTATACGGAATATACAGATATCCCAACTCTGTGGATTTTGGTTGGATATTTATGTGCAAGTTATCTGGATAATTGAGTTCAAAAATATACTTTCAGCCACACCTTTCTAATAATTTGAGCAATGTGCCTTTGGACAACTTAATATTAGTTATCAAGATAATTTATTTCTAGATTTCTTGATCTAAATATTGGAGGCCAGTGCCTTAAAACCCCCAAATACAATAACATATATTTAAAATTAAATTACCAAACATGCTTAGAACCTACTTTGTGGAAGTAAACATTTCTCAAATAGTTACACTCATTTTTATAATTGAAGATTATTTGCTTGGTTGGGTCAGGAAGGCCCCTTGGAGTAGGAAATGGTAACCCACTCTAGTATTCTTGCCTGGAAAATCCCATGGACAGAGGAGCCTGGCAGGCTATAGTGTATGGGGTTGCAGAGTCAGACATGACTGAGTAACTGAGGACACATACACAATTGCTTGGTAATAAGTGAATTAGGCAAACAAAGTTACAATTATTGATATATTTACTGTTTTATTTATTTCTCTTAATTTCTATTATTCCCTCCTGAGTTCTTTCAACCTGTCTCTTGCTTTTCTGTTTGTTTGTTTTTAATCTCAAAGGTTATTATTGTGCTTTAGCATTCAGTTGTAAAATGAAAGTTCTCAAAAGTTTTGGTGGTGGTGGTTTAGTCGCTGTTTCCAACCCTTGTGATCCAACGGACTGTAACTTGCCAGGCTCCTCTGTTCATGGGATTCTCCAGGCAAGAATACTAAAGTGGGTTGCCATTTCCTTCTCCAGGGGATTTACCTGACCCAGGAATCAAAGCCGGGTTTCCTGCATCACAGGCAGATACTTTACTGACTGAGCAACGAGGGAAGATTTGGGGCTAACCTCAAAAGTGTGCTTTGGTTCTAAAGATCTATTAAGACTGTTTATGAATTTCAGGCTTGCATTACTTCCATAAACTAGATGTGGTTATAATTACAGCAAGATGAATTGTCTGTTTGCTTGGTTTGTCTGTCTTATTTAGCTTCTAATATAGACCTACCATGTTAGTACCAAGAGAAGTAGGTACATTTGCAAACACAAAATACTATTCCAGAGAAAAGAAGAATGATATAAAGCATTTAAATTAATGTTGTGTACCCTACAACTTCCTTTTTCTGTATTGCAGAGAGAAAGACTAATTGATAAAGCTTTTGACACTGGAAAACTTGGTTAGATTAGTAACCAAAGATGTCATCATCTTAGCAACAGAAAATCTTGGAAAAGGTAGGTTACCTGGAAATTGATATTCCAAATGAAATGTTGCTACTTTCAAGCTTCTTGAGTAAAGCCTTGCCCCAAGGGAACCTATATTTGGCTCTACTGCCAGTTGTACTGTCAGTTTTTTTCTTGCTTTGACGTTTTCTCTTTTTCTTGTTTCATCTCAGGTTTTCTTTCTTCAGGATCAGACACAGAAACTGATTGAATGGCTCCACTGATCAGGAGTTGGAAAACCAAACTGCAGACCCTACTGCTTGGTGTATGTCTGCCTTGAGCAGTCTCTTCTTTAGCAACAGGACACTTGCATAATATGGGAGCATCTTTTCTTCCTCCCTTCTCCCTGATTTTGTAAAATGTGATCAATTTTTTTTTTCATAATTTTAAAAGTTAACTTCATGGGAAATCTCCTTGCAAACACAATGTAAAAGCTAAAATGCATCCCTTGAAAAATGAGTGTAGGTAAGTGTCATTTCTAAGTTTGGGGGTGATTGAGTTATATTAAAATTACTGCTAATCTCATGAACAATCTGAAAGCTCAACACCTGGGTTTTTGAAACGACAGGAAATTTCACTAACCTCTCTGTGTGACTTGGATTTTGAGTGTACGTCCATAAAGTTGTAGTTGTGTCTGTGAGCCTCAACTGAGATCAACCATAGCTTTTCCCTCAGCCACACAGAACTCTTTTGGAGGATTTTTAAAGTGGTCATTATTCACTATAACCAAAATTTCAAAAATGATCACTAAATCCCATCAAATCTATATACCATAGCAACCTACGAAATAATAGATTGGTTGTGAGAAAACTTTTACTTATGAAAACAATACAAACAGGATATAAAGTTTTAAAATATTCCTTTCTTTCCCCCTAGCCCCCTCAATCCCATTCCTTGGTATGCTCAGTTGTGTCCGACTCTTTGTAACCCCATGGAATGTAGCCCACCAGGCTCCTCTGCTCATGGGATTTTCCAGGCAAGAATACTGGAGTGAGTTGCCATTTCCTAATCCAGTGTGTCTTCCTGACCCAGGGATTGGACCCATATTTCTTATGTCTCCTGCCTTAGCAGGTAGATTCGTTACCACTAGCGACACCTGGGAAGCCCCATTCCCTGGTGAATAACTGTTAATAATAGTTATATATATATATAGGCTTTGCTGCATGCCTTGCAGGATCTTAGTTCCTTGATGGGGGATTGAATTCAGCCCTCGTAGTGAAAGCAGTGAGTCCTAACCACTGGACTTCCAAGAAACTCCCTCTCATATATAACAGACACTTTAAAGCAATGCTTTTATTTCTTTATTTATGGATGTGCTGGGTCTTTGCTGCTGCTCGGACTTTTCTCTTTGTGGAGAGCAGGGACTACTGGCCAGCTATGGTGCACGGGCTTCTCACTGCCGTGGCTTCTCTTGCGGAGCTCAGGTTCCAGGGCAGGTGGGATTCAGCAGCTGCACCATGTGGGCTCAGTTGCTGTGGTTCCCGGGCTCTAGAGTACAGGCTCAGTTGTTGCAGCTTATGGGCTTAGTTGCTCTGCAACACATGGGAATCTCAGTTCCCTGACCAGGGATCGAACCCGTGTCTCCTGCATTGGCAGGCAGACTCTTTACTACCGAGCCACCAGGGAGGCCTCTAACAGACATTTTTTATTCACAAGCAAGTGTATCTTCTTTTAAATCTCAAGTAACATCATACAATATATTTACTCTTCTGAACTTCCTTTTATTCTCATAGCAATGTATTTTGGCTGTATGTTGCCCTATTCATGGGTCTACCCCATTCTCCTAGCGGTTGCACAGGGTGTCAGATATTATGGATCTAATGTACTCACATTGGTGCATATTTAAAATGTTTTCTTTTAGGCTGTTTGCTTTTTCAACTAATAGTTTAGCAAACGTGTGTATTTGGTGAACTTTTATAAATTTTGGTAGAATTAATTGAAGTGAAAGTGCTAGATTAAAAACACATTTACAATTTTTGAGATATTGTTACATTATGGATACAACCAAAGAGGTCTTTCAACTTACTTTTCACTCACTGTGTGTGGCACATTCGCCCGCCATCCTCTCTCTTCAAGCGTGGCTTTTCCACATCGTTCAGTGGCAGCTGCGATGGTGCGTGAAGGCCTAGTGGAGAAAGAAAACATCCCTGTGGGCTGTGTGCTGCGGTGGCAGCGATGGCTGGGCAGGGGCAGCCCTGGGATGGTGACGGAATGAGCTGGGAGGTACAGCTGCCATCATTAGGCCCAGGTTTGAGCTTTCACCACGACTTGCTGGCAGTCTTCCTGACAAATGTGTGTGTGGGGGTCACGGAATAGAGTCAGGAGCCATTCACACAGGCCATTCACTATCCAGAGAGTGGAGATGGAGGAGAATAAGAATCCTATCAAACACACACACACACACACACACACACACACACACACACACACAGTAACACAACTTCTCTTTCTGTTCAGATTCTCCTTAAATTAATTTTTATTGGAGTCTGCTCAGTTCTTAGCCAGCTGTGTCCTCAACATTTTTTTCTGTTTTTGCATCTTGGGCAGGGCTTTTGAGTTAGGGCTGGTCTCAGTCACTCGTGACTGGTCTTCAGCAGGCAGGGGTCCTCCAGAAACCCTCTCCATTTACTATTCAGTTTCTCTGCATTCAAATAGCCCAGAACACTTATGTGACATGTCCCAGTCACTGGATTTGAAGACACATCCTCATTCTTGAAACTTCTACTCCTTGTTCAATATTTTCATCTGGCCTGGCATCTTGTAAGTCCCATTTTTATCCTTAAATAGAAACTTGGAAGTGCCTCTTAATTTACGCCCTAGATTTCAGCCTTTTACGTTGAGGGTTACTTTAACGTTCTTAAGGATATAGTTACACGAGAAAGTTTAGTTGGTACTCTGCATTAACATGCGAGGTGCTATGTAGGGGCTGTGGATACAAAGACGAATGAAACACAGCTCATGCCTTCCAAAAGCTCCTAAGATAGTGGAAAGAGCACAAACTGAAGTACAGACTACTCTTTGATAAGTAAGATGGAGGTATTTAATAAAAGTTCTATGAAGTCCCACTTCTGGAAATGTATCCTACAGATATAACTGTATGTGTATGAAAGGACACATAGATGCGTTGTTCACTGAAGCGTTGTTTGTGATGGTGAGTTAAGAAACATTTTGAGTGTCTGTTGACAAGGACGCTTTACAGGGTTTCAATAAATGCTCACTGTCTATTAATAGGAAGTGATCTCCAGAGTGTATTTCCCTATGGAAGAAGCAAGCTGCAGAATATGTATAGCATGCGTTGCCTTTTGTATATGAAATATAGGAAAATGAGATAGGAAATATAGGAAAATATAGGAGAATTAATAATGTCTGCTTGAATATGCATAAAAATATTTAAAGACCCCCAAAGGAACTAATGCACATGCTTACCTCTAGGGGGCATCAGGAATTAGTAGGGAGGATGGGAAAAGGGGTGAAGCACAGCTTCTCAATGAATGCCTTTTTATTGTCATTTTAACTTTTGTACAATGTGAATGTATTGTCTATTCAAAATTATATTAAGTATATTTGTATTATAAGATAAAATTCCCCCTCTCAAAGTTCTGCATTCTCTGGAGGTACATGGGAGTGCTTAGCTACACTGATTTGGGATAAAGATCGTTACCTGGGACTGGACAAGGAGACCCTGAACAAGAGAAAGTAGCCTTTTTAGAGACCACTGACTTTTTCTTACCATTTTGTTAGACCCACTATCTCAAGGAAATTATATTCAGCAGAGCTAGGAGGAAGAACTTCATTCTCTACAAAGTTCTCAGTGATGAAATTTCTTATAAACATGGAACATATGTAAGACATGGAATAGATTTCATTCTTTAAACTTTCTAGAGGCCAGGCTGTTCAGAGTGGCCATCTCAGGTTTCCGTGATAGCTTTGTAGGAAAGACATAATGTGCCCATACCTTGAGTTGACCTGCTGAAGTCATGAAATTGAGCCATGTGAACATTTTCTTCTTGAATTTTTAAATACAGGTTTTGTGCTGAGTTACAAAGAAGAGAGAGTACTTGCTTTGCCACAGAAATGCTACTTTTCTTTGACAAGCATGTGCTCCCTAAATTTCCCAGAATACCACATTAAGGTAATTTGGGGAAAAGCAGCGGGATAGAATTAGATCTTGAGAATTCTTTGGTCATTTCTGTGAACTGAGATTATGAGGTTATGAAAAATGAGGTAGAGAATAAATAGCTTGTGAGGAAAAAAGTGTTGATGATAATTTCATGATTATAAAAGACAGTGGTAGGAGATTGTTGAAGAGTGATATAATCACTACACAAACCACCCAGGGACAGAAAAGACTGCTGGTGCATGAAGGAGATTTTACTTCCTTGCACATGTCTGCCCCGAAATTTCCTCACTACGATGTCAATGACGACGACGACTCCAGCTGCCACTCTTCTTGCCTTTTTGGCTCATTTCAGCCATTTTCGTCTGTAAGTTTACACCCAAGTGATAAGCCTTGACTACCCAGGGAGCTAGTGGCAAGTGGCTGGAGACATGGGGGTGGGTGAGTGTGAGAGCAAGTGACTCAGCACCTTCAGTTCACCAGTTTATTTCAATGCCCCTCTGCCCACCCCGAATCATTTAATCTCTCAGTTGACCTCAGATCAGTCCCGTGTTAAAATCCTGGTGACTTGGGGACAAGGCTTCCAGAGATGACAAAGTGGCCTTATAACTTATTCAGCCTAAACCTAGTATCAGGTTCTTTTTCCAAATACTAGTGAGTCACTATTTTTATGTGATTACCCTGCAAACATCAACATGTCAAGCGAGCTATTGCCGGCAATCAGGGCCACTTGTTAACATAGCATCAGTAAGAGCAACTCAGGTGAGAAACAACTCTGATTATAGGTATTTAGCCCAAATGTACATCAGTTGTAACTCCTTAAATGTATTCTTTTACCAGCTAATTGAAATACTTTATCAGTGAAAGTCTTGACACAACAGTTACACACACATCTAAGAACATTGGAGAATTAAGACTTACAATATACACTTTAACAAAATGATGGCTTAATTTATACTCTCTTTGTAATTTTAACTAAATATTGTGGTGAGTATTTCTTACTTTAACTCCTAAGTATATGGGCATTTATTTCACACAATATTTCACAGAATACTTCAGGAGGCTTGAAGTATACATTTTGTTCATACTGCTTGTTTTCAAAGAACTTTTTAAATGTTAGTGGTTGGAGAGAGACAAACATTGCCTTCCCATCAGTTATAATACAGAGAAAACTCTCGAAAACCTACTTTCTTCTTTCTCTCTCTCTGCCAATTTTGAATTTTCAAAGGCATGTCCTTAAGGTTTAGCGCTAGATTTAAAAGGGTGGACAGATATGAAATAAGATAGGAGGGTTTTTTTTTTTTCTGACAAAGCTTGTATGCCAGGGTTGGTTTCTAGGGATTGTGGTCAAGGCAGTTTCTCAAAGGTTTAATTTAAAATTTTTAGGTCAAGCCAAAGGCCACCACCGGTAACATGAACAACATGCTATGGTGAACGGCATGTTATGGTAAGGAAATGAACAGCAGTGTGGTAGAATAAAGAACAAACGTGGAGCTGTCAGATTTGAGGTTGAGGTCTGGCTCTGTAATTGAAGCAGCTGTGTACTTTAAGCAAGTCCTTCCGCCTCCATGAACCTCAGTTTCTTCCTAAGTAACAAGGAGGGCTTAGCGGGGCAAGTATGGAGAGAGATACTTGTATAGAAATGATGGGTAAACTTCAAGTTCAATCTAGACGTTTGCAGTGATGATGAAGATGAAGATGATGGCCAAGACATAAAGAGACGCACAGGAGGTCGTTTGTTAAAGAGATACTTTATTTTTTAGACTTAAAAATATTTATGTATTTATTTTTGGCTGCTGCTGGTCTTTGCCCGGGGTTGGGGGGGCGCGTTTCTCTAGTTGTGGCAAGCGAGGAGCTGCTCTTTGTTGTGGCGCATGGGCTTTTCACTGCGGTGGCGTCTCTGCTGTAAAGCACAGGCTCTAGGCACGCGGGCTTCAGTAGCTGTAGCACACGGGTTCATTAGTTGTGGCTCCTGGGTTTCTGTAGCTGTGGCTCACGGGCTCACTAGTTGTTGCGTACTGATTTAGTTGTTCCATGGCACGCGAAATCTTCCTGGACCAGGGATGAAAGCTGCGTCCCTTGCATTGGCAGGCAGATTCTTATCCACTGCGCCACCAGGGAAGTCCTAAAGAGATTTTAATTCAGACCCTAAAAATTTTAATACCTACTTGGTTCACACGATTATTATACACAAGAGTATTGTTCGTATATGGGTTGAGTAAAGAAAGAAACAAAAAACCCAATTCCATCTGCCTTTAAAAGAAAACTTACTAAAGCTTTTGTGTATAAGAATAAAATTTTTAAAAATTGAAGTATAGTTGCTTTACAATATTATATTAGTTTCAGTGTATAGCATAGTGATTCAGTCTTAAAACAGATTATAATTATACTCCATTGAAATTTAATAGCTACAATTTTCTGTGCTATACAGTATATCCTCATTGCTCATCTATTTTGTACATAGTAGTTTGTATAGTTTGTATCTCTTAATCCCATACCTCTATTTTGCCCCTCCCCGCTTCCTTTCCTCTGTGGTAACGGTTAGTTTTCTATATCTGTGAGTCTGATTCTGTTTTGCATTTATTAGAATTCATTTGTAGTATTTTTAGATTTCACGTGTAAATGATATCATACAGTATTTGTCTTTAACTAGTTTCACTAAGGTCCATCCATGTTGTTGCAAATGGCAGAATGTCATTCTTTGTTATGGCTGAGTAATATTCTATGACATCCATACATACCCCATCTTCTTTATCCATTTATTTGTTGCAGGGCATTTGGGTTGCTTCCATGCCTTGGTTATTGTACATAGTGCTGCTATGAATATTGGGGTGCATGTATTTTTTTTAAACTAGAGTTTTCATTTTTTCCAGATATATACCCAGAAGTGGATTTGCTGGATCATCGAGAAGATCCCCTGGAGAAGGAAATGGCAATCCACTCCAGCACTCTTTCCTGGAAAATCCCATGGACAGAGGAGCCTGATAGGCTATAGTCCATGGGGTCACAAAGAGTTGAACACTGAGGAACCTTTGTACTGTTTTTCTATAGTAGTTGTACGAATTTACATCTCCACCAACAATGTTAGGAGGGTTCCCTTTTCTCCACATCCTCTCTAACATTTGTTATTTGTAGATTTTTTTTGATGATAGCTATTCTCACAGGTGTGAGATTATATCTTATTTTTATTTGCATTTCTCTAGTAATTAGCAATATTGAGCATCTTTTCATGTGCCTGTTGGCCATCTGCATGTCTTTGGAAAAATGTCTATTTAGGTCTCCTGCCCATTTTTAAATTTTTAAAAAATATTGAGCTGTATGAGCTAGTTGTATATTTTGGTTGTCAACCTCTTGTCAGTCATATCATTTGCAAATGTTTTCTCTTATTCTGTAGGTTGTCCTTTTGTTCTGCTGATGGTTCCCTTTTGCTGTGCAAAGGCTTTTAGGTTTAATTAGGTCCCATTTGTTTATTTTTACTTTTGTTTCCTTTGACTGAGGAGAATTAGCCAAAAATATTGCTATGACTTCTGTCGAAGAGTGTTCTACCTATGTTCTCGTCTAGGAGTTTTATGGTTTCAGGTCTTATATTTAGGTCTATATATCCATTTTTCATTTATTTTTGTATATAGTAAAAATATGATTTTTTACAGTATAATTTACTTAGGATTACATTGAAGAAATGGAAAATAGAGTGACATTCTGAGAAGCATTTTGTTTAAAGCCTTTTATTTTGGGTCAAAAGTCACTCGAGAACCAATCTATTTATTTTGTATAAGCCTCAGGCACATCATTATTGTTGTTACTATTTAACATTATAGCTTGGAGTTTTTGAGGCACAGAGAAAGCTTTCATGAGGTATCGAGTCTATCCATTTGCTCAGTGATAAAGCAGAGGATGCAAGAGGAAAACTGTGCCAGAGGTCCTCTGATTCTTTTTAGCATTTCCATCCTGTGCTCAAGGAGGGTGAAGGTTTTGGGAGGACTGAGCCCTCAGAGCTTTGGGTACCAACTCTGATTGGAGGATATTTATCTTTGTTTCATTTTGCTTCATTTATTACTCTGTAACCAATACCAGTCCATCCTAAAGGAGATCAGTCCTGGGTGTTCATTGGAAGGACTGATGCTGAAGCTGAAACTCCAACAGTTTGGCCACTTCATGCGAAGAGTTGACTCATTAGAAAAGACTCTGATGCTGGGAGGGATTGGGGGCAGGAGGAGAAGGGGACAACAGAGGATGAGATGGCTGGATGGTATCACCGACTCGATGCACATGAGTTTGGGTAAACTCTGGGAGTTGGTGATGGACAGGGAGGCCTGGCATTCTGAGATTCATGGGGTTGCGAAGAGTCGGACATGACTGAGCAACTGAACTGAGCTGAACCAATATATATCTGTTACAGGAAACTAGAGAATATGGATAGGCAAAAAGAAGACAAGTATCCCTAACTCTGCCTTCCAGTGTACAGTAGGTATGGTTGTACCTGTAAGATGCTGCTGTATTCAACAGAACAAAAAAGCATAACAGTGGCATCTTCCACAAACGTTATAACCAAGCACATGTGAGACAAAACCCAAGACATGTGCATGCATGTGTGTGTGTGTGTCACGTGTGTATGTATGTGTAATAGGATGGCAAGCTCTAGAGAAGGCTCCATTTCGGTCATCTTACCTAACTTTCTTTTCTCTAAAACCAGTCCTAAAACTTGTTATTAATACTAAAGTGATAAAATGATGGTTAATTCCTAGCCTTTGACTAAAGTACTCCTGGACTAAAAGCCTTCCTCTGGTTCTCTCTGATTCTTTGATTGGGCTTAGGCAACACTGTCTCCCGCTCCAGAATTTCTGGGTTAATAGTTCTATTTATCTTGTAGGGTTATTGGAAGATTAAATGAGGTAATACTTTGAAAGGGTTTAGAATAGCACCGGGCAGGCCCATGATGAGCCCTCCTCAGTATCAACTCTAGAGTGGTTGCTGTCTAAATTCACCTCCCCAAGAGGCCCCATTTTCTGCTCAGTGTGCCGTGAGAGAGACTTAGGCTTAAATTGTGAGTCACCGTTTACTAGCTATATGTCCTTGGATTAACTAATTAACTTCTTGGTGATGTGAATTAGCCCCACAAATACAGAACACATTGTGTGCCAGATTTTGCCAGGCACTGCAGACCCATGGAGAACAGCTTGAACATAAGAAGGTTATTAACCTGAGCTTGGGTAAATGGTTATAAGCTGAGATCTAAAAGTTTGAAATAGTCTAACCAGAAAGCTAGGAGATGGTATTTCATTCAAGTCCCACAAACAGCAAGAGACAGAAGAGGGTACCTACAGTGGGGAAAGAGCAGGAAGTATCACTGGGCCATGGTGTGCAAAAGGGGCGTGTTGAAAATGAACTTGAAGAGGATCTTACAAGCCGCATTAAGAAGTTTAGACTTTATTTTAGGGAAAGTAGCAATCTATGGAAAAAGTCTTAAAGGAAGGACTGACACAATTAGACTTGCACATCAGAAGGATCCCTTGGACTGAATTTCAAAGGATAGACTAGAGACAGTGGTGGGGCTGTGGGGGAATGAGCATACAGGCGAGTGATGGTAGGTTATCAATTGAATGCAGTGCCACAGTGGGCAAGGAGAGTGCCTCGTGGGTGAGGCAGAGAGGAAAGGCTGGTTAAAGCCCAGAAAATTCCTTGGCCATCCAGTGGTTAGGACTCCACGCTTTCAGTGCAGCGGGCCTGGGTTCCATTCCTGGTTGGGGAATGAGGATCCCACAAGCTGAGCAGTACTAACAAAAAAAAAAAGTCAGAATAGCTCAAAAGTTTCTGGATTTGGTGGTGGGCCCATTTACCAACACAGACATGAAACTAGGGTAGTTTTGGGGGAAGATGAGTTCAGCTTGGAACATACTGAATTTGAGGTTGGAAGAAGCTGGGAGCGTCCACTGAATAGCTAGACATGTGACCCTAAAGCTGAATCAGCACACAGTAGGTGTTTAAAGCCTTAGTTTCCCTTTACCTAGTGCCCGTTCGCTCACTGCTCACCCTCAAAACATTTCTCTGCTATCACTTCCTCTCTGTCTCCTACTTTTTTTGATTTTTAAGGCATTTTGGTATATTTGTTTCCAATATTTCTATGCTTTTGGAAAAATATAGTTGAAAACATACTGTATATATTCTTTTCACTTGCTATTTTAATGTTACTATTTTGACTACGAGTTTTGATAACTGCTAGACAGTTCCACCTTACAGATATACCAAACTTCACTTGGCCATTTTTCCACTGTTAGGCATCTAGGTGCTTCTGTGTTTACAAACAAATCCTTGTTCCTGTTGCTGATCATTTCCCTATAGCAGGCTTCTAGAAGTGAGACTAGAATGTTAAACATTTTCAGAGGAATAAGAAAGCTAGTTTCATATTAAGGATTGAATGTGATACGGCTGTTTTCTCACCAGCACAGTACTAACTTTTCAAGTCCCACTGATGTTATCACCAAAGTGGGGGCTTTTTGACTCATTCATCTTTTATATTTTGTAAGTAGCATCCTCTTCCTTATGTTTAAAATACTAATCATCTATTTGTTTGTAATGTTACACACTGTTCGGTTGTTTGCTATTGTTGTTCAATGCAGTCATGTCTGACTGTTTGCAACCTCATGGATTGCGGCATGCCAGTCTTCCTGGTTCTTCACTATCTCCCAGAGTTTTCTCAAATTCATACCCATTGATTCAGTGATGCTATCTAATCTTCTCATCTTCTTCCACCCTCTTCTCCTTTTGCCTTCAAACTTTCCTAGCATCAGGGTCTTTTCCAATGAGTCACCTCTTCTCATCAGGTAGTCAAAGGATTGGAACTTCAGCTTCAGTATCAGTCCTTCCAATGAATATTCAAGGTTGATTTCCTTTAGGATTGATTGATTGAATCTCTTTGCTGTCCAAGGGACTCTCAAGAGTCTTCTCTAGCATCATAGTTTGAAAGCATCAATTCTTTAGCACTCAGCCTTCTTTATGGTCCAGCTCACATCCGTACATGACTACTGGAAAAACCATAGCTTTGACTAGATGGACCTTTGTGGGAAAAATGATGTTTCTGCTTTTGAATACGCTGTCTAGGTTTGTCATAGTTTTTCTTCTAAGGAACAAGCATTTTTAATTTCATGGCTTCAGTCACGATCTACAGTGATTTTGGAGCCCAGGAAAAGAAAACCTGTCACTGCTTCCAGTTTTTCCCTTTCTATTTGCCGTGAAGTGATGGGACCAGAGGCCATGATCTTTTTTTTTTTTTAGTGTTGAGTTTCAAACCAGCTTTTTCACTCTTCTCTTTCACCGTTATCAAGAGGCTCTTTAGTTCCACTTGACTTTCTGCCATTAGAGTGGTATCACTTCCATATCTGAGGTTGTTGATATTTCTCTCAGCAATCTTGATTCCAGCTTGTGATTGACCCAGTCTGGCATTGGGCATGATGTACTCTGCAAGTGAGTTAAATAAACAGGGAGACAATATACAGCCTTGATGTACTCCTTTCCCAATTTGGAACCAGTCCAAATTGTTCCATGTCTGATTCTAACTGTTGCTTCTTGACCCACATACAGATTTCTCAGGAGACAGGTTAAGGTGGTCTGGTATTCCCATCTCTTTAAGAATTTTCCACAGTTTGTTGTGATCCACACAGTCAAAGGCTTTCACATAGTCACCATTCAGAAAGAACTATATAGATTTGATCCCTATATTGTAAAAGTTTATGGTCTAAGATAGAAATACCAATGCAGGCATCCATGCTTAAGATATACCCAAACTGTTAAAACTACAACATGGATGGACCTCCAATGAGTTCAGGGCAATCACATTTAAAGGATCAGGACCTAATTAACATTTATTACATAGACTGAAGGGAGAAGAGATCAGTGGGGACCAGCTGGGACACCCAGTGTTCACCTGGACCAAACGTGGAGCCTGCTCATTCCTTCTAAAAGTCTCTATTATAACCTTCTTGCTCCTCTCTTCCAGTTCATAATACCAAGCGGCTGCCCTCAGAAATGCACTGTAAGCCCCCTTCTTGGTTCTTTAACTTCTTCCTCCGTTTCCCTCTTGACCCGCCTTTCCCATGTCACTTTCCTGTCTCCCAGCCTCAGGTCTCAGACTAATCCTACCCTTTAGCATCAGGGGTAATGAGTGGCACTCCCAGATCGCCTGTCTCCCTGGAGTCGAGTTTGGAAAGCACAGGCCCTGCCTGTGGCTATCCGCCCTCCTAGACACCATCTGCTGCCTCTCTGCCATCATCAACTGCAGGTACTGTGTTCATGGGACCAGACCTTCGCCTACTACCCTCCACTGCAGGTATCCTTTGATGTCCGCCTCCTTGACATGAGAGAGCCCATTCTCGGTTCTAGGAACAAATCCTTGCTGGTCTGCCTCATTCCTGCTAGAGATAAAGATAACACTGATAGTAACAAAAAACATATAGTGAGTGTTTGAAGCGATGGTGCTCAGACGTTCAGTCCTATCCGACTCTGTGTGATCCCATGGACAGAGAAGCCTGCCGTGAATGGAAGCCTGACAGCGTTCTCTGTCCATGGGATTCTGCTGGCAGGAATATAGAGTAGGTTGCCATTTCCTCCTGCAGGGGATCTCCCAAACCCAGGGCGTTTCCTGCTTTGGCAGGTGGATCTGTACCACTGGCGCCCCCTGGGAAGCTCCAGTGAGTGCTTGCTATTATTCATTTAATGGTGTTGGCCCTTCCATTCTTGGCCATGACAGGAGACAGGCTATAACTCACTCCTGAAGAGATCTGATGACATTTGTGGATGAACATATTGGCATATTATCACAGGCATGAAAGCTGATACTCCATCTACCCAGAGCAGGCCCAAGGAGAGGGAAAAGCAAGACCCCTCCCTGTCTCACTGTCTGTGCCAAGTCCAGAGATGGTGCTTGCCTACTGCTTCCAGCGGCCTGTCACAGATACGGCGGTCGTCAGAAGCCAAGGTGTTGCCAAGAAGAATATTCACTGAAAGAAACGCACTGGCTCCATTTTTGGGCAGATTCTCTTCCCGTGGAACAGTGACTCCTCTTCCCTAGTCTTCTTGCTCTTCCTGAGTCTGATCTATATCTGTTTTTACTGTGTTTCAGCTACGAGTGTAGTAGACGTAAATTAGAAAGAACTTTTTTCTCCTCTATATTAGCTTCATGTTAATATGAACCTATGGTCTGAAAAGGAGTTTTTTGATGATCTGGGTATGCAGTCATCCTTACCACTGACTAATAAGAGGTAATTATCATCAAATGCTCATCCACTGAGGGGGAGTTACAAGTTGTGTCAGATGTTTGGTGAATAATACTAATGTGATTTATCTTACAGTTTACTATCTCAGAATGATCAGCTAGTAAAACACAAATTATGGATTGGTACTTAACTTTTTTTTGTTTGTCCATCCATATTAGATTTAAACTTTTTTCAACTTTGTTTTGCTAGTTACATACCTGTGCATGAATTACATAATCATGAATACACTGTGCTGTGCTAACTACCGCACGGGTACGCTCTCAGTGCTTGAAGGAAACTCACGAGCCTGTGTGTGTGCGTGTGTGTGTGTGCTTAGTCACTCAGTCGTGTCCGACTCTTTGCAGCCCCACGGACTGTAGCCCACCAGGCTCCTCTGTTCATGAGATTCTCTAGGCAAGAACATTGGAGTGGGTTGCCATTCCCTTCTCCATAGGATCTTCCCAACAAAGGGATTGAACCCAGGTCTCCTGCATTGCAGGCTGATTCTTTACCGTCTGAGCCACCAGGGAAGCCCCATAAGACTGATACTGATATTATTCCCATTTTACTGATGAGGAAACTGAGGCTCAGAAATTGAGCTCCAGAATAGTCTGCTGTCTACCACTGGTACTATCATGGCATGGTTCATTTTTAATATATTTTATTATTTCACAGATTCAAGTTTATCATGACTTAAAACTTATCTCCTGAACATACCAACTATAGTTAGGAAAAGTCTCAGTAGGCACACCTCATGTATAAAGTAGATGTTTTTTATAATTTCATCATTGCAAAAAACTTTTCTAAAATTCTTCTGTCCTGCAATATTACCATTTATCTCATAAATATATTATTAGATTCATCCATGGGAAAGTTTTGCTTTTGTGTTAAAATAATGACAAACTGTAAACTATTTAGAAGGGTAAACAATTATGGCTGGTATGAGCCCTAAATTCTTTGGAATTGGTCAGGAATTAGCATGCTAACATAAACATTAGTTGGACTGTGCTAAATCTTGGATTCTGTCTTTAAATTTCGTGCAAAACTAAAACCTTTCATCTTGTGTCCTAATGTTTCCATTTCTGGTCAGGTATAGGGCAAAATGAGGAAGTAGAGAGATTTAGAAATGCCTTTTCCATCCTCCCTCCCCGCCCACAACTAAAGTCCTATTTAGTTCAGTGTTCTGAGGAGCTGAGATGGGATTAAGACCCTACTATAGTGTCTTCTCCTGGAAGAGGACATGGCAACCCACTCCAGTATTCGTTCCTGGAGAATCCCATGGACAGAGGACAGAGGAGCCTGGCAGGCTATATAGCCCATAGCGTTGCAGAGTCAGACAGGACTGAAGCGACTTAGCACAGTCTCTTCTAATGAGAGCTCTTTCCATTCTGCATTTATCAGTTGTTAATTATTCATACTGCATGATTGAGGATTTTGGAGTCAGAGATTCACCTGCAATATTTGGAATACCAGTGGAGGTCTACATCAACACAGAATTTATACAGCAGCTGGTAGTAGTCAAAGCTAATGATGGAATTTCAGTTTAATAAAAAGACCCCCAACCGAGCACACCATCTTGAAAAAAGTATACTTATCAAACAGCTTTCAATCAGTTCAAGAGAGACACCTTAATTGGGAAGAGGAAGATGTGAGAGTAGCTTGTCATTGTGCCAAGTCCAGATCAATAACTTCATGTCTGTGCTTTGGTAGATGTAGCTTTTGCTTTGTTAAGTAACTATATCTACATCTACTTTATTTGGATTAGGAGATCTTTGTTTCATTTGACAATATTAAATGATACCTTCTTTTAATTCTGTCTGTATCTTCATAATGAACATGATTAAAATTTGGATGTGTGATTATAAAGGTCAATGTTGTTTTTATTTGAAAACAAATTTTATATTTTTATAATAGGAAAGCAGTGCCTGTGAGATGTAAAAATTTTTCATTTTTGAAAATTTCATTGAAATAAAATTATATGAGTAAAATTAAATTATGGTGGTTTACCTAAAAGGAAGAATCTGCTGAACCACGATGATCTGGAGTCCATTAACATTATCTTGGGGATAAATGTACAGAGTAATTTGCTAACAAGAAACAAAAAGAAAATGGGTTGACTTTTGGAAGGAAGGATTAGGAATACTAAAGAGGAGTGTGACAGCCATTAAGTCTTAGTTTCCTTATTTATCAAAAGGAGAAACCAACACAAGGTTGTAAACCAATTATCCTCCGATTAAAAATAAATTTTAAAAAAGGAGGTATTTGTTCTAACTAGTGGCTTTCAAGCTATTTGTAATGACTGGTCTTAATGGTACCTTAAGGGACACTGTGGACCAGCAGGGCAGGTGCAGGAGCCCAAGGTGGAGGAGGAAGCCGTTTGAGGGGCAGGGCTCAGGAGTTCCCTTTCTCACAGCAACCAGGACAGAGCATTTCTTTCTTTTTTTCCTTCCTTCCTCTCTTCCTCCCCCTTCTCTTTCTTTCCTTTTCTCTCCCTTCCCTTAACACATAGAAATATTGAATTTATGCAGACAATTTCTTTTCATAAAATAGGGTTCCACTTCTAAAATATAGTTTACAATAACTGAACTAGATACTTGTGTCTTCTTCCCTCTATGAATCCTTTCCTTCTAGGAATGCTTTGATTACTATTAGGATTTTAAGATCCAGAAGGTGGAGCATTTTTTTGACATACAACAAGTATCAATCTTGCACTAATTGTAGTTCTGCTAAGATACAACAAAAGTTAGCAGAAATGGTATCTTGCTGACCCCCTATAGAGATATGGTACTACTGTGAATAGGTCTAGGTTTTTTTTGTTTTATTTTTTGTTTTTCAGAGCAACTGTGCAGAAAAGAACCAAGCTCACTTAGGCACTTAATCTACTAGATGATGTTTGGGGGAATGATGGAATTATGGTCCAATTAAAAAAAAATCAGTTTCATGCATTTAGAGGATCATAAACTACAAAAGTCAAGGGGATACTTTAAGATCACTTTTCTCATATATTCACTCACCAATTAAATCAGTGAGTTTTTAATCAAATGTGTCAGCTACTATGCTGGGTGTTGGGGTACCAGTATATCTCTATCTGTATAGAGATTATGTTTTAGTGGAGTAGACCGTTGATTAAACAAATAAACCTGTAAGAAAATAGCTATAAGTTATTATAAATGCTATTAAGTAAAAGAACAGGCTTCTTTGAGGTTTATGTTAGCGAACACATGAGACACTAGGCTGGAGGGAGAGAAAGTGACCGGCCTCAAGTCACTGAGGAGCAGGCATTAGTCTGTCATGTATTCTCTCCGTCTCACCAGTTTGGTTGTAGAAGCCTAGGCAAATAATCCGGGTCAAGTGATGGAAACCAGAAATCTATGAGCCTCTTTACTGGCATCTTCACTACTTTGAAATGTTGGGCAACCTTGAGAGACATCAGATACCTGTATTAAGAATAAGAACTTCCAGTTTTTGAAAATTGCTTTTAAACATTTTTTAAAGATAATTGTTTTAGGGCATCTCTGCTTGCACTATGGTTGACTAGAGGCTGCAAATGGTTTGCAGGGGTAACAAAGTCCACAATTAAAGAAAAACAGTTGTATTAAAATTTCTAGGCCACAACCAGGTTCCCAGCTTTGCTGAGTCTACTTTGCTGCAAAACAAGTGGTTTTAACATTTCTATGGAAGATCCAGTCCAGATGTCTGTCAATTTCTGCTACAAATCTTAGCCTTGGCTTATCAGTTAGAAGAAAATGCAAGTGAAACCATCATTATTAAAATTACGAACAGACTTCCCTGGTAGTCCAGTGGTTAAGAATCTGCCTTGCAAATCAGGGGGTGAGGGTTTGATCCCTGGTTGGGGAACTAAGATCCCATATGCCAGAGAGCAACCAAGCCCATGTGCCACAACTACTAAACCTGCACCCCACAACTCGGGAGATCCTGCTTGATACAGCTAAGACCTGACACAGCCAGAAAGAAAAAAAAAGAGCCCTTAAATAAAAATGAGCCATTAATAAGCAATGATTAGCTAACAGCAACTGTAATGAACTTTGGAGACTGAGCTAAGGTGAGAACTTTTCTGATTGACTTCCCTCAGTCTAAAAGCCTAAATCATAGTCAGTGCCATTAGTTTGGAATGTTTCATTTGTTCTTATACCATCAAATTTGTATTTTTATTATAATTAGAAATTATATGTACATATACATTTGATCCCTGGGTCAGGAAGATCCCCTGGAGCAGTCTATTCTAGTATTCTTGCCTGGAGAATCCCATGGACAAAAGTGAAGTGTTAGTTGCTCAACTGTGTCTAACTCTTTGCAACCCAGGCAAGAATACTGGAGTGGGTTGCCATGCCTTTCTCCACGGGATCTTCCTGACCCAGGAATCAAACTCAGGTTCTCCCACTTTGCGGGCAGAGTCTTTACCATTTGAGCTAGCCTGGAAGCCCTCCATGGACAAAGGAGCCTGGCAAAAGAGTTGGACATGACTGAAGTGACTTAGCATGCATGCATACATCATATGTAAATCTTTGCATTAATGAATGAATGGGATTACAGCACAAATGTTGGGGTTTTGTGCAGACTATTTTTTCCTTTTCCTTTTCATACCTCCTTCCTTCGCATCTCTTTTCCTGCTACCCTTACCTGTGACACAAACCTTGCTATCAAACTAGCTTACATCTTTGCATATTTTTAATCTACGATCATGTAATCCTGTGTAAGGATATATAGGTACACAGTAATATGTATATATATACATTCCCATGAATGGGCTTCTGGGGGCCTTTTTTTTTTTTTCTTTTTGAAAAATAGGATCATATTATATACTCCTCTCACTGGGCAATGCCTCCAGAAGATGTCCCCAAGTCAACTGGTATACTTCTATTTCTTCCACTACTTTAATAGTATAGATGGGCACTTATAGTGAATGAACATTTGATGATTTCTTGAGTAGTAGGGTAGAATGAGCTCTGGATATAAAGAAGATAAAACACTACGATGAAAGGAAAAGTGAGGTACAGGCACCTAAGCCATTTTGTATCTTTTTGATAGAGTTGATTAGTGGAGGAAGAGACATTTCTCTCCCATTCGAAAAAAAAAAAAAGATTTTCAGTATCTTAATAGCAATTTTCATCATCAAATAAGTTTCAGGCCACATAGGATACTTAATTCTGTCAGCCCCCTCAGAGGGTGAGAATTTCGGAAATACCATTAGTCAGAAAATGAACTCAGGGAAACATTTGTAAAACCTCTTGTCATCTCAGAAGAATCTTAATACAACAAGCTACTGAACTGTCATTAAAACCTATGAACTGAACCTCCCATCTTGTTCATTTTGGAAGGGAGATCTAACACAGAAATTGGGTTGGATAGAGAGGTCTAGGGAGAAGGAAATGGCAACCCACTCCAGTGTTCTTGCCTAGAGAATCCTGTGGACAGAGGAGCCTGGTGGGCTGCTGTCTATGGGGTCGCACAGAGTCAGACACAACTGAAGCGACTTAGCAGCAGCAGAGGTCTAGAATATAGACTGTTCAGTATTTAATTCCTAGGTAGTTGCTCAAGCATTATCATATCCCTTAAAATTCCTCACATGTTAATCACATTCATCAAATGTGTTGGTTCCATTTTCACTAAAGAAGACATCTTCATACCAGTACTATCTTAGAATCTGCTGACTGCCCCAGCTTTCAAAGGCAGAATCTCTAGTAAAAATCTCTCTTCTTTATATGTACAACCAATAAAACAAACCCAGCATGTACAATTTAATGTAACCTTACTGCAGTCTTCCACAATACTATCACTATTTTATTAATGTCTTAATTTAATTCAAAGCATTAGAAACAAAAGTGAATATCAGATATTGCTCCAAAGTAGTGACTGTGTCTTCTAATTATCTGGGACTCAGAGTGGGTTTGGGAGCATCCTTGGGTTTGTAATGGACACCTCTTTTCTGTTTGCTGATTTTTTTTTAAGGTCATGAAGACTTGATTGAGAAAGATAGGAACATGGACCATCTGGTTTTAGATCATCCCAAACTTGTCTCATCAATAAAATGTCACTTCAGGTCTGCTTATTTGTTGCACAGGATAGAGGTGGAACTTTAAAAAGGCCTGGAGTGACCTGTGGATTGAAGAGAAACCCAAATCAGAGATGAGGACTTTTTACCAGCAGTCTTCAAACACAGACTTGAAAAATAATAAATTAACCTTTCAACACTTTGAAACCTTAGAAAATTGCATGATCACTGATAAATCATTAAAATCACTTTTTTCTTCTCTGAACACAATAAAGACCATTTTTCTTAGACCTGTTATATACCTTCAAATGGAATAATACAATGAATAAACAAGCTACTTTATATTTTCAATCTAGTTATAGGGAAGGAATGTTTTTGGATCCTGGATGTTAGCAGTTTCCTTTAAAAAAAAAAAATACCCAGGAAACCCTCTATAAATGAAAGAAATGTGTATAGTATGCAAATTCAAAGTGTACTGTCCTCATTTACCCAGTGGAATTCAAAATAAGCCCCAACTTGTGAACATATTAAAACAGATTGAAATGGATATTAGTGGGATTTGTAAGGAGAAGCACTCCAGTCCATCCCATCAAACACGCTATGCACAAGAACTTTGATAATGTTGTTTTACTGATAATTACCTGCCGGCTGTCACCTCAACGTGGGATTTCATGCAGGTTCCTATATTTAAACATTACATTCGGAGCCAAGCCTGCAAAGACACTTATACTGATCTGGCCATGTCCATTTTATTTCACAATTATCTGTGAATTTCTTCGTGAAAAGCAATCCATTTAACTCCCTTTTAATTGTATTTAATCTGTGTGGGCAAGAGACCCGTCAATACCGGGTTCCCACTTCCCTGGCCAGAGCAGGTTCTGCCTTCTCTCCCTTGCAGGCACCAGCAGATACCAGAATTACTGGAAAGCAGCACTTCCCAACGACAAGCATGAATATTCATCTGACCTGGAGAAACAGTCACCGGGCAAAGCAAACACCTTGTATTAACTAAAGGTGTTTTAAACAGGAAGGACCATCTTCTGAGGTCCTCCTGGGCGACTAGTGCCTGTGGGCCCTCCAGCTCTGCGGAGAACTTCCTTTTCTCTCTACCCCACCCCCCACTTTTTTTCCCCCATACTGAACTCCTAATTAAATTTAACAGTTTCAAGAGTTTAAACTGTATACCTTTTTAATTGTGTCCTGCTTTGTATTGGCTGATGCACAAGTCTGAAAATGGATATCACAGCTTTTTATGATATAATATCACCCTAATTGGTGCTTCATAGACCGTGGCTGAATTCTTTTCAATTAAGCGCTAACATACAGTAACTGTTTCTCTCTGCAAATGCTGGAAAGCCATTCACAAGAGAGGACTGGTACTGCGCAATTCCAAAGTACCTTAATGTGTCAAAAATGTTTTGTGAAGAAAGCTACGCTGTAAATGCAATCACCTACATTGGTGTTCCCATTGTTCACTGGGAGTGAAAGTATTGCTAATTGTCCTGCGTTTTAGCTGGGTTTTTAAAGCATTATGTAGTAAGTACACCGGAGGGTCAATTTGTGAAGTGAAATACTTAGCATGCAAAGCGTAATACAAGATGCTGTGTAATACTTGACCTCTTAGCATAATAAATGTAGCAGTGAAACGCTGTGCATTCAGCATTCACTGAATAGAGCCTTCGAAGTGGAACAAAACCAGAAAATGTTCTCTTCATTCCTTTTTTTTTTTTTCACTAAGCGAAAATTATTCTTTATAATGGCCATTGCAGCAATTAGCTGGCATTTGGTAGAATAAATGTGCAGAAATAGCAATTTCTTATTTTAAATGAGATTTTGTATGGAGCCTGCAAATTACTTGAGGTATATGAATAATTGTGCCTTAGCTTTATGCTACAGAATAGGGTGTGGGTGGGTATAAAGATTTCCTATTTGCAGTTAAATGTTTAGACATTTTATTATTTTAATTTCACTCACAGTCTGCCTGGACTGACCCTGCTTTCCCATTGATCATTTCATGTGCGCCTGGAAGCAAGTGTGCAGATGGCGGGAGACTCCCAATTAGTGCACCATGTTTTTTATGAATGTGACATGTAAGTGCAATCAGATCTCCTCTGGAGGCAATGGTGGTGTTGATACTTTGAGTTTCTAAATCAATACAATTTAATAATCTGCATGGAATGAATGTTTATCAATATTCTCTGTGGTCAAATGCAATTGGAAACTTCATTAAATTTTTATCCAAAGTTTTTCACCTTATTGAAATGCATTCTTCCAGGCATTCATGATTCATCTAATTAGCCTTAAATAGGGTATTTTTTCCTTCTCTCAAAGTGATTCAGTTAATTATGTCCATATATTCATAATTACAAGGTGGATGAGTTTGGTAAAACTGAAATTATGAAATCTGCAGAGAGATTCTAAGAGGTTTAGGATGTATAAAATATAAAAGAAATGAGTAAAAGCCAGAGCAGTGAAATATTTTGTTTTAATCCCCCTTAGCCCACCCCACTCCAACTGCTTTCTTATGGGGTTTTATGTATTTTTTTTTTCACTTATCATTTGTAATCCAACAGCTTGCAAAAATTGATTTGAAGTAAGCTCATCATGAATAAAAATAATAATAAAGCAAACACTACCAGAACACTTGAACAATGTGTCAAAAGTTATTCCAGAAATTTTAAAGATAATATATAATAATTTAAAGGCTAGCTGTTCAAACAAAGAAGAAAGTTTCTTTCACCCACTGACCACTTTCCTGAGATCTCTGACCAGATTTAATTACTTAGGAGGTCTCTTATATGTTCTCTTTCACACTTCTAAGACCTTTCTTATTTCCATCCTTCACACATTTTATTTGCATACTCTAAGTATTCTATAGGAGAAGGCAATGGTACCCCACTCAATACTCTTGCCTGGAAAATCCCATGGATGGAGGAGCTATATAATATCTTAAGTTTCAAGAATTTTATTATTTTCCTAGGCACCTTTTCTAGCTCAATAACTTTTTTTGGTCTTTAAAATTATGTTTTGGGATTATTTTTTAGCTAAAGGAAAGAACAGTCTCTCCTAATTTTTATTTTACCTAAGACCTAAGCACACACGACTTTTTACTCAGACCATCAAGTGATGCCAAAAATTCCTCTGCCAAATGCTATAATGAAGGCAGCTTATTAGCAAATGACTTAGCTCATCTGTTAAATCCAACCTGTGATACTGCAAAATTGGAAATAGCCCCAATTAGTTATTGTTAATCTAATCTGGGTAAATGATGTTCTCACAGAGCACCAGATACCAGGCCTCTATCACTTTTACAAACAAGGCTTGTTTGCTACACTCTCTCACAACAAGCCCCAGGGAGGGTACTGGGTCATTGTATTATTGCCTTTGCCCAAAGGTCATGCTTAAGAACTTTAACAAACTGCATAGCCACTGCCCAGAAAGAATTGTGCCTGATTTCTGTTCTATTTTCACTTTTTTTTAAACTAATGGAACAAATAAGTCACAATTAGAGTTTTAACATTCAAGATGATTTATAGTTGACCCAGGTAATTGACTGCAAGAATTAATCTATTTTAAAATTATATAATTAAAATGAAAGACTGTGAGTTTTAACATTTTTCTTTCTAATTATTCCTTCCTAAAATGTTTCTACTGGACTTCCTAAAAAAACAATGTAGTGGAATGGACTAAGGGTAAAATTTCATTCCTATCTTTGTGGGGTATATGCAAGGGTTATAAAAATAACAGTGTAATATATTGGTATGTTAGAACACAGAAATGTCAACTGCATTTTCATGCTGTGTGCATGATCAATCGCTAAACTGTGTCTGACTCTTCCCAACCCCGTGGACTGCAGCCTGCCAAGCTCCCCTGTCCATGGGATTTTCCAGGCAAAAACAGTGGAGTGGGTTGTCATTTCCTCCTCCAGGGGATTTTCCCGACCCAGGGATCAAATTCGCATCTCCTGCGACTCCTGCATCAGCAGGCAGATAGATCCTTTAGCTCTGCGCCACCTGGGATTCCAAATGTTCTAGTCATGGTGATCACCTGCGTGATTCTTCCCCCTCCCCTTGCAAAAAACTTGTTTCTACTCGGTCCACGGCTTCGGAGAGGGCTGCAGGGTGGTTAAAAAGACTGCCTCCTGGCTGCAGAGAGAGGCTTTGAGCAGAAGCCCTGACATCAGAGGGTCTTCCCGAAGGAAGCTGGGCTTGGAGGATCCCAGTCCTGCCTAAGGGTGAGACTTTCAAAGAGATACTTGCCCAGCTCAGCTTGGGGACCAGTCAGCCTGTAGAGGTTAGTTACGTGGTCTCCCATCTTCTTGATGAATTTCACCTGCTCTTCCACGAAGCGGCTTTCCAGGAAGTCGGAGGTGGAGGTCTGGTGGGCTGAACCTAGGCTACGCAGAGCTGAAAGGGCCTGGTCGAGGCCCTTCTCCCTGGGCATGGCGGCTTCCATAGTGCCCTGGGTTTTACCCCACTCATTTTGAGATGGCTTTTGCATGTCCTGGAAGACTGCGTGGCAGCAGTACTGGTTTTGCATTTTCAAGAGACGCTTGGCACACTGGCGCTTCTCCTCGCCCAGTTACGGAAAAGGTGGTCCCACGCCCTCCAGAACCACATCCTCCCGGTGGAAACAGAAGCCCGGAGAGAGGTAGGATTGGGAGACCCATAGGTGTATATTGACGGTGGCCTCCACCTCGGTGGAGTAATTCTGACGACCTGGAAGCTCATGATGATCCGTAATAACTGGCTGGTCCCAGTGGCCGAGGATGGTTGATTGGAGGATTCTGGAGGTTGCAACTGTTGAAAAGGATGGAGGGTGGTCTGAGGCTGGAGCAAGGGGTGTCCCTGGGGTCTGTTCAGTCCAAATATTGTTGAAACAAAGGACAGAGCAGCAGGACCAAGGAGTGCACTACTGGATAATTCTTTTCATGAGATAGTTCATGCCATGATCAACTAACAAAATCTTCACCACATCCTGAGAGGTACACGGGGTTGGGGCGAGGGGTGCTTTTTAGTTAATTAAAATAAGTAAGAAAGAAAAAAAGGATGGCACAAATGGTGAAAATCTGTTGTATGTTAAACTGTTAGTCTCTGCATCATTGGAGGTTTTATATCATTGCCATAAAAATCTAATGACAATATTTTCACCTGGAATATTTACCAAGGGATGTGTGCATGCTTAGTTGTTCAGTTATGTCTGACTCTTTGCGACCCCATGGACTGTAGTCCGCCTGGCTCCTCTCTCCATGGGATTCTGCAGGCAGGAATGCTGGAGTGGGCAGCCACTCCCTTCTCCGGGGGCTCCAGGGAATCTTCCTGACCCAGGGATTGAGCCGAGGTCTCCCGCATTACCGGCAGATTCTTTACCATCTGAGCCACCAGGGAAGTCCTTAGCAAGGGATAACCTCTTTTAAAACCTGAGTAGAATACATATGTAGGGGATGCTTCCTGTTTTAACTGTCTACCTTAATAAAGAAGCTTTCTTGTTTCCCTAGGAAACTCCCAAGTAAACACCTCGAGTTTCCTTGGGAAACTTCAGTGAAAAGTATCTCATTGTAGTTCACTCAAACTAATAGATGAGTCTGTTTTCTGTATCTGTTCTGACTTCTATACTATCTATACCTCCTGACTTCACTGGGCCTTCTCTTTGGGGATCTCCTCACTCCCACATCTGGTTGTCTAATTCCTTTTCCTCTTTCAAGTCCTAGGTTAATTGCTGTCTCCTCCATGAAGCTTTCTGTTGTCCTACTAAGAAGGAATCTGGTCCTCTTCTGAACTGTGAAAGCAACTTGTCTTTCAGCCTCTCTGTTGTGCTGATATATTTCGTCACCCTGAGGAACTGTAGACATCTTGGGAGGAGCCAATCTAAACCAATTTAGTACCTTACACATTGCGAGTATACAATAAATACCTCTTGAGTGAATAAATTCTACCTGCAAGATCCTTGTTGTTGATCTCTCATTGGTGGTGATTTAATTGCTAAGTTGTGTCTGACTCTTGAGCAACCCCATGGACTGTAACCTGCCAGGCTCCTCTGTTCATGGGATTTCCCAGGCATGAATACTGGAGTGGGTTGCCATTTCCTTCTCCAGGGGATCTTCCTGACCCAGGGGCAGAACCCAGGTCTACTGCATTGCAGGCAGTCCCCTCTAATGCAGGTAGTCCTCTGCATTGCAGGCGGATTCTTTATCAACTGAGCCACCAGGAAAGCCCATTATGATGGCGAAGAGCTGTAAACAAAGAGCCCCCAGACTTTCAGGTACACACACAGAAAGTCCCTTGTGCTTCTGTTGTGCCTCATTCCTTGAGAAATAACCAGATTCCTACAAGTGCCCCTCTTTCTAGGGCAAGAAGGTTGTGTGTAATGTAGGTGACATCATGGGCTTTCTCACTTTGTACCCTTGTTTGGTTAAAGATAGACTCTATAATGTCTATTTGCCATTCAGTTTATCAGGCAGGACTAGTCAGTTTATTTTAAAAATTATGAAAGCTAACTGAAAATGTTTGAGGGTTGTGTGCCAGATGTACTGAGGACTTTATAAACCTTGTCTCATTTGATCGTCACAACATGACATGAGGGAGGAGCTGTTATTACCCCCATGTCACTGGGAGGGAACTAACCTGAGCAGCTGGATGGCTTTCCCAGTTATATACTACAATTCTGGGAAAGAGCAGGAGGAGGACCAAGTTCTGTTTCAGTCCATAATCTGAGCTCTTAATACTTCTTCCTTTTCTCTAGCTTCACAGTTTTCTTTGATTCCTCTCCTAAGTGAACTTCCCATGGAACACTTAAACTCAGTGGGTGTTTATACACCTTTATGGGAACTGCTTACCCAGAGCAAACCAAACTCTAGGGGCTCTGGGCAATAACGCTATGGATGTCAACCAAAAATAGCTTACCTAGAAAGCTCATTTCTACCTAATTTATATACTGCGGGTGGTCTAGGAGGGCAGTTAGGAAATGAAAGGATGTTGAGTGAAGGCACAGACATTTCTCTCCTTGGGAAGGTGCTGTCCCACAACTGAGCATGGAAATAGTTGATCCAGGGAGGTGGGCTCAAGTGTGAAAGAGATGTTCCCCTAGCCCACCTAGGAGCTGTGGCTCTCAGCCTGGGATATGCCAAGATCCAGACGCCCTAAGCCCCAGTGTTGTGTGCAAAGCAAATCGGTGCTAATACATGGAGCCCAAAACAGAGCTCCCAGAGAAGCATTTGGCTTGGTGTTAGGAGAGAAAGACCAGCAATGCCCTTTACCCAACCCAAATTTTTCAACATGAAGGCAAGAGAAAAACCAACAATTACTCAAAATAACAGGTAAAAACCCATCTGATAAACCCTGCCACAATATTTTCTTCAAGTTTTATTTATTGAATATTCATACGAGTGGTTCTCAAATTTTATGATGTAAAATTACCTGTATGTGTGCTGAGTTGCTCAGTTGTATCAGAATCTTTGAGACCCTTTGGACTGTAGCCCATCAGACTCCTCTGTCTGGGATTTTTTTCAGGCAAGAATACTAGAGTGGGGTACCATTTCCTTCTCCAGGGGATCTTCCTGAGCCAGCGATTGAACCCACATCTTCTGTGTCTCCTGCATCACAGGCAGATTCTTTACCCGCTGAGCCAACACCTGGAGGGGGTGTGGTTATTAAAATGAATAGACCCAGATCCTTTTCCTGTAGAATTTTGATTCTGTGAGTTTAGGGTGAGTTCCTGGGCTCTGCATTTCAGACCACCCCCAGAGGAGAATCTCATGTCTCTCATCAGGGAAGTAAATTAAATTCTGAGAAAATAAGCCTGAAAATCAGGCAAGTGCTGCAAAAGCTGATGTTCTATGAGGTTATTTAGGATGAAGCTAATTAATAACAGTCTCTAGGAATGCTTGTCTTTGGAGAATTGGTGACGGCTGACAATGCCTTCAGCTACTGCCAGTAAGTTTCTCGCTCTTCAACAAGAAAAACTTGTTCTAGGGAAACTCTGAGACAGAACCAAGGGTGGGGTGAGGGACACAGAAGCCCTCCCCTGTGTGGGTGAGAGGGCACACACCTGTGTCCTGGCTGATCTTAGTTGGGCATAGATCTCCCAGACACACTCTGCAAGAGGCAGCTCAAAGGACCCCTTAGCTTCGAGAAGGATCATTCTCTGAGGGAGGGCTCATCGAATCTGAAGTCTCAAATAGCACATCATTCATTCGACAGTCACAGGGGCCTCTTCCGGATCCATGTTGTAGGTGTGGGCCTTGCACACACATTTCTCTCTTCCTGGAAGGCGACTTTCCCTCAGCTTTGCTTGGTTAATTTTCTGCTTCCAGACCTGGCTTCCCCCTAATGAGGCAGTTCCCCCATGATACGCCTTCCAGATATCATTAACCTGGGAACTAGGATGCCTTGATTCATGCCTGTCTCAGTTGTAAGCTCCATGAGGGCAGGGGCCAGGCTGTTTTATTGTTATTTTTTCATTATTTTTAGCTCTGAGTCACTTATAAAAATAATTTGTTGAAGTCCAGTTTTTGGAGTTATTGCTACATTTAGCAATGTACCAGTTCCACAGAGTAAGTTATTTTCCTGTTATAAATTCTACAGCCAGTTGTATTGGAGAGAATATTTTAAAAGCTTTTGATGATTTCTGTGAAGGTTTAGTTGATTGGTTTTAATTTTTTTAGGGAATTTTAAGGAATTTTAAGCATTTTAAGGAATATTGGATTGTTAAAAGCTAAGGATTATAGATGGTTTAGCCTTTCAAAGTATATATCAAATATTCAAGAAAGAGTAATTAATAACCAGTAACCACGACTGTGTGACTGAACTGAACTGAACCAAAACTTAGAGATTAGTACCCCAAATCTGACATTCATTCCTTTAAGTATGAAATTGCTGAAGAGGAATTCAGAGTAACTGAAATCACACGGAATGCAGGGATCTTAGACACTAATTGCTAGTCATATAAAATTAAGGTAATATGCCATTTGAAGGATTGGTGAAAGAATGTAAAAATGTTTAAAGAGGAATCCTAAATGATATTCAGAAAGATGGGGAAACTAAGTCAAGTGAAACAATCTCATCCTAGGTGTAATGCTGAAATTTAAAACTTTAATCGCTAGAAACAAAAGTCTGCCATGCCACCAAGCAATTGTAAGTGATAGTAAGAGTGAAAGTCACTCAGTCTTTGAGACCCCTTGGACTATACAGTCCATGGAATTCTCTAGGCCAGAATACTGGAGTGAGTAGCCTTTCCTTTCTTCAGGGGATCTTCTCCTAGGGATCAAACCCAGGTCTCTTGAATTGCAGGCAGATTCTTTACCAGCTGAGCCACAAGGGAAGCCCAAGAACACTGGAGTGGGTAGCCTATCCCTTCTCCAGGGAATTTTCCCAACCAGCCGGGGTCTCCTGCATTGCAGCTGGATTCTTTACTAACTGATCTATCAGGGAAGCCCCAGCAATTGTAAAAAGATTATTAATTGTGGTTATATTAGAAAAAAATAGACAATTATGGAAATTAGAAGTATGCAGGTCAATAAGCAACAGTTAGAACTGGACATGCAACAGCAGACTGGTTCCAGAACAAGAAAGGAGTATGTCAAGGTTGTATATTGTCAGCCTGCTTATTTAACTTATATACAGAGTACATCATGAGAAATGCTGGACTGGATGAAGCACAAGCTGGAATCAAGATTGCCAGGAGAAATATCAATAACCTCAAATATGCAGATGACACTACCTTTATGGCAGAAAGCAAAGAAGAACTAAAGAGCCTCTTGATGAAAGTGAAACAGAGTGAAAAAGTTGGCTTAAAACTCAACATTCAGAAAACTGAGTTCATGGCATCTGGCCCATCACTCCATGGCAAATAGATGGAGAAACAGTGGAAACAGTGGCAGACTTGATTTTGGGGGTTCCAAAATCACTGCAGAGGGTGACTGCAGCCATGAAATTAAAAGACGCTTGCTCCTTGGAAGAAAAGCTATGACTAACCTAGACAGCTTATTAAAAAGCAGAGACATTACTTTGCCAACAAAGGTCTGTCTAGTCAAAGCTTTGATTTTTCTAGTAGTCATGTATGGATGTGAGAGTTGGACTATAAAGAAAGCTGAGTGCTGAAGAATTGATGCTTTTGAACTGTGGTGTTAGAGAAGACTCTTGAGGGTCCCTTGGACAGCAAGGAGATCCAACCAGTCCATCCTAAAGGAAACCAATCCTGAATATTCATTGGAAGAACTGATGCTGAAACTGAACCTCCAATACTTTGGCCACCTGATGTGAAGAACTGACTCACTGGAAAAGACCCTGATGCTGGGAAAGATTGAAGACAGGAGGAGAAGGGGATGACAGAGGATGAAATAGTTGGATGGCATCACCGACTCAATGAACATGAGTTTGAGTAAACTTTGGGATGGATAGGGAGGCCTGGTGTGCTGCAGTCCATGGGATCACAAAGAGTTGAACACAACTGAGCAACTGAACTGAAGATTCAATTTTTATTTTCTTGAAAGGGAAAACTAAGATACTTTTACATGGTTGTAATGCATCAAAAATCTAAAATAAAAGGGCACATGTGTTCAAAGTTGCATAAATCAAGTCAAGAGGCTCATAAGGGACTGGCAAGATTAAATGAATGGCAGAAGCTTAAATTTGATATACATGTTACCATAAAACTGAAGTTTACAAAAAGGATTTAAACCTTGGTTAAAATTTCTAAGAAAATACTAAAATGGTAGGTAAAACTAGAAATGAGCTTAGAAATAATGAAGCAACAGCATCATATACTGAGGCCAATATTCATCTTAGGAAACTGACAAAAATAATCCTAGAAAGCTCAAGAGTTGACAGAACTGTAGATGAGTTAAAGAAATATGTGTAAGGCTAACTATTTCTTTAAAAAATAACTAAAATTTTGGGTAAAATATGACATTTTATGAATATAAAATTTGTCTACGAGAAGATTTAAGTATCCATAGGTTTTGATACATTATGGGTCTTCAAAATGCTGCTATAAAAAGCCAATAAAAACTGACCAACTCAGAGTATCCTATAAAAATTGTGTAAATTGTATAAATTGTTAAAAGAATCTTGTTTTGATCATTACATTTGGTAAATCTGACAAATTAGTGATTCAGTATTTGATCATTTGATGAATTAATTTTGCAGGATCAATTTTTGGCTTACTAATTAGTTTCTTTTTACAGTTTCTTTTATTTACCGTTTCCAAATTTCCAAGACCTGTTGCAGTGCTTGATATGCAGAAGGTGCTCAATAAACAGTGGGGTGAATAAATGAATGAAGGAACTGCTGGTGGAGGTTAGAGGGGGAATATAAAGACAAAGACCATCAGGGTTCTTGGTTTCAGGAAGCTTACCTTCTCTATAGAGTGGTAGTTCAACTCTTTTTCTGTTACTCTTTATATGACTACAGGGCGACTTCATCTTTGTGTCGTACTTGTTCTTGATTCATTGGAGCAGATTTACCCTACTGTTACACTTTATTTGATGTTTAAATGGAAATAGAATTTCATTCCACAGAGAGGTGAAGATCTTTTTTTTTTCTTTTGAATGTTTATTTTTTCTTCTGTCCCCTCAACTCCTCTCCTTGTCCATAATTAGAAGTGAAAGGAAATGAGGTAAAGGTAAACCCAGTCCAAACTTAACAGAGTTGACAGATGACTCTAGGCCATGCAGACAGAGAGCCTGGCCCCTCGAGCACAGCCAGAGTCATCCTAAGCTTGTGGGGAGTGCTGTACAGTAAGAGCCAGAGGCTTTTCCTGTGCAGTGAGTTGGAATTAAACATGCTAATTTGAGGTCTCTTTCAAGTATTCTGTTTAACTCCATTGGCCTTTAATTCCTTTATATTGCATCATTTAATGTAATGTTATTTATATATGAAGCATGTTATGCTTATTAACCAATGTGCAAAAATCCAAAGTACAGATTTTCTGTAATGGGCTAATTACAGGACTTTAAAGCCACCTACTGAGTTTTGCTGAGCCTCACAACAGGTTCACTGAACTGGATAAATTTATTCAAACGTGTGGAAATGAACCCCATTCTATGTGCAACGGTACTGGGAAAACACACAAATTATACCTCAATACCAGTTTAATGGGTCAAACAGTGAACCTGAATACTGAACTTATCTACTAGTGGGGAGGCCTATGGTAAGAAAGGGACATTCCCATTCAAGGGAGTTTCTCCCTGTTTGTAAACAGTGGTAGTAAAACAATAAGCCTGGCAATTAGGAGCCAGTTCTCCACACTCAGGAAACAGAGGTGGGTTGCCTTCCAGTGACCTTTGAAAATACACAACTTTCATAATCCAACCTGAGTGGAATGGAGTGACGAAAGCTCGGCAAACACATCTCAAGCACAGCCCTTTAATCTTTTCTGTGGAGAATGAGAGGCGCCTTTTCTTGTGTCATGGTTTAGGAAGAATTCAGCCCAGGGTGTTCAGAGTTAGACACACAAATAAGGTATAAATATGTGGTGGAATTAAACACTCCAGACCAGCTTTTTACCCCTGAGCTTGATCAAACCAACAGGGTAAGCTGATCATGTTAGTATTAATTCTTCATGAATCCATTCTTAAATGAATTCTTTTTTCATTTGAGAGTTTCAGAGGACTTTATACTCAAACTTCACAGCACCATAATTAGAATTATTATCCATTATAAGAACATAAAAATTGGCTGGGGTAGGGGTAGGAGAAGAAAACAGGTTAGACAGAGGTTTGAGAACCTTGTCGGGGACACAGTTGAAAGAAAAGACCTTGCTATGTTGCATTATGACCAATAGAAGTACTGTTTTCCAGTAGATAAGTAAACACACACACACATGTACTCTTATATGATCATTTGTATCCCTTGGCTGAAGATGGATGTTGCTTTTATTATTTACTAGATTCCAGTAGTAGATCTATTAATTTTGTCATGAAAGGGAAAAGGTCATTTCCAAGCCTGAAAGAGTTCCAGTCTTATCCTCAGGGCACCTTATTTACAACGTACAATCCACCCAGTGGCTGACAGTTGGGTGTTGATAATCTAATTCATGGCCATCTTTTAGGGAGATGCTGGTACATCAGCTCTCAAAGCAACGAGCCTGGGTTTTCAGAGCTCTCCCAAAGTGCCACGTATACCAATGAAAAGAGAGTTCTCCAGGAAATGAGGTGTGACGCAGGTCAGCTTTGCCAAGACTCTCGGACCAAGAAATAAGAATTTAAATATGAGATACTAAAATTTAACACATGACTGAAACAAAATATATGGTATACCAGTGAAAGCATTTGAGGTAATTAATCAATGCTGTGTTTGTACATATCATTAAATATATTATACTCAGTTTAGATTTGATTTCTATGCTCCTTTTATAAAGAGTTAAAAGAAAATACATTTGAATTCATGCTGATACCGAAAACATGCTCCTAGCTTCTAGTTTTTTTTGGATTTCAAATCATTTCCATTAACAAACAGCTATTTGCCCTCTAATAAAATATGTCATTATGCTTTATTCACATCGCACAAAAGAATCACTGAAAAATCGCCCCAATGATGGCCAATAATTACACATTTTGCTCCTGTGCTAGCGATGAAGAAATCTGTTCATTGGAGAAAGCAGGTGCTGGGGCATCAAGCTAATAGTCAATGTGAGCCGTGGTAATTAGCCACTGCGATTGCTAAAATTAACAATTAGCTAACATGCAATTCTCTTTTTGCAGGCTGCAGTTTACTTTGTATAATCCTTGCATGTTCTTAGTAATTATTCTGACAGCTTATTATTTTTATTTTTTCTGGTTTGAACACAGCTTTAACATTTGCATTGGGCAACCCAAATGTTCAACAGGCAGGGACGAAACAACTGCTTGACTAGGCATTTTTCTGAGGCCACATTTGGTGGTTTTCTTAACTTTTCCTGGTTGGGGAGGGGAGTGGTTAGGGGTGAGAGCTCTGATTCTTTCACAGCTATTGTCTTCTCCCCTCCGGCCTTCCTCCAGGGCAGCACACGCGGCATCCCCGAAGCTTTTAGAGGGAAAACTACCCAGTCAGCGGCAATTTAGACTTGAGGGAATGACTCCAGGGATGAAGTGCCACAGTCAAGCTAGTCAGAACATCTTCTTTTAATTCTTCTTCCCTGGAGTGTGTCTTTGGTTAATACATTCGCTGCCCCCCACATGATACCCTCCATCTCCTCTTTTTGAGGGAGAAAATGTAGCATCCTGTGTGGATTGTTCTTGTTGGGGGCTATCAGTTTAGTTGCTCAGTCATGTCTGATTATGTGCGACCCCATGGACTGCAGCACTCCAGGCCTCGCTGTCCATTACCAATTCCCAGAGCTTGCTGAAACTCATGTCCATTAAGTCGGTGATGCCATCCCACCATCGCATCCTCTGTCGTCCCCCTTTTCCTCCTGCCTTCAATCTTTCCCAGCATCAGGGTCTTTTCCAATGAGTCAGTTCTTCTCATCAGGTGGCCAAAGTAGTGGTTTCAGCTTCAGCATCAGTCCTGCCAGTGAATATTCAGGACTGACTTTCTTTAGGATTGACTGGTTTGATCTCCTGTTTGGGGGCTATACACTGAGATAGTATTGCTGGAGCCTTCCAGTGGAATACGTCTGATGAAGCCTCAGCCTGCATGTGAAAGGAAAAAGAAAAATTAAACAGCAAGGGAGTAATTTGTTTCCAGAAGACCTCTGGGAGGTGAGATGTGATGAAAGCTCTTGTAGCATTTAAGTAAGATAAACCGTGGCAACAACTTCAGTGAACTACTCTTCCAGACTGTGTTTGTTTCTTATTGTTGTTGAGTTGATAAGTCATGTCTAACTCTTTGCAACCCCATGGACTGCAGCACGCCAGCCTCCCCTGTCCTGCAGTATCTCCCTGAATTTGCTCAAACCCCTGTCTATTGAGTCAGTGATGCCATCCCACCATCTCATCCTCTGTTGCTCCCTTCTCTTACCCCACATCAGGGTCTTTTCCAGTGAGTTGGCTCTTCTCATCAGAGGTCTGGAAGGGGTCACACTGGGCTAGAATCAAGGTGTCACCAGGGCTGCGTTCCTTTCCTCGCCTTTTCCAACTTCTAGAGTCTACCCACACTCCTTGGGTTGTGTCTCTTCAGAGCCACATTTTCTCTCACTGTTCTTCCGTAAGTCACGTTTCCTTCCGACTACAAGTGGGAAAGAATCTCTAGTTTTAAGGATCTATGTTATTACACTGGGCCCACCTAGATGATCCAAGATCATCTCCTCATCACAAATCCGTAACTCAGTCGTATCTGCAGTGTTTCTTTTTCCGTGTAAGGTAACCCATCCACAGGGTCAGGGGACATCTTTGGCGGGGGGGCATTATTCTGCCTGTCACACAAACCCATGCAAAATATACACACGGTAGGTAAGTTTCTATTTCTCTACCGCTGTGAGTCATTGCACGTTTAATGTCAGGGAACTGGATTATTGAGGAGTGGTGGGCGTTGGAGGCTGGGGCAGTGGATTTCTATGGCTTCCATAGAAAATAACTCTGTATGGCCCTTCTGTGCCAGATGTCTTAACTAACACAGAGCCAGCATAGGCCAGGCTTTGTCCTGTCCCTCCCTCCTAGGCTCCTGAGTTTGGAGGGCCTTTTCAGCCTCTTGATAAGAGGGCTGCCTCTTAGAGCACGGACACGGCCAGGCTAAGAGCTATCATCATGTGTTCTGTGCTTTATTATGGTGTTGGGCTGTAACACGCTGCTTTACTGTGTGAATGAGTGACATGGATTGCTGTCCACAGAAACTCTGAATAATAGGAAGAAACACCACCCGCTGTAGCCCTGACTTCTAAAATGCAGGGATGGGAGAGGCAAAGCTCTGGTGGAAGTTCAGGCCATCCACGATGGCTGTTCTCTTGCTCTCTGTGCATCCCTGCTTTGCCCAGAACCTGCTTCACCTACACCCTACTCACCTGACTGACCCTTACCTATTTGACCCTGCCTCAGCTGGTGATTATCCTAGCTTTAGCTCAGAATTCTCCAATGCTTATCAAAGAGTTGGTGAGGGGCGTGCAGCTTGCTGGTTTCCACGGTAACCGATGTGCCAATCTGATATCAATTTCCCCAACTGGTAACCTCCCCATGCTGCGAGGAGCGCCACCATGTTCTGCCCGTAGCCTGGCCACCAGCAGCACATGGGGGTGGTGAGGTGTTGCTTCAGGACCTGCTTCTGACAGGTAAGCTCCCCTAAGTTTTAAACCACCGGTATCTCAGTCACTGGTTGCCAAGCTTGTTCTTTGGTCTTGGAGCTGGGCAAGGACAGGCCTGATAGACCTGCAGGGTGCAGCCCAACAGGCAGATTCCTGGGAAGTGCTGAGACCCCATCTGTGTAGGGTATGAGTCGATTGTTGGGGCTCAGAAGGGCTTCTGCAGACAAGGGGATAAGCCTGGGGAATCAGACCTTGGGGCTGGCTGTGGGCTGCAGAGGCTGAGGAGGGCCGGAGGAGAGGTCAGGGAGGTGAGCAGTGGCTGAGGCTGGGGCCAGACTTGGCGGTGGTGAAACATAGCAACGTGTTGTTTGTTTAAATGGGAGGAAACTGGAATGAGCAGAGTCTGCCCAGAAGAGTGAAGCAGGCAGGAGTCAAACATCCAGAGAACAACCTGCTACTGAGTTGAACTGAGGTGAGACCTCACCCAGTCCCAGATGTTCCTGGTCAGGCAGCAAAAGAGGTGGGGGTGCTGAGATGTGCCTTGGCTTAAGAAAATCTCCTCTCCAAAACAGAAAGGCGTTGGATTTTTGCTCTACAAGATAATTCATCAAATTGGTTGTTGGTATAGTGAGCTCCTCTGGTATACCTGAAACAAAATTCTAACCACAGAAATTGTACTGCCCACTCCCCAAAACATATCTGTTGTATAAAGCAAGCCTCACACAAAAGCTAAGATTCTTGAAAATTTCCAGGGGCAATTTGGATGCAGAGCTTAAGAATGTTTTGCTAAAGATTTAAGGGTTTGCCTCAACTTGAGAGACTGGCCAAGATATAGAGATGATGTTTTCAGGGGTGTAGCAAGGTCATAAGAATGGTAGCAATAAAGTCGGGGAATGTGTTTAAGGAAATATGATTTTTAATAAGGAGGCATCTCCCCAGCGGACTGTCCTTTTTCACACAAGAACAATTGTAGCTTCCATAGAGGAGCTACACTGGCTTAGAGCAGGTGTACCATCTTCATTCTCCATGACCCCCACTGTTTTTTCACTGCTGGCTTCTTAACAGTATTTAGGTTATTATTATTATTGATTTACAGATGCCAAGCCACACTGTGTTGGAACATAGTTTTAAATTCCTAGAGGCAGGCCCAGTAGACTTGGGAATAGTACCTAGACTTCCTGGAATTGTACTCTGAAGCTGGTGTCTTTGGGCTGTGTGTGCACAGTATTGGGGTGAGTGGAGAGCAGAAGGTGGTAGGGTAGGCAGGGAGGGATATGGCAAGGTAGAGGCTGGTATTTGGAAAACAGTCATATATGCTTCTCAAGGGGTGAGGGCCCGTGCAACCCTGGGACTTGGGCATCACAGAAGATTCTTAAAGACGGGCTTCAGTGAATAAAAATTATTGAACCAGATGCTACCTGGTGGTGAGGGATAGCTGAGGAAAGGGAAATTGTTAAGAGTCAGTGTGTTGCTGTTTAGTCACTAAGTTGTGTGTGTCCAATTCTTTGTGACCCACCCTGGACGGCAGCAAGCCAAGCTCCTCCCACTAACTCCCAGAGTTTGCTCAAATTCATGTCCACTAAGTCGGTGGTGCTGTCTAACCATCTCATCCTCTGCTACCTGCTTCTTCTTTTTATTTTTTTGCCTTCAGTCTTTCCCAGCATCAGGGTCTTCTCCAATGAGTTGGCTCTTCACATCAGGTCACCGAAGTATTGGAGTTTCAGCTTCAGCATCAGTCCTTCCAATGACTATTCAGGGATGATTAAAGAAAATGGAAGAACAGGGAGCTAAGTAGCTAGGAAAGAGACTACTCTCCTCAGTTTAGATAGTTTTTGTAAATGAGGTAAGCAGTCAAGTTTATTTTTGGTAAAGTTACTTATGTGCCTATCTGTCAAGTGCAGCACAGGACAGAAATCATAGTTCCTCAAGTTCTCCAGCATAAGAAACTTTAGATCAGCCTAGAGCACTTCACTGGGGAGTGCCATGCCTCACAGATTCTAACCAGAACCACTCCACTTTTGCCCACCACCTGCACGCGGCTCTGCCATCATCCTTCAGCCTCGTTCTCTCACACTCTACCCCCGGGATGTAGTTCACTATTACATGGAGTGGCAGTGGAAGTTGGGTAGGTCACCTTAGGGAATGATGCAGTAGAAATGTATTATGAGTCCATTCAGATCAATGGTATCCACTTCAGGACAAAATGTCAAGTAGAAAGAAGAATAGCATGGAAGAGGATGTAGGGGTGTGGTGTGTCTATTTTCTAGGGACCCTCAGAAAATGTTTGCTCTTGGTTCTTTTTCATTTGGTGGTGTTCCCAGTGTTTATCGGCACTTAGCTTCCTCCTCTTTCATTCAGTATGTAGTTTGGTAAGTTTGCATTTGCCCCTTGTTTCAAGCCAGGGTGACAGAACAATGTTTTGTCTATGGGTTCCATTTTTCCAATGCACTCTCTTTCCTTCCTCCCAATTACTGATCTCAGATCAAGAAAGCCAGCATTTTGTCATATCCTTAGTAATGTTCTGCACATCTTGAGGTTACCTGGGTATGGAGGTCACTGGGTTCTTATCAGATCCATGGCTTATCAGTCTGTGACTAGTGGGCTGCTGCTTATAGACTGCCCAAATCCTGAAGATAGGTTGACTTCACAATAAAGCCATATGAGAGAGGCGACATCACTGCAAAACTTTACCACTATGGAAAGAGGAGATACCACTTATATTAGAGCAAGGAAAAAGAACCTAGCATCAAAACTTTAGGCTTGGATTCACTAGGTCCATATGTCCTAATCCTAATTTAGGTACTATCTGGGCAGTGTTGATCGCAGGCTAAACATTACAATAGCTCACTGAGATGCAGAGTTCTGTCATACAATAAAATACTATTGATTTTATGTCTCTCAATAAAACATTAAGCAGTCCAGTATTTTATTGAGACTTCTAAATGTGGAAATCTAATTTTAAATCTTACCCATTAAATGTCTCTACACTAGTGTTTTGGATGATCTAACGAGTGGCACCATTTATAGGCCATAAGGTTATAATCTGAATTTGTGAACTGTAAAGAAAGTACCAGTATGCTGACTAACTAATGAGCTTTTTAATGATGGGAAATAGATAAAGCTTAAAATGCGGAATGCTTATCAAGGACCTCAGACAATAGCAAAGTGGAGCAATTTAGAAGTACTTACCAGTGCTACTGCTGTGACAGTGAGAAGTGAACTATTTTCTTTCATTTTAAAGCACTGCTTTTCATACATGGGAGTAATTTCTATATTTTCTTAACTAAAATTAAATGTCCTAATATAATCCCCTTTTCAATAGAGTTCAAAATATAAATAACCTATTGATGACACTTGTGATAAAGTGAAAGAAAATGCCTTTAAAAGCAGGGAAGTATCTGCGTGTCAGCATGGGATGATGGTTGAGACTTCACTCAGGGAAGCTCTTCCTTGGAGCAGCTTTAAACACAGGCATGCTGCCTGGCGAGGATGGCGGGCCCTGGTTGGGCTGAGCCAGCATCACCACCACAGGTGATTTATAGCAACTGTGGATTTCCACAGAGAGTGTCTGAGGTTTGCCTGTGACTGCCTTTGCCCTTGTGTCCTGCAGCATAAAAGGAATTCATATAGTAACACATTCTTTTACAGAGGCTCTATCTCAGGACTGCAGAACATGGCACCCGGACATCTCTGGGATATGGGATCAGCCTAGGAAAGGTGAACCATTTCAGAGCACCCGGTTCCACAGGCTCCTCTTGGAGTCTGAATGTGCACCCTCCTTGATTTAAAAACTCCAAGTCCAGGGACTTCCCTGATGGTCCAGTGGCTAAGACTCCTGGTTCCCAAGGCAGGGGTACCAGTTCGATCCCTGGTCAGGGAACTAGATTCCACATGCCACATTAGGAAACTTAGACCCAGCGCAGCCAAATAAATAAAAACCAAAAAATCATAAGATGGACCCACCAATTAAAAGAAGGTCTAAATTCCCATGTTGTTGTTTAGTCACTAAGTCTTACAAAACTCCATGGACTATAGCCCGCCAGGCTCCTCTGTCCATGGAATTCTCCAGGCAAGCCTACTGGAGCGGGTGGTCTGACTTTCCTTCTCCAGGGCATCTTCCCAACCCAGGAAAGGGACCTGTGTCTCCTGTATTGCAGGTGGATCCTTGACCTCTGAGTCACAGGGGAAGCCCCCAGAATTCCCATGACCAGAGAGTAAAGGAAAGTCTGGGTTATGCTGTCGTGATGGGACTCTGTGTTTCTGCTGCCATTGCTGTTGTTAATAAGGAACTAGACTGAGCCTGTCTTTTCCTTCTCAGGAAGTGTGATTTCTAGCTGGTTCATTTGACTGCTCTCTATTGGACAATGGAAAGGCCCCCAGAGAGTGGGGCTTTCATGGTATTTGACACATGACACAAGCCCACTGGCCCTGACAGTGTCAATCCTCTATAGGAAACAGAAGTGGAAGGAGCAGTGAGGTAGCAAATCCCAGGGTATTAACTGCTAGAGGTGGTGGGGTCTGGTGGCAAGCATGAGGTCTCTAGTGTGTCAGCCCTGAGTTTGAATCCCAGATCTACAGCTGCCTACAAGTTGCTTGATCTCCAAGAGCCTTGGTTCCTCTATGTCTTATGAGTATGAAGACCAAGCCCAAGCCATGTTGGTTTTGTTTGTCGATTTCAAAAGATAAGACAGGAAGATGTCATTGAGTAAGGTCCTGCCAGAAGCCACCTGGCCCTGGATTCTCAGCCAGGATAACTCTGCACTGCCTCCTGTTTCATCCTCACTCTTTCTCCTCACTTCTTAACTTCTTCTATTAGCTTTTTAATTTTTTTGCCAATTATCTTTTGGCCATGCCATGCGACTTGTAGGATCTTCATTCTCTGACCAGGGCTTGAAAGTGCCCAGTCCTAACCACTGAACTGCCAGAGAATTTCCTCTTTCAATCCTGAAAATCCTCTTTGATTTGAAAACAAGTCACCCAAAACTTGCCAGTGTTTATTTCAAGATTTTTGACCAGTAAAATGAAAGTTCTCTCCCGTCACTCAATTATCATCTACACTTGGATTTACTTGCCTTGTTGTTATTCAGTCACTAACTCATGTCTGACTCTTTGTGACTCCATGAATTACAGCACTGCAGGCTTCCCTGTCCTTCACTATCTCTTGGAGTTTGCTCAGACTCATGTCCATTGAGTCAATGATGCCATCTAGCCATCTCATCTTCTGTCACCCCCTTCTCCTTTTCCTCTTAGTCTTTCCCAGCATCGATGGCCAAAGTATTGGAGCTTCAGCATCAGTCCTTCTAATGAATATTCAGGGTTGATTTCCTTTATGACTGACTGGTTTGATCTCCTTGCAGTCCAAGGGACTCTCAAGAGTCTTCTCCAGCACCACAGTTCAAAAGCATCAATTCTTCAGCACTCAGCTTTCTTTATGGTCCAACTCTCACATCCATACATGACTACTGGAGAAACCATAGCTTTGACTATACAAAACTTTGTTGGCAAAGTGATGTCTCTGCTTTTAAATATGCTGTCTAGGTTTGTCATAGCTTTTTCTTCCAAGGAGCCAGCGTCTTTTAATTTCATGGCTGCAGTTACCATCCACAGTGATTTTGGAGCCCAAGAAAATAAAATCAGTCACTGTTTACATTTTTCCTTACTTGCCTTAGACAAAACCTTAATTCAGGATTCCCAGCTAAAACACAAAACAATCAGCTACATCTGAATTTCAGATAAGCAAGAAATAAATTTGCAGTCTAAGTATGTTCTGCATAATATTGGTATTTTTATTTGTTAAATCTGTCAACCCTAGTTAACTCAATGTGCGCTAAGTTCTCCATGATAATATCTTGACTTTGTTACTTTCACATCTTACCAGTCCCCAGATTGTATTTCTTGAATTGTATCTTATAAATGTGCATGTCTATAATCAGACTCATATAATGCAGAGAGGCACCATTTGCGTGCTTATTCTGCTTTGATTTTGCCGGCTCTTCTCTTTCCGTGTGTCTCTGCTGTATGGCCTAGACATGAGTTTTGTAGGAGGAGGGTAAAGGGGTGGATTCAAAATCAAGGAAGACATGGAGGGCATCTATACTCCATGAAATTCCATATAGTCATACATATGGTGGGGTCAGATCCTAGCACCACAAATTGGGCCCATTTTTCCTCTTTTTCCTGTTCCCACAGCTACAAGGGCAGGCTGCTGGACACCTAATGGAGCGTTAAAAGAGGCCATTCCTGCAGGAGGCAGGGCTCCTGTGGGATTGTGGATAGAATACAGAAGTCTGTTAATTTGGATGGGAAAAAATGAATCTTTATTACCTCTTTCAATTATAGATACAAGCAACAAAAGTAATGACTATCAGCACCTGTGATTGTGTCACCAATGGAAATCACAGGATTTAAAAAATAATACACTAAAGTTATTATCGATATTCAAAACTTCAGTACTCATTATGACGAAAAAATTACAGGAGTTGCTACTGTTGTGCATAGACTTTATTATTAATATTTAAAGCAGTAAGTTCATTAACATTAAATCATTGTAGAATTGCTTGTATACAAATTTGCTTTTTAAATCTTTTGAGAACTTTATTTCAGTATAATAGATTTTCTTTGTAATCCTGAGTGTTTTATCTTATGCATGTAAAAGCATTCTGAGAAGAGATCCACAGGCTTCATCAGATTGCCAGAGGATTCTATGGCACACACAAATGAAAAAGTTATGAATTTGGACTAAAGGAAGAGCTGAGCTCATGCAGATATAATTGACTTTCCCAAATCATTGGTCTCCAGAGCAAAATAGGCAGAACTCACCTCACTTTGTCTTCTCAATGCCTGCTTCCGACTGAAGACTGGCTTGTTATGAATTCCAAGTTGCTTTTAATATTCCTCTTAACCTGAATGTTGGTTAGTTAGAATTGTTTCAAGGAAGTGTGATTTCTGGAGAAGTATGAAGTCTTTAGGAAGACCCAGGGGAGTATAAATGGTAAAAGAAAAACAGTTAAGAGCAGAGCCCAAGTTTGCCTTCACTTCTTGGCTCCATTTTCAAACCCTTTGTAATTAGGATCACTATAAAAGCCAATAGGGCACAAAAACTATATTACATAAAAGTGTTGTTGTTTAGTCGCTAAGTCATGTCCCACGGACTGTAGCCCACCAGTCTCCTCTGTCCATGGGATTCTCCAGGCAAGAATACTGGAGCGGGTTGCCATTTCCTTCTTCACCATAAAAATACTAAGTGTATAAATACGTTGGGTCAGATAGCAAAATTGTGTTTATTTGATATGTTAGATGCAATCCCTGGGCATTTGCTCCTGTGAATGCTGCTCCCCTCTCCCACCTTGTTGGTGAGCTTGGGAGCTCAGGAAAAGATGGGCTCTGGTTTAGGAAGGAGGTAACTAGTGCGGAGAAAAGGGAACCTTTTACTGCCCACACTCCTTTGTTATTTGTGAGCTTCCAAGGGCTCTGGGAAGGTCGTGAGGAGGCAAGGGGCCTAGAGATGGGGGATTGCATGCTAGAAAACAGGTGCCTTGCTGGGTGGGAAGTGGGGGTGTCTGATCCTGGCTTGGAGGGGCTGTGGTGGTGGGGCCGGGGAGAGGGGGAACTTGAATGAATGAATGCCTGAGGGTTGAACTGGGAGAATAAAGCCACGAAGGGACCGGTCTCATTAAAGAATCCATTTCCCATTTTCAGCAGTTTGCTACATTAACAAGCTGAGCCGTGAAAGGATTAGATCCGCTAAGTGAGAGCCTGCTCTGTGCACCATTGCTAAACACATTTCAGAAAGCAGTGGATTCGCCTTAAATGAGTATCTGCTGGAGGAGCAAAGCCCTAGGAAAACAAAGGGGCACGCCAGGGTAAGCTAATAATTCCCGCTGTGCTTTAAGGGCAATGAAATGACTGCAGCCCTGAGAACTTCTTCTCCCTCCCCTGCAGTTGGTATAAACATAAGAGCCATTTTGATGATCATATCGACACCTCGGCAGCAAGTGCTTTCCAGGTGCCAACAAAATGTCACTCTGCAAAGGGTTAAATGAACCCAAAGACCTCAGCCTCAAATATTCTCCTCCTGTGCCCATTTAGTGAGCCCACCTATTAGAGAAAACAATGGGCATAGATTCATATCCTGTCTCCAAATAATCAAATGATACAAGAACAAATCTACCACCAGCTGCTTCGTCCCCTGCTCTGCTTTGACTGGGAGGGGAAAGCCAAGTTGCCAGGCGGGTCTAGCCTGACTCAGGCCCTAACTTGTGAGTCCCGCTATTCTAACCCTTTCTCTTGATCTGCTTTTCAGCCTGTCTCGGAGCACACAGCTCAGAGCAGCAGGGAAGTCGCTTAGCAAAGGGCCACCCACTTGCCTATTATTCCTCTCTCGCCTGTGACATGACACAAGAACAAAGTAGACATTAACCGCTACATTAAACCCAGAAAGAAAGTAATCAGTAACCTGTTATTCCCTTAATAAAGGGAAACACATGCAGTGTGAAATCCAGAAGACTAATCAATAGCCGCAGACAATGCAATGTGCCAAACAAATTGCAAATCAATTAGAATCCTTGTTTTCTTTGAAATGGTTCACTATATCTAAAGCAATTACTCCTTCATTAGACCTAATTTAACAGCATGACTGCCCTGGCTACAACTGGCAGCGTCTGGCTATCAAATGGAAGAATGGCAGCTTATTTCTGTCTGTCTAGCACCAATCAAAAAAAATTTTTTGAATTCCTTTATATGAGAGAAACTTTTAATGAATGGGTGGATATTTGTCTTAATCAAAATATCAGTACCGAAATGACGATACCTTCCTCCAAGGAAAATTAAAAGAGAAAAGACCCACAAGAATAACTGAATAAGAATCTGTGATTTAAAAATGTTTTTCTTCTTTTTCTACTAAGCCTCATGTAAAGATGACATTTAAGTAGATAAAGTCTTTTTAGCTTTTCAACCTAACACATCTCTTGATACCAGTTTGAGGACATTTGAAAAGAGAAGCCTCCTGAAACCTTCCAGAATTCGAAATACTCTTGTAAAATGATCACTCAAAAAGTTCTGGTTCACTTTATTTATAAAGCTGTTTAAAAAATAGCTTTATCGCGATATGATTTACATATGATAAAATTCACCCACTTACAATGTACATTTGATGAATTCTGACACATGTGTAGTCATATAACCACCGCCTCAATCAAGATATACATTTCTATCACCCCAATAAGTTCCCATGTCCCCTTTAGCAGAAGGTTCCTGCCCTTCATCCCTGGCCCCAGGGATGCTTTCTGTCAGCCCATTTCACTTTTAGGAACAGTTTCCCATCCTGTGGAGGGTATGGGACTAGCAAAATAATTGAAATAAGGTTTTTCTGCTATTACAGGGGGAAATCATTTTATATGACCCAAGTAACAATCTCTCGGAACTGAAGAATAAGATGACAACTTTTGGGAAAGTAGATGCGCTTAAGGAGATCAAACCATTTCAGAAGCTGAGGTGAAAATTCCTAAATGAACTGAAAAAATCTTAATAGTCCCAACTCATTATTAAATCATTAGACCTCAGAGGCTGATGCTTCCTTCTCTTTGAAAACAGTCACAGCTCCAAGAATTATCTTTTAATTTTCTGTTTCTGAACCTTTTTCCAGCTATAACATCAATCCATTTTGATTATATGAAATCCCAATCTTAAAGAATTACAAAAAGTAGGGAGGAAGGTCCTTGTGGTTCCATTCTTCCTAATAATTTTCAAAAGGCTGTTCTTTATAGCATTGTGGTAATAGCAAAACTTGGAAGCTGTGGGAGTTTGAGCCTTAAATTAAATCGCACGTGCTCCTGCTTCCCTTCCTCCTTCCTTTGCTTCCTTCATAACAGCTTTCTCTACCGCCTCCCCTCCTCCTAACCCTTCCTCTTCACCTCACATCAAATGGCTTTTCATTCTCTGCATCCTTTGCCTTTCTTCTTTTACTTTTTTTTTTTTTTTCTTCAGAGTTCAGGCAGGAAAATTCTTGCCCTGAGAGCACCCATGTCTTTTGCAAGCCACCCAACCCATTTCCCATCTCCAGCTCCTCAAAAGAAAATAGTCTGTCAAAGCCTTCACATTCGGAACGTCAGTCTGTGCTCCCCCCACAGCACACCCCATCTTGCCCCCTTTAACCTTTCACTATTAACACTGTCACTCAGTCAGATTATTTTTTGTTTCTATTGGATAGACTAACACTCATAATTTACCCTAGTCAATCAATCAATTAATCAACGAGCATTCACTGAAGGCCCGCTTCCCAGCAAAACCCGATTGGCTGGTTCGGGGGAGTGGATGGATTTGTAACTCTCCTGAGAAAGCATTTGTGATGGTGGGGGATGGGTTGAGGAAGTTATGAAGTTGAATCACAGTCTAAAGGTGACTTCTTTGGCGCGCAGGCCAAGCAAAAGCTGAGGCGAAAGTAAGCAAGAAAGAGGACATTTCAACACTCCGCACAGACCTTAGAGTAGAAAAGGCTTTGTCATGGGCGCTGCAGCGACTCCAACCCCAGGGCCTGGCTGAAAATGGAGAGGCCTCAGGGAGGAAGGTGCTATAACTATCCGAAGAGTATTTTCAATTATTTAGATTAAGTTTTCCTTAAGCCAGGGCTGCTCACGCTCTCCAACTTTGCAACTCTTCACATGCAGCACCACCACCCTAACTGCAGCCCCCCACCCCACTCCAACCTTCCCACCTGTCCCACCCCCTGCCTGAGTTCTGCCAAAGCTTCGAGACAATTGTCAGCTGACCAGCAGATGAACACTTAGGCCAGGCCCAGGGGGTTTCAGTTGGTGGTAGTTAAGGAAGAGATAAGGGTTGGTCTCTGACCAGCAAGTTCGTGCGTGTGTGCTGAGTTGCTTCAGTCATATTCAGCTCTTTGTGACCCTGTGGACTGTAGCCCACAAGGCTCCTCCATCCATGGGATTCTCCAGGCAAGAGTACTGGAGTGGGTTGCCATGCTCGCCTCCAGGGGATCTTCTGACCCAGGGATCGAACCTGAGTCTCTTAAGTCTCCTGCACTGGCAGGTGGGTTCTTTACCACTAGTGCCACCTGGGAAGCCAAACAAGATGGTGGCCACACATAATGATATACTGAATACATCAATATCAGTGCCATGCATCAATATGAGCTCTTCTAAGCAGAGAAGTGGCAACTTTTAGCCTTTGTGAGGCAAAGAGACAAGGCTCTTTTGGGTTTTCAGTTTCCTAAGACAGATACAAATAGATTATAAAAGTTCCTGCTAGAGAGTCTTCACAGAAAACCTCTCACTCATACTTGTTTATCCTGCCATATTCCCTGGTTAAGTCACTGCTGGCAATTTTTGAATTGATAACAGTTATTTAAATACTCTTTTGCAAACCAGTGTCCAACCAAAATGAAGTACCTGATGGCTCTGTTTCATAGGCTTTACATCATTCCTGCCCATGGCGTGGAGACTGATTCTTGCCAGGGCACAGATAAAAGCCATAACGGAATGGTGACGGAACAAGTGAAGCCCGTCCTTCAAAGCAAGTACGGCTCTTTGTTTGTTCTGCTATAGAAAGAGTGAATAGACGGGTCTTTGCAAACTTTCAGGGTACCAACTTTTTATCTCCTTCTCCCACTCTGGGGAATAATCATTTCATTGAATCTTTTTCCTTGAATCTTTTATTGACCATTAATAGGATAATTTTATCCACCATGGATGAATGTTAAATAATAGAGTTTATTTTATTTTATATAAATGCAAACCTCCTCTTTACCCGCCTCTGGTGACTCGGCGTCTTGTACCAGCATGGTATCATTCAGCTTCAGTTGCTATAGCATTTTCAAGAACCTCTCTGTTCTTGTCATAAATTATCTTTAAGTGAAAAAAGCTCAAAGGAGGTCTGCAGCAAACTGTATCAAATAATGAATTTGTAAGCGGTGGAAGAAAACACTTATCTTACTCATGCTCTTCTCCCATCGATTGTTCAGTGACCCTTCTTTGGGATACTGATGAGCATAACCCTGAAAAATGTTTGTGTTGTCTTTCTTTAACTGGCAGCCTGCGGGCTGCATGATCTAATAAATATTGGCAGGGCCAAATGAAATAATATAGAAGAGCTTCTCTTCTTTAAAGTCCACAGACCAAGAGACTCTTGTCACTTGTTAATATCTCCATCAAACACTGAAGTGTTAACATATGTGATACGACCACGCAATCAAGTAAGGACCGATTTGTTGACTAATTAAACCAACACAACAAGCTCTTTAGCACCTACAAGTGACAAGTTTAGAGCAGGCAAGTGGAAACTCTCAATTGAGCCCCCTTTTATGAGACTATCATGCCAAATTCAATTCTGACTGAGTAGTATTTGAATGTACTTGACTTCCACCATGTGCTGACATGCTTACAATAATTCATCATGGGTGACAATAGCCCAATATTAGAGATTTATGATATATACAAAACAGTTACAAATGGAATATAGCCCTAACATGGGTCTGCTTTCCTTACCCACTGCCTATTGATATTATAATTAATGGTCAATTACTTAGGGAAAAGAAAACAGAAAATAGTCATTACTGGTTTCAGTCATCATCAGATTTTTGGAGGGGAGGGAGTGAATTCTGGAGGTAAATGAAACCATTTTCACAGTGATTGCTTCAAAATAATAAATGGACATGGATGCTTGCTGTTCTTGGCTCATTTTAGCAACGAGAACGCGCTGACAATACAGTTTTAAAGAAACCTGAGTCTAAATGAAGCCTGAGAAACAGAAAAGCATCCTAAGGTGTATTTTTGTGCGAGTAGATAACACATACATGTTACATCTGTGTACGTATATGCACCCTCCCCCCACCTAGCACCCAGAGGCTTTATATTCAGTTTTCTTGTTTGTAAATTGAAGCAGTCCCACTAATTTATTTCTAATATCATTCTGAGCCCTAAAATTTCTTGGCCTCTGATTGATCTGTCTGTCTGCAGGGTAGGGAAAGGAGAGGCAGCGCACTTCCGGTTGGTTTTGGCCCTCTTCCTCTCTCCGTCCTCCGTATGCTCACTTTTTTGTCCTTTACGTGCATGTATCCAAATTTTCTGTACCCAGCCCAGGCTTCTGATCGACCCTGTCCTTGCCACCTGGTCAGTTCTACTTGTGGATAATCAAGACTTGAAAGTATAACACATACACCTACAGATATGAATCATGTTTTCCACCCCTTTTATGCCTATAGACGTATTAGTACATAAGCCACGGTAGTAGTAGGCCCCTAGGGCTGTTGCGTCAACAGGGAAAACCACGGGTAAGGATGCCTTAATCTAGAACTGTAACTTGGAACCAACTACAGGTCCTAAGGGCCCAGGTTCTATGCCTCCCAGAGCTGCAGATCAGTAACCTGTATCCCAGATGTTAAATGTCTTCTCGTGTCCCAGATCCCTGACTGAGAACAAGAATCAGCATCTGGTAACATACCAAATAGGTTCTCATCAAACTTTGAAGTTAACCTCCAGATAGTAAGTGGCCACATCTTGCCCATCAAAATGGCTGTCTGATAATTCCCTCACCTTGTGATGAAATGACTAGTACTGTGCTGCCTCCTGTCTCCCATCCCCCTTAAAGACACAATCTTATTTTTCCCTTAATCTCTGGCTGGATTTTGTTCATTTTGAGTAGACAGCATAGTCACATAGCTCAAAAATAAATATTAAATAAAAGTGTATTCCTTGAAAAAACTTGATCATCACTTCATCTCTGTCCACCCTGTTCCCCATCTCCCATTTTGATCAATTCTTTGATTAGTTTCTTATAGTTTCTTTACAGAAATGTAAACAAATGTATGTCTAATTTTTTTTTTTCCTCCTTTCTTAACCAAAATGAAGGCTAGGAAGTCCCACAACCCACCATCTGAAAGCTGGAGAAGGAAAAAGGCTGGTGGTTTAACTCAGTTGGAGGCTAAAGACCTGAGAAGCAGGGTGCTGCTGTTACAAGTGCCAGTCTGAACGCCTCAGAATCAGGAGCACTGATGTGTAACATCTGAGAGCAGGAAAAGGCAGTTGTTCCAGCTCACTAAAGGAGAGAGGATTTGTCTTTCCATTCTACTTGGGTTCCCAATGAATTGGATGACGCCTACCTGCATTGGTAAGAGAGATCTTCTTTACTTAAACATCTTCACAGATACACTCAGAACTAGTGTTTTACCAATAATCTGGGCATTTCTTAGCCCAGGCAAGCTGACACATACAACTTGCTATCAAGGAGATACTGTAACTTCTTGATGCCTATATTCCCAAACTGGGATACATTTATCACCAGTCTTCAAGGACATTACATAAAGATATTTATTTTAATGGCTGTAACTTTATTTTGCATCAGAAAAGTTAGTGATCAATATATTAAACATGAATATTGTTTCTTAGGATGAGTCTTAGATAAGAAGCAGTAACTAGAGTAGTTTGGTTTAAAGTTATTTTAAAGAGAACCATAAAGTGAACAAATGATGTGTAGATATGGCCCAAAATATGGTGTACAAAAGTTCAAGATTTGGGAAATGTTGCTCCATACAATATACATATTTCTAAAAAGTACAATGTGTTTTCAAATTAAATTGCTTTAAAATTTTTAGAGAAAGTCACCAATTTAAAAAAAAAACCTAAAAGAAGTCTTTTCATAACTTGAATCATCATCATAATATAATCATTCTTTACTGTAAAGATCTCAAAATTTCATGTTTGGGTTTCAAGTTGCTTTAAGAGAAAGACATGTATTCAAGTTGAGAACCCTGACACAGTTTTGGAGAGATAGTTACTGAGTTTCTGTATGTAAACATGGGAAGCACATGGCAATTCCTTTTTCAAAAACCATGCACATTTAAAAATAGTGTATGCAGTTGGGAGAACTTTGGGTTTATAGGTTGATGAGATATTTCAGAGAAAATTTTAGCATGTTTGAAAATGTGGTGATTCTCTTTAGTAAATAGAGAAATCAAAAAGTTCAGCATAAGAACAGAGTACTAGGTTTTTTTATATGTACAGACACGTACACTTTGATTTTTGCTTTTAGATGCAAATTGCTGGGAGTAGAAATCTTTATGCTAAAAAAACTGAAAGCTTAGATTTTTAAAAAAATCCATTAATTTTAGTTTCTTTCAAGGTCCAGAGGATTTTTTACACACTGCTTTAGAGATCATATGGTCTCTAAAGAAATCAATCCAATTTCAATAGAAGAGCTATGTTGTGTTGGGATTTTTCATATAATCCAACTGCTAAATGATATTAGGGCTACTTTGATTTTAAAAAAGAAATACAGATAACTCACTGTTGTCAGACTTCTACATTCTGATGAGATCAGCTGACCAAAATCCTTCCCTAAAGAGAAGGAATGCATTTCCATGATCAAGGGGAATCAACATTAATGAAATAACATCCATATTGATAGATTGATAGAATCTTATTTATTTGATAATATCAAACATATTGCTAATGCTCTAAGTAAAAGCCACACGAGTGAGGATGAAGCATACGAAACATTTCTGCATTGTTCCTGAAATGCAACTGAGCTCCTCAGGCCTACAGGTACTTCTTCAGCCTCTTGCCCAGACGACCTCATGACTGTCTGTACTCTTCAGATTTGGCAGATGGTAAGAGGACAGGATTGTGAATAGAGAGGGCCATCAATAAGTCTAAATCTAAGAATGTGCTTCTATTGCAAAGGGAAAGGGAAGTAAATTTTTACTTTATTTTTATTGAAGTACAATTGATTTACATACTGTGTTAGTTTCAGGTATACAGTAAAGTGATTCAGTTATGCATATATATATATATGTAATTATATTCTTTTACATTATGGGTTGTTCCAAGATATTGACTATAGTTTTCGGTGCTATACAGTAAATCCTTGCTGTTGCTCTATTTTGTATAAGGTAGTGTGTATCAGTTAATCCCATACTTTCAATTCATCCCTCCCCACCTTCCCCTTTGGTAACTGTATATCTGTGAGTTTGTTTCTGATTTATAAATAAGTTCATGTGGCTCAGCGGGTAGAGAACCCACTTGCAGTGCAGGAGACACAGGAGATGTGGGTTCAATCCTTCGGTTGGAAAGATTCCCTGGAGGAGGAAAATGGCAACCCACTCAGTATTCTTGTCTAAAAAAATCTCATGGACAGAGGAGCCTGGCAGGCTACAGTGCAAAGGGCTCAAAGAGTCAGATGTGACTAAGCGACTAAGCACAAGTACTATTTTTTAGATTCCGTGTATAAGTGATATAATATTTGTCTTTCTTTGTCTGGTTTACTTCACTTAGTTTGATGATCTCTAGGTCTACCCATGTTGCTGCAAATGGCATTACTTCATTATTTTTTATGGCTGAGTAATATTCCGTTGTATATATGTACTGCATCTTTATCTGTTACTCTGCTGAGGGACACTTAGGTTGCTTCCATGGCTTGGCTGCTGTAAATAGTGCTGCTATGAACATAAGTGTCCATGTAACTTTCCTTTTTTTCAACTTTTTATTTTATATTTGAGTATAGTTGATTAACAATGTGGTGATAGTTTCAGGTGTACAACACAGTGATTCAGTTACACATATCCATGTATTCATTCTATTTCCAATTCTTTTCCCATTTGGGTTGTTATTAATACACAGTATTGACCTTCAAGTTAAAAATTTTATATATTTTTGGCTCTGCGGGGTCTTTGTTGCTGTGTGTGGGATTTCTGTAGTTGTGGTAAGCAGGGAGCGGGGACTACACTTAGTTGCGGTCAGCAGTCTTCTCATTGTGGTGGCTTCTCTTGAAGCACATGGGCTCTAGGGCATATGGACTTAGGTAGTTGAGGCACATGGGCACAGTAGCTGCAGCTCACAGGCTCCGGAACATGGGCTCAGTAGTATGTGGCACATGAGTTCAGTTGCCCCACGGCCTGTGGAATCTTCTTGGACCAGGGATCGAACCAGTGTCCTCTGTATTAGCAGGCAGATTCTTAACCACTGGACCACCAGCAAAGTCTGATTATCCATTTTAAATATAGCAGTGTGTACATGTCAATCCCACACTCCTTAACAATCTGTTCCCCTGGTAACCATAAATTTGTTAAGTTTGAGTCTGTATCTGTCTCATAAATAAGTTCATTTGTATCATTTCTTTTTAGATTTGGCAATGTACGTGATATCCTATGATACTTCTCTTTCTCTGGCTAACTTCATTCAGTATGGCAATCTCTGGGTCCACCCATGTGGCAAATGTCATTATTTCATTATTTTTTAATGGCTGGGTAATATTACACTGAGGGGCTTCCCTGGTGGCTCAATGGTAAAGAATCCACCTGCCAGTGCAGGAGATGCAGGTTTGATCCCTGGGTCAGGAAGATCCTCTGGAGAAGGAAATGGCAAGCCACTCCAGTATTCTTGCCAGGGAAATCTCATGGTCAGAGGAGCCTGACAGGATACAGTCTGGGGGTTGCAAAAGAGTTGGATATGACTCAGCGACTAAACAACAATGGCAAATATTCCATTGTATATGTGTACCACGTCTTCTTTAGCCATCCCTCTGTCAATGGACATTTAGGTTGCTTCCATGTCTTGGCTATTGTAAAACAGTGCTGCAGTGAATATTGGAGTATCCTTTTGGTCCATGTTTTATTCTGGATATACACCTGAGAGTGGGACTGCTGGGTCATATTGTAACTCTTTTTAAGTTTTTTTAAAGTCATACTGTTTGCCACAGTGGCTGTACCAATTTACATTCCTACCAATAGTGTAGGACAGTTCCTTTTCTCCACACCCTCTCCAGCATCTATTACTTTTAAATGGTGGTTACTCTGACCCATGTTACATGGTACTGCATTGTAGTTTTGATTTGCATTTCTCTAATAATTAGTGTGCTGCAGTTCCTGGGGTTGCAAAGAGTCAGACTTGACTTAGCGACTGAACACCACCACAAATTAGCAATGTTGAGCATTTTCATGTGCCTGCTGGACATCTGGATGTCTTCTTTGGAGAAATGTCTGTTTATATCTTCTGCCCTTTTGATTGGATTGTTTGTTTTTTTATTGTTGAGTTGTATGAACTGTTTTGGAAATTAATCCCTTGTCTGTTTCATCATTTGCAAATGTCTTCTCCCAGTCTGTAGGTTATCTTTTTGTTTTGTTGGTAGTTTCCCTTGCTGTGCAAAGCTTGTAAGTTTGATTAGGTTCTACTTTTTATTGTTGTGTTTATTTCTATTGCCTTGGGAGATTGAGCTAAGAAAACATTTGTATGATTTATGTCAGAGAATATTTTACCTATGATCTCTTCTAGGAGTTTTATGGAGTCATGTCTTATATTTAAGTCTTTAAGCCATTTTCAGTTTGTTTTGGTATACAGTGTGAAGGAGTGTTTTAACTTCACTGATTTACATTCAGCTGTCCAGCTTTCCCAACACCATTTGCTGAAGTGACTGTCTTTTCTCCATTATATAGTCTTGCCTCCTTTGTCAGAGATTAATTGAGCATATATGGGTGGATTTATTTCTGTTGCATTTATCTATATGTCTGGTTTTGTGGGTCAGTACTACACTGTTTTAATTACTGTGCTGCTGCTGCTGCTGCTGCTAAGTCACTTCAGTCGTGTCCAACTCTGTGTGACCCCAGAGATGGCAGCCTACGAGGCTTTTCTGTCCCTGGGATTCTCCAGGCAAGAACACCGGCGTGGGTTGCCATTTCCTTCTCCAAGGCATGAGAGTGAAAAGTGAAAGTGAAGTTGCTCAGTCGTGTCCGACTTCGCGACCCCATGGACTGCAGCCCACCAGGCTCTTCCATCCATGGGATTTTCCAAGCAAGAATACTGGAGTGGGGTGCCATTGCCTTCTCCGTTTAATTACTGTAGTTTTGTAAAATTGTATGAAGCCTGACAGGGTTATACCTCTAGCTTTGTTCTTTTCCCTCAGGATTACTTTGGCAATTTTAGGTCTTTTGTGGTCATATAACTTTCAGGATTATTTGCTCTAGTTCTGTGGAAAAAAAAAGTTATGGATAATTTGATAGAGATTGCGTTAAGTCTGTAGATTGCTTTGGGTAGTATGGCCATTTTAACTTTAATTCTTCTAATTCAAAAGCATGGGATGTAAGTGAATTCTTGTAATTTAAAGTCCTCCCAAATAAAAGCTTTGAAGGGTTCTAATCTAAATGCAGCCAAATATTTTTATTGACATTTTGTTACACTGGTTTATAAGATATAAGATCAGAAGGAAAAGATTTCTATTTCCCAAGTTGCTCATTTATAATTTCCATTAACAATTTTTTTCTTCTTCATCACTGTCAGGACTTCCTTACTGACTCTAATGTTTTGAATCAGTGGCTTTGAAAGAGACACTTTCTAGAAGGCTGTTAATGATGGCCATGATTTATAATTTTGAAAATGTTTAGATCAGGTTACAAATTAGATTTCTTGGAACCCCAGTCCTTGATGTTAAATGGTGTTCCAAATGACCAAAAGACATCCCTCAAACCCCAAACAGAAAGAGTAGTTCAAGGAAACTCTTGGAAGCATCTCAGGCTGCCTTTTGTGAAAACCCATCTTGTCTGATGAGCCAAAATTAGGATATCAGGTCTAAAAAGTAACTTTGCCGTATTTATGTATCCTTTGATTCTGTGTCAAGCAGTAAAAGTCATACAAACAACACATGCTAATTATATAAAATATAAAATGTAGGTGTACTTTTAGAATATAGACCCTATATTTCACCACACTGAAATAATTTAATAGAGTTCTTTCTTTCTTCTTCCTATTTTTGGATAAGCACATGTGTATATTTACATACACACATATATTTAAAAATGTAATCATGTCATGTCTGTGGTTTTACAATTTAAATTTGTTCACTCGGTAAATGGTTTACATTATCATTTTAATGGCTACATAATATTCCATCTACAGATGTTCCATAATGTATCAACTAATCTCTGATTGTTGAATGTTTATGACCCTTGTAAGTTTTGTTTGCTTGAAAAATAATTCCAGATTAATGACTCTAAGAAATAGGTTATAGAAAAGTTCAAAATTCAAAATTGGGAAAATTTTCTTCTCCCTCATTTTCTGCCCTATGATGCCAGAACCATATGTCAACTAAAAAATTGAAATATAGAACATTATTATTTATAACTTGTACCAAATCCAGGTCCAAAAGAGTTACAAATACAAGACCTATGTCTTTCATTATTACTTTTAAACTAAAAGCAATTCATCTTCACCCTGCCTATGTACCAAACAGCATTTTGTAAGTGTTAGCATAATTTGCAATTCAGTATTAAGTTTGATCAGTAATCAGTGGTTATAAGGGTTGCACAGTAATATTATACGATTAATAATTTGCAGTGTGAAAAAGCAATGAAGTTAAGAAAGTATAGTTATGTCCTGTTTGTTCATAGATATCTCGTAATTGTGGTGGCTGCACCATCCCTGTCTTTGTGAAATGGTCTCTGTGCAGAGACTGCCTGGCCTCTAGGTTTGATAAAGAACCAAGTATCCCAACCACATACCAGAAATGCCTAAGATGCCAATGACAGTCAAGCCAAGTTGCCTATTAATATGATCTAAACCAAGATTATCGGAGAAGGCAATGGCACCCCACTCCAGCACTCTTGCCTGGAAAATCCCATGGACGGAGGAGCCTGGAAGGCTGCAGTCCATGGGGTCGCTAGGAGTCGGACACGACTGAGCGACTTCACTTTTACTTTTCACTTTCATGCATTGGAGAAGGAAATGGCAACCCACTCCAGTGTTTCTTCCTGGAGAATCCCAGGGACGGGGAGCCTGGTGGGCTGCCGTCTGTGGGGTCGCACAGAGTCGGACACAACTGAAGCGACTTAGCAGCAGCAGCAGCGGCAGCCGCCGCCAAGATTATCTATCCTCAGGAATAGGGTAATTCTAAGCAAAAGCACAGAAACTTAATGTTTAACTTTCTGAAGCAGTGAATATGGTTCACAGACTGAAACTAATCCTCCTTTCCCATCCTCTTTTACTTTCGCTATGGATGGTAAGAAATGCTGGGTTCCAATTTGGAAGAACTCACTACTACCCCAGCCCACTGTTGGGCATTCTAGATCTTTCACAAACTGGCTCCAAACTATCTTCTGGGCTTATTTCTCACTCTTCTCCCTTCTCCTCCTGACCCTTTAGTCTATTCAAAACTCAGCAGTTGGAGTGAGCCTGTTCTAATCTGTAAGTAAAATGATGTCACTTCTCTGCTCAACTGTCCCCAAACCCAGTGGACCGTCCTTTGACTCAGAGTAAAAGTCAGAGGCCTTCAAAGCTCTCTCCAAGGCCCAGCTCCCCATGATCACTTTGAGCTCACCTACTCTGTGCTTTCAACCCTGCTCATCCCACTTCAGCCACGTGGGCCCCCTTCCTCCTGCTTCCTGAGTTTCCTCCTCCTGCCACTTAGGGTTTTTGTACTTATTTCTTCTGGAATGTTCTTCCCCCAAACACACACATGGCTCGTTCCCTCTGGTCTTTGCATAAATATCATCTTTTCAGTGGGGCCTCGTCTGGCAACCTATAACAGATTAAAAATATGGCCAAGATGGTGGTACATAATGATATTGTGGCACCACCATGATGTGGTGCAAGCCTAGAGGAGGGCTTCAGACACAGCTGGATCCAGGGGCCCAAAGGACATCTGCGAAACTCTGTCCCTCTCCCTCTCCCTGTGTTTCTTGGACATGCTATCGAGATATTATCCATGGATTAATACCTCTAGAGAACAGAGAGAGTCTCTCCTGACAACAGCTCCAGACAACTCCTGGCATTGTGTCCAGTGACCATTCCTGAACTGATTGCTGGACAAGGGGCACAGTTACCCTCCTTCTGGCCAGGCTCACATTGTGGGTCTTTCCTTGTGGATAGAGTTGGGAGCAGGGTCAACCCCATCATCATATGGGATGGGTTCCCCTGGGAAAGGAGAGTTCTATTACCAGGAGAGCAAAGAACCATGTCCACTTACATTCTATTAGTATCTAACTGTGGACAAACCCTCCCAGGTAGTAGAAAAGACACTGATGCTATTGATTTCTTTTCTTCCCCTTATGAAGAAGGACCAGCAACAAAGGAGGAGACATTTCCTGTTGGATGGAGAAGCAGACAGAATGATTGCCAGGGTTTTTGACTGTCTTGCTTAGCTCCGACTGGTTTTCTACATGGCAGCTTTAGAATTTAGAGATGGGAGTGAGAGGAGTCCATAGTGTGGACTAATTCATGCTAAATAAACCTCCACAGCAACACCCACAACTTTAAATACAAGCGTTTCAGAAAACCCTGCCTTGAGGAGAGAGTTGAAGGGGGTGGGGAGAAGAGACTGTATTTTACAGGGGGAAAAAATCACCATGTTTAACAAAGATTTTGAGAACGAGGTAAAATGAGAGTATACAGTGTCCATTATAGGGCAGAACTAAGATGAGAGAAAGGAATCAATATGCCTCAACAATTCTTAAGAGATGTTTTTCATCTGGGAAATGATCTTAGGACCACTTTTGCTATTTTGAAATCCAGCCCAAGCACTTGTGAGATGACCTTTTATATATTGCATTTTGCAGAGAACTATATATAGTTGGATACAATATCTTGACCTAAAGGGGAAAAATGAAATACAGAGAAAAATGGTGTTTCTGGGTATTCAACCAAAAAGCAGCACATGGCAGAGGAGAGAGTGCAGAGGCTATGAACTTGGCCCAGTAGAGCATGCTGGCTGAAATGTCATTATCTGAAGGATTCTAGACATCTGCATTATTTTGCATGAGACTCCGTCAGCAAGTGACTTAAAAGAGCGGAGAGGAAAAGCATTGTTTTTTTCTTTTTCTTAAAAGCATCTTGTCCCAGTTCTTCACGTGCTTTGGGGTTGGGGCGGGGGGGCGGGGTGGGGGGCCAGTGATGGGAGGAGATGCTCCTGAGGAGAAAAGGTCACTGATTTCCAAAAGGTTAGAGATGCTTTTTTTTTCCTTCCAAAGAATACCATTTCAGCTTGATATTATTTTAGTATTTACCACTCTGTATTGTCTTAGACCTCATCTTGGCAAAGGGCTCCTAAACAACTGCCACTTTTAGCATCGCTGCCAAAAGGCGCCTTTGCACAATAAAGCATGCTGTGCTTTGGCAGGAAATCAATAAAGTGAAAATCTGTTCTCATCATCCATACATTTACCATCACAATCAACAATCAAAGGCAAGACCTGGGTTCTTTATCCACAGGCTCCAGCCTCCCAATTTTCTGCTATGAAAGGCAGCATAAATTAGAACCCTCGGTTCCTGTTAGCTGGGCTTAATGGGTATGATTTATGAACCATTAAATGAGGTTATGTAAATTGATCCTCAGCAGAATGCTAGCGCCCAGGTGACAGGTGCAGTGCGCTCGTCCGCAAGGGTTCTGCACAAATCAGATTTCAGTGACATTCAGTTTAAGGAAAGAGAAATATGTTGTCAACAAGGAAGTGATTTAAATAGTGCCCTGAGTTTGTCAGCAATTATGCCTTTCTCCTTAATTGCTGAAAACTATATAAATTCTAATAGGAAATAAATTAGTAATTTACCAGTTAATGACAAGGGGGTATAAAGGAGAAGGGCTTATATTTTAAAAGCCATATTACCAGTGAGGCCATACACTTGGGTGATTTCACTCATGCCGTTCAAGTTGAAGAGATGCTCTAAAGCAAGAGTATAAATTTTGACACACGACAACTAAAATTACACTCATTGGCAACAGAAAAGAAAACTGAATCCACATAGAAAATGCCCTTGTGGAATTGCTTCGTGTGTTCCATAGAAATGGAGATGTCACCCGGCTTTCTATTTATCATCACCATTAACACCCTACGTAGCAAACAAATTCTCTTTTTAAAATACTCTTTTAACCAGGCTGCAAAAATTTTGCTTTATCTTTCAAAAACTTTTTTGGAAACCTGGCATCTGATCACTCAAGTCAGAAACACGCAGGGCTTTTAGCTTGACTGCCTCATTCAGAAAATACATAGCGAGAACGCTTCCTGCTATACTCTGTGTGGTGACAGGAAGAGGCTTTGTGAGTGAAGATGATCCCCTCAATTTGAGTCTCCAAATTAAAATGCCCAGTTAAAAAAAAACCCACCACCAACAACAGAAAACCTAGGGGAGTGTATGCAAATTAATTTCACTAGTTTTAAAAATGAAAAAAAAACCAAAACTCAAATCCATTCCTCCCCTTTGGCTTGCTGGCCCTAATCAAGAATGTGGTGGCCTTTTGAGAAAGGCTTCTCCTGGGAAAGAGAGTTTAGTATCACCCCTGGCTTTTATCTGAAGCTGGTATTGTGCCTGTTTCCATGAGGCTGACCCCGTAAGAGGACACATATGGATGTGATAGAAATTCTCCCTGGTTCCTGGCCGAGCCTATTAGAGCGCTCAACAGGGGGTCTCCACCATTCTTTTTGGTAGTCGTTTCTGCCTCACAAGTGCAGTTGTTTATGGACAGGGGAGCTGATTTGCACTACTGTGGTGCTATATGAAAGAGTGACGACAGGGCAGAGGTCAGATGTTTAAAGAGTTGTTGCTGTGGGCCCCTGAGAGAGGCTCTTCTTGCAGAGGAAAAGACCAAGATGTCATTTGTGAACTTAGAAAAGAGCCTGAAAGGCCACAAGTGAAGAATTACATGACCACTGATATCTATAGATGACTTCAATGCTGGTGGGTAACAAATCCTTTGAAGGTAGAGAAGGGTTATGAAAAGTACTTTTATAACTGGTGTGGGAAAAAATGCTTGGGAACCCATGAAGCAGTAAGGGTCCACCAGCTGTTTCACTTACTAGCAACATGATTTAGAAAGCATATTGCTGTGAGCAAGTTATTTTACCTTCTGGATACCAGCCCTGTCTCATAGGATACTGTTGTGGAGATTAGATAATGCATGAAAGTGTAACATATATATGTGTGTGTATGTGTGTTTATATACATATATATATATGTATATGAAATAGCCCAAATTTTATGTAAATATAAAGAGGGAGAGCTCGGTTTCTCGCTCTAGAAGCTTGAGATACCTGTCCCTAGGTATCTCTTTCCATGTAAACACACCCTTTAATGCCAGATCTTCATGGTCCAATTACCTAAATGGACCAAACCCCTCCCATATATCTCTACTCTGGTCCTCCCTTGTCTCCTATCCTGCCCAGAAATGTTATGTTGATTAAGAGCATGATTCTGAGTCATGTTGCTGGGATTTAATGCTAACTTACCTATGTGTTAGTTTTGTGAGTCCTTGAACAACTTATCTTACCCATCTGTGCTTCAGATTCCTTCCCTGTAAAACAGGGATAAAATATAGTACCTCCTGCATGGGGTTGTTCTTGAGGTTGAATGAGTTAACATAAGTGATGTGCCAAGTAGAGCATGTGACAAATAGTAAATGCTAGGTATTATTATTATGACAGCGCCTTCCACCTCTCTTGTCACTTTCTTCAAATATTCGATTGCTTGCCTGAAAGAGGGCACTAACATATACTGAGCCCAGGCCATACACCAGGCACTTACTGTACATGGCTAAGTTCTAAAATGTGCACTTTATGTGAAGTGGAAGCTCCGTGCAGTTAAGTAATCTGCCAAGAGTACAGGGCGAATAAGTATAGAGCCAATCTTCAGACCCAGCTATGTCTGACCCCCAGTTCATGCTCTTTCACTGTGCATCACAGGCCCAGGACAAAACATTCACAGGCATGGAAAAGAAATGGACCTCCTAGTAGGACTTCACCATGGTGTGGTGGAAAGAGCACTTGGCTCCAGCTCCAACACTCTGAATTTGTTTCCTCACCTATAAAAATGGGCTTTCCTGGTGGCTCAAACAGTAAAGAATCTGCCTGCACTGCAGGAGATCTGGGTTCGATCCCTGGATTGGGAGAACCCCTAGAGAAGGGAATGGCAACCCACTCCAGTATTCTTGCTTGGAGAATCCCATGAACAGAGGAGCCTGGTGGGCTCCAGTCCATGGGGTCGCAAAGAATCAGACACAACTGAGCGATGAACACTGGAAACACCTATAAAGACAAAGGTGCTAGATTGGAGGCTTCTAAACCATGCCCCCAAGCCCTTGGATTTGTTCGAGATTATTCAGAGCCCACTACAGAGGACAACTTTAGCAGCAAAACCCAGAGTCACCTTCCCCACCCCCACCATGAGATGCTCATCCCATCTAATTAGAGTAACACTGGAACTATGGATGAGGTGTTTATAATATCAAGATCAGAGCATCAACTCTAATATTCCGAGTATCTTTTTCACATTCAAGAGAGTGAAAATATGACCCCAATCTATACTGAAATAATGTTCTATTCAGTAAACATTTCTCTGGTTCTATTACATGCAAGATACCACATTAGAGGTTAAATAAGCAACCCCACCTTCCCTCCAAAATTGTCTTGTAAGAACTCTTTGCTCTACACTGAGTGCTCTCTCAAGATGCATTTCTGTCAAGAATTGTGTTTTCAATTCACTTAAAAGTCAGAATGTGAAATGTTTCCCTAAAGCTCTTCACCTTTGGACTTTAGACCTCCATTTCCTTGAAGAATATTTTTATCCCTTCTCTTTCTCCTTGTTTTATCAGTGTACTTTATCTTGTGAACACAACTCTGTGTCCAAAAGAGCCTAACACTTTGGTACTTTTTCAATTAAAAAAATACTCAAGTGAGCAACTACTGCCCTTTGGGTGGCAGACTGCAAGCTTTGCCAATGTTTTCCCTGTTGGCAGTCTGGGCACCAGCTCTTATGGGTCTTGTGCCTTTTCTTGTCCAAAAAGTTTATTCTAGGACAAGGCATCACTTGCTAATTAAACTAGCTTCCCTCTTTGTGTTTTTATTCAATGGCAATTACTCAAGGAATTCAAGGGCTCTTCTGTGACTTCATTCCTAGGGAGGCAACTTCCCCACAGGCTCTAGAAACAATTCCCTTCTCCCCTTCTTATATTTTGGAAGAGATCAATGAGGAATGTGAATCTTAGCGAATACTGCTGGGTGGAGGACAGAGAGCAAATGAAGGATTGGCTTTAAAATGAGGACAGCAAGGAAAAGAGCTTCCAGATGTTCCACTGGGTGGTGACGGAGGGCTCTTCTTCACTTAGTTGTTCCATCGCTCAGTCGTGCCCGATTCTTTGTGACCCCATGGACTGCAGCACACCACGCTTCCCTGTCCTTCACGGTCTCCCAGAGTTTGCTCAAGCTCTTGTCCATTGAGTCAGTGATGCCATCCAATCATCTCATCCTCTGTCACCCCCTTCTCCTCCTGCCTTCAATCTTTCCCAGAATCAGGGAGCAAAGTATTGGGGCTTCAGCATCAGTCCTTCCAGTGAATATTCAGAGTTGGTCTCCTTTAGGATGGACTGGTTGGATCTCCTTGCAGTCCATGGGACTCTCAAGAGTCTTCTCCAGCACCGCAGTATGAAAGCTCCACTTCTTTGATGCTCAGGCTTCTTTATGGTCGAGCTCTCACATCCATACATGACTACTGGCAAAACCATAGCTTTGACTATCTGGACTTTTGTTGGCAAAGTGATAACTCTTTTTAATATGCTGTTTGTCATAGCTTTTCTTCCAAGAAGTAAGTATCTTTAAATTTCATAGCTCCAGTCACCATCTGCAGTGATTCTGGAGCCCAAGAAAATAAAGTCTGTCCCTGTTTCCATTGTTTCCCCATCTATTTGCCATGAAGTGATGGGACTGGATGCCATGATCTTAGTTTTTGAATGTTGAGTTTTAAGCAGCTTTTGCACTCTCCTCTTTCAGTTTCATCAAGAGGCTGTTTAGTTCCTATTCACTTTCTGCCATAAGTGTGGTGTTATCTGCATATTTGAGGTTTCTTGATATTTCTTATGGCAATCTTGATTCCAGCCTGAGCGTCACTCAGCCTGGCATTTCACATTAGGTTCTCTCCACACAGGGCTTCCCTAGTGGCTCAGACAGTAAAGAATCCACTGGGAGAACCAGGGTTCAATCCCTGGGTTGGGGAGATCCCCTGGAGAAGGGAAAGGCTACCCACTCCAGTATTCTGGCCTGGAGAATTCCATGGACTGTATAGTCCATGGGGTTGCAAAGAACTGGACATGACTGGGCAACTTTGACTTTCACTTTTCACTCTTCATATAAGTTAAATGAGCAGGGTGGCATATACAGCTTGGACGTACTCCTTTCCCAGTTTGGAACCAGTCCATTGTTCCATGTCTGGTTCTAACTGTTGCTCCTTGACCTGTGTACAGGTTTCTTAGGAAACTGGTAAGGTGGCCTGGTATTCTCACTCCTTTGAGAATTTTCCACAGTTTGTTGTGATCCACACAGTCAAAGGCTTTAGCATGGTCAATGAAGCAGAAGTAGATGTTTTTCTGGAATTTCCTTTTGTTTTCCATAATCCAACGGATGCTGGCAATTTGATCTCTGGTTCCTGTGCCTTTTCTAAATCCAGCTTGTACATCTGAAAGTTCTCAGTTCACATACTGTGTAAGTCTAGGTTGAAGGATTTTGAGCATTACCTTACTAGCCTGTGAAATGAGTACAACTGTGTGGTAGTTTGAACATTCTTTGGCATTGCCCTTCTTTGGGACTGGAATGAAAACTGACCTTTTCCAGTCCTGTGGCCACTGTTGAGTTTTCCAGTTGCTGACATATTGAGTGCAGCACTTTAACAGCATCTTTTAGGATTTGAAATAGCTTAGCTAGAATTCCATCACCTCCACTGGGTTTGTTTGTAGTAATACTTCCTAAGGCCCATTTGACTTCATACTCCAGGGTGCCTGGCTCTTTGTGAATGATCATACCATTGTCATTGTCCAGATCACTAGAACTTTTTGTATAGTTCTTCTGTGTATTCCTGCCCATCGTCTTAATATCTTCTGCTTCTGTTAGGTCCATACCATTTCTGTTCTTTATGGTGCCCATCATTGCATGAAATGTTCCCTTGGTATCTCTAATTTTCTTGAAGAGATCTCGAGTCTTTCCTATTCTATTGTTTTCCTCTGTTTCTTTGCATTGTTCACTTAAGAAGACTTTCTCCTCTCTCCTTGCTGTTCTTTGGAATTCTGCATTCAGATGGGTATATCTTTCCTTTTCTTATTTGCCTTTCACTTCTCTTCTTTTCTCAGCTATTTGTAAGGCCTCCTCAGACAACCATTTTGCCTTTTTGCGTTTCTTTTTCTTGGCAATGGTCTTGATCACTGCCTTCTGTACAAGGTCACGAGCTTCTGTCCATAGTTCTTCAGGCACTCTGTCTATCAGATCTAATCCCTTGGATCTATTTGTCAGTCTACTGTATCATAAGGATTTGATTTAGGTCATACCTGAATGGCCTAGTGATTTTCCCTACTTTCTTCAATTTCAGCCTGAATTTTGCAGTAAGGAGCCACAGTCAGCTCCAGGTCTTGTTTTTGCTGACTGCATCTTCACTTAGGAAAACTGCTTTTTAAGACACCATGGTAGTTGGGAAAGTACTATATAATCTAATAAGACTAGATTTAAGAAAACCCTGGAGACTGATCTTATTATTAATGGAGGGATTTAGAGACTCTGATACCCTGATAATCCCAGAGTATCTGTGACCACCTCTGTCTGTGTGGGAAAAAAAAAAATTGGGTAAGCTTGACAGGCTATCACAGAAGGTCTGTGTGTCTGTGTGTGTGCCCCCACACACGTGTGTTTTGTGTGAGAGTATTTCAGCATCACAATCTAAACCAGTGGCTCACAAGTGGAGTATCTGGGCAAGCTAAGAAAAAAGTGATAGAGACAAATGTTGGCTCCACCCTTTAGTATAAGCCGTGCATCCTTCCTCTTTGAAAAGCTTCCCAGGAGATTATGATGCCCAGTTAGGCTGAGAATCACTAGTCTAAGCAAAACCAGGCACTAAATGCCCTCATCATAATATCCTTGGCTTTTGTGGCCTGCTAAGTGTCAATGAGCCGTGTGCCACGCCATAGGGATAAGGTGTGCGACTGGTTGATTGCATATACAGAAAATAGTTGTCACTTTCTTGGGTCTGTAAATTTTCTGCTCAGGGTTTATTCCTGAAATAATACTACTTTTGACCAAAATACTGCTAACATCAGCAAAGGTAGAACTCTGTCTTAATTGATGCCTGTAATCTCTTTGTGAGGTCATTTATCCCCTCTGGATAACTCAAGCCCTATAATAACATTTTATCTGACCTAAGGGATAGATAACACTGAAAGGCCACAATTTCAGTGATTTTTGTTGTTGATATTGTTTGTTTGATTGTGATTTATATCTTGAGACAAAAGCTTAATAGACTGCATCAATCTTTTTTTTTTTTTTTAACTTGAAATGTTGACACCTGATGTAATAGACCAGGAAGCTTAACACTGTACTTTAGTCCCAAATCGGCAAACTTGCCTTAGGATCCGACAGCAGTGCTCTGGAGCTACAGATATGGCCTGTAAACTGGTGGCCCCTCACCTCAGCCCCATGTACATATAGTCTCTCCTCTGTGACTCACTGGACACAGTCTTTAGAATGGTCTTCTTTAAACCCCTTTGCATCATGTCACTTTTTTTTCTCAGGAACTTCCAGGGGCTTCCTGCTATCATTGTAAATCAAAATTCATCTAACCAGATCTGCCTTCTAACTCCACAGTGACCTCCATTTTTATTGCTTCTCAACATAGACCTCTCTCCCTCTTCACCAGACCAAAAAGCGCTACAGAACTCTTATTTATGCTTAATGCTGGGTGATACTCACTCTGCCTAGACCCTTCCTGCTTCTGGCTTAGTCTGGGGTAAGCAGGACTGGAGCTTGATTTCTAGGGTCCATTTTGATTCCACCTCAGAAGCAGTTGCTCTGTGCCATGGCAGGGTGAACCCCCACCCCCAGCTTTCCTCTATTTCATGCTGGCCCCAGGAAGTCCCCTGCCCCCATCTGAGTCCTCCTCCACAGCATGACTCAGAACTTACACCTTCGAGAGAACTTTCTTGGGATTCGCTTCATTTTGTATTTGCATGTAGGGACTAGCCTGCTTGAACTGTTGGCACTGACTTTGTGCTCAGTCGTGCCCAGTTGTTTGCAGCCCCATGGACTGTAGCCTGCCAGGCTCCTCTGCCCGTGAAATTTCCCAGGCAAGAATATTCGAATAGAGTGCCATTTCCTCCTCCAGGGGAATCTTCCCAAGTCAGGGATCAAACCCATACCTCTTGCATCTCCTGCGTTGCTAGGTGGATTCTTTACCACTAGTGCCACCTGGGAAACCCCTTGCATTGACTTTACATGGTCCTAGATTGTGGTCTCTGCTGTATTCCACATCACTAGGTGGATTGTTAATTCTTACAGAGCAAGCTCTTTGCCTTCGGCTATTTCTATATCCCTCTTAGGTGTGGTGAACATAAGCCATGATAACTGGTGTTCTTTGTGATGACTTTCAGGTTTCCCTGGTGGCTTAGAGGGTAAAGCATCTGCCTGCAATGCGGGAGACCTGGGTTTGATCCCTGGGTCAGGAAGATCCCCTGGAGAAGGCAATGGCAACCCACTCCAGTACTCTTGCTTGGAAAATCCCATGGACGGAGGAGCCTGGTTGGCTACAGTCCATGGGATCACAAAGAGTCGGACTGACAACACGTTTGTGACGACAGTGGCCTGCAGGCTCTGACTAGAGTGAGCTCTTGGATGCTTGTGGTCAGCTTTTGGATGCCCCTGACCCCCGGCCCCACCCTGGGCTTTGAGAATATAAGAGCACTGTACCCCTCTGAGGTGAAACAGAGAAAGGCAAGGCACACTGGCCAGATACAGGTTGTGATGGGAAAGCCTCCAGTGGTACAGATTAAGCTGCTCCCTGCACAGGCCTCACTGCACGGGGAGCCTCCCCCCCCCCACTTCCTTGTAGCCTCTTCCTATTGCTTAGCCAGATCCACTTCCCATACTTGGAAGCAGAAGGCGAGAGGAGATTGTTTTCTGCTACCCACAGCAACATTCATACAAAGTGAGCCTCATTAGACTTGGTGTCTTGGCTCGTTTGACTTGCCCCAACCTTGAATTCAACAGGACTCAGGACTCTCTGATTTGGCAATGGCTTCAGGGAAGCTTTCTGAAGTATCAGACTTCTGGATAAACCTCAGCTCCAAGTCTGTCTAGGTTGGCTTGAGTACTCTGTTCACATCAGCCACAACTTGAATCCTCTCTACTGCCTTCCCTGAAGAAGTAGTCTGCTTCCCACTCCAGCCCTTCATGTTGGTTCTGAGGGGATTTAGGGTCTTAGTAATGATGAAAAATGAAAGTGTTAGTCACTCAGTCGTGTCTGACTCTTTTGAGACCCTATGGACTATAGCCTGCCACACTCCTCTGTCCATATAATTCTCCAGGTAAGAATATGGGAGTGGGTAGCCATTCCCTTCTCCAGCGGCTCTTCCTGACCCAGGGATCGAACCTGGGTCTCCTGCATTGAAGGCAGATTCTTTACCATCCGAGCCACTAGTGAAGCCCTTAGTAATGATAATACCACCTTTCTCCCAGGAAACAGCTTAGGCTCCTATTTAAAAGTGTTCCAAAGTCAACAGATCTTAATACTACCGTATAAGGTCAGCATATGGTCCCCTTATTTTACAGAAGGGAAAGGGAGGCAGGTAGTCATCAGGACACTTGCTGGGGCCCGAGGGGGAGAATCATTATATGCTTTTTCTCTCTTGTACCTTCTACATCTTTGTCTTAATTTTAAAACCAAGATATTCTATGAAACCATCTCAAACCAATATTCAAATACCCCTCTAGGTGCACTCAGCTTGTCAAATGTTATTAAAAATAAGAAGAGTATATTCTCTATGATTTTTTAAAATAAAAAAGATAAAGTCTTCTAGTCAGTCACTTCTGATTCAATCAGGTGAACTGGGAGACTGTGAATTTTTAAGGAAAGTGTCACCAGCTTTCAACAGGGTGCAGAAATCTTTGATCTGAACATTTCTCAGCCTCGCCATTCTGTTTCCATTAACTCCACTAATTCCCCCTCCTGATTCCCCTTTTTTTATTAAAGAGGTAGGTTGACCACTATTAAGGTAAAAAGTTAGGATGTAGAGCAGAACTTTGGGGAAACTGCCTGTATTCTGAACAGGTTAGATAAAGCTTCCTTAGACTGGGGTTTAAACCCTCACATTGAACCAAACTACAATCCAGGACAGTTCCTCTGAGCCTGGCTGCCGCCTCAGGCTTCTTAATGTTGTTGGGGAAGGGAATACGAGGGGTGGGCAACATCTTTCACTTCTTTCCTTAGCTGAAGAATAAATCTTTTGTTACTTGCTCTTGCCTTATCCTCTTGTTGCTACTTAATACTATGCACATTAGTCAGTGTTCTTGAACACACTGGTAATAAATACCCTGAGGCAGTTTTCCACTGCATCTAGGATACTGCTTCCTGATGCCCTGGCCATGAGGATCCATCTTCCCAGATCTCTCTCTTGCTCTCACACACACATGTCCTCCCACCCACCCGCCTTCCCACCTACCTGCCTACCTACCTGTCTGCTGGACTTTAACCCAACAGACTGTCCTGACCATGGCTCCAACACATGAGAAGCAGATCGGGATAATTACCCCTGCTCCTTTCAGATATAATGTTTGCACTTTTTCAGGTAACTGGGGAGAATGCTATGATGTGCCCTTTAAATGAGTCTCTTTTTTATATTTAAACAAATTTTTTTTTATATTGGAGTATAGTCGATTTACAATGTTATGTTAGTTTCAGGTATATAACAAAGTGATTCAGTTATGCATACACATATATCTATTCTTTTTCAGATTCTTTTCCCATATAGGTTATTACAGAGTATTGAGTAGCCTCCTCTGTGCTATACAGTAGGGTTTTAAAAATTTGTTTGGTTTTCCTTATTTGTTTTTATGGAAGTTAATTCCTATTGTACGGCATTGTGATTTGGTTATACATATATATATATATATACATCCTTTTAAAATATTCTTTTCCATAATGGTTTATCATCGGATGTATTTTTTAATGGGAGGATAATTGCCTTACAATGTTGAGTTACCTTCTGCTGTACAACGACATGAATCAGCTATCCGTATACCTATATCCCCTACCTCGTGAGCCTCCTTCCCACGCACCCCAATCCCACCCCTCTCGGTCATCACAGAGCACCTATCTGATCTCCTTGGGCTATAGAGCAGCTTCCAGTAGCTCGCTGTTTACACAGGGTAGAATATGTCAGTGCTAGTCTCTCAGTTCCTCCCGCCTTCTCCTTCCCCCCGCTGTGTCTGCATGTCTGTTCTCTACCTCTGTCTGTATTTCTGGCCCGCAGATAGTTTCATCAGTACTGTAAAATGAGTCTCTTTGTAGGAGAAAGCCAACAACTACCAGAAACTTACCTGGAGGGTACAGTGACAAAAATGAAGACAAGTCATTTAAAATGCTTGTCCTCTGTGGAGGTGGCTTAGGTTGAGAAAAAAAAAGGTTTCATGAAATAAGAAGAAAAAAATCCCTTCCACCTAGTGGCTTCCTAGGATATTGCCATTATGGTACCTTTAACCCTATGGCCACAACTGTGAGCCTTGGTGGGTTAGGAAAGGTGGCCTGGCAGCACAGAGGTGTCTGCTCTGCAGAGCACAGTACCCCCGTGTCAGGAATCGTGAGCTCTGGGCACACCGGCCACATGCGTTGGGAGAATCAAATTGTTCAACCGACAGAATCACATTTCTTTTACCCTTACCAGGAAATGTCATTCTGGTGACTTGAGACTATTATCAGTGTTCATCAACCATATTTACTAAATACAGAAGAATTGAAAAGAATATTTACTCCTAATGACCCAAATGCTGATAGTGGTATCAGCTAGGGTCTACTTTGGGATATAGGAACAAAGTAGGGAGAAAATGTGGATAAATTCTAGTTATTTTCTTAACTGAGGGTACACAGTACACGTAATGTGGAAATAATAGCAAATCTTCCTAACAAACATATTCAAATTGCATTCTGCCCTACAGCAGTGAAACTGAAGACCTTGGAAGCTGTGATCATTTACTCCCAGCTTCATCTTATTCTTCTACCCTTGTTACTTACCCCTTTACTTCTACTTCTTTATTTATTTTACTTTTGATCTCATGGTGTATGTATGCCTATATTGCCTCAAGTTCTTAAAACAAGTAAAATGCACATAAAATAAATAGGGCTCCTACTGTTAATGACTTGGAAGGAGTGTGAGAAGCTTGATATTTCAGTAGGAATATCTCTTAGAAACCACCTCTGAATTTACCGCTAAAGAGGTTTCCCACCAGAGTGAAGGGAAGCAGACTTCTCAGATCATGTGAGTTACCTAAGACGGCTGCTGTATCCTACTTTTTTCCCCCTTTAGATTCCATATAGCAAAATATCAAATGTGAGGCATCTGTTGACAATAAATCATTAGCTTATATTCACATCACTCTGTGGCATTTCTGCTCAGAACCATAAACATCTGTTATTATTTTAAGGTTGGGTCTCAAGGAATCTAAATCCAAAATGTGATGATAAAAAGCAAGTGATAATGGTTTTTGGAAGTATAACAGTCCCTTATTTAACAGATTGCTGAACTTAAATGATAAGCTTCAGTTACAAAATAGTATAAAATGAGGCTTAAGATTTAAGTAACACCAAGAGAGTAGTGCTCATGAATATATAATATCTAAAAATATCTTCTGTGACATTACTTGCAAGACTTGGGAAAAGGAAATTATAGTAGCCACGTGTATACACATATGAGCTTCCCTGTTGGCTCAAATGGTAAAGAATCTGCCTGCAGTGCGGGAGACCCAGGTTCGATCCCTGGGTTGGGAAGATCTCCTGGAGAAAGTAAGGGCTACCCACTCCAGTATTCCTGGGGCTTCCCTAATGCCCCAGATGGCAAAGAATCTCTATAGCAGTTACCAATTTACAAGATAATTTTCTAAATGTATTATCTATTTTGATTATTGTATCTTCTTTGTGAAGTAGGTTTTATAGATCTTATTTTTAAATTGGGAAAACTGGACTCATAGAGGCCAAATGACTTGCTCAAGGTCATACAGTCAATCATTGAGAAGGACTTCAGGCAGGGCAGATACTAAAATTCCCATCATATAAATGAGAAAAATAAAGCTCCAGAAACACTTGCCTGAGACCATGAGGATTGTGATCAGTGGAAGCTGAACGAAGAAACAGACTTTGCCTTTGGCCTGCCTTTCCCTCTTGGTCAGTGGCTTGCAGAAAAACCAGACCTATGACAGTTGGGTCTGGGGAGGTCTTTGGAGGCAGATCAGAGACAAGCATACCCCGGCCCGAGGAGTAACTCTGTTGCTCGGTTCTCCTGGTACCCTGCTTTCCCTCTGTGCTTCTTCTCAGCGTTTCCCAGTATCATTGTGCATGCTGCCAGGACTGGTGGGATGATGGTGGAGAGGAGCCCAGGCCGTGTGCTCCCAGTGTGACTCTGCTCCATTCCCCATGCCCCTCATGTCCACACAGACTTTGACTGTGACTTCCTCCTGGTTTCATCTCTCCCTGTGATCTTTCAGTGATACCAGCTCCTGACAATACAAAACAGCTCATTCTATTTGTTTTTCTTACTAGAAATGAGAGAGAGAGAATCTAATGAGCCTGGTTCATCTTTTTATTATTATTGAAGTAGAATTAACTCACAATGTTATGTTAGTTTCTGGTGTACAGAAGAATGATTCGTGTCCAAAGGGGGAGAAACGAAGAATAATTCCCACCTAAGTTTGCATAGATGATGGGTCATTGTGATTGAGGTGGGGCTGGGAGACTTCACAGGGACAAAGGGGTTTGGATTGCATCTTAAGGTATAGACTTTTGACCAGTCTAGGAAGGAGAGGTCCTGAAAGGGGGCCTTGTAGACAGAGGAAACAGCACATACAAAGGCCCAGAGGCTTGGCTTGAGATAGCACACCAAGTTCAGGAAGAGCAAATCGTCCTGTGTGGCTGAAATGCCAAGTTTGTGGAGCTGAAATGCCAAGTCTGTGGAGGAGCATGCAAGAGATGAGGCTGGAAAGCTAGAGAGGGCTAGACTTGTGACCCTGACAAGAAGCATTAGGAACTGGGAAGATCTTTTTTTTTTTTGGTTGTCATGGTGATTAAGGATTGTTACTGAGAAAGATATTGTGCACAAAGAGGAAAATCGCTGTGTCTCAAAGCCAATAGGGGGCTTCCCGGGTAAAGAGTTTGCCTGCTAGTACAGGAGACACAGGTTCGATCCCCTGGAGAAGGAATTGGCAACCCTCTCCAGTATTCTTGCCTAGGAAATCCCATGGAAGAAGGAGCTAGGGCAAACTATAGTCCACGAGGTTGCAAAAGACTTGGATGTGACTTAGAGACTAAGCAATGACAAAGCCAACAGGGCGTCATCAAGAAACACTAGGCTGGACCGTGGAGGCCTTTCAAAGTCTTATCAAGGAATTTGGATTTTTGTCTCAAGAAAGATAGTGGTAAGAATAAGGAGTCTGGAATGGTCTCTAGATTTTGGTTGGGCAGTTGGTCGGGAGGTAGTTCGAATCGCTGTGGCTGGGATTATGGGGAGGAGGGAGCAGAGGTGACAGATGGTAGGAAAGATGAACTCTCCTTGCACATGTCACAGATAGGTGGAGGAGGCATCTGTGGAAGGCACTGCTTAGCTCAGGAGAGAAGTTGGAGGAGAAATGATGACTGAGGAGCCCTCAAAACATCCGTCAGGTCAAGTCATAGGCATGAATAGGTCAGCCCTGGTGAATGTGAATCTTCAAGGTCAACTTTTAATCTCAGGAAATTTCCCTGCTTCCTATTCAGTGTGTTCACAGGAAACACCAATTAAAATTAATTTCAACCTAAGCAAAATATAATTAGGGAGATAAACTTGCTGCCAAAAATATAATGAACTCCAGAATGAAATGTGAAATTGATATTAGCTCACTTATCTGAGACATTTATAAGATGCTTTACAAAACCTGGTAAGTTAGGGTAGGAAATATTTTAGACATTTTAAGGAGATTAGTCACAGAAAAAAGAAACAAAGGTATGTCTTCCTCTTCCTTCTTAGGACTCTCTCCCATTTAGGCTGGGTGATTTGGACTCTGAAAATCTCTGGTCCCTTCATTCAGTTAAAGTTTCTTCTGACATATTGCATTTGCCTAGAAGGAATATACCAGGACACAAAATTCATTTCTGCTCCCTCTTGCTGCAGAAATTACGCTTAGCCACTATTGTTAGTCTGAAGTATGCCTGCCCACAATACATTTAAAAAATACATTTAATGTATTTAATGGATAATTTTTCTATGATCTAGTGATTTAAATCTTAGTTTCAGTGGAGGAAGTCAAGCAGCTGGAATTATTGGCCCATTAACCTAAGAAGAGAGGAGTCACTGGAAAGATAATCTTTGGAAGTTATCTTTAGTAGCAATAGCAGTGTGTTCTCACTACTTCTAGTGAGAACTGCAGTTCACACTAACTTTGATTTTCAGATTTCTTGCCACTAAGATAATTTAGGTTATGTCGCTGGTTTTTAAAATAGATGGGAGTCATTACTGTTTCTGAAGACAATATTTATCCTGCCTTTGGGCCCTCCCTGGGGAGGGTGTGGGCACAGAGATTAATTAGGAGCTTTTACTTTCCTGGGATGACCTGTCATTTAGATGACTGTCAAAGCAAAATGTCCGTTTGTATCTGACAGTACAAAATATCTGTACTCCCATGTTCTTGCCAGGTGAAATAACTAGAACACTCTGTGGACAGATTCTTATTTAAGAATTTTAGTGCTGAAGAACAATGTTTATAACAAAAAACAATGCAATCAGAAAATGGGCAGAAGACCTAAATGGGCAATTCTCCAAAGAAGACAACAGGCACGATGCTTGACATCACAAACTAATAGAAAACGCAAATCAAAACTACAATGAGGTACCACTTCACTGATCAGAATGGCCATCATTAAAAAGTCCACAAATAACAAATGTTAGAGAGGGAGTGGTGAAAAGGGAACCCTCCTACACTGTTGGTGGCAATGTAAATTGGTGCAGCCACTGTGGAGAACAGTATAGAAATTCCTTAAAAACTTAAAACAGAATTATAATATGATCCAGCAACCAAATTCCTGGGCATGCATCCAGACAAAATTATAATTTGAAAAGATACGTGCACCTCAGTGTTCATAGCAGCACTGTTCACAGTAACCAAGACATGAAAGCAACCTCAATGTCTACTGACAGATTAATGGAAAAAGAAAATGAGGTGCATACAGGTAGTGGAGTGCTGCTGCTGCTAAGTCACTTCAGTCGTGTCTGACTCTGTGCGACCCCATAGACGGCAGCCCACCAGGCTCCGCCATCCCAGGATTCTCCAGGCAAGGGTGGGTTGCCATTGCCTTCTCCAATGCATGAAAGTGAAAAGTGAAAGTGAAGTCGCTCAGTCGTGTCCAGCTCTTAGTGACCCCATGGACTGCAGCCTACCAGGCTCCTCCACCCATGGGATTCTCCAGGCAAGAGTACTGGAGTGGGGTGCCATTGCCTTCTCTGAGTGGAGAACTACTCAGCCATAAAAAATAATGAAATAATGCCGTTTGCAGCAACATGGGTAGATCTAGAAATTATAAAATGAAGTCAAAAAGAGAAAGGCAAATACCATGTGGTAACACATGTGGAATCTAAAATATGACATTAATGAACTTATCCACAAAACAGAAACACTCATAAGCATAGAGAACAGGCTTGTGGTTGCCAAGTGGGGAGGAGGCAGGGGGAGAGACGGAGTTAGGGGTTGACACATGCAAGCTATTACATATAGGATGGATAAACAACAAGGTCCTACTGTAGAGCACAGGGAACTATATTCAATAGCCTGTGATAAACCATAAAGGAAAAGAAGATGAAGAATTATGTATGTATAATCGAGTCACTTTGCTGTAACAGCAGAAATTAATACAACATTGTAAATCAACTATACTTTGATAAAATAGAATTTTTTTAAGAAATGAAAAACAATATTCACATAGAGTTGCCTGAAAACATGTAGTCTATAATTTCCTTATATGATTGTTTCCCAAAGTGTCATCTTTAAATTTCCCTTAAATGTAAACAGGTATAATATAATGAAAGAACCAAATTATTATTTTGGTAAAACTCTGGATTAAAGTTTCTTTACTGAAGGACTTCTTAGAGCATTTAGCATATGTTAATATACTTATAAATATCTATAAGTGTAGGTCTAATAAGAATATGCAACATTACTCAAATGTACTTGGCCACAGAGATCTTTGTTTTAATCATATTACAGGGACTGCTCATGTTCCTCACAACAGACCTTATTCTAGATATTCTAAATTTATCCTTGGATCAAGTCAGTTCATCGGTGTTCTGGGTGCTTGGCTACATTATTCTAGTCTCTCTGTCATAGAATTACTTTAATTAGTCTATATTGAAGGACATTAAAGAAATAGACCTAAAGAATTTACTGTTGTATCTAATACAGGTGTATCCTGGAACACACTGTCTGGAGCTCAGCCAGCAACCCTGTGGGAGACTTCATGGGGACATTTCTTTTAAGCCAACACAGGGATGGTTATGCTTCATCTGAGCAACTTTCTTTTTAAATCTTGTAGGTACTATCAAATTTTTAACTTGAGTTTATTTTGCCTTTTTTTTTTCTTTGCTTTGATTATTAGGTAGTTCAGAATGGAATTTGCAGTCTACCGCTAATGATGCTGTGTGACTATATGGTATGTACTTTGTACAGATTTTTCTTGGTTTACATATGATTTCTTTCCCATAATTTCCAAGTTTAAAAATTTAGTTAATTCTCTCTTTCAACAAATGTTTGTTTGGCCCTTTCTATGGTTCAAGCACTGGTCTGGGTGTTAGAAATACAATGGTAAAAATATCTATGGTATCAATGGTAAAAAAAAAAAAAAAGGTCTTTGCTCTTTGCTCTTCAGATCTTTCCAGTCTAGCAGAGGATGTGTGTGTGTGAGTGTGTGTGCTGGGCTCAGTTGTGTCTGACTCTTTTGAGACCCCATGAACTGTACTCCCCCAGGCTCATCTGTCAATGGCATTTCTCAGGAAAGAATACTGTAGTAGCTTGTCATTTCCTAGTCCAGGGAATCTTTCTGACCCAGGGATGGAAGCCATGTCTCCTATGTCTCCTGCATTGCGGGTTGATACTTTACTGCTGAGCCATCCGGGAAGCCCCACAGGAGGATATAGACTACTAAATATACAATACACCATATCCAATGCAATATGGTCTTGATGGGGGATGTATAAGAGGGATATCTAACCCCTATGGAGAGATCAGAAACACCATTAAAGCTACTATATACAAACATCAGAAATAAGCTTCTTCAATCATGCTAGCTTAAAACTGCTTTGAACTCTTCCTTTGTCCTATGGTCAAATACCCTGGCGCCTATCCCCTGTCCTGCCTTGCATCTAGGTGTGGCACTCCATCGCTTCATTGCTATGCTGGTTCCTTCTGTTTTGGTGCTTGGGCTAATGCCTGCTCTCACTTCCTGCTAGGAGATTCTGCACAATCTCATGGCTAAACATACCTAGCCTTGGCTCTTCTGTTTCCAACAACCCACTGTCTGGAGGCCCTTTAGTATCCCAAGAACTAGACATAGCCAAAGAGAGGGTACAAGAGGGAGGAGAAGAGTGAGAAGACAGGAAAATTAGTTAAAGAAGGATCCAGGGGAATAGCCATCAGAGATGGGAAGCACAGAGCAGCTCAGGGTCATGGAAGCCTTGGAGGAGAAAATTCTCAAATATATCCAGTGCTACAGAGAATTCAGGAAGGTGAAAGGTTGTTATGCAGCCATTGGATCTGGTGATGCAGATGGTAATGACAGCCTACAATGAGCAATTTTAGCTGAGTGGTGAGGAAGCAAAGAGCTAAGGATTATACAGTCCAGTGTGATTTGGGTGGTGAGGCAGTGGAAACAAGTATGGGCTAGCTTCTTAACAATTTGGGAGTAGAAGGAAAGCAAGAGGTAGGGTGGTACCTTAAAGGAATAGCAGGGTCAGGAGAAGGTTGGTGCTTTTTGAATGACCAAATGCTTCACCCATACACATCTTTCATCACTAAAGGCTGACGAAATGCAGTTACGCTGCGGTTGCTGGGCACTGGGATAATGCATACAGTCAACATTCTGAAACGCTTCTTGAAAGAGCACTTGAATCATAACCCTAAATTTTTAGGAGGGGCAGTGATTTCTTATCCACCATATCTTGATCAAACTTCAGATAGCCTTAACCTAATATTTGAAAAGCGAATAGTTTAAACTCATTTGTTGAGTTGTTCCTTTGCAGTGGAGTAATAGCCAAACAGTGACAACCAAACAGAGAATTTTGCAAGCAGAGCACCTCAACTGGTGGCGGCAGCTGCTCTGGATGAAAGGCATGGACTTGACACTGAGAAACCAGAGGAGAGGCTTGAAGGGAGAGGACGAGGAACTTCTTGGTGACTTCTACACACACACACACACACACACACACACACACACACACACACACACACCCCTCCCACACCACATACACCCCCACCCACCCACTGAACCTACACCCCCTCACACACACACACCCACCCTCCCACCCCCCCATCCTGTACTACTGGTCTACCTCCCCGTGTGTGTTGTGCCTACTGAGGCTTAAGCCTGCCCACACTCTGCGATCATTCTGCTTCCAGTGGAGGATACAAACAAGAGACCCTGACCTATTGCTCTAGATTCTTTGCCTGACTCCCTCTCAGAGTCTGCTGCCCAGACAATTCTGGACCCCTTGGTGCCCTCTCATCTACTCCTTTATTGATGAGTCCTGGCCTCCTCCCATCCTCCATGTAGATGTTTGCCCTTCAAGGGCTTGATTCCTCCATTGCTTGTCCTTGGAGCCCAGTTCTCTATTTATCACTTGACCCATCACCCTTGCCCTCCCTTCCTCTCCAAGAATCAAGACTAGCTTATTGTGCCAGGGGTATGCTAATAATAATGGCAGCTCTCTTCTGTGGGCATTTACTATGTGCCAGGCACTGTTCTAAGTACTTTACATGAATTATTTCATGTTATAATCATCACATCCCTTTGAGTGATGGGTTTATAGATGAGGAAACAGGCACAGACAATTTAAGCAGCTTGTCCAGGAGGCACATCTAAGCTTCAGAGCTTAGAGTCTCACTTCAGAGCATAGGTTCTCTTTTTTTCTTGGCTGCACTGGGTCTTTGGGGCTTTGTGAAGGCTTTCTCTAGTTGCGGTGAGTGGGGGTTGCTCTTTTTGTGGCTTCTCATTGTGGTGGCTCCCCTGGTGTCAGAGCGTGGGCTCTAGGGCACATGGGCTTCAGTAGTTGTGGCTTGTGGGCCCTAGAGTCCGGGCTTAGTAGTCTGACCCATGGGCTTAGTTGCTCCATGGCATAGGGAATCTTCCTGGACCAGAGATGGAACCCTTGTCCCCTGCATTGGTAGGAGGATTCTTATACACTGTGCCACCAGGGAAGTCCCAGAGCCTATGTTGTTAACCCTTACATAATACTGCCTCATCTACAAATTTAGATGCAAAGGACCAGCAGCACAGACAGTTTATCTAAATTTGGGATCAGAAGCCCAAGCAGATGCTGGGTATTAGAAGCATTGAAATCCAGGCCTACACTCTGAGCAGCAGGCCCAGGAGCTCAGTAGACAGAGGGAAGCTCCACTCCAACCTAGGCCAGTAGGGCTAAGCTTTCCAAAAGAAAGCCCATCCAGGGGACAGTTAGACCAGGCTGGAGAATGAAGAAGCTCCCAGTGAGATGGCATAAAGAGGGGAGAGATTAGCACTATATATGCTCAATCCAATGCGCGGATCTACATTAGAAGCCCGATTATGAGCTGAATTATGACCCTCCCCAGAGATGTTAAAGTTCCAGGCCCCAGTACCTGTGTGACCTTATTTGAAAAATACAATCTTTGCATGTGATCAAGCTAGAATGAGGTTATTGGGTCACAGTCCTCTGTGTGCTCAATCGTGTCAGACTCTTTTCGACCCCATGGACTGCAACCCGCCAGGATCTTCTGTCCATATGGAATTTTCCAGGCAAGAATACTGGAGTGGGTTGCCATTTCCTTCTTCAGGGGATCTTTCGAACCTGGGGATCGAACCAGTGTCTCCTGCATTGGCAGGCAGGTTCTTTATCACTGAGCCACCTGAGAAGCCCCTGAGGTTATTAGAGTAGGCCCCAATCCAGAATGACTTTGTGCTTTGAAAAAGGGGAAGGTTAGACCCAGACACACACACACACACACACACACACACATACATAAACTCTACATGAAGATGAAAGCAGAGATTCGGGTGATATTCCTACAAACCAAGGAAAGCCAAAGATGGCCAGCAACCCAGCAGAAGCTGGGAGAGAACCCGTGCAACCATTTCTTCCTCACAACCCTCAGAAGAAGTCAATCCTGCTTCTTAATATTAGATTTCTAACCCCAGAACTGCAAGACAATAAACTTCTGTTGTTTAAGCCACCTAGCATGTGGTACTTTGTTACAGTGGGCTTAGATAACTAATGCAAAACCTAATGCCAAGATCCCAACTCCATTCCAAACTCAGGTACAGCTGAAAGGTCTGGGACTATGGTTCACGCTTACAAGTCATGAAACTCTCTCAGGGATCTCTTTTTTCCATATGGAGACCCACCATGATGAAGATCTCTAAGCAAGAAGGGAAGGGAAATGAAGGGATATTTGTTACGGTCTACATACAGCCTTTCAGAAAGGAGGTGTACATGAAGGCAGCATTTTCAGACTTAACATGAACTCAGCTGGTATTGTGCCAGCCATCAGCTGGTAGGTCCTGGCATCACAGACCTGTAACCCCCTCATTTTACGAAAGAAACACATTGTTTACAAATCAACACATATTGATGTCCTGCATTGGACTAGTTAGGATGAGCTGCAAGTCATTCTAACGGAGATCTCTGATCTGCATCACACCTCCACGCCCACACTGAAACTTTCAAGACATATAAAGAATTGGGAAATAGATTTCCATCCCCAGCAATCAGCAGTCATGGAAAAGCCTTGTGAAATAAAAGTAAGAGAGGCTGGTGCTTTATTTTTGAAGAGCTCTATACCACTTGCAAGGCTACATTTATAAAATTGGAGCTTTTTCACACAAGTGACTTGCCTTCTGACTTTTCTAGTGGCTTTTTCCACTCTTCTAGGACCTTGGAGTATGTAGGGCCAGATCTGTTGGCTTCGCTTTAGCAGAACACAATGATTCCACTCTTCTTTGTAGGAGAATGTCTGCAAGTCATCGTGTGTGCCATTATGTGGGAATCTGAACAAATGGGACACTGAATCCGCAAGTGTATCCATATCTATTAGGGGTTTAGAGATCTCACTGGGTACTGCTGTCATGCCACCCTCTATGGTCTGCAAGGGTTCTGGACACAGTGATATTAAACCCCAGAATGCTGGAACTCCCAGCCTGGCTGATTATATGCTGACAAGCTTCATAAGTTGCTATATAATCAGCTCAGGTCAAGCTGGGTTTCACAGTCTCAAATCCAGTTTCCTCTGGGATGTAGGAAACACTCCTGAACTTGCTCTAGTCAAAAGGCATCTGGGCCTTCCTTTTCTTTAATTCAATAAAAAATTGCCACTAACATAGACATGCAATAGTAACCAGAGCATGTGTTTCTTCTAGTGGAAAGAAGACTGCAGGGGTTCAGGAGGCTTGGATCTTTGTTCTGAAGGTAAGACCCTGTCAAATTCTGTCTCTCTTGGCCTCTTCCTCATTTGTAAAAGTTGAACTTGTAATCAGTAACCTCAGAGGTAACCTCTATTTCTACAGTTTTGTCTCTAATACCAAAATGTGCATATGATTGAATAAATAAGTTGTAATTTTTTTTTTTAGCTTATTCTCAAGTAATCATTTTTGAAATCAGGAGGACCAAAACTATTGCTGTCGTAATGGAAAACAGTCACTCTACTCTCTCCTGCTATCACTTTATGACCCAATTTTTAGATTATGAGCACCTTGTTATAAATGATCTAAGTGACCAGTAATACTGAATACAGTTCTAGTGATAGTAATATAATGCTGTGATATGGTTCAATCCTCACGATCATCAAGTAAACATCTGTTTGCCAGCTGTCAGTGGATGTGAATTGGAAGTGGAATAAAAGGGAAGGGACATAATTACCTAGCTTGGGGCCAATCCCTTGTTTCAACTCTTCTTGTAATTTCAGTCAAACTTTTGCAGTATTCCTGCCCAGAACTGCTGGGTTGTTTTCCTAGCTGTTGCCAAAATGGCGGCCTTGCTCCACTGCAGAAGAAAAATGTTTTACCGAAGATCCAAATATCCATTTGTATCCACAAAGTCCATGGCAACATTTTCTCGGTTATTATTATTATTACTATTATCATTGGAAAATAAAGGTCCAATATGAAATATTTTCAGTGGTGGAAGCCATAGAACTTTTACCATTTTACAAAGGGAGAACACAATGTGGCTTTGATTGCCCGCTGATCGCTGGCACAGCCAAGGCTGCCAATGAATGGACTTTGTGCTGACAGGGTCTTGAAAGGCTGTATGCTTGGCCCTTAGCCTTTAAGCATGGTGAACATTTGCCATGGACAGCAGCCTTGAAAACCCTATAGCCCATAACAATAGGATATTTTCCCCTTTTCACAGGGTCAAACATATGCGGTGTACTTCCCCACCAGCCCTGGCGACACAGACACGTTCCTTTCACAGTGCAGCGTACATAAAGCCTGTAATTACCAGCTGCAGGTAGTGGCCACCTGCTCTGGGGATGCACAGAAATGGAAAAAATACCAAAGAATTTGTAGTAAGAATTCCCTGAATTGGCCCCAAGAGGCCCTGCCTCTAAGGGCTTTAGAATATAGATGACTTTTAATCAGCCTCCTTTTGCTTACTGAACTGGCAATTTCAGAGTCAGAAGGTAATCATACACAGACGATTATGGCTTCAAGAACTTTCCTAACATATTCAGCCAGGACACGGCTCCATCAAATTTCATACTACCTTATTCCCTGGGACTAATGGCATGCTACCGTCAGAGCTGTGATGCATTTTTTGGTATTCATTTTGGTGTTTGATTATGAAGTAGGTGCTACTTCGCACCACCCAGGTCCCCTGGGAGGGCTGAGATAGTAATTCTCTCAGCTGCTAGGACTGTGCCTCGCTGACTACCTGTAGATGAATCTTTCCTCAGGAGTTGCCTGCAGCCTGAGGGAGCAACCTCAGCAGCTCACAATCCCTCCCTCTGGTAGCCTGTATCCAGTGCCTGGTCTGTGCAGAGATAGGAGACCCTCTTATCTCAGTTCTAAAAAGCTCTGAAAAACCACCCCAGGTTCAAAGCTCCCCAGGTGAAGTCAGCTGAAGTCTGTTGTGACTGAGTTACGTTCAGCCTCTCCTTTTGCCCTGTTCTGCCTCCCTCACTCCCTCACAGGTTTTGTTACTGATAGCATTCTCCAGATAAACTACCTGCCTGCAACCCAAGGTAGATTTAGAAGATTTTTTTCATTTTTTTGTGGTTGAAATCTTTCTGAAAAGAAAAACATAAGAAGTCAGACTGATGATCAGATATTGTAATAATTATCTCAGACTTAGGCTCCTGGAATGAAAGGGCCCAGATATCCACTGCCAGTCTCCATGTGATCCCACCCTGGAATAACTTGGGACTCATCGAATCCACTAGAGGTTGTCTACAGCTCTTAGAATTGGCAAAAGCTGAAAGTTAGCTTCACATTGCTCCCATTGTTTTTAGTCATTTTAAGATTCTAAAATCAGGCTTAAAATACCATCCAGATGAAATCCCATCTGCTATGAGCATCACAAAACATAAACTGCTATAAGAGCTGCCATTTATCCTGCTCCCAAGAAGGAGGAAAAAGAAGGGTCCAGAGTCAACTGTGTGAATGGCTAGGGTAGAAACCACACAGCCTGCGTTAAGGGTAAAACAGTCGACTAGGGCATAGGCGGCCTGTAAGGCAAGGGTAAGGTTAAAGCCTCTAAGTAACCTGAAATAACACAAGAGCTAAAGGTAGAAGGGGATGTTCAGATTTCCCTGGTCACCAGGGACATGGATCTGAATGCCGAGAAGCCTGAAGTCATGTCCAACCCATTCTGATCTCAGGGTAGGGGACAGGGGGTGTCAACCCTTGGTTATCTCCAAGCCAAAGAAAACTAAAAAGGCCAGCCACTTCTAAGGATGGCCTTGGGGAATTTATTCTACCCTAAGACATTACAAAGCTAACAAGTCTAGCTTCCTCGTCACTTGTGTTGGGAGCTGGGTAGACCTGGCCTGGTTATCTGTTCTCTAAGACTAAGCCTAGGAATGCAGATGAGGGCACAGACTGCCCTCTGTCTCATGCTATTAAGAGATTGAGTTGATATCAAATCTACTGTGCCCCCAAAAGATCCTGTGAGTTTTTAGGACTTAACACATCATGCTGAAATAGCTTCTTGCTCCTCTTAGAGTTAAAGCAAATCTGTGTGGCAGTCTTTACCTATTACTGCTAAGCATTATGGAGTTCTATGTGAATGAGAAAGTTCTGACCTATAGGCATGTCCAGTTCAAGAAACAGGACACATACAGCTGTATCAGTACGTTCCGCTTACCAGCTGATTACTTTCAGACCATTGCCCAGATGGCCAATAATGCTGGGTGTTTTGGGTTACACTGGACATTCTTCTGCAACAGGTTCTTTGTGTTCTTTCTCAAAACTATTTTATTATGTTTTTATTATTGTTTACCTGCAACTGTAGATAACACCCTCTCCTGCCCACCAGAAAGGCTGCTTGCAGTTTTTTAAATCCTGTTTTCAAAATTGGTAATTCATATGGTTTAAACACCACAAATTATAAAAGATATAGCATGAAACCTCTTTCCACCCTGGTGCCTCATTTGCCCAGTCAAAATCTTCATTTCACCCCCAAATGACCAAAACCAAGCAGTTTTAAAAATCCTTTTTACATGCTAGTATTATAGCATATACACTTCTCTGTACTTTGCCTTTTTCATGTAACAATATGACTGAGAGATCTTTTCTTAATAACAACGTTCAATAAAAATTATTGATTTTTAAGAATAGAGAAATGTCCTGGGGGACATTCAGGAATCACTAGGAACTGTCAAAGATGGCCTAATAAAGAAAAATAGGAAGTTTATTAGGTTTAGGTTGGACGTAGATGAAGTTAGGTACCTTATGTTTCTCAGTAGAGATTTAGTAACTGGTAAGAATACAAAAGAGGAAGAAAAAAATGGGAGCCAATCAACCAAGGCCACAGCAAGGAAGAAAAGGAGGGTCCAGAGTCAACTGTGCCAATGGCTAGGTGGAAACCACACAGCTTAAGAGCAAGACAGTCGACCAGGTCACAGGTGGTCTATAGGGCAAGGGTAAGGTTAAGACCTCTAAGTAGCTGATATCAACACAAGAGAGAAAGGCAGGAGGGGATGTTCAGATTGCCCTGGTTGTAAGGAGGTAATGCTGGATCACGAGAGCCTGGAAGCAAAGCTGATGCATAGGCTTTAAAGTCAGAGTTGCATTCAAGCCCCTTGTGAGTTCACGTTTAGACAAATTACTTAATTTCTATTAACCTGAGTTTCCTTATCTGTGAAATAAAAACAACCATCATCATCATTAATAAGGTGGTCCTAGAGATTAAATCAGAGATGGCAATGGCACCCCCACTCCAGTACTCTTGCCTGGAAAATCCCATGGACAGAGGAGCCTGGTGGGCTGCAGTCCATGGGGTCGCTAAGAGTCGGACATGATTGAATGACTTCACTTTCACTTTTCACTTTCATGCATTGGAGAAGGCAATGGCAACCCACTCCAGTGTTCTTGCCTGGAGAATCCCAGGGACGGGGGGAGCCTGGTGGGCTGCTGTCTACGGGGTTGCACAGAGTCAGACACAACTGAAGCGACTTAGCAGCAGCAGCAGAGATTAAATGAGGTAACATATAAGAAGTGCTCAGCACAGTTCCTGGCACATCATAGTGGGTCAACAAGTTGCATAATAATTGCATTATAATTATCAAGGTTAATAAGGGAAAGACAATTTCCTGGAGACCACAGTGGGGGAGATGCCAGCTGTCAGGTGAGAAAAGTTTCTGCCTCAGCTAGAGTGGTGACCTCAGGACCTTGGGCCAGGGGTCCTTTACCAAAGACTAGGAACTGTGAAGCACCAAGAGATGATGGGGTGAATTCAGTCTAAGAGCCAGGTGGGAAGGGCCTTGCTTGACCCATGAGCTGGAATCACCAGCAAGGAGCTACTAATTCTTCCTTGGAGTGGCAATGTAGAAGATAACTTTTAAAATGGTACATTTGGAAAAGGCATGATTTTTGCTTATGTTAGGTTGCTTAAAATGACATGAAAATCAAATTTAAATACTAACAACTGCAAATGCTGATGTAAGAGGAAAATGTTATTTTTAACACACAGACACACTTGCCCACCGTCTTTGAAAGGCTTCCGTCTACTGTGGGCTCTGATAGGTGTGAGCGTGGAAGTTTGGAGAAAGAAGCTGGGGAACGGCTACATTGTTCTGTGTGATACAGGGAAGAGGCTTAGGAGGTTGAAGCATGCTGGGGAAGAAAGAACCTTTGGGAACAGAGGTGTTTGGTCAGGATTGTTAAGGAGCCCTCCTTTCCCTAATATTGATACAGAATCTTCAGTGAAGTCAACTTTGACTACTAATGCTTGTGGTGTGAATGAATCTCTTTAGAGGGACTGTGAGCTCTGGGTTGAAGTGAAGTGAAGTCGCTCAATCGTGTCCGACTCTTTGCCACCCCGTGGACTGTAGCCCACCAGACTCCTCCGCCCATGGGATTCTCCAGGCAAGAATCCTGGAGTGAGTTGCCATTTACTTCTCCAGGGGGTTCGATCCCAACCCAAGGATCGAACCCAGGTTTTCTGCATTGCAGGCAGGCGCTTTAACCTCTGAGCCATCTGGCTTAATACTAGTGAAAGACGAAAACAAAGGCTGCATCTGGGGAAGCTGCCGTTGAGTTTCCTGAAATTCTCTGTTGTGACTGTACATCCCTGCCTGAAATCAGGCCACCTAGAGAGTCTGCTTCTTTGACTGAAGTTGTGTCAGGTAGAAAGTTTAGGGAAAGCAATGCTTTGAGGTTATTCATTCAAGCAACAGATATTTACGGAGTATTTACTTGTGCTGGGTCCTCTGCCAGGAACCAAGGGCACAGTGATAACAGAGATCTGGTCTTTGTTATCAAAACCTTCAGTCTGATGGGAAAGCCTGAGCGTGACAAGTGAAATGATGGGAGTATGCAGAAGGTTCTATGGGAGTACAGAAGGATGGTGTCTGGACCAGAGGGCAAACCCGGTGCTGATGAGCAAGTCATTTATGAGTAAAATAGTACAATGGAAAATATAGATATTGCCTTGTGAGTTGACAATCCAAAATGAAGCAATCGAGACACCACTATTTAGAGAAGAGTGTCTGAATATTTTTTTTTTTGGCTTCTTGGTTTTACTTTTTTCCCCCAACCATCTTGTCTCATGGTTTCTGTATTTTGTTTCTAGAAGAAACTGCCCCAGCCAAAACACACACACACACACACACACACACTTAAAAACAGTATAGAACTTGTGGGTTTTCTTTCTTTGTATTATTATTTATTTCTCTGTGATTGTGCTGAGTCTTCACTGCTGTGTGCGGGCTATCTCTGATTATGGAGAGTTGGGGAGAAGGGTCTACTGTTGCTCTCAGCGCATGGCCTTCTCATTGCAGTGGCTTCTCTCATTGTGGAGCTCGTGGAGAATGGGCCCGAAGCACAGGGGCTTCCGGAGTGATGGCACGAGGGCTCTAGAGCACAGGCTCAATAGTTTTGGGGCACGGGGCTTAGTTGCCCCGAGGCATTTGTGATCTTCTCACAACAGAGATCGAACTCATGTCCTCTGCATTGGCAGGTAGATTCTTTACCACTGAGCCACCAGGAAGTCCTGTTTTTCGAAAGCAGGTTAAAAAAAAAAGAGGTGGCAATTAATAAGCAAAGAATAGACCCTACAGATGACAAGTTAGTTCCACTCAAGTACAATGAAGCATGTAGCCAAATTGGCTTCATAATGAGCTTGCTTCCTTACTGTTATTTTAAACAACAGAATTTGCATAAACCCAGAGCAGAAGGATTTAAGGACAAAGAAATGTATGTATTTTTAGATGCGTTATTTTTATGTAGAGCACTGTTATTCAGTAAGAAAAGGAAAAAGAAACTAAATTAATGAGATATTTTATAATTAACATGTGAAAAATGTACATTTCAGAGGAGTAATGTCTTTGATATATAAGTTTGAGAAGATATATATATTTATTTCAGCAGTTCTGAAACCGCTTAAAATATTTTTGAGATTCTTTTTTCAGAGTCAACTGAAGTTTAAACCAAGAAGCCAGCAATGTGATTTTATATTACTTAGAGGCAGTGGTAGACAGTAGAAAGAATCAGAAAGACCCAAGTTCCAATCCTGGTTCTGCCATTTGCTGACGGTGTAACCTTGGAAAAGTTCAGCCTCTGTACTGCACTTTCCTCTTCTCTAAAATAGGAATAATAATGTCAAGTGTTCAGAATTTCAGAGTTATGAAATAATGTGGGTTTCCCTGGTAGCTTAGCTGGTAAAGAATCCTCCTGCAATCCAGGAGACCCTGGTTTGATCCCTGGGTTAGGTAGATCCGCTGGAGAAGGGATAGGCTGCCCACTCCAGTATTCTTGGGCTTCCCTGGTGGCTCAGATGGTAAAGAATCCACCTTCAGTGAGGGAGACCTGGGTTCGATCCCTGGGTTGGGAAGATCCCCCAGAGGAGGGCATGGCAACCCACTCCAGTATTCTTGCCTGGAGAATTCCATGGACAGAGGAGCCTGGCGGGCTACAGTCCATGGGATTGCAAAGAGTCAGATATGACTGAGCGACTAAACACAGCACAACACATGAGGTAATGCAGGTTTTTAGCACCATGACTGGTACATAGCAGCTGCTCAATAAATCTTCTCTCTCCTCCTCACCTATTGTCAAGTTTTATCTTGACCAAAAACATTTTCAGGATTTATTATTATTAGATCTTAAAGCTTTGCCTTTATTGAGGATATGCTATCAACTCAACTTCTAGAAATTTATTTTCTGGAAATACTCAAACCAATATGCTGATGAATATTTATAAGGATATTAATTACAGCATTGTTCATAAGACTGAAAAATTATATAAACTATCCAGTATTTATTGGTAGAAAGTTACTTCAATAAATTATAGTGCATCTATACAGTGAATGGAAATGGCAACCTACTCCAGTGTTCTTGCCTGGAGAATCCCAGGGACGGAGGAGCCTGGTGGGTTGCCGACTATGGGGTTGCACAGAGTCAGACACAACTGAAGTGACTTAGCAGCAGCAGCATACAGTGAACAGCCATGCAGTTATAAATGAATGCTGTTGCTGTTCATTCATTAAGTCGTGTCCAATTCTTTGCAGCCTCAATGACTGCAGCACCCCAGGCGTCCTTCCTTTACTATCTCCCGGAGTTTGCTTAAATTCATGTCTGCTGCCTCAGTGCTTCCATCCAACCACCTCATCCTCTATCATCCCCTTCTCCTCCTACCTTCAGTCTTTCCTAGCATCAGGCTTTTTTTCCAGTGAGCCAGCTCTTCACATCAGGTGGTCAAAGTATTGGAGTTTCAGCAGCAGTCCTTCCAATGAATATTCAAGGTTGATTTCCTTTAGGATTGACTGGTTTGATCTCCTCACAGTCCAAGGGACTCTCAAGAATCTTCTCCAGCTCCACAGTTTGAAAGTATCAGTTTTCAGTGCTCATCCTTCTTTATGGTCTAACTCTTGTATCATACATGATTACTGGAAAAATCATAGGTTTGACTATATGGACCTTTGTCAGGAAAGTAATGTCTTTTCTTTTTAATATTCTATCTAGGTTTGTCATAGCTTTCCTTCCAAGGAGCAAGCGTCTTTTAATTTCATGGCTGCAATCATCATCTGCAGTGATTTTGGAGCCCAAGAAAGTAAAATCTGTCACTGCTTTCACTTTTCCCCCTTATATTTGACTTGAAGTGATGAGACCAGATGCCATGATCTTAATTTTTTGAATGCTGAGTTTTAAGCCAGCTTTTTCACTCTCCTCTTTCACCCTCATCAAGAGGCTATTTCGTTCCTCTTCACTTTCTGCCATTAGAGTGATATCACCTGCAAATCTGAGGTTATTGGTGTTTCTCCCAGCAATCTTGACTCCAGCTTGTGCTTCATGCAATCCAGCATTTTTGCATGATGTACTCTGCATATAAGTTAAATAAGCATAGTGACAATATACAGCCTTGATGTACCCCTTTCCCAATTTGGAACTAGTCCTTTATTGCTTCCTTGACTATGCTAAAGACTTTAACTGTGAAGCAGAAGTAGATATTTTTCTGGAATTCTCTTGCTTTCTCTATGATCCAACAAATGTTGGTAGTTTGATCTCTGGTTCCTCTGCCTTTTCTAAATTCAATTTGTATATCTTGAAGTTCTTGGTTCAGGTACTGTTGAAGCATAGTTTGAAGGATTTTGAGCATAACCTTACTAACATGCAAAATAAGTACAACTGTATGGTAGTTTGAACACTCTTTGGCAATATCCTTCTTTGAGATTGGAATGAAAATTGACCTTTTCCAGTCCTGTGGTCACTGCTGAGTTTTCCAATTTGCTTACATATTGAGTGCAGCACTTCAACGGCATCATCTTTTAAGATTTTAAATAACTCAGCTGGAATTCTATCACCTCCACTAGCTTTGTTTGTAGTGATGCTTCCTAAGGCCCGCTTGACTTTACACTCCAGGATGCCTGGCTTTAGGTGAGTGACCACACTATTGTGGTTATCCGGGTTATTAACACCTTTTTGTATAGTTCTTCTCTGTATTCTTGCCACCTCTACTTAATCTCTTCTACCTCTTACTGTTTCTGTCCTTTATTGTGCCCATCCTTGCATGAAATATTCCCTTGATATCTCCAGTTTTCTTGAAGAGATTTCTAATCTTTCCCATTCTGTTGTTTTCCTCCACTTCTTTGCATTGTTCATTGAAGACGGCCTTCTTATCTCTTCTTGCTATTCTCTGGACCTCTGCATTCAGGTGGATATATCTTTCCCTTTCTCCCTTGCTTTTCACTTTTCTTATTTCCTCAGCTATTTGTAAAGCCTCCTCAGACAACTACTCTGCCTTCTTGCATTTCTTTTTCTTTGTGATGGTTTTGATTGCTGCTTCCTGTACAATGTTATGAACCTCTGTCCATAGTTCTTTAGGCACTCTGTCTACCAAATAAAATGACTTAAATCTATCGATAACCTCCACTGTGTCATTATAAGGGATTTGATTTAGGTCATACCTGAATGACCTAGTGATTTTCCCTACTTTCTTCAATTTAAGTCTGATTTTTGCAATAGGGAGCTGATGATTTGAGCCACAGTCAGTTCCAGGTCTTGTTTTTGCTGATTGTATAGAGCTTCCCCATCTTCAGTGGCAAAGAATATAATCAGTCTGATTTTGTTATTGACCATTTGATGATGTCCATATGTAGAACCATCTCTTGTGTTGTTAAAAAGGGTATTTCCTGTGACCAATATGTTCTCATGACAAAACTCTGCCCTGCTTTAGCCCTGCTTTATTTTGAACTCCAAGGCCAAACTTGTCTGTTACCCTAGGTATCTCTTGACTTCTTTCTTTGCATTCCAGTACCCTATGGTGAAAAGGGCATCTTTTTTGGTGTTCATTCTGGAAAGTCTTGCAGGTCTTCATAGAACCCATCAACTTCAGCTTCTTCAGCATCAGTGGTTGGGGCATAAACTTGGATTACTATGATGTTGATTGCTTTGCCTTGGAAATGAACAGAGATCATTCTATCATTTTTGAGACTGTGCCCAAGTAATGCATTTCAGACTCTTTTTTGACTGTGAGGGCTACTCCATTTCTTCTGTGGGATTCCTGCCCACAGTAGTAGATATAATGGTCATTGGCCCATTCTTGTCCATTTTAGTTCACTGACTCCTAAGATGTTGGTGTTCCCAGTAGCATATTGGACACCTTCTGACCTGGGGGAGCTCAAGTTCCAGTGTCATATATTTTTGCCTTTTTATACTGTTCATGAGGTTCTTGCAACAAGAAAACTGAAATGGTTTGCCATTCCCTCCTCCAGTGGACCACATTTTGTCAGAACTCTCTGCTATGACCCATCCATCTTGGGTGGCCCTTACATGTCATGGCTCATAGCTTCATTGAGTTACACAAGCCCCTTTGCCATAACAAGGCTGTGATCCATAAAGAGGAAATGATTGTTAAGTCTATATAAACATGGAGCAATATCTAAAAGAGCTATTTCTCAAGCAAGTTGTTAAATACTATGCATAATATGGTCCCATTCCTATTAAAATATATATGTAAATACATACATTTAAAAAACCTTGAAGGATATTCCCCCAAAGTATAAGCAATATTTGGGGTGGGTGACTGTGGGAGACTTTGATTTTGAAATTTCATATTTGTGTAATATTGAATTGTTTACCATGAGTATGTATGGGTGTTACTTTTATAATTAGAAAACAAGAGGAAAGATGAAGGACATATGGAGAAAAGGTCAGTGAAGGGGAATTATAAAATATTTTACGCAGTGGCTACATTCAGAAGTTAGCACTAGCCTGTGGGAATCCAAGGCTAAGAGCACACGGAACGTGGTATAATGTGAAAGAATCAAGCCTGTCCATTTCAAGCCATACCTGCTGTTATGACTACCACACTACTCTAGCTTCATCCTGTCACTACATATATAATACATACATGTTACATGCATTCTATAGTTATACCTTCTGGGTAAGACACAGCCAGCACCGTGCGATTCAGGGGACCTTGGGTGTGCTTCTCTACCAATACCTCCCTTACTAGCTTGTTAGTGAAGTGTGTGAAGTCACTCAGTCGTGTCCGACTCTTTGCGACCCCGTGGACTGTAGCCTACCAGGCTCCTCCGTCCATGGGATTCGGGGCAAGAATACTGGAGTGGGTTGCCATTTCCTTCTCCAGGGAACTAGCTTGTTAGGATTCCAGAAATCCCATTATAAAGGAGTTTAATTTCTTCAGATTAAGAGATTATCTGGTATTAAAATTCTTCACTGCGGGCCCTTCTTAATGTGTTCACATAGCATGAGGTGTACCTCTGTCAGAGGTTTACGTGAATTTTAATTGTATATTTTCTATTCATCCCACAAGTCTGTACCCAGAAAGCTCTCAGCTCGTTCATCTTTCCTAGGTCTCTCCTAGGAAAGACCTCACATAAAGGCTGAACATGTTGTTTCTACTGCAACTATTGGGAAGTTGAATTGAGGGAATATATGTGAAGGCATTTTATAAACTATTAATCATTACATAAATGCACATTGGTATTATTACTGGCAAATTTTTCACAGATAATTTTTTAGGGGTATATTTTAATGGTTAGAGGTATGATACTGAATTAGATTCAGTGTATTTTAATAGTTAGAAATGTGATACTGAATCAGATTCAATATATTTTAATGGTTAGAGGTATGATATTGACTCTTCTCTACCTGATGAGGGCAAAAATGTCTGACCATCCTCATCTGCTTACTTTCTAAAGGGTTCGGCTTCTTGCAAGAAGGAGAACTGCTGGGAAAAGAAATTAACAAGGAAACGTTTCACTTCAGGGAAAATAGGCATGAGTGAATGGTGGGCAGGGATTATATGGGAGCAAGGTATAGGAAATGACATAAAGCATGTCCTGAAAGCTTCCAATAGCACTTTTCATCTATTCCAGAATCTTTGGTCAATGACACTTCTTTATGAGATGGAGTTCTTTGGCTCAGGGCTTTTGTTTTCGTGAAAGGCATGGCTTTGCTCTCTAGGTTGTAAAGAAAATGTTTTAAAACTGGGATTTTTGTCATTAGTTTCCCAGGAAACCATTTTGGTTCTGATGCTAATTTGTGTACCTGACTGTTTTAATTGAAAGTAGGGCCTACAAGAGGGGGAGCAGGGGGAATACTGCTTTGGGTTATTGCCCACCAAGAGGGTGCCAGGCTGGGAGTGCCAAGTCGACTTGGCTCTACCCTACTCTGGGTTGCCAGCTGGCACTAGGCTTCTCAATCGAGGTCACTAGAGTGTGGGGTCAGGAGACAGAGACTCATTTTCTTATTTCTGACCCCAAGAGAGTAGAGGTTGGGCCCAGCAAACACTCCCTGCGTCTGAGTTAGAGGGAGCCAGCAGACAGGCCTGAGCAAGACAAACAGCTTGCATCTTGAAAGTGTTCTAAGTTTCCTGCTTAAGACTTTTTTTAAAGTCTCCTCCCTCAGATGGAATGATGTCCCTAGAGGGCGTGGATATCTGAAGCTTACTTCTACCCAGGCATCTACAAATGAGCTGTATTTACTCTTCTGCGGGTTTCTTTTGGTGACCCAAGCCTCGCTGATGATGGCGTGGAGGGTGTGGCTTTGCATGCCAAAGAACGCAGCATTCTCACTTAATGACTTTAATGTTCCCGAAAGGAGCACCTTACAGTGCATTTCAGCTCAATGCCTCGTAGCAAAGGTTTGCTGGCTGCTGATGGTCCTGAAGCTTCCTTGCTGGCCAGGCACAGCTCACATGCAGGACCCTCATGGCCAGACCTGGTCTCACAGCTCTGTGCAGCACACAGGGAGACGTAGGTCCCGGTAAAACCATTCCAGTGCCGTGTAACCACCAAGGATGAACCCTGGACTCGACTGTAGCTTTCTTTATGTGCAGCGGTTCCCACATAGATATGGATAAGCATCCTCTCTAGTCTGTTGTTTAGTCGCTCAGTTGTGTCTGACTCTTTGCGACCCCTTGGACTGCAGCATGCCAGGCTTCCCTGTCCATCACCAACTGCCGGAGCTTGCACAAACTTATGTCCATCAAGTCAGTGAGGCCATCCAACCATCTTATCCTCTGTCACCTGCTTCCCTCCTGCCCTCAGTCTTTCCCAGCATCAGGGTCTTTTCCAGTGAGTAAGCTCTTTGCATCAGGTGGCCAAAATATTGGAGCTTCAGCTTCAGCATCAGTCCTTCCAATGAATGTTTTGGACTGATTTCCTTTGGGATTGACTGGTTTCAACTCCTTGCAGAATTGTGCTGTCCAATATGGGAACCACTAACCCCACTCCAGCATTCTTGCCTGGAAAATCCCATGGATGGAGGAGCCTGGTGGGCTGCAGTCCATGGGGTCGCTAAGAGTCGGACATGACTGAGCAACTTCACTTTCACTTTTCACTTGCATGCATTGGAGAAGGAAATGGCAACCCACTGCAGTGTTCTTGCCTGGAGAATCCCAGGGACGGGGGAGCCTGGTGGGCTGCCATCTCTGGGGTCGCACAGAGTCAGACACGACTGAAGCGACTTAGCAGCAGCAGCAGCAGTCACATGTACCAACTGAATGCTTGAAATGTGGCTGGCCTGTTTTGAGATATGTTAAGTGAAAAATACACAGTGAACTTTCAAAGATGTAGTATAAGAAAAAAAAAGTGAACTACCTTAATCGTTTTTTATGTGAATCATATGTTAAGATGGTAATGTTTTAGATAGTTAAAAATATCATTAGAATTAATTTCGTTTCTTTCTCATCTTTTCATGATGGCTACTAGAAAATTAAAAATTATATTCATGCCTGCAGGTATGCTTCAGTTGGACAGCAGTAGTCTGGAGTGAGTACCATTATAGTCAGTGAGCAGCTAATGTGCTGAAATAGATAAGACCCAAACTCAGCTCAGACACTCCCAGTCTAGGGAGGCGCAGGTATTTATAGAGCAGCAGCCTGGGGTGAGTCCTGGAGAGTGTGCACTGTGCTTCAGGAGCACCATGGAAAGAAAGACATCCAGGTGGAGGCATCGTCATGGAAGGCTTCTAGGGAGAGGGAGTGGGATACACAGGGGTCTTAGCAGTCCAAAGAGAAGGCAGCGATTATAAAGAGGATAGATGTGGGGCATGCCTGGCCTGCTTCAACACAACACATGTAATTCAGCTGTCTGAAGCTCTAACACTAAAAATGGGGAGTGAGTGGAGGAGATGAGCCTCTGAGGATGGATCTCTCCTGCCCTGAGGAGTATGCGCTTCGACTGTAGTTCAGGAATCCTCTCATCATAATGTGCTGAAGAATCACTTGGGGAGCTTTCCAAAATATCACACACCCAGAGACTTTGATCCTGATGTGTGAAGCCTTGGAATCAGCATTTAAAATCAGCACCCCTGGTGACTAATGCAGACCCTACTTGGCAAAATGCTACTGCAGGTAAGGGCATGGGGTTAGTTAAGCAGTGAGCTGATCATGTCTGCACTGAAGGAAGACACTGGGAGAACCCAAGGCAGGTGGACAGCAAAAGGTCTTCTGAGCCTGTACAGTGTTGGCTATTCAATAAGGTGAGAAGCGAGCAGGGTCTGAAGTACGGTGGTGGAAATTCTGAAGTACGGTGGGAAGGGGAGATGATTGCCAGAGATATTTAGGAGAGGCAAATTATGAACTGACCTGGTTCTTCCATGACCCTTGTTTCTTACCCCAGGATCTAACATATACATATAGCTGGAGCACTGGTTGTCTTGTTTGCTTATTATCCCCTACTTTAGAACACAGAAAGTCTTCTTATGAGGACTTCCAAAGCCGAGTTGATAAAGGGTTTTGTTTCTGAGAGGCTTCAGTTTCCTTCTATTAAAGGCATTTTTAGGGACTCTAAAGCTGACTTCCTCCAGTACCTTTCCTAAGTTCCCTCTTGCAGTCCTGACCACAGTTGCATAAAATGAACAGAACCAGAGTGGAGGTGTCCCAGCCTTCCCAGAGCTTCCTGGCTGCCTTGCTGCTGCTGCTGCTAAGTCGCTTCAGTCGTGCCCTACTCTGTGCGACCCCAGAGATGGCAGCCCACCAGTCTCCCCTGTCCCTGGGATTCTCCAGGCAAGAACACTGCAGTGGGTTGCCATTTCCTTCTCCAATGCATGAAAGTGAAAAGTGAAGTCGCTCAGTCATGTCCGACTCCTAGCGACCCCATGGACTGCAGCCCATCAGGCTCCTCTGTCCATGGGATTTTCCAGGCAAGAGTACTGGAGTGGGTTGCCATTGCCTTCTGGAAAAGACCAGGCTGGCTTACATTTTAAAAAACAAATCTGGAGTATAGTTGATTTTCAGTGTTGTGTTAGTTTCAGGTGTACAGCAGAAGGAATCAGTAATACATATCCATTTTTTTTTAGATTCTTTTCCCATATAGGTTTTTACAGAATATTGAGCAGAGTTCCCTGTGCTATACAGCAGGTCCTTACTGAAGGAAAGTTACATGGCTCAAAATAGCTTGGAGTTAAAACTCCCCTCCAGGTCCTCTCCACCATTCTAGGCAAAATAAAGAGCACTCTCACCTGAAGGGAAAAAAAAAGGACATTAAGGTTGATTATGCCCAGCTCCCAGCTGGTCCAGCCTCTGGCTGATCTCCAGAATTCCTTGCCCCATTCGTTTAAGAGATAACTACTCTGAACAACTTGGAGAGGAACAGGCCCCCTTTAAGACAGTAGCTTTCCACCTATATGCCTATATATACTCACTCTTTTCTTGGGTTAGTGCAGCAGCTCACTAATCTGACTGCTTCCCCTTCTCGCCTCATTAAAGGTGATCTGTTTCTGTAAAGTGTCAGTCTCGTTCTTTTCCGAACCTCGCCTTCTCTAACTCCCTTACCCTACACTTAGTATCTTTTTCACATGTGTTAGTATGTCTATGTTAACCGCAGTCTCCTAATTTATCCCTAGACCCCTCCCTTCACCTTTAATAACCATAAATTTGTTTTCTACATCTGTGACTTGATTTCTGTTTCATAAATAAGTTCATTTGTACCATTTTTTTAAGAGTCCACATAGGTGATATTGTATGATATTTGTCTTTTCTGACTTCACTTAGTATGATAACCTCTAGATCCATCCATGTTGCTGCAAATGGCACTATTTCATTCTTTTTAATGGCTGAATAATATTCCATTATATCTAGGTACCACATCTTCTTTATTTACTCCTGTCAATGGACATTTAAGTTGTTTGTATATCTTGGCTGTTGTAAATAATGTTGCAGAGAATATTGGGATGCATATTTTTTTCAAATTATGGTTCTATGTGTCCAGGAGTAGGATTACTGGATCATATTGTAGTTATATTTTCAGTTTTTTAAGGACTCTCCATACTATTCTCCATAATGGCTGTACCAATTTACATTCCCAATGTAGGAGGATTCCTTTTTCTCCACACGCTCTATAGCATTTATTGTTTGTAGTTTTTTTCTTGCTGATGGCCATTCTAACTGGTGTGAATTCATTATAGTTTTAATTTGCATTTTCCTAATAATTAGTGGTGATTGCAGCCATGAAACTAAAAGACGCTTACTCCCTGGAAGGAAAGTTATAACCAACCTAGACAGCATATTAAGATGCAGAGACATTACTTTGCCAACAAAGGTCTGTCTAGTCAAGGCTATGGTTTTTCCAGTGGTCATGTATGGTTGTGAGAGTTGGACTGTGAAGAAAGCTGAGTACTGAAGAATTGATGCTTTTGAACTGTAGTGTTGGAGAAGACTCTCGAGAGTCCCTTGGACTGCAAGGAGATCCAACCAGTCCATTCTAAAGGAGATCAGTCCTGGGTGTTCTTTGGAAGGACTGATGCTAAAGCTGAAACTCCAATAGTTTGGCCACCTCATGCGAAGGGTTGACTCATTGGAAAATGCCCTTATGCTGGGAGGGATTGGGGGCAGGAAGAAAAGGGGATGACAGAGGATGAGATGGCTGGATGGTATCACAGACTTGTTGGAAGTTAGTTTGAGTGAACTCTGGGAATTGGTGATGGACTGGGAGGCCTGGCATGCTGTGATTCATGGGGTTGCAAAGAGTTGGACACGACTGAACAACTGAACTGAATTAAATAATTAGTGATGTCAAGCATCTTTCCATGTGCCTGTTGGCCATCTGTATGTCCTCTTTGGAAAAATGTCTATTTAGATCTTCTGCCCATTTTTTGGACTGGATTTTTGATGTTGAACTACACATATTTGTATATTTTGGAGATTATGCCCTGTCGTTTGCTTCATTTGCAAATATTTTCTCCCATTCTGGGAGTTGTCTTTTTGTTTTCTTTATGATTTCCTTTGCTGTGCAAGAACTTTTAAGTTTAATTGGATTCCATTTGTTTATTTTTGTTTTAATTTCCATTTCTCTAGGAGGTGGGTCAAAAAGATATTGCTGTGATTTATGTCAGAGTTTTGCTATATTTTCTTCTAAGAATTTTATAGTGTCTGGACTTACATTTAGATTTTTATTCCATTTTGAGCTTATTTTTGTGTATGGTGTTAGGGAGTGTTCAATATTTCATTTTACATGTAGCTTCAAGCTTTTCACTTATTGAAAAGCTTGTCTTTTCTCCACTGTATATTCTTGCCTCCTTTGTCATAGATTAGTTGACCTACGGTGGTTCAACTAATAGCTGTGTGGGTTTGTCCCTAGACTTTATATTCTGTTCCATTGATCTATATTTCTTTTTTTGTGTGCCAGTACAACATTATTTTGAATACTGTAGTATAGTTTGTAGTATAGTTTGAAGTCTGGGAGTCTAATTCCTTCAGTTCTGTTTTTCTTCCTCAAGATTGCTTTGGTCATTCAGGGTCTTTTGGGTTTCCAAACAAATTGTAACATTTTTTGTTCTAATTCTGTGGGGAAAGAAACAATAAATATTGGTAATTTGATAGGGATTGGTGCTGAATCTGTAGATTGCTTAGGTAGTATGGGACTTATTGTCATAATTCATTTATTTGTTGATTTTTAGGGCTTATATTTTAATGGAAGAGGTAAAAACGGTATTTGTTCACCCTGCAAACATAACAGCTTTTCTTTCTTTATTTGTGGAAACTCATAAGATTGCATAACCTAGTCATAGAAAGGTACAAGTTCATTAAGTACTGACAGTATATGGAAAGGTTAAGTATAAACAGTAAATGGAAATGTTAGCAAGATACTAAAGAGCTAAGTTTCAAGTGAGCTTCAGCTAAAGATGCTTTAGTGGTGCCCACAGGTATTTTATTTACATTGTTTCCTTGAAAGTTCACTTTTCATTTGCTATTTCCTTGAGAAGGCTGTCTTTAGTCTCAATTTCTAAGTCTGTTTTCTCCAGACAGTGGACTCTAAGGCTAAGGAGGGGAGCTGGGGTTTTGAAATTTACCAGCTATTTGGGGACTTGCATTGTGTGCAGCTGCCACAGTGTCATCTAACACCATGATAAATTCAGACAGGTTCTCTTCCCGGCTAGTCCCAGGGCCCTTTCCCTGACCAGGCATCCAGTGTGCTCACAAAAGAGTATTCTTGCAACTTGACCCCTTTTCTTCATCTCTGGCTGCTGATATTGCTGCCCACATCTCTTGGTGTTCCTTTGCCCTCAAATGGGTCTGTGGTTGCACAGTCAACTTTCTCCATCCTTCCCAAGCGTGCTCCTTACAAGTTTCTTTTCACTAGTGTTGAGGTTGGAGTAGATGCTCTTTCGTATTTTGGGGTTTATATCTGGTAGGCGTTTGAGAAAGACAGAAAGGTAATTATTTTCCCAACATAATGCTCAGTATACTTCTGGTATGAGTGGTACTCTGCCAGTCACCTTCTAGGTCAATAATGAGTGTATTAATATCCCAGTGGCAACTGATCAAATTTAATATGCATGCTAATTAAAACTCATAATAAGCTAGAAAGAGATGAAAGTGTTGACAAAATGATGTAATGTATTTATCAGGAAGAGACTACAAGCATCAAACTTAATGATAAAACAATGTTAGAGGCCTTCTTTTTAAACAGGAAGGAAACACACGTGGTGCTCTTCTGGAGAATCCCGGCAATGCACAAGGGCAAAAAAAAAGATGTAGAAAGTCTGCAAGGGGAAGGATGATATTTTTATTTAGCCTTAAAGAATCAACTAAAGGCAATTAGACTAATACATTCAGTAAGATGAACAGATAAACAGTACAAATATAAAAATCAATCATTTTTGGTAAAACATCAAAAATGTCAAAAATAAGTGGAAGTTATTGTACATAAGAGAAAAACTCACCCACAGTACCCCCCGCCCCGCCCTGACACTCAAGCAAGAATGGACATCAGAATTTGTATTGAAGAAAACTACAGAACTTTACTGAAATACCTAAGGAAAAATTGAGTAATTGGAGCAAAATACTGGGTTCCTAGTGGGAAAACTTCATATTGTGAATATGTCAACTCTCTCTGAAATAGCCTATAAATGTAATACAATTTTGATAAACATCAAGTCATTGTATTTGGAGATTAGGGTATTTATGAATTAATGTTAAGTTTTATCTGGAACGATAATAGGTGATAACAGCCAAGAAATTCTGAAGAACAACATTTACATTGAAAAGAAAACTAACTTCATAATTTCAGAATAGCAGGATATTGGTACTAAGATAGATACATGATCTTCAGAACTGAATAAGATATTAAAAAAACAGACCCACGTGTATACTGGAGATTACAATGTGATGAGGAACATTTCAAATAAGCAAGGAAGCGATGACCTAGTCAATTAAAAATATTACATAACTAATTGAAATTAAAAATGAAATTAGTGTTCTGCCTCACATCATACCCTAATAAATTACAAATGGATTAAAGATTTAGTTATTAAAGTGTTGGAACCTTACATTCTTTGAAATTTGTATTTTCCTCCTGCATTTACTGGTTGGTTGGTTTAGCATGGGGCATGGGGTCGATGCTGCCTCCTTTATGACCCAGGTACTCTTTCCCCACTTTCTGGGCTGTTGACTGCCAATGACTCACAGCTGCATTCCTTGTGTAAATGCCCTCAGTTCAGTGGCTCTGGACCGGGAGTACGTATGCCCCCAGGAGACATGGGCAATGTCTGGAGGGATGTTGATTGACTGGTGGTGAGGAGGGAATGCCACTGGCATTTAGTACGGAGAAGCCAGGAAGGTTTCTAACCATCCTGTAATACACAGGACAGCTCCTCCCCACAACAAGGAATTATCTGGTCCAAAATGGAATAGTTTGCTGGCTATTATCAATACTTTAGAGAAAGGCAGAGAGAGAAATTATCACCAATTAAAGGCAAACTGTGAAAGTCAGAGGGCCTCCTTGGCTGTACTTATAGCTGGAGGACAGAAAATGCTGAGGATCAGATCCAGGATTTAATTTTAAGGGTAAAAGAAGAAGGTTAACTTCTTAACCACAGCAAGTCTCCTACGTTAAGGTCAAGGTCCTGGTGGAGAAGGACTGGGATCCTGGGACTTGGGATGGGGACACCTGGGTCACTGTACTCAAGAACTTTCAATATACAGAGGAGTCTGAACCCTCAAGACTGCAGAGGAGAGCCACTCTTTACTGCTAAAGGCTAATATTCCTCCCCACAATCCCCCAAAGATTATACAGAGGTCTCTGCCTGCTAGATCTCAGAAATCCTACTTAGAATCTATGCTCATTTTCCCTCCTGGCCATCAGACCAATCACTAGGATCAAGTCACAGCACAACCCAGTGCTGGGGAAGTGCTAGGCCTGGAAGGGAGGAAAGGGATTAGATGCAGAAGGGTCTTTGGGACCTACCCAGGGTAGTTTTATGAGATTGGAGCCCAAAGATTCTAGATAAAAGGTGAGGTGCAATGTAAAGTTGGATAAAGAAAAATTTGTCAATAAAGGACACTCACCAGGGACACAGATTTTTGTTCCTGGCAGGGACCCCAGGAGACAGTGCTAGTGTGATCTAGGAAGCTTGGAAAAGTGTGAAAGTGAAAGTTGCTCAGTTGTGTCCAGCACTTTGTGACCCCATGGACTGTACAGTCCATGGAATTCTCTAGGCCAGAATACTGGAGTGTGTAGCCTTTCTATTCTCCAGGGGATCTTCCCAATCCAGGGATCAAACCCAGGTCTCCTGCACTGCAGGCAGATTCTTTACCAGTTGAGCCACAAGGGAAGCCTGGAAAAAGCAAGAGCCCACATTTAAATGTGAAGTCCATGACAGATGGAATCAAACACATAGAGAAATGGGCATGCTAGAACAGATATGCTAAGTAAGACTGGAAATAAGCAGTCATGGGTGGGCTCTGGGGGACACTATTTATCAAAGTGATAAAGCTATGTGCTGGTGGGGAGGCCACTGGCATTTTTGAGAAGCTCAGGGATGGCTGTCCTCTGTAGGCTATGGCTCATGGTAGACAATTTATTATAAAACTGGCCATAGTAGAATGGGATTGATCATATCCTCAAATGCAGAGGCAAGATGGTAGCCCTTAAGTGTCAACAGGAAGATGACCATAGTTCTTGTAATGAGCAGTCAGCATGGTGTGCAGTTCAGAGAGCTAGAAAGATGGTTCATAGAACATGATGTTCCCAAGGGGCAGGATGGATGGGCAGCTGGCAAAGATAGTTCTTAATTTATACACTTAAATCAAGGATGAATAATCCAGAGGCTAAGAGCAGCCACCCAAATATAAAACAAAAAGCCGTGATCCTTTGCCAACTTTTTGGACCTGAGCCAGTTCTCAGATCCTGAATCCATTCATTGAACCAGAGGCTATGACCCTGTATCACCGTGACTGTTACACAGAATAATGATCTGCCTCCCCAGGGGAACCAATGGCAATTCACTAAGGTAATTGTTGAGTGGATAATAGGGAACATCCAGATAACTCTTTTAAAATCTTTTGGTTGTGCTGCACAGCATATGGGATCTTAGTTCCCTGACTAGGAATCAAAGCCTTGCCACTTGTATTGGCAGCATGGAGTCGTGGTGATTGGACTGTCAGGGAATTCCCCACTCCCAGACATTTTGATGACAATTGGACACAAGATTTCAGTTGATACTAATATGTGAAGTATTTGAATGACTCTTACTAGTGGAGATTGTGTCAAAACCAGACAAAGAATGGGTCCTGACCAAGAACAGAGATCTAGCCAGTGGTCATTTTGCTGGTCATTGAATGTATATTTGTAATGAACATATTTGGGAACCTTCATTTTGGTTCATTCTTCTGTGGAGTAAGATCTGTCATAGTTGGAAAAGCCAAGAGGAAGCCTCTGAACCTGCGTCCTCCCTCCCAAGCTATAAGTCAACAGCATCATCACATCCTGGGGAGAATGGTAAGATTAATGTCACCCTTAGTGATATGAAAGTGAAAGAGGAGAGTGAAAAAGTTGGCTTAAAGTCCAACATTCAGAAAACTAAGATCATGGCATCTGATCTCATCACTTCATGGCAGATATATGGGGAAACAGTGGCTGACTCTAGTTTCTGGGCCCCAAAATCACTGCAGATGGTGATTGCAGCCATGAAATTAAAAGATGCTTACTCTTTGGAAGGAAAGTTATGACCAGCCTAGACAGCATATTAAAAAGCAGAGACATTACTTTGCCAAAAGGTCTGTCTAGTCAAGGCTATGTATGGATGACCAATGGTCATGTATGGATGTGAGAGTTGACCTATAAAGAAAGCTGAGCACCGAAGACTCTTGAGAGTCCCTTGAACTTCAAGGAGATCCAACTAGTCCATCCTAAAGGAGATCAGTCCTGGGTGTTCATTGGAAGGACTGATGTTGAGGATGAAACTCCAATACTTTGGCCACCTCATGCGAAGAGTTGACTCATTGGAAAAGACCCTGATGCTGGCAAAGATTGAGGGCAGGAGGAGAAGGGGACGACAGAGGATGAGATGGTTGGATGGCATCATTGACTCAATAGACATGTTTGGGTGGACTCCAGGAGTTGGTGATGGACAGGGAGGCCTGGCGTACTGCAGTTCATGGGATCACAAAGTCGGACACGACTGAGCAACTGAACTGAACTAGTAATATAATGGATGCAGGGGCAGTGGTCCTCATCATTTGTTGTTGTTTAATCATTGTGTCCGACTCTTTGCAACCCCATGAGCTATAGCCTGCCAGTCTCCTCTGTCCATGGGATTTCCCAGGTAAGAATACTGGAGTGGGTTGCCATTCCCTTCTCTGGGGAATCTTCCCAACCCAGAGATCAAACCCACATCTCCTACATTGGCAGGTGGATTCTTTACCACAAAGCTACCTGGGAAGCCCAGTCCTCATCATATCTCCATTTAACTCCCAAGTCTGGCTCCATACAAAAAATAGTTGAATTCTAGAAGATGACAGTGGACCAGGACAAAATCAAACAGTAGTGTCAACTGCAGCTGCTATGCCTGATGTGGAATCCTTCTTAGAGGAGATTAGCACAGCCTTGCACATGGTATGAACCCAGCTGATCTGGTCAGTAAGATCAAAGTGGTGTGCATTCGTGTGGGACAGATAACGGTTTACATTTACCTTCTTGGTCAAGACTTACGCTAACTCCTCCACTCTTTGCCATATGTAATCTGAAGGTACCTAGAAAATGAGGATATTCCAGCCATCATATTGGTTCACTGTATTAATGACATCATATTAACCAGACAACTTGAGAAAAAAAGTAGCAAATTGTTGGAGGATTAGTTAAGACGAATGCAAATTGGATAGGCATATCCCTTCAAAATTTATTTTTGGCACATAATCAAGCCCATAATTAAGTTTTCTCACAGGCATAGTCTTGTGCTGAGGGCTGTACTAAAGGCATCAAGCAAGTATGAGTGTAGTTGTGGTGAAATCCCAAGGGGAAAAGTGAAGTCGGTGAAAATACCTGCCTGCCTATTGACTTAGACCAGACCTGCCTCTAGGCTAGAGTGTGGACAAGCATCTCATATTAGCCCTGCCATGCACCAGTGGCTGGCCCCACCACTGCTTGCCTTCACTAAGACTGCAAATAAGTGACAGGTGATCTCCACAGGATTCTCACAGGCTATCAGGTCACATACAGTGCTTTGCTCGGGAAAAACTCACTTATGTATCTCATCACTGATCAAATTCAAGTACTTCATATTTACAGTTTAAAAGCCTAAAATGGGTGAGTTTATCGTAGCTCAGCCTCCTGACACTGATGCCTGTGCTTGTACTGAGTGGCTATGAGCTTGGTGCTCTTTGATTTAAGTGCAGGAAGCTTTTATTTTTGAATTTCTACCTACTCATGGCAATACATCAAACAATCAGTTTTAATATCTTTAGGGTTAAGTGCACTCATGTAATTTAGAATTAAATGATTTTTATTAAGCACTTTTACAGACTATCTACATGCTATACAACTCTACTGATTAAGGATCATGGTGACTGGTAAAAAGCAGCCTCCATGAATTAGGGAAGCATTAGTGAAATGCATTTTCTAAATACATCACAGAATGCATTCAGTACTAAGCAACTTGAATGTCACAAGAGTTCAAATGAAAATTTCTCTCCACAAAGCAAATACACAGATAACTCTGTGAGCTATGTTGGATTCTAATCGTGACATATCCCCGGTGTGTGGTCTTCCTGCTTCTCCTGGCCTATTTTGTCCCTCACTCCACTCTCACCTAAGCCCCACCTTCCTCAGCTTCTAAGCTTAGCTGATTATTTCTCTTTCAGGTTTCTGGGAATGTGGCAATAGTCTACCTACTCAGGTCCTCGTCCCCTTGTTTAAAAAAAAAAAAAAAAAATTGCAGTAAAGCTGCTCACCAGCAGAGGGCAGCATAAATCTGCTGCCTTGCACATGCTCAGAGCGGCTTTGGGCAGCCCCCTTCTCCAAAGGCAGACTGAGGCCTCCTGGTGTCTCCTCACCTACCCAAGCAGGGGTCATTAGGACAACATATGATTCTCTGTGTTGGGAAACCTGATCATATCTCCAGTTCGTACTACTTGATCAAAACGAATGAACGCCTCTCATCTATTGTTTCAGCAGGGCGCGGTTACGGATGTCATGCGGAGACCTCTAGGCTTACTTCCGGTTTCCTTGGATAATCACAGACTTTCATTTTTGGCTCAGAGGTGGGTTTTTTGTTTATTTGTTTACTTTTTGTTTATTTGTTTACTGTGTGGGGGGAGGGGAAGACAAATTCTTGATAGAGAAATGATTCAACTTGTGGCTATGTGAACCAGCAAAACCTTTCTCTAACCTCCATCAGAAGGATCTCTAGAGTCAAAAGGATCTTATTGGCTTTTATTGGAACTAGTACCCATTCTTCCAACTAGTTTAGGTGGTGGCTTTCATAAAGCTGTCAGGTCTTCCAACTCAACTCTTTCTCTCCTGCAGGTTTGACTTTTTTCAGTAGGCGCCTCTCCCCTGAACTTTCATACCCTGTCCCATAGCATCTATTAAGACTGGAAATTTCTTTTCTGGACTATGAGCTTCACAAAGGCAAAGATATTGTCAATTTTTTTTTTCACAGTTCTAGCCCTAGTGCATATCACTCACAATGCCTGCACAGAGGGATGAAGAACTATATGTTGGATGAATGAATAAGCAGATTTACTTGTCTTACCACATTTAATCCTTAAGATTTCTATTACCTTCCATTTAACAGATGTGAAAACCAAGGCTTAAGCAGTTACATACATTTCTCAAGATTACACAGCCGTTATATAATTCAGGAGGAGGCAGTATTTGAGTTGAAGAGTAAGTAGAATTTTGACAAGATGAAAAGGGAATTTCAAAGAGGAGGTATAAGTAGGGAAATAGCAAAGCACAGGGCACATTTGGGGACTAGTTATTGTTGACTTTGGTATTGTGAAAAGGTATGCACAATGGTGTAGTGGAAGGTAAGGCCTGAAATGGAGGCTGGAGTAAAAGTGAAGTAACAATAATAAAAGCAAATAACATTTATAGAGCATTTAGTACATGCCAACTCAATTCTAAACACTTAAATGCAAAAATATACATTTTTATATAGCTAATACATGGTAACAAAGTTTAAAGTTACAGAAGGGTGTACAGTGAAGGTAGGACTCCGTCCCTGCCTGTATTTTCGTCTACCCACTTTTCTCTTCTCCTGAAGCAACCGCTGCTGCTGTTTTGTATATCCTGTTGTTGCTGCTGCTGCTGCTCAGTCGCTTCAGTCGTGTCCAACTCTGCAGCCCCGTGAGACGGCAGCCCACCAGGCTCCCCCATCCCTGGGATTCTCCAGGCAAGAACACTGGAGTGGGTTGCCATTTCCTTCTCCAATGCATAAAAGTGAAAGTGAAGTTGCTCAGTCATGTCCGACTCTTCACGACCCCATGGATTGTAGCCTACCAGGCTCCTCCATCCATGGGATTTTCCAGGCGAGAGTACTGGAGTGGGTTGCCATTGCCTTCTCCGTATATCCTAGACAGCCCTATTCTGTGTATATGGAAACGTGTGTGTGTGTGTGTGTGTGTGTGTGTGTGTGTATGTGTAAGTCACAAAGTCATATCCGACTCTTTGTGACCCCATGGACTGTAGCCTGCCAGATTTCTCTGTCCATGGAATTCTCCAGGCAAGAATACTGGAGTGGGTTGCCATTCCCTTCTCCAATATGGAAGCATATATATTTATAAATATATATATTATATATATATATTTTTTTATACACAGTTGGTCATGCACTAATATGCTATTCCTTTTTTTTTTTTTTTCATTTTTAATGTGTTAAAGAGCAACTCATATTCTGGGACTGTCTCTTTTAAACTGCCTCCTTGTATTCCATTATATGGATGTGCTATAATCTCTAACCAGTTCCTTCCCAATACACATTGAGGATGTTGCAAATCTTTTACTATTACAGACACCTATATTTAATATCCTTAGATGTTTTGCTTTTAATTCATGTGTGAGTATGTCTCTAATTCCTGGAAAGAACTGATGCATTAAAGGGAATGTACAGTTTAACTTTTCACAGATTTTGTAAAATTGCTCTCCAAAGAAGTTATTCTGCTTTTTATTCTTACCCACAATGTATTATGAAGCTTTCTGGTCTTGGCCAATTTGATAGGCCAAAAATGGATTTTTGCTGTTGTTTTAATTTGTAATTCTCCTATTTTGAGTAAAATGAGCATTACTTGATCATTTTAAATACAATCAAATTTTATTTCATAAAATATAAATGACATTTATAATATTTAAATTAATTAAAATTTAATTTAAAGTTTAAATAGTTTAAATACTATAAATACTATTAAATGTTTTATAAAGATAAAATGATATGTATATATTATTATATATAGTTTTCCCTTTTTTCTGTAATTGGGCTTATTTTCTATTTTGGTTCTATTTCTATATTGGCTTTTGCCTTTTAAAATTAATTTGTTTGAGCTCTTTATATGTTAGGGGAATTAACCCATTAGTATTATATGCCTTACAAACATTTTCCCCTTAATTTGTCATCATTTTTTCTGATATTGTCTGTGGTATTTTGTTTTTATTTTTTTAGATGTTTTATCTCAGAAAATTTCAAACATATACAAAAATAGGGTAGATTAATAAATTTTTATGGGCCGAATACCCACCATTATCAATATATAGACAAACTGAATTCACTTACTACCAGCTCCTCCTGCATTGCTGCTGTCCCTCTGCCCTGCAGGATTATTTTTAAGTAAAGATATCATTTTATGTTATTTTTTTGGCTTTGATAATTTAGTCCTGCAGTGACTTTAATTTTTGCATAGACAAATTTATTAGTGTTTCATTTTATGGTTTCTGTTGTGTAGATCACCAGCACAACAGGGGTTTTACCATCTCAGAAACCCCTGAGAATATATGTAGGTACAGCAAACTTTTAAGTGAGTGATATTTTACAGATGAGTGAGATTGAGCCACAGAGAAATTTGGGCATTTTGCTAAGGGGATACAGCTTGTAAAGCGTAGGATTTGGAACCAAACCTTGGCAATCTAATCCAAGGCTGCCTCTTCTGACTATCACACCATACCAAACGCTGGCAGCCTAATCCAGGGCTGCCTTTTCTGACCATCACATTATACCCCCACCCACTGCAGCTGTAACAACCATGCTGAGCAAGGCTGAGGCCTAACGTCGTCAGCACTCAGGTTCGTTCATGGCTGCTCAGTACTGCAATCGTACGCAAGCAGGGACTGCTTACACATGAGCCTTCTAAAGCCGTGCACTTTGCTGGCAATGGGAGTCGTGGGGAGTCTGTCATAGACTGACTTGAGAATTTCATGAAAGTTCCTGGAATCTGGTCATAGGAAGCATGTATATTCACACAGATGGACACACACATGCGTGCTCCAGGGACTTGCTTATCTTCATTCTGTCATCTTTGTAACAGGCTCTCAGTTATCATGAATCTGGATTGGATATTTATCAGGGTTTGGTTTTTTTTTTTTTTTTTTTGCCATTCGGTTCCCTGGAGAACAGTACAGTTTGATTATATTTGTATTTGTAGGCAGGTGAGGATGACCTATTTAATCAATACATCTAAGGGTAAGAGGTAAGCTATATTATTCAGGCTCAGTAACAAAGCTTATGTTAATTTAACCTCACATGAGTATGTTAGGTTAATATGATTTGGATTACATGTATCATTTTTAGAAATTGATGTTTTTGTTGCTGGTTTCTTCTGACATTTTTGAACTATAATATGGAATGCAATACTTCTCCAACAAAGAAGGTAATTCTCACTAGTGAAGGTAATTAATGGTTATTTGATCATATTACCGCATAGAAAATGATGTTTTTGCTACACAATAGGTTTCCTAATTGGTGATCCAAGGATGACCATGTTCATTTTCTGCCGATAGAGATTTCCTACTGTGCATGGCATTATCTCTTAATACTGTGATAGCAGCAAATGATGTTCATAGCCAGTAAGAAAATTAATTTGCAGTGTTTCAACAAGCATTATAAAAGATCTAATAATGCTAATTTAGATGTAGCCATCTAATTAGTTAATTAAATGGGACCTCGCTGCTAGTCTCCTACAACGGAGCATACTGTGTTGTAGGTGTTTGCTAGAGCTGAACAATGCCAGGGAAGGTAAATGTGTACACACTGACCGCCCCCCCACCCCAACTAGTACATGTGATGTTTATAGTTATGAAAGCACAAGCAGAAGCAATTGCTTTACTCAAAATCAAAACCAAACAACCACTTTTTAGAATAACTATCACTATGCTCCTATGTTAAAAGGAAAAAAATTTTGCTGTCTTGTCTGCTAGCTCTACAAATTCTTCTTTAAAAATGTCCTTAAGTTTTGTTTGATTTCTGAAGTTCAAAACACTCTCCCAAGTTGATTACCCCTTAGTTTTTCTTAAAATAATAAAAAAATCACTGCCGTCTGGTTGAAAATTCCCAGTATCTTTATCTATTAAACTACTTTTAGTTGCAGTACTTGTACGTAATTTATAAAACTTGTATACATGTAGGCCATAAACAAAAAATGGGGTTTCTGATTTTAATTAGCTCATTGAGCTGGTGGTCTGGCATAGCTGGGAATTCAGCAGAGGTCCCAGTTACCTCTTCCCCTTTCAGCTTTTGTTATTTCACACTAATAGGTTTTTGTATTTTTAGTCTGTCTTCATGTGAGAAGTACTCTGTCCCTTCAGTGAGTTTAGCTGCTTTTCCCCTGAGCCTTGCCAGATGTCCTAATTCTTTTTTTTTTTTTGACCTATGGGGGTTGCAGAGGGCAAGCATGGGGACGACCAGAACATCATGTATTTCTCATTTGAATGCAACATAATTGTTCAGAATATCTTTACTAATAAGGTGAAATCCTCCTTTTTCATTAGCCTGAAATAAATAATTTTAAATGCATTTGTATTATAAAGTAGGAAATGGTTTCTTTCCTTAAAAAAGAGGTATTGAATATGATTACAATAAAAGCTATCTGAATGAAAGTTCAGCAGTTTCTTAGAGTTTACAAAACAACAATAGATTTTCTTTCTGTCAATTCAGATTTTCATAGGTCGTCTGGTCTGGCCTTCTGCCACAGTGCACCTATAATTCCTTATTTTAAAATATTAATTAACTTTTAAACATAGTCCTTTAGCTCTGGATACAGCTCTGCCTATATGAAGGAAATAACATGACTGAGGTGAAGAATGGTGTTTCTTGGAATAGGTATTGTTTGCCAAGCCGTATCCAAGAGCCCTACAGAAAGTAGAAAAAGACATTATGGAAGAGTGAGCAGACATTTTTACAAGGTCACTTCATTCAGACTGGAAAGTGGCCAGCACAATGTCATTATTTACAACAGGATCTGGGAACACTTGAGGAAATTACAGACCATTTAGTTTTGATTCCATTGTGGGGGGCAAAGTCTTAGGAAGTATTTTAGGAGATTAAATGGGGAACATTGAGAAAAGCACAGCTTGATTAAGGATAGCCAATGTAGTCTTTGGAATGAAAAAGTCATGCTTCAATAATTTCTTGACTTTAAGGAAGTAAATGCCAAGAAAAGCAAATGAATGCCTCAAAATTCTGTATTCTAAATTTCCAGGAGTTGTTTGTTAAAAGTTTTGCTTGACAAATTAGCACACATAAAATTCTTAAAATTGAAATGCAGAGATAAAGATTGTACATTATATTGTTTCTGAAGTGAAAAAGAATCAGGCAGATATACCTCAGGATCAAGAGAATTTTACTGAAACAAAGGCAATATAATAGCCTGTCAGTTCTATTGTATTTACCACCAGCATCAGCATCATATTTTTCTGCATTTAATATGCATTTGTGCAGCATTTTTCTGTAAGACAAGGCAAAAAAATGGAAATCCCTGAATTTCAGGAATATGCAGTCTAATAGAGGCAACACTGATTCAGGTAAATAGAAAACTAGGCAAATGTATAACAAAATTTACGAAGGTTCATTCTCACTAGTAAGGAGGAAAACACGTTGGTATTTAAAATTCAGGACATGTGTTCATGCATCTCTTTGGGCAGAGGAGGCAAAATTGCCATGAAAAGATGTATCATTCAGTTCAGTTCAATAGTTCAGTCATGTCCGACTCTTTGGAACCCCATGGACTACAGCACGCCTGGCTTCCCTGTCCATCACCAGTTCCCCGGAGCTTACTCAAACTCATGTCCATCAAGTTGGTGATGCCATCCATCCATCTCATCCTTAGTATCCCCTTCTCTTCCTGCCTTCAGTCTTTCCCAGCATCAGGGTCTTTTCCAATGAGTCAGTTCTTCGCATCAAGTGGCCAAAGTATGGGAGCTTCAGCTTCAGCATCAGTCCTTCCAATGACTATTCAGGACTGATCTACTTTATGATGGACTGGTTGGATCTCCTTGCAGTCCAAGGGACTCTTAAGAGTCTTCTCCAGCACCACAGTTAAAAGCATCAATTCTTCGGTGCTCAGCTTTCTTTGCGGAAAAGGCGATGGCACCCTACTCCAGTACTTTTGCCTGGAAAATCCCATGGACGGAGGAACCTGGCAAGCTGCAGTCCATGGGGTCGTGAAGAGTCAGACATGACTGCTTGACTTCCCTTTCACTTTTCACTTTCATGCATTGGAGAAGGAAATGGCAACCCACTCCAGTGTTCTTGCCTGGAGAATCCCAGGGACGGGGGAGCCTGGTGGGCTGCCATCTATGGGGTCACACAGAGGCGGACACGACTGAAGTGACTTAGCAGCAGCAGCAGCAGCTTTCTCTGTGATCCGACTCTCACATCCATACGTGACCACTGGAAAAACCATAGCTTTGACCAGATGGACCTTTGTTGGCAAAGAAATGTCTCTGCTTTTTAATATGCTGTCTGGGTTTGTCATAGCTTTTCTTCCAAGGAGCAAGCATCTTTTAATTTCATGGCTGCAGTCATCATCTGCAGTGATTTTGGAGCCTAAGAAAATAAAGTCTGTCACTATTTCCATTGTTTCCCCCATATATTTGCCATGAAGTGATGGGACCAGATGTCATGATCTTCATTTTTTAATGTTGAGGTTTAAGCCACATTTTTCACTCTCCTGTTTCACTTTCATCAAGAGGCTCTTTAGTTCTTCACTTTCAGCCATCTAGTCAGTGATGCCATCCAACCATCTTATCCTCTGTTAAATGTATAATACATTAAATCTTTTTATACATTTAATTAAATGCACCAGAACTTCAAAGAGCGGCTAAGGTATCAACACACTCTTCAAGAGATCCATGGGGAAAGTACAAATTACACATTCAAATAAACATACCCATAGCAGACCAGAGACTTCCCTGGTAGCTCAGACTGCAAAGCGTCTGTCTACAATGCAGGAGACCCAGGTTCGAGCCCTGGGTTGGGAAGATCCCCTGGAGAAGGAAATGGCAACCCACTCCAGTACTATTGCCTGGAAAATCCCATGGACAGAGGAGCCTGGTAGGCTACAGTCTGTGGGGTCGCAAATAGTCGGACATGACTGAGCAACTACACACAGATACACACAGAAAGCAGACAAGGGCTTATTAGTGTTCATACATCAATCAATTCAACAAACATTTATTGAGCTGCCTACTATGTGTCTAGCACTAGGACTATGCTCTATGGGGAATACAGAGATGACTACAATAGCCTCTACCTTCCAGAAACTTAGGATCCAATAAATGAGATCAAACATACAAATGAATCTAATACAAACTCTAAATACCACGAAAGCCTCTAAACAAATGTTGAGGAGTTCATATTGCTTCTCAGCTCTGAAGAGTTCTCAGGGAGAGATGACGTGCCAGCTCAGACTGGAAGGATGGATTGGATCTCTAAAGGAGCTTGTAAAATTCTCGTTTTGTGTCTTTATGTTCTCATTTGTAAAACAGGGATAATGGTACTTCTCACAGACTATTCTGTAGTAATGTTTACAGGATCAACCTAACTTCATGAATAGTTCATAAATAATAGTTATTTCTCAAGGAATGTGTACACTTGCCGCTATCATTAACTCATTGTTTATGTTTTCAGGTCACTTTTCAAAGCACTTTAGAAAGATAAAGCATCAGCCTTCTAGTGGAAAGGTGACCTTTGCAACCTCCACAAAAGTGTTCCATAAGGATAAATGTTCTGTGTTCAGTTCAGTCGCTCAGTCGTGTCCAACTCTTTGTGACCCCATGAATTGCAGCACGCCAGGCCTCCCTGTCCATCACCAACTCCTGGAGTTCACTCAGACTCGCGTCCATCGAGTCAGTGATGCCATCCAGTCATCTCATCCTCTGTCGTCCCCTTCTCCTCCTGCCCCTAATCCCTCCCAGCATAGAGTCTTTTCCAATGAATCAACTCTTCTCATGAGGTGACCAAAGTATTGGAGTTTCAGCTTTAGCATCAGTCCTTCCAAAGAACACCCAGGACTTATCTCCTTCAGAATGGACTGGTTGGATCTCCTTGCAGTCCAAGGGACTCTCAAGAGTCTTCTGTGTAGCTGGGTACAAATCTCTGGTTATTTGCTTATTGGTTGCTATGTGTTGAAGTAAAAATGTAGGTAAGCTCTTTTCTATGAGTGAAATATAAAGAACCACTCACCCTCTTGACTTGTTCAACAAAATGCTTCTCACAACTGTCTTGACTTTTCTGGTCCCACTTCCCCACTTTGATTTAGGCCCTTATCCCTTCACTACTGGAGTACCAGACTTTTCCTCCCAATCATATTTTGGTGTCTAAGGCTGCCCACTGTTGTTGTTTTACACAAACCACCATCAAATTAATTTTCCTAATGTGGTACTCTGTTCATATCACTTTGCTCAAAAGTCCTTCAGTAGCTCTCTCCTGCCCTCCAGAGAGAATCCAGAACTAGGTCCTGCCATTCTGAAGTCTTCACAACCTGAATCCAACACATTAGTTTAGGCTTAAATCCAAAGACACGCCCATATCTGTGACTTTGCTTATGTACCTCTTACTAACTAAAATACCCCCTGCATCTTCATATACCAAGATAGAAACCATCCCTCAGTGGCTGCCCAGCTCAACTCCAGCTCCCCACCAACATTTTGTACATACTGCTTGGCTTGGTATCATACATATCTGAGTATATGGCTGTATTTGCCAGGGTAGGTAACGTTAGCTGCTTATAATATAATACAATGACCCAATCCTTTCTGTGAGGAGCTTTGCTTATTTTTAGGTACTTAATAACTTATTTCATTATACAAATATCTAGTAGTAGTACTATCAATACTTGTGATTCAGGTGCTGTTTTAATTCTTTATGCACATCACCTCATTTTATCTTCTCAAGAACCCTCTGGAGTAGGTATTGTTATTGTTCCTGTTAAAGGATGAGGAATTTGAGGCACAAAGAGCGATTTACCAAAGTTATACATCTAGTAAGTTGGACTCAGGTAGCTTTACTCCTAATACCCTTAATGAATATACCATGGCAGCTTCAATGTTTTCTTAAGTCTTTTACAATCTATAAAGTACTTTTATTTATATGACGTTCATTTTGTTTTTACAGTAACTTAGTGAAGGTGGAATTATTACCCTCTCTTTCTAGATGTGGAAACTGAGGCAGGTGCAGAGTTATCTAGTGAGTCACAGACTGAGGGTTTAAGCACTAGAGATCTTTCCTCATTAGTACTGTAAGGAGTCCTAGCGTTATGTCCACACAGTAAAACTAAGGCAAGCAGGTACCAATAACTAAATGTAGCTGGAGAGCTCTTCAAGATCAGTCTGTTAATCTAGTGCCTTCTTGGTGCCAACTGACCGTCTGGCAATGTGATCCAAGTAAGAAAACAGGAGAGTCGTACCCACTGGGCTCCAGTCTTGCCTTTCTAATAATCTCTCCTGCCATATGCAAACTCATGTTGGTTTGAAGGAGAAGTGTTTGATCCTCAGTTCTGGGGAATGCCTTTGTCTTAGATCTAGTGCCCCCAGATAAGACAAGAAATTATCTGCAGGTACTTGGGAGATAATTCTGGGAAGGAGTAGTGAGAGTGGGACTGGAAAGGAAAAGATGGCAATAAATTGTGTTATATCAAGATCGTTGCTGGGCAAAGGTGGCTCCTGGATCCAGGTACACCTGGATCTTTGAGAAAAATATACACTTTTAGTTTATCTGAGAAAGTCTTTATTTTCCCTTCATTTTTGAAAGATAGTATTGCTAGATATAGACTTCCTAATTGATCTTTATTTATAACATTTAGGTACTTTACCTGTTTTATCCCACTGTTTTCTGACTTCCTTTGTTTCTGCTGAGAAATTAGCTAATAATGTTATTGAGTTTCCTTATATCTGACTCATCTCTTTTATCTTGCTGCTTTTAAGATTTCCTCCTTGTCTTTGACTTTAAGCATTTTTGCTGGGCTGTATCTGTGAGTCTCTTTGAATTTATCCTATAATACTTGGAGTTTGTTGAGCTTCCTGGATGTGTAGGTTATTGTTTTCCAATAAATTTGGGAAGTTTTCAGTCATTATGTTTTGAATTTTTTCTTCTCTCCACTCATTCTTTTTTTTTTTTTTATTTTTATTATTTTTTACTTTACAATATTGTATTGGTTTTGCCACACATCAACATGAATCCACCACGTGTGTACACGTGTTCCCAATCCCGAACCCCCTCCCAACTCCCCCACCACACCATCCCTCTGGGTCATCCCAGTACACCAGCCCCAAGCATCTTGCACCCTGCATTGAACCTAGACTGGTGATTCATTTCTTATATGATATTATACGTGTTTCAATGCCATTCTCCCAAATCATCCCACCCTCTCCCTCTCCCACAGAGTCCAAAAGACTGTTCTATACATCTGTATCTCTTTTGCTGTCTCGTATACAGGGTTATCATTACCATCTTTCTAAATTCCATATATATACGTTAGTGTACTGTATTGGTGTTTTTCTTTCTGGCTTAATTCACTCTGTATAATCGGCTCCAGTTTCATCTACCTCATTAGAACTGTTTCAAATGTATTCTTTATAATGACTGAGTAATACTCCATTGTGTATCTGTATCACAGCTTTCTTATCCATTCATCTGCTGATAGACATCTAGGTTGCTTCCAGGTCCTGGCTATTATAAACACTGCTGCAATGAACATTGGGGTACATGTGTCTCTTTCAATTCTGGTTTCCTTGGTGTATATGCCCAGCAGTGGGATTGCTGGTTCATATGGCAGCTCTATTTCCAGTTTTTTAAGGAATCTCCACACTGTTCTCCATAGTGGCTGTAGTAGTTTGCATTCCCACCAACAGTGCAAGAGGGTTCCCTTTTCTCCACACCCTCTCCAGCATTTATTGCTTGTAGACTTTTGGATCACAGCCATTTGGACTGGCATGAAACGGTACCTCATTGTGGTTTTGATTTGCATTTCTCTAATAATGAGTGATGTTGAGCATCTTTTCATGTGTTTGTTAGCCATCTGTATGTCTTCTTTGGAGAAATGTCTATTTAGTTCTTTGGCCCGTTTTTTGATTGGGTTGTTTATTTTTCTGGAATTGAGCTGCAGGAGTTGCTTGTATATTTTTGAGATTAGTTGTTTGTCAGTTGCTTCATTTGTTATTATTTTCTCCCATTCCGAAGGCTGTCTTTTCACCTTGCTTATAGTTTCCTTTGTTGTGCAGAAGCTTTTAATTTTAATTAGGTCCCATTTGTTTATTTTTGCTTTTATTTCCAATATTCTGGGAGGTGGGTCATAGAGGATCCTGCTGTGATTTATGTCAGAGAGTGTTTTGCAAACCATTAGACTCATCAAGAAACAAAGGGAGAAAAAATCAAATCAATAAAATTAGAAATTAAAATGGAGAGATCACAACAGACAACACAGAAATACAAAGGATAATAAGAGACTACTATCAGCAATTATATGCCAATAAAATGGACAACGTGGAAGAAATGGACAAATTCTTAGAAAAGTACAACTTTACAAAACTGAACCAGAAAGAAATAGAAAATCTTAACAGACCCATCACAGGCATGGAAGTTGAAACTGTTATCAGAAATCTTCCAGCAAACAAAAGCCCAGGTCCAGATGGCTTCACAGCTGAATTCTACCAAAAATTTAGAGAAGAGCTAACACCTATCCTACTCAAACTCTTCCAGAAAATTGCAGAGGAAGGTAAACTTCCAAACTCATTCTATAAGGCCACCATCACCCTAATCCCATAACCTGACAAAGATGCCAAAAAAAAGAAAACTACAGGCCAATATCACTGATGAACATAGATGCAAAAATCCTTAACAAAATTCTAGCAATCAGAATCCAACAACACATTAAAAAGATCATACACCATGACCAAGTGGGCTTTATCCCAGAGATGCAAGGATTCTTCAATATCTGCAAATCAATCAATGTAATACACCACATTAACAAATTGAAAAATAAAAGCCATATGATTATCTCAATTGATGCAGAGAAAGCCTTTGACAAAATTCAACATCCATTTATGATAAAACTCTCCAGAAAGCAGGAATAGAAGGAACATACCTCAACATAATAAAAGCTATATATGACAAACCCACAGCAAACATTATCCTCAATAGTGAAAAATTGAAAGCATTTCCCCTAAAGTCAGGAACAAGACAAGGGTGCCCACTTTCACCATTACTATTCAACATAGTTCTGGAAGTTTTGGCCACAGCAATCAGAGCAGAAAAAGAAATAAAAGGAATCCAAATTGGAAAAGAAGAAGTAAAACTCTCACTGTTTGCAGATGACATGATCCTCTACATAGAAAACCCTAAAGACTACCAGAAAATTACTAGAGCTAATCAATGAATATAGTAAAGTTGCAGGATATAAAATCAACACACAGAAATCCCTTGCATTCCTATACACTAATAATGAAGAAAATAGAAAAAGAAATTAAGGAAACAATTCCATTCACCATTGCAATGAAAAGAATAAAATACTTAGGAATATATCTACCTAAAGAAACTAAAGACCTATATATAGAAAACTATAAAACACTGGTGAAAGAAATCAAAGAGAACACTAATAGATGAAGAAATATACCATGTTCATGGATTGGAAGAATCAATATAGTGAAAATGAATATACTACCCAAAGCAATCTATAGATTCAATGCAATCCCTATCAAGCTACCAGCAATATTTTTCACATAGCTAGAACAAATAATCTCAAAATTTGTATGGAAATACAAAAAACCTTGAATAGCCAAAGCAATCTTGAGAAACAAGAATGGAACTGGAGAAGTCAACCTACCTGACTTCAGGCTCTACTACAAAGCCACAATCATCAAGACAGTATGGTATTGGCACAAAGACAGAAATATAGATAAATGGAACAAAATAGAAAGCCCAGAGATAAATCCGCATACCTATGGACATCTTCAGAGAAGGCAGTGGCACCCCACTCCAGTACTCTTGCCTGGAAAATCCCATGGACGGAGGAGCCTGATGGGCTGCAGTGCATGGAGTCGCTGGGAGTCGGAGATGACTGAGCGACTTCACTTTCACTTTTCACTTTTATGCATTGGAGAAGGAAATGGCAACCCACTCCAGTGTTCTTGCCTGGAGAATCCCAGGGACGGGGGAGCCTGGTGGGCTGCTGTCTCTGGGGTCGCACAGAATCGGACACGACTGAAGCGACTTAGCAGCAGCAGCAGCATGGACATCTTATCTTTGACAAAGGAGGCAAGAATATACATACGATGGATTAAAGACAATCTCTTTAAGAGGTGGTGATGGGAAAAATGGTCAACCACTTGTAAAAGAATGAAACTATATCACTTTCTAATACCATAGACAAAAAAAAACTCAAAATGGATTAAAGATCTAAATGTAACACCAGAAACTATAAAACTCCTAGAGGAGAACGTAGGCAAAACACTCTCCACTCATTCTCATACTTCCATTACACTAATGGTGTCCCACATCTTGGAGGTTCTGTTATTTTTCTTCATTCTTTTTTTCTGTCTGTTTTTCAGCTTCCATAATCTCTGTCAGTCTATCCTCAAGGTAACTGATTCTTTCTTCCAATTTAAATTTTCTGAGCACCTTTAGTGAATGTTTTATTTTAGTTGTTATAGTTTTTCAACCTCAGAATTTCCATTTGCTTCTTGTCTTTATAATTTCTTTTTCTTGCTATTTCACATTTGATATGCATCATCATAATACCTTCCTTCTTTAGTCATTCTTTCCTTTAGTTCTGTCAACATGTATGTAATGGCTACTTTGAAATTAAAAAAAATCTGACATATAGTTGGTTTTATAGTTTATGGTGCCTGCTTTTTTTCCTGAGTCATATATTCCCGAATCCTGTATGCCTTGTAATTTTTTTTGTTGGAAACTGTAAATTTTAGATAATATTTTGCAGCAACTCTGGGTACTGTAGGGCCCCACTCCCACCACCCGATGCTTGTTACTTGCTTATTTGTTTATTGATAGGCTGGATTATTTTAATGAAGTCTGTTATCCTAGGCTTCCCTGGTAACTCAGTGGTAAAGAATCTGTCTGCCAGTGCAGGAGACTCAGGTTTGATCCCTGGGTTGGGAAAATCCCCTGGAGAAGGAAATGGCAATCCATTCCAGTATTCTTGCCTGGGGAAATCCCATGCACAAAGGAGCCTGGTGGGCTATAGTCCATGGGTTCACAAAAGAGTCAGACATGGCTTCGCACCTAAACAACAACAATTTTATCCCACAGTGTTAAACTGCTGATGTTGCCCCTCAAGGAGGTACAACTTTGGGGACATTCAGAGTCACTCTTTCTCTGAGTACACACAGCTGTTAAACTCTACTAATTGCTGACTGATTATTATTTTCAATAATGCCCTGGGGAACTAGTTCCTGTACAAATGTGTTAGTTGCTCAGTCATGTCTGACTCTTTGCAACCCCATGGAGTGTAACCTGTCAGGCTCCTCTGTCCATGGACTTCTCCAGGCAAGAATACTGGAGTGGGTTGCTGTTTCCTTCTCCAGGGGGATCTTCCTGACCCAGGGATTGAATCTGTGTCTCCTACATTGGCAGGTAGATTCTTTACCACTGAGCCTCTAGGGAAGTGAAAATGAATTTTGTCTCCTTTGAAGGAATAGTTTCTGATGTCAGTGTCTGATACTTGTTTTGACTCCAGAAGGGCTCCTTACAGCTGTTTTATTCTCTTTTCTCTCCTGAAAACTGGCCAGCCTCAGTCTTGGCTGTATCTTCATTAGATTTATAAATCAGATCTCCTACCAGTTGCCTTTTACTGCTGCTGCTGTTCATTCGCTCAGTTGTGTCTAACTCTTTGCTACCCCAGCTTTCCTGTCCTTCAATTCGCTGTCTCCCAGAGTTTGCTCAAACTCACGTCCATTGAGTCAGTGATGCCATTCAACCATCTCATCCTCTGTCGCCCCCTTCTCCTCCTGCCCTCAATCTTTCTCAGCCTTTCAGTCCCTGTCTGCTATTCCTAAGAGTACCTTCAGGCTTAACTTTTTCATTTTCTGTTGCTAATGAAGTCTGTTCCTTTGAGAAGAGGTTAGGAGCTCTCTGGTTCATGGCCTGCCTCTCCCCATAGGCAAACTCTCTGAGTCAGAGCTCTGGAGTTGGGCATAGGGACAGGGTGTTCTTAACTTGTTTCTTCTGGGGAACTTGGGGAAGGGTTAATAGGGCCCCTAGTATTTCTGGCATGCCAGTCCCAAGGTAGAGCTTCTGCTCCACAAATGAGGGTTGGGCAGAAGAGATCCCTTACCTCTTGACTGCACTGACTCAGGACTTAGCCTCAGCAATAGGCAGATAAGGGCAGAGTGAAAATGCTGAAGTCCTGCTAGTCTGAGGGACCTGGGAAGAGCCTTGTTTTCTGGGCTGGAGTGGAGTCTCTGCATCACTGATTCGAGAAGAGAGCAGAAGAATGTGTCTGATCCAAATACCATAGACTTGCCTTTTTTTTTTTTTAATTAATTAACTTTTTATTAAAGTATAATTGCTTTACAGAATTTTGCTGTTTTCTGTCAAACCTCAACATGAATCAGCCACAGGTATACATATATCCCCTCCCTTTGAACCTCCCTCCCATCTCCCTCTCCATCCCACCCCTCTAGGTTGATACAGAGCCCCAGTTTGAGTTTCCTGAGCCATACAACAATTTCCTGTTGGTGATTTCTTTTACATATGGTAATGTAAGTTTCTGTCACTCTTTGCATACATCTCACCCCCTCCTCCCCTTTCCTCTAATTTTTTTAAACTTAGTTTTTTTTTTTTTAATTAATTTACTATTATTTTGGGCTGTGCTGAGTCTTTGTTGCTGTCTGGGCTTTTGTCTAGTTGTGGCGAGTGGGGACTACTCTTTAGTTGTTGTGCTCAGGCTTCTCCTTGCAGTGGTTTCTCTTGTAGTTGGCTTCAATAGTTGTGGCACGTGAACTCAGTCATTATGGCTTCCAGGTTCTAGAGCACAGGCTCAATAGTTGTGTCGCATAGGCTTAGTTGCTCTGTGACAGGTGGGATCTTGGATCCATCCCTGGATCAGGGATTGGACCTGGGTCTCCTGCGTTGGCAGATGGACTATTTACTACTGAGCCACTAGGGAAGCCCCTAACCTAGATTTTCTTGAGTAGATATATATATATATATTTTTTTCCATTTGCCATTTGCTGTTAGGATCGTTTCCAGAGGTTTTGAATGGTTTATTTTGGTTTGTTTCTTTGCTGTTTGTGATTATAAACAGTATTGACCATTTCACTGGGGAACAAGACAACAGAGCATCTCATGCTATCATACCAGAAATTAATTTCAGAAATCTTCAAAAATTTTAACTGAATTTTCAACTTAACTAGCTGCATTGTTTTTGTATAAGCATATACAAATATGATGCATAGCTCATAGACATTTCAGACTTTCTACCCATCAGAGTTGTTTTACATTATCCATAATTGCAACTTTCCTCAGGGCCTTTGCACTATCTGTTCTTTCTGCCTAGAAAGAAAACCCTTTCCTTAGAAATTTGCATAAGGTACTCCCTTTCCTCCTTCAGATGATTGCTCAAGAATTATCTTTTAGCAAGGCTTTCTTTCACCACCCTATTTAACACTGACTTCTCCACCCCCAATCTTATTCACGTTTTGCATTGTTATTATTTGATCAGGGACTTCAACAAGAAAACCTCTTATGTTCACTGCTGAATTCTTAGAACTTGAAGTGCCCTGAACATAGTAGGCACTAAAAATGTTTTGTTAAAATAATCTTCTTGGTACCTTGCATGTGTTAAATCATCTAAAGTAGATCTAGGATCAATAATAATAATAATAATAACAACTAATAGCAATACTTCCTACTCTCTAGACATGGATACTGAGGTACAGGGAAGTTGAATGCAGTCAGCTTATAGTAGAGACACGATTTGAACCCAGGCCACTTGACTATTAGATTAAATTTCCATTCTTCTCACTTCCAGATACTGGTTTGCTTTCCAGAGCATTAATTCAGCTACTTCCACTTATCATGTTAAAAAGACATTTGTTGACACTAGTTAGCTTTATTAAAATTCTATAATACTCACATTTTCATGATTAAATCTTAAAAATCAAAATGCCTTCAGGTTTGTTTTTTTTTTAAGTAACATTTCTAACAGGAGGTAGAGAGAATTATTTCTTAAAGAAAAGAAATTTGGTGCCTCTCAAAGAATGGCCTATTTGCCCTGCTTATGGGCAACATGCTCTGAATTAAATGAGGTATAATAGCTGTGAAATGTACAATTAGTGCACACTCTTAATTTCTAGGAATTATGGTAATGTAGCTGGGTGTTACATCAACCAGTCTCAATGCAAATTATATTTTAAAAAAGCCAATACTGAAAAGCATCCCTTTAAAGCCAAATTGCAGTAAAAATTTCATGATATGTACTAGAACGATACTTAGTGCCTAGCAGAAATAAAAATGATAAGATTATACCATGAACTACATAATAATTATTATCACTGAGTATATATATTGGTGGTGAAATTAGGGCTGACTTCTAAGATTTTCTATATATTTGAAATAAATGTATCTTTTTGGAGTCAGAAGAGGAGTGGTTAAATGTTAGAGAGCACTAGAGAAGCTTGTGTTCATATGGAAAACCTTAATTGCTAAACATGTAAATAGAGCTGTTTATCTCCATGTTATGGATGTTTCTGCATATGTAACTACTTTAACAACTTAGAGATTCATTTTATAAGGTACAATTATCATCTGTTACATCTGAAACTTATTACATACAGAACTTAATATGCCTGGATGACTATACCTTTCTTTCTTATGTAAAGACTTATGGTAATAGTTTTAGTCTTTATTACTAGAAGAGATGGCAGAGTAGAGTTTAGGAGCTTAGGCTCAGGCCACACAGCTCAGGTTCAAACCCCAGCTCTATCGTTTAGTAGCTATGAGACAGTGTACAAGCTATAGTTGTACACTGTCTATAGTACAGCCTCCTTATCCATAAATGAATAATAACTCCTAATAAATGTGATAATAACCTCCTGTTTCATAGGATTGTAGTATGGATTAAATGTGTCAAGCACTTAGAACTATGTCCAGTTATATAAGTATTTGCTATCATAATTATTACCAAGTTGGAAGCTTCTTTATTAATCACTACCTTGTGTGCATAGAAAAACATCAGTAAATGATTATAGATTGAATAATAGGATTAAGTAATCTGAGGACTAAAATTGGAATGAGAACTACATGGTGACTAAATCAAAAGTTGGAAGATTTTGTGTATTTTCAAGTATAAAGTTTCTGTCAATATTTCTCTTTGGTTCTCTACTAAGAGCTCTGGGGAAGGGAATCCACTTCTAATTTTTTTTTAAATACTTTATTCTACATTACAGTACTATATTTGTTTTGCCATAAATTGACATGAATCAGCCACAGGTGTACACGATCTCCCAATGCCGAAGCCCCCTCCCACCTCCCACCCCATATCATCTCCCTGGATCATCCCGTGCACCAGCCCCAAGCATCCTGTATCCTGTATTGAACATAGACTGGCACTTTTAATTTTTTACTGTAAACTCTAGAAATTTTACTGAGGGCACACAAGTAAGCAGCAAACTTAGAATGTATATTAGTCAGGACCCTGTATGAAAGTGTTACCAAACTCAGGTTTGGTTGCTTACTGCTCTAAAGCCAATATATGAGAGACAAGTGTTGGTAGGAAAGGAAAGTTTGCTTTATTCAGGAGACCAGGAACTTGGGGAGAAGGCAGACTCATGTCCAAAAGTCAACTCCCCACTGTCAGGGAGCAAGAGCTTTTAAAGGGGAGTTTTAGGGAAGTACAGGTGGATGGAGAGGGCTACATGGAGACAGCTCAGTCAGCTCTGACAATCATCTTGAAATTGGTCAACCAGTGGTATGACCTTGATTTTTTTAAATACAGTTAATCAGTTCTAGGGATGATCTGTTCCTGTTTCTTTGAGTACAGTTCTTGGATTTGTATGAGATCCAGCAGCTTATGTTGTAGCTACAATCTGGTCATTATGTAGTTAACTTCTTCCACTTAGTGGGATTTTCAGTATCTTCACAATAGCTCAAAATATCATCTGTAGCCCTTGAGGAGGAACTAAAGGTCCTTGACTTTGTTTAATGGCCAAACTGTTATTATTTTGTTATGTTTGACTGCTTTTCTTTGCTTCTGTGTTTTCTTCTCTGATTAAATTTATTCTTTGGCTAAAGTTTTTCTACAGAAAGAGGGCAGGTGGAAGACGTTGGGGTGGGGGGTTCTGTCCTAGGAAGGCCCCATAGAATCCTGCTCTGTTACAAAAATAATGGAACCCCAATTCTAAATATTTCATTTAAAAGTATATGGGCTTCCCTGGTGGCTCAGAAGTTAAAGCGTCTTCCTGCAATGCGGGAGACCTGGGTTCGATCCCTGGGTCGGGAAGATCCCCTGGAGAAGGAGATGGCAACCCATTCTAGTATTCTTGCCTGGAGAATCCCATGGACAGAGGAGCCTGGTGGGCTACAGTGCACGGGGTCGCAAAGAGTCAGACACGACTGAGTGGGTGACTTAAGTGCTTATATAGCCATACGATAAGAAAAGAGGCACTGAAGCTGGCTTTAGGATACGTAGAATCAGATGGGTCAGTCTGTCTCCCCAGCTGTTCTCACATTCATTTTCTCTCTTGGTCACATCCCTTGCTCTTTGCCTCTTGTTCTCTTTCTCTCTTCCATATTGGCTTCATTCTCTCCTGTTGCAGGCAGTTTCTGTGTAGGTAGGAGACATGACTGCCAGCAGTTTTAAACTTACGTCCTCAGGTCTTGTTAGAGTGTACAGAAATCTTATCCAGTATCTCCCATTATAAAAATGCTAGGGATGGCTTTCTGCATCTGTTTAGGTATTTTACCCACCCCTGAATCAATCATCATGTCAGGAAGGAGGATTATGTATTGCAGGTACTGGTCTTCTCTGGGCTATGTTATTTTCTTTTGCTTGTTTATTTGGATAGCTGGATTATTTTAGTAAAGTTTATATTCCTTTACAGGGTTAGCTTCTGATGTTGCTCTTCAAGAAGTATATCTCAGGGTATGTGCACAGTTACTCTCTCCTTGATTACAACCGGCTATTAAAATCCACAAGTGTCTAGGGGTGAAAGAGAGCTGATTCCTCAAAAGCTAGTAGACGGGCAGCCAAGACAGACTGCTGTAGAAATGCTAAGCACTGGCAACTATCTCAGTTTGTGTCTACTTTGTGAAATAACTTAAGGGACTTAAAAGACTCATTAAATTATGGAATCCAACACTAAGGTAGGACATAGATATTTAACTGAAAATATTCCAAAACAGGATATCTCAGCTGTCAGTGAGGGTTAGGTGAAGGATTAATATGATCATCTAACTTCTTTTACTTCTTTAGTTTCAGCGATTAAAATTACAGTACCCTACTTGGAAAACAGCCCCACAGTGTTTCCAAGATCACCTACTACCCCTTATTTTCTATTAAAAAGTAAAATATGCATTATTTTTCCATCAATGCAAAACAGAAAATTAGTGCATTTAATTTTCTCTAGTTCTGAATCTTCTTGGATTAGCCTGGGGGAGAAAAAAAGGTTTGGAATAGTTGTTACAGGAAGCATGGTAAAAATTGATGTATCAAAAGATTCTGAGCCACAGTGAAAGCCATTTGAAATTGGAGCAGTTAAATTGGAGGCGATTCCAGACTAATGGCCTTTTAACTCTTTATTAAATTCATGATATTATAGTCACAGTACTAATTAATGTGTATATACATAATATTTCAATTTTCACCAGATCTCTCTCTCATATATATGTTTAAATATTGTGTTGGTCCAAAAGTTAGCTCTGGTTCTTCGATAACATGTTTTGGAAAATGAACTTCTGGGCCAGCCCAGTATATACCAAGAACTCATTCCATATAAAAGTTTAAATAATGTCCCTAGTACCTTGGATATTCAAACTCTGCTGCCAGGCACTGTGTATTTAGAAGTCAGTTTATAGATTCTATATAACGGAGAATCTTGTGCCTTATAGAAGCTACCTTATGGCGACCTATTTACTAATTGGATAATAGCTGATCAATTTCCTAGTAAGGCAGAAATATCTTTTATTTGCAATTTAGTATTTAATCTAAATGCTTGATTTTTACTTTAAATTCTCTCAACAATTAAAATCTCATACCTGGATGGAAAGCAATAAGGAATTTTCATATGAAATACATTTTTCTTTTTTATGACAAGTGTCTTAAAATCTGTATCTTTAATTAAAACTGCCAGCATTCCCACTGCCAGGAATAAGCAAATTGTCATGGACTTAGGAAAAAAAAATCTAGCCACAAGAGTGTGTGTTACAGTGTTGGTTTATACGTACAAAAAATTGGATATAAGCTAACTCTACAATCGTAGTAAATTTAAAAATAAAGTGTGATATACTCATGAACTAGAATATTATGTAATCAGTAAAAATTATCTTGTGGAAGAATGTATAATAATATAAAAGATATTCTAAATATATCATATGGTTTGCTTTAAATGTTATTTACAAAATAGTACAATCCCATTATTTAAAATGTGCATATACACTGTATATGTATGTAAGTGAAGAATGGAGAAGATATATGATACACACCAAAATATTAGTAATCTTATCTAAGTCTAGGTAGTAGAATTATGGATCACTTTCTTTGTGTATCTTTTAAGCCTTTCCTAAATTTTCTGTTATAAATACTATATTTATGTAAAACAAAGAAATTCACTGGGGCTGCACTGAGTACTATAAGAAAACAACTGTCAATGAGCAGATTACTTGTGCTCCTTGTAGTGATTTCTGGGTGACATTATTTAACAATTTTGTCCTGGACTGTATCAAATTCATGGACATATCTGATCTAAATGAAAATTAGCAGACATTTTCAGAAGAGCCTTGAGGGACATTATTTTTGTGAATAGATGGTTAGCACTCTGGGGACAGACTCTATGTCCTCTTTTCTATTGTAGATTCCACTGCTGGGCTTACCAAAGCTTTGCCCACACCAGTGCTCAGGTGTTGATTGAATCAATGTTGAATGAACAGTTAAACTCCTTGAAGTCCTGCCTAATTGCCGACAGCGCTGGTAGGGTCTGCTATGAGATGTACATAAACTAACCTGACAAAATGAGAACCCAGAGCTGATTTAGGGGATTATAATTAAGGACACTGTCTTTGCTTTGTTAGCTCTGAATTAGATTTAAAGTAAACAGTGTTGATTCCAGAGTGGAATGCATAGAAAGAGTTCACATTTGTCATATCTTTCTTGGTATTTTGTAATAAGATTTTAATAGGTCCTCCATTTCAATCTGATTTGCTATGATCCTATGGGACAACAAAAGTCTGGATAAACTGTAAATCTCCTAGAAGAATGGAACAGTGCTGGACAATTGTGATGATTTTAAAGTGACATCCCTTTTGCTTACATTATTGTCCAATTATATGTCAACTGTGGAAATATTTTCTTAATTAAATGTACTTTTAATCTGTTGCATATGTGCAGGAGTCCTTATCCTCAGGCAGGCTTTTGCTCTCTCCATCATGTTAGTAATTTGAACCATCCACACAAATTTAGGGAAAGTCCTGTGAACATAGCAAGTCCTTATCCAAGTCCAGTGTATTTTGTTCACCTAGTTTACTGCCTTACCATCTGCCCTTCACTTCTGGAGGACTTGCAATAAAGCAGGAGCCCAAGTAAATGCAGATACCCCACTGCTATCTTTTTAACTTTCATTAAGTGAGTTGGTGCAGTGCTCTGGCGCCTTCTCAAAACCAGTCCATCATCTAAGAGTATTTACATAAGACTCTTTGCATTATATTCCGACCTCTGCAACATTAGTATTAACTACTGACATCTGCCAAGTCTGACTGGTAAGTGCTTTACAGTATCAATTCATCCCAAGCAAAAAGCATTTCTGAGTGCAGCAGTGCTCTTGTTAATGCCAATAAGAAGTATCGAGGCTCATATGACACCTAGCAGAAATTAGTACCCACATTCAAAGGAAAGTCTTTGTTATTTCCAGAGTATTATGTGGACTTTATTGAGATGACTGCATCTGACACCTGCTGTAATATAAAATGCAGCTATAATTAGCCAACTGATGCGCACTGCAGTTTAGGTCGAATCCGTTCTGTGGGAATTATGCTTTAAAATATTCAGAACTCCAAGTGGCTCTCATTACATTTAATTTTAACTTAGAATTAGGTGGTCTAGAAAAAAATTTAGGATTGTAATAGCCCCCTGCTGAATGCCACACAGCAACGTGAAAACCCATAGGGTTTTTTCCTCCCTCTAAATTAAAAAAAAAAGAAAAAAAAAGAGAGAGAGAACACCAGACTACACTAGAGCCTTCAATGGAAGTCTGGCTTTGCTTAATTGTACTTTTGCACTCATCAGTCTCTCCTCTTCAGAGCAAGCTACAAAAATTGCCTGAATAGCCAAAGAAAAGTTTCCCACAGTCACTGGCCACAGAAAAACACTATTGTCCTTCCTCACAGTTTGATGGACAACATTTCTATCAATGGGTAGCCAGGCTGTCAATGGTACCCTGGCTGAAAAGGCAAAAGAAGAGAACAGATTCTGCCAATATCTGACAAAGCATGTTAACACATAATCAGGCATTCAGTAGTCAGGCAGCTGCCCTGGGGACCTTCATCACACAGGTGCCTTTAAGCCATTTCCTATTCATAGATAAAGGAAACAAGCAGGAGATACCTGGGAAAGGAGCAGTCTATTATGGCTTGCCAAATGTCCATCTTCTGGGCTGTGTGTATAAAAGTAGACAGAAGTAAAAGGAAACTGTAGTTCCAACTAAAAATATAAAACAGCGGAACATTTACAAAATCTATCATTGAAGCTGTGGTGTTTTTTTTTCCCTTTCCTCTTCTCTTGACTTTTTTGGGGGCAGGGGGCGGTGTAGATTTTTTTGTTTGTTTGTATGACATAGCAGCACTGATGTCTAATTACAAAGGTCTTTTTTCATCACTCACTTATTAAATGTATTTGCCCCACAGCCCCCTTCACACATCAATGCTGAAATATTTACCTGGTACAGTAGAGTCACAAAGAATTTACTTTATTACCTTAAGCATTTTTTTTTTATTACACAGACACACACACACACACACACACATTCCATTTTAAGGTCTGTGATCAATAATGTAAAAGTGGTTATTGGCTATATGATGTTCCAGTTATGTAGAAACTCTGGATCAACTCCTGAGAAACCACCAAGATAAATACTTTAAGAATGATTACCACTGCTCATTTCTTCACAACTGCTTCAACTGACAACATTAACTCTGCACTGTGCTGATCTATCCAGTTAGAGGAAGTATCAGACCTCAATACTCCATTAAGTCAATGGCCCTGTTATCATTTATATAGGACATTTTCAAATTAAATTAAATTGAAATTTAGCAAGACATTTTAAATTAAAATTTTGTGGTTACTGCCTTAAGGTTGTCAAATATGAATTTCTATTTTATTTCCTCGTTTTCACTTCCATATTCTCACATCTATACTCAAAGTATGGAGGAGCTGTGATGAAAAAACTAGGAATACAACTTAACAAAGTAATTAAATCCTCAGGGACGTTAGATTGGCTAAATATGGCCCTTGGGAATACAGTTCAAAGATGGACACACTGATGACCATAACTTTTCCACTGAAAGTCCAGGTACTATAAAACTCCTGGGAAACAACAAAACATGTAAACGAAATGCTTTGAGTTAAAGTACTAATTTTTCAACTAATTTCTTGAGTGCTACTTATTATATTTGCTGCTGCTTCTTAAATAGAGTACATTGCGCACCACAGACAGTTTGGGGAAGTAGTTATTGTAGATAGTTTTTACCCTTAGGGTAGGAAAAGAGAACTACTAAGTGGAATAAAACCAACCAAGGATAATGAACACTTTAGAAATATAACACTGCATTCTCTGAATTAACATTTATTTTCTTATTTCTTTTTTTAATTTCTAGAATACAAATAAAATTATAAGGTTGATTTTAGTTAATAGTTAATGCATTGATTTATTAGTTTTATAATCCTTACAAATGTAAAGACAAGCTTTCCTTAAATTTAATTCAATTTAGTATTTACTAACTGCTTATAAATTCTGAAAGAGATGGGAATACCAGACCACCTGACCTGCCTCTTGAGAAATCTGTATGCAGGTCAGGAAGCAACAGTTAGAACTGGACATGGAACAACAGACTGGTTCCAAATAGGAAAAGGAGTACATCAAGGCTGTATATTGTCACCCTGCTTATTTAACTTGTATGCAGAGTACATCATGAGAAACGCTGGACTGGAAGAAACACAAGCTGGAATCAAGATTGCCGGAAGAATATCAATAACCTCAGATATGTGGATGACATAACCCTTATGGCAGAAAGGAAGAGGAACCAAAAAGCCTCTTGATGAAAGTGAAAGAGGAGAGTGAAAAAGTTGGCTTAAAAAGCTCAACATTCAGAAAACGAAGATCATGGCATCTGATCCCATCACTTCATGGGAAATAGATGGGGAAACAGTGGAAACAGTGTCAGACTTTATTTTGGGGGGCTCCAAAATCACTGCAGATGGTGACTGCATCCATGAAATTAAAAGACACTTACTCCTTGGAAGAAAAGTTATGACCAACCTAGATAGCGTATTCAAAAGCAGAGACATTTGCCGACTAAGGTCCGTCTAGTCAAGGCTATGGTTTTTCTAATAGTCATGTATGGATGTGAGAGTTGGACTGTGAAGAAGGCTGAGTGCCAAAGAACTGATGCTTTTGAACTGTGATGTTGGAGACGACTCTTGCGAGTCCCTTGGACTGCAAGGAGATCCAACCAGTCCATTCTGAAGGAGATCAGCCCTGGGATTTCTTTGGAAGGAATGATGCTAAAGCTGAAACTCCAATACTTTGGCCAACTGATGGGAAGAGTTGACTCATTGGAAAAGACTCTGATGCTGAGAGGGATTGGGGACAGGAGGAGAAGGGGACGACTGAGGATGAGATGGCTGGATGGCATCACTGACTCGATGGACGTGAATCTGAGTGAACTCCGGGAGCTGGTAATGGACAGGGGAGGCCTGGCGTGCTGCGATTCATGGGGTCGCAAAGAGTCGGACATGACTGAGCAACTGAACTGAACTGATCTGAACTGCTTATATGCATTCATTGCCATTATTTCTATTGATTTTATATGTGTTTTATTGTTTAATCTTCATAACAATTCTCTGAGGCAGATATAGTCATCTTCACCACTGAGGCTGTAAGATAAAACAGTTGAACCTTCTGTGTTTCTCTACTAAGTTGTAGAGCTTGAATTGGAACACAGATCTGTCTCCTTCTAAAGATTATGCTTTTTCTATGAAGCCCTGTGCTCGCGTGCAAAGTTGTTTCAGTTGTGTCTCGACTCTTTGCAACCCTATGTACTGAAACCCTGGTTCATGTTTTAACTAATAGAACACGATATTTTTTACTTAGTCATGATTTGAGAACTTAATATGTTCTTTTATTAGATAGCATGTATATATTTATATTTTATTATACATGTACATGTTTAATCATTCTAAGTTAAATCAACTTCTTGTCTTCAGGTAGAATCACCAGAACTTTTCAGATAGTTGAATTAGAATATTATTTATTGCTTTACCTAGGGAAAGAATTTCCATCGATAACCAAATTTATACTTGAAAATTGAACCAAAGACTGCTTTTACCTCAGTCACAGTCTATCTCCCCCAACCACATAGAAATGCCTTAAAGGCCTAAGAGGAACTCTGTGGGTTGTCAGCTTCCTCAAGATGTTTTTGTGACAAAACATAACTTCTTAGGAATTTCTTCTTTAGGTATATCCTAAAAATTCCAACAACTTAAGGCACTTTTATTCTTTGGTTTAAGCCACCTGATGCTACCCATCAGGTCAAATATAAAAATTTTAGCTTGATGTTCAAGTTCATAGAAAACCAATCCCAACTCCTAATCCCACCCTTCATTCCAGCTGAGCAAATCTCATCTCTACTTCTTTCTTCATTCTCTTGTCTGGCCTGTTTGGTTTGTTGCTTTGTTTCTTACTAAGAACACCCTCTTTCCTTCTCTCTATCAATCTAAGCCTAATATTCCATGTCCATCTAATGTTAGATATTCTCTAAGGAAATTTTCTCAACTCACTCCATCAACACTGATCTTTAAATTAATTTCATCTGCCCCATTACGTTATTATGTGATCTGTCACCATTTGCTTGAGTGATCTGATAGAATGCTTCATCCTCCATTTGTTTCATGGACACTAGACCTATAATTTTTTTTCCTTTTTCCACCAAGTGATAACCTCCTTGGGGGCAAAAGAAGACTATAGATCCATAGACAAATGAATGAAGAGTAAAACAGCTTATCCTAATGCTCCATATAATATTCTCTCACATTTAGTCTTCAAAGAAAGTTGTCAGCCATTGATATCCCTTCTAATTGTACAGCTGAGAAAGGAATCCACCCTCCAATCTGGCTTGAACAGAGAATGAGTTAGAAGAGTTGCCATCTCCAATCTTTTATAGGTAGCTGTAGAACTGCCGAATGTGCTAAATATTTTTGGTTTTTCTCCTTCTGAGCATGTGAGAGGATTACCCATGACCCTATTTGAAGTTAGTATGGCCGTGTGGTTTGCTTTTGTCAACAAATGTGATTAGAAGCGACAAATATCACTTATAGGGAGAAGCTTCAATAGCTTGTGCTATTTGCCATCCTACTTTTTCTGCAGTGATTGTGAAAGAATGGAGGTAGAGCCCTTTCCTCAGCCGGGGTCTCTAAATGAGGATAATATATAGGAGAGTCTCCAGCCAATTCATGCAACAAGAGACTAAACACACTTGTCTTGTTTTAAACAACTAAGTTTCATTATTGCAGCATAGCTTCTCTTGCCCCGATGTAACGCTACTAAAGTCAAGATGGGGCTCAGAATATCATGATGAGAATAAGACTGAAAGAACAGAATGAGTGTCTAAATTAAAGCATCTACAAATAGGAACCAGAAGTATGTAAGATTAGTCATTTCATTTCTTAAACTGATGGGTGAAGAATCAAGCTCAATAGATCCATAAACATCTTGTTGTTGAGTTGTTTACAGTTTCTTTCCTTTCTCCTTTTGGTATCCATTTTGCCTTTGAACTCTGCACATAATTTTGAAATCACTGACTCCACTAAAATCTTAATAACCACAAAGTTCAATAAAAGATCTCTGTAACTTTTATGTATATAATTATTCTGATTGAATATTAAAATATCATTAGTGTCCTTGTACATCTAGCTATAAATGATATGCATATTTTGGCATTATTTTGCTGTTGGTGTTGTCCAGAGAGTCGAAATAAGAAATCACAGATCTGGCTTTACTAGCTGACTTAAGAGTAGCTTTCACCTAGTTATGGCATAAATACACATTTAAAAACATTTATTATTTTCTTATGTTTGTTTCAAAAAGGAAAATATATAAAAGTCTCAAATATGAAGTATGAGAACATACTGGGTCTACTTACTTTGTTTTTACTTTGATTCTTTTTTATATACCAATATACTGACAGATACATTCTCCTATGAATACATTCTTCACCACACATAAGTACTGTATAGTTATGAATAATGAAATGATTAAAAAGTATAACGAAAGAACAGTACAACTGTTTTTATTTCTCACTCTTGAGGACTCATTGCAATATTTCCTGCTCCATATTAAGTTTGAGAGCTTCTGAGAAGTATTCTTAGAATTCCGATCTTTTGGAAAGAATAATGATTCAATTAGAGTTTTTTTAATCATGATGATTACTTTATGATAATGATCTTATATGGCTAAGATGTTACACTTATATCGCACTTAGATGCAGCCTTTCATTTTAGCAAGTTCTAAGAACCATCCATGATTTTATTATGTACCCAAATTTTACAAATTTTTTATCTAAGAATCTCATCTTTCTCTGTTGAAATAAGGATGCTATTTGATAAACTACAGTGATAACCAGTACCAGCTGGAAAACATACAAAATGAAAAATAGAACTATTTAAAAGCAAACCAGAAATCCCCATTTGTAGTCTAAGTAATCCACTTTAGAATGATCTCAGAAACCAGGGTTTCAGAGGTAGTTGGCAATTCCTTGATGTTTCATTGGAGAAATCAAGACTTTAACAACACATAAAGCATTAAGGCATTAGTTTCCTCCCATAGTAGAGGAAGGGAACTAAGGCTATGTTCTAGCATCACTATTTCTAACAATATCCTGCTAGCTAAAGATTGAAGCTAGCCAAATTGCTGATCATTTTATTTACTTGAGTAGCAAGACATGAATAGAAGTAACATTAAAATGAATTGTTTGTTAGAGTGATTATAGAAAAAAGTTCATTTTGTAAAATGATAACTTTAACCATTTTACTCCTTTTGCCACCATGGCATTGCACAGAATGGTGGGAGGGGGCAGGTTAGGATGTATGTCATAGGGTCAGCACTGGCAATTCTGCTATCAGTTAACAGGCCAGGGAAGGCTTACTGGAAACAATGAGTCTTAAGCTGAGTCTTGAAAAATAGGTGAGATTTCAGTTGGTATAGATAAGACTAGTCAAATAGGCAAAATGAATGCAAGGGAGCAATATGGGTGGCAAGAGCCTGAGTGTACTGTCGTAATTGCAGACCACTTCTGAGGTATGGATACAGGGTGTTTGTACTCAGCAGTGGCAGCATTTTAGCATTTGTTAATGATGCTGATGAAGGTTTCGGCAGGGAGAGGTGTATTTAAGTATAGTGAAGTTGTCCTCCTCTGAGAGTTGAATCAAGTTCACAGAGGAAGCAGAAAGGAATGGTATGAGTTTAGACTTGGAAATAAAAAGTACCTTTCCCTTTGAAATAGGAATCATCCTTCTTTTGTTGTTCAGTCACTGTTGTGTCTGACTCTGCAACTCCATGGACTGCAGCTCGCCAGGCTGCTCTGTCTAAGAAAGAATTCTTAGGGTCATAATATCTATTCTGTATTTCCCCTCTCTTCTTGAATGGTATTTTCTTTAGGAAATACATCCTATAGTATCTTAGCCTTTGGACCTATCTTTCCATCAATATGTACATTCATTTAGACATTTTCTGAGTACCTACTATGTGCCAGGAACTGTGCTGGGCATGGTGCATACAAAGATCAGCCAGCTACATCATTTTTGGCATACAATTTCCCCAAGCACAGTGCCTGGCATATGGTTGATACTCAATAAAATTTTGCTGCTTTAAGGTGGGAATTAGGAAAATGAGAAAGCACAATCGATTATCTGAAAATTTCTCTGTAAAGTAGGATGGTTATTATCTGGTGATAATGGAATGGATAAGCAGTGAATGAGATGTGTGAGCAGAGAGATGCGAAGCACCTGCTAAGGGAAGTGTGCTGGGGAATAAATGGGAGATCAATATCAAGACTGTCAAGCAGCAATGAGAAGCCAGTTGGAGTAGCACGGATTGATTTTGCAGTGGGCCAGGGGTATACAAAGTGGTATGACTTTCTCCAAGAATACTATTTTAACAAAATTCTCTGTAGTATAGAGAAGACTCAGGGAAACACGCTGGGGTAGGGTGGTGACTGACGGTGAGGACTGGCATGGCATAAAGATAGGAGTTTAAGGAATGCAAAGTAGAGTTTCTCATTTTGCTAAAGGCAGGCCCCTCTCTTCCACACAACTTGATTTGGTATCACATGATATTTCCCTCATATTCTTAAACCATAAATAGTTGCTTTATTCTAAACTGACTACTCTAAAATTTCCTCCAACATGACTTCTGAAATAGTTGTACCATCAGTAAACGTGTTTTAGAATTGTTTTATTTATATCAGAATGTCCATAGAAGTATCCTCTTATGATAGATTCCTATCTTAAAGTTTCATAAAACTGTGAATGAAGTTGAATACAAGATGTTTTAAAATTAATATTAAAATATTTACCTTTCCATTGTGAGATTTTGGAAATCCCATACAATAAATCCTATAAATCCTTGTTTTGAATAAATGGGAGATCCTTTCAGAGGACATTAAATCTGTTCAAATTAAAGAACAGCCTGTAATGATTTAGCTGCTATCATGTTCATTTATGCTGCTCATCATCTAGTCACATTTATGTATTCCATGTGTCTGAATCAGGCTTCTCTGGTAGCTCAGCTGGTAAAGAATCTGCTTGCAATGCAGGAGACCCTGGTGCGATTCCTGGGTCAGGAAGATCCCCTGGAGGAGGGCATGGCAACCTACTCCAGTGTTCTTGCCTGGAGAATCCCCACGGACAGAGGAGCCTGGCGGGCTACAGTCCATGGGGTCGCAAAGAGTCAGACATGACTGAGCAACTAAGCACAGCATATATATGTCTGAATATTTGAAGTGACTCTAAGAAAATATGACAAAATGGTATTCATTAGCTTATCAAAAATACTATTGAATACATCACTGTTCTAAAGCCCATGGCAGAATCAGTATCTTTTATTTTAAGCCAATTTTCTGACACCAGGATTTTCCTCAGTTTATATGGGTTCCTAGTCTTTGATGGAAAGAAGTTGACTGACTCTGGTTGTTCTCAATTCCTCTCTTAAGGAAGCCAGGTCGGTGGTTAATATAAACTGTTATGTAGTAGCCAAGAAAATAACATTCAGAAGGATAAGAACTCATGAAACTCTTCAAGTATAGGGAGTATCTTTTCCATTGGGAACCCTCAAATTCTCAGGATAGGACTGGACTTATACCAGACACTCAAATGTGTGTGCCTAGGCTCCATGCCACCCAAGGAGTCTGATTCTGGCTTGTTCTCAGCTACATCTCCATTACCTACCAAAGTATCAGACATAAAATTGGTGTTGAGAAGGAAGGAAGCCAGGAGGTCCAGGAATCAGTTCAGTCACTCAATTGTGTCCAACTCTTTGCGACTCCATGGACTGCAGCACGCCAGGCTTCCCTGTCCATCACCAACTCCCGGAGCTTGCACAAACTCATGTCCATTGAGTCAGTGATGCCATCCACCTATCTCAGAAATGGTCCAGAGATGGTTACTTTCAATTCTAAGTAATACCATTCTCTTAGGCAGTATCTTAATGGATCAGGCACTGAACAAAACATCTGCACTTTAACAACTATCTTAATAATAGTGCATGTTATTAAACACCAAAGAACTTTTGGAACTACTCACATTAAAAAAAATTTAGAAAATTACATTCAAATTATAGGCAATCTACATAGGAAATCACTTGCAGTTAATGTGTTGCTTAATAGGCATCTGTTTCTTCATGCAAATTTTGGTATGTTCTTTGCCCATGATTTAACTAACTCACCTTTTAAAGAAAGCTGTTGTAAAACTGTATTTTAAATCTCAATAGTTTTAGCTTTTATGGGGAGGTGGCGGGGGCGGGGGACAGGGATGATGCTGCTTCGGGGTATAAGAAGAGGAAATAAACCAGGTTAAAGAGTTTCATTTATTATCATCACTGTAATAGTTCAAAGCAAAACTAAGAAGATAATACCATTTTTATTATCTTCAGGAGATTTTCCAAGTGTTTTGGAACCCCATCTGTATTGACAAATATAAATTAGATGAAATTGACTGAAAAGAGAGCTCTCCAAATGAGAGTTCAAAAGATGAATTATATGACCCTTCACTTATTGATAATAACAATAATTTACCTTACTACTTTATAGTTTACAATGTACTTTCACATACTTTGCCTCAATGGGTTTGAACAACTTGTAAGTTAAGTCATGCAGCTAACACTAGCCCATTGATTTTTTTCTATTTCCATGATTATTCAAGCAATTCATAGTCATTGTAGATAATTTAAATACAGGAAAATACATAGAAAAGATCACTCTAAACCAATCATAGTCAATATTTTGGTGAATTTTCTTTCAGTCTTTTTTTTTTCCTATGTGCTATTCCAGTATTTAAGCTAATATTCCATGCTGCTGCTGCTGCTAAGCTGCTTCAGTCATGTTTGACTCTGTGTGACCCCATAGATGGCAGCCCACCAGGCTCCCTTGTCCCTGGAATTCTCCAGGCAAGAACACTGGAGAGGGTTGCCATTTCCTTCTCCAATGCATGAAAGTAAAGTCGCCCAGTCGTGTCCAACTCTTAGCAACTAGTTTATTATTCCATTGTTTTCTTTTGACATTGTAACAGCCATTTCCCATTTCCTCTGAGTCTTTAAATATCATTTGAACAACTGCATAAGATAATTCTAATTTTTAAACATGACATAAAAGATATTTTTGATATCTTTATGCTCAAAACATTTTGTGTGTGTGTTTCAGGGTACTTTCTCAGGGCAGATTACAAGATTACATTTATCAAATACTAGAAGCAGGCACAGGATCCGAAGGGATTTGATTTGATGTAGCTGATCTTACTGCCTTTGAGAACAATTCTGATTTTACCATCCTTAAAAATCTATAGAAAGTTTTCTTTGCATCTTTTTAAAATGTTAGAGACAGAAGCCCTCAAATCACTCTTTTCATTATGTTCTCTGATGAAGAAAAAATCGAGTTGTTATATTAATAGAATGAGTTAAAGAATATTATTAATTTTGGGTATCATTCCCTTTAAAAAGATGAAGATGTTAACAATAACGACAGCCATCTTTACTGAGAACTCACTATGTGCATGGCATAGTGTTCTAGCATTTTACATGCGTTCATTCAATATAAGATAACTGTATGACTGAGAAAAAAGAATTCATTTCAACTAGGCTTGAGAAACCAGTTTATTAACATGGTAAGTAGGTTTAGGTTTCCCTTAAATAAATGTAGAATATAAGAAAAGCTGTTGCCAATCAATATATATACCAATAGACACTTTCTGATCTTGAGAAATGTTGTAGAATCTCTCAGAGGCAATTAAAAATGGAAGAGGGACACAACTGGGAGGAGGAATGAGTGATGTGTACTTTTCACTTATTTCTTTATAAAGTCATAGATGGCTGAAGAAGAAAGATTAGGATGTGAATACTCGTGAGAATCAAAGAAAGGAGTATAGTCACATAACTTGAGAAAAATGTTTAAAAGAACATAGTAGACTGATTGTATGAGTCTTGCCTGAGAAAAATTTTATATTATCTAATTTCATGCTCACAGCTCTATAAAGTAGGTGAAATTATCCCCATACAATCCAAGGGAGAAACTAACCAGCAAATGCTTGGCAGAGTATAGAAATAAAATCAACAAAAAATAGGTGTTGAAACACACACATTAACCTAGTAAAGCAAAATAACCAAAACACATCTTAGAAATAAAAACTACATTTTAAATTTAAAAATCTCAACAGACAGGCTAAATGGCAGACAAAATACAGATGAAAAGCAAATTAATGAACAGGAAGATGGAACTGAGGAAAATTCCCAGAACCAAGCTATTAAAAGACATAAAATATAAATTTTAAAAGACGCTTGCTGCTGCTAAGTTGCTTCAGTTGTGTCCGACTCTTTGTGACCCCATAGACAGCAGCCCACCAGGCTCCCCCATCCCTGGGATCCTCCAGGCAGAAATACTGGAGTGGGTTGCCATTTTAGGACACATATTTTCAAGAGGAAAGACTAGAGAGAATGGGCATTATCTGAACAGAAAGTAACTATCAATGTGGAAGAAAAAAATTTTTAAAGACCTATGTCTTCATATTTTAAAAACTAATCTAATGCTAAACAACATTAATTTAAAACTCATATAAAAACTCATGATACTTGTGAAAAGTAAAATAAATCATTAAGCTTCCATAAAGAAAACATAGAACACTATAAGGAATGAGAAAATATTATTGTTAGATTTCTCATCCATAACAGTAGTTCTAAAGAAAATTCAAAAAAAAAAACAACCTTTCAGAGCACTGAGGGAGAAAAAAACCTTTGAACATAGAAATCTGATGATTCAAACTGTCAGTCAAGAGTGACGACAAAGACATTTTCAAATATAGAAACGTTAACCTCCACAGAGCCTTGCTTTAAGATATTTGGAGAAGTGGACTTGTAGTTGAAGCAAACTTGGTATCAGAAATGCTCTTTTAAATTGTGTTAAATCAAAGGCATGAACTTGGACATGAATTTGAGCAAACTCCAGGAGAGAATGGACGACAGAGGAGCCTGACTTGCTGCAGTCTATGGAGCTGCAAAGAATCAGACGTGACTTAGCAACTGAACAACACAGCAAAATCAAAGTCAGGGAACGAACTTTTTAGAACAGTAGGAAATTAGAGGTAGAGCTGTGGCCTGGGACATCCAAGAACGTCTGTGTTTTGCCTAACACCCTCTTCCTACTCTTAGGAGAATGTATCCCTGCTGGTTCTATTGGGTGAGCTGGAACTTAGCTTTCTCCATTCTGGAGAATGTTACTTTGGAGAATGTCGAACCACTGCCTAAACCGCTAAGAGAACCAAAAGGTCAATAAAAGCAGTGATAGGTCTCTACTTCTGACCAAGATGGAGTAACAGGGTTCAGATCTATCCTGCCAAGTAAATATCTAGAAAAGAAATAAAAAGCAGAAAAAAGAAGCAGATACTTTCAGATGTTGGACAGTAGGAATCATAGGACTGTGATCCATGAAAGAAAGGAAGCAAGCAAGTTGAGCCCTACAATTGCACCAGTTTACTAGGCAGTAACTAGATAGTTTCTATATATTTTTTGAAAAAAAATAATTTTTATTTTGGTTTTGGCTGTGCTGGGTGTTTGTTGCTTCGTGGGCTTTTTCTCTAATGTGGCAATGAGGGTCCTCTCTAGTTGCGGTGCTCCAGCTTCTCAATGTGGTGGCCTCTCTTGTTGTGGTAAGGACATGCTGGTTTCTGTAGCTGTAGCTCATTGGCTCAGTAGTTGCAGCTTTCGGGCTCTGGAGAACAGGTTCAGCAGTTGGTGGCGCATGGGCTTAGTTGCTCCGTGGTATGTGGGATCTTCCTGGACCAAGGATCAAACCTGTGTCTGCTGCATTGGCAGGTGGATTCTTTCCCACTGAGCCACCAGGGAAGCCCTAGACAGTTCTAGTCTGCAGCATAGAAAGGTGGAATGCAAATAAGTCTGATTATTTCACTGGGTTGAAGAGACAATGAGCAGCATTTGAGGAGGAAAGGAAGCTAGAGTTTGTAGGATGGAGAACCAGAGAAAAGGGCGTTCTGCAGAGGAGAGTTCTGGAAATCTACAAATCTTTGGCTGAGTATTGATCCAGATATATGTGAGACAGAACTACCCAAGTTTTTAAAGTAATAGAGCACAGGACAGACAGTAATAGAACACAGGGCTCACAAGGAATGTAAATACAATTGTTTGTGTTCTCCCAGCATGAGTGGAAAGCTCTTGCAATGTAAGAGGTCTTGATTAGAATACCCAGAATGGGTATCACCTTAGTTGTGGGGCTAAGTTAGCCCTGGCCTAAGGCTGCTCAGGACATGCCAAGACAGAGTTTAAAGACAAGCCTGAAAAACATTCAACTTGTTATATGTACCTTAACTGCATATCAAAATCAAATCCTAATTAAATGGATGCTTCAAAATCCAGAAACCAACAGTGTAAAATTTACAGTGTGTGGCAATCAAAAAATCAGGAAAATGACCCATAGCAATAATAAAAATCATTCAGTAGGAACATACTCAGAAATAAGAGATGATGTAACTAACCAATGAAGATATTAAACTAATGTCAACTTTTAAAACATAAAAGTAAGTGGTTTAACTGGCAAAATCTACTTTATTTGGGAATAAAAGAGAAACTGCAATTCGGGACATGGCAATTCATAGGCAAGTCCAGAGAACAAAGGAAAAACATCCTCTTGTATATAGGAAAGGAGGAAGATGGGAGGGGCTGTTTTGAGTTAAAGCTCATTGGAGGAGAACGAGAGTTCAGGATTGTGGCAGCATCTTATTGGTTGAGTTGCCAGGGATTTTATGGGCTGGTTGTTGCTGGGCAAGGAGAATATCTTCCTTTTTTTCTGTTGGGGTATGTAAACTAAGCTTCCTGCTGAGGTATGCTGCAAGGAGTGGTATCTGTGTGAGAGCTCCCCATTCAGGGTTTCCTGACTCAATTTTGAATGAGGTTTCCTTTTATTCATTTTCATATTTCACCCTTTTGATCTTTCCTCTAAAACATCACTGATCAAGAGTCAGGTTTTCCATATTTTGTGGTTTTATTCATTTGATGCCAGAAAAAACTTTTCCTGGTTGTCATATCCTGCTTTGGAGGGAAAGGATACCCTCCACATTTGAGTAACAAGAAAGGGTAGGAGAGAGAACTCTCAGGCATTTATCAAAAGTCTGTATCTTATAGAAGCCATGTTGGAGATCATCTTGAAGCACTGAGCTAGCATCACCTTATTAGTACATTGTTTCTATAAGGGTCTGACAAGCAGTAGGTACAAAACTTAAAAACAATTACGTAAAGCAAAATTAAAAGTTTATGACAAATCCAAAGTATATTACGGTTTTAAACCAGGACTCTAGACTTGAAGTTAGCCAACTGAAAAAAATCAAAGGACCATGAAGAGTTCGTTATATTTGTTGTAACCAATGCACTCTTCTCTGATCTTGGGTTTCTGCCCCTCCAGGGGCATCTATCCATGTGCAACAGGTAGTATTTGTTATTACACAAATGCTTCCTTGTTCACAGAGCAGGTAATCAAGAGCTGTGTGATCATCTAAAAATATTTTAGCCAACAAGTCAAGTAATTTTTGTTGTGTCATTTTTGCTTTGGATAGGGAATCAGACAGCTCTCCTAATGATAGGGAAAGATTTCTGATAATGCATTCACTGGCACTTACTGGAACCCAAGGGAGAAACGCTGTCCCTCCAGAGGCGATCTGGAGTCATGAAGCCTCCTCGAAGTTTCCATTTAAGGCAGCCACAGAGGCTTAATAGGGTAGGACAGTAAGAGACTTCTGACTTGTTGTGTATGTTAACAGAGACAATTAAATGTCCTGATAAGCACTGGCCTCCAGTTCACCAGTTATATAAACATTCATATGCCCATGGGAAATGCTGTTCACTGAAGACAAAAATGAAACCCTAGCTAAGACTAGTTATTGATAGATCCATTAGCTGGAATTTCTTGATTAACCTTTTAAGCCAAAGATCAGAGGAAATGGGATGATATTCTGTAAGATGTCATTCCATCCTAAAATATCCTTTCTGGAAGCCTTGTAAAGCAGAGTTAGCCTATTTGTATTTCCTTTGGATGCAGGGGGAACACATCATGTTTAGATGAAGGAAAGATGTGGGGGAACAACAGTCGTGTAATTAACAAGGGTGGCGGTGTTTAGTTGAGCTAGTATGGTTATGACTGGGGAAAGAGTAAAACAAGCTTTGATCATAACAGCTTAACCCAGTAGCTAACATCCATAGGCTCACAAGTATAATTGGCAATGGCATTTGGGACTAAAGAGAAACTGGCTACATGTAAGACCAAGTGGTCTACGCCATAGTGAACAGAGTTTCTGGTGACTGATCTAACATTCAGGAAGATTCCTCCTTTTGCAGTAGATTGGGAAAATGTGGATAAGAGCATTGTCTTTCCAAGAAAGAAAGGGAGAAAATAAGCTAAGAAGCAATAGTGAGGAAAAACTGTATGCAGATCTGGTATGGTCACCTTGGAAGAGCTACCTCCTTCAGCTGTCGTCTGCTTCAATTCCTAGAAATCTCTATTTTCAGGTCAGCAGTTGTATACAGGCTCAGTCAAGGTTTGGTGCTCTCTTTAGATGTGACACATGAGTCTACTCCCAGAAGTGTACCAGCATAAGGATTGGTTATCAGTATCCCACAGGGAAAATTGAAGAGAATTTTTCTGGAGAACAAGGTGAAAGTGAAAGTTGCCAAATCGTGTCCAGCTCTTTATGACCCCATGGACTGTAGCCTAGTTGTCCATTTTGCATGCTGCTATCAAATTCTAGAATTATTTCCCCTTTTCGGAGAAAGAAATTTTTGTAAGAAATGTTAGTGTTTGAGCACCAAGAGTGTAGCTCCAGAGTCAGTAAAATAACAGAGAGATTCATTCCCAATCTGGAAAGTGGTTTCTTCAAGTTGACTAAATGGAAGTCTTGAGTAAGTCTCTGTAATTTCTGAGTCCTGTCATTGGGGGTTAGGAGGGCATTTGAAAGGCTGGTTAGAAGGTTGAAGGCACCTTGGCACTTCAGCTTGTAATAGGCTTTCTTCTAACATCCTTGCTCTTTGTAATAATGACAAAGAAGGTTTAAAGTTTGTTTAGGGACCTCTATTTGCTAGAGTTGAAAATTGAGGATTTTAGTGGGCTTTAGTTGAATCATCGGGGGTGTGGGTGAGCTGGTTGGCTAAATTAATTAAGTATGGAGAAGATGTAATTTCCCATTCATCCTGATCCTTTTAACTTGAAGAGAAAGATCCTGATTCAGCCCATGAACCAACATAGTGTTAAAGACCACCTGAATGGATTCAACATTCAAAGGAAGACTAGAATTTCTTGTTTTTAAGACAATTTGGAGCTGGCAGTAACAACCATGAACAGCTCACTGGGCTTCTGGATACAAGCTTGAATTTTGCTTCTCTCAGCTGGTTTTGGGAAATGGAGTTATCTGGCAATTCCCTGATTCTAATCATATAATAAAGCAACAGTGTTTTTCCCCAGATTGTAATTTTAAAGACTTCCTGAGATCATCACAATTAGCAATTTCCATTCAGTGTTGGATCTAGCCTTCAGTGAACAAGCATGGGAACTAGCTGATATAAGTCAGAGAAATGAAACTGATCTGTTTAAATGACTATATTATCAGTTCAGTTCAGTTCAGTCACTCAGTCGTGTCTGACTCTTTGTGACCCCATGAATCGCAGCACGCCAGGCCTCCCTGTCCATCACCAACTCCCAGAGTTCACTCAGACTCACGTCCATTGAGTCAGTGATGCCATCCAGCCATCTCATTCCTCACTAAATCTGTGGGATACTTAGATACTTTAGGAAAATTTTTGACTATGGCTCATAGTTTTAGTTTAGGGAACATATTAGGGAACACAAGAAACATTTGGATCCTTAGAAGGTCTGATTTTAAAGGGACATATTTTTATAGATCCAGGGAAGGAAAAAAGTCAGGAGAGGTTCAAGGAGAAATAAAAGTTCAATGAGATATTTAGAATAGAGAACCAAAGGGTATAGAGGAGGTGGGGATGGCACAGAGGGAAAGAGGAAGATGGCACCAGAGACAAAGAAGGTGGGCCAGGAGGAAAAGAGGCCTCAGGAGGTTTCTTGTTTGCTTTCAAATGTAGGCTTGTGTTGGTTTCTTTAGAAATGGTATTTTGGCAAGAGGAGAGTTTAGTATTGAATGTATTCATAAACCTCCAGTTTCCAATTTAGTAGGGATCCCATTCAGTCTGCTTAATTTTAGAGCTGCAGTCTTCTAATTTAGTGCTGAGAAAAACGAAGTTTGGGGATGTTGAAATTTGCCCATAACGGCCATTGGAGTTCTGAATTATTTTTGGTTAGTCCATTTAGCTAAAAATGTACATGAGGAGAGACTAAACTAGCTGGGTTCCCAGAAAGAAGATCCTCTTGAGAGAATTTAGAAAGTTGGGATTCCATTTTAAAGCCTGTGGGTTCAGAAAACAAATGTATACTTACCAAAGAATGATGCTTTGATGAAAACAAAAACAGACACTGAATTAAAGTTGGCGAGCTTAACCAAAAGGAGGGAGCTTAACTCTCAGACGAGACTTGCTGTTGTTCAGTCACTAAGTCGTGTCCAACTCTTTGCAACCCAAGGCATCCCTGTCCTTCACTATCTCCCTGAGTTTGCTCAAACTCTTGTCCATTGAGTTGGTGATGCCATCCAACCTTCTTATCCTCTGTCACTTCCTTCTCCTCCTGCCCTCAATTTTTCCCAACATCAGGGTCTTTTCTAGTGAGTTGGCTCTTCACATTAGGTGGCCACAGTATTAGAGCTTCAGCATCAGTCCTTCCAAAGAATAGTCAGGGTTGATTTCCTTTAGGATTGACTGGTTTGTTCTTCTTGCAGTCCAAGGAACTCTCAAGATTGCCTCTTGGTAAGAAGAGACTTACTGAACCAAAAAGGAAAAAAAAAAAGACATGAGGAAATGCAGTGCAAAGGGCTCAAGTGGGCCATGGCAAGGCACAGTATAATCAAAACTGCCAAAAACCAAAAAGAAAAAGAAAAAAAATTTAAAGCAGTTAACAGAGACAGAGAAACAAGGCTAGTAACTGCAGCAGACTTCTAAATAAACTATGCAAGCCAGAAGAGAATGGAGACACATCTTTAAAGTATTGAAAGAAAAAGATAGCAGATTTCTTTACCCAGCAAACATTAAAAACTGAAACCAAAATAAATTTTCAGAAAAATAAAAATTAAGAGGTCATTACCAACAGATCTTCACTACAGAAAGAATTAAAGGAAGCTCTTCAACCAAAGGGGAAATGATACTAGATGGAAATTTAGATCTACCCAGAGAAATGAAGGGCACCAGAAATTTTGAATAAATGAGTTAATGGAAAATACATTTTTTCGTATTTTTGGCTTAAAAATAATGGTTGGTTCAAGGCTAAATAATAATCACTGCTTGTGGGAAGATATAACATATGTGGGCTTCCCTGGTAGCTCAGCTGGTAAAGAATCCGCCTGCAATGAAGGAGACCCAGGTTCGATTCCTGAGTTAGGAAGTTCCCCTGGACAAGGGATAGGCTACCTACCCCAGTATTCTAGGGCTTCCATGGTGGCTCAAATGGTAAAGAATCTGCCCGCAGTGCCAGAGACCTGGGTTTGATCCCTGGATTGGGAAGATCCCCTGGAGGAAAGCGTGGTAACCCACTCCAGTATTCTTGCCTGGAGAATCCCCACGGACAAAGGAGCCTGGTGTGACTACAGTCTATGGGGTCTCAAAAAGCTGGACACAACTGAGTACCTAAGGACAAGCACATAACATGTATAAATTTTCCTATAGATGGTTTGTTTATGTTTCCATATTAACTTTAACTTTTAAAATGAACTTTCCAGATCTAGAAAAAAAATATTTCTTGGTATTTTATTCAAAGTATATTAACTCTGTACATTAATATAGGGAAAACTATCATCTTTATGATATTTAATTCTTAGCCAAGAATGTAGGAGGCCTTTCAATTTTTTTGAGTCTACTCTTCTACTCTGTGTTTCTCAGAAGTGTCTTAGTTTTGTTTAGGTAGATTTTTGTACATCAGTTTGGAAATATAAATCTTAAATATTATGAACTACTGACTTATGAAAATGAATTAGAAATGTAGACCAACTACCTCTGAAAATAAAACACAAATCAAAGGGGAAAAGTGGGGTTAATTTTATAAAGCTTGATTTACATGATTTTTCAAAGAAAAAAATGTTTTTAATATAAGGTGAGCATTTATAAAGATAAATGAGGTGATTAACAACTATAATAAAATAGAAGAAATGTAAAATGCACTTTAACTTTGAATGAGCCATTTTCTTTTAGTTGGTCTTTTTCTACTAATATTAGCAACTTTGACACCATTTTTCTACTTTTTCTACCAATTACTGAGAGAATGGTGTTGAAGTTTCCAAATATAATTGTGGTTTGCATCTTTCTCCTTTTAGTCCTATCGGTTTTTGCCTCAAATATTTTCAAGATCTGTTTTTGGTGTACAAACAACAATATTGTTAAGTTTTTTTGATGAACTGACCCTTTCAACGTTACATACTGTTCTTGTGGGGCTTCCCAGGTAGCTCAGTGGTAAAGAATCTGCCTATTAAGCAGGAGATGTGTGTTTGATCCTTGGGTGGGGAAGATCCCCTGGAGAAGGAAATGGCATCCACTGAGGCTTCCCTGGTGGTTCAGACGGTAAAGCCGTCTGCCTGCAATGTGGGAGACCTGGGTTCGATCCCTGGGTTGGGAAGATCCTCTGGAGAAGGAAATGGCAACCCACTCCAGTACTCTTGCCTGGAAAATCCCATGGATTGAGGAGCCTGGTAGGCTACAATCTTATGGGGTTGCAAAGAGTCGGACGCAACTGAGCGACTTCACCTCACCTCCAGTACTCCTGCCTGGAGATCCCGTGGACAGAGTAACCTGGTGGGCTACAGTCCATGGGGTTGCAGAGTTGGACACAACTTAGTGACTAAACAACAGCAGCAGCTGCTGCTCTTGAGATATCCGCACTGTCTGATATTAAAATTGTCATTCTGGCTTTATTCTTTTTTGTCAGTGTAGAGGACTACTGGAATTAAGGCACTAGAGGCAGTACGGTGGAAATATATAAAGTGGCTGTTAGAGTGAAATATTTGGCTTTTGGATTTAGGATAGGTTGCAGATATTAGGAAAAAACCAAGGGCATACCATGCAGGTGAATAGCTGATGGAGAATAGACGGATTTATTTTTATTGGTACTTGCACAGTGTATATTTTTTCCATCTTTAACTTTTAAGCTGTATCTATCTTTATATTTAAAGTGGGTTTTCTTTAATCAGCATATAGTTAAATATTAATTTTTAATCAGTCTTTAAATCTTTTTAGATCATTCACATTTAATTATTGATATTATTGGATTATAATCTATTACCTTGTTATTTTCTCATTAAATATTTTTATGATTCCTATCTCCATTGTTAGCTTATTATTTAACTTATTTTTAAAAATACTTTGTTAACCTAGGGTTTATAATTTACATCTTTCATTGATCATTGTCTACCTTCAAATATTATGCTGCTTCATGTTCAAGGTAAAAATCTTACAACTGAATATTTATAATACCTCCCTCCCAATTTTTATGCTATTTTGGTCACACAATTCCTTTATATATGCTATAAACCCACAATAATGTGCTACTCTTTTTACTTTATACAGTTAATTATCTTCAGAACAAATGAAAAATGTCTCCTATAACACTTTATTTTAACCATTTCTTAACATACTCATTTTGCTGTGTAGATACCAATATTTTTCTGCTGCCATAGTCCTTTTGCCTAAAAAATTTCCCTTAACATTTCTTATAGTGCAGGTCTGCCACAGTGAATCATCTTCATTTTGTTTACCTTAAAAAAATTCTTTATTCCTCCCTCAGCTTTGAAATGGAGATATGAAGCCTAATTTCCTTCTTGGGTATGGGCCACACACAGTAACTTGCTACTAACAAGCAGAATCAGATGGAAGTGACAGTGTGTGACCTGGGAGTTGTTGTTTAGTTGCCTCATTGTGTCTGACTCTCTTGTGACCCCGTGGACTGTAGCCCGCCAGTCTCCTCTGTCCATGGGATTTCTTAGGCAAGAATACTGGAGCGGGTTGCCATTTCATTCCCTAGGTGATCCTCCTGACCCAGGGATTGAACCCACGTCTCCTGCTTGGCAGGCAAATTCTTTACCACAGAACCACCAGGGAAGCCCGTGACTTGACTCCGTCCTAAAGTCATTGTGACTTCTCTCTCGCTGTCTTTCTCCAGAGTGGGTGACGGAACCACCATTCAAAGTCACTCCTGAATGTCTCATACAGAAATTTGGTGCTAAGAAATCTGTGTTAAGTCACTAAATTTGGGGATATTTGTTAAGCAGCAGTATATAACGGTGGAGTTCTCAGGGCTTCCTGGATCTGATGCTTTCACTGTTCGATAGTGGTTTGGCTTTCACTAGTTTTGGAAATTTCTTGGCCGTCATCTTTTGAAATGTTTCTTTAGCCCCAGTCTCTCTCTATTCTTCTTTAGGGGTTCCAATTACATGTATATTAGACTCCATGCTATTGTTCTATGGTGATTGAATGCTCTATTTTCAGTTTTAAAAACTTACAAAATTGGCCTCATCATGCCATCCTTAAGTCACCAATCCAAGCTGAGCAGCACCCCTTCTGTGAGGGACTCCACAGGGATGTACCTCTAAGCTCCTAAATTTTAATAATTTCAAATTTTTCTCTTTGTTCCCATAGCTCTAGAGGGGTTAGCTATTTCCCGAATTTCCTAACAGTGTGACAGATGATTGTTTTCTTGTTATCCTTTCAGTTAATTAACTTATCATACATAACAATTTCTATTAAAATTTTCTCTGTTGAAGCACCAGTATGTTTTCTTACCCTTGAATGAATCACACATCAGTATGGGAAGTCCTAGTAAACCAATCCTCAGAGCTGGGGTTTTGAGACTGGTTTGGCTGTGTCCTTGAACTTGATTGCAGTGCTGAGCTCCTTGCTAATAGAAAGTGGAATGTTGTGATCTGTTGCATGCTATGGCAACACAGTCAACTTTACTCCAACTTCTTTGATCATGGAAACTTTTGTTGAAAAGAAGCATCTTGTAAGACTGGTATTCAGCAGAGCAAACTTTGGGAAATGCTAGCTTCACCATACTTCTCTATCCAGGGTATCCTCCCTAAACATATCATGGCATATTAAAGTTGCTGCTACTGTTTTACCTAAATTGAGTATTTGTACTCATCATTTGAGCCTCAAAATCCATGTTTTATATCAAGTGTTTAGAGCTTTTCCTGATAATGAATCCAAACACCTCTAATTGGTTGTATTGCTTTATACATACCTCCAATAAGATTGTTGTCATATTATATCATAGTTGTTTGTTTACATATATGCCTCACCCATGAGAACTGGAACTTCTTGAAAGACGCTCCTTGTCTGATTCATCTTTGTACCTTCAGACCTGGTCAGAGTGCCTGGCATACTGCTGGTACAATTAAATTTATGTGTTTTTCATGAGAAGGTTATGGAGGCTAGCTGTGCTTATTCATTAAGGAAAATTTGAGTATTTCGAATTTTCTGTTTCAGGGGAGAATAAACAGACATGCTTCATTATTTGAAATGGTTTATAGCATTCTTACTATGTTGTACAATTTCCCCTCAAGAGTAAGAGCTTTTGTTTTTCCATTTTACAAATCTGTTCAACTTAGGCAAATAAATTCAACTCAACAAGCATATATATACTGAGCTTCAGGAATAGCTTCTGGATAGTAGGCTTCAAGAAGCCTCCTGATAATAGGCTTCAGGAAGGAGTAAGAAAAGTTCCTGGAAAGAAGAAAGTAATGCACGAGAGAGTTAATTTTCAACTATTAGCTAAGTAATCAATACTATAAGTGGACATCTACATATTGAAATAGAGAATTTATATACAAATCCAATGGCCATCAATCAATTCTATATTAGAGGTTCACGGGAAAAAGTAAAACTCTAAATTTCAAAATCAGTGATGGCAAAGGATGCTGCTGCTGCTAAGTCGCTTCAGTCGTGTCCGACTCTGTGCAACGCTATGGACAGCAGCCCCCAGGCTCCGCTGTCCCCCAGGATTCTCTAGGCAAGAATACTGGAGTGGGTTGCCATTTCCTTCTCCAAAATAAAAGGATGAGCAGTATCTTATTAAAGATGGTATTCTTATACAAATCAAGCTCCCAAATGTGTTTCATACCAGTGTCCTGAATATTGGGGGAATAAAAGAAAGACCTCACATCTAGATGAAAACAAATGATCTGGAATTGGTTGCTAATATGTTACCAAACAAAAACCAGTTACCTCATTAGAATGATTCTCTAACAAGAGAACCAAAGGCAGAGAAAATATGCTAACATTGCAAAGAATCCTGAATTTAGGTTATATATGAGGATGAGTGGCTTGAATGAGAAGGTTGCAATTCGGATTAGATATTGTGAGATCTTTCTATCTGACATCTCTAGACATAGGCTAGATTATAAACTGTATATCTTGCTGTAAATAAGGATGAGACAAGATTACTGAAGATCCTATCAAGCCTGATGCTGTTTGAAAATGAAAGCCTAATTAAGACCCTCCCTAGGGAGAGGTCAAAGGCTTTTAAAATCCCTATTGCTCTTAATCCCAGTTCCTTGGTGCCTTATTCCTCAGTTCAGTTGCTCAGTCGAGTCTGACTCTTTGTGACCCCATGAATCGCAGCACACCAGGCCTCCCTGTCCATCACCAACTCCCAGTGTTCACTCAGACTCATGTGTATCGAGCTGGTGATGCCATCCACCCATCTCATCCTCTGTCATCCCCTTCTCCTCCTGCCCCCAATCCCTCCCAGCATCAAAGTCTTTTCCAGTGAGTCAACTCTTTGCATGAGGTGGCCAAAGTACTGGAGTTTCAGCTTTAGCATCATTCCTTCCAAAGAAATCCCAGGGCTGATCTCCTTTAGAATGGACTGGTTGGATCTCCATGTAGTCCAAGGGACTCTCAAGAGTCTTCTCCAACACCACAGTTCAAAAGCATCAATTCTTCAGCACTCAGCTTTCTTCACAGTCCAACTGTCACATCCATACATGACTACTGGAAAAATCATAGCCTTGACTAGATGGACCTTTGTGGGCAAGGTAATGTCTCTGCTTTTTAATATGCCATCTAGGTTGGTCATAACTTTCCTTCCAAGGAGTAAGCGTCTTTTTAATTTCACGGCTGCAGTCACCATCTGTAGTGATTTTGGAGCCCCCCAAATAAAGTCTGACACTGTTTCCACTGTTTCCCATGAAGTGATGGGACCAGATGCCATCATTCAGACAGACATTCACTTCCTTTCATTCAGACTACTCTAAAACTGAAGAATACACTTTGTGCAAGTTTCCACCTCTGCTTCTAAAGGCATTAGATTATTAGAATATTAAATCCTTCCTCCCTTATCTCTAAACTGACAATGTTTATTGTTCAAGTGTTTATGAACAGATTTTCACACTAAAAACTTTCTAAACTTTTTTCTTCAATTGCACAGGACAGACTTTTAAATGTTAGACTCTGTAATACTACAAACTAAGCATGTTTTAACAAAGTTATCTGATAAGTAATATTTTGTCAATTTTCAATTCGGACTTGTATATTCTGATTTCAGAGATTGTGTTGCATGCGATTGCTTACTCGGGTTAAATTCCTGTTGGGATCATCTCGACAGTGTTTCCCTTTATTGAAAACAGTTTTAGGATGAGTGTCTCTATCCTATTAACCAGAGAAAAACAACTGATTCATCAGTTTTAAAACTTCACCGAATTATTTTGCAGATCTAATAACATTCCCTTGATAGTAAATGAGGCATAAACATTCTTTGTTTTATATCTTCTTCCTCTAATGAAAAATTAGTGATTTTAATTTGAATACGGGTGAAAATATTCTATCCAGTTATGACAATTCTGTGGAAAAGTTCTCAATATTTACATATAAGCTTTGGCAGCGCTGCATCCCTGATAAGCGCTCTTTCTCCAGGCCACTCCACAGGGCCGTGTTAAAATTTTAACTTTTAATATGAGACCAGATCACTAACTATAAGTTTTCTCTAGCAATACTCATCACTAACATCTGAGTCAAGATAGACTTCACGAAGCTAACCCTCTTTGGATACCGATTCCAATCTCCAGTGGAAATACTGTGGCTAGCTCACGTAGGTCGGCAATCATCAGCTCGCGGTCCTCTGCGGAAGCTGATTGGCGCAGGTGCTTGTCAGTCACACAGTGGTCCTCAAAGCCTTGGTCTAACAGAGACGCAGTGTTTTGACATCATCGCGGAGCGACAGAGGCGACGGAGGGAGGGGTGGGTTGTGAGCGCACTTTGGTGCTGGCTGGGGCAGCCTCAGAAAGTGTCATGGCTGCAGCCGCTGAGCTTAGTCGCCCGGCCATCGGTGACAGGAGCCTGGAGCGGAGCTGCAGCCCCAGCCTCTCCCGAGAGATAGTCTGCGAAGTCTTTCGCTCCTTGCATAACCTAGCTGGACAAGTGAGTGATGTTCTGTGGAGCAGGGGTCTGGGAACCGGCCTGCCCCCTCCCCCATTTTCCCTAGCGCGGAGGCAGGGGGCACCGGAGGCCTGCAGGGTGTGGGACCCGGCTGGAGGAGCGGGGGAGGACCCGGCTGGAGGGGCGTGGGCCGGGTAGCCTGTGGGCTGAGTGAGGATGGCCGCACAGGTTAGATCCTGGCCGGTGACAGGCAAGATTTGCAGCTCTTCTCACCAAGAGTGAATGAGGCTAGTGCAAGTGAAAACGCGGCTCGGTAAGAAACAGGCTTGGAGAGAATGGATACGGAAGAGCTTCTCTGATGGTTTGGGAGGCGCCTGGAGCCTCAGGATCGTTTTTCTTCCAGTTCATTCATTGTAGACATTGATAGGTTCGTAGGGCCTGAGGTTTCTGGAAAAGCGCTCTCTCCGCCTCTTTAGGGTGATTTGCTCTTATGAGTCCCTTGCTTTTGTTTACTTTTTTCCTTCTGGCGGTAGCTTGCATCTCTTCCCCTTTAAAACGAGGGAGGAAGAGAAAAGAATTAATCTAAACTGTTTCTAGCATAAAGTTGGCTGAGTTACCTTTGGTCAATACAGCTTGCATCACAATTTAACTCGTAATTCAACTATTTATTAGTTTAACTGGCTGGTAAATAGCTTTTGTAGAAATGTCATGATAAAATGGAGCTTAAATAAAGGTACTCCTTGCACTGAAAGCACTGTTTACTGATATAAATGAGAAGCAAATTTTAAATGAGAAACAGCTTGAAAATACGTTTATCTGCTTTCAAAAAGAAATCTTAAAAAAAAATCTTGGACTTAGGCATTTGTGTTGAAGGTAACGGTATCTTCCTTTATGAAAATAGAGTGTGTGATTTGTGAAAATTATTTTTAAAAGCCTTGGGTAGATGGTGAATCAGTCTTTTAAAAGGTTATTTCAGTATTTTAAAAAATTTCAATGTTTGTCCTGACTTACAAAGAGCATTGGTCTTAGTTAAACATTCATTTTGGAGCATTGGTCTTAAACATTTCATTTTGGAGTAATAGAATGATTATTAATAGAGTCAGCTAAAAGTTATAACTTTTAAACTCATTAGTTTGTCAAGGACTTAGAACTTTTATTTATTTATTTTTTAAGACTTAAGGTAATTATTTCAGTCTGAAGACTCAAGACCTGTAAATGGTTTAAAAGTTTGAGAACTTTCTATGGTGTGGACATTGGAACTTCTTTTTTTAATCCTAATATCAAAATGAAAAAGTTTATAGCACCTATAGTTTACAGAAGTACCCCCCCACCGCTGATGAGATACTTTTTAAAAACGTTAATTTAAACCTATCTTTTGAAATAGTTTGCATACTGAATTATTAAAACTCATTTAAAAATTTAAACATTCTGACATTCTGTAGGTAAAAATAGTGATGTGGTTAAAATTTACTTATGTCACCTGTCAAAAATATTTAGAGTAAATATTTGGTTAGTTTTCATGACAGAGTAAAGGGGCCATAAATAAGACTAAATAAGATTGTCAAAAAATAACATTGTCTCATCAATTAAATGCTAGCCAGTTTGGTGGATACTCTTTATATTTTGAGATGTACTGTTAAAGATAATGAAAGCCAGAGTACTATACTTATAAAATTGTTCCTGGTGGAAATAACTATTTCCTTTGAAACAAGATTAAGGAATTAAAAAAGAATCTACGTTGTAAAATGCCTAGTTCCTTCTATATAGTATAATTGTGTTATTAGCTCTCCTCAATAGGAAACCTAAAATCAGATGTTAAAATTTTTCTAGCCCAGATTTTGAATTTATTGAATACTGATTTTGCCTCTGTTGCTGCGTTTTACCAAGCTGAAGAAATATTTATTGTTAACTTGGATTTTTATATTAGTGTAATAAAGTTTTTACTGAAATGTGTATTTTAAATAGTTCATATTAATGACAGACTAATACCTTTTGACTGAATGGTTTACAAGTTCTATAGGTAAAAATGCACAGAATTCATATATTACTAATAGGGAATTTGTTGAATAATAGTTGGATGTATTGGGGATAGTTTTAAAGTTAATTTGTGACATTGTTACATGGTTTCTTCAAAGACCACGTATCTTGCACTTGAAAGCTTACATAATTTTGCTAAATTGAAATGAGAATATAATCCAGACATTCAATTTAATTTCTGTAAGTTATTTTCTCTAGAAAATTTGATGTTTTGCTTTGGTTGAGGATTTGCCTGTGTTATCCCCAAACTGTATTTGTAAGTTTGTTATAATCAATTATAGATTCCTTTAGAACTGTAAAAGTATAGTGATGGGTTACTTCCATGCATAAGCTGTTGAAACCTTTATAAGCATTAAAAATATAAATTAAGGTTAATATGATTATCTTAATATACAACCTTATTTAAAATAACAAACTAATTTTTGCCAGTCCATCCTACACAAAACTTCTTTACACTTGTCTAATATGGACTTTAAATATTTCTGGTGAAGGGTGGTAAATTTCTGTCATACAGCGTTCATTCATATAGTGCCTTTTGGGGAACTTGGGATCTCTTTGGTACAGTGATTCATTTTTTTTGTTTTATTATAATCACAGTTCCTAAGATCTTAACTAATAGAACACTTGTCCTTATTTTGTAGAAAACATGACTAATTTTAAATGAATGATTTCTGAAAAAATAAGAGTTAACTGATCCTGTGATGTAGGATATATGCCATAACACAGATGCCCCTAAAAGTGTTTACGGTGATTCGCTTTATTCACTTGAAATGCTAAAGTTGGAGGCTTTCCCTCTTAAAATGTTCACTCATCTTGGGATTCATTTTATATTCAGGTTTGTAGTAGTTTTCTATATACAATTTTATCGTAATAGGCTATACATAGCCAATTTATGAGAAATTTTCATATAATGAACTCTTATATTTTACTAGAAAATACTGTTTAGCAATGAGTCTGACCTTTCCATCCAGTCTCTGGCTGTTTATTTCACTATTGTGGAAAACCATTTGTTTTTAAATTTCAGATTTCCATAGCTAAATAATAGTTTAATTTTTATTTGAAGTAAACATATGCTGCCATGTATCCACAGAATTTATAATATATATGAATATGAATGTATGAGTTGATTTTTAAAATTTTTAAAAATTGGTTAAAATTGAAAACAAAATGTGATTTGGAAGACATCAGAGGAATGATATATTTGTTACCTATTTATGTGCATATTTAACAAAAAGAAATGCAGAAATTATGAAATCAGAACTGTCATAAACGTACCTCACCCCTGCATTTAATGCTCCTAGCTAGAAGCAGTAGGATTTTGAACAGGGCAAGCATTTGTTGGCCCCTATCCAAAAGTTTTTAGATACTGAATTTTCAAAAAAAAAAGAAAGCCTCATCTTTTCATCTTTCCTGGATAGTTTTACCTGTGAGATGGTCCCATTACACAGACCCAAGAAAAGGGTTAGAGATGTCATCTGCTATTTTCTGAGAATTGGACCTTTCTTGCCTTTTTGGAGTGGTAACTAGGTAGAGCACTTTTATGTATCATTAAAAACTTGAGAACTTTGAGCTAAATGGCATGTTATCCTATAGAAATCTTATTTTTGTGACAATCCCATATATACATCTTAATCATGTAATTTTTGTGGTATTGCTGGTTTGCCCCTTTAAAGCTTAACCTCAGAGATGATGTGGTGAAAATTACAATCGATTGGAACAAGCTCCAGAGCCTCTCGGCACTCCAGCCCGCTTTTCTCTTTAGTGCACTTGAGCAACACGTTTTATATTTACAGGTAAATTTCTTGTTAAAAATGTTAACTCGATATTGAGACTAGAAATTAATTGTAGCTAAATTGTACACTGGAGTATTTGTAGGTTCTTTCTTAACACCTTATTAATACTGTTATTAATAAAAGGTTACTTCAGCCAGATTGGATCCAAATCTGTTAATTTACATAGTGATCAGGACAGTTACAGGAATATAGCTGAGTGGTCTGATGTGGGTGTGACAACTGAATGAATGTAATTCTGTTCGATTCCAGACTTGCACTGAAAATTCAATACAGTTGCATCTATGGTGGGTTATAATTAAGCAATAAGACACGGCAGGTGTGTGTCATGCTATGATAATGATTCCATGCCTTGGGTGAGTTTGGAGGCTCATGGAGTGCTTTCAGTGGTTCAAGAAGTGGCATTATCCCAGCATGACACATCCTGGAGTGTCTATTGCAATTAAACAGTTTCAGCATAGTTTTTAAAAAGAAAGTAATTTCTGTGACATTAATGTCTCATATTAGTAAGTAGCCGGTCACTATTTTATCATCTTGAGTTTGAAATAATTCATTCTTTATATTAAAAGCCAACACTGAATTGTTAATCTATAATAGTATTGCTATATTTTTTTAAATATTTCAGTTCAATAACCAAACAGTATTATGACCTTACTAGTTTCCAGCTGAACATATTTGCAGTTATAATTGATAGAAGTTTACAGTTTATCTCTAATCAAAGTATAAAATATAAAGTGTCATAAAGGTTTGGATTGGTCAGTTTAGTGCCATTAAGATATTATAAGGATTCAGAAGAATTTTTGGTATAGCAGACAAAGGAAGCAAAATTGTAGGTATGAAAAATAATTGGAACTTTGACAAGTGTTGGTGTGTTTTGATTAGTTGGAGTAGACAATTTTCAGCCCTCTATTCAATGACTTTATGGGAAATTTTAACTGTTTCATGTTAAAAGAAATAGTTAAGCATAGTTTTGAAGGGTGGAAGCAGTGAGCTGTAGGACTCAGTTGAGGCCTAATTTTGTGTGAGTGTGTTGGAGGGGATGATAGTATAATTTACATGATAAGAGTTGTATTCTCCACTAGTATTGTAGGCATCTACCTCTTTCAGCTATGGCTCTTGGTAGTGGTTTTTTTTCCCTTGTTTTCATTTTCTTTTTAAAAATTTAAATTCATGACCCAAGAAAATATCTTGTCATGTCAGGAAAAGCCTGAGTGTTCACTCAGCATAACACCTATCTATTTCATGTCTATGCTGTCTCATTCACTTTGGCCAACTGCAGTTTCAAGTGGAGAATCTCCAGTGATACAGTGCTAATGCAGGGCTTTGCTGAGGGAGAGCACTGGCTCTTGTGTTAAGGAGGAAAAATACTAAGCCTTAGTGTTCTGAGGAGGCATTTGAATGACATGTTAATTAAGTGGCAATGGTGCCAGAGGCTGAGGCTTTGATTTGGCACAAAATAAAAGATGAGTGACAGAATGGTTCCCTCAAAGAAAATTTTAAATTTCCTCAGGTTTTCTTTCTCTTCTTTCCTTTTTTCTTTAAATAGATTTATAGCAAATGATATTGATCACAATAAGAGAGAATAGCTAAAACACTTACATGTGGTCAGATCTATGTATGATGCCAACCTTTATATTTAGTTACTTGATACTGAATATTGCTTTTACTTAGCTGAAATTTATATAAATATGGTAAATGTGATTAATTTTGATCAGTTTGAACCTCAGCAGATGGAATTGTGTTCTTCTCAGCCTTTTTAGCAAAACTTCAGCCTCTGATTAAAGAGGAGAATACAACTGTTGTTGAAGAAATAGGAAAAACAGAAACAGGGAACAAGAATGAAGTAAATGCCAACTTTCCCATTGGAGACCTGGAAGAAGAAGAAAAGCACAAAGACTGTGACTTAGGAGATGTGAAAAGACACAGATCCATTTTGATCCAGAAGTAGTTCAGATAAAGGCTGGAAAAGCAGAAGTAAGAAGTTGGGTTTCAGGGGGCCAAGGGAGTATTTTTAAAAATTTCCTATGAATGAATTAAGATGCATATACTTATTGTTTGCAGATTGACAGACGAATATCTGCATTTATTGAAAGAAAGCAAGCTGAAATCAATGAAAACAACGTCAGGGAATTTTGCAATGTTATTGACTGTAATCAAGGTAACTACCTAGAAGAAGTTAATTTTTTTTTAGGATTTTAATGATCTTTTTTTTTTAATGGATAACATTAAGAACACAGTTTAATTATTTCACAGGTTTATTTGGAAACTAAGACAGCAGAATTTTCTTCTGTTTAATAATAGAATGTATTGCAAAATGGTTTTCATTTTGGTTGTACAGAAATCAGATGCTAACTTAAAAGGCAAATGTTTACCACAGGTGAAGAGATCGTTTTAAAGTTCCTTTAGGAAATGAAGATAACATATGAGTGACCGGGTTGCTCAGTCACACTAGTAAGAAGGAGCTGAGCTATATAAATTTTAAGTCTAAAGGTACTTATGAAATTATGATATTAATACATGAAGTTAAACTTAGTAAAGTTAATACTCCTCAAGAGGGAGCAGTTTTCTCACTACTCCTTGAAGGGAGTTGTGTTTGAGAGGTTTTATGTCATGATAAAACCAATTTGTCATCAAGACTGTGGTATCTTATGCTTCTTTCATTTCTTTCATACTGTGCATACATTTGCTGCTTTTCCATCAGAATCTCCTTTCCTCTTCACATGATGCTATAGTGTATTTACAGATCTGCAGGTATGCTGCAGAATACAAAATTGCACAGCGCTGGCATAGATCATATTCAGGCATCATAGTAATAATCAGAACAAGTAGTTCTTAGAAAAAATTATGGAGAAGCGTTCCTAATTGGGATGAGGCATTTTCTTGTTGCCTCTAATATCTCTTGACTAATTATTATGAATACTGAATTGTCAGATGAACCTAGAATTGACTCATACCACATTGGTGCACTGATTCTCTTCATAATGAAGTAACAGTAGGCTCAAGGTGGGTCCTAAATTCAGCCGTTCCTATTATTAACATTATACACGCGTATCTCTAGATTTGGTATATTTTACTGTTAGCTTTTCCGAACAGGTGGAGCAGTGGCAAAGTCTCAGGTACTACAGTCAAACTGCAAGCAAACTGCAAGAGAGGGTTTGTTGAGGGAGCAAGCACATGTGTCACTAATGTCACTCCTCTGTTCCCCCTGCTAACTCTATTCTTATAAACCACCAGGGGATAGAAATTGACAAGAATTGAAATGCTCAGCAGGATTCCTTGGCCCATTCAATCCCTTGCTGGCTTCCAAACAGTGCTGGGAAGAATTGCTGTGGAGAGTGACTAGCGCTCATACACTCAGTGTCTCCACACCATGCTGAATTTCTCTCTTAATGGGTCAGTTAGTCTGTGTATTTGGAATATAGCTTTGGAATGGATGATAGCTTCTTTTTAACCCTTAGCCCCGTGAAATGGTAGAAAGAGAATGGAGAGGTTGATGGCCCTTTAAACATATTTTGAGGTTTCAAAAGAAAAGAAAATGACTCTGTCTGGTATCTATATATAAAAGATAAGCAAGTTTGGAATTTTATTCCCACAGCTTGTGTCAGCAGAACTATCTCAAGGAGACTTAGACTGAAAAAATTCAGGTGTATTACAACGTGTTCCTTTCAGGATCTCTCAGTTGACCAACATACATACATTAGGTTTTTCTTAAAAGTCAGATTCCCTAGGGAAAAGAACTTTCTTTTAGTATCTTTTACTATCCATTTTTATTATAATAAAAGGAAATTTTTTAGGAAATTTACTGCAGTACATGGTTTTACTTAACATCATTTTAAAGATTATTTTATGTTTGCATATTAATATCCTTCCAACTTTCCCCATATTTGTTGATATCTAACTTGAAAGAAATTATCCTTTTCCGCTAGAGAAAAATTTGCAACAAATTTTCACATGGTATCCTTCTTAAAATTGTGTTTTCTGAAAGAGATAGTCAGGAAAGATATCGATAGCTTTTGTGTTTAGGGATTTTAAAAAAATGAGCATTGAATATCTAGGCAAGTGTAAAAGTGTTGTTGTAGATTTCAAGGTCTTTTTGTGTGGTATTCTGAAATACAAATGTATTAAATGCATAATCTTTTATATTTGATGTTCCCTAATTAGATGAGCAAGCAATGTCACAAATGCTGTATTTATATGCTGTATTTTTTATATTTGAGTAAACATACTGAGCTCTGCTTATTTCTACGTTGAAATTGAATAATATCTCTTTAGATTAGACATTTTTAACTTTCTATAATAAATAAATTATTTTCTCCAAAGACACAGATGGTCTTTAGGAATGTTGGTATTTGTTAAAAATTAAATTATGCCACTAAATGTTCAGGACTTTTCTGTTATAAATCGGACATTAGGTAAGATTAGATGTTCTCTGATTATGAGTATGAATAATATATGCATTATTGAAGGGTTATCAAAATATACATTTGAAGCTAAGAATATACTTAAACTTATACTCATCTAAATTCTTCTTAGAAAATAGTTGTGCAAGAACTGATGCGATCTTTACTCCTTACCCTGGGTTTAAAAGTCATGTAAAGGTAAGTATCCACCACATAATATTTTCATCACTGACAGAAGCTTATTCTTAATTATAAGCAAAATGGAATAGAAATGACTTTCCTATCTAAATTTTATTTATTTATTAAAAAAATCTTGCCTTTCTTCCTACTTGTGTTTGTGATATGAAAAGAATGTATAGTACTATTTGGGAGAGAGTATTTATGAGTTTTGAAATGTAAATTTAATAGACTCAAAGCTTTTGAACTTAGTTTCTAGAGTTGTGAATACATATGGACCACAGACTAGATCTGAAGGAATTCAAGGGTCAGGTCATAACTCTAACAGCATGCTCCGAGACTGTGGTAATCAGGCTGTAGAAGAACGACTACAGAATATCGAGGCTCACTTGCGATTGCAAACAGGTAAGCAGAGTGCTTGGCAGTGCCCGTAGTGTATCTTTGCAAGTGGTTAAAGAAATCCCAATTCATTTATTCACCAAATTTTCACTGAGGGCTTGTCATGTACAAAACATTGTTCTGATTGGTAGAGAATGAGGAAAGCATAGTCCCTGCTCCTAAGGAATGTACAGTTCGTGTGCTTGGGTTCCTCTCCCTCCCCTTACACTTCCATCAATTTCGTAACTTAACCATGGCTATCATCTCTCTCACTCTTATCACACACTGTGCTAGGTACAAAGTATTAAAAGGTGTGATCCTCGTCCTTTAAGATTTTCCAGTGAAGACAAGCATATAAATAAAGACATGCTGTTGGGGAAGTGACTAACATTTATTAAGTGCCAGTCACTCTGAAAGTGTTATACATATATCAGTTCACTTAATATTTAACTACCTTGTGAGATGCTGGTGCTATTACCCTTGTCAGATAAAGAAACTGAAGTTCTGGGAACTCAAGCAGCATGTCCAATGTAGTAAGTGGAAACTAGAAATCAGACGTAGAACTTAACGGCTATAAAGCCTCAGTATCCTTCCCCATTTAATCATCAGATCCTGTCAGTTCTATCTTATAATTATGCACAGAGGCACAAAATATGGTTCAGGGAATTTCTAAATCCAGTCTAGCTGGTGTATTTGTGGATGGAGGTAGAAGATAGTAAGAGAATGAGTAAACCATTGAGGACAATAAGAAATAAGCATTAAAGTTAATTCTCCCAGAACTACTTTAAACTACAACTGTATAATAGGATTGACTGGTTTATTAAATCTAATAGTATCCAGTAGCTAATTTTGAGAAGTACCTGTTGAATGCCTACTATACGCAAAGCACTGTTTTAGACAGGAGGGATACTGAGATGATGTCATCGCAGTTCCTGGCTTGGAGGACTTCATAATCTATGGAAGAAGATTAATAGTGACGGAGGATGTTAAAGGAAGGTTATGGTAGGGCTCAAGCAGCCTCTTTGTGAAGAGATTCAGGCAGTGCTTTGTTGACCCAGTGAAGCGTGAACTGGGTTCTTGAAAGGTACAGAGGTGCAGCAGAGGACATTCTAGGGAAAGGGAGCAGCAGGAGCAAAGTCAGATGAGTAAGTTATTCATTTTCCTTTATTCAAGAGCAGGAAAAACCAAGCTCCTAAAAATTAGAAGTTTTCAGAAAAAAGCATATGTCTAGAGTTTTTGTATTTAACAAGTTGATATTTCGGATGTGAATATTAATTGCATAATGACTATCTAATGTGTTTATTCATTCAGTACATATTGAGTACCTATGCAGTCTGTGAATGATGCTTCCTAGGTTTGTGCAGTGCACAGGCTGCACAGCCATACTCAATGAACAAAACAAAAAATTTGCTTTCTTAGAGCTTATGTTATTAGAGTGGAGAAACAGGCAATATATAAGCAAAATATATAGATGTCAGTGAGTTTAGAGAAAATAAGGGACGGAGTGTTGGGTAGGGGGAGGTGGTAGCTCTGGTATTTTTTAAAGAGTGGTCAGAGAAGGCCTTACTGATATGGTAACTTTTGAGCCAAGACCTGAAGCTGGCAAGAGCTAGCCTTGTGAATACAGAGGTAGAGAGAACCACAAGTGCTAAAGTCGTAAGAGTACTTGGCCTAGTTGAATAACAGAAAAAAAGAGATCAAATAGCTGAAATGGTATGCGGGGACAATGTCCAAATTGTATAGGACCTTGTAGACTACTGTAAAGGTTTTGGTTTTTAATGTGAGTGAGGTGTGAAGGTGTTGGAAGGTTTTGAGCAGAGAACTGACACTATCTGAGTTATCATTGGCAGCTGTGTTGTGAACAGACTTGAGGCAGGCAAGGCAGAATCAACTAGACCAATTTGCAGGTTATGATAATCCAGGGAGAGGTGGTGCTTTTGACCAGAATGTGTGCATTGGGGGGTGCTGAGGAATGGAAGAACTTGGGATATCATCATAGCCTGGAAATCTCAGTAACCTTAATTTTACCAGTCCCCTCCCTAGAAAGTTAAGAATTATGGTAAAGCTCCTTATTATAAAAAGTTCTTCTGAGTTAAAGGAGAAAATACGGCCTATAAAGAGAGGTTTAAATTGAAGAAAATATGACATGTTTCAACCACTGAATTGTCAGTTGGCACTGCATTTTTCTCCTCCTAAGTATCAGAGTCTGTCAGAGATACAAGTTGTTCTGTATGGGAACTATTATATCTTATCAAATGACCTTAACATCAAAACAACATGCCTAGCAACACAGGAAGCATAAATGGGGCTTGGGGAGAACCATGGTACAATAATATATCCCATAGTGTATAATGTGAAAATGTTTGCTAAAGATTTCATTCTATTTTACTCCTGTTAATTTATTTTCTTAAGTTTAAATAGTTCCCATTGTTTTGCATAAGTGTCTTTGCATGGTATTTTAAGGATAAAACTGTAAGAAGAATTATGCAATAATATCTCAGTTTCTTTTAATGTATTTAGGTGGTCCAGTGCCAAGAGACATTTATCAGAGAATTAAAAAACTTGAGGACAAAATCCTTGAATTGGAAGGCATCTCTCCTGAATATTTTCAATCTGTAGTAAGTATAAGTGTCTTTAAGAAGAAAATAAGCGTTATTTTTGGATTCTTTATCATATAACAATTCACTCATAGATCCGCTGTGTGCAAAAAACTGTTTTAATAGTTCAGTGATGAATGAACATAGTTCTGAGTAAAGAGTTATCTAGTTCTTTAAAGATTGAGATTTTTAATGTTGTATTATGGACATAATTTTTTTGAAGAGTTACATCATGGCACATTACCTAAATTCTCAAATTTAAGCCGTTTTTTGTGGCATAATAAATCAGCCTGAATAGCCCTATTGCTCTGAACTTGCTGTCTTGTAAAACAGAGGCTTCCTCTGGGGCCTTGTTCTCCATTATCCTTCTGTCTCTCTCTGCAGACCTTCTGAAAGACTAGTCTTCATTTTTCTCCTTTTCCAAGAACACTAAAAAACAAACTGTGCTGATAAGTATCTTTTTCATATTAGCATGTTTCAGACAACTGGTCCTGGGCTCACTGTGTTATTTTTCCTCCATCTTCTGGGGTGATTATACATAACACCTGCCTTTTCTGGGGCTTTGTGTGTGTGTGTGTTTTAAAGCAATGCCATATTTGAAAGAACTAAAGTAAAAGTGAACTAAATGTTTAAATTTACTAAATTTTTAATGAAATTTACTAAAACTATTTCTGAAATATTATGTAAAGTAACTCAATTAGCATGGTGAAACTCAATAAGTCACTGGTGAAAACAGGATTATTTTAGGAATAACAGCTATCTTTCCAAAGTTGCAAGTTGGTATTAGAGTAAGGTACAAAAAGGAATATTTCCAGATGAAGAAGGTAAGTCAAATAACGAAAGTGAGCAGTGAATCTTAAAGCTCAGTCATTTTAGAGAGTTTCAGTGATTTACTTCCCTCCAGTATAAAATGAGGCTGATTAAAGTACTGAGGGCTGAAGCAAGGATTAAATGAGATAATGCCAGTCGGGCATCTAGCATGCTGTGTAGCGCAAGGTAAAACCTCAGTAAACACGAGCATTTATTTAATTTCAGAAACCATTTAGAGGTAGCTATATAAACATGGATGAGTTGTACAACTCCTGTGACCTTCTCTAATTTGAGATTTGTTGGTGGTTCTACATAATTGCAAAGGCCTTTCCATCTTGAAGATTTTCCTTTGCCTCTTCCTAGGAAATATCATAGAGATTGTATGCCTTTTCCTACAGTAACACGCCATAAGTTTTTCCCATTCAAGCTGCCTTCACTAAGAAATCCTTAGGCAGGTTATTTTTTCTAGTTCATTTTCATATCTTGTTAATATAATTCTTGTTAACAATATAACTCATCTTAAAAGAGAGTATTATAGAATTACATACCTTCAGTGGATCCTGGCCCTTCAATCTTTGTTTTTTTCTGATTCGGATTTTAAAAGCTTAACATATCTCTGTTACTAAATTTAATTAACAAAAGAACAACCCCTTCAAATCATAATCTTATTTTGGGGGATTCTTTATACACAGGGTAGAATGTTTGGTTAAAGAGGTAGAAATAGATTATAGACCTTAAAAGAAATTTAAGGTTTAAATGCTGAGAAAAATTTTGACAGGGAAATGACTTGTGCAAATGGTAGAAGATTCATCTGATATAAGATGAATGTTCTATAAGATATATGAAAAGGGAGAGACTAAAGAAGAGAGTATTATACCAGCTTAAATGTGAAATGCGATCCTGAAACAAGGACATGAGAGCAAGAATAGAAAAGATTGTGCCATTGACAGTAGGAAAGAAAAGTTGGCAAAGATTGATAATTGATTGTATAGCAAGAATGAGTCCAGTCTTTGGTTAGAAAAATACTACTATCATTGGTAGAAATAAAATCTGGAGGAGGAGATATTTGGGGAGGAAATGTGGACTTACAGTCAGCAGGATATGCAGTAAGAAGTATCAGGTAGACTTTTGAAGATGTAAGTAGGACTTAACACTTGATATAACTGGGAGAGACAATATAGACGTGATAGATAGAATGGGTAAGAACACTGAGACTGTCAGAGGCCTGAAACTAACTTCAGAGGCAGGAAGTGTTATAAATGTAAACAGGATTGGCCTGTATGTGTTGGGTTGTCACACTTGTAATAAAACTACTGCTTAAAAATTGTTTTTCCAAATATATTAAACAACATATATTTGATTTGAGGGATCATTTCTAGATTAGTATTTGAAATGACATATCCAAGTTAATAGTGAGCTACAAGCACAACACACTGAAATGTTTAAACAAACTGGTTTTGTCCTTAAGACCTCTGAATATGTGATACAGACTCAAAGGCAAAGATTTTCTACCCACCCTTCCATAACAGAGGAATGTCTCAGCTATAGAAGCTGCATTCCTTTCCCAGAATGGAACCAGCTCTAGGTGTGTGAGAGGAGATTAATACACACCCTGCAGATGACATAGCACATTATTCACACTCCTGACTTTCCTCTTGCTGAGAGCACTCATAATGGCAGTTGCATAATTTCACATGTCTTTTCTGTACACTCTCGAAGAATAGATTAGATATGTAGCACAGTCTTCTAGCTTCCAAAGGTAGAAAGTAAAGGAAAATTGAACCCATTAAATTTCCTAAGGATTGAACTTTTGTTAGCAATCAAATTTATGAAAAGTTTTTAAATGAAATGTATCTAAATCCAGATTCACATGTAGGTCAATTCTAAACACAGTTGGATAGAGATTATCATGGGTAACCGTGCAGCATAGCATATGAAAAGGAAACAGAAAAATGATATAGATTATATTTGGTTCCTAAAAAAACTAGCTTATGTAAAGTTCTTTTCATTTATGAAACAGACATAAAACTCCAAAAAGTTAATGTATATAAAGCAGAAATTACAACAAAGATTAGTATATGTTTAAACTTTTAATGTGGTAGTTCTAAAGATCTTTACCCTTCACATTCAACATGGAAAAATTTGAATGTAGTAATGTTTTAAAATTTTTGAGTGTATTGCTTAACAGACCATTTAAAAGATACAATCTTTATGAGTATTTCCAGATAATTACTTACTGATTTTTAAATTATGACCCTGGAAACAGTAAGTATAACATTCTTCACAAGTATATTTCCACAGCACTTTGTTCATTTGATAGCATTTATCACTTACATGTTTACGTATCTGTTTTTCACACTAAATTTTTAGCCCCTGAAGGGCAGGAACTGTCTTGTTCATCTCTGAACACAGAATGTAGCAGGCATTACATAAATGTGCAAATGAGTGGCTAGGACTTGGCTGATAGTTAACTATTGGATTTTTAAAGGTATGTTGACTTCGTTTGAAAGCACTGATTAGATGGAATCGTAACTCTAGTCCATAATGGTTAAGTCCTGGTTCTAAAGGGAAGCGTGGGGAGAAGGGAGTTAATTAAGTTTTTGAGAAAGAGAAACCTTGAATGAGTTTCTGTCTGGTGGCATTGTGAAAGCATACGTTAGAGTTTGGAGTCAAAGTTCAGAAACATATCATTGCCCACGCCAGAGAGAAATGAAGGTCTGAAACAGGGCAGTGGGGCTAGAAGGGACGAAACATTTAAGGCACTCCCCCTGTCACCCTTGACAATTGGTTACCCTTTACAACTGATTAGAAGTAAAGAAAGGGGTTGGTCATGAAAGAGGTCTCCGTACCACTAAGTTTCCTCAGAGCATGGGTTTCTTTTAAGTCATTGAACCACTGATGGCCTTATTCTGATACTTCCCACTTTGGTTTCATGATACATTAATCTGATTGCTCAATGACATGGAAACTGGCCATATTTTATAGGTTAAGCTGTTAGGAAAACAAGGGGAAGTGTGTTTTCATCGCTGTGTCAAAAGCCACCTCTTGGGAAGGTTTGAGACTGAATGGGCACCAAATTAAACATTGAGCCCTTACCTGCCCACAGGCCCAACAACAGTATCCTGCTCAGTTTGGCAAAGGAAGAAGCGTGTTTATATAGGCACTTGCATATTTAATTATTCCAACACTTACCGATTTCCCACTTACTAGAAACTACTGATAAGAGGCATACCTCAGCATTCTTTGAAAACAGCTTTAAATCTTCATAGTTACAGATGTTCACGAGAAAATTTTACTGCCTGTGTTGGCAGTTTCTTTGTCAGATGTACTAATGTACTAATATAATTTGCCATTCAAGGCCTTGTAGGTCTGTGAAACTAAGAACAAAGTCAAGCAATCATTTATTAGATCAGGGTTTAAAAAACAGCAGTATGTTGGTGAAAAATGTTATTAGCTTCAAGTAATAGAAATTTATACTCAAACTGACTTAAACAGTATGGAAATACTCTTATAACACAGGAAGTTCAACAGTATTGCAGTCTTCACGGTAAATTGGTTTATTGGGCTAAATCATGACTGTCAAAGAACTGAGCTCTTTCCCCTCTCAGCTCTGCTTGGTGCTGACTTTTTCCCCAGAAGCAGATGGTAAGATAGCTACTGTGCTTTCTGGTGTCCTGTCCAGATGACAACAGCGTCCGGAAGAACTGCCTCCTAGATGGCTTTCTCTTACAAGTGAGGAAGTTTTTTCCAGAAGCGCTTCCTTAATTCCCAGCTGACCTCTCCTTAGTTGCTGGCCAGAATTGGGCCCTTGCCTGTTGTGGTCACTGACGACCAGTGGGGTGGAATCGTTAGTCCGTTGAGTCACATAGACAGTGCCCATTATAAGTCAAGGGTGTGTATGACTGTTTTCACCCGGCTGCCTGGTATTCCACATTCTGTTTCTCTCTGACTGTTGCTTCACCTGTTCAATATCCTGGGATAGGAATGTTCTAAGAAAGGAAACTAAGTAGAAGATCCACAGAGCTCCTCTTATCACAATCACTAAGCCTCAATACAAGGTGGAAATTAACGGCTAAAGTATAGTTGTGTATAGCCAGGGACAAGCATGTTGTTCTGACATTATCACTTATACTTTTAACACCATCTTTGGAGGGTAACTTCCAAAGTAGAAAAAAGCAGGTGTTAGCTACAGATAGTGCTCAGTGAGTTTGGGGGCTTTATTTCTGCCAGGGTGCTCCTTATTTTTGTCCACTCCTCTATAAAGTATTGATTACTTTTTTACTTTTAATCTAGAACTTTTCTGGAAAAAGAAGAAAAGTTCAACCACCTCAAGTAAGTTACTATATTTTTATTTTGGTTTCTGAAATAGTTTGGTTTTATACCTTTCTTATTAATAAAAGTTTCTACTGTGTTTGCTTTTAGGTCATATCCTGGGATTTAGGACTAGAAAAAAGGGCAACATAAATTAATGTGTTATTTTAAGGGCATGGAATGACTCAGAAGGGTCAGATAACTATTAAAATCTATTCAGATGTTAACTGTAGAAGAAAGTATCAATTACAAAATGCTGAAAAATAATAAATGTTCAATTTAAATTTCATCTGCTTTCCTTCTGCAGATACTGCTAATTAGCATCTAAAGTCAAAAAAGGTGTCTGGCAAAGTTGACTTTAGTCCACCCCTGTTCACAGTACTACTACTTAATTAATTGAATTCATTGTACTACTGTATTAACTGTATTAATTCTGCCATTCTTAAAAATTTTATGTTTATCCAGTATTATCATTTCAACATTTAATAAATTATTTTTTACAGGATATACTCCACTTAGTTATTATAAAATATTGGTTACATTCCATGTGCTGTATAGTATATCACTGTAGCTTATTTCATACATAGAAGCCTGTATCTGTTAGGCTCCTAGTCATATCTTGCACATTCCCTCTCCCCACTGGTAATTTGTTCTTTTTATCTGTCTCTTTTTCGTTATATTCACTAGTTTTATTTTTTTAGATTCCACATATAAGTGTTACCATACAGCAGTTGTCTTTTTCTAACTTAACTCCACGTGGCATATTACCCTCTGGGTCCATCTGTATTGTTGCAAATGGCAAAATTTCGTTCCTTTATTGTGGCTGATTTTTGTGTTTGTCCCAGATCTAGTGCAAAGGTATGGAGGAGGCCAGAGCATGGTGAGTGTGGGAACTGAGGTGGCTGCTCTGCTGTCCGGGATTTGGACTTCCTCTGTGGCTCTTCTGTCAGTGCCCAGAGCTCAACTCTAAGCTGCAGTGTGCAGTGGACATGCTGGGGCACTCCTGCTGGGAGACAGACCACTGTGTTCCTGAGTGCTCTGACAGGGGCCACCTCCTTCCCACCCCCCCTCATACTCTTGGCACCCTTTTCTGTTTCTGCATAGCTGAACAGAGTCTTTTCCCACTTTGTTTGGCCCAGATCTCGCAGGCTGTGGTCTGGAGCGAAGAAGGCTGGCGGTGTTCACCCCTTTAGATTGAGAGATCTAGCAAGGCAGCATCTGCCAGTGCGAGGCTCTCTGCACCCTGATTCTTGGGAAGCCAGCACAAGCGCTCCTCCCCATAGAGTCTAGGCTTCGCCAGCCCTTCTGTCTGTCACAGTGGATTTCCCAGCAGGTGTGGGGGGCTTGTCACCCCTGTGTAGGACCCCAGGACTGGAATTCCCAGATTATGGCTTAGCCTGCTTGCTCCCTCCCCAGTGCCAGCGTTCCCTCCCTTGGAAACCTCTTCCTTACATATCCATCCCAGGGGCACAAGTCCTGCTGATGTTTGGTTTTTCTGTATTACCTGGTTTCGTAGAGATCTTTCTTGTAGCTTTGGTTGTATAATTCTGCCATTTCCAGTTAATTTTCTGTGGTAGTTGTTCCACATGTATATTTTGATTGTTTGTAGAGGTGAGCTCCACATCCTTTGCAAACTTGATCCCCTTCTGTTTTTAATTGTAAAACTGAAATTTGAGTGTCCACTTTTTTTTTTACTATTGACTATGAGAATAGGCAGTTGAAAAAATGTTTTTATGACCATTTCAAAGTATAAAAGATCCAAGATAGCTTAGTCATTAGAAAATCAAAAGAAAGAAATACTTAAGCCTTGTTGTTTTATGTCTTTAAATTTATAGCATAGTCAACATATATGGTTCGATTTAAAAATTATTCTCATGAGAAAAGTTATTTACCGTGCATATGGATATTTTATACTACATTTAGCATGTTACCTTCATTAAAAGTCTTACTCAGCAATTTGTGTTATTGTTTACAGCAGAACTATTCATTGGCTGAACTTGATGAGAAAATTAGTGCCCTCAAACAAGCTCTGCTCAGAAAATCAAGAGAAACAGAATCCATGGCGACACGTCACCTTCCATGAAAAACTCCTCTTGTTCTCATTGTCATTTTATTTTTTCAGATATGTGTGTAACTTACATATCTATTTAATTAATTGCAGTGTTTTTGTTAATAGTAGACTTACCTCTAAAATCAAGGTTCATTTTCACGTGAGTCCACTTTGCAGCAAGCAGTCTAAATATTCCAGTATGCTTTAGTTAATGTGTTGAAAGTAGCATTGTTGGAATTTATTCCCTTCTGTTTTAAAGGAGGTATTTTGAAAATTGAAATCCTTAATTAGAAAGTATATCTTTGTGTGTATGTGTGTTTATCACAGAAAGGAAGATTTATTTTGAATAGTGATGTTTAAGACGACTTTATATTTTTAACATTGATGTTAACCAGTTTTAGTTTAAAACAGTACTTTGTACATAATAGGTATTCAGTAAAAGTTTGAAATGAATTTTAAGTGCATATATTCTTTTCCAAGTGTCAGTTTAATCTAAATAAATAGATCATAACTTTTAGGGGCTTCCTAAGTGGTACTGCTGCTGCTAAGTCGCTTCAGTCGTGTCTGACTCTGTGCGACCCCCATAGACGGCAGCCCGCCAGGCTCCCCCGTCCCTGGGATTCTCCAGGCAAGAATACTGGAGTGGGTTGCCATTTCCTTCTCCAATGCATGAAAGTGAAAAGTCAAAGTGAAGTCGCTTAGTCGTGTCCGACTCTTAGTGACCTCATGGACTGTAGCCCACCAGGCTCCTCCATGGATTTTCCAGGCAAGAGTACTAGAGTGGGGTGCCATTGCCGTCTCCTCCCAGGTGGTGCAGTGGTAAATAATCCTCCTGTCAATGCAGGAGGCTCAAGAGAGGTGGGTTCCATCGCTGGGTCGGGAAGATCCCCTGGAGAAGGAAATGGCAATCCACTCCACTATTCTTGCCTAGAAAATTCCATGGACAGAAGAGCCTGGCAGGCTACAGTTCATGGGGTCTCAGAGAATTAGACATGACTGAGCACAGCACACACATACCTTTTTTCTCTTATTGACTATGTGACCTTAAGCAAGTTACTTAATCTCTCACTGGGCCTTAATTTCCTTATCTGTAAAATGTTAGGATAATATATCCTACATTTGTAATGAACAATAGTTGAGATATGCATGTACAGCTTTTGAGGCTGTCTGATATAAAGGAAGTGCTTAGTAAATGTTATTACTATTGACTAAAGTCTTTGGAAAGTAGTTAAGATATTACAACTTACATAGTCCCTTTTTCTTGAGCACCTCCTCTCTTTGGACTGCCCCAGGTTTATATTAGGCAGTACATATATTTCCATAGTTGCAAATTAAACATTTAAATGCCCACATACCTATGATCAATTAATAAGTGACACAGGAGGCAAGAATATACAGTGGAGAAAAGCCAGTCTCTTCAAGTGAAACTGGAACATTTCCTCATAGTGTATACGAAAATAAAAATGGTTAAAAGGCCTAAATATAAGACATGAAACCATAAAACTCTGAGAACATAGGTGAAACAGTCTTTAACATAAGTTGTAGCAGTATTTTCTTGGATCAGTCTCCCAATACAAGAGAACTAAACAAACAGATGGAACCTAGTTAAACTACAAGTTTTTGCATAGCAAAGAAAACCATCAACAAAAAGACAGCATATGGAATGGGAGAAGACATTTGCAAAAGGATGTGACTGATGGGTTAATATTCAAAATATCTAAACTGCTCATAGAACTCATCAAAATATCCAATCAAAATATGGGCAAGCAACTTGAACAGACATTTTTCTGAAGAGGGCAGATAGTCAACTGGTGCATGAAAATATACTCAACATTGTTATTTCCTAAGTAATTATTCAGAAAAGGCAATCGCACCCCACTCCAGTACTCTTGCCTGGAAAATCCCATGGACGGAGGAGCCTGGAAGGCTGCAGTCCATGGGGTCGCTGAGGGTCAGACACGACTGAGCAACTTCCCTTTCACTTTTCACTTTCATGCATTGGAGAAGGAAATGGCAACGCACTCCAGTGTTCTTGCCTGGAGAATCCCAGGGACGGGGGACCCTGGTGGGCTGCTATCTATGGGGTTGCACAGAGTCGGACACTACTGAAGCAACTTAGCAGCAAGTAATTATTAGCAAAATGCAAATCAAAACCACAATGGGATAATTCTCCTGTTGGAATGGCTGTCATTAAAAAGAACAAATACTGGAGAGGCTGTGGAGAAAAGAGAACCTTCATACACTGGAACGTAAATTGGTGTGGTACTGCGGAGGTTCCTTAGAAAACCTAAAAAATAGAACTATCATATGATCCTGTAACTCCTCTCCTGGGTATATTTCCAGAGAAAACACCAAAGAAGATACATGTACCCTAGTGTCTACAGCAGCATTATATACAATAGCCAAGAAACGGAAGCAACCTAAGTGCCCATCAACAGTGCTGAAGACGATGTGTATATATACAGTGGAATATTACTTAGCCCTAAGAAAATGGAATAACTATCATTTGCAGCAACATGAGTAGACCTAGAGAATATTACACTCAGTGAAGTCAAACACAGAAAGACAAATACTTACAATATCACTTACGTGAAATCTAAAAAATATATAAATGAATATATACAAAACAAACAGACTCACGGACCTAGAAAACAAACCTGCAGTTATCAAAGGTGAGAGGGATGTGAGAAGGGACAATTTAAGGATATGGGATTAACAACAGATGGGAACTACTATGTGTAAAACAGAAGCAATAAGGATAAGTGCCCTGTACAGCATGGGAAACTAGACCCATTATCTTGTAATAACCTATAATGAAATATAATTTGCAGATGGCCACTATTCTGTACACCCAGAACACAATGTTGTAAGTCCACTATACTTCAGTTTTAAAAAGTTTTTTTAAAGCAGCTATAATCAAGGAGCAGATATTTCGCTCAAGAATCGTTTGGTTGTAAGAATCAGAAATCTGCCTAAAAAGCTTGTAAAGCAAAATTATTAAAAGGATCAGAAATATGGAATTTATTACAAGAAGTATAGCTTGACATTGTGGCATCCAGAAAGTCACCAGCGGATTTGTTCTCTTTCGCTGTGTCTCTATCTGCCTCTGGCTCTGTCTAGTTCTGTCTCTGTCTCTGCCCTCCTCTCTGCTCTCCCTCTCTGTCTCTTGCCCTCTGTCTTCCTCCTCCTCATGCCTTTTCTCTTACTCATAATCCCCTATGCATCTGTTTTATTCTCTCTATATACTGCTTCCCCTGAAGGCCTCTTCACTTCTGCTTCCTCACACCAGTGATGTGTTAGCCCTGTCCCCATGACTTTGAACCTCCATGGTGCATGTTCTGAACCCAGCTCTACAGAACCTCACAATCCCATGGACCGCCACTTGCTTACCCGTCTCTGTGTTTCTTACCTTTAAGTTCTTCAGAGGCTGAATGTCAGTGGGATCAGGGGTCTCAGTTGTGGCCAGGTTGGTGGGGCAGGACCTTTTCATAGGAATGTGACGTGTACACACGACCTTGAACCACCATTTGTGGAAGCCTTGAAAACGGGGTCATCTGTTTAAAAAAAAAAATGGGACTTTAAAACTATTACCAAGAATGGCATGTGGATGAGCTGATTCCACTAAGGTCTATAATCTTGCTTAATGTGATCCAGTATTACAGGAACAGCAAGAAATGCCTACCCTTCAGTCTCTATCCAGTGTTCATAATCACCATTCTGTCAGAATGACCACCTGTGGGTTTATTGGCACGTTTACTACTGTTACATCAGCAATACAATAGGAGAAACCTCAACAAAAAGGATCAGTTGAAAAGGAGGATGACTTAAGAGATGGGGAAGAACCTTAGAAAATAGGATCATTAACTGATCATTGGTCTGCCCCTAAAATAAATACCCCAAATCTGTTTCTTGGCTCTTAGCAAAGTAAGTTCCTAACTCACACCTGCCAGTCCTAGGATCTGGCCATTAGAAGGATTTCCTTTTTCAATTGTCTTTCAGACCTGCTCTTCAGAAGGACATTAGAGAGTCCTTCTCTCTCTAGCAAGTCTTGGCTGGTGCCAGCATGCTTTTCTACTTGAGTTGGAGCCTCCAGAAGAGGCCAGGAGGCACCATGTTGGTATGAGTTGGAGTAACTGCTTAGGACTACATTTCTGGTGGTAACTGCGTAGTGTGTTAGTGGGCTTTCAATCATTGTCTTTCTTGAGTGTGTCACTGACTGAAAGGTGATCCCAGGAATTTCTGAGGGGGAATAAGGCGTAGGGTAAGCTTGCACCCTTAATCACCAGGCCACCTGATGACCATCCCTTCAGGATTTTTGTTATTTGCTCTCCTTAAACCCCATTGTTCTTAATGGCTCTGTCCTCAAGAGAATAAAGGAAGAAAAGTGACCTGAAAGAGGACGATAGGGCAGGAAGCACTTCTTCCCTAGTCTACCCTTAAAACCCCCTCCACAGTTACATTCCAGTCTAGGGACGTGTTTTACTAGAAATTAGGAATTGGGGACCGTGGGGGTGATAGGCAAACTCATCCTGTGGAAAAAAGGCTCAGCTTCTTCAACCAGTGTGGCTATTGCTAGCTATCATTCTTTCAACTGCCAGGCTCTCGAGCCCTGACTTTTTCCAAATTAATGAATAATATCTGGATCTTTAATAATTAAGCAGAAAAGAATATGAAATATAGATACATAATTACCAGCTTTTTTTCCAATGTACTTTTAGCCAAACAACCTGGTACTGAGAACTCCTTGCCACTGACTTTTACATCCATAGGGAATAAACACATTCCCACATCTCAACATCTGAGAACTTATATCTGAGGCTTTGGCTTTAGTGACGTGGCTTGGGCTCAAGAGATTTGGGGCAGTTGTTTAGGTATCTCAACACCTCTTACCTCTATGCCACCCAATTTCTATGAGGCTGGGGAATCTCTGCACCCATGCCTTTACCCCAGCCCTCTGCCTCCACTCCACAGACAGTTCTACATTTTTCACTCAGAGCCTAAAACAGTCCTATTCCTGGCACTGATTTCTGTTTTAGGGATTTTGTTGTTTCCAAGAAACAGAAAACCAATTCTGACTTAAGTAAAAGGGTGGTGTTATAAAGAATGTGAATAATTCAAGTTGCAGGAAGTTCACCCAGGATTGGCCACCCTCTGTCCCTCACAGGGGCCTGTTATCTGGATTCTGCATACCGGCTTTGCTTCGTTTGAAGTTTCGCTTCAAAGATGTCTTTGCAATCTGGTTTTCTCCGAGACTTTGAGCTCCATGGTGCTGTGAGCTTTGACCCAGCCCTTTGGTTCCAGTGTCCTGAGTTTGTTTCTTATGATTCAAAAGCTGGAGAAAAAAAGGAGTTCACATTCTCAAGTTGGTCAGCTGTCCACCCTGGACCAATTTTCTTTGGTTTGAGTATTAGGATCTCCAAGAACAAACACACTTGCCAAGCCTTATGGGGAAAGAAAACATTGACTCAGAACTCTGCCCCTGTGTTCTCTGCCACATTATAAAGTTCTTAGTTAAGAGATACTTCTTATCCTGTAATTTTAACTGAAAACTTTTTATGATTGTTAACCCTAGAGATACCAGTTGTGGTCACTAGACAAAACTGTAGCTTTTTGGTTTCTTTTGAGCATCTATTTGTATGGATTGATATTTCATGACTTTTAGCTTTTCTTAATTTTTCTCCCAGGGATAAAGAGAAATTTTATTTTTTATAAATAGGATACAATCCATTATATCTTTCAGTCCCCATGAGAATCCACTGGACCCTTTTATTACTCTAAGATACATTATGGGATCTCAGTGATTTAATTTTATTCAATTTTTCTTACATCGTTTGAAATATTTTACTTTTTCATTATCTCAGGATTTAATTATTACTAATCAATTATTCCCATGTAACTATTTTATAATAAATGATGATCACTATTATATCATCCTTAGTTTCCATATTGCATTTCCCCTAGTATTAACATCATCTTTTAATAAGATATAAAATTCTAGAAAGATACCATCTTTTGAGTTGTTGTTTTTTAAGGCCCTCAATGAATCCAGTTGAAAGTTTAGATGAGATCGGGCACATTTAGGGTGGCATGGCCTAGACCACAGTTGAGAGTTAAAAATATTTCATTTTGACTATAATGACAAATATGAATAGGAGAAAATCAACAGAGGAATCTTCACAGTTATTAAGAGAATCAGAGGTGGATGCAAAGAGACAGAGGGGTTATCTAGATCCTAATGATGTTGATGAAAGTGATCACTGAGGCAAAACCTCAGACATGTGCATATTCTAAATAAGTTTTCTCAAACTCAAGAATAGATGAGTGAATCAGATATTTCTAAGAGCAACAAGGAAATATGGTGTTCTCATCCACTTACTCAATAGGAAGGGCTTCATTATGCAATCACTTAAGACAAGGACTTGGAGCATCTAATTTTGCTAAGTGGATAGTTTAGGAGTATTTGTCCACTGTTTTTGATGTTTAGCCACCAAAATTTACTTGATATAGTTCCCAGGTGAAAAACGCTAAATACAGACAAACACTTCATTTTCTTGGGCTCCAAAATCAGTGGACGGTGACCGCAGCCATGAAATTAAAAGATGCTTGCTCCTTGGAAAAAAGCTATGACAAACCCAGACAGATTATTAATCCTGCATATTAAAAAGCAAAGACATCACTTTGCTGATAAAGGTCCGTATCGTTAAAGCTATGGTTTTTCCAGTAGTCATGTACGGATGTGAGAGTTGGCATAAAAAAAAGCTGAGCACCAAAGAATTAATGCTTTCGAATTGTGGTGCTGGAGAAGACTGTTGAGAGTCCCTTGGACAACAAGGAGATCAAACCAGTCAATCCTAAAGGAAATCAACCCTGAATATTCATTGGAAGGACTGGTGCTGAATCCAAACCTCCAATACTTTGGCCACGTGATGCAAAGAGCTGACTCATTAGAAAAGACTAATGCTGGGAAACATTGAGGGCAGGAGAAGAAGGGGGCGATGGAAAACAGAGGATGAGATGGTTGGATGGCATCATCAACTCCATGGACATGAGTCTGAGCAAACTGCTGGAGATAGTGAAGGACAGGGAAGCCTGGCATGCTGCAGTCCATGGGGTTGCAAAGAACTGGACACAACTGAGTGACTGGAGAACAACACAAACGTGACTAAAAATAAATAAATGATGTAGAAATGAAAAATTACTAGACTTGGATTCTAATTATTCATACCTATAAATCTAAAAATTAAATTTTTTTTCCAATAATTGCCATCCTTCTTCAAAAAATTTTGTCAAAGTTTTTTAATGTATTCCATTTTGGTAGTGCACATGCAAGAAGAATCAGAGTAACAATAAGCCAGCATCTCACTGAAATGTATTTGAAATCTGGAGTCACTATTTACGAGATGGGTATTTTCCAGATTCATGCATGGCAGGTAATGACCAGTTAGTTACCTTCAACTGACACTGTCCATTTTAAGGGTCTATAACTTCAAAGCCAAAAAAAGAAAAAGAAAAACTGTGTTCACTATGCTTAAATTTTCAAAGTTCTAATTAGGCCATGCCTTTATACTTCAGTAAAATTATTCATAAAGTGACTTAAATAAATATTGTTAAATTTTAAGATTAATCAATGCAAATGGTATTTTTCCTGGTATACTGAAAGTTAAAATACATTTTTCAAATATGAAGAGCTTTGTAAAATTCATATGCCTAATGGTAACTTTATAATAGTACCAAAGTAAAAAAGTAATCATATATTTAGATAAGAATATAAAATCACTTTACAAGATTGTTTTTTAAATGGTTCCAAGAAATTTAAAGACATGAGGTCACTTTCCCACATACTTTCTCTAGGAAACTTTAGTCAATAGGAACGAATAAAACCATGAGAAAATCCTTGGACTGCAAAATATTGACATGCTTCTGTTTTTAAAAAAGTAAACATTTAAGTTGCTGGCAAACTGCTTTCTCTATGGAAAAAGTTGGGATAGTTTAAAAAAACAACCCATCCTTGTAGGACAAAATGCTTCAAATGTTCTTTACTTATTTTTAAAACTTGCACCTCCTGGCAAGCACAGAACTGTCTGAAAAATTTGATTTATTCTAAGTACTATTTTCGTGTCTTTAAGTGGCCTTTCTGGGATGACCTTAATCTACACTGCAACAAACCACTAGAAAAAATTTTTCTAAGTTATAATTAAAAGTTTTAATATTGATATAAGTTTAGACTATCAAACAGAAGGGGTTAAGATAATAATAGATCATTGTCATTCCAAAATTGTGAAATTAGCCCCTTTAAAAAAAAAAAGTATGAACTATTTCAAACATACAGAAAAATACAGACAATAATATATGAATCATTTCTCACTACTCAGAATTAACAGGAGTTAACATTTGCCATACTTATTTAAAGTTTTTACTTTTAAAGGACAAGGCCAAGTAGAGATATAGTAAAAATCATATCAATCTCTATCTCTCACAGAGGGTGCCACAGTCCTAACATTGGTATGCATCATTTTCATAATATTTTAAAAATACTGATTTCTTTTTAGCATGTTAATCGTATCCTACTTAAAACTTGCTATATTTTACTGAACACAGTTTTGAGTTTTAACCATATTGACTAATGTATATCTACTTTACCTATTTTAACTGTTAATTAATATTTCAAATATATGAATAAACTGGAGTTTCTATGTTCATTTCCCAAATGAGGGATATCTAAATTGCTTCCATTCTTTTCATGTCTTGGTGGATACCCTGAATTATGTCTGGCAGCCTCTGGCATGGGTAGGTTTCCAAAGCACATAGCTTCCAATCTTGGAAAACAAGCTACCCCAGAGATATGCTGGAATGTAATTTTAAAAGAGGGATGTAGGTTAACCAGTTATTTAATATAGGTAGAACCAGATATTTCAAATGGTATACAGGAAAGTTTAACCAAGCATAAAACATGTGCTCAATTTTTAACTGTGAAAATTCTGTTTCTTCTTGTACCACTCTAATCAGTTTAAACATTTAGAGTTTAACAGCATGGGAAATATCCTTTTAAATTCACTGTTGCTAGAGAACTTCAGCTTTCATATGGCAGCCTATTAAACAGCTTCTATTCACCACCTCTTTTTTATCCCTTGTTCTTGGAATTGTGACCTCATTTTATCTGTTTCAATTGAAAGACAAGTATAGATGACCTCTCGTGCCAATTAACAAATCTGGTATAAAAAAAAAAAAGACTGATGCTTGAAAAGTCATGGCCTCTACTTTTATTTGCCTTTATAAACAAAATCAGAAAGAAAGGAATAGAAAAGACATTCTGTTAACCTTATTCTCTTGCCTGAGATGATCAGCCTAAGATAACATTATGATATAAAAGAAACTGGAAAATTCATTTATTCACTCAACTTGTATTAAAAAACAAGCACTATAAAGGGCCTGGGTATATAGTGATGCACAAGACAGGTAGAGCTGCTGCCCTCAGAAGCCTTAAGCAGTATATGTCCTCATGCACTGCATTGACAACAGCCCCAGTTACTTCTTTTCAAGAAAACTCAGGGATCTGGAATGCCAAGAAGCATAACTAACATGATCAAGAGAAAGAAAATAACCAGAAAGGCTAATCGTTAGGGTCTGTGTATCTATTATGCTGCTTTTGTATACAAATTACAGAAAACTTCTATTCAACTGGCTTAAACAATGAGACATTTGTTATTGCACAAAAAGAGAAGTCCAAGATTGGTTAATCCATTAGTTTCATTAAAGAGACAGGTTCTTTCCATCTTTCTGCTCTGTCACCCATAAGCCTTGATGGGGGCAAGAAGGCTGCCACACTTACAGGCATCACATCCAGGAAAAACAAAGTAGGTAGAAAGCTGAAGATGTTGTCTTCTGACACTCCTTAAGTGTCTCTTTTTTTCTGAGAATTCCTCTTTTACATTTCATTGACCAGAACTGCAACACATACACCTTCCTAAACTCATCACTACCAGGAGGAATTACATTTGCACAACTGGCTTAGACTAATTTAGTTCAATTTAAAATACTGAGCACCCACACGCCAAATGTTCTCTACTCTTAGCTAAAAAAATAAATGAACAAACCAAATAGATGACAAGTATTGTGTAAAGCTCAGGGACATACAGGCAGTGATATAAATGGGAAATTAAAATCCCTGTGTTAAACAAAATTGATCAAGAAATTTGTTGTTAACGTTTCCATGTGACTAGGCTGGAAAACAAGATCAATGTTGGGAGGTGCCTATGTTTCCATTTAGTCGTTCTTACAATTGCTTGCTCTCAGAAAAATAATTTCAAACCTGAAACTTTAAGTGGGAAATAATAAGATTTTAAACTCTTATTCATTTCATCAGTTAAACACCATTACTGAAGGAACATTTTCTTCTCTCAAGAAATAAAAATATTTCCCTGACTGTTTTGTATTGTGTCAACAAGCCAAATTTTAAGTTTTATGTCAATGATAGAATAGAAAGGATTATTCTTAAACAATACTGCTGACAAGAGGGAAGTAATCCCTTTATTTTTTTCAAAGCACCTTTTCATACAGTAATCTGAATTGTACCACATTCTTACTCTAGAAAGGGGTAACATGAGGTTTGATTCCTCATTTTTTAGATGTCAGAACTGGGATTGTTGAAAGTTAAAAGATTTGCCCCAAGGACTTCATGACTAAGTAGTCACAGAATCAAGATTAAAACCAGATTACTTCATTCCTAATCCAAAGGTTTTAGAGTAATTTAACAAAGTTTCATGTAACTTAAAATTATGACACTCTAGAAACCCTTTAAAAGATTGTTTTAAAAATTCAGAATTTCTCTTCTGAATAAATTCTAATATAATGTCTTCTTTAAGGTCATATCCTCTCCAATCTAGCTCCAGCTATTAGATCCCTGAAACCTAGGTACTTTGGATATATTAGGTTCAAAATGCTGCTTTTACAAATGTTGCTAACAATTCAGATCAGTTCAGTCGCTGTCGTGTCCGACTCTTTGCGACCCCATGAATCACAGCACGCCAGGCCTCTCTGTCTATCACCAACTCCTGGAGTTCACTCAGACTTGCGTCCATCGAGTCAGTGATGCCATCCAGCCACCTCATCCTCGGCCATCCCCTTCTCCTCCTGCCCCCAATCCCTCCCAGCATCAGAGTCTTTTCCAGTGAGTCAGCTCTTCTCATGAGGTGGCCAAAGTCCTGGAGTTTCAGCTTTAGCATCATTCCTTCCAAAGAAATCCCAGGGCTGATCTCCTTCAGAATGGACTGGTTGGATCTCCTTGCAGTCCAAGGGACTCTCAAGAGTCTTCTCCAACACCACAGTTCAAAAGCATCAATTCTTCAGTACTCAACCTTCTTCACAGTCCAACTCTCACATCCATACATGACCACTGGAAAAATCATAGCTTTGACTAGATGGACCTTAGTTGGCAAAGTAATGTCTCTGCTTTTGAATATGCTATCTAGGTTGGTCATAACTTTTCTTCCAAGGAGTAAGCGTCTTCTAATTTCATGGCTGCAGTCACCATCTGCAGTGATTTTGGAGCCCCCAAAATAAACTCTGACGCTGTTTCCACTGTTTCCCCATCTATTTCCCATGAAGTGATGGGACCCGATGCCATGATCTTCGTTTTCTGAATGTTGAGCTTGAAGCCAACTTTTTCACTCTCCACTTTTACTTTCATCAAAAGGCTTTTTAGTTCCTCTTCACTTTCTGCCATAAGGGTGGTGTCATCTGCATATCTGAGGTTATTGATATTTCTCCCGGCAATCTTGATTCCAGCTTGTGCTTCTTCCAGCCCAGCGTTTCTCATGATGTACTCTGCATAGAAGTTAAATAAGCAGGGTAACAATATACAGCCTTGACGTACTCCTTTTCTTATTTGGAACCAGTCTGTTGTTCCATGTCCAGTTCTAACTGTTGCTTCCTGATCTGCACATAGGTTTCTCAAGAGGCAGGTGAACTCCTATTGCCAAATTCAGACTTAAACTGAAGAAAGTAGGGAAAACTACTAGACCATTCAGGTATGACCTAAATCAAATCCCTTATGATTACTCAGTGGAAGTGAGAAATAGATTTAAGGGCCTAGATCTGATAGATAGAGTGCCTGATGAACTATGGATGGAGGTTCGTGACACTGTACAGGAGACGGAAAAGAAATGCAAAAAGCAAAATGGCTGTCTGAGGAGGCCTTACAAATAGTTGTGAAAAGAAGAGAGGTGAAAAGCAAAGGAGAAAAGGAAAGATACAAGCATCTGAATGCAGAGTTCCAAAGAATAGCAAGAAGAGATAAGAAAGGCTTCCTCAGCAATCAATGCAAAGAAATAGAGGAAAACAACAGAATGGGAAAGACTAGAGATCTCTTCAAGAAAATTAGAGACATCAAGGGAACATTTCATGCAAAGATGGGCTCGATAAAGGACAGAAATGGTCTGGACCTAACAGAAGCAGAAGATGTTAAGAAGAGGTGGCAAGAATACACAGAAGAACTATACAAAAAGATCTTCAAGACCCAGATAATCATGATGGTGTGATCACTCACCTAGAGCCAGACATCCTGGAATGTGAAGTCAAGTGGGCCTTAGGAAGCATCACTATGAACAAAGCTAGTGGAGGTGATGGAATTCCAGTTGAGCTGTTTCAAATCCTGGAAGATGATGCTGTGCAAGTGCTGCACTCAATATGCCAGCAAGTTTGGAAAACTCAGCAGTGGCCACAGGCCTGGAAAAGGTCAGTTTTCATTCCAATCCCAAAAAAGGCAAAGCCAAGGAATGCTCAAATGACCGCACAATTGCACTCATCTCACACGCTAGTGAAATAATGTTCAAACTTCTCCAAGCCAGGCTTCAGCAATATGTGAACCGTGAATTTCCAGATGTTCAAGCTGGCTTTAGAAAAGGCAGAGGAACCAGAGATCAAATTGCCAACATCCGCTGGATCATGGAAAAAGCAAGAGAGTTCCACAAAAACATATATTTCTGCTTTATTGACTATGCCAAAGGCTTTGACTGTGTGGATCACAATAAAATGTGGAAAATTCTGAAAGAGATGGGAATGTTTCTATCACCTTCTCCTTATTAGAAGTTGCTACATATTCCATATAAACTCAAAATGCAGCAAGCCTTGGCCTAGGCATGTGTGTGAATTTAAATTGTATTTATATCTAGGCTTCCCTGGTGGCTCAGATGGTAAAGCATGTGCCTGCAATGTTGGAGACCTGGGTTTGATCCCTAAGTCAGGAAGATCCCCTGGAGATGGAAATGGCAACCCACTCCAGTCCTCTTGCCTGGAAAATTCCATGGATGGAAGAGCCTGGTAGGCAATAGTCCATGGGATTGCAAAGAGTTGGACATGACTGAGCAATTTCACTGGTTCACTGGTTACATCTTGAATCAGAAAGAGCCGAAAGTCAAATGAAAAAAGAACAAGAATACCTTAACAGGATCCTAGAGGAAATATTTGAGAAAAATCTCACTGGAAGGGTCACTGTATAGGAAAAATGACTCTTCCTACTTTCCTGGATTTTAGGAGGGTAAAAGTGATAAAATGTTTTAAATCTGTCACATTTAACCCCTTTTTCAAGAGTGAAGGTTGGGTGATAAGAAACTAAAGAAAGCAACGGGTTCAGAGAACAAGACATTTCCTAACTAAGACTACAAGGAAGGAATAAGAATTTCCTCAAGAGGATGGTGACAAGCCAGTTCTCCTTGGAAATGCTGATTTATTATATACGGTGATGATACAGAGTGCAAAACTGACATCCCCTGTCCAGACCAGACTCCTCTGCCATGGCCTGCTCGAGTCCCACCAGTCCCACTGCGTAGCCGTCCTGAGTCTTCCCCCAGAGTCGGGCGCTTCAGAAACTAGACTCCTGATCTTTTCCTCTGACCCGTTCCAGTCACATCCTTCCCATCTCAGCAGTGGCCATTCCCGTCTTTCCAGGCCCTCAGCTCAAAAACTAAGTTTAACTCCATTTTTCTTTTTTTAAAAATCTCCCACATTCAGTTTGTCAGAAAATTCTGTTGCCTCTTCAAAACATATTCAAGATTCAACCATTTGTTTTCACTTCACCACTACACCCCAGCCTGAGCTACCATCACACAGAGCCCCTGGCTGACAGCGAAACCCCCCAGGGGTCTCCGGGCCTCTGCCTCAGCACTTCAGCTTCTGTTTTCAACCCTGCAGCCAGAATGATCACTCAGATCACATCACAAGAGTGATCACATCACCAGGGTGACCACATCAGTCCATATCAGCCACTTCTTTGCTGAGAGCCCTACAGTGGATTCTTAGTTCACTCAAGAGAGAATCTGCAGGATCTGCCTGCCTTCTTCCTTCTCTGACCATCCCCTCTCCACCCCTTGGTCCAGACACACCTACTGCCTTGCTGCCCCAGTACGCTCACCAAACGTCTAACTCCTGGCCTGGAACATTCTTCTTCAGATGACTATCCCACATGCCCTGCCCCTCTTTGCTCAAATCTCACTCTTAAGGACGTTGACATGCCAGAAAAAACACCAGGCAGCATTTAAATGTTAATTTCAGGTAAGCAATAAATAGCCTCTTAGGTACCCAATACTTTCATGTTTATCTGAAATTCACATTTAGCTGTATACATTTAACTGTATATCTTTTTGTTTTGTTTTCTTCTAAATCTGGCAACCCTACAAACGGGTCCTACCGCGACCCAAGTACATCCTGCCTTCCCTTTACCCTCACATTCCAGATTTCTTCTCACCTGCCCTATTTTTTTTTCCCATTTCTCCTAACACTGTTTCTTTTTATTAACTACATAATTTACTTAAATATCACATTTATTGTCTGCCCCCTCCTCTGGAAAAATGATCTACATGTGAGCAGGTCCAGCATAAAAGCAAATTTAGTTTGTGATCAAAAATTTTTATTCCTCATCACATTTCTTTTTCTACTGTTTTGAAGGGTTGAAAGTTTATGAAAACACTTGAGAAAACATAGGCACTGCTATCTTTCCATTCTTACTATTTTCACACATTTAATACATATGTAGATATGTTAATATAATTGATTTCCACTTAACACTAACATCTGCTATAAACTATAAAAAGAGGTTTGTCTTCCAAAAAAATACAGCAGACACATAAGTAACAAAATTGAAAATTCCCATGGGGTAAAAAATTACCTAAAAAAAAAAATCCAGGGATTTCCCCAGTGATTCAGTGGCTAAGCCTCCACACTCTCAATGCAGGAGACCCAGGTCCCATCCCTGGTCAGGTAATTAGATCCCACATGCTGCAACTAGGAAGTTCACAGGCTACAACTGAAGATCCCATGTGCCACAACTAAGACCCCAACGCAGCCAAATAAATAAATATTTTAAAAATCCAAACACTGTGATTGAATTTCCCGATTATGTCTTTCTTTGAAAGTAAGCCAAAAATGGCAACCCACTCCAGTGTTCTTGCCCTGAGAATCCCAGGGACGGGAGAGCCCAGTGGGTTGCCATCTATGGGGTCGCACAGAGTCGGACACGATTAAAGCAACTTAGCAGTAGCAGCAGCAAATAGAGATATATATTGTAAATTAATAAATTAATTTTTTGCAGCAACAAGGCCATCATCTGTTGAATTCTACAGCTTAATAAAAGCTATGGAATATGTGACCTCCTTGTTCTTCGTGATTCCTTCATGTACTTATTCATTCAGCTTATAGCTGTGGTTTAGCTGCTGTGTGTAGAGCACTGGCTGTTAGGTGATGGGGAGAGGGGGGGTGGGAGGAAGACACTGGAGAGAGAAGGACCCAAGTCTGAAAGACATCGGAAATCAGCTTAAGGAACCAGGAGGAGGAGGAGGGAAATGGCCCTGTCAGATTCGCTCCTTAGAAAAATTACTCTGGCTTCTGTCTACAGTGTGGAGAGTAGATTACTATAGTTATTAACTACATTACATTTGACTAAGAAGTTATTATTATAAATAGGGTCTTAACCTTAAACCTCTAGGTTTCCAAGAAAAAATTTCAGAAAAGGGATGCTTTGAAGAAACCACAGTAGATCTGTTTTAAATACCACAGTCTATTCAAATGTAGTTGATTTAAAGTTATATAAATAGCAAACATCTGCAATTATATTCGATTCTGTGAATTTCAACTAATGGAGAAGAGTCAGGTCTAAAATGGAGAAAGAGGAAGAAAGCTGATGTGAACTAAAAGTAGGGAGGATCTACTCAAATCAGACAAAGGATGAAGGTCTCATGCATTATCTTATTTAATCCTTAAAAGAGGCTAAGAAAGTCTTGGGTTATTACCTTTATTTGCAGATAATGGATCTGAGACTGAGAAAGGTGAGTCTTGCCCTCTGTACGGGGCAGAATTGGCTAACCTGCCCTCACTCTCTCTTTAAGCCCACGTCCTTTTCTTTACAAAAAGCTGCAAATACATTCACAGTACAGCTAAGTTAGGCAGGAGATGGGTTGAGGAAAGGATGAGGTAACCTTGAATAACAACAGAATAAAAGGGGGAAGATGTTCAGCTGGAGTAAAGGCAAAAATCTAATTGGAAAAAAATTATGAGGAATTATCCTTTTGATAAGAGCAAAGAAAGGCACATTTTCATCTCAAATGAAGAGTGATGGAGAACATCAGTTCTGAAATTTTTTTTGGAATATGACAAGTACAGCCATAAATATAGTTTCTGTTGAACTACAGAATTCAGGAGATGTTTTTCTGGCTGAGGTACTACTATTAAAAATAAAATGCTACAGAGAAGAAATCCACTTATTAAGTCATTTAACACAATAGCCTGGTATTTGCCATTGGTCAAGGAGGTTTGATGAGCATTCAGATTCTCTGAAAGTCAGCTGTTTGAGTGTGCTGGTTGCCCAACATCACTTGCTACAGGGAACAGAGGGTCTTGTGTCTCCAAAAGGACCTTTCATCTAGGTTTGTGACAAAAATTCTAGAATACAGACTCTCTTTGGCCGGAGAGCCAGTCACTTTGAAAAATCACTTCATGCCCTTTCAAAGACACAGGCTAGTCTAGGCCTGGGGCACAGCTCATGGTGACCCACATATTGAAATTCCAGGAGCACAGTAGCCAGCCTCCCTACTACCTGGTGGAGATCTTACATTAATAGATGTGGTTGCTTCATGACTCACTCACCTCATGAACTGGCCAGCCAGCTACCAAGCCTCTAGGCAATGAATCACAGATTTGCTGAGATCCGACAGGGAAGGGAAAAGGGAAAAAGGCTAACCTAGCTCACCAGGAAGCAGGTGAATCTATTCAGGTTAAGAGGATGGAGCTGCATATCTAAGAGACCAGAGAGTTTTGTGACCATAGTCACTGTTCAGTGTTTCTCCAAGAATTGTCGCGATATTATGAAAAGTAGGTATTAGGAGTCAGGCCCCAAACTAATGCTTACTTAACAAGTTTTCCACTGACTATATCTGAACAGGTTAAAAATCGCTTAGATGAATGAAGTGATCATATATATATTCATATTGCACAATTGTACTTATTTCACATGCTAGCAAGGTAATGTGAAGAAGGCAATGACACCCCACGCCAGTACTCTTGCCTGGAAACGCTCATGGATGGAGGGGCCTGGTGGGCTGCAGTCCATGGGATCACTGAGTCAGACACGACTGAGCGACTCCACTTTCACTTTTCACTTTCATGCACTGGAGAAGGAAATGGCAATGCACTCCAGTGTTCTTGCCTGGAGAATCCCAGGGATGGCGGAGCCCAATGGGCTGCCATCTGTGGGGTCGCCCAGAGTCGGACACGACTGAAGCGACTTAGCAGCAGCAGCAGCAGCAGCAGCAGCAGCAGCAGCAGCAGCAGCAAGGTAATGCTCAAAATCCTTCAAGCCAGGCTTCAACATGTACTTCCAGATGTACAGGCTGGATTTAGAAAAGGCAGAGGAACCAGAGATCAAACTGTCAACATCTGTTGGATCATAGAAAAAGCTAGAGAATTCCAGAGAAACATCTACTTCTGCTTCATTGACTATGCGAAAGCCTTTGACTGTGTGGCTCACAACAAACTTTGGAAAATTCTTAAACAGAGGGGAATACCAGACCATGGTACCTGCCTCCTGAGAAGCCTGTATGCAGGCCAAGTGGCAACAGTTACTTGGACATGGAACAATGAATTGGTTCAAAATTGGGAAAGGAGGACATCAAGGCTGTATATTGTCATCCTGCTTATTTAACTTTTATGCAGAGTACATCATGTGAAATGCCAGGCTGGATGAAGCTCAAGCAGGAATCAAGATTGCCAGGAGAAATATCAATAACTTCAGATATGCAAATAATACCACTCTAATGGCAGAAAGTGAAGAGGAACTCAAGAGTCTCTTGATGAAAGTGAAAGAGGAGAGTCAAAGAGTACAAGAGCTGGCTTAAAACTCAACATTCAGAAAACTAAGATCATGGCATTCGGTCCCATCGCTTAATGGCAAATAGATGGGGAAACAATGGAAACAGTGAGAAACTTTATTCTTTTTGGACTCCAAAATCACTGTGGATGGTGACTGCAGCTATGAACTTAAAAGATGCTTGCTCCTTGAAGAAAAGCTATGTCAAACTTAGACAGTGTATTAAAAAGCAGAGATATCACTATGCTGACAAAGGTCCATATAGTCAAAGCTATGGTTTTTCCAGCAGTCATGAACTAATGTGCAAGTTGGACCATAAAGTTGGCTGAGCACTGAAGAACTGATGTTTCTGAACAATGAGGCTCCAGAAGACTCTTGAGAGTCCCTTGGACTGTAAGGAGATCAAACCAGTCAATCCTAAAGCAAATCAACTCTGAATATCCACTAGAAGGACTGATACTGAAGCTGAAGCTCCAATACTTTGGCCACCTGATGCGAAGAGCCGATTCATTGGAAAAGACCCTGATGCTGGGAAAGATTGAGGGCAAGAGGAAAAGGGGGTAACAGAGGATGAGACAGTTGGATGGCATCATCGACTCAAAGGGCATGAGTCTGAACAGATTCTGGGAGATCGAGAAGGACAGGGAAGCCTGGTGTGCTGTAGTCCCTGGGGTTGCAAAGAGGTAGACCTGACTGTGACTAAGCACACACGCATAAATAGACTACAGACACATGCAGGCACACCCTTCCAGGGCATAGTGTGAGCCATGTATGAGCTTTTCTAAATATAGGCAGATGTTTTTGTGCCTTTCTACCCAGTTAATAAAGCAGCTAAGGAAAAGAAAAAGGGAATGAGAGGGTAGAGAGGCAAGGCCAAACTTACTAATTCTCTTTGCCCCTATCTGGCCTCTTGGGGCTGATAGACAGCATCGCTTAGGCAGGCCAGCCAACCATAAATCGGTACACCTGTGTCCTTGAGGCAGCCTTTACTGAGGAGTTTTGTTTAAACACTTAAAGTCTGACTAGCATTTGCTCCCTGGAAATGGAATGGGTGGGAGGCAGGGAGGTCTTTGGACATTCCAATGCAGTAAAGCTGCAGCCAGTACCCTGGAGGAGAACAGAAGGGAAGAGAGATGTTCCCACTGCCAGAGCGTTCTGCAGATAATTAAAGTGAAGGCTGTGACTCGCAGCAGGGTGATTTTAACATATCTGGCACAGGGCTTGACTAGGGTCCCTCAATGTCTCTTCCTTTACAGTTATGCCATTAGCTTTCAGAATATCCTGCATGGAGGGGAGACACTTTTCTTCACTCCATTCCATTTCTCAATTACTAAAGAGCTTTGAGTTTAAAAGTTCACCCCCAAACCCATCATGTTCCCATCTCAGGCGTCCCCCATGTCTAATGGGTAGTAAGGAGATCACTCTTTCAGACACTACAGTGCACATTACTTAAACACCCAGCTGCCCTATTTCACATGGGGAATAGGCTATGCAATAAATCTATCTGATCCTTTATTGTCTGCCTAGGGACTGTATGCAGGGTTCTCATCTTTGCTATAGGAACAGATTTCTTCTTTGCTGTGTAGAAAGCGATTCATCTCTAGGAGGCTAATTTCTTATAGTTGAGTGCAGGATCTTAATAAATAAACCAAAAAGTGAAGTGCTATTTTGAACAGCCCTCACACCAGCAGGAAGAATCAGTGAATGAGGAACCATAGAAGACTGTTCACTCCATATGCATTTACTCCAAAATGTTATTTAGATCAGCATTGAAATTTTTTTTTAGTAAATTATAAGTGATTCTTCTTTCTGTATTAATTAAGAACATACACTACTTCTCAAGTGTTTTAACTCCTCCAGTGCCAAGCTTAAGTCGTCTGGATTAATCCTGATTCATGAAGAGCTTTGAAAACATAACAATGGTAAGCAACAACCCAGAGTGATTAAGGAATCAAGATGTGTGCAGGTGCTCATTTAAAAAAATGCACTGAAAGATGGTAAATGGGAATTAGAAAGATAAACCAGACATACTGTCAGAACAAGTTAAAAATTTAAGGCTTTGAACATGTTAGATTTACGTCACATCACATGTCAGAAGCTGCTGTGGGAGGAAGGGAGGTATGAAGAACATGAAAGATGCAAGGTTTTTAGCAGAGTGCCTAGCACAGACTTAGTCCTCAAAAAAAAAAAAAAAAAAAAAGGCATGAGATAAATGGAAAACATTGACAAAAAATAGGGATGGAAAGAAAATAGTTTTTCTGTGATCATTTTAAGCAGTTTTACAGCACAGAAAGGGGATTCAAGGTATCTTTTGTCCAGGCTGGTAACATTTGATGAGATGTATTAGGTATACATATTAGTCTATATCAGAACTATCAGAACATATTAGTATTTTCCAGAGAAAGAGAGTCAATAGCATAGACACAGAGAGATAGGCAGACAGGCAGATAGATATTGGCTTAGCCAAAAATTTCATTTGGGAAATGAACATCATAAGATGTGGAAAACATCTTATAGAAAAACCCTAATGAACTTTTGGACCATTCTAATATTAAGAGAGATTGGCTCCCATGATTCAGGAGAATGAAGTCCAATAATCTGCCATCTGCAAGTCAGAGGCCTAGGAAAGCTTCAGTGGCGGTTTATCTTCAGTCCAAACCCAAAGGACTGAAGACCATGAGGATCCAGGTCCAAGGGCAGGAGATGGATATCCCACAGTTCAACAGAGAAAAGATTTGCCCTTGCTACACCTTTCTGTTCTATTCAGGCCCTCAACAAATGATCTGTTGAGGGCCTCAAACAGATCGAATTTCACCTGTACTGGTGAAAGCAAATTTCTTTACTCAGTACAATGATTCACACAGTAATCTCTTCCAGAAACACCCTCACAGACACACCCAGAAATACAGCCCAGGCAATTTGACACATAAAATTAACCATCATCTGTGGTATAACTCCCCACTTACATAGCCCACTTTTGAATCCAAGCAATCAAATCATTCCTACACCAATATAATGTTCCCTTTCTGTAATATAAACTTGTTAATTCATGCATAGGCTTTCCTCAGTTCAGAGAACTCATGGCCAGTGGCTTTCTCCAAAGCAGTTCTGAGAGGATGTGACTGGATTTTCAGCCCAGATCCTATAAATTGAAGGTTTCCCTGTTAGGGGAGGGGACAACTGCCATGTATTCATGACGTTGAAATGTCTTATAAGAAACAGAACCAAGACCCAAAACTCATCTCTCAGGATTTCCCAGTAATGATCTCCCCAACAGTCTCACGGCTGCAAAAGTAAACTCAGTAAGTCCTCCTATTATGGGAGAAGAATATCTTCAGAAAAACTAAGTGTTTCAGATTTTGCCTTAATTTTAGCTCAACATGCAAGGTTTCTTCATTAAGTTTTTGTTTGTTTTTTGGCTATGCACAGTATGTCAGATCTTAGTTCCCTGACCAGGGATTGAACACAGGCCCACAGCACTGAAAGCATGGAGTCCTAACCACCAGACCACCAGGAATGCCCTATTAATAGGTTTTTCATGGCAGTGATGACTAGCTTAAGACTCTCTTGACAAATACCCACTAGAAAGCTTAAACAGTGTTTCTCTTGGCCTCTATCAAGCTAAGGCCCTACCCACCGGTTCAGTACTGATTTTTTAAAACTAAATAAATACTTTGCTCTTGGGATAGGTCATGTTCACTTTTATCTGGCATAACTGAGAAATTGGATTTTTAGAAAGTGAAAATACATGCTAATTTTATGACATAATCTCTCTAGAAAGGAACAAACCATATCAAAACAATCTCCATTGTAGACCTTTAATTAAACTATGTCTGTGCTGGACAAAATACTCATCACAACTGGGAACAGAAAGGTATTGTTTCAAACCTATTATGCACAAATCATCTAATTTTTTCAAGGTTAATGAGTGTAATTTACTCATCTTTGGTTACTAAAGGGGTATATGAGATGAACAAAACTTAAGAGTTCATCAGTTTCATTTCTGTTGCTGATTCACTCACATTTGTTTGGCTTTTATGTCCATGTAATTGATTTGTAAAATACTGTCCAAGCAGATGGGCAACTGCTCATGACCACTTGCAAACCATTTAGATTATTACTGTATTGATGTTTATTCAAGGCCAAATGGAGAGAACATAAAAGGTGTGATGTTCAACTTAGCATAACAATATCATGAAAAATCTATTTGGTCTCAGCAGTAAAATAGAGTCTCCCTACCAATCAGTTTCATAAGTGCAAGTGAATTGCTTCTGTCCATGTGGTAGACTAGCTACCCAAATTAATTATGACACAGTGTTCTAGCTTCACAATATACTGCAAACTCTCCAAGAACACAATAAAAGGACAGTCATCGCCAATGCTACTTGATGTTAAATTTCACAATGAAGAAATCTTACACTTTGAATCAAGGATAAAATTATAACCATCTGTTAAAAGTAAGTAAATAGATAAATGTTTGATAACCCAGAGAGCTATTGTCCACTCAAATTAGTTCATGGATAGCACTGATTCTAATTTTTTTCAATAAACATATATTTTCCACTTTAGTAATATACTATATTGAATCTCACACCTTTATTATCTTGCTTTGAATTATAATTAGTACCATTAAAATGGGAAGATCCCTTGGAGGAGGGTCTGGCAACCCACTTCAGTATCCTTGCCTGGAGAATCCCTTGGACAGAGGAGCCTGGTGGTCTATGGTCCATAGGGTTGCTAAGAGTAGGACATGACTAAAGCGACTTAACGTAGCAGCACCATTGATACCACAATGTCTGTTCAGAATCTTTCAGTTTTCTTTCTTAGAAATTTACAATGTATACACACACACACACACACACACACACACACACACACACATATATATACATATATATATATGTATGTATAGCATGTGTACATATGTTTAGATTTGACATTTGGATGAACCTAAACATGTGCTATTGGAGAAGACTCTTGAGAGTCCCTTGGACTGCAAGGAGATCCAACCAGTCCATTCTGAAGGAGATCAACCCTGGGATTTCTTTGGAAGGAATGATGCTAAAGCTGAAACTCCAGTACTTTGGCCACCTCATGAGAAGAGTTGACTCATTAGAAAAGACTCTGATGCTGGGAGGGATTGGGGGCAGGAGGAGAAGGGGACGACAGAGGATGAGATGGCTGGATGGCATCACTGACTCGATGGACGTGAGTCTGAGTGAACTCCGGGAGTTGGTGATGGACAGGGAGGCCTGGCATGCTGCAATTCATGGGGTCGCAAAGAGTCGGACTGAGCGAGTGAACTGAACTGAACTGAACTGAAACATATTTACGGGCTTTGCAGATGGCTCAGTGGTAAATAATCCACCTACCAGTGCAGGAGATGCAAGAGCCATGGCTTCAATCCCTGATTGGGAAGATCCCCTACAGGAGGAAATGGCAACCCACTCCAGTATTCTTGCCTGGAAAATCCCATGGACAGAGGAGTCTGGTTGGCTACAATCTGTGAGGTCGCAAAGAGTTGGACAGAACTGAGCAACTGAGTGCACACACACATACAGAAGTTTAAGGGCCAGAGTTTTCACACGTAAATACTGAGACATTCTTTCCTTTATTTATGCCAGAAGAAGCTAATTAAAGCTGTTTCACCAAAATCCAGATCAGTTATAAATGCTTTGGAAGGACTGGAAAGATGTTTTCATTTTTATCCTAAGTGCTAATAATCAACCAAGTCTATAACGCAGACGAGAGAGGTCACAATACTTCAGATGTGTGCAAAAGGCCAACCTTGGAAATGTGGATACCTGAGTGACTGGGAGGAAAAGCAAATGATCTCCAACCTGGAGTAAAATCACTGTGACTGAGATCTATTAGAGAGTCACCAATATCATTTTGTTTCTCCAGACAGAAAGGAACACCACACTTCTCAACCTCCTTTGCAGTTAGATAGGGACCATGTAACCGAGTTCTGGCCAATGGAATGTGGGTGGAAGTGATATAAGCTATAGACATACTGTAAACCACTTTCTAGACTGTCCATAACCCCTTTGGTCTCTTCTTGCCAGATCTTCTTTGAGGTCAGTCCAAATTTACATGGGAAAACTTAGGTCTACCTTAAAAATCAGATAGAATTTTAGGCTGAAATTCTCTAAACCAGAAAGCCTTGGAATCCTTGAAGAATAAAAGCTGTTTAGGCCAGGTTAATAAAAGCTATGGGCATCACAACAAACTCCATTTTAAAAAGACTGTGTGTCTCTATACGAAGAACAGTATGGAGGTTCCTCAGAAAACTAAAAATAGAACTTCAATTAGACCCAGAAACCCCACTCCTCAGCATATACCCAAAGAAAACCATAATTCAAAAGATATATATACCCCAACGTTCATTGCAGCACTATTTACAATATCCAGGATAGGAAAGCAATCTAAGTGTCCACGAACAGAGGAATGGGTATAGAAGACATGGTACATATATATACAATGGAATATTCAGTTCAGTTCAGTTGCTCAGTTGTGTCCAACTCTTTACGACCCCATGGACCTGAGCATGCCAGGCCTCCCTGTCCATCACCAACTCCTGGAGTTTACCCACTGAGTCGGTGATGCCATCCAACCATCTCATCTTCTGTCATCCCCTTCTTTTCCCGCCTTCAATATTTCCCAGCATCAGGGTCTTTTCAAATGAGTCAGCTCTTTGCATCAGGTGGCCAAAGTACTGGAGTTTCAGCTTCAACATCAGTCCTTCCAATGAACACCCAGAACTGATCTCCTTTAGGAAGAAATGGTTGGCTCTCTTTGCAGTCCAAGGGACTCTCAAGAGTCTTCTCCAACACCACTGTTTAAAAAGCATCAATTCTTTGGCACTCCACCTTCTTTATAGTCCAACTCTTACATCCATACATGACTACTGGAAAAACCATAGAATTGACTAGACCTTTGTTGGCAAAGTAATGTCTCTGCTTTTTAATATGCTGTCTAGGTTGGTCATAACTTTCCTTCCAGGGAGTAAGTGTCTTTTAATATCATGGCTACAGTCACCATTGGCAGTGATTTGGGGGCCCCAAAAATAGTCAGCCACTGCTTCCCCATCTATTTGCCATGAACTGATGGGACCGGATGCCATGATCTTAGTTTTCTGAATGTTGAGCTTTAAGCCAATCTTTTCACTCTCAGCCATAAAAATGAAAGAAATGGTGCCATTTTTAGAGACATGGATAGACATGGAGACTGTCACACAGAGTGAAAGAAGTTAAAAAACAAAAATCGAATAAAATCACTTATCTGTGGAATTTAGAAAAAATGGTACAGATGGACTTACTTGTAAAGCAGAAAGAGAGACATAAATGAAGAGAACAAACTTATGGATACCAAGTGGGGGAAGGGGGTATGAGGAATTGGGAGATTGGTGCTGATGTATATGGGCTCCTCTGGTGGCTCAGATGGTAAAGAATCTGCCTGCAATGTGGGAGACCTGGGTTCTATCCCTGGGTTGGGACCATCCCCTGGAGGAGGGCATGGCAACCTTCTTCAGTATTCTTGCCTAGAGAATCCCATGGGTAGAGGAGCCTGGAGGGCTGCAGTCCACATGGTTGCAACAAGTTGGACACAGCTGAGCTACAAAGCACATTGACATACATACACTCAGTTCAGTTCAGTCACTCAGTCATGTCCAACTCTTTGCGAACCCATGAATTGCAGCACGCCAGGCCTCCCTGTCCATCACCAACTCCCGGAGTTCACTCAGACTCACGTGCATCGAGTCAGTGATGCCATCCAGCTATCTCATTCTGTCTTTCCCTTTTCCTCCTGCCCCCAACCCCTCCCAGTATCAGAGTCTTTTCCAATGAGTCAACTCTTCGCATGAGGTGGCCAAAGTACTGGAGTTTCAGCTTCAGCATCATTCCTTCCAAAGAACACCCAGTGCTAGCGTATAAAATAGATCACTAATAAAAATCTACTGTATGGCAAAGGGAACTCTACTCAATGCTCTGTGGTGACCAAAATGGGAAGGAAATCTAGAAAAGAGGGGATATATGCATATGTCTATCTGATTCACTTTGTGGTACTGCAGAAAATAACACAACATTGTAAAGCATCTATACGCCAAAAAATTTTTTAAAAACATACCATGGAAAAATAAAACTGTCTGTAAAAGTCCCACTTACAATACACACAGTATTTATTGCCAAGGATTAAGATTTAATAATATAAAGAGATTAAAAAAAAAAAAAACTCTGCCAGATGTAATGAAATCTTTTTCTGAAGATTGTGCAGATAAGTCAGAAGCCCAGAAGCTTCAGGTTCACCCTTCTGAGCATCAGTGTTCTTTGAATACCTGATGCAGAAGACAAGGGTGATTTGATTGAGTCTGGCACAGACCAGAACACTGCTTAGGTTGTGTTTTTAAATAAAACTTAAAACCCTGAAGAGTAAGATGTTATTATTGCTTCTTTCTTTCTATGACACTACCCAGATAAAACCATTTCAGCTATTTAACTTATTTATTTATGGCAAATGAATGGCAATTTATTACAAATATGCTAATTTATTCATATCATAAGATCTACATATTCTTCTCACAAATACCTATCACTTGCCTCTTTCTCTAAGTGGAGGATTATTTAGCTTTATGAAATGTAAACAATGCCATGCTTTATATATATATTAGAATTTAAAGCCTCAATTTAAAAGGACTTTCCAGTGAAGAAGATATTCACAACTGACTCTAAAGTATACTTTAAGTCTTGCACTTAAGTATAAAAGTTGTTTTCTTTTATCCTTCTTTCATTCATTTGAGCATTTATAAACTCAAATCCTTCATAGTGTTATTTAATGTAGCCCTCTCTTTGGCTTAGAAAGATCTATTGCCATATTTATCAATTTTCTGAGAAGTTTCTCAAACAACTTTAACTTACAAAATTCTACTATTATAAAGTAACAATAATGCTACAATGAAATTATATATTTTTGGAGTCCTCCCTTTAGTGAATAATTATTAGCTAAAGAATAGTTTCTTGCTAAAGAAGGCTTTTGAATGGTATGGTCCACGATTCTACACGATAACCTCAGAGAGTGAATGGACCTGTCACTAGGGTATATAATCCTCCAGGCGAAGAAGAAGAAAATGCATTACCACATAATTAAATACTTTGGGGGAAAATATAGGAAAAGAAACTTCATCTTTTGTCAAACACACTTTTGTTAACCCAGACTTTGCCAGATTTGCAATGTGTCAAAACTGGTCCTTTCCTTAGCCATTTAAGAACCAAGAATGCCCACTCATTGTTCATGACTAGTTTCCGCTTGCATGTGACAAAACAGCTCGTTGGAGAGTCAGCCTCGGTCAGTGTCTATTTAGGGCAAAATGTCAAAAAAGAATGTCTTGCATTGGGGACCCGACAATAATGAACATGGCTAAATCTGAAAATTAACAAAAGAAAGTGAACAGCTTTTTAAATTCTGAAGAACATTAGATTCTGGTGTCCTTTTTGTCCTAATTGTTGTGGCTTAACACTCTGAAAAGACCACCTGTTGGGCTGCCATTTTGTGACTGTATTAAATGCAGCGATTGCATAAAAGAACACTTTCCAAAATAACCCGGCATTATTATTCACTTATTTTATAGTAAATCTGTATTCAAAACCTGCATTAAAATATGAGGCTTTTCCCTAACTGAAATTTAAAGCTATAAGTTTGACATAAATGCATATTCAACTGCAAATGCTTGATTTTATGATCAAATGCATTATCCTCAAAAATGAGTTCAAGTAAACCTTTGATATGGCAATTAGAGAGTAACGCTGAACGAAGTAAAACAGTCAAAAGTGGTGGATAGCAGACAGGGAATCCCTGAGGAAATGACACAAAACTGATAGCATATAATTATTAGACTGACACAGAGAGGCATAATGTAGTTGGAGAAAATTACTGTTGCCTATTAAAAGAATATGATCCCCTCAGCAATCCTGAAAGCATATTTTACTGGAACAATACCTCCAAATTCATGAATAAAAGAAAAGCCATGGCTCAAACTCACTGGCCTTGCAATACGTTTTAAAACTCTCTCCTAGAGCACAGTGGAAATAAAAATATTAAGTCAAACTGATGAAAGTTTATGATGCAAATGACAACTAAGAAAATACAGGAAGAGAATACCAAAGTAAAAAGAAACTTTTCCCAAGACAGAAAATCATTTCCCATAAAACTTTCTTATAAGTTTTTAGAAATATGCATTTTGCCATTAAACATGACTACTTGTATTACAAAAAAATCATCTGTGTTTCATGAACAAATATTTTGAAAAACATGACTCTATTTTCAGTTTTGCGGCTACCTTAGTGTGGTGAGGATCAATTCTCTATTCCATGATTTTTAATGGTACAGGAGCCTGTGGAGTTAATGGAGTTTCTGAATTTGAAAAACGTTATCATTTACAAAATTTTACTTTAAAAAGTTTCTAAGATTTCCTAGATATTTCACATTTCACTTTAATTCAGAAGATAGACTTTTCCTCAAGATCATTTATTTCATTTATTTAAAATTTTCTCTGCTTAATGACCTAGAGTAAGTTGGGTAGAATGCATGAGCGTATTGTCACAAAAACAACACATCTTTACCATTGAGGTGCAGCCAAAATGTCCTTCCCTAAGTTTTTCAAAGTGTCTATTCATTCAAGGCTTTACTTTTATAAATGTTTTATAAAGTAAAAACTTATCTCTATGTTGTATTATAAAAGGACTTTTTCTTCTAAAGGAAAAAAATAAAGGTGCTTAAGGCTTATTTCCAAAGTAGAAAAGACCACACCAAAAATAGCAATTTCAAAGTTGATTAGGTTTGTAAAAATTTTATTGCTGATTCATGCAAAATATATTGCCACATTAATCAATTTTCCAATAAGTTCCTTAACTTACAGAGATTTTTGTGAGGTAAACTCAGAATATTTAACCTAAGAGTTAAAAGAAAAATTCCTGGGTAGATTTAAAGGAATACTTCTGCCTGATAAATAAGCACGTTTGAATTTACATCTTCTTTGACTTTATGGTAGATGATATTAAAGAAAAGCTTACATCTTCCACATTCACAAGCAAACATAATCCCTATTTTTCAAAGACAATACTTTCCCCTTTGTTTCAGAGCATTATAAAGAAGAATATAACATCAAAAATAAACGTGGAAGAATATAGCAAAAAACAAATATTCATGAATAGGGAGGTACTATAATGAGTTAACTCTCATTCATAAATTTGGGATTTTCATGCTGAAAAACTGTGAATGCACCCAAATGTCATGGATATGTATGTGTCTGGAAGAGCTCTGATACTGAAAAGCAATACTGAAAAGTGGCAATTTAAAATTTTAGTTGATATCTGTTTTCCAGACATAAATGTCACTCAATGAAATACTGATTATCCTTCCATAAGAAAAATGATATGAAAAATTGGCAGAAGACATTATGTCCACATCCAAGCCACATCATAGTATAGGGTCAGAGGCCCTTGGAAGTCAATGACTTAGAAAATTAATATAATATAAAGCTTATATTAATACAATATAAAGTTTGTAGAGTTGTTCTATACCCAGATTAAACTTTATTCTCCCAAGGAAAATAACATCTTACAAACCTCAAAATATAGGCAAAATTATATAACATATAGTAAATTAATATGAGTTCACTATTGCTAAGACTGAGTCCACAGACCTGGTTAGAAAGAATCACAGCAAGAAACTTGAGCTTATGTAGAAATATAGGTTAGATTTTGAAAAAGAAAAGAGGAAAATATCATTATGAGAGTCACAATATACCTGGAACACCAAGGGTTAATAAGAGGTAAATAGGAGGTGAAGGAAGAGGAGAGATGAAGGAAATAAGAGAAATGGAACAGATGAAAGAAAGAATTCAATGGAAGGTATTGTTGGGCACAGTTAGGTGTCAGAAACAAAACTAGAAAAATGGGAACCGCTTCAACACCAGAAGGAAGATAAAAAAAAAAGAATGTATACCACATAGTAAAAAGAGAAAGAAAATAAGAAATAATACAAAGGCTTTCAGGCGTTCCACAGAGCATATCTGTGAAAAAAATAAAGCAAGCAAGTAAGAAAAGAAACAGTGAAATTGAAATTTTCTCCAAAGGTATCTCATCTAGAAGCCTTCATTGTGCCTTTCCTTTCACATCAAGAATTTAATTTTGCATTCCCTTTGTCTGTCTTAAGGCACATTTCTAGTTTATTCCATGGATTTCTTTTTCTTGAAAAGTTCTCTGCATTGGCTAAAAGAAAAGGAATAAAACTCAGATCCCTGACTAGTCTCTTTTTGTCCCAGGTTTAGGTAGGAAAGATGGGAACGTCTTATTCATTGATGTTTGGATATTTGCTCCTTTTCGCTCCTATGCCATTTTCCCTACTGTTTTCATTTTCTTTAAGACATTCTCCTTACAATGCTAATACAGACTCTACACTGTGCATTTACCATTAATTAATAAAGCTCCTTCCATATGTTCATGGAATGGAAGATAAGACAGTGATTCTCAGCTGAGGGTACATGTTAATGCTGGCCCTCTGGGGTCTGTCTAGGCTGTGGCAGGCAATCGGGACCTCCATCAGGATAGCTGATTTATTTGGACTACCCTAAACTTCTCCTTGAACAAATGCACGTCTGTATTTGGCTCTGGAAGAAACTACATTCTTCCCTGATGCTTTTTGTTGGTTGAGGTCTAGGGCCACATGAGCTTACCAAATTCTGTCTGGATTTCCAGCTCGAGGGTTCATTCTGACCTCAGTTAGTCAGCAATCCAGAAGGATTTGCCAGTGACTAGCCAGTCACTTCCCTAAACAACAGCACGTGGGGGCAGGACTAGCACCTGGATAAGTGCATCAGACCACCAACTGTTTCCCTCACCCTAGTCATAATCCCAGAGTTAGGAGCTTCAGTTTCTCTGTCTATAAATGCCAGGGTACCAGTTAGTTCTCACTGCACGGGCATGTCACAAGTGTACACACCCATTCTCTTCCAGTGCGCAATAGTACATGACATTTGGGGAGGTCCCATGGAATGATGATTCTGCCCTTCAGCTCCTGATGCCCAGCCCTACATATGTGCCTCCTGCTCTCACCCATCCCCCATGGGGAACTTCCAGGCAGCACTCCTTATCCCCAGCTTCTCTCCGGTGCCCATGGCAACCCCATCTAGTAATGCTGAAATGTGACTGCAGGGTTGTTGTTGTTTTTTTTTTTTTCCTGGAACCTTTTTGAAACGAACTGTTGATGCTGCAGTTTTTGCACATCCTTCAACTTGTGCAGAATTCACAGCCGGGACTTACCAGCCTGAGTCCAATCAGGTTCTCTGAGACACACCATCTAAAAGCTGACTTATGTATTCTTACTGATTAAACCTACCATTTAATAAAAGCCTTTTGCATTTCAGAATTCATTTTCCTCCTTTCACGATTTTCTCTTAATTGCTATAGCAGAGAACTACTTTTGAGAAGAAACTCTCTTGCAAACTCTAAATTTAAGTGAACACACACACACATTGCACAGTGTGTGTGCACATACATGTGATACTTGAAGGAATATGCATTTAAAAGCTCATAGACTTAGAGAATGAACTTATGGTTGCTGGTTGGTTAGGGGAGGGATAGTTAGGGACTTTGGGATGGACATGGACACACTGCTATATCTTAAATGGATAACTAACAAGGGAACTCTGCTCAAAGTTATGTGGCAGCCTGGATGGGAAGGAAGATAGGCGCAGAATGAACACATGTATATGTATGGCTGAGTTCACCTTAGCTGTTCACCTGAAACTATCACAACACTGTTAGTCAGCTATACCTCCAATACAAAGTAAAACATCTAAAATAAACCTCATTCATATTGTACATCGACAAAGTTCTATGTAACTTCTTTTCAATTTACTACTTCTCTGAGCTACCATACTAACCGGATTGATATTAGTTAAGAAAGAAACTTAAAAACCTCCTTTGCAGCAATATATTTGAAAAAATTGCTTATAATTTGCTTATTTGCAAATTCTTTAAAATCAGTTTTTGAAAAATGATACAAACATCAGTTTCTACATTCCTACATACCATTTCCTGGCTTAACTTTTTTCACAAGGTATTCTTCTGATTTGGGGTGCTCTCACTTTCACTGGAACGTGAAAGTGAAGTTGCTCAGTCGTGTTCGACTCTTAGCGATCCCATGGACTGCAGCCTACCAGGCTCCTCTGCCCAGGGGGAGCCTGGTGGACTGCCGTCTGTGGGGTTGCACAGAGTCGGACACGACTGAAGCGACTTAGCATCAGCAACAGCAGCACTTTCATTGAAACTTGTGTATTTTACTCAGTTTATCCATTGTTGCTTTTCTGACACAATATTACTCTTATAGCTTTATAAAAATCCTGTTTTCAAATTGTATTCATTTAATGTGTCTGCCTTTCGGAGATTAAAAATCCTACTATTCCTTCATGTGCATATCACCTGTTAAGGAAACATCTTTTATAAGATGCAATATAATGCCCAAGATAATAAGAGCCAGAACTCTACACCGGAATCACCCACCTCTGAAATACAGCCACTTCTTGGATAAAAAGCAACAGCTGTGAGAAAGCACAGCCCTGCTAACATTGCACACTGGGTTAAGGCAGACAAGAACTGAAATGTCTTTCTACCTGAATTTGCAGGGCTGAGGGGGAGAATCTTAAAAACTGGAGTGTGATGACCCTACATGGGAATTTGAACCCAAAATGAAGAGTTAAAACTTGCCTCATAATAAAAGATGGATAAAGCCATTATTATCAAAGAGAGGGTCTGCCAGGCACCGGGCTAGGGCATGTCTTTGGGGTGAAAAGGAAGGCTGCCTCCTACAGCATTATTGAGGGTCCCAAGTACAGGGTGATTTGATTCTCTTCTGTGTAGACCCAAGCTGAATCACTCCAGGAATATAGGCAAGAGCCGGTGGTGGGATACAGCAGCTGTGCGGAAGCAGTCAGTGACCCCATAGAAAGATGAGCTTTGGGCACAGACAGGAAGGGTGAATGAACCCTGACGGTTTAACGAAGCAAGGGCCAGGTAGTTACAGTAAGAGATGGTCTTGTCCCATGAAGTGCTCTGTTAATTATCCATGTGAGCAGGAATTGTTTCTCTGGAGCAGTTACTGATACAGATATTCAAACAGTTAATGAAACTCCATCTGTATAGCGGCTTCCAAGTGGGAGTGCAGGCTGAATTCATTAGTTTTACATGCGCAGCTTTTTTTTTTTTTAAGCCAGGAGAAAACCCACAGTCCAAACAAACAGCATTTGTAAAGTTCTGAAAAGACACTGCTACTGGAAGTGAGGAGATTGGGGGGGATGAATAAATGCTTTCAAGCAAACGCTACTTTCTTTAAAATGAAAAACAATGGTAAAGTTTTCCATATGTAATTAAAATCTCATCCTTGAAGTTACCATTGCCACTGGCTCCCAAAGAACTCAATTAACAGGAAACTGCAAAGAATATGGTATTTTCTTCAAGATACTTTAAGAAATACTACTAAGAAGACAATAGTTTGGAAAGTAGCTTTTACCACTAAATGATAAGTAATTATTGTTCCTTCCAGGGTAGAAGAAAAAGGGAGTATGCTAAGAAAAGTAGGTTTATAATGTAAAATTAGATTTTCAAGTGTGCATATTTATCCCTAGACATAAGCTGAAAATGAAACGTTTGTACAAAGTCCAAACTTGACTAAGAAAATTCTTTAAAATATACCACAACCCCTCCCCTCCCCCAGCATTCAGCCTATTTCACCTGAGAAAGGAAAGGCACTCCCTACACATACAGTCGACTGAGGTCTCCTTGTTCAGAGACTTTCTTAAAACTGAAGATGGAACCCAGTCCTGAGGACCACCTCGCTCCTCAAAGTCAGTTTCTAGGAGTCCTGGATACTATCAGGTTTAATTTCAAAGTATCGAATGAGGCTTCCATTGGCATGTGGTGATGGTAAAAGAACAGGGGATAACTTTTGCCACTCTGCATGTTGGTGAAGTTGACAACCAAGCCTGGCAGCAGTTTGTGACTTGACCGAGCCCTGCTTCAGGTGTCTGCCTCTTTGAGTTGCTAAAAATTGGCTCTTGGAAATTTAGCATCTGAAACAAGCCACTGCAGAGCCCAGGCACCGACAAACTGGAGGCTTTCTCACCCTGCGGAAGGTGGACCACCATCCACACCTGGGAAGAGGGAAATGGCAGCACAGCTATTAGAGCTAATGAGCAAAAGGGGGACACCTGGGATCAAAAAATTAAATTATAAATAAATAAATACCAGCAAACTATCTGTTCGTCTCTACCTGGGAGGACTGAGGAAGGCTAAATAGCACCTTCATTTTTGGACTTTCCCTTTGATCACAGCAGCAGACCCTGGGAATTATTCCTTCTTTTCTTACAGGTTGTTTTTTTTTCCCCCTTGGTCCTTAATGGAGATCTTGAACTGCAGAGCTGCCGTGTCAGAACTCAGATGGTTAACATTCACTTCTTGCTGTTTTATTGCATATTACTGTGCGCGCCCGAGCAGCAGGAGCAGATTCGGGCAATTACAATCAAGTCAGGGCACACGCCGCGGCGGGGCAACACGAGCATGATGAGGGTACTGATGAGGCACTTATCGAAAACCCCACATCATCCACACTCATCAGCCACAACATGTCACCCCAAATGAGGCATCAGCTGCCTTCAAAAGGCTCAGTGCACAGTGTTTACCGCTTCCCTCGGACCCGCTTTTGATTTTACGGTCAGAGCTGGGTTCAAACAGCAGCTGTCTGGCAAAGACAGGGCTCCAGCTTCTAGCAGCCTCCCCCACCCCCACCTCCAGAGTCCTTGGGGCTTTGTCTGGGAAGCTTTGGGAGCAGGTCCTGGCAGGGCGAGGGGACGTGGGAAGGCAGAGAAGTGTCCAGTTCCGTTTCTCTCTCCAAGAGGAATCCCTTCCCCAGAAGGGGCCCTTGATTAATTTCAAGGACTAGCACACAGTGGTAGCATAAGGGGGGTGGGGGGAGGAGAGAAGCCAAAGAAGGAGCTTTTACAGATCTCCTTAAAATAGTAACAGGGTGGGTGGGACCTCTCACTGCAGACTGAAGTCCTAGAAAGGTCAACCCATTTGGCAAAGACATGTCCAACCAGGAGAGCTGTTCAAGTGGTGACAATTTTTAATTCGCTCATGATCAACTCATTCTTGGGTGGTTTTGGTAGGGGGGCATTTATTAATAATTTACAGGAGGACTTTATTTCAAAAACACTGTTTTTCTGCTATGGGAGGAAGTTCATATATTCCTAGTAAAGCTCCTTAAACTATTCTTTGTCACTGTGGGTTAATGCAACTTGCAGCTAAATACTTGTATTTGTTTACAGTGGGAAAAAAAAAAAACATGAAAAATCATTGCCATCTACTTTTCAATCTGTTATTCCTGGTAGGGAGAGGGCATCGGACTAATACATTTTTGTACATATTTTAAAGGGTGTTATTTATTTTGACGATGAATGCTCTTAACTTTGCAAATACTCATCCTCTGGTAAAACATTTTCCATTTAGAGCCTGATCAAGAACCATACAAGCCACACAGAATTCCAATTTTTTATTCTTTTGCAGACTTCAGCACCTACCTCCCATACCCACTAGTGTGTGCCACCTCAGCCATCCAAAGCAGTGGGAAGAAAGGACAGCACATGGCTTCGAGCCTGGTATGGGACAAGCATGGAATAAAGGTGGGCTTCTGTCTTCCTCAAACAAATGATCTGTCCTGGAGACAGCACCCCATGGAGTGTATGGTTAAGCAAGGGATTGAGGGGACATGAGGTAGGTTCAGAGATGCAGTGTGGGCATGGGGCAGGCCACCAAGCAGAGCCACAGACTCTGACAAAGGTCCAGGATCCTAGGACCAGGCAACAACCCTAATGTTCCTGACACTGGTCAAAAATGTTCCTTTCTATACTGGATCCTGAATGTTAGGAACTCTTTTCAGTTTATTAGCAACTATTGCTATTTTCACAATTTTCATCTGTGATTCTAAAGCAGTTGGCATTAGGCTTTGAATGGGATTTTAACATCTTTACAAAAAGTGGAGACCCAACTAAATACTTAGGAAGGGCTCTAGGTTTGAAGAACTTTGATAATTATGAACAATTAATTTACTTTTTCTGGTCATTTTACTCTTCAAAGTTAAACCAGAGTTTCCAGAAATTTGAAGAAAGGGGCTCCTTAACCTCCACTCTGTCTCAGAGGTTGTGCTGGCTTTTTTTTCCTTCTGGGTCCCTTTCTTTTCTAAATTTCCTAAAATTCCTTTCATATCCCTTATCCCCCAATTTGGCCCTTTTACTCACGCTCTTCTCTAGTTACTGAGGGTCTTAAGTCCCCAGTTTTATGTTCCAAATTTGGATTCAAAGGAAAACATCATTAGAAATAGTCAAGGATGGGACCACAAAGCTCAGAGCAGTGCTCAGTTTTGTTCACTCCAGAAGAGCCAAGGCAAAAGAAGGCAAATGTAAGCCTATATTTCCGTTTATCATCTTTGCCCCTCAGACTCCACTGGGAAAGAGGCAGCTTGATGCCCCAAGAAGCTGTGTTTATTAAATTATGGTTAATTAATACTACAGAGAATATAAACTATAAACGCACAACAGAAAATGGGTAGGTACCATGGGATAACGGAGAATTTGGGAAGGTTAGATTAAAAATTAACTCAACAATCTTTAGGTTGACCTTAGTCCTTCCAGATTTTGCCTTTGACTGCCTTTCACCCTGTCTTATCAACCCTTCACTTAATCTTTTTAGAGCTCTTCTAGTAGGTGACACCTATCGATGACATAAAGAGAGAGAAAATGAGTATTGAGAGTTCAGCAGTAGATTATGAAGGGGATTCAATAAGCGATCAGATGCATTTCTATGGATGTTAGCAACCTTCTCACCATCAACAATGCCTGTCTTGGTCTTTGGTTCTAGGGGTTGCAAACATTACTTAACAATTCTTCAGTACATTTTAATATCATTGGTAATGTGTATGTGCATGTTCAAAATTTTTGTGTGTTGATACCTTTCTGTTAGAAGGTCTCATGAATGTTAGAAGAGGTGGGGGAGGCAGAAGAAAGACTGTAAATTAAAATGCAGCATGCTACATTCTAGGTAATGATTCAAACCAAATGAAAAGGAATTATTCACGGAGAGAATTCAGAGGGACTCACTGGTCAGATGGCTATTGAATCTCCTAGTTTTCAACCTCTGGTTTAGTACTCTAGACAAGCAGGATCCTCGCTGGGAGCTCCAGAGAAGATCCAGGGAAGAAAGACGTGGTTTGCATGTATGTTATATGCACTCAGCGGGCACGTCTGGAGTGTGTGTGTATGTGTATCTGAGTGTGTGTGGTATGTGTGTGTGCTATCGCTTTGTGGGGTCATCATCTAATGCTCTTTGTGATGCACATTCTAAATTAGGCAAAAGGATGCATCTTTCAAATGCAGATCATGTTTGCATTAGAAGAGCAATGAGAACACTTGTCAGTTTCAGAACATTTATGTGCTAGAAGTACTGTTAGCAGAAGAGCAGTTTAGATAAATTCAAGACTTTTTGCTGATCACAAACATTAAGCTTCACACCTGAAGCCCTCAACCCCCGCTGTGCTCTAATCCTAGCACCATTCACCCTTCGAGGCGCAGAGTGCTGTGCCTCGGCTCTCAAACCTTTGATTGCCCTTACTTTGAATGCCACCACCTGCAAAAATGCCTTTTGATTCCCTTTGAGCCTCTTGAGAAGGAAGTAAAAATGATAATTCATGACAAACATTAATTAATTGTTTACAAGATGATCTTTTCTTTTTTCCAACTTCTGTTCAGCAGACATGTTGAACTGCAAGATTCCACTCCTGACGCCAGAATTTGTCAAGAGGCCTGCATTGTTGTTTCTCACTGAGGCATAGGACTGACTGCAGGCCATTGATTCTCCAGCTCAAGTGGGCCTGTCTGGTTCGTGTTGGAAGAATGGGGGCGACATGCGTGAGTTCCCAAGTATAAAGGAACTACCGGTTCTAGAAAGGCATGGGAGTTTAGCCACTAATGCAGAGTAAATAAACATTTTTCACCACCACTTGCTCCCTGTGATTTTTTTTTTAAAGGTCAAGAGCTGCCATTACAGTATTTTAAAAGCTTCAAATTATGCTTAAAGCGCATATCACTAAACTCACAGAAACCTTATCAGAATTTGGGAACCCACTGTGATTGTTTGGTCCTTGAGTTTTATCATCACTGGAAGGCAGACTGTAAAAAGGAATGCAGATGCCCTGTTGTTTCTAATATCCTGCAATTTGCAAAAAGTGAATGTGGCTCAAGCTCTTCCACATTTTCCTCAAAATACTCCAAGTATGGAGACTGGTCAGTTTCAAATCTTCCTAAGGTTCATGTTGCAGGTCACACATTCTAGACAGATAAGAGTAAGCCTTTGGGAACCTTTCATGATGAGCATGTTCAAAATGCAAAGAACGGGTCATGTTCCTGGAAAACCTCCAATTGTGTGTGCGAAAGAGAGAGTAAAAGGCAGAGGGAGATTTCTTTTTAAATTAAAGAATAAAAAGCTTACTTCAAGGAAGTGTAGAGAGAGTCACAGCAGAAAGACTTCCTCAGCAACTGAGGTTTACAGATTTCAAATTAGGAGCCCTTAGATCACGGCTGCTAGGCTAAAAATCAATTCTATATTTTCCGAGTTAATACGAAGGATTGCACTTAACAGACATGGAGACTAATAAGGTATGCAGAAGGAGTAAAAGCAGCACACACACACAGATTCAGGCCTTAGTTTTGGCCATGATCCAGCACAATGATGTTTCAACCAGATTTGAAAAAAAAAATCAATAACATCTGTGGTATAATGGTTAATTAAAGCAGCTCTTCAACAGAGCTCAGGAGGAGAGGCTCGGCCTGAAATTCAGACAGCTGAAGCTTGATTATCAGGAAAGAATGCTTTTTAGCTATGAGTGGATAGGCCAAAAGCTGCAATGTGCTGAAATGGGGAGAAAAATTGCTTTTATTTTAACTTTCTTTAAGTAATCAATACATGCTTTTCACCTGTATTAAGACACCGCTCAGCTCCAAAGCCTGTTACTCCACTTCAGCATAAATTCTAGCTACTGTCTTCCGAACCTTGGGTTTAAAAAGGAGCCCCATTCTCTGAAAAGCAAAAGCAGCAAAAGAAAAGAATATGCAGGTATGGTTGTATGTCCTTGAGAGTGGTTAAAGGCAGGCTCTGAGATAGTTCGAAGAGTTTAATCCGTAAACTATGCGCAAAGCTGACCTGACCTTGGGTTATACAGAGGTCACGGCCAGAGTATGAAGGCTGCACAATAAAATGACTAAAAATTCTCCAGGAGATGATAAAGGACAGGGTCAAATTTCCCCCTTCTTTTTCTCTTCCTGTTGTTCTGAGTTCCGTACTAGCGATGTTTGCCTTTTTAAGGACAAAGGCCAAAGAATTAACAATGTCTCCTGGCCATAGATGGCAAGGTTAGTTGGTGATTTCTCAAAAAAAAAAAAACCCAAAAGTAACACCCCACCTACTATTTTCTTAGGCCCTTGCTTTGCCTTCTATTTCAGATATTATTCCTGGACAGTGGAATCTGCATCTTCACATCACTTGTCAAATTTTGAGAAGGACTTGCAAAACCATACTGCTCTCTCCAGATGACACAAACCTCACAAGAAAACCAATAAATAATACAGCTTGCCAATCAGTCACTTATTTCTTCATTCAAGCGTTTATCAGTGCCAAGTATCTACCCACCGCTGTGTGGGGTGCCAAGGTTCCAAAGACTAGTAAGAGATGGTTCTTGACTCACAAAGCTCATTGCCTGTTTGCGGGGGGGTGTGTGTGTGAACTGCAAACACATTGGGAAAGAGCTTGAATAGAAGGGTCAACAAGAGCTACAGATTTTGAAAATCTTCCACCAACTGTGCTCAGAAAGGGGCAAAGCGAGCGTTTGGGAACTTCAGCAGGGAATGATACTAGAGCAGAAGCTTAGAGGATGAGGAAGAATTTCCAGGCAGACAAGGGAGAATGGAAAGCAGGGAAGACATTCAGAATTACGTATACTTCCTGGTGGCTCAGATGGAAAAGAATCTGCCTGCAGCGCAGGAGCCCTGGATTTGATTCATGGGTAAGGAAGAACCCTTGGAGGAGGGAATAAGCTACCCATCCCATTATTCTTGCCTGGAGAATCCCATGGACAGAGGAGCCTGGCGGGCTATAGTCCATGGGGTGGCAAAGAGTCAAACACGACCAAGCAACTAACACTTTCACATGTGAAACTGCAAGGATTAGTTAGTTCAGAAGAATAAATATGGAAAAAGTGATACAAATGTCATAAAATCTTCATAATTAATCTTTATATTTTACATTGTCTCTTCCCATCTTAAAAACTACCAGGATCAGGGATTCCAACACCTTCTTTTAAAGCTATTAATATCATAATTAGTTACTCATTTCTTTCATCTGACTATACTCTCCCACCAGAGGTTGGAAAATTCACTGGTTATCTTCTCTTCTCAAAATTAAATGCATTCAACATCTTTGGCTTTTCCTCAGGGCGCCAATTTTCCATCTCAGGATTTTTTTCCTTTTAACTCTCCTCTAAGCCCTTTCCAGACTCCCTTTCTCCACAATTTCAAAATGAGAACTAGCTGTAAATGCATCAAGGAGCTGGTCTGTCCATGGGAACACTGAATTTTAAAGTATGCTTGAAAAGAACTAGTAATAATGCCTACCACTTTTCATCTTTAAAATGACGGTGCCTGGGTAAAATCTTGCTCCTCCACTTACTATGTGATCTCGGGCGAGGCACCTGGACTTTGGGGACTTCAGTGCTCCCATCCTAAAAGTGGACATAAGCCAATAACTAACTCATAAGATTTTTCTGTAGATTTAATGAGCTAATAATTGTGAATAGAATAGTGCCCGGCACAAAGAGTTGCTAAATCAGTAATTGGTAAATAAATCAGTTACCAGCACTTTAGCACATGGTTCTCTGATCTAGCTTATTTGTTATCATATTTTTGCTTGTCCGTTTTATTGTCTCACCAGGTACGCAACTAAACCCTTCTCTACTTTCATATGATCATAAGGGATATCAAATCTCCACTATCACTTTGAGTTTGATTTTTGTCTTTTAATATATTATCAATTCATATTTGGAGCCAATTATTTACTCTGAATTTTACAATAATTTAAAATTATATTGCCAGATTTTCTTCCCAACAAAGGAATGACATTCACATTTACATTTCTCTGTATGACTTGAATGATTTTATGTCTTGAGGACTGACTCTACCTTTTTGTATTTGTTTCTTATTTGGCTATTATGCTGTTCCCTGGTAAACTGGCATAATTTCAATTTTTAACAACCATTATTTAGCACCACATCTTCAAGTATTTTTGGAATAAGGCAAGTGCAAATAAATACATTGAAAGTCCATGTATCTTGACCACCTATCAATTTAGGCACCATGCTCTCTGCTGTGAATACAGAAATATGATGAGTATAGGTTAGGATTTATTTCTGCTGCTATCAACAGAAACTTGACTGCATCTGTTAGCACTCTAATCTATTATTTTGAGTGAAATAAGAAGGCAGTTAGGCAGTCCAGAGGATGCAAGCTCCAAAAACCATCATGGACCCAGAATCTCTCTTTCTTTCCTATTTTGGTGACCATGAGGTCATCTCATGGTCCAAGATAGTTCCTGAAACATCAGCTACTACAACTGTACCCCAAACAGCAGAATGAAATGGAAGAAAAGATTCCTTCCCCTTAAGGAGTCTCCCTAGAACTCCCACTTAACAATTCTCCTCACATCTTTTTGCCAGAAGTTAGTCACATAGATAGCTGCATGGAGACTAGGAGATGTAGACTTTATTCTGGTGTCACTTGTTCAGCCAAAAAGTCATGACTGGAATAAGTACTTCCCTGGTATTCCAGTAGCCAAGACTTCTGTGCTCTCAGTGCTGGGGGCCTGGGCTAGACCCCTGGTCAGAGACCTAGATCCCACATCGTATGACTGAGTTTGCATGTCACAACTGAGGAACCCATATGTCTTAATGAAGAACGAAGATCCCACATGCCACAACTAAGACTTGATGCACCCAAACATTTTTTTTAAATCATTTTTTAAAAAGTAGCTAGATTAGATCTAAGATGGAGTCACTCATGCTAAGCCCCATTTAAGCAAACCAAAACTTAAATTTCTTTGCTCAAATCTCCCAGAAAAGCAGGACTTAGGTCAACCAATGAGTGCTCACTTCTCAGCATGTCACCAGGCTCAGCTCCAAGACTTCATTCTTCCAAGTAAGGAACGCAACCTTGCAATAACTAATCTAATTTTGCCCCCTATGACTTCCCTGTTCCTGCTCCCTTCTGCCTATAAAAGTCTTTCTTTCTGTACAGCTCCTTGGAGCACCTTTCTATCTACTAAATTAGATGCTGCCCAGTTCACAAATCACTGAATAAAATCATTAAGATCTTTAAAATTTACTCAGTTTAGTTTTTCTCTTTAACAGTCAGGATTCTGATGCTAAGAAAGAAAGGGAGAATGAATTTTAGTGTTCAACTAGCAGTTTCTGTCATGAAATGGCAACAAGGAGATCAAAGCTTAGTGGCAGTGATAAACATGCAAATAAATTGTTGTGGTATAATGAAATGACCCAATTTTCCCCACAACCAGTCCCTCCTCATTAGGAAGCTTCCACAAGCCTCTTATCCTCATCCATCAGAGGGCAGACAGAATGAAAACCACAATCACAGACAACTAACCCAACTGATCACATGGATACAGCTTTGTCCAATTCAATGAAACTATGAGCCATGCTATGTAGAGCCACCCAAGATGGATGAGTCATGGTGGAGAAATTTGCCAAAATGTGGTCCACTGGAGAAGGGAATTGCAAACTACTTCAGCATTCTTGCCTCGAGAACCCCATGAACAGTATGAAAAGGCAAAAGAGATGACACTGAAAGATGAACTCCCCAGGTTGGTAGGTGCCCAATATGCTACTGGAGAAGAGTGGAGAAATAACTCCAGAAAGAATGAAGAGACAGAGCCAAAGCAAAAACAACACCCAGTTGTGAATGTGACTGGTGATGGAAGTAGTCTGATGCTGCAATGAACAATACTGCATAGGAACCTGGGATGTTAGGTCCATGAATCAAGGTAAATTGGAAGCAGTCAAATAGGAGATGGCAAGAGTGAAGATCAACATTTAGGAACCAGTGAACTAAAACAGACAGGAATGGGTGAATTTAATTTAGATGACCATTATATATACTACTGTGGGCAAGAATCCCTTAGAAGAAATGGAATAGCCCTCATAGTCAACAAGAATCCAAAATGCAGTACTTGGATACAATCTTAAAAATGACAGAAATTATCTCTGTTTGTCTCTAAGGCAAACCATTAAATATCACAGTAATCGAAGTCTCTGCCCCAATCATTGATGCTGAAGAAGCTGAAGTTGAACGATTCTATGAAGACCTACAAGACCTAGAACTAACACCAATCCCAAAGAATGGCAATGACAAAGAATGTTCAAATTACCGCACAACTGCAGTCATTTCACATGCTAACAAGGTAATGCTCAGACTCCAAGAGAGGCTTCAACAGTATGTGAACTGAGAACTTAAAGATGTAAAAGCTGGATTTAGAGAAAACAGAGGAAAAAAAGAGATCAAATTGCCAATATCCACTGGATCATAAAAAGAGAATTCCAGAAATTCCACATCTACTTCTGATTCATTAACTATACTAATGGAAAATTCCAGACCACATTACTTGCCCCCTAAGAAATCTGCATGCAGGTCAAGAAGCAACAGTTAGAATCAGAGATGGAACAACTGATTCAAAAATGGGAAAGGAGTACATCAAGGCTGTATACTGTCACCCTGCTTATTTAACTTATATGCAGAGTACATCATGCAAAATCCCAAGCTGGATAAAGCACAAGCTGGAATCAAGACTGCAGGGAGAAATATCAATAATCTCAAATATGCAGATAACATCACCCTCATTGCAGAAAGTGAAGAGGAACTGAAGAGATTCTTGATGAAGTTGAAAGAAGAGAGTGAAAAGCTGGCTTAAAGCTCAACATTCAAAAAACTAAGATCATGGCATCCGTCCCATCACTTCATGGCAAATAGAAGGGGAGAAAAATAGAAGCAATAAGAGATTTTATTTTGGGGGGTTCCAAAATCACTGTGGATGGTGACTGCAGCCATGAAATTAAAAGACACTTGCCTTTGAAAGAAAAGCTATGACAAACCCAGAGTATTTTAAAAAGAAGAGGAATTACTTTGCTGACAAAGGTCTGTATTGTCAAAGCTATGGTTTTTCCAGTAGTCATGTATGGATGTGAGTTGGATCGTAACAAAGACTGAATGCCAAAGAATGGATGCTTTTGAACTGTGGTGCTGGAGAAGACTCTTGAGAGTCCCTTCAACTGCAAAGAGATCAAACCAGTCAATCTAAAGGAAATCAACCCTGAATGTTCATTGGAAGGACTGATGCTAAAGCTGAAGCTTCAATACCTTGGCCACCCGATGAGAAGAGCCAACTCACTGGGAAAAAAAACCCTGACACTGGGAAAGATTGAAAACCAAAGAAGAGGATAGCAGAGGATGAGATGGTTGGATAGCATCACTGACTCAATGGATATGGATTTGAGCAAACTTCAGGAGATAGTGGGAAGGACAGGGAGGCCTGGCATGCCGCAGTCCATCAGGTCACAGAATTGGACACAACTTAGCAGCTGAACAAGAACAACAAAAGTGAAATGAGTTCGAATTTGCTTTATGTAAAGTTATTGGTTTCTTTTCTCTCCATTCATTGATAATGACTTATTTTAAGTGAAAGCATTCCTTACTCCTTCCCATCATCGACTTTCCCCAGCCACTGCCATTATTCAGGCTGAGTCAGGCACACAGAAATGTGACTTGATATGATTTCCCAAAAGATGGTCTCCATGGATTTTCAGGGGCAGCTAGAGGGTAGGGAGTGGGCCTTGGTTATTTTTGTAGAGAGTCCTTGACTCAGAAGGTGCTCAACAGTTGCTAGCAGAATGATTTCTTGAGCTTAAAAAAGTGAGTTTTAAATACTCTTCAGCTCCTTCTGGCTTCTTTGCTACAGAAGAAAAACGTCCACCTCAGGCCATTCCTACCACTGCAGGGTGACTTTCCCAAAATTCGGGTCCATGTCATTGATCTAATAACACATAATTTGGGGCATATCCTTTAACCCCTCTGGCCTGCATTCTCCTAATATTCCTATCTTGAAATTTTGAGCATAGAGAAAAATAAGAGTGCTATTACAAAAAGATTAATTTTATGCTTTTCTTAAAGACGTTATAAATCATGAGTTGATTCTAGGGTTTTTTCATTTGGCAAAGAAAAGTGGTACAACCCCCATGGACTATAGCCCACCAGGCTCCTCCATCCATGGAATTTTCTAGGCAAGAATACTGGAGTGGGTTGCCATTTCCTTCTCCAGGGGATCTTCCCGACCCAGGGATTGAACCTGGATCTCCCACATTGCAGGCAGATGCTCTACCGTCTGAGCCACATGACACACATATCCAGTGAAGATCAAATGAACTAATAGATGTGAAAGACATTGAAAATGATATGTAGTAGTATTATGTAAACATAAACATGAAGGTTTGTATTAGGTATGTTATATTAAAAACCTTTTCACTAGGATTTCCAAAGAGAGTAGAGGCAGTGGCTTCTGTTCTTATGGTTAGGGAAGAAACATACACGTATGGAACCACTGGGGGAAATCTCAACCCAGAATACAAGGAGTTTATATTGTGCAGAGAGGCTACTCATAAATGGTGAAGCTGCATTTTAATTGAAAATTCAAGCATATCTATAATGGAGTTCAGTTCATTCATTCAATAATGGTCCTTTGTAGGAAACAATGGGAAAACAGTAACAAAGAATGTTAAGCTATAACGAATTAAAATAGTGTAACAAAAGTGATACTGACACAGCACAAAATCTTGCTGCTTGAATATTCAAAGCCTGCAGATCAGGTAACTATCACTAAATCCAGTTCATTTCTAAGTGAAACTCATCTAATTTTTATTTTCTGGATTCGTTTCATTTGGGAAAATACTAAAATAGACTCACAACCACTCAGCTAGCAACATCATCAGCTAAGTGCTTCCTATTACAGAGAATTTCAAATCTTTTAACAGGGTTTGTTTGCTTTTTAAATTTCACTGGGTTTGGTTTTTGTTCGTTTTGAGATTTAATCACTGTGTACTAAATACAAATTAGATGAACTAATACTGATGCCCACCACTTTTTACCTTACAAAGCCTTTTATGCACATTAATAAGCCAATCTAAGGAACATTTAGCAAGGCAGATTCTATATAAAATAATTTTCATTTTATGGATAAGAGAGTAAGACACAATTACTTAACTGAAGGCAATACTCACTCTAGAGAAAGGTGAGGATTGGGGTGGTTACAGTCACAATGGAATGAAAGAAATTCTTTAGTTTTCAAAGTGTGTTATGGACGATGTGTCATTCATTACTGAAATGTTCTTTTGCCAGTAGAATCAAACAAATAAAAATGAAGTATGTCTGACCTGGACTAAGGTCCCACTGTGCTGTGTCTAATCATTGTTAGTTATCCTCAAGCATCATAAACGTATTCTGATTTAGGACCATCTGCCTTTTTCATCGTTTAGTCTCTCTCTTTACATATCACCATCTATAAAATTTGCAGAATAGTTTTATATCTACTCTTTAACCACACATACTTACATACCTCCCATGCTTATATGAAATAAAGGATGTTAATGTTTAAAAACTCAAGAAATTCCATTTCAATGGTCTTCTACATAGTACATGCTGATCTATTTACTCCCAATGACCTGAAAGCCAGAGAAAGGAAAACTCACACTGCTGAAAAACTCATTGCCAGCATCTTGGAGGAATTTTCTTTTTTTTTAACTATAAAATTAAGTTGTAATAAATAGTAATCATCATCAGTATATGATATGTCTCAACAAGGAGAACAGCCCCTTCCTACCTGTGGCCAACATTTCTGATTGGCTTGCACAACAGCTATATTTCCAAGTTCCTTCTCCTTTGCCCCAGAAAGACTGCTTTCTAGACATAGCAATGCAGCCCCCTCCTCCTGCCTTGAATGGGAACAGCGGTCATCTTAAGACCATATGGGGACATGCATGTGGATAAAAAGCCAACACTCAAAGGATAACAGAGCAGAAAGTTAGAGAGTTGTTAACAATGGAACTGCCAGGACAATCCTGAAATTGTCTACCTCTGAACATGATGGGTAAATATAGGCTGTTATGGTCTATTCAGCTGTTAGAGTTTCCGTTATTTGCAGCTAAAACATTCCTAACTCAAATATCACACAGAAAATGGTAGGGAAGCACATGGTCTGGTCATGGCTCTCTCCTCTCTGGCTCAGGACAAAGGCATAACTGGGCAGCTTCCCACTACTGTCCAGATGCTGCATTTTAAAAGAAATGTTTATCCTCTGATGATAAATGCAATTAGTGTGTATTGTAAAAAAATATATAAAGTTCAGAAATAAAGGAAAGGTGAAATCACCCAGAATCTCCCCATCTAAAGATGAATATTTTAATTTTATAATTATAAATATTCATAATTTTAAAAATACAATGGTTTTAATATTTTAGTACATATATTTTTTATTGTTAAGCATTAGAAGCATATATTTCTAGCCTATGAAATTACAGGTATGTAAACCATACACAAATATGTACCCAGGTTTATTTTACAAAAGGGAATCATTAGAATATAATCCATGCAACTATGTTTTTCCTTTTTAATATATATTGAATGCATTTTCATGCTAATAAACATCTATCTGCATGGATATATATTTGACTATATAGAGTTTCATTGTATGTTGATACCAAAATTTATTTTACCACTTAAAATTTTAGATATTAAAAATAGCTTTTAACATTTGATTATATATAAATGTTATAAAGGTTTAATACTTTTGAGTTGTGGTGCTGGGGAAGACTCTTGAGCGTCCCTTGGACTGTAAGGAGATCAAACCAGTCAACCGTAAAGGAATATTCATTGGAAGGACTCATGCTAAAGCTGAAGCTCCAATACTTCAACCACCTGATACAAAGAGCCAACTCAGTTGGAAAAGACCTTGATGCTGAGAAAGACTGAAGGCAAAAGGAGAAGAGGGAAGCAGAGGATAAAATGGTTAGATAGCATCACTGACTCAATGGACATGAACTTGAGCAAACTCCAGGAGACAGTGGAGGACAGGGAAGCCTGGCATGGCTGCAGTCCATGGGTCACAAAGAGTCAGACATGACTTAGGAACTGAATAACAATATATGTTACAAATATATTATTTGATTATATATGTATTTCTTGGGACAAAAACATAAATATATACTCCTTTCTATGTAAAAATACATGTATATCCTTCTTAAAGTTTAAACAAATTTGGGATAATACTGTACATATAGGTTTGATGTCTTTTTCTACTTTTCTATATATAATTATTTCTATTTAAATATTCATCTATTACATTATTTTAATGGCTATATGATATTTCACTACCAAGGGGTATTAGCATTTATTTAATCAGTATCTTACAATTTAGTCATGTGGACTATGTCCCAATTATGTTGTTAAACAGTCACCAACCCCAAACAAAATTATTTGTCCAAGATTATTTTCTTAAGGTACATCCCTAACAAAATTACTGGGGTCCAAAAAGAGCATTTACATTTTTAAGCTTTTAATGTGTTTTTCAAATGGTCTTCTGAAACCACTGTAATAATTTGAACTCCTGATAACACTATAAGAGAGTAGCCATTTTCCTGAAACAGGAATGCCTTTGGAAGAAACCAATACTGTCCTGTACTGATCCCATATTTTATTAACTATTCACATTTAGAAAGTGTCTTTGCAATAAACCAATAAGAAGGAAAGTGAGGATTTGAGAAGGATAAGCGGTGGTACAGGGTCCTGCTACAGGCACTCCCTACCAACAGGCAGTCCAGGCTGGGGCTGAGTGGGGGAAGTAAGTGTATCAGAACTGGCTGCAGTGGAGAGGTCTGCAGGGTTCACAGGGGTGGAGTGTCAGCAAATCAGGCTACAGCGTGGTGGGAGATGCCTGTGAGTGTATCACAGCCAAAATAGCGCCACAACTTTGAATGAAGAATGATATCCAAAACCCTCTTCCCACACTCTGTGCCCTCAAATAAAAAAGACAGGATGTTCTACAGAGAAGGAAAAAATAAGAGCAACCTCAGCATTTCTGCGCTTCAAGGAAATGTCAAAATTATACAGACTGAGAGGGACAAGGTTATGGTTCACACAATTACACTTAGTGAGACCTAAGCTGGGGTTCATATATGAACCTGATGGAAAGGGAACATGGTATGGTATAATGAGGTGCTGCTCTAGGAGTAATACATCCCAAATTCTATGAGCATGCACTACATTTTACAATAGGTGCCTAGAATCATCTTTATCAGTGAGAAATCCCTATATGAACTCTATCAAGATTCCTATCAAATGACTGAACTGACTAAAAACAATACAATTATAAAATTCTAATTGAAAAAGTCTACTGAGGAGCCATGCTAGAGATGACACATGAAAGCAGAAGACATTAATGTAGTTCACCAGTGCTGAGGGCCACTGCGGAAACTGGAGGAACCTTCTTTGGAGGCTCAGGCTAATGCTCCTTATAAATCAAATCTTTATAGGAAGGATTTAGGCTCAGCCTCCAACGCACTGGATCCGTGCTTCTGAGCTCTCCCCTGGCTGGCAGGAGTTCCTCTCCACCTATTTTACATCTCTTAGCCAAGGATGATTTATCCAGTCAGCACAGGAGGCACAGTGGACCCATAATACTTTCAGTTCAGTTCTGTCACTCTGTCGTGTCCAACTCTTTGCGACCCCATGAATTGCAGCACGCCAGGCCTCCCTGTCCATCACCAACTCCCGGAGTTCACTCAGACTCACGTCCATCGAGTCAGTGATGCCATCCAGCCATCTCATCCTCTGTCGTCCCCTTCTCCTCCTGCCCCCCAATCCCTCCCAGCACCAGAGTCTTTTCCAGTGAGTCAACTCTTCGCACGAGGTGGCCGAAGTACTGGAGTTTCAGATTTAGCATCATTCCTTCCAAAGAAATCCCAGGGTTGATCTCCTTCAGAATGGACTGGTTGGATCTCCTTGCAGTGCAAGGGACTCTCAAGAGTCTTCTCCAACATCACAGTTCAAAAGCATCAATTCTTCAGCGCTCAGCCTTCTTCACAGTCCAACTCTCACATCCATACATGACCATGGGAAAAACCATAGCCTTGACTAGAAGGACCTTAGTCGGCAAAGTAATGTCTCTGCTTTTGAATATGCTACTAGGTTGGTCATAACTTTTCTTCCAAGGAGTAAGCGTCTTCTAATTTCATGGCTGCAGTCACCATCTGCAGTGATTTTGGAGCCCCCAAAATAAACTCTGACACTGTTTCCACTGTTCCCCATCTATTTCCAATGAAGTGATGGGACCGGATGCCATGATCTTCATTTTCTGAATGTTGAGCTTTAAGCCAACTTTTTCACTCTCCACTTTCACTTTCATCAAGAGGCTTTTTAGTTCCTCTTCACTTTCTGCCATAAGGGTGGTGTCATCTGCATATCTGAGGTTATTGATATTTCTCCTGGCAATCTTGATTCCAGCTTGTGTTTCTTCCAGTCCAGCGTTTCTCGTGATAAACTCTGTAGGGTGACAATATGCAGCCTTGACGTACTCCTTTTCCTATCTGGAACCAGTCTGTTATTCCATGTCCAGTTCTAACTGCTGCTTCCTGACCTACATATGGATTTCTCAAGAGGCAGGTCAGGTGGTCTGGTATTCCCATAGGTACCAGAAAAAAACAATAATTTCTTTTAAAATCAGAAAAAAAGGTAATAGGAATAAATCCAAACCACTTTGTATTCATATTAATAATACCAATGCAGTCATACCATTTTTAATTTTTATTATTAATATTTTAATGGCAGAAGCTTCTCTCTAAAGTAAAGGTGTATAAGACCCATGACAGTCAACGGAGAGCTAGAGAAACAAGCCCTAGTCTCCCTGGCAAAAGCTGCAGCTAGCTCCTCAGACTCAGCCTGGCTCCAACCCTCAGCAATTCTCCTCTTCCCTGGGTGAACAGCTGTAAGGTGTTGGTTCCACTCTATTTCAAAGACTAAGTCCTCTTCCAGCCTCAAGAAGAGCCAGGCCCTGAAAATAGGACTCTAATGAGAAGGAACCTAAGGATACTGAGAACTCAGACCTCAACTACCCTATGAAATACTTCCAAGTGAATGCCAAGGTCTTTCAACAGGAGGTGATGAACACCACTATATAACACTGGTACTCAGGGCAAGTATCAGGTCTTGGGATTCCTCAGAACTTCAAGTGGTATATACTTGATATGGATGGATGGACAGATGGGAATGCTAAGGATCAGAAGCCATCTTCAGATGCCTCAACTCTTACAGATCTAAGCCAAGGGTTAGCAAAATTTTCCTTAATCACATAGAAAATATTTTAGACTTTGTTTTCTACATGGTTTCTATTGCAACCACTTAACTCTGCTGTTGTAGCACAAATATGTAAATGAAGGGATGTGGCTATATTCCAATGAATGTTAAAACTTGAATTACATGTAATTTTTACTTGTCACAGAATATTACTCTTTTGATTTTTTTTTCAACCATTTAATGTCAGAAGGAACATTCTTAGCTAACTGGCCATACAAAAACAGGCAGTGGGCCAAGTTTGGCCCACTGGCTGTAGTTTGTGGACCTTTGACTTGACCTATGAACAAGGTTGAAGGTAAAAGATTTGCTCCAAAATCAAAAGGCCATAGCTGCTCCAGAGGAAAGAGTCATTGGAGCTGCCCTATTCATCACTCTAACAGAGTTTGGAATGTCATCCAAACCTATCTAGGCCACACTGAATTTAAGCTTTACACTCTCTTCGGCCAAGGTTAAATTTTGTCCATCATTCTACAGAGATACCTGGCCTTTACACAAAGTTGCTGGCCTTTATTGTTCTAAGAATTCTGACCCATCCAAACCACATGGATTTGATGTTCTGTCATCATTTCAAACTCAACATGTTTAAATGAAACTGACTACCTTTCTTCAGTGTAAGCTCCTTATATTTTCTAAGTAATCCAGGTTAAAAGCCTTTGACATCTTTCAATCTTTCTTTTTCACCTCCTAGATCTGATTTTCCCTCCAAGCTACAAATGTGACCACTCCCTACCCCAGGACTAAGGAAAGATCTGGAGGAAAGAGAATAGTCATGGGTTCTAGATCCGGTTCTTCAGTGAACTGGCCAATGAACTCTGAGGTCTCCCTGAGTTCAGGCTCACTCTACAAATGCTTTAGGAATGCAGAGAACAGCTGCACCCTTGTGAACAAGGAGTGTTCAAGAAACATGAACACTTGCATGGACCCTGGAGAAATGGTAGAATCTGAATTGGTAGCTGCTGAATGGTATTCATGTACAGGATGGTCAGCCTTCTAATTATATGACTTATTGCTCTTATTCATCTTCCTCAGTCAATACCTAATCTTCCTACATTCGATTTTATCATTATCTATGTATTCTAAGAAGAACAGTGAAAGTCGCTCAGCAGTGTCTGACTCTTTGCCACCCCACAGACTATACAGTCCATGGAATTCTCCAGGCCAGAATACTGGAGTGGATAGCCTGTCCCTTCTCCAGGGGATCTTCCCAACCCAGGGATCGAATCCAGGTCTCCCAGATAGGAGGCAGATTCTTTATCAGCTAAGCCACAAGCAAAGCCCAAGAAGAAAGGCAATTTAAAAATGAAGTCTTTTATAACCTGTTATTCACTAAATACTAGAGTTTAAGAATATCTCCTTTTCATTACAGAGGAACATTCAGTTCCCTGGATACTATGGCCTGTTTGAAATGAAGGCGAACGGGCTGGCAGCAAAAAGAGGTAATTTAGCCAGAATTCCTGTGCTCTGTACTTGAGCTATAAACAGGGTCTTCATAAGGGCCTTGTGCAGTTTTAAACTTTAATAACTCAGGTTGTACGTGTTAGAGAAACAATCTATAAACGGTACTCAAAAGTAAATGTATTAAAGTTTAAGACAACTATCTTACACAATTGCACACAATATGTACTCATTTCAGATCCTGTGACAAATGAAATATGGCCAGCAGAATTGAAGTTCATGACAGCTCTAAGAAGATAATTGAATTTGCCTTTAAATCCCATTTACAGTTTACTATCATGTCTACCTCGTATGCTTTTGAAGTTAAAAGTTTAATAATGGTGCAGAGACTTTATAAAGATCCTGTACTTGAAGTCAGTGATAAGTATAGTTAGAGAGAACATCATGCCATCTCTTCCTAAAGATGATATCCTTGCTTACTTTGGTGGCTTTTAAAACAGCTTCAGAAATAGAAAGCATGGTGAGTCTCTATAGTTAGTACAACTCAGTAAATAAGAATAAAACAGAGTATCTGAAACTGAAGTCTAGTTCTAAGCTTTGACAATAGCTTGGCTGGGTGATTCAGGAAAATGTGCTCTTTCTCCTGTCCTTCAAAGCTTTTCATCCGAGGCTCAGAATAGAGTTACATGGGCTATCAATTCATGGTCATGTGGTTTTTATAAGTGTGTGTGTGTGTGTGTGTGTGTGTGTGTGCGTGCGCGTGTGTACACAAGGAAAGGAGGTACCCTCTATATTTTGCAAGTTAAAACACTATTCCAGTGTATCTCAATAGAGGACAAAACACTATGAAAAAGCACAGAACAGATGGAGTGTTAGTATTTTCGGCTTGTTCCCCAGACTAGAGGTTGCAAGATCAAAGCCCACAAGTCTACCCGAAAAAATCTGGGCGTGCACATTTGAGAGGGTGAACAGGAATGAGGTTTCACTTGAAGCTCTTACTGAATCCAGAGAGCTAAGAACTGGGACAGAGTTACTCAATTTGCAGATTGCTTTGGCTGGTCTCCGTGTGCTTTGCAAAGTGATTCATTTCCTGTATTTGGTCAAGATAGAGAAAAGTTGGGCACATACGAATTTGATGTGGTTTTTGACTGCAATATTTTATCATATAAGTAGGTAAGATTTCATGACAGGGATAGACAGCATTTTTCCACTTAAGACCAGGGATAGTCAGACAAAACCGTGCAAGCCAATGGTACCTGTATCCCCAGCCTCCCCTTTGGGAAGTATTTTTCCCTCTTTGTTGCTTTCCTGCTTTCCCAGAGGGGCACTGAGGGTTTTTCTGTTCAATCACAATCTTCCTCATACAGGAATCTGATAAACATCTTCACACTGAGTTGAAAGGTGCTATTAACCCCCAGGGGTATCACATTTTAAGGGAAGCCAAGTTAAAGAAATAAACCTCCTAGTTGAACAGTTTCAGGCAAACCTAGAGTTGGAGAAGTGTTTAGGGCAAATGAATGCAAAGAGGCAAGGTGGCTTCTGAAGGCCCTGAGATTCTGGAAGGGGCATCCTTCTTCCAGTCACCTCTGCCCTCAGCGGTCAGGCTTTCCCCCAAGTTGGCTTAGGGTGGCATGAAGAGTTTACTAGATAGATAATCTGGAAATGCAGATTTAGGAGTGACCTGATAGGATTCAATATTTGAAAAAACGGGATGATACGGCTCCTCTGGAGTTTTCTTGGCAATGTTTAGTGAAGGCTGCGGCAACCTGAGAAGTTGCACAAGCACCTAATACTCAAATCACTGTTGATGGAAGAAGAGGCAGTGGGCTTGGCCTCGTAGTTCCAAGGCTAAAATGTGAGGGACCTTTGGCTCAATAAAGACAAGATTTACTTCACTTAATAGAACTGAGTCAAAAACAGAAATATGCTATATTGGACTTTTTTGTTTATGAAACACATATTACATTCATTTGTTCATTCAAAAACTGCTGATGGAGCATGTAGCCTACATCACGCCCTGCTCTGGACCTTGGCCATCAGCTGGAACCTACTACCACAGCATCCTGACCATTACGGGCTCTGACTGGCAGGGACTTGGGGCACCACCCCAGGGGTGATATTGGTTGAAAATCATCCTTTGTACTGAACACACAGTGTAAATAAGACAAACATGGTCTTTTCCTCATGGAAAACTCATTTTTTTTTCATTTCCATGTTGAAGGCACGAGGGCATTGGGAAAAGCTTTGTCTGCTAGTCCTAGCTTTAAAAGCACGTGTTGAAGGTTCTCCAAACTTTGGTATAGAATCTCTTTCCAAAGTAGATTTTGGATTCCTGAAGTATGTTTCTGTCTTCGACCCCTTCTGGTTCTTCATTGGGAAAATGTTTTCCAGAAATGCTGTATTAGTTATTGTATTGTTATTTGGTTTGTGGTAATGGATTTGTGCATTCACTCTAAATTCTCTTGCATGGCCCATGGATATAATTGTCCCTCTTTATGAACAGGACAGGCAGCCAGTGTGGCCCAGATGAAAAAAAGTCCCAATTTAAACAGAGCATCAATCAAAAGTGCAATAGCCAAAGCTCTTTCTCCCAGTTGTCCACCATCATTTGGGAGAAAGAGAACACTTAATATATCACCTTGGATGCACGCAGTCTTGTCCTTCTGGGTAAAAGCTTTCAGAATGCTCAGGGCAATGTTTATAGCATTCAGGAAAATTTTAAGTTTTAAATAAATTCAAGGTGCTAATCAGTACTCTTTTGGTTTGTTTTTTACACCTGCTGGTAAATCTAAAGGATTTTAGAGGTTCGAGTGGGAGTGCATTTGAGTAATGCTCAGAAAATCTAAGTTTCATCTAGGTGCCCTCAACCAGCTATGGTGTCACAAATTCTAATTCTTCTACCTAATCTCTCTGAACTTCAGTTTCTTTGTTTACAAAAAAAGAAAGAAAAAGGACAGAAAAACAGAGGCCACTGTATGATTGTGTACGATTGAAGCTGTTGTTTGGTTGCTAAGTTGTGTCTGACACTTTTGTGACCCCATGGACTGTGGCCCACCAGGCTCCTCTGTCCATGGGATTTCCCAGGCAAGAATACTGGAGCGGATTGCTATTTCCTTCTCCAGGGGATCTTCCAACCCAGGGACTGAACCAGTGTCTCCTGCCTTGGAAGGCAGATTCTTTACCACTGAGCCACCAGAGAAGCCCCACATCACTGAAGATAAACTCCTAAGCCTCTCCACACCAACATGCCCAAATGTTCTCACACAGCCATGGAGGAGAGACTCATCCAGGAGTGAAGGCAGCACACTTGCCAGATAGGATACGAAAGGATTATGAGAGAAACTCAGTTGTGATTACACTACTTAACTGGAAAAAGTACTTGAACTAACTTGGTGCATCTCTTTAAGGAAATGTTTAAAAATACCAGGCTCTCTTAGTTCTTAAACTAAACACAGCACATCCACAAAGGAGAGAGAAAGCAGAGTCCACGCCCAGGTGCCCCTGAGACATCTGGCTGTCTTCAGCTCTGGGAAGTCCATCTCCGCCTACTGCATCTCAGGCTTGTCACAGACTTGGATGAAATAATATTAATATATACTAAAGCACTCTGCTCCCTCTCACTTCACAAATACAAAATGTTGCCAGGACTCCACAATGCTTATAGCACAGCTAAGATCTTGAAACAACTCTCATTTGGTGCCTAGAATGACTTTCCTGTGATATATTGAAATAGATTTGTGTATATGGTGATACACAAAGTATTGGATTAGCATATTTTTTTCATGGAGTAGTACTGAGTTTGAGCACAGCACACAAAATGCTGGCCTGGATGAGTTACAAGCTGGAATCAAGATTGCCGGGAGAAGTATCAGCAACCTCAGATATGCAGATGGTAACACTTTTATGGCAGAAAGCAAAGAGGAACTAAAGAGCCTCTTGAGGGTGAAAGAGGAGTGAAAAAGCTGGCTTAAAACTCAACATTCAAAAAATGAAGATCATGGCATCTGGTCCCATCACACTTCATGGCAAATAGATGGGGAAAAAGTGAAAGCAGTGACAGATTTTCTTTTCTTGGACTCCAAAATCACTACAGATGGTGACTGCAGCCATGAAATTAAAAGATGTTTCCTTGGAAGAAAAGCTATGGCAAACCTAGACAGCATACGAAAAAAGCAAAGACATCACTTTGCTGACAAAGGTCCATATAGTCAAAGCTATGGTTTTTCCAGTAGTCATGTACAGATATGAGAGTTGGACCATAAAGAAGGCAGAGCACCAAAGAACTGATGCTTTCAAACTGTGGTTCTGGAGAAGACTCTTGAAAGGCCCTTGGACAGCAAGGAGATCAAACCAGTTAATCCTAAACGATATATAACCCTGAGTACTCATTGGAAGGACTGATGCTAAAGCTGAAGGTCTAATACTTTGGCCACTTGATGCAAACAGCTGACTCACTGGATAAGATTCTGATGCTGGGAAAGATTGAAGGCAGGAGGCAAAGGAGATGGCAGAGTATGAGATGGTTGGATGGTATCATGGATTCAGTGGACATGAAACTGAGTAAACTCCGGGAAACAGTGAAGGACAGGGAGGCCTGGTGTGCTGCAGTCCATGGGGTCGCAACGATCGGACACAAGCTGGCGACTGAACATATACACACAGTACTGAGTTTGCAGTAGGTTAGAATAATGCCAGAAGTCTTTTCATTTCTTCAGTATTTTCTGTTTCACATACAGGTCTCAGAATTTGAGGATGCCCTATAATCCCCCTATATCTTATTAAACCCTTTCAAAAATATTTTTACCTGTGATCTTCTAGCCTGAACATGGAGAAGGCACTGGCGACCCACCCAGTACTCTTGCCTGGAAAATCCTGTGGATGGAGGAGCCTGGTGGGCTGCAGTCATGGGGTTACAAAGAGTCGGATACAACTGAGCAACTTCACTTTCACTTTTCACTTTTATGCATTGGAGAAGGAAATGGCAACCCACTCCAGTGTTCCTGCCTGGAGAATCCCAGGGACGGGCGAGCCTTGTAGATTGCGTTCTATGGGGTTGCACAGAGTTGGACACGACTGAAGCGACTTAGCAGCAGCAGCAGCAGCAGTAGCCTAAACAGTGCTTCTTGAGAGATGGGCAATCTCACCATCTGAGTGGTCTATTTATCTAAATGTAACTCTTTCAGCAAGTGTTCTTCCCTGTTCTAAGTTAAAACCTGCCTCCTTGAAACTATTTTTAGGTATGCTAAAGATAAAATATATTTTTTCTGATAATAACAGTCATTCACATTTCCTGTTAAAAGTTTAGAAAATGTAAAGAAAATTTTAAAACAGAAAATAAAAATTACCTATTATCTCAGCACTCCAGTATAACCACTCTGCTTTCCTGTATTTTACTCTTTCACACTCTCACTAAATGACATCATCTTATATATGCAACATTCAATCCTGCTTTTCAAAACATCTGACAAGGAATCTGAAGTAATTTCTTTGAAAATATGATTTTTTTCTAACATATTACTAGAAAAAAATGTCACTGGAAATTGAAAATTGAAAGAATTTTTTTGGTAGACAGCCATAAACCTACTACAAGGATTCTACCATTAACACTTCACTGGTTTTTTTTTTTTTAATTGTCACCCTGCTTATTATTTTTTAATACTTTATTCTATATTACAATACTGTATTTGTTTTGCCATACATTGACATGAATCAGCCACAGGTGTACACGATCTCCCAATGTGGAAGCCCCTCCCACCTCCCACCCCATATCATCTCCCTGGATCATCCGTGCACCAGCCCCAAGCATCCTGTATCCTGTATTGAACATAGACTGGCGCTTCGTTTCTTACATGATAGTATACATGTTTCAATGCCATTCTCCCCAAGTCATCCCACCCTCTCCCTCTCCCTCAGAGTCCAAAAGTCCATTCTATACCTCTGTGTCTCTTTTGTTGTCTAACATAGACGGTCATCATTACTATCTTTCTAAATTCCATATATATGTGTCAGTATACTGTATTGGTGTTTTTCTTTCTGGCTTACCTCACTCTGTATAATCAGCTCCAGTTTCATCCATCTCATTAGAACTGAGTCAAATTTATTCTTTTTAAGGGCTGAGTAATACTCCATTGTGTATATGTACCACAGCTTTCTTATCCATTCATCTGCTGATGGACATCTAGGTTGTTTCCATGTCCTGGCTATTATAAACAGTGCTGCAATGAACATTGGTGTACATGTGTCTCTTTCACTTCTGGTTTCCTCAGTGTGTATGCCCATCAGGGGGATTGCTGGGTCATAAGGCAGTTCTATTTGCAATTTTTTAAGGAATCTCCACACTGTTTTCCAAAGTGGCTGTACTAGTTTGCATTCCCACCAGCAGTGTAAGAGGGTTCCCTTTTCTCCACATCCTCTCCAGCATTTATTGCTTGTAGACTTTTGGATTGCAGCCATTCTGACTGGTGTGAAATGGTACCTCATTGTCGTCTTGATTTGCATTTCTCTGATAATGAGTGATGTTGAGCATCTTTTCATGTGTTTGTTAGCCATCCGTATGTCTTCTTTGGAGAAATGCCTATTTAGTTCTTTGGCCCATTTTTTGATTGGTTCATTTATTTTTCTGGAGTTGAGCTGCATAAGTTGCTTGTATATCTTTGAGATTAGTTGTTTGTCAGTTGTTTCATTTGCTATTGTTTTCTCCCATTCAGAAGGCTGTCTTTTCACCTTGCTTATAGTTTCCTTTGTTGTGCAGAAGCTTTTAATTTTAATTAGATCCCATTTGTTTATTTTTGCTTTTATTTCCATTATACTGGGAGGTGGATCATAGAGGATCCTGCTGTGATTTATGTTGGAGAGTGTTTTGCTTATGTTTTCCTCTAGGAGTTTTATAGTTTCTGGTCTTACATTTAGATCTTTAATCCATTTTGAGTTTATTTTTGTGTGTGGTGTTAGAAAGAGGTCTAGTTTCATTCGTTTACAAGTGGTTGACCAGTTTTCCCAGCACCACCTATTAAAGAGACTGTCTTTATTCCATTGTATATTCTTGCCTCCTTTGTCGAAGATAAGGTGTCCATAGGTGTGTGGATTTATCACTGTTTTTTTTAAATCACACGTTTAGTTGTCTACTTACCCCTCCAACCATCCGTTAATCCATTTTATCTTTTTGATGCATTTCAGACATTATAGGCATCACTATATTTTCTTCTGAAAAATACTTCAACATTCATATTTTCAACTAAAGTTTTGCACTAGTTAACACTTTTATTTCAAGGTAAAATTTAAATACAATGAAATACATAAAACTCAAGTGCACATGCATTGAGTTTTGACAAATGCAACACCTCTGTAACCCAAATCTTTATCAAGGTATTTTGATATTGTATTTTCTAAGTTTTTCATTTGTTAGTTTTACCAATTCCAAGATCATGGAAATATTCACTTACATCTTCTAGTTTTTTGCTTAAAAAATTTAACTCATCCAACCCACTTCATAAAATCTTCAAAAATTATTTTTGTCTTCTCCATTTCCACAGTCATAGATCATTTTTGATTTAATTGATTTTGATATTGATTGACTAGAACAGTCTCAATAACAGCATATTAGTCAAACATTTCTGTGTAACAAATTACCCCCAAACCTAGGAACTTAAAGCAACAAAAACCACAGTTTTTGAGGTCAGGAATCTGGGAGCAAATAGTTGGCTAATTGTGACCCAGGTATCTCAGAGCTTGCAGCTGAGATGTCTGCTGCGGCTGCAAGTCATCCTGAGGCTTGACTGGACTGGAGACTCTGCTTCTAAGACAAATCTCAAAGAATCTGTGGTCATATTTAAGATCATCAAAATTGGTGGACAGTGTTAATAGTAAGTATTCTGACACCTACTTTCATAAAAGTACTTCTAGAATTTTTGTCATGACCCTCAGTTTGACAGAGATGTTCTTTATCATATTAAATATAAAATCTTCTATTTCTAATAATTTACTTTTTGGATAGATGATTTTTATCAGTTTTTTTAAAAAATACAACCATGTTACTTTCTTCTTTAACCTGTGCATGTGACAAATAGCCCTGATCAATTTCCTAACGTTAGGCTAGTCATATATTCTTGAAATAAATAGTACAGTTCTTAAACTGCTGGATTTGATTTGCTGGTATTTTAGTCAGGATTTTTGTTTTGATATTTATATGTGCATCTATCCTCTTATAGAGGTTTACCGATCTTGTTTTACATACATGTCTTTTAAGCAGCATATAATTAGAATTTGATATTTGTTACCCTGGCAGCACAGTATATGCTTTAGCTGTTTGTATTTTCTGTGGCTTTAGACCCAGATGTTAAAAATTATTTTTTGAAGTATTTTTTCCAAAAATCTTCTATGTGTTTTAAGAATCATATTTTCATTAATCATTTAAACTTAGCTATTTAAATGGTTCAGATGTTTACCGTTAGTGCTTTCATGGTACAATTTCTATTTTTAAGCTATTGTTGAATCATATTTTCTTAGTTGTAGTCCATTTTCAAACAAAATTTTCCAAAATGATGGCTCAGCAGCATGGCAAGGAGTCTGTGTGTCAGAGAGCTTTGAAGGGCCATAGTAACTTGAGGTCTTACAACCACAAGGCTTTATCTTATCAACTGGTAACAACTGTCAAGTGAGGTTCTGCAGGGTATGTGAAGCAGGAAGGTTCTAAATGGTTTAAATTTTTGCTTGTTTTGGCTATTTTTTAAATAATTGAAGGGCATTATGCTAAATGAAACAAGTCAGACAGGGATAGACAAATACTTTATGATATCACTTACATGTGGAATCTAAAAATGCAAAAAAAAAAACCAACTAGAAATATAACAAAAAACAGATTCACAGATACAGAGAACAGACTAGTGGTTGTCAGTAGGGAGAGAGGAGGAGCAACATGGGGTAGGGAATTAAGAGGGGAAAATTATTAGGTATAAAATAAGCTACAAGGATATATTGTACAGCATGGGGGATATGGGCAATATTTTTGCAGTAAGTATAAACGGCATGTAACCTTTAAAAGTTGTGAATCACTATATTGTACACCTGTAGCATAGAATATTACCATACATCTACTATACTTCAATTTAAAAAATAGAAATAAAACAACTGAATGCATAAAAATCTGAGTTTGGTTCCCCAGGCTTTTGAGCTAACAGGTGAAAATTTTGAAATAAACAACCTAGAGGCCAATATACAGAGGTCATTTTTGGCTCATTTTAGTGATTTTCATGAACTAGCTTTATAAAGTCTGTATTTTTTGCCATGTGTGGTCAGTTGCTTAGTGGCCAAGCTCATAACTGGGTAGGGATTTCCTTAAGGGTCTGGAACAAACATACTCCAGCTTTTCCTTTATTCACCTTCTCTGAGTTTTGTCGTTGTTGTTATTTTTTCTACTTCACTGTCCACTCCTCTGCCCCTTTTGGTGATTATTTTTCATCTCTCCAGCCTCTAAATTCATAAGAGTAGAAGTGGTCAGTCCTTGAACTTCTCTATCCACATTCACTTTGTTAGTAGCAACCACTTTTATGGCTTCAAACACTACCTACACGCTGACAACTTCTCACCTTGCACCTTCAGCCTTGACTTCTCTCCATTCGATGCTTGTAAATCCAGCTGCTTGCTTGACACGTCCATCTGGGTAACTACTAATAATAAACAACTCAGGCTTCTCATTTTCAACTTTCTCTTTACTTCTGCAGGCCTCCCAGGTGGCACAGTGGTAAAGAATCTGACTGCCAATTCAGGAGACTTAAACACAGGTTCAATCCCTGGGTCAGGGAAGACCTCTTCGAGTAGGAAATGGCAACCCACTCCAGTAGTCTTGTATGGAAAATTTCATGGACAGATAAGCCTGGTGGCTATGGTCCATGAGGCTGCAAAGAGTCAGACATGACTGTGCGACTGAGCACACAAGCAACTCACATGTAACATATATTGGCCCTCACCCTCAACCAGCCTTCCATTTTTCAATGAATGTCAATGCTGTTCTTCCAGTTACTCAGACCAAAAATTTGACATCACCCTCTCTTCCTCTCATTTCATATTCAATCTGTTAATAATCAGTTGACTCTGATTTCCAGGATTTATTCAAAATCCTGTCGCTTTTTACTACCTCCATGCTACCTTTCTGGTCCAAGCCACCACTATCTTTTGTTTTGAGTATTTCAACAGCCTCCTACCTAACCTCCCTGCCTCTGCCCTTGCTTTCTCCCTCTCAAATCTATTCTCAATAAACATCCAGAGCAACCCTTTAAAATTCATATCAACTCACTCCTTTGTCCCCAACCTTTCAATGATTTTCCATCCTTCTCAGTAAAAGCCAAAACTCCTTGAATGGTCTGCAAGGTTTACTTGGCCCAGTACTCCATTACATTGCTAACTTCATTTCCCAAATCCCCCTTTCTCACACACTGCTCCAGTCACACCTGCCTCCTGGGTGACCCTGGGACACCCCATACAGACTTGAACTTGCTGTTTGCCCTCCCTGAAACTGTTTCCCCAGAAACCATCATGGCGACTTCAGGCCTTGGCTTAATATCACCTTATCAGAGTGAGACTTTCCCTGGCCATCTTTTGAGAAATTGACCTTTCTCTTCCCTTTTCAGGTGCTTTTTATCTCTCTTCTCATCTTTATTTTCCTTTGTTGTCCTTGTCACCATCTAAAATACTATAGATTTTTGTGCTGATTCTCAGACTCCCCAGTCTAAAATGTAAGCCCCAAGAGAGCAAGGATCTCTAGTCTGTTACTGCTTTACCATCTAAAACAGATCTGTGTAAATATCATAGGTACTCAGTACATATCTGTTTTAAAGCTGAGTTTAAAAACATGTTTGCTAGAAATGTGGATTTTAAGGAAATAACCCTCCCCCCACCCTAATCCACATCAGTCAGACCTCTTTCTTTTCAGCTTGCCAGGCAATATAACTTATTTAATATGTGCAGGTTAGTCCATAATTTTAGCGAAAAGCAGATGCCAGCCTCTGTACTGCCTGGGCTCTGTTACAAGGATGTATTTAGATAGTTTTAAGATAGTATTCTTTATACACATAATCATTCTTTTAAGTTCACTGTCACTCATTTCCTACTTTTTGAATAACACTGTTATATTTTTAGAAGGCAAACCAATAAATATTTATTTTAGAAAATTTTGACAATCAAAAAATATAAGAAAAAAATCACTCAATCTCACTATGCAAGGGCAACCATGGTTAGTGTTTTATATTCTTTTATAGTCTTTTGTCTACTCAAAGGATTTCTTTTTCAAGTAATCATATCTATACTAATTCCTACATTTTTCACTTGAATATATCACAGGTGAAGGTTACATTTTCTAAGTATTGCAAAGTAACTACAAAGATTTTGAGGGACTTAACCACTAGATTGGCAAACACTCAGCTAACCATTCTTTTGGAGGAAATCTTAATCGAACAAAGTGTTTTCCCAGAGGCTATCTTTCTAGGATATCTGCTTAAGTCAAAGATGCCAATGATTACATTTAAATCCATACTAGATGGTCTTGTAAAAGAGTGTCTGGTTTGTCACTAAATATTATAATTGCATTAACTTTACACTTTCAGGAGCTAGAGCACTAAGGCTGACAGGTTCCCATTCCTTAGCCATACCTGCCTCTAGCTGTGACTTTGCAAGGAGCTTGAGTCAAGAGGGGACTCTCTAGTGGAATTACAGGCTGTCTTCAATGGGCCGGATGTTGTTCAAGTGATTTTTTTCTAATGTTTCTTCCAAAAGTTTGTGATCAGTTTAGTTAGTTCTTAGAATACTAATAGTCTTTTTCTTGATTCTAATTAAGTGACTAGTACCTAAGCAAAATAGCCATTAAGAGCTATAGAAATGTAATTGCTCCACCAACTGGTCAGCTATAATATTTTATTATAGCAATAGAAACTAAAATAATACTGTTTACCTAGGAGAGAATGCGTTAAAAGTTACATGTAAAAATAGGAGCAAGTTTTAAAAAATAAGTTGTTCTTTGAAACCTGTAATTGTGAAATTGTTTTTCTTCATGCTGATGAACCTATTTTTTAAAACTTATTTTCCTTTGCAACTTATATTCCGAATTCCAACATTTATTAAGTCCATGTTCTTGTCCATGTTCTTATTCCTTGTGTGAGCTAATGACTGAAGGACATTTCCCAAGAATGTTTACTATAAAAGGGAACCCTTAATTAACCCCAAGCTATACCTAATTAATCTAAAATGCAAAGCAAAACCCACCTGTTTAGATATGTGCAGTCTTTACAGACATTGCTTATGCCAGATGTTCTGCATTTATAATTTAAAAGAAAGTCTATCTTTATTTTTCTCTCACCCTTTTAAGTCACTAAGCCTCTCGTGTGGAAAGGAAATAGTCTATTAGGTATTTTGTTTCTTGCAGCTCATCCCAAGACAGCTCGCTCTCAGCACGGTGACCGTCCCCCATAAGGGAGGAGCTGTTCAGTGATGGCTGAACTGGGAGGCAGGAACCAGGGAGACTGTTCTCTCCTTTGCCATCAGTTTCCTGTGTGAAGCCTATGGGACTTTTCCAGGCATGAGTTTCCTTATCCCTAAATTAAGGCCCCACTACAGATCACCCTACTTCCTATACAAAATAATCCATGACTTCATCTTGTCCATGAGTTGCAATTACACTTATAAACAAAAAAACATTCAACTCACCATGAAATGTGGATGCTTTAGAACTATGGCATGTCTATTGGTTACTGAAGAATTTACGTCAAGTAACATAGTAATGTGAGGAATGGTTAGACTTATGTGTGTGTAAAGCTCAACATTCAGAAAACTAAGATCATGGCATCTGGTCCCATCACATCACTGGAAATAGATGAGGAAACAGTGTCAGACTTTATTATTTGGGGCTCCAAAATAACTGCAGATGGTGACTGCAGCCATGAAATTAAAAGACATTTACTCCTTGGAAGGAAAGTTATGACCAACCTAGACAGCATATTGAAAAGCAGAGACATTACTTTGCCAACAAAGGTCTGTCTAGTCAAGGCTATGGTTTTTCCAGTGGTCATGTATGGATGTGAGAGTTGGACTGTGAAGAAGGCTGAGCGCTGAAGAATTGATGCTTTTGAACTGTGATGTTGGAGAAGACTCTTGAGAGTCCCCTGGAATGCAAGGGAGATCCAACCAGTCCATTCTAAAGGAGATCAGTCCTGGGTGTTCATTGGAAGGAATGATGCTGAAGCTGAAACTCCAGTAGTTTTTAGCCACCTCATGTGAAGAGTTGGCTCACTGGAAAAGACCCTGATGCTGGGGGGGATTGGAGGCAGGAGGAGAAGGGGACAACAGAGAATGAGATGGCTGGATGGCATTACCCACTCGATGGATGTGAGTTTGAGTGAACTCTGGGAGCTGGTGATGGACAGGGAGGCCTGGCCTGCTGCAGTTTATGGGGTTGCAAAGAGTCAGACATGACTGAGTGACTGAACTGAACTGAATAGTAGATTGCACAACACACACATGCGAACACACACACACATACACTTACACAGACCATCCTTCTTCCTCCAAATCACTTCTGACGATGCTGCCAGTGAATTATAATATCACTTTTTTCAAAGTTCTCTGAATGCATGTCTTTAAATGTTCAAGGCCTAGCCACCAAAGGGACTTTAGAAAGTCATCCATCATCTGCTAAAAAGCATGATGGTTGAACCACTTGGAAAGATTTGTGCTATCAAGTGACCATTCATTTGTTCATTCAGGACAAACTTATCTCGTACGTACTGTCTGATCGCTTCCATGCAAGGAATAATACCCTTAAACAAAGAGGGAAAGAGTGAGCAAGAGGAAAATTCTCTAAGGAAATGTGATAAAAATAGGGCAAATTATTCTGGAGTTCATCCACTGAACTCTGCTGCTTTAAATACAATGATGTTAAATGCTGACCTTGCAATGAAAAAAAAAATGAGTATGAGAATACTTTTGTGTGTGTGTGCGTGCGCACAAATTTTTGGTTATAAGAGGGTGTGGTGGTAAAGAGGAGGTGGTGGTGGTCTTTCAAGGTATCTAGGGTGCCGTGATAGTTGTTTGGAAAATAGAAGGTGATAAAATGTCTCTTCAGCATGAGTCACTGAGTAAATTGCTATGTCTAGGAGTCAGATAGGAACCAGTCACTAAAAAGAAGAAGCTTGGATAAACCAAAAGTCAGAATAAATATAAGTGCCCAAACACAAGGCAATTAGACCCTGAAAAATGTTATTCTGTAAGAGTGGAGTGTCTTAGATAGCAAGGGAGAATTCACGAAAGCTCAAGGCCCCGATTTCCTCCTATTCTTTTGTTGCCTATCTTGTTACCTACAGAACATGCGTTTTGAGCCTCCCCACCCACAGTCTCTCTCACCCCCTCTTGCATTTTCAATGTATTGGCCGTGACTCATCCTACGCCTCCTTTTGCTCTCAAGCCTTCCCGCACAATACACTCTTGCCACTACTTCAGACTTCAGTTTAGCACACATGAATCAGGCTGCTTCCATTTTCCACGTTTATCCTTTGCCACCTGAGGACTCTTGCCTGCCTGCTCCTCTGCAGCTGCTGGCTCAGGGTGGAGACCCGGGCCATGGGGTGCGTGACTGCTTTCTCTTTCTTGCTCAGTTCTGGGGCATTTCTAACATTCCCACTGGGCTCAGCTTGCCTCCTTTCAGAGCTTTACCACAAAATAAAATGTTAAGCAGACACACTTTAGGAATTGCTTTTTTTTAGAAACCAGCATTGAAGAATCCATGGAAAACCCACCACGAACTGCCTCAGAAGCTCGCTTCTCAGGGGCCAGTGGGGTCGTAGGTATAGTTACCCTGCTCCTCTCTGAGCCCATGCTGGCCAGTGGGAAGGTAGTTCTTGCTTTTTATGCTTCCAGGTGTGTCTGTCTATTCTTATCTAAGCTTCGCCCTTAAGGAGTCACTGCAGAAGTTTATACATGTATTTTCATGATGCCAAGCACATTTTTGAAATTATTCCTTGGTAATTTGGAGAACAAATTTATGTCAAGAAAATCATGATTGGTTTACAGCTGTATGGCTTTGCAAAGCTAGCTTACTCAACTGAGCCGGCTGCTGCATGAATTTCTCATTTCATAAATAAAATCTAATTTCTCTGAAGATACTCAAAAGAAAGCGCTATAAGCTTTAGATCTGATTTCAAGAAGGGAATTCCAAAAGTTTGCTGCAATTTACAGCAACTAGGTCTCCAGGAATATTGCTTTAATTTATTTGGCTGGATTAAGACTGGAATATTTATTTTAGAAAAATCAAGCAAACCACATTGATTTCTTGACAGAGTGTTTCTTTTCTCCCAGGAGGGTCACACATCTTGGAAAAACCTCCAAAGTTTTTCATCATCTCTGAATTCCTTACACTGAAATTTAATAACCAAGCAAAATGGCAGTTTATTTCTAATCAGGTGGGCTCACTTTTAATTTGTTTAGGAACTTGACCTTTCAACTTTTGCAACTTGAACTAAACATGCATCTAGCATTTATTCTGCCAGGTATTATGAGACACAGAAATGAAACAAATCATTCTCCTTCCCTCTTTCGATGCTGGGTGAACTCCTATTCATTCTTTGGGACTCGGTTCAAATGTTATCTCCTTTGAATTTTTTCATATTATACAGGAGAAAATTATAGAAGTACCTTACATAGAAAAAATAATATATGATTAATGCAGCAGTGATTAGAGGAAATAATACTGTGCATGATTAAATGTGGCTTCCCCCTCTCCTCATAGTGTTCTCTATCCCCTGGGAAAGATTGAGGGCAGGAGAAGAAGGGAGCGACAGAGGGTGAGATGGTCGGCTGGCTTCACCAACTCAATGGACATGAGTCTGAGCAAACTCCAGGACATCACGAAGGATAGGGAAGCCTGTGTGCTGCCATCCATCCATAAAGAGTCAGACACGACTGAGCAACTGAACAACAACAACAGCAGGTATACAATGGAAGAAAAGGCATTTATTCCATAAACAATTATTTTATCCAGGGCCAGATCATATTTCTCAAATAAAACATTAGTGATCTGTGTAATAATGCTGGTTTTGTTCATCAGTCGGAACAAGTGGGATATTCTAAAATGACAACAATTAGCTGATAGATGATATCAATTTATCTTAACAATAATTTTTCCAACATTCTGTTACTAAAATTTTCAAACATAAAGCAAAGCTTTAAAATGTTTATAATGAACACCCACCTACCCACATCTGGATTTTGCCATTAATATATTTCTACACATTCTTTATCACATATCAATTTATTACCCATTCCTCAATCATTTTACCTTTCTGAAGCATTTCAAAGTAAATTGCAGACATTAGTACACTTGCCTCTAAATACTTCAGCATGCATATCATTAACTGAAGTTCAATACTTATGTTTTTCTTTTGAATTAAATTTATACATGGCCAAATGCCCAAATCTTAAATGTACATTCACTGAATTTTGACAAATGTAGACACATGTGTAAACCAAAGCCCTACCAAGGTCTAAGAAACTGACCCTTGCTGCAGAAAGTTCTTTCATGTTCCTTCCTAGTTAACCTCTGCCCCAATCCCCAAAGATTAGTTTTCAACATCAAAGTTTTAAAATTCAATGTAATTTTAATAGCAATATATTCTTCACCTCTTAATAATTAATTACCTAAAATATTTACAACAAATATGAGGAGGCATGCTTGGAATTTATTAAAGTAAGAGAATTTCAAGCTTTACTTGGTATTTTTGGTTGTGTTTGTCAAGGAGGTACAAGGCTGGCTTAGTGGCTAATGTCATTTTCTTCGCAAGATTATCTACCAAGTAAAATATATTGTCCCCACACTGCACCATGTCAACTGACTTTATGTGTAAAATGACTGACCCTGGGTCTTCGTGGTGTAGGTTGTCTGAGAACCTTCCAGAGTTATGTCCCTGTTGCTTGGTAGCCATGAGGGGAAAGTGAAGCTGTTGTATCCCTTAGCCCATTCCTCTCTGGGATTGGCCATGATGTCTCTGCGAGCACCAGGATTTTTATCTTCTTCCCTCATTCTTGGAAGAGAAGGAGAAGACAACTCAAGGAGAACTGCCGCTTGGTGGGTTTAAATGAAGGGTTCTAGGAAAGGAAAGAGTTAACACTGAGAAAGCTCCTCTAGGGGAAATGGAATGAGGGAAGGAGAGGTGAGTGTGTGCTTTGGCAAGGTTTCAGGCAAGTGAAACCAAGGTGAGGAAGGTGAAGTTGGCAACAGCATAGGAGCAGAAAAGACAAGGGAAAGAAAAAAAGAAGGCTGAGAAAACACTGGGGGAGACTTCCTAGTTCTCTCTTTATCAAGTTAATCTTTCAGTAGCTGATGTTCAGCCTTCAGTTGAACATCAGCCCTCAGTTTAGCCCTCAGGGATAAAACTGCCTGGCTCCAACTCCCAAGATGCCACCCAGGGATCTCTGTGTTATTCCTTTTGTGCATAACAAATCCAGAGAAGCCTAACTCTGGCTTCTCCAGCTACTCTCAGGGAGATAGGGTGACCTGACTGAGATACACAGCGGGACAGGTAAACAAAGAAGCCGAAATTGTCTGGCAGTGCTTGGTACTCTAATACTGGAATGGTTTGCCTTAAGCTTGCAGAAAATATTGCTTAGAATGTGCAAAAATGTAGAATTATACCTCTATTTTCTATATATTAGCCTTAACACATATACCAGTTCTCATGTCGATTTCTAACTGATTCTAACTAATTTCTAACTGAGATTTTAATTTTTTTGCCTTTGTAACTATTTTTTTACAGACAACGCCAAGTTTACAGATATGCATAGAAAATGTCAGTGTCTAAGAGTAAGGAACTTGCTCTTAATTTATGAATTGCTTAGGCTCATTTGTGTGCCAATTCTAATTTCTACTTTTTAAAAGATGAGAGTAACTCAGGAACTGAGATGCTACTCAGAGTCATCAAACTCCCAAGTTGGCTAAATTCAGAAACCCACTCTTTGATTTCCATTACCTACTTAGCCTTTGCCTACTGAAAACACAACGAAACTGTCCCTGCCTTAGGCAGAACTAATGAAAACGAACCCTCTCCTTTGATATTTGTCAAAAGGATTCCTGGGAGGAACATTATTCAGAGTCGCCCATCTCCAACTGAGCCCCCACTGCAAGAATACTTTGCCTTCCCAGCAAGCCTCCTCCTATTTCCCTTCCTGCCCTCTGTTTCAGACTTCCTGACAAATCATTGGCAGGAATTCCCACCTACCCACTCCAAATCCAAAGATAGAAGACTCCTGGGCAGTACAGGGCTTATGAAAGCAATCCAGCTTCCACTGAAAACAACAGCGTGGACTCAGTGCCTGGAATGGATGAGGAACTTGATGAAAATATATGGAATGAAGGAATGAATAAATGAGATCGAACCAGCACTTAAAAAAGAAATACAGAATACCTCTGCTCTCAAAGGGCTGTGGTCTGTTTGAGGAGATAGAAAACACTAACTGAGTAACTGAAAAATACTTTCAGAACAATTTTCTTTCCAACACATATGAACTGAGTACTGACTTGGCCCAGTAAGGCCGCTAAGCAAAAGCAGAGTTAGACAAAGTCAATCATGAAAGATGAGCTAGGGGAAGGGAATTTTGAGTTGGGTTTGAAGGTGGAGAATTATAGTAACTGATGAAAAGAAAAGAGGGAAAAAAAGAAATCAGGAGGAAAATGTTTGAAGGCTGATGAATAACAAATCTGCTTACGGGAGCAAAAATTTCATTAAGGATTAATGGAAAGTAAGGTTGGCAAGATGAGAGAAAGAAAAAGGAATATATCTTGAAAAATCTTGAATATGCCTCTGACAGCTCATAAGTTGGGGAGAATCGTGTGAAAACATTGTTTGAAGAAAGAGGAAGTTGCTATTCTATTGGTTGTCATTAGGGAGGCAAGCCTAGGGTTGGAAACCAGCTGGCAGCCTCTGGGATAATGTGAGAAGCAAGAAAGAAATGGAAATGTGAACAAAAAGGAGACTCCACTTCCTGTCATTGAATACAAACATTTTCATGCCAGGGCTTATTCAAGCCAGACTTGAAAGTTACCTCTGATCTCCAGTGTCCATCACTTCAAAACTGGTAGCTTCCAGAAGACTGGACACAGTGATACGGAGTTTTTCTGTCTGCTTACCACCTTTCTTAAACCATCAAAAAGGGCTTGTTTAGACCTGTGTCTTGTTTTAACCAATGCACTTTTATCTCCCATGAGAAGTGAACGAGAGGTTTCCTTTTGGAGTCAACTTGTACAAATTCTTTTTAGATTCTGTTTCCCTCTTTTTTTTTTTTTCCTTCCTGTCTCTTGGTCAAGATTTGCAAACTGTCTTTTTAATGAACTCAAATAATTTTAGATTTTAACATTCTGAAAATTAATGAAATAAACATTGAGAACATGATGATATAAGCAGTTACTTAAACCAAACCAATGTGATCAAGAATGTTTGAAATTATCTTTGAGTATGGGCTTAAAAGAATGTTTGATTCCGGCAGTGTTACCTAGTGGTTTGGAGCCAACAAACTTGAACTTGAATTCTGGCTACACGCCCTCACTCACCTCTCAAAGCCTCCTTTTCTTTATCAGTAAAATGGAGAAGGTTAATACTTGTCTCATGGGTTGTAGTTCTTCAGCCGTGGTCGCCAGGCCAGCAGCAGCATATCCACAGCGGGGAACTTGTTAAAAATGTAAATTCTCAGGCCCCCACACCAAATTTACTACATTAGAACCTCTGCTGGCAAGGTGGAAAAATCTCTTTTAACAGACTTCCAGGTGATTTCTGCTGCTAGTGAGAATTTAAGGACCACTGTTACAGGGTAGATGTTACATACTTGGAAGACTGTAATAAAAAAACACAATAACACACCTAAAGTGTTTGGTGCCGGCTTGGCATAGATTAAGAGCTGGTACAGATTGAAGGCAGGAGGAGAAGGGAATGACAGAGGATGAGATGGCTGGATGGCATCACCGACTCGATGGACATGAGTCTGAGTGAACTCCAGGAGTTGGTGATGGACAGGCAGGCCTGGCGTGCTGTGATTCATGGGGTCGCAAAGAGTCGGACACGACTGAGCGACTGAACTGAACTGAACTGATGATACCAGGCCTGGAGAAGGGCATGACAACCCTCTCCAGTATTCTAGCCTGAAGAATCCCGTGGACAGAGGAGCATGGTGGGCTACAGTCCATGGGGTCGCAGAGAGTCTGACATGACAGAGCGACTAAGACACACACGTGATACTAGGCCACCAGAGAGAACACTGTTCTTATCCAGGCACCTCACAAGGTAACCAAGCAAATGCTTGTTTGCTTTCTAAAATTACTCCTCAAACATGAATCTGTATGGAACACAGTCATATCAGCTTATGTCTGTCAATAGTTTAGCATGGATCCTCTGAACACAAGTTAATCAGAAATTCCAAGAAACAAAATAAAAATATATCTATAACACTGACTTGTATTGGTCATTCCAGCTCATCGCTCTGTCCTTGAAATTCTCTAACATTTATTGTCATTTTGGGATGTTTATCATAGTTAGGACTTTGAGAAACCATGATTTGCTGTTTCCATGATGGTGGATAAAAACTTAGCATGTCTCTATCTGTCTCTCTTTTCAGTAAAACTTCCATTAGACAGCATTCCTGCAGGAGGGTAGAAGGCAACTCATTGATTATGAAATCCAGAAGCAAGATTTTCTCTGATTTCTGCAAGAGGGATCAAGGCAACAATGTACAGGGAACTTCCAAGGTTTTTCCTGTCCATTTATTCAATAAATAGTTTTGAGTTTCCACAATTTTCCAGGCCTGGTGTTCTAGCGAACAATACATCCTCTCATGAGACTGACAAGTGGGGGAGAGGTAGTAATCAAATAGTCATATAAGTAGGTTAAAATTAGAACTATGATAAATTCTGTGAAGAAGAAATGTACAGAGTTATGAGAACCTGTAAGAATGGGATTAGACCCAGTTCCTGGGTTGGAGAAGGTTTTCCTGAGGAAGTGAGGTAGAGTTGAGATCTTAATGATAGTCAGGATTCAAAGATGGCCTTCTTGTTCCTATTGTTGTGTCTTTATAAACTCTTCCCTTTCAGTGTGGGCAGAACCTGTGATTCACTCATAACCAATAGATTGCAGCAAAGGTGATGGGAAGGAAGTCCTATGGTTAAGTTGTAACACATATTAGAGCAGTGAAAATAAAGAAAACCAGATGAGTTTGAGAAAATTCCGAAGGTAAAATGTATGGGTCTCTGTGATGGTTTAGAGACAAGGGTATGAATGTGGGAAGTACCAAAAACAGCTCTTTGGGTTCTATCTTGGTCATTCTTGGGCATGAGTAACATTGAAAGACAGATCTGAGATATGGGGTCAAAGATCATGACTTTTGTTTGAACACAGCTTTCCCAGGTGGCTCAGTAGTGAGAAATCTGCCTGCCAACACAGGAGACACAGGAGGTTCAGGTTCAATCCCTGGGTTGAAAGATCCCCTGGAGGAGGAAATGGCAACCCACTCCAGCATTCTTGCCTGGAAAGTTCCAGGGACAGAGAAGCCTGGCCAGCTATAGTCCATGGGGTCTCAAAGGGTTGGACACAACTGAGCGCCACTATGTTGAATCTGAGATATACAAAAGATATCAAGTGGTTGGGCATAGGAGTCCAGAGCTCAGAAAAAATATCTGGGCAGAAGAAATATTTTGGGGGAATCTCATTAGTAACTGAAGACTTGGTGTGTATGGACTTTCCTATTCAGGGAGAAATATAAAAGGGGAAGATAAATAAATATAATAGGGGAAGATAGGAAGATATAAACAAATAAATATAAAAGGGGCCTCTGTTTGAACCTGGAGAGGCTCCTTTAGTTAATAAACTAGTGGAGAAAGTAGAGACCTGGTAAATAAACAAAGAAGGGGCTGCCAGAGAAAAAGCAGAAGTCAGCAGTGCACAGTGACACCTGCTTGGGTGTCTTTCCATGTGTCTCTCAGTTACTGCAGGTATCTCTGACCCAAGGACTACTTATTCATTCTCTCTTCTTGATTAACAAGGAGGCAGCCTTTGCCTATTACTTCTGTTGTAATCCACCCAGTTTTAAAAGTGTCCAGGGCATATAGGAGTCACTGGACAAACAGTTTTTGAATTGAATCACTACCTTCTTGTTCACTAAAGGGTGGCATGAACAGACGAAACCCTGTTCCTTCAAACACATAAACAAATGAGCAGAGTGTAAGATACTGTTTCATTGCTTAGAAGGTAAACACACAGCTACATGACTAAAATAGTTCAAAAGCCATTTCAGTAGTTTCTGTTGCTGAAATATGTTTAATCAAATGTTTGATCTCCTAGAGATTTAAGAACCGATAACAAAACAGGACTTTTTGGCAGTACACTGCAATCAGGAGTTAATTATTGTCCATGCCTTTGGTATTTCTAAACCTCAGGTTGTTCAAGAAGGTGAACTCCCTGTGGAAAAGGTGTCAGAGACTACTTGTTTAATTACTCAAAAAATGCATAAAGAACATATTGCATTCCTAATCAGTTCTTTACCAAAACTACCAACTGTGTATTGGATTTTGTGTTAAAACAGACTAATGCCTCATCAGATGCCAACAGATTGTAACAAACCAACTAAATCCAGACCCTTCAGAAATCAACCCTAGGTAACACCCACTCCCAAATCCTTCTGCCACCCTTTAGAGTACTTGTGGTCATGAACCTCAAAGAATGTGCTTACATCCATTTCCCTAGGGCTGCTGTAACCAATTACCGCAAACTGTGTGGCTTGAAACACAGAAATTTATTTATCCAATGATCACAGAGGCCAGAAGTCTGAAATCAAGGACTGAACTTGATAAGTATGAGTAGAAGGAGCTTCCTCTGAAGGAATTAGGGGATAATCTTTCCCTGCCTCTTTCAGATTGTAATGGGATCCTTGGCTCATGGTAGCAAAATTCTGATCTTTGTCTCTGTCAACACATGGCATTCTCCTGTGTTTCTGCTTCTTCTCTCTTTTGGTCTCACTGGGTTCAGAGCCTGCCTGGATGATCCAGGATGATCTTATCTTGAGATCTTGTCTGCAAAGACCTTCATCCCAAGTAAGGTCACTTTCTGAGGTTCTGGGGGAGGGTTTACCATTCAACTCACTTTACCACTAAAACTTCCTGAAACCCCATGCAATAAGCAGGCTCAGTTATGCCCATACTGAAGGCAGGGGGTGGGGGGGAACCAGACTTTCCAGAATCCATTTTAAAATTATCTAAAGTAATGATCCAGAACTCACAATCCTGGGCATATACACAGACAAAACTACAATTTTAAAAGATACATGCACCCCTGTGTTCATAACAGCATTATTCATAATAGACAAGACATGGAAACAACCTAAATGTCCAACAGATGAACGGATAAAGAAGATACTGTACATATGTACAACTAAATATGCTCAGCCATAAAAAGAATGAAATAATGCCATTTGGAGCAACATGGATGGAACTAGAAATTATCATACTAAGTAAGTCAGAAAGAGAAAGACAAATACTGGATGATATCACTTATACGTGGAATCTAAAATATGATACCAACAAACTTATCTATGAAACAAAAACAGACTCACAGAGAACAAGTGCATGGTTGCCAAGGGTAAAGGGCTGGGGGAGGGATGAAGTGGGATTTTGGGATTAGTGGATGCAATTACATATAGAATAGATAAACAAAAAGGTCCTACTGTATAGTAGAGGGAACTATAGTCAATATCCTATAATAAACCATAATGGAAAAGAAAAAATTATCTAAAGTAATAGGGAGCTTGACTCTGGACTTTCTCAAAGATCTGCCAGAAAAGATAATTTTCTGAGTCAGGTAAGGAGCTTTTGTAGGGAGTTCCTTGTAGGGTGGGATTTGGTGCCTCCCAAAGTGCTTTCTGATTATAGATCAGGGACTTGAAAGTCTACCATTATGATCACTCTTTGAGGGTCTCCTTAGGTACAGGCACAAACTAAATAAGCAAAAAATATATGACTGAGAAAACAGTGGAGATTAATTTAATTGATTTATTTATCTCCCCAAATTGCCTAACTTATTACCAAATAATAAACTATACATTGGGGACAATCCAGTTCTTGTTGTCACTAATAATTTCTTGCTGCTGCTGCTGCTGCTAAGTCGCTTCAGTTGTGTCTGACTCTGTGTGACTCCATAGACAACAGCCTACCAGGCTCTCCTGTCCCTGGGATTCTCCAGGCAAGAACACTGGAGTAGGTTGTCATTTCCTCCTCCAATGCATGAAAGTGAAAAGTGAAAGTGAAGTCGCTCAGTTGTGTCTGACTTTGTGACCCCATGGACTGCAGCCTACCAGGCTCCTCTGTCCATGGGATTTTCCAGGCAAGAGTACTGGAGTGGGGTGCCATTGCCTCCTCCAATAATTTCTTAATGAGATGTAAAATCCGTGGTGCTGGAGCGACTGAGGAGATACCCCATGTCCAACGACAAAAGAGAAGCCCCAGAAAGGCAGTAGAAGAGGTGAAATTACATTTAGAATCAAACTATATCTGCCAGAGATGCTCAGAGGACTCAGACACACCTTGTGTGCATCAGGACCCAGAGACCCCACAGAGACTGAGACAAAACTGTGTTTGAGTATCTCCTGAGGAGGTATGGGTCAGTAGTGGATTGCTGCAGGAGCTCTGGGTGCAGCAGACTTGGATAAGGCATAAGTCCTCTTGGAGGAGGTCGCCATTAACCCCACCACTGGGCCACCAGAACTTACACAGGACTGGGGAAACAGACTCTTGGAGGGCACAAACAAAATCTTGTGGGCCCGAGGACCCAGGGGAAAGGAGCAATGACTCTACAAGAGACTGATCTAGACTTGCTTGTGAGTGTCCAGGAGTCTGCGGGAGGCGTGGGTTGGTGGTGACCTGCTGCAGGGTTGGGGGCACTGAGTGTAGCAGTGCCTGCAAGGGCCCTTTCAAAAGTGTTATGTATCTTCACTCAGTTCAGTTCACTTGAGTCACTCAGATAATTATCTTAGACCTACAAGAACTTTTAGAACTAATACCCAAAAAAGATGTCCTTTTCATTATGGGGGACTGGAATGCAAAAGTAGGGAAGTCAAGAAACACCTGGAGTAACAGGCAAATTTGGCCTTGGAATGCGGAATGAAACAGGGCAAAGACTAATAGAGTTTTGCCAAGAAAATGCACTGGTCATAGCAAACATCCTCTTCCAACAACACAAGTGAAAACTCTACACATGGACATCACCAGATGGTCAACACCAAAATCAGATTGATAAATTATATTCTTTGCAGCCAAAGATGGAGAAGCTCTATACAGTCAGCAAAAACAAGACCAGGAGCTGACTGTGGCTCAGATCATGAACTCCTTATTACTAAATTCAGACTCAAATTGAACAAAGTAGGGAAAACTGCTAGACCACTCAGGTATGACCTAAATCAAATCCCTTATGATTATACAGTGGAAGTGAGAAATAGATTTAAGGGCCTAGATCTGATAGATAGAGTGCCTGATGAACTATGGACGGAGGTTTGTGACATTGTACAGGAGACAGGGATCAAGACCATCCCCATGGGAAAGAAATGGAAAAAAGCAAAATGGCTGTCTGGTGAAGCCTTACAAATAGCTGTGAAAAGAAGAGAGGTGAAAAGGAGAAAAGGAAAGGTATAAGCATCTGAATGTGGAGTTCCAGAGAATAGCAAGAAGAGATAAGAAAGCCTTCCTCAGCGATCAATGCAAAGAAATAAAGGAAAAGAACAGAATGGGAAAGACTAGAGATCTCTTCAAGAAAATGAGAGATATAAAGGGAACATTTCATGCAAAGATGGGCTCGATAAAGGACAGAAATGGTATGGACCTAACAGAAGCAGAAAATACTAAGAAGAGGTGGCAAGAATACACAGAAGAACTGTACAAAAAGATCTTCATGACCCAGATAATCATGATGGTGTGATCACTCACCTAGAGCCAGACATCCTGGAATGGATGTCTTGATCCTAAGTCAAGTGGACCTTAGGAAGCATCACTACAAACAAAGCTAGTGGAGGTGATGGAATTCCAGTTGAGCAATTTCAAATCCTGAAAGGTGATGCTGTGAAAGTGCTGCACTCAAATGCCAGCAAACTTAGAAAACTCAGCAGTGGCCACAGGACTGGAAAAGGTCAGTTTTCATTCCAATCCCAAAGAAAGGCAATGCCAAAGAATGCTCAGATTACCACACAATTGCATTCATCTCACATGCTAGTAAAGTAATGCTCAAACTTCTCCAAGCCAGGCTTCAGCAATACCTGAACCATGAACTTCCTGATGTTCAAGCTGGTTTTAGAAAAGGCAGAGGAACCAGAGATCAAATTGCAAGCATCCGCTGGATCATGGAAAAAGCAAGAGAGTTCCAGAAAAGCATCTATTTCTGCTTTATTGACTATGCCAAAGCCTTTGACTGTGTGGATCACAATCAACTGTGGAAAATTCTGAAAGAGATGGGAATACCAGACCACCTAACCTGCCTCTTGAGAAACCCGTGTGCAGGACAGGAAGCAGCAGTTAGAACTGGACATGGAACAACAGACTGGAAAAGGAGTACGTCAAGGCTGTATATTGTCACCCTGCTTATTTAACTTCTATGCAGAGTACATCATGAGAAACGCTGGGCTGGAAGAAGCACAAGCTGGAATCAAGATTGCCGGGAGAAATATCAATAACCTCAGATATGCAGATGACACCACCCTTATGGCAGAAAGTGAAGAGGAATTAAAAAGCCTCTTGATGAAAGTGAAAGAGGAGAGTGAAAAAGTTGGTTTCAAGCTCAACATTCAGAAAACGAAGATCATGGAATCTGGTCCCATCACTTCATGGGAAATAGATGGGGAAACAGTGTCAGACTTTACTTTGGGGGGCTCCAAAATCACTGCAGATGTTGATTGCACCCATGAAATTAAAAGGCGCTTACTCCTTGGAAGAAAAGTTATGACCAACCTAGATAGTATATTCAAAAGCAGAGACATTACTTTGCTGACTAAGGGCCATCTAGTCAAGGCTATGGTTTTTCCTGTGGTCATGTATGGATGTGAGAGTTGGACTGTGAAGAAGGCTGAGCACTGAAGAATTGACGCTTTTGAACTGTGGTGTTGGAGAAGACTCTTAAGAGTCCCTTGGACTGCAAGGAGATCCAACCAGTCCATCCTGAAGGAGATCAGCCCTGGGATTTCTTTGGAAGGAATGATGCTAAATCTGAAACTCCATCTGATGCTGGGAGGGATTGGGGGCGGGAGGAGAAGGGGACGACAAAGCATGAGATGGCTGGATGGCATCACTGACTCAATGGATGTGAATCTGAGTGAACTCCTGGTGTTGGCAATGGATAGGGAGGCCTGGCGTGCTGCGATTCATAGGGTCGCAAAGAGTGGGATAGGACTGTACTGAACTGAACTGAACCTCCACCATAGTTTGGCCTCAGGTCAAATAACAGGGAGGGAACACAGCCCCACCCTTGAACAGAAAATTGGATTAAAGATTTACTGAGTATGGCCCTGCCCATCAGAACAAGACCCAGTTTCCCCCTCAGTCAGTCTCTCCCATCAGGAAGCTTCCATAAGCCTCTTATCCTTTTCCATCAGAGGGCAGAGAAACAGAAAACCACAATCTATTTCTGGTTATAAAACTAACCAGCCTGATCACATGGAGCACAGTCTTGTCTAACTCAATGAAACTATGAGCCGTGTCATGTAGGGCCACCCAAGATGGACAGGTCATGGTGGAGAGTTCTGATACAATGTAGTCCACTGGAGAAGGGAAAGGCAAACCATTTCAGTATTGTTGCCTTGAGAACCCCCTGAACAGTATGAAAAGACAAAAAGATAGGACACTGAAAGATGAACTCCCCAGGTCAGGAGGTGCCCAATAGGCTACTGAGAAGAGTGAGGAAATAACTCCAGAAAGAATGAAGCGATGTAGCCAAAGTAAAAACAACATCTAGTTGTGGATGTGACTGGTGATGGAAGTAAAATCTGATGCTGTAAAGGGCAATATTGCATAAGAAGCTGAAATGTTAGGTCCATGAATCAAGGCAAATTGGAAGTGGTCAAACAGGAGATGGCAAGTGTGAACACTGACATTTTAGGAATCAGTGAACTAAAATGGACTGGAATGGGTGAATTTAACTCAGATGACCTTTATATCTACTACCGTGGGCAGGAATCCCTTAGAAGAAATGGAGTAGCCCTCATAGTCCACAAAAGAGTTTGAAACGCAGCGCTTGGGTACAATCTCAAATATGACAGAATGATCTCTGTTCATTCCCAAGGCAAATCATTCAATATCACGGTAATCCAAGTCTATGCCCCGACCAGTAATGCTGAAGAAGCTGAAGCTGAATTGGTCTATGAAGACCTACAAGACCTTCTAGCACTAACACCCAAAAAAAGATGTTCTTTTCATTATGGGGGACTGGAATGCAAAAGTAGGAAGTCAAGAAATACCTGGAGTAACAGGCAAATTTGGCTTTGGAGCACAGGATGAAACAGGGCAAAGGCTAATAGAGTTTTGCCAAGAGAACGCACTGGTCATAGCAAACACCCTCTTCCAACAACACAAGCGAAGACTCTACACATGGACATCACCAGATGGTCAATACCGAAATCAGATTGATTATATTCTCTGCAGCCAAATATGGAGAAGCTCTATACAGTCAGCAAAAACAAGACTGGGAGCTGACTGTGGCTCAGATCATGAACTCCTTATTGCACAATTCAGACTTATATTGAAGGAGGTAGGGAAAACCATTAAACCATTCAGGTATAACCTAAATCAAATCCCTTATGATTATACAGTGGAAGTGACAAATAGATTGAAGGGATTAGATCTGATAGAGTGCTTGAAGAACTATGGATGGAGGTTCGTGACACTGTATAGGAGGCAGTGATCAAGACCACCCCCAAGAAAAAGAAATGCAAAAAGGCAAAATGGTTGTCTGAGGAGGTCTTATGAATAGCTGAGAAAAGAAGAGAAGTGAAAGGCAAAGGAGAAAAGGAAAGATATACCCACTGAATGCAGAGTTCCAAAAATAGCAAGGAGAGATAAGAAAGCCTTCCTCAGTGATTAGTGCAAAGAAATAGCAGAAAACAATAGAATGGGAAAGACTAGAAATCTCTTCAAGAAAATGAGAGATACCAAGGGAATATTTTATGCAAAGATGGGTTCGATAAAGGACAGAAATGGTATGGACCTAACAGAAGCAGAAAATACTAAGAAGAGGTGGCAAGTATACACAGAAGAACTATACAAAAAGATCTTCATGACCCAGATAATCATGATGGTGTGATCACTCACCTAGAGCCAGACATCCTGGAATGGATGTCTTGATCCTAAGTCAAGTGGACCTTAGGAAGCATCACTACGAACAAAGCTAGTGGAGGTGATGGAATTCCAGTTGAGCTATTTCATATCCTAAAAGATGATGCTGTGAAAGTGCTACACTCAATATGCCGGCAAATTTGGAAAACTCAGCAGTGGCCACAGGACTAGAAAAGGTCAGTCCAATCCCAAAGAAAGGTAATGCCAATGACTGTTCAAACTACCACACAATTGCACTCATCTCACATGCTAGCAAAGTAATGTTTAAAATTCTTCAAGCCAGGCTTCAATAGTACATGAACCATGAACTTCCAGATGTTCAAGATGAATTTAGAAAAGGCAGAGGAACCAGAGATCAAATTGCCAACATCCATTGGATCATCAGAAAAAGCAAGAGATTTTCAGAAAAACATTTACTTCTGTTTTATTGACTATGCGAAAGCCTTTGACTGTGTGGATCACAACAAACTGTTAAATTCTTAAAGAGATGGGAATATCTGACCACCTGACTTGCCTCCTGAGAAATCTGTATGCAGGTCAAGAAGCAACAGTTAGAACTGGACGTGGAATAACAGACTGGCTCTAAATTGGGAAAGGAGTACATCAAGGCAATATACTGATATCATCACCCTGCTTATTTAATTTATATGCATCATGAGAAATGTTAGACTGGATGAAGCACAAGCTGGATTTAAGATTGCCAGGAGAAATATCAATATCTCAGATATGCAGATGACACTACCCTTGTGGCAGAAAATGAAGAAGAACTAAAGAGCCTCTTGATGAAAGTGAAAGAGGAAAGTGAAAAAGTTGGCTTAAAACTCAATTTGCAGAAAACTAACATCATGGCATCTGGTCCCATCACTTCATGGCAAATAGATGGGGAAACAATGGAAACAGTGACAGACTTTATTTTAGGGGGCTCCAAAATCACCACAGATGGTGACTGCAGCCAAGAAATTTAAAGACGCTTGCTCCTTTGAAGAAAAGTTATGACCAACCTAGACAGCATAATAAAAAGCAGAGACATTACATTGCCAACAAAGCTCTGTCTAGTCAAAGCTATGGTCTTTCCAGTAGTCATGTATGGATGTGAGTTGGACTGTAAAGAAAGCTGAGTGCCGAAGAATTGATGGTTTTGAACTGTGGCGTTAGAAAGACTCTTGAGAGTCCCTTAGACTGCAAGGAGATCCAACTAGTCCATCCTAAAGGAAATAAACCCTGAATATTCATTGGAAGGACTGATGCTGAAGCTGAAACTTCAATACTTTGTCTACCTGATGTGAAGAACTGACATATTTGAAAGGATCCTGATGCTGGAAAAAACTGAAGGCAGGAGGAGAAGGAGACGACAGAGGATGAGGTATTTGGAAGGCATCACCGACTCAGTGGACATGAGTTTGGGTAAACTCTGAGAGCTGGTGATGGACAGGGAGGCCTGGTGTGCTGCAGTCCATGGGGTCGCAAAGAGTTGGACATAACTGAGTGACTGAACTGAACTGAAAATATAGTCCAGACTAACTCCATTTATAAATTTGCCACAGCTGTGAGACCAACTCCATTCTTCCTAGAGTGCTGTCTCCTCAACATTACTTCTGGCCAGATAAAGAACCATGGTGGCCTGAGAGGATAAGCCTTGTGCTGTTGATCCCCAATAACCCACTGGCCAGACATTGGACCTGCACTCAGAGGCACAGCTGTTATCTGTGTAGACCCAACTGACAGCATGATTTAGGGGGCAGCTTTCAAAATAACCCGTGGGGTCAAAGGGGAAAGGATTGGACTGAACTTGTTCTTCAGTGACTCATAACCTTTACAGCAACTTCACAGCCCAGTTTGGAAGCAACAGAGCTCAGAGTCTACATAATGTATCTTCATGTCCCATCTAATTTTGAAGAAGAGATAAGCATATGCAAATCATTGCTAAAACACCAGTTCTGAGAGAGTCAATTGCCACAGAGGAAAGGAGAAAGATCAAAACCTTCTTAAGCCATTAAGAATGACATTGCTTGTAAACTAAACATAATTAGGTATCCTGGCTCCTGCTGATTGCATATATCAATGAGGATTTGCACCAGTGGTAGGGAGTGGGAGAATTAAGTCATCACTGTGAGCAATGGCATAGAAGGTTAGATTTTAGGAAAGCAGAATATGGGACCTTAAACTTGGGTCAAGGGCATAATCTTCTTGATCCCAGTCCAATGGGACTGGCCATGTCAGCCCCCTAAATGAAGGCTGAATGCCATTATGGCTTTGATGAGCTGAGAGCTCCTTGAAAAAGAGACATAATCTGAACTGCAAAGGGATATTAACTGTGGTCTGCTCAGTACCTGGGGAGTATAGGGCAAGGAACATGCTGTGCTCCACCCTCATGTTAAACTTCCAGAGGCTCCAGCTCTCATCATGTTACTCTTTGGTCAAGGAATACCAAGCTTTTCCATTAACTGCTGTCAGTGTTCTCAATCCACAAAATTCTAAAAGTACAAAGAAAAACTATCACCTGCCAGTCTCAGCACCCGAGAAAACCACTGTTCATATTACATTTTGCAGACGTTTCTCTGTTTCTTTTGAAAGGCAAAAATGCATCCATTTAAAGGCAACAAACAAATAAATGGAAATTTGGGGTCAATTTTCATTCTTTCCTTCATTCACATGTTTTTGACCCCACAACATGTAAGATCTTAGTTCCTTGACGAGGAGTTGAACCTGTGTCCCCTGCAGCATGAGCATGGAGTCTTAACCACTGGACCACCAGGGAATCCCTGTCCATAATATTTAATGAGCACTTATGTATGCTAACCATGACAGACTCTAAAATGACAAGGATGAGTTGCCTGTGATTTCCTCGATGTATTACCCAGCCCAGAGAGAAAAACTCAAGTCTTAAGAATTCTTCTGTAGGCTCCCCTCTTCCTGGAAACATTCTATGAAGTCATAAGTGTGCACCAGAGCACAAGGACATTTCTCTATCTCTGCTCCTCTGGACCCCAGTGTGAATGGCTAAATCATGACAAATGTCACCTGAGGCCAGAGCAGAAACCCCGACAAGCCATGAGGCAAAGCCAGCCAGGGAAGGAGGGGAAGAAGTTTTAATTCTATGTGAAAGCAAACAGTCTCAGAAGTCTCTCAGTGTAAAAGTCATACAGAATAAGATGATAATCAAATTTTAAATCTACTGAGCATTTACTATGTGCTGGGCACAGTGCTAAAGGCTTTTTGCATGAAATCTCATTTAAACCTCAGAATGTAAGGATGGGGTTGGGATTAGACTTCTTGTTTAGATAAAATTACTGAGGCTAGGGAAGTTAAATGATTTTCCCAAGGTCACTCAGCTAAGATATGGCAACCTTTGACTTGAGCCCCAAATCAGTGCTCTTAGCCTCAGGAAACTCACAAATCAGAAGGCAGGAACCAGTTGAGAAAAGTACCACCATGTGGAGGAAAGGGCACAATCTTCAGAATTACACAAGCGGCTTCACATTCAGATACTGCTTCTTCCTTAGGGTAAGCCCTTAGCGGCTTTGTTGGTTATTCTTCCCATTTCTGTGCAGGGTGCCGTATCTTAAATATCATGGAACCTCAATATTTAGCACTATGTTAGCAGGCTTGTAGCACAGGTCCTCCAAAACTGTGTTGAAGGAATGCCAGATTAATATAGGAACTTGGCCATAGGACTGCAGCAAGGGGGAGAGGGCACTCACCTGGCACCTGTGCAGTGTAAATACCCCCTTAACTGTTGGCCTTTATCCTATAATGAAGCCATGGCATGGGGAGGGTGAATGGAACCAGTGGGCTGCTTCTTCCCTTAATCTGTAACCTCAGTGAATTTATCCCCTTAAGACATACTCCTGAGTGTGGGAGCCACTGAGAGAAATAAAAGAGCAGGAATTAAACAGGAACAAACTCTGTTTGGGAGTCAGGCATGAATTACCATACTTTGTTGAATTTCCTAGACTAAAAGACTCTTGCCTTGATGCACGTGTATGGTATCACCAGTGCCCTAAAGCATCTTCAGAGCTTAATGCAATGCCAGGCTCAGTGTTTGCTTGCTTGTATTGTTCTCCAGAGGCAGAGATAAAAGTCCTTTTGATTCTTGCTTCCTCCATAGGAAAAGGGAAAGAAAAATACATACTAGAGAAATCCTCAGTGGAGGCGGCATTGTCACCAAGCATAATGGAAACTTTTAAAGATAACTTTCTTCCAATTGCTGTGGCCTTTTATCTGGCAACTCAGACAAGGCTGTTAACACTGATAAGCAGATTTTCTTCGAAGTTCAGTAAAAGAGTCTGTATGGAAAGAACAAACATGCTTATGTTGTCTAAAATAAAATCTGGCTTTTGTAAAGTGTGGTCTGCTCAAGATGCCACTGTTTATCTCCTACAATGCTGATTTAGTTTTCTCACCTTTTTCACAAGAATCTCATAGAAAACTCTTGCTTTTCATTGAAGATTGGAAAGAAATCTGGCAGCAGCTCTACCGGACTTCCTCAAGGAAGAGGCCCTCCCGGGTCTGCTGAGCGCCTCTGATATCTAGTCATTGTTGCTTTACCTTTAAAACAAGGTCATTGGTGAAACCAAGTACCACTTGAGCCAAATTCAAGTCCTCCTCTACAGGGTAGTTTCCAAATAAGTTCCTTATTCTAAGTTCCTTCCGGGTGACCTGGATCTCTTTTTTTCTGTTTAGGAGAGATTGTTCTTTTCTCCTTTCCACTTCATCCCTCCCTGATCACAGAGAGGAAAAGAATGGCCCTTCTCTGCTCCTGACTCAGAATGCACATCAGCCAGTCAGAAGGACAAACCCTCCTCCAGAGCAACTGTCCCCACCCCTGCTGCAAGCCCACTTCTGGTGGCAATTCACTGGCCGCCTCCTACACACCATTTCCTGGACAAATTCCACCTGGAAGTTCAGGGACAGAAAAAGGGTGCTCCTCTTAAAGAGCCAACACAATGCTTATGATTAGCCAAGGAGGGCTGTGTAATTCAGACAGTTTCTCTCTTTGCCTGGCTGCTGGAAAGCCCAGAGCTGGAAACTGGACTCCTTATTTTTGGGGGGGAGCAAGGGGCAGGGTTTCTTGATTTAAATTTTTCTTCAACTATCACTTCACGTTTCTTTGTTGTCTTCCAGCCTCTATTAATGACTCTCTGAGTAGAACTCCGTTTCTAGTGTAACTTGCCTTCACAGAAGCAGACCATTCTAACCATGCTGATCCTCTCACCCGAACAACGGGAAAAATAACACAGGAAAAATAATTTAGAATCATCTTCCCAAAGAGCAGTTTCTACCTAGAAGCTTTTGGCCTCGCCAAGACTAAAATAAAGAGGAAAACTTGTTCATTCATACAGAAAAGTTCGTTAATACACATTTATTTATAGACTCAAAGCAAATTCATTATGCTGCCTCTTCTACCCTGCCCCTGTCCATACTTAAAAACAAACAAACAAACAACTAGCAGAGAGTAAAAAGTAGCCCATTTTAGACAGACTGAGTCACAGGAGTCAGACTAAGAAAATATACTAAATTATAGGACAGAGAACTGGAAATGCTATAGTCTATGAAATCTGTGCAGATGGAATTAACTCAACTCCACCACAACACAAATGACTTAAACTGAGCAACTTAAAAGTTAGATCTCATTCCTCTATGAGGAATTTCTCTCTGAAATGACAATATTTCAAAATTTTCACCTTTTTTGGAGAGGAGGCTATCAGTTCCTATTTATGATTTAATAAACTTATTCTAACTTGAATTTTTCTGCTTAGGGAAGGGGAAGGAAAATTTGCTTTTGATAAATCAAGACCAGATAATGTGGTTCACTAAAAACACCCACCAAAGTAAGTAGGCACAACACATAATAAAACATACAAACATTGTGAGAAAATTTAATCTGAGAAGCTGAAGCAGAGGTCAGCGTATGCCAGACTGATTTACAAGCCAACAAGAACACCTACACACAGCGCATACATGAGGCCAGGGTAAATGCTTTTAAAGAAATATACATATACATTATACTAACCTCCTCAGGTATGGAGGGAAGTCTAAGGAGGTTAAGGCAGGACAGGAGTAGAATATACACCTCTGCTCCTGTTATCTGACCCACAGCACCATCCTGTCCCTTTCAGCTTAACTTCCTCCAGACATTAGAATGGCACAGCTTAAATCATGGTGCTTGAACTAACAGATACAGAGAACAGACTTGTGGTGGCCGGGGGATGGGGGTATGTGCAGGAATGGATTGGGAGTTTGGGATTAGCAGATGCAAACTACTATAGAGAGAATGGATAAACAACAGGTCCTACTGTATAGCACAGGGAACTATATTCAATATCCTGTGATAAACCACAATGGAAAAGAATATGAAAAAGAATATACATAAACACACACACACACATATATGTAGAGGTGAATCACTTTGTTGTACAGCAGAAATTCACACAATATTGTAAATTAACAATGCTTCAATAAAATAATTTTTTCAAAATCATGGTGCTTGATTGTGTCAATAGAAATCAATATAGTGTAGAACCATGTTAAGGGAGGTGAACCATGTATGTTTCTGACCAGAAGCTGAGTTTTAAGACAGTGTCAGTCACCAATCCAGCAGCATTCTCCCTTTATTTGTGCCTATATATTTGAAAAATAGAAGTGGGGGGAACATACCCCAGTTTACTTTTTTAAAACTAAATAATGTTGCCTTGTGGCACTCACATTGTATCTATTACACATTTCACTTCAAAACCTCATCTCCCCTAAACCCTCTTCAATGCGCTTGAAGTAGCACAGCCAAAGGAAAGGAATTTTCTATTTAACTAGAGCACTGACATTCTGTTACACAATTCGATCTTGTCTATTTACCTGCTCTCAGAAACACAAGACACTAAACACGAAATGCTGAATGCGTTGAGTCTGTGGTGCCATAGGTGTCTGAATGCATCTGTAGCTTCCCTCTCACTCATCAGTGTAATTGTTGCCATGTTATTCCATTTTTTGATTAGTCTAGTCCCTCAAGCTCAGTGCTTTTTTCTGGCCCAACGTTCTTCTGCTGGTTGTCATGGTGACTGAATTGTTAGCGAGGAGAAAGGCTCTGTTGTCTGTCATTGTTCTGTTGTGGTTTAGGTAACGCAGGAGGCAACACAAGTGAAGTGGATGGACCTTTTTGCTCTGCATCATTTCATAGTATTGAAAAATCTCACATAAAAAAGGAGCAAATAGGCCCAACCAAAGAAATAACCAAGCTCTTTCTAAAGGAAAGTGCACATTATTATAAAGAGGCAAAATGGCACTAATGATGAACTGAGTAATCTATGAAAAATGCTGCTGAATATTACATTTATTACTAGAACAATCGCTGCAACTTAAACATCACATACAATACCTACCATTTTGCAATTTAGAGTAAATATAGTTTTTAACTATACAATTGTAGCATCAGCTCTTTGATTCTCCAGGCTCTGCTACTTTAACCTTACGTTCTGTTTAACCCAAAGATAGCATGGTGGAAGTTAGGATTGAAGCCAAATGGAAGAGTTGGGCAAATTTTCTTTTTGGTGGTGAGAGAGTGTTGGGGTCAATTTCTACTTTGGGAATGTGGAAATAAGTTTCTAAAGATGAGGGATTACTAAAAAGAAGAACTTTTTATTTAAATGGTTTTTTGAAGCTAACCAGTATAAATATAATCATTCCTTCATTTTTAATTTTCTAGATTTTTAACCAGAAAATGGAGAGATATAGCATATAAATAAAGGGATACATTATAGACAGGACCAAATTAACAACAGTTCCTAAAAAAAAAAAAAAAACCACTCTTAATCTTTGTTCATCATTGCATGGCTAGACATATATCTGCCCAAATCAGCAATTACTTTCATTAGCATTGGTACAATTTTCCTGTGAACTTTTTCATTTGTTTTATTTGAACTTGAAATGATCTAATTTAATTTTTATTTAACTGTGTAATTTAGTTCTTAATGATACAAAGTTTTAAGTAGGCATACTTGGTAAAATATAATTTGAAAAGATTAAAGGTTTATTATGACAAATTTCCCTCCCACCCCGGAAATGTAGTTCTCTCTTAATCCTCCACAGCCATTATTATTAGAGTCTTTTGTAGTTTTCTGGAATTTCTTTATGCAAATATTAGAAAATACTGACAGAGAGTCTTCTCTTACCTCTTGCATTCACAAATGTTAGCCTGTTCACACTGCTCTGCACTTTTCACTTGACACTCTATCTGGTCGTCTTTTTGTATCAGAACACAGGGACATTCCTCCTCCTTTTTCCTTTTATAATAGTATAATATTTCATGGTTGTTGTTCAGTCACTAAGTCACGTCCGACTCTTTGCGACCCCATGGACTGCAGCATGCCAGGCTTCCCTGTCCTTCACTATTTCCCAAAGTTTGCTCAAACTCATGTCCATTGAGTCAGTGATGCCATCCACCATCTGATCAGCCTCTGTTGGCCCCTTCTCTTTCTCAGCATGAGGGTCTTTTTCAATGAGTGATCTCTTCACATCCTGTGGCCAAAGTATTGGAGCTTCAGCATCAGTCCTTTTAATGAATATTCAGGATCGATTTCCCTTATGTTCTATAATTCATTTTATCAGTCTCTTGATGGATATTCAGGTTATTCTCATTTTGCTTTTATAACCTTGTGTATGTCATTTTATATGTATGCAAATATATATAAGTAATAGAATCCCAGAGGTAAAATTTCTAGGTTAAAAAAATTTACATTTATAACTTTGATGAATATTGTCAAATTGACTTTATATAAGCTATTCCAATTTACACTCCCCTCAGCAGTGTGCAAAGTACAAATTTCCTCATACCTTCCCAACAAAGGGTAATATTAAACTTTTGAAATTCTGCCAATCTGATAGGTTAAAAAACCAGGGCAACCCTACAGTTATAATTTAAATTTCTGTTATTAGTGAAGTCAAATATCTTTCATATGTTTCAAAGCCAATTGCATTTATTTTCCTGTTAATCCTCACTTGAGATACTTTGCCCATATTTCAGGCATTGATATTTTCTTATTGATTTCTATGAGCTCTTTATGTTTTTGAAAAATTTATGCTATGTTGTATTATGGGTTGCAAATATTTCCCCCAATTCATTGTCTTTTGATTTTGCATAAGAACTTTTCCGTGCAGAAGTTCTGGCTTTTATGTGGTCATACAAATCTTTTATGGTTTCTGCCTGTCTCTTCTCTCCCATCCCCATGCCAAGATTAAAAACTCCAACAAAGAAGCTCTCCCATGCATTTCTGTAGTGCTTGTCTGGTTTCTTTCCTTTTCTTCATTTTTAAAAAATCTTTACCTTTTCTTAACTTTATCCTTGAGCATGGTATGAGGGACAGATCCAACTTTTGATTTTTTTTTCTGATGGCTATCCAATTATCCTATACTAGTTATAGAATAAAAAAATCTCCCCCTTGCCCTCCTCTACACTGGTTTGAGATTTTTCCTTTCCAGATGTTAAAGTACTTTTTGGTTTATTTCTGGACCTCCTTTTCTGTTATCTTGGCCTGGGTGTCTGTTCATATATGGAGCCCCAGTACATTTAACATAATAAATATACAATCTACAATATACTACAAGAATTGCACTTAGTCTAGAAATGCTCTTAATTATATCTGCATTTTTACATGGCAAAATATATTTTCTTATTTAGAAATTGCTTTAATCTATTGCTATCCAAACATATGTTCCTTCTTTGATTGCCCCAGGAAGTATATTCACTATTATGTCAAGCCAAACATCAATTGTCACTCAAGTTCTGAGAAAAATACAGCTCAAAAAACACACTGAGAAATATGGTGAGAAATCACTGCTTTTTAATGAAAACTAAAAACTAAAATTCAAGAATTTATATACTGTATATAAAACACACTGCTGTATTTAAAATAGATAACCAACAAGGACCTACTACAGGCAACTATACTCAGTAGTTTTAATAATCTAAAAAGGAAAATAATCTGAAAAAATGTATGTGTATATAACTGAATCACTTTGCTGTACACTTGAAACTAACACAACATTGTAAATCAAATACACTTCAATAATAGTAATAAAAAGAATAGACAGGGAAGAGGGCTGTTTTGTCTTTGGGAGTATGCCTTTAAGGGTACAGACTGTGGGTGTTCATAAATCCCAGCGCACTTTCATTCAGCATCTCGTGGTGGTTTACAGCCACAGAAATCTGCAAAACCTGCTGCTCTCGCTTTCTGAGGGTGCTCCAGGACGACTTTAAAGCCTAGCCATTAAAGAGCATTTGAAAGGGCACTTACTATTTAGTACCCCCATAAACATATATTTTGATTTTCTTTCATACTGTTTAATGGCATAATATTCAGCAAGGATCTGCGGAAACCAGCTAGCAATCACAACACACTCCAAAGGAGGAGCACCAGCCCTTCCTAGACAGTGCTCCCCCGACTCCCCTCAGTACACGGGCTGTGGCCGATTTCATCATCCTGCCAAATATTCACAAGCTTGTTGTCTGTTATTGGTTTAATGTAGTGCATTCACACAGATTGAACTTGATTTTCAGTACAGGTCTATAAATAATGCTCTTTGCCTGTGATCTTGAGGCTTTTGAGATCAGTTTTCCTGCTTCCACCCCTCCTTCTTAGCGAGCATTTCATCACAGGGGGAGAAGATGAATGTCCTCACAACAAAAGATGACTTTTGCAGCAGAACCTACCCAATAATCAGAAGTGGCAAGTAAAAGAGGGAAGGTGGTGACCTCTCTCAGGGACATGAACAAGAAGAAACTGGAGGAGCCTTTTCCTTTGCTTAGAGAGTGCCCAAACCACTCATGGCAGGAAGCGTTTGGCTACTGATCACTTCTCTGAGACCCATTATAAAAGGTGAGCAAATCTCAAAGCGCTCCCCGCCTGCTCCCCCAATTAGTTCAGAGGGCAGCCGACCTTCAGAGATATCCATTGCGAGGGTGTTTTTCTGGTGACGATGCTGTGAAAATAATTTTCTTTCTGAAGGGCTTTCTTTCTATTCTCTCCCCATGGCAACTTTTGAAAATTTGTTAAAATGCGCACACGCACAGCAACCTCTCAGGCTTATCCATGAGCTCTCTAGGTGAGTGGGAACAAGCGGGAGCCTAGCCAAGACGTGCACCCAACACAATTACACCATTTTGATCATTTGGGGAATCTCACTGTGTTGTCAGGGATTTTTTTTTAAGTATACAACTAGATAAAGTAGGTTGAGAGCAAGTTGTTTAAGCAAAAGTCATTTTGTCCAATTGCTTTTCCAAATCGGCAAAAGATTATTTTTTATTGAACCAGTATCTGCAGAGTAATAGATGAAAAAAGCTAGTGTCTATTCCTTCAGGGCATCTCTGCTTTGGTTACGAGAGCTGAATTGAATAGTTGATGCTAGAAACCAGCAGAAGAGGAAACTGGTGGAAAAGATAGTCTCAAGGGCCTAAAGGGAACCATGGATGGTTCAGGAGTGTGGGACAGGTTGGTATCAGTCACAGCACACAAGTTGTGGAGGGACTCACTGTAGCATCAGAAATTTCCAGCACATAGATGTAAGTCTCACTGACCCCACGTGGTAAAAGAAATCACGCACACCTCAGTTTTGGGTAAGCACTTGCTTCATTTCAAGCATCCTAACTTTCCACTGATGTCCCTTTTCTGGGGACTCTCACTTTTAAATGTTTTTAAAATTGAGTATAAATAGAGAAGAAAGCCAAAGCTACAGTATACTTCAGTGTGGTATAATTTCTGGGAGAGGAAAAAAAAAAAAAAAAAGGCTGTTTCTGTTATATTTTTCCCACCTCATCACAGGGAAGTCATGTCCAGAATTATGCTGGTGCCAGGATTTAAAGGCCAGGAACTGGAAGCAGCACCTGTAGACCAGAATTTAAATCCCATGGACAGTTTCTCTTGAGGCTTTCAAAGAACATGAATGAGGATGTAATTTAAAAATAAGCCCTGCATTCTATTTAAAAAGATAAGAAGGAACTGGATGTGTGTAAATGTTTGGATTAAATAGGACCGAAGACTGCACTGCATTTAAATGGCTTGGGCACTTGGAAAATGATGGAATCAGGCTTCATAATGGTGCAAGCATCTATCTAATAGAGCTAAATTTCCAATATAGGTGCATAGTGGAAAAGCGGGGCAGACAAGTGGTGCTGAGAATCTAAGTGACACAGCACCAAAGAATGAAACATATTGAGTTTAATGATTGACCTTATCAGAGGCTTTCTGCTCTGACAATGAAGATGTGAATTATCCTATTATTATAAGCAGATGGATCATCTTATTAACGCGCCCGAGCCTTTCACAGTTTTATTTAACTTTAAATTAAATCGAACAATTTCAGTAACCCACTGTAATTCCAGAGACCCACTTTCAGATCTGCCATACTCTGCTTTGGCTTTATTTGGATATAGCTGAGGTGTCTGGGAAGTTTCTCTGTAAATTCCTTCAAATCCGGAGGGGCTGAAGGAGATTTTAGGAGAAAGTGTCTCTCTTAATGACTCCACATGGAACAGCATCTTTGGAATTCTGATTTTATGCTGTCAGCCACTTGATAGGCCCTGCTAACCAGGAGCAGCAGATGAGCCATCATCAAATGTTTTCTGAATTCATCCCTAGTACCAGTCTCCCCTTAAACCAAAATTAGGCAGTGAAGTAATATTTGTTTAGAAACACTTACCAGGCACCTGCTTAGTACTATAAATGCTATCCTAGCAAAGCCTTCGCATACAAAGGAAATATTTTACTGGAAGGTCAATATCTGCAGCCATAGAAAGGAACGGAGCTATTTCAAACTCACCGACAAAGGCTTCTGTCTCAGCCTCCATTCCACTTTCTCTCTCTCTCTTTTTTTTTTCCTTTCTAGTTTTGTTTCCTTTCAGCATATTTTAGGAACTAATCAGCTTTATAAAAGGTACCACTGTTAATCTACTGTTTGTCTTGGTCTTCATTGCAGCTCCTTAAAAGATAGAGTGCAAACAAAGCGAGAATTAAGGTCATTCCATTTAAATCCTTAAGAGAGGAAGACGAGGGCTAACGACTGCAGAGAGGAGGGCTAAAGGAATCCAGGACAAAAAAAAAAAAGCCCTCATTGTTTATTATTTGCCAGCCTCAGAGCAGCCCCCATTCCCATATTTGTGAAAGGATTACCCTTCCATCTTGAGAGATTAATGGGAAGCCAAGACAAGTCCCCAGCCCACAGTCACCATCCTCTAAAGCACATTCTCTGGGAAGGTGGACCTCAAAGTGCAGTCTCCTGGGGGGCATGAGTGGGACATAGCTTGCCCCCGGAGCCTGATCTGATTCTTCCTCCAGCTGCTAGAGATGCATGAGCAAATATAACTGGCAAGGGGATTCCACATTCACATGGAGGTAAGCCTTGCATCTTAGAAGGTGTAGCTATGTACACGAAAATCTTAGTGCATATCATGTTTAAAAGGGAGAGGGGAAAAAATAAAAATCATAATCTATGCAAAAAAAATCACAGAAGCATGTAACACCAGCCCCTTTCTTCCTTTTACAATGCCGACTGAAACCCAACCACCCATATTTTATATAAGACAGAAGTCAATTAAAGTGAACTTCAGTTTCGTGGTTGTTGCTATAGTCATTCATTAAGCATAGCTAAAATGCATGAGTCTTCCCATTTTTTAAATGTGGCAATGGGCTAATCTGTAAAAGGGAACAATGCACCATAAAGTGCTGTTTTTAAGGTAAGATCAGCAAGCAGAAATTGACATCTGTAGCCAACAGAGATGGAAGTCTTGATTCCCAGTCTCTAGCAAGGTTTCACACATAGTGAATGCACAGTATTTGTTGCATGAAAACTGTAGTATTTTTGATGACTTTAATAATAACAGAACTAACGATTGTTAATGTTCACCAAACATTAACCATGCATCATGCAGTGCGCTATGCATTTTACTTATCAATCTTAACCATAACCTCACTCTTCTTCCTCCCTGGTGGCTCAGAGGTTAAAGCATCTGCCTGCAGTGCAGGAGACCTGGGTTCGATCCCTGGGTCGGGAAGATCCCCTGGAGAAGGAAATGGCAACCCACCCCAATATGCTTGCCTGGAGAATCCCATGGACAGAGGAACTGCATGAGGAAATTATCCCCATTTTACATATGAGAAAAACCAAAGTTTGTTGAAGTCAAGTCACTCATAACTTCACTTAGCTCCAAGGCCACATGAGTAATCAGTAGCAAATCCAGCCTTTAGAGCTACGATGGCTTACTCTGGATCCTCTCATTTTAATGCTTTCTTATTGCCCTGTTTCAAAGCAGCATTTCTTAACTGAGTTTAGAGAATGCCCAGTGATTGCTCCAGATACAATGCTGTTGTGTTTTTTTCCAGATGAACAAATGTTCCCAGAGAGAATAACAGTGTCACCTCTAGCCAAGTATGAGATGAGAAGAGGCTGTTGTATTGTGGCTTCAAATTTTGTCCTCAGCTCCCATAAAAATTTAGCTACTCACACAATATGACATTTTGGGTTGATGCTTTGCTGAAAGTCATATGAACAGATCTCCTGAAAGGAGTAATGCTCCTTCTTTAAATGATATCTTACCTCCCCCAGTTACCACCTCCCCACCTCCAGCCCCACACACAGATCAGGCAGGATGAGGTCTATTTGCAAAACCCTTGGCATATGGTGAGTGAGTCTGGTTTTCTCCAGCATTTCATTATGATTGGCCTAGTTAATTCATTTCATTATATGTTCACCCCTCTTTGGAAACTGAACAGGATTAAATTGCATTTTTAAAGCCTTAGCAAATCACCATGTGATTTAAATTAGAATAAAGACAAACATTCAGAGATTGCTTTTGGGGCACCCCACTCCAGTACTCTTGCCTGGAAAATCCCATGGACGGAGGAGCTGGAAGGCTGCAGTCCATGGGGTCGCTGAGAGTCGGATTCAACTGAGTGACTTCACTTTCACTTTTTACTTTCATGCACTGGAGAAGGAAATGGCAACCCACTCCAATGTTCTTGCCTGGAGAATCCCAGAGATGGGGGAGCCTGGTGGGCTGCCATATCTGGGGTTGCACAGAGTCGGACACAACTGAAGCAGCTTAGCAGCTGACAGTATTTCTGGCCCAACAAGAGTGTTTGTCCAAACACTCATTCTCTCTTGGCCACTGGGGTGTCCAGTTCTAAGTATACCAAACCCTTGGTAATAAATGTAGAATCCATAATCGAAAACTTATCAGAGTGAAAACCGCATGTGAAATTATTGTTTCCTCTAGAATAATTCTAAAACCCCATTTAGCAAATAGTTCAATTTATTCTCCCTCCAAACTCTAGCTTACAAACTAGGCCAACATGAACTGAGTCATACTTACGTATTTAATAACTTCCCTTCCTCTTAGAAACTGTTCAAAATATATTTCTAAGTCACTAATAGTAAATTAATAGGTCCTGAAAGTAAAAGCTAAAGGATACTTGTTACTATTTGTAAGTCTGTTGTCAGTTCAGTTCAGTTCAGTCGCTCAGTCATGTCCAACTCTTTGTGACCCCATGAACTGCAGCACTCCAGGCCTCCCTGTCCATCACCAACTCCCAGAGTCCACCCAAATCCATGTCCATCGAGTCAATGATGCCATCCCACCATCTCATCCTCTGTTGTCCCCTTCTCCTCCTGCCCTCAATCTTTCTCAGCATCAGGGTCTTTTCAAATGAGTCAGCTCTTTGCATCAGGTTGCCCAAGTATTGGAGTTTCAGCTTCAACATCAGTCCTTCCAATGAACACCCAGGACTGATCTCCTTTACGATGGACTGGTTGGATCTCCTTGCAGTCCAAGGGACTCTCAAGAGTCTTCTCCAACACCACAGTTCAAAAGCATCAATTCTTCAGTGCTCAGCTTTTTCACAGTCCAACTCTCACATCCATGTATGACCACTGGAAAAACCATAGCCTTGACTAGACAGAACTTTGTTGGCAAAGTCTGTTGCACTGAGTTATTTAATAATTTCTGTGTGCTTATTCCCTCAGTCATGTCCGACTCTTCACAACACCATGGACTGTAGCCCCTCAGGCTCCTCTGTCCATGGGATTATCCAGGCAGAATACTGACGTGGGTTGCCATGCCCTCCTCCAGGGATCTTCCCAACCCAGGGATTGAACCCAAGTTTCCTGCATTGCAGGTGGATTCTTTACCATCTGAGCCACCAGGAAAGACCAATAAAACTGGAGTGGGTACCCTATCCTTTCTCCAGGGTATCTTCCCAACCCAGGAATCAAACCAGGGTCTTCTGCATTGCAGGCAGATTTTTTTAGCAGCTGAGTTTCATCTATACCATAGGTTATACTGCTACTGCCCCTTCCAAATAAAATAATTAGAGAGAATTAAGAAGCTGTTGTAGAATCTTTGGCAATATTATACTAGAAAAGCTTTGAATTGTAGCTGCCATTTAATTTTACTAATTTCAGGGTATGGTGTTCTGCTTAGAATCTTTGGATGCTTGTTTCATGTGGCACGATTTTTTAGCATTTTAATATGATGAGCATCACATTTTTGAGGATGAGAAACCAGAGCCCATCACTGAAACAAGCATGTTCCATTCCTTTTTATTTTCAAATATAACTCTACAGGTTCTGCCATGAGTTTATGGTGATGAAAACTTGATCCTATGTCCCCAAAGTCAACAAGGAAGTTAGTCCTCATCTTGCAGTGAAAACTTTCAATCTGGTCATTAGATGAGCTTCCAGGGCTTTCCTGCTGGACAGTCACTTCTGAAAATGAGCTGAATATAAATGAAGATATATTGTTATGGTAATACAACAGCTTCCTTTAATGGACAAGCTCATTTCTGAAGAAAGCAGAAGATTCTTCTACCCCATCCAAAAGAAAGGAAAAGAAAGAATAATAACAAAATACAGAGAACCAAACTTCTTTTAATAATTCCCAGGCATCAGTGTTATTTAAACATCACATTTGGGAAATTTGGTATTGTCAGAAAATGCCTACTTAAAACAATTTTTTAGGAAAAAATTGTCCGCAAAGTGAGACAAGCACACAGAATAAAGATAAATGTGTGTGTGTGTGTGTGTGGCATTTTGAGAAATATTGAATCAGCACTTTAAAGTATCAATATTTCTTAAAAAAAAAAAAAAGAAGGTTAAAAATTCATCACTGTACATCAAACTAACAGTGGGTTTTTTTTGGTTTTTTTTTTTTGGTAAGGGTTTTTAAGAAAAAAATTGGCTGACAGCTGAATTTTAGAGGATGAATGCGATCTTAGAATATTGGAGATAAAGTTAGATTCTTTTTTAAAAATTGAAAATTTGAAGTAGAGTTGATTTACAATGTTGTGTTAGTTTCAGGTATACAGCAAACCCATTCAATTATACATACATATATATCCATTTTTTCAGATTATTTTCCCTTTAGGTTACTATAAAATATTGAGTATAGTTCCCTGTTCTATATAGTAGGTCCTTGCTAGTTATCTATTTTATATGTAGCAGTGTGTATATGTTAATCTCAATGGACAGTGTTCTTATTACTGAAAGATTTACAGATTACAGAAGGTTACTTAACAATTAATCACCACACAGCTGCATTTTGTTTGCTTTGGGAAGGACAGTCAATTGGCCACATGTAAATGATTTTGTAAGTATCTCTTCAGAGAAGTGTGGATCAAGGTGGAGGACAAAAGACACATATCTACTCCGGGCCACAATCCCTGAAATATCTAAAAAGACAGATATTTTAACAGAATACATACATGAGCATACTAAAAATATAAAATAAAAATTTTGTCAGCGGACAAGAAATTCCAAAGAATCCCTAGAAGATAGAAAAGCAAAGGGGATGCATGGTATTGACTGAGAACAGGACCCAAAGGAAAGAAACAGTCCAAACCAGGAGGTGGAGAAAAGTACAAATTCAGAGAAGTCTCTCTCTTAAGAGGAGGCCCTGGAGAGAACTTGAGAGTTCTCTAAAGAACTGCCCTTGGCAGGTGTCCCTTTTTGTTTATGCAGAGCTACTGGCAGGAGCTGCTTTTAACCCCCAGATAAACCCTCAGATCATCTCTCTCAAGAAATATCCTATCTATGGGCATCCCATGTGGGTGCAAGGCACTGAAAAAGGAAAAAGGTGGAATATAAGTAACTCCAGACCTTTAGGACAGACAGGGAAGGGGAAGATATGATGGGGAGGGACCTCTGCCTGGAGGCAAATGCACTTTCTCCCTCAGCATCGGAACTTTGCCCACCCTCCTCTCCTAGGCATGGGAGTGAGTGAAGATGCCATCCGCCTGAAGCCTGCTGCTCGAAGCCTGTACACCTCAAACAAAGCCTGCTGGTCTGCCAGCCCCCTCAGGCACGGAAAACAGGTGGTTTCTGCTTCAGAGGAGATCTATATGAGCTGCTTATATTAATGAATCTAGTCTTTTCATCATTATTTATGTTAAATAAACAACTGAGGCTTACCAGATACTAAAGGAAAACTAGCAGCATTTAACAACAGAAACAATAATGAAGAGCTTCCCTGAGAATTAAAAATCATTAAGGGAATGAAAGAAAACAAAAATTTATTCTGATGAATATCTTCAAAAAGACATAAAAGGCGGTTGCATCCTAAGACCAAAATAGGTTACTACCCAGTGCAATTAGACCAAAAGAAAAAAATATTATCAAAAGGGGAGGTACAGCTCCTGAAAGGAAGAGACACAGTCATTATTTGTAGACATATACCTGGACAATGCAAGGGAGTCAATTGACATGTTCCTCAAATTAATGAGAATGTTTAGGATGGCAGCTGATGGAAGATCAACAGACACAAATCAGAAGCTATAGTACAAGCCAGGGGTGGAGTCACTGCTATTTGGCCGACCTAACCACCATGCTCATCCCTCTTCACCCCTGCTGCCTCCCTTGCCACCTGGAGGTGGTGGAGTGACAAGCTACTGAGAGGTGGGCCATGTCTCTAGAGAAGCTTGTGCCTTCTTGGTACAGACTTTTCAACTTTCCTCTCCCTTCTCTTTCTCTTTCTGGTCTGAATGCTGACTGGGGGCTAGTGGTACAGTGGGCATCTTTTGAAGATAAGGGTACAAGATGCAAAAGAGACAGATCCCCTGGCAACTGCTTTCCTCTGGCTTTTTGTTACGTGACAAAAATATACTCCTGTTTCTTTAAGCCACAGTTGGCTTTCTGTTGTTTGTGGCCATATAATTTCCTAACTGGTACATTCTAACAATCAGTGCAATGGAAAAAGATTTTCAAATCCAGAAGAAACAAAAACTATGACATTAGAAATAAATACAAGAAATTTCCAAGACCCATATAAAGAAAATTATTTTTAAAAAGGCCTCAAGAAAATGGAAGGAACAGCTTCGGACTGGGAAGACTTCCTATGATAAATATTTTACTCTATGAGCTACTGTAATATCAGTTGAAATGGAACTTGACCAGCTGATCCTAAAACTCATGAGAAGACTAAAATGAGCAAAAATTGAATTTAACACTCTTGCAAAAACAAAGAGTAAAAAATAAAGAATATTTCTTCTATCTCAAACATACTATGAAATTCTATTCTAAAAGTATAAACTCAGTGCAGGAATAGGCAAATATATCAAAGAAACAAAATCTGAAATACTCTTGTACACATGTAACTTGGAATACAATAAAGGTGGTACTTCAAAACATCAGAAAAAGAAGGAATGTTTAATAATGATACTGGAAAGTACCTACAAGAATAAAACATGGGCACTATGTCACATATATAAACAAATTCCAGACAGAATCAACAGCCATATATAATAAACAAAATCTTAACAATATTGGATCAAAATAAAGGAGAACATTTTAAAAATTCCATAAAGACTGACATATGAGATTGTCATGAAGACACCATAAGCAAAGTTAAAACACAAACTACATTTTTAAGGAAGCAATCCCATTCTCCACTGCAACAAAAAGAATAAAATACTTAAAGGAACACTTCAGGAATTTATTTAGGATAAATAATTCCTAAATAAATTTAAGAATTCCTAAAGGAATACTTTAGGGATGAATTTACCTAAAGAAACAAAGGACCTGTATAGAGAAAGCTATAAAACACTGATGAAAGAAATTGAAGAGGACACAAATTTATGGATAAATCTACCATTTTCATGGGTCAGAAGAATCGATATAGTGAAAATGAGTATTACCCAAAGCAATCTACAGATTCAATGCAATCCCTATCAAGCTACCAATGGTATTTTTCACAGAACTAGAACAAATAATTTCACAGTTTGTATGGAAACACAAAAAACCTCAAAGTGCCAAAGCAATCTTGAGAAAGAATAGAGCTGGAGGAATCAACCTGCCTGACTTCAGACTATATTACAAAGCTACAGTCATCAAGACAGTATGGTACTGGCACAAAGACAGAAATATAGATCAATGGAACAAAATAGAAAGCCCTGAGACAAATCCACACACCTATGGACACCTTATCTTTGACAAAGGAGGCAAAAATATACAATGGATAAAAGACAATATCTTTAACAAGTGGTCCTGGGAAAACTGGTCAACTGCTTGTAAAAGAATGAAGCTAGAACATTTTCTAACACCGTAAAGAAAAATAAACTAAAAATGGATTAAAGATCTAAATGTTAAGACCAGAAACTATAAAACTCCTAGAGGAAAACATAGGCAGAACACTCTCTGACATAAATTACAGCAAGATCCTCTATAGCTCACCTCCCAGAGTAATGGAAATAAAAGCAAAAATAAACAAATGGGACCTAATTAAATTTAAAAGCTTTTGCACAACAAAGGAAACTGTGCTGCTAAGTCGCTTCAGTCATATCCGACTCTGTGAGACCCCATAGATGGCAGCCCACCAGGCTCCGCCATCCCTGGGATTCTCCAGGCAAGAATACTGGAGTGGGTTGCAATTTCCTCCTCTAATGCATGAAAGTAAAAGGTGAAAGTGAAGTCACTCAGTCCTTAGCGACCCCATGGACTATAGCCTACCAGGCTCCTCCGTCCATGGGATTTTCCAGGCAAGAGTCCTGGAGTGGGTTGCCATTGCCTTCTCCAAGGAAACTATAAGTAAGGTGAAAAGGTAGCCTTCAGAATGGGAGAAAATAATAGCAAATGAAACAACTGACAAAGAATTAATCTCCAAAATATACAAGCAGCTCATGCAGCTCAATATCAGAAAAATAAATGACACAATCAAAAAAGAGGCCAAAGAACTAAACAGATATTTCTCCAAAGAAGACATACAGATGGCTAACAAACACATGAGAAGATGCTCAACATTACTCATTATCAGAGGAATGCAAATTAAAACCACAATGAGGTACCATCTCACGTCAGAATGGCTGCTATCCAAATGTCTACAAGCAACAAATTCTGGAAAGGGTGGGAATGCAAACTAGAACAGCCACTATGGAAAACAGTGTGGAGATTTCTTAAAAATTGGAAATAGAATTGCCATACGACCCAGCAATCCCACTACTTGGCATACACACCAAGGAGCCCAGAATTGAAAGAGACACGTGTACCCCAATGTTCACTGAAGCACTGTTTACAATACCTAGGACTTGCAAGCAACTTTGATGTCCATTAGCAGATGAATGGATAAGAAAGCTGTGGTACATATACACAATGGAATATTACTCAGCTATAGAAAAGAATGCATTTAAGTCAGTCTAATGAGGTGGATGAAACTGAAGCCTATTATACAGAGTGAAGGAAGTCAGAAAGAAAAACACCAATACAGTGAATTAATGCATATATAGGGAATTTACAAAGATGGTAATGACAGTCCTATATACAACATAGCAAAAGACACACAGATATTAAGAGCAGACTTTCGGACTCTGTGGTAGAAGGTGAGGGTGGGATGATTTGAAAGAATAGCATTGAAACATGTATATTACCATATATGAAATAGATACCCAGTCCAAGTTCAATGCATGAAGCAGGACACTCAAAGTCGGTGGACTGGGACAACCCAGAGGGATGGGATGGGGATGGAAGTGGGGAGTGGGCAGTTCAGGACAGGGGACACATGCACACCTATGGCTGATTCATGTTAAAGTATGGCAGAAACTACCACAACATTGTAAAGTAATTAACCTCCAATTAAAATAAATTAATGAAAAATAAAAAGAAACATACTAAAAAAACAACCCCACAAACTACAGCCAGGAAGAAAATGTTTTCAATATATAGAACAGAAAAAGGATCCATACAAGTAATTAAAAAGAACTCTTACAAATTAATGAAGTGACAAACTCAATAGCAGAATGGACAAAGATTTTAAACAAGAATAAAGAAATACAAATACCTAAAAAGTATATATGGAAAGCTGTTTAACCTCATTTAAAAACATGAAAAAGCAAGAGAGTTCCAGAAAAACATCTATTTCTGCTTTATTGACTATGCCAAAGCCTTTGACTGTGTGGATCACAATCAACTGTGGAAAATTCTGAAAGAGATGGGAATGCCAGACCACGTGACCTGCCTCTTGAGAAATCTATGCTGGTCAGGAAGCAACAGTTAGAACTGGACATGGAACACCAGACTGATTCCAAATAGGAAAAGGAGTACGTCAAGGTTGTATATTGTCACCCTGCTTATTTAACTTATATGCAGAGTACATCATGAGAAACGCTGGACTGGAAGAAACACAAGCTAGAAATAAGATTGCCAGGAGAAATATCAATAACCTCAGATATGCAGATGACACCACCCTTATGGCAGAAAGTGAAGAGGAACTTAAAGGCCTGTTGATGAAAGTGAAAGAGGAGAGTGAAATAGTTGGCTTAAAGCTCAACATTCAGAAAACGAAGATCATGGCATCTCGTCCCATCATTTCATGGGAAATAGATGGGGAAACAGTGGAAACAGTGGCAGACTTTATTTTGGGGGCTCCAAAATCACTGCAGATGGTGACTGTAGCCATGAAATTAAAAGATGCTTACTCCTTGGAAGGAAAGTTATGAGCAACCTAGATAGCATATTCAAAAGTAGAGACATTATTTTGCCAACAAAGGTCCGTCTAGTCAAGGCTATGGTTTTTCCAGTGGTCATGTATGGATGTGAGAGTTGGACTGTGAAGGCTGAGTGCTGAAGAATTGATGCTTTTGAACTGTGCTGTTGGAGAAGACTCTTGAGAGTCCCTTGGACTGCAAGGAGATCCAAACAGTCCATCCGAAAGGAGATCAGTCCTAGGTGTTCACTGGAAGGACTGATGCTGAGGCTGAAACTCCAGTACTTTGGCCACCTCATGTGAAGAGTTGACTCACTGGAGAAGACCCTGATGCTGGGACGAATTGGAGGCAGGAGGAGAAGGAGATGACAAGAGGATGAGATGGCTGGATGGCATCACCGACTCAATGCACATGAGTTTGGGTGGACTCCGGGAGTTGGTGATGGACAGGGAGGCCTGGCGAGCTGCAATTCATGGGGTGACAGAGTCAGACACGACTGAGCGACTGAACTGAACTGACTGAAAAATATGAAATTGCAAACTAAGAGTTACTTTTTGCCCCAAATGAGCAAAAGTTAGAAAGCATGTTAACATACAGTTGTGAGATGGTAGAAAATAGCTTACTCTTACACAACTGAAGAATATTATAATAATAAAATACTCCAAAAATATAATAATTTTGAGGAGAGGCAATCAAATTTGGAAAACTCAGCAGTGGCCACAGGACTGGAAAAGGTCAGTTTTCATTCCAACCCCAGAGAAAGGCATCTGGTCCCATCACTTCATGGGAAATAGATGGGGAAACAGTGGAAACAGTGTCAAAGTATTCTTGCCTGGAGAATCCCACAAACAGGGGAGCATGGTGGGCTGCCATCTGTGGGGTCACACAGAGTCAGACACTATTGAAGTGACTTAGCAGCAGCAGCACACACTAGTAAAGTAATGCTCAAAATTCTCCAAGCCAGGCTTCAGCAGTACGTGAACTGTGAACTTCCAGATGTTCAAGCTGGTTTTAGAAAAGGCAGAGGAACCAGAGATCAAATTGCCAACATCGCTAGATCATCAAAAAAGCAAGAGAGTTCCAGAAAAACATCTATTTCTGCTTTATTGACTATGCCAAAGCCTTTGACTGTGTGGATCACAATCAACTGTGGAAAATTCTGAAAGAGATGGGAATACCAGACCACCTGACCTGCCTCCTGAGAAATCTATATGCAGGTCAGGAAGCAACAGTTAGAACTGAACATGGAACAACAGACTGGCTCCAAATGGGAAAAGGAGTACATCAAGGCAGTATATTGTCACCCTGCTTGTTTAATATATATGCAGAGTACATCATGAGAAATGCTGGGCTAGATGAAGCACAAGCTGGAATCAAGATTGCCAGGAGAAATATCAATAACCTCAGATAGGCAGATGACACCACTCTTACGGCAGAAAGCAAAGAAGAACTAAAGAGCCTCTTGATGAAAGTGAAAGAGGAGAGCAAAAAAATTGGTTTAAAGCTCAACATTCAGAAAACGAAGACCATGGCATCTGGTCCCATCACTTCATGGGAAATAGATGGGGCAACAGTGGAAACAGTGTCAGACTTTATTTTTGGGGCTCCAAAATCACTGCAGATGGTGACTGAAGCCATGAAATTTAAAGACACTGACTCCTTGGAAGAAAAGTTATGACCAACCTAGACAGCATATTAAAATGCAGAGATATTACTTTGCCAACAAAGGTCCATCTAGTCAAGGCTATGGTTTTTCCAGTGGTCATGTATGGATGTGAGAGCTTGACTACAAAGAAAGCTGAGCACCAAAGAATTGATGCTTTCGAACTGTGGTGTTGGAGAAGACTCTTGCAAGTCCCTTGGACTGCAAGGAGATCCAACCAGTCCATCGTAAGGAGATCAGTCCTGGGTGTTCATTGGAAGGACTGATGTTGAAGCAGAAACTCCAATATTTTGACCACCTGATGCAGAGAACTGACTCATTTGAAAAGACCCTGATGCTGGGAAAGATTGAGGGCAGGAGGAGAAGGGGATGACAGAGTATGAGATGGTTGGAGTGATGGACAGGGAGGCCTGGTGTACTGCAGTCCATGGGCTCACAGAGTTGGACATGACTGAGAGACTGAACTGAACTGAATCAGTTATATCTCTCTAAACCAAAAATGGACATGTATTTTGATCCAGCAAAACCATAAATTCATCATTCATCTTGGCATCACAGTCAATGTCCATGGAGGAATAGTCCAGAGCCACTTTCTCATCTCCCCTTCACTGTGACTTTCAGTAGCATGGCTTATTACCTTCACCCACCCCCAGTTCCATTGGAACTCTTCTGACAGGAGTTGTAAATAACTACCTAGTTGCCATGTACAATGAAATCTTTACTGTATTTATCCTTGAAAAATTTGATGCTGTGAACCATTTTCCTTTATGTTATTTCTTCCTTTAGGTTCTAAGACTCTTCACTCTATCTTTTCCTTCTGCCTTTCAATCTCCTTCACTCACTCCTCCTTCTTTGATAGATCCTTCAAAGTTGGTGCTCCCCTCAGACTATTGCCTGGCCTTCTCTTCCTTTCTCTATGTGATCGCCATGCTCTTCCCTCAACATATGGGTTTAATCTCTATTTACAGGTTTCAGATTCTAGAATATCAGTATCTTTAGTCTAACACCCCCCCTTACTAAACTCAAGATCCTTATTTATACCTATCTTCTAACATCTCCACCAGGATATTCCGCAAGTATTCCAGTAACTCCCCAAACATTCCCTCTATATAAATATTTTTCTTGATCAAAGCTCTATTGTCCATCCATTAACCATAGCTAGAATCCTGGGAGTTATCTGAGACTCTTTGCTATCCTTTACTCTCATATTCAATCTGTCAAACAAGTTTTAGAAATTCACAGTTATACCTCTCCCGTCCAACTGTTTCTATCTTCATGTTACTGTATTTGTTTATTCTCTAATCATCTATTTTAAAAGTTCTTAACATGGAGTCTGCATGAATCCATGAATAGATTTCAAGAGATATGTGAGCCACTGATGTTTCATGTAAAGTATATGTATGAGCGTACATATGTGTGTGCATGCTAAGTTACTTCAATTATGTCTGACTCTTTCTAACCCTGTGGACAATGGCCCGCCAGGCTCCTCTGTCCATGGGATTCTCTAGGCAAGAATACTGGAGCAGGTTTCCACGCCCTCTTCCATGGGATCTTCCCAACCCAGGGATTGAACCCTTGTCTCTGATGTCTCTGCACTGGCAGGCAGACTCTTTACCACTAGCACCACCTGGAAAGTCCATCTGTGTACATACATTATTCTGAAAAGGCACCTGAGGTCCTAGAATAGCCTAATTGCTCCTATAGTCTCCTAGTTATTATTCTTCCTGCTTCTCATCTCACCCTTCTGGTTTATCCTTCATCCTACTTCCATAATGTCTTTCCTATGTATAAATCCAATCATGGCCTGCTATACAAATATTATGCTATCTTACCATTTTAAGATAAAATGCAAACTCATTTCCAAGGCCTTCCATGATCTAGTTTCTGTTGACTTCTGCACCCATTTGTATCTCAATTTTCTTTCCTCCTCACATCCCAACTCCAACTCATGATAAAATTTTAATACTTCAATTGTCCCAGATATCCTGTTGTTCTACTTCTTTACCTTTGCTCATATTGCTTTCTTTGCCTGGATGCTCCTTCACAAAGCCTTTCCTGTGCTCCCTTTGCCTCCAAGCCCATCAGACCATCCAGCCCAGGTAGAATTGATCACTTCTTCCCCAACATCCATAGTACATTATACAGAACTTGATCATAATCCCTATATTCCTTCATGCTCCTTACTTGAGGTTGCTGGTCAACTCATGTTCTGAAGTGTACATTCTCTGAGGGTAGGGACTGTATCTTGTTTTGGTCCCTTCCAGCAAATGGCACAGTGCTTGTTCCCTCAGACTATTCCATAACTGTTAACTGAATGACTTTAAAGGGAATACCAGTCTGTTTATCACCATTGACTCCTTTTCATATATTAAAAAAATGGAAAGAAGGATAGAAAGAGAAAGAACATCTCAGATAACAGAATTTGCTGGGTATAAACACAAACTCATAGTATCAAATTCTCACTGTCAAGGCCAAGAATTCTAAAATAATGTAAGACAAAGGAGATAATAAGGAAAATTTTGACTTTTGCTTAGAGTTCAACATATTACAGCTTTCTATTCCCTTCATTCAAATATCAATTTTACAAGATTTATTTCTCATATCCTTTGAGTAATGTTAAAATATGTAGAAGCCTGAGGGCTATTCTAGAAGGCAGAATCAATACACCAGAGTTTTGAGTTTACAAATCAACTAATTGAAGATTAGAGAATAGGAATAAAATAAGCTGTTTCTGTATTTAAGGTATTAAATAAATCTGATTTTAAGATTCTGACATATTGCAGGCAAGATCCTAATGTCATCAAAAATTTTTATATATAAATCTTAAAAAATAATGTCAACTCCTCAAGGATAGATACTGGGTTGAATTTGTGTATGGTCAAATGTTGAAAGCAGGAAGGAAAATGGACAGAGATGAAAGAAAATATGCCATATATGTACCTGATGGGAGGGAGCGGAGAATTTCTAAAAACTACACTAAGTTCTTGAAAAGAAGTTTCCTACTTGCTTCAGTAAAATAACAGTCTAACATAAAGAAGGCATTATCATTGCATCATGCAAATATTGACTGACTTAGCTAATCAGGGCTGTATATCCAGGCTTCTTTTCTCCCTGGAGTCTGCAGCGACAGTTTTGTGTACTCTCTAGTCTCTTGTGCCTGAGCCAACAACTGATAGAGTATTAGATCAAAGCCTCGATACACAGATGCCAGGCAATTTGGTATTAAACAAGTGATAAGAGTACAAAAAGAAGTCTCAATGTACTTTCACCACAATTTGAACAGCAAATAGTTAATTAGGTTGATAACAGATGTCAACATTTCATGTGATGTCACGGTTCTACAGGGTATAAACTCCTGTCCCAAGACAGAAAACTAAATTATTTTCTTTTTCAAAAGAAGCAAAAATGAATTCCATTCCCCTAGTTATGATTTTTCTCATCTGAAGAATTTGGTTAAACATAGTTTTAATTACCTCTTTAAGGCTTTTTTAACATAAAGGGACAGAATACAATTTTTATCTGCATAATTTAAGTGAAGTGTTTAAACAGTATTATGATGAGCTAGTAAAGTTTGCATTCAATGCAAATAATCAAGGCCTGAATTCATCAAGGATTATGGAGGTGATGCTATTTCCAGATTTTTGAGGCTTCTTAGGTATGTGATTTATAAATTATCTTACCTACTCATTCTAAAAAACAAAAAATGGGGTCATGAAATAAGACACTTATATTTTCATGGTATTTTCTATATAAATGAAAATTACCAACTATCTAGTTATTTTAAACTAAAAATCAAATATTTAAGCTAAATAAGACATCAGAAAAATTGAATACATTTTTTTCTTATGTAAACATCATATAAACAGATCAAAGGTAAGAAATGCTTTAAAGTATATTTCTTTAGCTAAGAAATAAAAGGTTATATTTATCTAAGAAATATAAAGGTTTCTTTAGCTAAGAAATATAAAGAAAGATCATATATATTCCCAAGTTGCCAGTATCAAGAGTGAGTTAAATAATAAATGCTTTCCCAACGCCAAAGAGATTACCAAACACTTGAAACAAAGTTTAAGATTTATATTATTTGCAAAAACCAAAAAAACAAAACCACCCAAAACCTTTACAGTTAAATCATGTTCAGTTCAGTTCAGTCGCTCAGTCGTGTCCAACTCTTTGCAACACCATGAATCGGAGGAGAATAAAATAAACATTAGAGAGATGATAGAATTGCTGGAACTTTACCAAGTGAATGAAGAATTTCTAACTTATAGTTGAAAAACACAGAGGCTCAGAGAAAGCAAGTCTTCTACACAGTAAAGATTGGAATCCAGATCTGATTCCAAATCCATGATCTTAAACATAAACCCTATAGACTTTGTCAACCACATGAACAAGCCAGGTTGGAACTTGTATAATGAGAGATTAAGACTCAGCGACCCTCAGCCTCAGAGATGCCATCAAACCCAGGTCTGCCACATCGCAGGCAAACTCTTTACTGTCTGAACCACCAGGGAAGCCCCCTTAGTTGGAACAACCACATAGTAAATCTCTGGAGTACTACCTCCCTTTTCCAGATTTCATAATGAAATCAGTGTATCTTAACAATGCCAGCTACTGCTGGGAAGTAAAACCACACTGTCCCAAAATGACCCAGTGAATCCAAGGTGGCTGCTTTTTCATCAGGGACACCACTAGAACTGGTCCATGGTGCTACTCTGAGGCTCTGTGAAATATGTTATATAGTCATTGACGAACCACTTTCTTTTTCCTTTTTTAGCCAGACTTGCTTCCAAAGAATGATTAATGGGAACGACAATGTAGTGAAAAAGTATTAGAGTGAAGGTCAAGAGAACACAGTTCTTGTTCTTCTTGTTCTACTGTATGACTTCATCTTCTGGTTAGCCTTCACAATCCTATCTGGCGTAATATTAGCAAGATGGTCTTGAGGATTTCTTTCTTTCAAGAAAAGAAACACATCATATGGACTCCTGCATAAAGGTATCTGAATCTTCTTCAAAACCCTTTTCAAATACTTTTCAAGCTTATGAGATTTCTTCAGCTAAGAGTAGAAATAGTTATCTTAAGGTTCTCAACATGCAAATAAAACTATTTCGATGAAAACTAAAAAATATAGGCAACCAGCTTACTTAATCTAAAGAATTGCACAATCTGGGTAATTTAGTAATTGCTATTTCTATTTGTTAATGGTCTTTTAGATAGATCCCCAAACCAATGAAAATGGAAAAACTACCCTCCTCCATAAATCTATATCTCAAAAATATTTTGAACTTCATGGCATTATGTACCTCCTGATGTGATGTACTGAGAAGAGCACAATATTACTGAATATAATATTCCTGCTAAAGAGACACAGCCTGAATCTAATTATGAGGAAATATCAGAAAAAAAAAAGGTTAAAGACTTTATACAAAAAAACCGGCCAGTAATTTTTGAAAATGTCAAAGCCCTACATGACAAAGACTGTTCCAGATTCAAAGAGACAACACAACTAAACGCCTGGAACAGGGGAAAACCTGACGTAGAAAATATCATCGGACAGTTAACAAAATTTAAATATGGGCTACTTGTTAGATCATAGTATTGAATAAACGTTAACTCTCTAGAGTTGGATAACTTTATCATGGTTATGTAAGAAAGCATTGTTGTACCTGGAAATGTATTTCTGAAGGAATTCTCAACTAATATTTAAAAATATATATACATATAGGTATAAATATATGAGGACTTCCTAGGTGGCGCAAGTGGTAAAGAACCCAGCTGCCAATGCAGGAGACGTAAGAGATGCGGGTTCAATCCCTGGGTCAGGAAGATCCCTTGGAGGAGGGCATGGCAACCCACTCCAGCATTCTTGCCTGGAGAATCCCACGGACAGAGGCGCCTGGAGGGCTACAGTCCACAGGGTCCCAAAGAGCCAGACACAAGTGAAGCGGCTGAGCACAGCACAGCATAGACAAATGAATGAAGCAAAACATTAACAACTGGTGAAACTGAGTCAAGGGTAAACAGGAGTTGCCTGGTACTGTTCTTGCAACTTTTCTGTAAGATTGAAATTATTTAAAAACTTAAAGATAAAAGGAAATCAATAATGGTAGAAATGTTTTAAAACATAAATTTTAAAGCCGGAAGAGACAGAAAAAAAACCATTTAGCCCAACCATTTTACTTTATCTATGAGGAAACTATAGCCTGAAGTGCTGAGAACTGCTTAAGATCCCAGAAACAATGAAAGAACTCCTATTTTCTGACTCCCCATCTAGTATCCTTTCAACAAACCACAGTGACTCTGAAAAGATCACACATCACAGGTGCCAAAGTGCCGTACCAGGTAGTTAAGACGGTACTGTGCAAACCTCCCAAATTCCTCATAGAGCAAACAATTCATCCTCAAATACTCTGTGCCAGCAGCTTGCAGGGCATGAGGAGATGGTAATGAAAAGAACTGGTGCTTTCTGTAGGGAATTCAGATGGTGGGGGAGGTCACAGTGCAGACATAACCCAAACTGTGGCCTTTGATCTTATTTTAAACCTGAAATTACATGCTAAGGGGTCAGCTCTTGGGTTAACAAAACAATTACAGGTATTTTCTGTAGATAGTGCGTTCTGTTGGTTTTAATGTCTTTTGTTACATGATAAAAGATGATAGAGTCAAAAGTACAAATGCTGGGGCTCTTAGAATCCGACATTAACACGCCTCTCCAGACTGTAGGTTTTCTTACACTGTACAATCAAAGCTCGTTAGAAGATAAGATGAATGAGCCTATTTTCTACATTAAAGTGCCAGCAGTTACAGAGAAAGAAAAGAGAGGGGGAAAAAAAAAGGAGAAAAATACATCAAGAAATAAGGGAGAAGTCAGACTTCCTTGAAGTAATCCACATACCTTAATTTACAGATTAAAGAGTGAATTACAAGTAAATTGACAAAATCCTTTTAATGTGTAAACTGGTCATTCTTTTTGTCTGGAGCATAATAGCATATGTATTTGCACTACCTGTCACCGTCTCTCATGAAATCTCAGTTGTTACTTTCACATTAGTTTACCCATTTAAAGGGCAATACTTAACTGTTAAAGGAAAATAACTTCTCATAATGCTTAAATGTCTGATTTAGTCAAAAGTCTGTCCGTCAACCAAAATTTCATCTATATTTGTTTCAGCAGCACTAATGTTCAAAGCCACCAAATTCCAAACAATCTGAAAGATAACTCCTCTGGCAAGAAATTTATTTCTTCCTGAACAGGCCAAAACTTTAACCAATGTATAAATTTTTCAAAATGTAAAAGCATTAGACTGGATAAAACCCATGTTTCCACCAGCTGAGGGTCAGCTTATAACCTAGAAGCATGTGTTATGCTGTGGACCTGCCGACTGGTGCCCCTGCAGGCCCTGACATCACAACTCCACTTCACTTTGAGGACTTTCATTCACGACTGTATTGAAACCTGAATAATAACAGAGAGAACAGTAGTAGGGAGAATTCCTGAATCAAGGGGTCACTTGCAAAGCATTCACTGAAAGGCATTCAGTAATGGGGGAGGCAGTTTGACACATGGTCAAGAGAGTGGACAGCGGGTCAGACCACCTTGTGCTGAGTCCTGATTCTGTCATCTGCTCATCTCTCCATGTCTCGGTTTCCTCATCTGGAAAGGGGTAATAAGGTGACCTAGGTAGATCAGGAGTCTAGAGCACAGAAGCTGGTCAATAACTGTTTGCTATTTCGATGCAAAGTTTACTAACAGTTAAAATTTTCTTTTACACATGTTTTACAAGACTTACCCAACCAATGCGTCTTAAAGTAAGATCCATAGACCTTTCGCACTGAGGCCTTGCATTTGTTAAAATGCAGATTCCTAGGCCTTAACCCCAGGCTGAATAAGAATTTTGGCTCAGGGGCTGGGGAAAATAGGGCCCTGGACACCGCATTTAACATTTCAACCAGGAGTTGGGAGAACCACAGTGTTATTCACTTATAATGTTTCATTTATTTTACTCATTTATAATTTTAATTTACTGTCTCACAAACCATAATGCATAATGATAAGAAGATAAAGCACAAATAAACCATCCTTGCCAGAGAATATATGCAGTGTACCCAAACCTAAAAATGGTGCCCTGGCTGGCCAATATTTAGATGCAAGATCAGTCAAAAAAATCAGATAAATCTATTTTTGCAGAGCTCTGTACTGGGCTATATTAATAGCTGGTGCTTACTGCTCAAAATAAAATTCTTCCTCAAAGTAGCAAAGCTACTCCAAGGAATGTGAGGCTGCCAGTCCCCACCAGAAAGAGTTACATGAACTGCAGAAATCCAGAAGCCTGGTTTCTGGCTTCTCGGTGGCACATTTCATGTGTCATGCAAATAGGGTTCATTCATTCATTCATTCAATAAGTGTTTCTTAAGCATCACCTGTATGCGAAGTAATAGTCTTGCAGATGGTGGATTCTTACATTGTTTGATCCAGTCCTTCCGCCACCACATTTGTAAATACAACTTCAGTTCTATATGTGAAGTTTGTGGGCATAGTGGGGTGATGAATACAACAGTGAGAAGAAAGAAAGTGTTAGTTGTTCAGTCATGTCTGATTCTTTGCGACCCCATGGACTGTAGGCCGCCAGGCTCCTCTGTCCATGGAATTCTCCAGGCAAGAATACTGGAATGGGTAGCCATTCCCTCCTCCAGGGGATCTTCCCAACCCAGGGATCAAACCTGGGTATCCTGCATTGCAAGCAGATTTTTCACTTTCCAAGTCATCAGGGAAGCTGCTAGAACAGCTGATAGAATATTTTAAAAGGAAGTATTGCAGAACCGGAATCCAGATCTGTTGTAATAATATGTACTGTCTGGTGGGTTCTCATCCTTTCTCCCTAACTGTGAAGGAAAGAGAACAGAGATACCTAATGCTGCATGGAGGGTCCACTCCTGCAACTTCAGAGGCTATAGTGGGATCTGCTGCCAGTACCCTTGGGCAGGAATGAGGACAGAACTCCAATGGGGCTGTGCTGTCATGCCTGTCCTTTCCAAATTTTGGCCAGATTCTCCTGCTGGATTTCCCTCATTCAAACAAAGATTCATGAGACCATTCTTACTAGAAACATGCAATCCAGCCCCAGCTCCAACTCTGACAGTGGCACCAAGGGATGTTTGGAGGGATACCTGATATTGACCTGATATAGACCCCAAACACTCTAAGTGCTTGCCAAGGGCAAGTTTAACTTGTTTTTAAAGAATAGTTTGCTCAGTCTACAAGAAATAAATGATACCAGGCTTTGACTGCTTGCTTGTGATTTCCCTAGGTAAACTCATTTATCTGAGCTTAGAGAGCATTGTGTTCGTTCTTTCAGAAACATGAAATTGCGGTGCTTTCATTGAAAGGATGATTTAGATTCCATTTACCACAAACATTAAGTACTTTTTCCTATCTCCTTTTTCAGCTGTATTTTTAGCTGTCACTGAAAATCACCAGTGTTGCTAAAAACACTTGGCCTTTCAATAAAAAGCAGAAGCTACAGTTTAGGTAAGTCAAAGTTCATGAATTTTAGAAAACACATCATAGAGGTGCCATTTCCCCACGTCTTAATTTCTGAACTCTTCTGACAAATTTGCTCTGGAATGAACAGCGAGAGCATGCTGCACTAACTCTTGTTGGAAATGAGAGGGTTAAAGAGTATGTAAGAAAAGCCAGTCTCTGTGTTTAGTTACCAAATAATTCTGTCAGGTGGTATTTATAATCCAGACCACCCTTGAGCTCTGAATTAAGTTCATGGCTTTTTACCTCTTCCAAATTCATGGATCGGTCTTTATCTGACATCAATTTCATGCTTTCCTCTGTACAAACAGGCAGCCATTGCTTACTTTCATCACCACGTGGTGCATCACAGAACCATTTCTCCATGTATGGCAGCTTCAGTTGTATTTGTTTCCCTGGTCTCATTATTCCTCTTTAAGGGATAGATTTCACCTTCATTTCACCACCTCGGTTTGCTCATTTCCTTTTTTAAATCTACTTACGTTTCATTGGAGAACAATTGCTTTACAATATTGTGTTGGTCTCTGCCATACATCAACATGAATCAGCCACAGGTATACATATGTCCCTTTTGAACCTCCCTCCCATGCTCATTTCTTAAGGACACTAAGGCACAGGAGCAGGGGGCGACACAGGATGAGATGGTTGGATGGCATCACTGACTCAGTGAACATGAGTTTGAACAACTCAGGAAGATAGTGAAAGACAAGGAAGCCTGGTGTGCTGCAGTCCATGGGTTACAAAGACTTGAACACAACTGAGTGACTGAAAAATAGCAAAAACAAAAGGCATTTACTGGGTTATTATTAATAGTAGACTATCTTGTTTTGTGAATAGAGTATAAAAGTAGGATTTTAAAGTTAAGCCAATAAAATTATAGGATTGCATTTCCACATTTAGAAAGTGTTTTATGTTAACAAAATGAGATTTCTAAAATTTATATCTGAAAAATGAAAGAAGTTGAAAGTTAAATTAACAATTAAAGATGTGATTGAGATTCCCTCACCCACAAACTCTGGTGGGGTTGTCACATACACAACCAGGAAGACATGACCTAGTGTGTGTCTCTAGCATGATTAATTGCTCATAGCCAACGTGAAGAATATAACTGACTTGCTCAGGCAAGTCACTATCTTCCCCAGTCAAATCATACCCATTTGCTAGGAGCCCAACTCAAACTCTCCTTTTCCACGAAACACCCCCTTGATTATCCCAATCAACATGCTTTCTCACTCCTTAGCAGTCAGTTTTATCAGCACCAATTGGCAAACTGTTGCCATACTTGGTACAGGTCTACAGGAGACCAACACTGAAGAATCTGTGAGAAGTCACTCCAGAAAGAAAGACGGCTGCAGAGAGGTCCCCACTCCCAGCAAAAACTGCCTCAAAATATGCCATTTTTTATTTGCTTTTTAAAACTATTTATGTGGCTGCACTGGGTCTTTCCGTGGTGGCGCATGGACTCTGCAATGCATGGGCTCAGTGGCTGTGGTGCAGGCTTAGCTGTTCTGCAGCTTGTTGGGTCCGAGTTTCCCAGCCAGAGATCAAACCTATGTCCCCTGCATTGCAAGGCACTTTCTTAACCACTGGACCACCAGGGAAGTCCCTATGTCCTCACTTGAAATCCTAAAAGTCAAGCCTCCACTCTGGAGAACAGAAAACTGTGGAACTGGGCCTATTCACAAGGCACAGATTTGTAAACCCACGACAACCATGGTTTAGCTATGGATCTACAAAGCTGAGCGGCTTCCCTGGTTGCTCAGCCAGTAAATAATCTGCCTGCAATGCAGGAGACCAGAGTTCAATCCCAGGGTTGAGAAGACCCCTGGAGAAGGAAACGGCAACCCACTCCAGTATTCTTGCCTGAGGAATTACATGGACAGAAAACCTTGGTGGGCTGTAAACTGTGGGGTTGGAAGAGTCGGACATGACCTAGTGACTAAACCACCAATTACCACCTACAGAGCTGACTTGGTTTTTTTGCCTCTCCTCTAGCCTGCCAAAGATAGCTCTTTTCTGGTGTACTTGGAAATCTTACATTCTCCCTTATCAGTTCTCACTTTATTTCATCTCCAAGCAAGAATACAAAGAAAGAGTTCCCAGCAGCGATTCCTCCTCTTCAGACCCACAAAGAGTTTAAGAGTATTTTATCATGTCTTCTCAGAGCACTGACTGATAGAAGGAACCTGGTCTGTCAGACCTTCCTGTATATTTCTGGTGGGGATCATCCTATAGGGGCATATCCCATGGACTGTGATAGCAATGGGGGAAAAAAGTGAAAATGTCACCCATAAGCATCCTTGGGAGCTGAAAAAAAATCTCTGCTTTAATCAATCTCTACTTTAATTCCAAAATACCTGAGGTTTGTCAAAGATGCTTTTCAGTTACACTTTGAAGGAAATGTGACAGTTAACTGCTGTGAACCAGTTCCAGCCAAACTACAGTGCCTGGCAAAGGAAACCCAAGTGTTTGAAAGTTGCCTCTGCTTCATTGCCATGCTAAGATCTCTACCTCAAGGAGGGACTGACACCTTGCTAGGCACAGTTAGTGGCCTGTGCAAAGAGCCTGAGAGACTCTGCATGTCCCAGCTATTCTTAGAAATCCCCACCCCTTTCCCCAGTTTCTGATGATGCACCTGCCTCTTACCCCTTAAGAGTCCCCCACTTTCTTCCCTTTGAGGAGAAGGTGTCTTCAAGCATGAGCTCTCCCTTTTCCATTCCTTGATCAATGAATAAAGCTTCTTCTCTGCTTTGCTGAACCTGGTCTTCTTCAACTGTCCTGAACAGTACCAGGCAAGGGAAGGACCCAGCTGGGGGTTTACTAGATCTGAGAGGGTCGGTAACAGAAACGGTAGTAGAAACTGAGATTTCCTAGCCTGGGGTGTGGAAGATCAAGGAATAATAGAAAAATAAATGCTAAATATTAAAGAAGTGCATTTAGACCATTACTCTCCATCAATATTAAAACTGGATCCAAAAGAAATAAGCTGAAACAGTGGAATAAGAAATTAAACTTCAAAAAGTAATTTTCTAAACTGTAATAGAAATAAATTACCCAGAAGGTAGAATTTTCTTCATTGTTGGTTTTAAACAGGGTGAGTTTTCATCTGCTGGAAATAGTTTAAATAGAGCTGAGCAATGTGCAAGACAAAATTTTAAGATTAAAAATCTATGATTCTCTGATGACAGACTAATCAGAACTTTAATGTCTAGTTCAACTATCATGATCACAATATTAATTCTAAAACTGAGATAAGAAATAAAAGCATAACAACTTCCCTCCAAAATTGAGATAGTCTGTATATTAAAGTTACAGCTTTGATATAAACGGGAGTGTCAACTGATTCTATCTTTATTAAGTTGAATACTAGTACCTTTTATTATATGTCACCTAGTACCTCTTTTTTAAATCCTTTATACAGGATAGAAAGCAAAGGAGGATACTTTTAAATATATTGATGTGAAGTCCTTTTGCGTATCAACCAAATACCACTTTCAAATAACAATGAAATGTATTGTAACATGATCTTAATAAGCACGTTTCATGAAGAAGGGTTGGTTGCTCAGTTGTTTCTGACTCTTTGCAACCCCATGGACTACAACCCACCAGGCTCCTGTCCATGGAATTCTCCAAGCAAGAATACTGGGGTGGGTAGCCATTCCCTTCTCCAGGGCATCTTTCCAACCCAGGGACTGAACCAGGGTTTCCTGCCTTGTAGGTGGATTCTTTACTGTCTGAGCCACCAGGGAAATGTAAGGAGGAAATCAATACAGAGAAGAAATGATGGTTGCTATAAAACCAGTGTACAAAAAGTTCCAGTTAATAGCTTCCAAATAAGCTTGGTCAACAAGTGTATGTGACCTTTAAAAAATGCACATTATTAGGAGTTAGCAAATTGTCTATTTATTATCTCCATTTCCTTCTGATTACACTAGTTTTATAACAACCATCATTTCTTTCCTATACTGATTTACTCCTTACATTTAAAAATTGTGCTTATTAAAACCATTTTATAATAAGCTTTATTGTTAAAATTAGAAAACAGAAGAAATTGTAACAAATCAAATAAAAATCATCTATATTCCTATTACCCTCAGGAAACTACTACTAACAATTTTGAGTCAACTGCCTCTCCATCTTTGGGATCATGTTTCATCAGCAGGTGTTTTTCCTTTTTAAATCTCATTCCTCTCTTATTTCCCCAAGGGATAAAAACCCCTATCACTATATTTCCTTTCAAAACACTGTTTTTAATATCTGCATATTAATATATTTTATCAAATGGATACACTGCAAGATATTTAACCTTTTATTCTTACTAGAGATTTCAGTCAATCCTAATCCTAATCCTAATCCAGAGTCAGGAAACAGAAGCCTCTGTTAGGCAAAAAGGCACTTGCTATAGGGAACTGGTTGCTTGTAAAACTGTAGGTGTGAAAGAGTGAACTAAGAAGGATCCCAGGAATGATGGCTCGAACTCTGGAAACACATGTGGAAATCAGGCGAGCCCTGCTGGGGTTGCTGACCTCACACCGCTCTGGCTGTGATCCAGGAAGCAGGACCATTGCCACCACCTTCCTTGATACTCCCCACATGAGTGATGGACACTGGCTGCTTCTTCAGGAAATCTCAGTGTTCCCACCATGTGTGTCAACAGAAAAGCAAGCAAACAAACGCCACCGCCAGGGTCAACAGGAAGATGAACTCTGCTTCACTTTCCCTGTCTCTATGTAAGTGCATCCACCGGATTGCATGTGGATCCTCTATGTAAGGGATATCAGACTCCTGCTGGTTTCAGCCCTCAGTCTCTGCAGAGAAGAGGGACCAGTGAACACAAGGTTGGAAGGATACTGAACCCTAACCACTAAGTCTACCACAGCTGCTGTCTATAAGGCAGTGACAAGAATCTTTGTCTGAATCACTGTTTACCTCCTTAGGGTAGATTCCTGGAAGTGCTATTATTAAATCAAAGAATAGAAACTTTTTGGCCTTTTGAAATATATATTGCCAGATTGTTCTGATGGGTGGGGCCATGCTCAGTAAATCTTTATTTCAATTTTCTCTTGATGGGATGTGTTCCCCTACTGTTATTTCACCTGAGGCCAAACTATGGTGGAGGTGATGACGATAACGGCAACCTCCTTCAAAGGTCCCAGGCACGCACAGCTGCATTCAGTGCCCCTGACCCTGCAGCAGGCCACCGCCGACCCACACCTCCACCGGAGACTCCTGGCAACTCACACCAAAGTCTGGGGCAGTCTCTTGTGGGGTCACTGCTCCTTTCTCATGGGTCCTGGTGCACACAGGTTTTGTTTCTGCCCTCCAGGAGGCTGTCTCCCCAGTCTTGTGAAAGTTCTGGTAGCTCTAGGGATTAGATCTGATAGACAGAGTGCCTGAAGCACTATGGACAGATGTTCATGACATTTGTACAGGAGGCAGTGATCAAGACCATCCCCAAGAAAAGAAACGCAAAAAGGCAAAATGGTTGTCTGAGGAGGCCTTACGAATAGCTGAGAAAAGAAGAGAAGCAAAAGGCAAAGGAGAAAAAGAAAGATACACCAATTTGAATACAGAGTTCCGAAGAATAGCAAGGAGAGATAAGAAAGCCATCCTCATAAGAAACAACATAAGAAAACAACAGAATGGGAAAGACTAGAGATCTCTTCCAGAAAATTAGAGATACCAAGGGAACATTTCATGCAAAGATGGGCACAATAAAGGACAGAAAAGGTATGGACCTAACAGAAGAAGATATCAAGAAGATGTGGCAAGAATACACAGAAGAACTATACAAAAAGATCTTCACAACCGAGATAATCACGATGGTGTGATCACTCACCTAGAGCCAGGCATCCTGGAATGTGAAGTCAAGTGGGCCTTAGGAAGCATCACTACGAACAAAGCTAGAGGAGGGGATGGAATTCTAGTTGCACTATTTCAAATCCTTAAAGATGATGCTGTGAAAGTGCTGCATTCAACATGCCAGCAAATTTGGAAAACTCAGCAGTGGCCACAGGACTGGAAAAGGTCAGTTTTCATTCCAATCCCAAAGAAACGCAACGCCAAAAGAATGCTCAAACTACCACATATTGCACTCATCTCACACACTAGCAAAGCAATGCTCAAAATTCTCCAAGCCAGTTTTCAACAGTATGTGAATAGTGAACTTCCAGATGTTCAAGCTGGTTTTAGAAAAGGCAGAGGAACCAGAGATCAAATTGCCAACATTCGTTGGATCATTAAAAAAAACAAGGGAGTTCCAGAAAAACATTTCTGCTCTATTGACTAAGCCAAAGCCTTTGACTGTGTGGATCACAACAAACTGTGGAAAATTCTGAAAGAGATGGGAATACCAGACCACCTGACCTGCTTCCTGAGAAATCTGTATGCAGGTCAGGAAGCAACAGTTAGAACTGGACATGGAAAAAAGACTGGTTCCAGATAGGAAAAGGAGTATGTCAAGGCTGCATATTTTCACCCTGCTTATTTAACTTATATGCAGAGTACATCATGTGAAATGTCAGGCTGGATGAAGCACAAGCTGGAATCAAGATTGCCGGGAGAAATATCAATAATCAGATATGCAGATGATACCACCCTTATGGCAGAAAGCAAAGAAGAATTAAGGAGCCTCTTGATGAAAGTGAAAGAGGAAAGTGAAAAAGTTGGCTTAAAACTCAACTTGCAGAAAACTAAGATCATGACATCCAGTCCCGTCATTTCATGGCAAACAGATGGGGAAACAATGGAAACAATGACACACTTTATTTGAGGGGCTCCAAAATCACTGCAGATGGGGACTGTAGCCATGAAATTAAAGGTGCTTGCTCCTTGGAAGGAAAACTATGACCAACCTAGACAGCATGTTAGAAAGCAGAGACATTACTATGCCAACAAAGGTCCGTGTAGTCAAAGCTATGGTTTTTCCAGTAATCGCGTGGATGTGAGAATGGCACTATAAAGAAAGCTGAGCACCGAAGAATTGATGCTTTTGGACTGTGGTGTTGGAGAAGACTCTTGAGAGTCCCTTGGACTGCAAGGAGATCCAACCAGTCCATCCTGAAGGAAATCAGTCTTGACTATTCATTGGAAGGAGTGATGCTGAAGCTGAAGTTCTAATACTTTGGCCACCTGATGTGAAGAACTGACTTATTTGAAAAGACCCTGGTGCTGGGAAAGATTGAAGGTGGGAGGAGAAGAGGACAACAGAGGATGAGATGGTTGGATGGCATCCCTGACTCGATGGACATGAGTTTGAGTAAGATCCGGGAGTTGGTGATGCACAGGGAAGTCTGGCATGCTGCAGTCCACGGGGTCACAAAGAGTCAGACATGACTGAGTGACTGAACTGATTGCCAGACTGATTTCCAGGAAAGTCATGCCACCTTATAAGCAAGATGTCAAAATGCTTATCTCTCACCATATCTTTTTAAGTGAAGGCAAGTTTATTTAAAGCCCATCCCATAGACAGAATGTGGACCATCTCAGAATGTGACAATGGTTCCTGTCTCACTATACTTTAACCATTATTACCTACTGAGTCTCTTTTTAAAATCGTCAAGATCACCATCATTGGTGGAACTCTCATCGTAACAACCTGGTCATCCCTGTGTGAGAAATAAAATGAGAATATCCCTAGAATGTGCAAGGGAATTATGACATTATATCTGCCCCTAAAGATCCATTACAAATAAAGTCCTTAATTATAATAGGGCTATTCATATTGCTTGCCTTCCGAAGAGGCACGTCACAGGGAGCCCGTGCAGGGCCTCTAAGGTCAAAGGACCCCGGTGTGAGATAACAGCAGAAGATCTGCAGGAACAGAAAAGGCAAGGGGAGACATTTGAAGCTGCTTTCCTTACTAAAAACAAATGGCAGTGACCAGGTGTCAACTGGGACTCCTTTATCCATCCACCTGTAATTTCCATCAGCACCTCTAAGTCACACCTATTAGGCAAACAATCGAAATAAAAGGCCTCTTTCTAAGCAAATACTTCACAGCAAGTCCATCTGGTTGTCCCAGTTTTATTCAGACTCTCACCCTGGAGTCCTTCCTATATGTAAATCCTACAGCTGGGCTCTTAGAACCCATGCTGTATTTCTACTGCTTTCACAGTAAGACTGAAAAAGAAGACTAAAAGTGAAAAAGATTCCTTAAAGAACCCACCTCTTCAGTCCTTGGTGGGTTCCAACAGATCCTACTATACACAGTACAGAGAACTAACATTATCCTGAAAAACGATAATTATCATCTCTAGGTAGTGTGGGTTCATTTGTTTCATGAAAGCCCCTCAGATGCACTTGCTCTCTCTTTCTCAACCTTTCTCTTGGTTTCTAGATCCTACTCTCCTCTTACTGATCATTTACTAATCCCTTCTCTTATAATGTATCTTCCTCCGGATTAGTCAGAGGCTACTCCTTCCTGAAGAAAGGTCTACCATTGCTTCTGAGCTGAGGGCTTGTGGGGTGTCTATTCAGGTAGAACAGTGGTTCTCAAAGTGTGTCCCTGGACCAGCAGCTGCAGCATCTAGGAACTTGTTAAAACAGCAAAATCTCGGTCCCCACAACAGATCCACTGAATCGGAAGCTACTTGTGGCCCAGCAAGACATCCAGGTGATTCTTATGCACACCACAGTTTGAGAACTCCTGGACTAGAAGATATTGGGGTGGGTGGCACTGTGACAAGTGCACATGGTCCAGTCTCCCAGGGGAAAGGAAATTGGCTTGGATTATATGATCAGGGAAATGGGCTCAGGCAAATTCATCTTGAAAAGAAGAGCAACATGCAGCAAACTTTATGACTCTTTGGACTTCTGGTCAGCACATTCTGCTCACCACAAAAGAAAAGATTTTGACATGCAAGAGCAAATGCCAAGAGAAGTGCAAAAGGAGGCCAGAGTTCAGAATAAAATGTAAATATGAAGTCACAGTCTTTAAACTTGTAAAAGGATCATACTGGGGTTTTAAGGGACTATAGAAGCTGTCTTTAATGCTTTAACTACTCTCTGGTGTGGAGAAAGGATCTCAGATTGGGAACCAGAGGGCTGGAATTCAAGTCTCAGCTCTGCTGGTCAGTTATTTCATGACCTTGGGCAAGTCAGGACCTCAGTTTCCTTGTTTACAAAATGAGTGGTAATTACATCTTCTCCACATCACATCCAGTTCTACAAATACTCTGTTATCCTATGAGACTCTTTGTTCAGTTCAGTTGCTCAGTCATGTCCAACTCTTTGTGACCCCATGAACCACAGCACGCCAGGCCTCCCTGTCCATCACCAACTGCCAGAGTTTACCCAAACCCATGTCCATTGAGTCAGTGATGCCATCCAACCATCTCATCCTCTGTTGTCCCCTTTCCCTTCAGCCCTCAATCTTTCCCAGCATCAGGGTCTTTTCAAATCAGTCAGCTCTTCGCATCAGGTTGCCAAAGTATTGGAGTTTCAGCTTCAATATCAGTCCTTCCAGTGAACACCCAGGACTGATCTCCTTTAGGATGGACTGGTTGGAAATCCTTGAAATGGACCTACAGCTACCCTGACCTCCTCTACCCTTGAGATTTTAAGGTTTTAAATAGGGGATGGAACCCACCAGGTGGACATCAGGACATGGACTGGAAAGAGCTCCTTTTATAGGAAGTCATGACTTTCAGAAAAGAGCCTTAAAAACCAGTACAAGTAGTATCAGGAAAGGGAAGTTCGGGAGATGACCTGTGCTGTTAGGCAAGTTCTGGCAAGGACTAGAGGAAAGAAAAAGGAACTTGCAGACAGAAGAAATCCCAGTCCAGGCTTTACAGCTAGAGCTTCAACTCCTGAGTGAGTAAGTCTGAGTGAAGATGCGTGTGGGTGTGCTTGGTTGCTTCAGTCATGCCCAACTCTCCTCTGTCCATGTGATTTCCCAGTCAAGAATACTAGAGTGGGTTGTCATGCCCTCCTCCAGGGAATCGTCCCAATTCAGGGATCAAACCCATGTCTCTTGCATTGCAGAAGGCTGAAGGAGCAGGAGAGGCGCAACAGAGCAAAGTGGAAAAGCACTTTTTTTAATGCTCAAAAAATCGAGCATTAACTATTTCAGTCCTAGCAAACCAAACAGCTTTCTGCTGAGGAATTCAGAACAGTTCACATGTGTCCTGAGCCTGGGTTTCTTCCTCTTAAAAATGCTACATCAAGATCAAAAGGAGATGACACAGCTGAAGTTTCTGACACATTTCCTTGCACAAAGTATCCCCTTTCTCTGCTTCCCATCCAACCCCTCCAAAAGTGACTTGTCCAAGGTCACAGTCAGAACTGGGACCCAATGCCAGCCTCAGGGCTCAGAGAACTCCTTTCCAACAGTACCAACCTACATCCATCTTACCTTTCTTCCTATTAGCCATGTATGTCAAAATATCATCCTTATCTGATCCCTGTTTCGGCTTAGAAACAAAAGTATTAGTACTATATAAAACAGTTACATATACATTGGCTTATCTCAGTACCAACCTGGCTCCCTAAGGAAGAAAATCATACATCTATCTAATTTTCATCATTGACCACTGTAGGAAGAAATAAATTTTATTAGTGTTCATTGTTTATGTCAAGGTTTGAGATTACTTTTTTTTTAAGGCTGAATTTTCTCTGAGGAGTTTGCCCGGATTAGTAATTCTAAAAGTTGTTATGCATTTATTTTAATCTCTTGCCCAGAGAATAATTCATGCATAGATAAAAGCATAAGTGAAAGCAGCTATTGTGTATGCACAGTAGCATATTTTTAAACCCTGTCCTATTGAGAAAGAGACGATAACAACAAAATGTGCCCTAAGAATCAAGGTCCATACTTTACATTACTGTGAGTTACAACGTTAAATCAATGCATGCTGGGTGAAAACTTTTCTCCTTGTGAGTGCACAATTTTATAGGTTTCTTGACTACAGGGCAAAATGCACAACTACTGTGAGGCTTCTTAAGTCTATAATTCTTTAATAGCTCTTGCTTTTAATGTTTCCCTCCCCATTTGTTCACTGAATGGTTCTTTTTCCATTGCAAGTCAAATATAATTGAACAAGAAATACTGACTCAGTATTCTTTCTTAAAGGGTTAATGACCAATAGACAGCAAAACTAAATTAGGTGAAATGGAGGAGGAGGTGCTAGGATGTACCTTAAAATGTTTTCCATCTCGGGGAGCTTAATTGACTTGTGACTAGTAATCTCTGAACCAAAATCAATATCAATATATAATAATGGAAAACAGACCCTGACGAGAGAGATATAATCTTTCTAGTCTCTGTCTTAAGGGGGTCAGGGGGACCTGGAAAAGGTTCAATACAGAGCAACAAAGATATTTTAAGCATAGAAAAAAGGCAAAGAGACCCAAGAGGCTTTATAATGAAGACAGAGATTCAATGCTTCTCTTTCTACCTAGGAAAGGAAATAGCATGGCCCAGAGTTAACATGGTATTTCTGAAACTTGGATGGAAAAACTGACTAAATTAAAAGAATAGAGAAGCATAAATCTGCTGCAAGAAAAGAAAGGAGTAGCAAGGTAGTAAAAAATATGGAATGAGGTTAAAAAGAGAGAGAGCTAGAGATTCCTACTGGAAGAAGAGGTGCTGTCAAGGTTTTCAAACAAGAGAGACGTCCATCTTTAAACCACACACACTTGCCCACCTGCTGAATGGAATTTTTCAGAATCAAGACAGACATTTCCACAGATAGCTGTAAATACAGCCTGTCTGTAAAAATGATGTCTTGCCAAATCAAACACCTTAAAGGGATTTCTCTTCTTGGAGATCTAGATGGAATACTCGGTGGAATGCCTAGTGATAACCAAGCCAGAACTGCAGGTGTCTAAGAGCCGAGGAGGCTTCAAGAAGCAGGCTGAGTATCCCAGCAAAGGCAGTGGTGCTCTATCTGTAGGGCAGCAAGGGTGACACCACCCTTATGGCAGAAAGTGAAGAGGAACTAAAAAGCCTCTTGATGAAAGTGAAGAGGAGAGTGAAAAAGTTGGCTTAAAGCTCAACATTCAGAAAACGAAGATCATGGCATCCAGTCCCATCACTTCATGGGAAATAGATGGGGAAACAGTGGAAACAGGGTCAGACTTTATTTTGGGGGGCTCCAAAATCACTGCAGATGGTGACTGCAGCCATGAAATTAAAAGACGCTTACTCCTTGGAAGAAAAGTTATGACCAACCTAGACAGCATATTCAAAAGCAGAGACATTACTTTGCCGACTAAGGTCTGTCTAGTCAAAGCTATGGCTTTTCCAGTGGTCATGTATGGATGTGAGAGTTGGACTGTGAAGAAGGCTGAGAGCTGAAGAATTGATGCTTTTGAGCTGTGGTGTTGGAGAAGACTCTTGAGAGTCCCTTGGACTGCAAGGAGATCCAACCAGTACATTCTGAAGATCAACCCTGAGATTTCTCTGGAAGGAATGATGCTGAAGCTGAAATTCCAGTACTTTGGCCACCTCATGCGAACAGTTGACTCATTGGAAAAACCCTGATGCTGGGAGGGATTGGGGGCAGGAGGAGAAGGGGACGACCGAGGATGAGATGGCTGGATGGCATCATGGACTTGATGGACGTGAGTCTGAGTGAACTCTGAGAGATGGTAATGAACAGAGAGGCCCGGCGTGCTGATATTCATGGGGTCACAAAGAGTCGGGCACGACTGAACGACTGAACTGAACTGAAGGGTGACTCAGCCAGAGAGAATAGACTTATGGACAAAGCAGAGGCAGGAGTTCAGTTCAGCTCAATTGCTCAGTCATGCCCGACTCTTTGCCACCCCATGATCGAAGCACGCCAGGCCTCCCTGTCCATCACCAACTGCCGGAGTTCACCCAAACTGATGTCCATCAGTCAGTGATGCCATTCCCCATCTCATCTCATCCCCTTCTGCTCCTGCTCCCAATCCCTTCCAGCATCAGAGTCTTTCGAATAAGTCAACTCTACGCATGAGGTGGCCAAAGTACTGGAGTTTCAGCTTTAGCATCAGTCTTTCTAGTGAACACCAAGGTTGATCTCCTTTAGAAAGGACTCGTTGGATCTCCTTGCATTCCAAGGACTCCCAAGAGTCTTCTCCAACACTACAGTTCAAAGCATCAATTCTTCAGCGCTCAGCTTTCTTCACAGTCCAACTCTACATCCATACATGACCATTGGAAAAACCACAGCTTGACTAGTCAGACCTTTGTTGGCATAGTAATGTATCTGCTTCGAATATACTAACTAGGTTGGTCATAACTTTCTTCCAAGAGTAAGCGTCTTTTTAATTTCATGGCTGCAGTCACCATCTGCAGTGATTTTGGAGCCCCAAAAATAAAGTCTGACCCTGTTTCCACTGTTTCCCCATCTATTTCCCATGGAGTGATGAGACCAGCTGCCATGATGTTAATTTTCTGAATGTTGAGCTTTAATCTAACTTTTTCACTCTCCTCTTTCACTTTCATCAAGAGGCTTTTTAGTTCCTCTTCACTTTCTGCCATAAAGGTGATGTCATCTGCATATATCTGAGGTTACTGATACTTCTCCCAGCAATCTTGATTCCAGCTGGTGCTTATTCCAGCCCAGCATTTCTCATGATGTACTCTACATAGAAGTTAAATAAGCAGGGTGACAATATACAGCCTTGACGTACTCGTCTTCCTATCTGGAAATCAGTCTGTTGTTCCAGGTCCAGTTCTAACTGTTGCTTCCTGACCTGCATACAGATTTCTCAAGAGGCAGGTCAGGTGGTCTGGTATTCCCATCTCTTTCAAAATTTTCCACAGTTTGTTGTGATCCACACAGTCAAAGGCTTTGGCATAATAAATAAAGCGAAAGAGATGTTTTTCTGGAACTCTCTTGCTTTTTGATGATCCAGCGGATGTTGGCAATTTGATCTCTGGTTCCTCTGCCTTTTCTAAAACCAGCTTGAACATCTGGAAGTTTACGGTTCATTAATTGTTGAAGCCTGGCTTGGAGAATTTTGAGCATTACTTTACTAGCATGTGAGATGAGTGCAATTGTGCGGTCATTTGAGCATTCTTTGGCATTGCCTTTCTTTGGGATTGGAATGAAAACTGACCTTTTCCAGTCCTATGGCCACTGCTGAGTTTTCCAAATTTGCTGGCATATAGAATGCAGTACTTTCACAGCATCATCTTTAAGGATTTGAAAGAGCTCAACTGGAATTCCATCACCTCCTCTAGCTTTGTTCGTAGTGATGCTTTCTAAGGCCCACTTGACTTCACATTCCAGGATGTCTGGCTCTAGGTGAGTGATCACACCATCGTGATTATCTGGGTCATGAAGATCTTTTCTGTATAGTTCTTCTGTGTCTTCTTGCCACCTCTTCTTAATATCTTCAACTTCTGTTAGGTCCATACCATTTCTGTCCTTTATTGAGCCCATCTTTGCATGAAATATTCCCTTGGTATCTCTAATTTTCTTGAAGCAATCTCTAGTCTTTCCCATTCTGTTCTTTTCCTCTATTTCTTTGCATTGATCACTGAGGAAGGCTTTCTTATCTCTCCTTGCTATTCTTTGGAACTCTGCATTCAGATGCTTATATCTTTCCTTTTCTGTTTTGCTTTTTGCTTCTCTTCTTTTCACAGCTATTTGTAAGGCTTCCTTAGACAGCCATTTTGCTTTTTGCATTTCTTTTTCTTGGGAATGGTCTTGATCCCTGTCTCCTGTACAATGTCACAAACCTCCATCCATAGTTCATCAGGCACTCTATCCATCAGGTACAGTCCCTTAAATCTATTTGTCACTTCCATTGTGTAATCATAAGGGATTTGATTAAGGTCATACCTGAATGGTCTACTGGTTTTCCCTACCTTTTCAATTTTAGTCTGAATTTGGCAATAAGGAGTTTATTATCTGAGCCACAGTCAGCTCCTGGTCTTGTTTTTGCTGACTGTATAGAGCTTCTCCATCTTTGGCGGCAAAGAATATAATCAATCTGATTTCGGTGTTGACCATCTGGTGATGTCTATGTGTAGAGTCTTCTCTTGTGTTGTTGGAGGAGGGCGCTGGCTATGACCAGTGTGTTCTCTTGGCAAAACTGTATTAGCCTTTGTCCTGCTTCATTCCATATTCCAATGAAGATGTATTCCAATGAATACGTCTGACAGAATGTGGTTCACTGGCAAACCACTTCCAGTATTCTTGCCTCGAGAACCCCATGAACAGTATGAAAAGGCAAAATGATAGGATACTGAAAGAGGAACTCCCCAGGTCTGTAGGTGCCCAATATGCTACTGGAGAAGAGTGGAGAAATAATTCCAGAAAGAATGAAGGGATGGAGCCAAAGCAAAAACAATACCCAGTTGTGGATGTGACTGGTGATAGAAGCAAGGTCTGATGCTGTAAAGAACAATATTTCATAGGAACCTGGATTGTTAGGTCCATGAATCAAGGCAAATTGGAAGTGGCCAAACAGGAGATATCAAGAGTGAATGTTGACATTCTAGGAATCAGCGAAGTAAAATGGACTGGAATGGTGAATTTAACTCACGTGACCATTATATCTACTACTGTGGGCAGGAATCCCTTAGAAGAAATGGAGTAGCCATCATGGTCAACAAAAGTCCAAAATGCAGTACTTGGATGCAATCTCAAAAACAACAGAATGATCTCTGTTCGTTACCAAAGCAAATCATTCAGTATCACAGTAATCCAAGTCTATGCCCCAACCAGTAACGCTGAAGAAGCTGAACAGTTCTGTGAAGACCTACAAGACCTTTTAGAACTAACACCCAAAAAGATGTCCTTTTCATTATAGGGAACTGGAATGCTAAAGTAGGAAGTCAAGAAACACCTGGGATAACAGGCAAAAGGGGCACGAGAGGGTGGGACAAATGAGAGAGTAGCATTGAAATACATACATTACCATATGTAAAATAGATAGCTAATGGGAAGTTGCTGTGTAACACAAGGAGCTCAACTTGGTGTCCGTGACAACCTAGAGGGGTGGGATGCGGTGGGAGGTGGAAGAGAGGTTCAAGAGAGAAAGAACATATACATACCTATGGCTGATTCATGCTGATGTATGGCAGAAACCAACACAACATTGTAAAGCAATTATCCTCCAATTAAATTAAAAAAAAAAAAAAAAGGCCGTTATGCTGATTTGCAGTTTTAAATGGCCATGTTATCCACCAGGCAGACAAATTATCTTAAAGAGACACATACAGATTCATTGTGGGAGGAAGAGGAAGAAATCCTTCAAGGCAGAAATGGAGCATTTGACTTCCTGTTTAGTTAAGACACCTATCTGTAAAGCTCTGAGAACTGAACCGAGGTTCAGTTCAATTCAGTTCAGTCGCTCAGTCATGTCCAACTCTTTGTGACTCCATAGGTTGCAGCACACCAGGCTTCCCTGTCCATCACCAACTCCCAGAGCTTACTCAAACTCATGTCCATTCAGTTGGTGATGCCATCCAACCATCTCATCACCTGTTGCTTTTGCTTTACTCGTCTTACACTTTTTGGTGTTGTTTAGTTGCTAAGTCACGTCTGACTCATTACTCTTTAGTTAAGAGCTTATTTAAAGAAAAAGAAAATTAACTAAATAATTCAAGAGAACAGCTGTGTCTGTCAACATTCTTCAAATGCAGACCACTGCTACTGTTTTCCTATGCCCAGTTGAATCTAAGAATTCCACCTATAATTTTGGAGTTTGGGTTTGACAATATACACACTACTATATTTAAAATATTAATAGATAACCAACAAGAACTTACTGTATAGCACAGGGAACTCTGTTCAATATTCTGTAATAATCTAAATGGGAAAAGAATTTGAAAAAGAATAGATATATGTACATTATTTGAATCACTGTGCTGTATACCCAAAACTAATACAACATTGTAAATCAACTATACTCTAATATAAAACAAAAATTCTTAAAAGAATCCCACCTGTGTGTTCAATGTGTCTGCTCTTCAATCCAAGATGTATTGTGGGAATAAATGAATTTACCAAGCAGGCCTTGGGAACTGGAACTTAGATAAAGTTATGAGCCCTGGGGCTATCCGTAGTCCTGTTCTTGTCTTTTGTTCTCTCATTACGCCTATTCTCATATTAAAGGTTCTATCCCTTAATTTCTCCACTGGAAAAATAAATATATATATTGTGTAATTCTCTCCCCTGGCTAACTTACAGAGATGTTGCAAGATTATTAGAGCTATTATTCAAGAAAGCTTTTGAGCTGTTGATAAAAGGTGCTAGATAAATTCAATATTACAATGATTATTTTCATTATTCACACCTATCCTTTGGCAAAGGTCTACATATAACATGTTATTATTGTCTCCTTAGGTTAATAGCAGCTTTGTCCTTCTTCCCCTCCCTCTTAACATCCAACGCAGTAATGATAGTATGTTTATGTATTTTCAACATTTTCCCTTCCAATTACCATTAGGCTATTTCAGGCCTATATTTTATTCACTAGATGACATACAACAATATTAGTATAACACAGAACTGGCAAATACATTAATCAACTGATGAAAATAAAATTATACTATTTATTTTCTTAATCTCTGATCTATTAGGTAATTTTTGACAGTAGTATGTTGATAATAGACACCTAAAAATATGAATTTTTCTCTTGTGGAGCAGTTTCTCAAAAAAATCATTCTTCTGGAATTTAGTTCAGATCATCTAGATTTTCTTATTTTACATGAAATAATAGAACACTCAATTTTTAAGACTAAAACTTTAGTAAATAGATTACATGTTCTATTAAGTATGAAAAGTCCGCAAACACTTCCACTGCAAGGAATTACATCAGTTCTAGTTGCCGGAGAGAGATGAAGGTGCTTTGATATCAAATATCAAATTTCAGTTCCCAGAGCGCTCATTCCTCAGAGATGATCAATGAACCACACTCACCAGAGTCTCCAGGGAACTACTTAAGACGTAGATACCTTAGACCTTGGGCTTCCCAGATGGCACTAGTGGCAAAGAACCCGCCTGCCAATGCAGGAGACACGGTAAACGTGGGTTCAACCTCTGGATCAGGAAGATCCCCTGGAGAAGGAAATGGCAACATCATTGCCTGGAAAATCCCCATGCACAGAGGAACCTGGCAGGCAACAGTCCATGTGGTCACAAAGAGTCGGACATGACTGTCAGCATGCATAGCAGCATCTCAGCCCTAGCCTAGACCCATTGAGTTCAAAATCATGTTGAGGTTTGGCTGGCCTGATTTAAAAATTTAAAATACAAGTACAAAATATACAAATGAAAGTGCCCTTACTGGGGCTCAGGAGCCCACAGGTGTGTCTTAAGCACACTAAAGTTTGAAAGCCACTGGCCAAGGAGATACAGATTAGAATTCACAATGAAATATCACTATATACCCTCTAAAGTAGCTAAAATTTAAAAAGACTGACAACACTAAACGCTGCTGAGGATGCAGAGCAACTGGAATTTTCACACACTGATTATGAGAGTATAAAACGGTCCAAAAGGCCTTTGTAAAAAGGCCTGACAGTGTCTTATAAAACTAAACATAAAAAAAGAAATACACCTACCCTACCACTTGGCAATTCCACTCAAGTATTCAGCCAAGAGAAATGAAAATTTTCTCTTCACATGAAGACTTATACAAGAATGTTTACAGCAACTTTACTCATAATAGCCCAAACTGAAAATAGCCCAGGTATTTGTCAATAGCAGAAGGAGGACAAGCCAACCATCATGTATTTATTCAATGCAATATAATCTGGCAATCAAAGGGAATGAGGCACTGATACAGGCAACAACATGATGAACCTCAAAAAAATACTCAGAGGAAGAAGTCTTATATACAAGTGTATACACTGTATGATTTCATTTATTTGGAGTTCTAGAACAAGAGCTGCTCTATGGTAAAAAAACTGAAACAGTGCTTTCTTCTATCAGAAAGGACGTCGGGGTTAAATGACAAGGGGTGTGAGAGAACTTTCTGGCGTGATGGTAATGTTCTGTTTCTTGCTAAGCATTTGAGTTACTAAGATGAAAGCTTGTCAAAGTTTGTTGAAAAGTATACTTAAGAGTTGCACATTTTATTTACTGTAAATTTCACCTAAAAAGAAAAATGCAATGCAATATTCAGTTCTACTTTATGATGTATTATGCTGAAATATTAAACAGTATACTGCTGTTTGAAACTACTTTGAAATGCATCCCAAAATTTTATCTGAATAGAAGGATGGACACACACACACAATAAAACTTCACAGTAAAATGTTAATGGTAAGACCTAACAGTGGCTATATGAGAGTTTAAATTTCTTTTACCTTCGGCTTTTCGGCCGGAACCACCATCTTCCAGTGATTTGCCAAGATGACCAACACAAAGGGAAAGAGGCAGGGCACCCGCTACATGTTCTCCAGGCCTTTCAGAAAACATGGAGTTGTTTCTTTGGCCACATACATGCGAATTTACAGGAAGGGTGATATTGTAGATATCAAGGGAATGGGTACTGTTCAAAAGGAATGCCCCACAAATGTTACCATGGCAAAACTGGGAGAGTCTACAATGTTACTCAGCATGCTGTTGGCATCATTGTAAACAAACAAGTTAAGGGCAAGATTCTTGCCAAGAGAATTAATGTGCGTATCGAGCATATTAAGCACTCTAAGAGCCGAGATAGCTTCCTGAAACGTGTGAAGGAAAATGATCAGAAAAAGAAAGAAGCCAAAGAGAAAGGGACTTGGGTTCAGCTGAAGCGCCAGCCTGCTCCACCTAGAGAAGCACACTTTGTGAGGACCAATGGAAAGGAACCTGAACTGTTGGAGCCCATCCCCTATGAATTCATGGCCTGATGGGTGTAAAAATAAAGACCTGGACTGTACAAATGTTTCTCTTAATTGAGTAGAGGTGTTGTGTCCAAATTCAGTGGGTAATGTGTTTTCAAATTTAGTATTTTTTCTTCCTGAAAGGTGTAAGATAGTTTGTTGTTTGGTATGCTCCATTTTTTAATAAACTGCCAGATATTAAAAATAAATAAATAAAATAAATTTGCCTTTTAAGTTATGTTTGTGATTTTGGACTTCCCTGATGGCTCAGTAGGTAAAGAATCTGCCTGCAATGCAGGAGATGCAGGAGACATTAGTTTGATCCCTGAGTTGGGAAGATGTCCTGGAGAAGGGCATGGCAACCCACTTCAGTATTCTTGCCAGGAAATTCCTGTGGATAGAGGAGCCTGTGGGCTAAGGTCCATGGGGTAGCAAAGAGTTGGGTACAACTGAAGCGATTGAGCATGCATGGGATTTGCCTTACTTACCTGGTTTCTCTCCTTCAGATCAGGCATAATTAGCAAGCAATTGGCAGGAAGATACTAACAATTATCAGACTGACATATTCTGTTCTGCAATAGACACATTATGGTGATCCATTAAGCCAAAAAGTGTTCCTGAAAACCTGTAAGAATCACTTCTTCCTGTATGGAGACAGGTCTGTTGATTACTTGAAGTCCTAACCTATCATTGTGGGCTAAAAGATTATTCTAGCAGGTGGGACTGCTGAAGGTCAAGTTCAGCTTTTAAATCTTTGGAAGATGTATCACTGGTTTAAGACAAGTTAGTACAGAAAAAGGATAATCTTACTTGAAAGCTTTCTCATTTTATGCTTATATTTGCAAGATTTACACTTTGACTTTTCAGCAAGTTACAAAAGTAATTTAGATACTTAATGTAGAACATTTGGAAAACACAGAAAAGCATAGAATGAAAATAACAAAATTCGCCTATCATTTCGCCTATGGAGACAAATGCTATTGCCTTTTTGATATATGTTGGTTTTGTTTGCTGTGTTTCAGTTACCTCTATCTGACACCCACTTTTACACATAAGAATTATTAATTATTTGCTTTTATTTTATATATTTCTATGTGATATTATATTACTTATGTTATGTTCCTATTCCAGAAGTGTTCAAGGCAACTTAAGTCTCTAACTATATTCATGATGTTTTTATTGAATATTATTTTTCATAGATAATAAAATAAGAAGCTCTGTAAAATATTCAAATAATTAAAAATATACTTAGCAGGAAAAGCATAGTTCTTACAGTCCCACTCTACAGCAATATCATCATTAGTAGACTGACATGTCTTTTCAATTATCCCTTTCTACTTATTAAAGTAGACAGATATAATTTTTATTAAAAAATAGACAATGATATACATATTGCTCTATAATTCATTTATTAGTAGACATTTAGATTATTGGGCTTCCCTGGCAGCTCAATCAGTAAAGAATCTGCCTGCAATGCATGAGATCTGGGTTCAATCCCTAGGTCGGAAAGATCGCCTGGAGAAGGAAATGGCAAAACACTCCAATATTCTTGCCTGGAAAATTCCATGGACAGGGAGACTGGCGGGCTGCAGTCCATGGATTGCAACAGTCAGACACAAATGAACAACTAAAACCACCAGATTATTTTTTTAATTCCTGGCTATTATATTTAATTATGCAATGGCTATATTTCAACAGAATTAAGGTGCATGTAAGTTAGTCTGAGGAGGATATCTGCGTAACAATCAATCTCCACATCTTAGCTATTTAGGTCAAAATAATTAATTGCTTGTTCACATCATAGCCTCACACAGGTTGGTGATGGGCTCTGTTCATTCAGGGCTTCAACCTTCTTCATGTTATGACTCCACTCTTTTGTTGGTCCTTGCCCCCATAGCATTCTGCCTATGGCTGCTGAAATCAGTTCAGTTCAGTTACTTCAGTCACCCAGTTGTGTCCGAATTTTTGCGACCCCATGAATCACAGCACACCAGGCTCCCTGTCCATCACCAATTCCCAGAGTTCAATCAGACTCAAGTCTATCGAGTCAGTGATGCCATCCAGCCATCTCATCCTCTGTCATCCCCTTCTCCTCCTGCCCCCAATCCCTCCCACCATCAGAGTCTTTTCCAATGAGTCAACTCTTCACATCAGGTGGCCAAAGTACTGGAGTTTCAACTTCAGCATCATTCCTTCAAAGAAATGCCAGGGCTGATCTCCTTCAGAATGAACTGGTTGGATCTCCTTGCATGCCAAGGGACTCTCAAGAGTCTTCTCCAACACCACAGTTCAAAAGCATCAATTCTTCAGCACTCAGCCTTCTTCACAGTCCAACCCTCACATCCATACATGACCACTGGAAAAACCATAGCCTTGACTAGACAAACCTTAGTTGGCAAAGTAATGTCTCTGCTTTTCAATATGCTGTCTAGGTTGGTCATAACTTTCCTTCCAAGGAGTAAGTGTCTTCTAATTTCATGGCTGCAGTCACCATCTGCAGTGATTTTGGAGCCCCCAAAATAAAGTCTGACCCTGTTTCCACTGTCTCCCCATCTATTTCCCATGAAGTGATGGGACCAGATGCCATGATCTTAGATTTCTGAATGTTAACCTTAAGCCAACTTTTTCACTCTCCTCTTTTACTTTCATCAAGAGACTCTTTAGTTCTTCTTCACTTTCTGCCATAAAGGTGGTGTCATCTGCATATCTGAGGTTATTGATATTTCTCCTGGCAATCTTGATTCCAGCTTGTGCTTCCTCCAGCCCAGCATTTCTCATGATGTACTCTGCATATAAGTTAAATAAGCAGGGTGACTATATACAACCCTAACGTACTCCTTTTCCTATCTGGACCAGTCCATTGTTCCATGTCCAGTTCTAACTGTTGCTTCCTGAAGTGCATACAGGTTTCTCAAGAGGCTATCAGGTTGTCTAGAATTTTCCAGGTTTATTGTCATCCACACAATCAAAGGCTTTGGCATAGTCAATAAAGCAGAAATAGATGTTTTTCTGGAACTCTCTTGTTTTTTCCATGATCCAGCAGATGTTGGCAATTTGATGTTCACTTTGCTGGAGCAGCCATGAAGAGATACCCCATGTCCAAGGTAAGAGAAACCCAAGGAAGATGGTAGGCTCTGAGAGAGGGCATCAGACGGCAGAAAGACGGAAACCACAATCACAGACAACTAGCCAATCTGGTCACATGGACCACAGCCTTGTCTAACTCAATGAAAGTAAGCCATGCCATGTGGAGCCACCCCCAAGATGGATGGGTCATGATGGAGAGGTCTGAAAGAATGTGGTCCACTGGAGAAGGGAATGGCAAACCACTTCAGTATTCTTGCCTTGAGAAATCCATGAACAGTATGAAAAGGCAAAAATATAGGACACTGAAAGTTTAACTCCCCAGGTTGGTAGGTGCCCAATATGCTACTGGAGAAGAGTGGAGAAATAACTCCAGAAAGAATGAAGGGATGGAGCCAAACAACAACAACACCCAGTTGTGGATGTGACTGGTGATAGAAGCAAGGTCTGAGGGTATAAAGAGCAATATTTCATAGGAACCTTGAATGTTAGGTCCATGAATCAAGGCAAATTAGAAGTGCTCATACAGGAGATATCAAGAGTGAACATCAACATTCTAGGAATTAGTGAACTAAAATGGACTGAAATGGGTGAATTTAACTCAGATGACCATTATATCTACTACTGTGGGCAGGAATACCTTAGAAGAAATGGAGTAGCCATCATGGTCAACAAGAGAGTCCAAAATGCAGCACTTGGGTACAATGTCAAAAACAACAGAATGATCTCTGTTTGTTTCTAAGACAAACCATTCAATCACGGTAATCCAAGTCTATGCCCCGACTAGTAACACTGAAGAAGCTGAACAGTTTTATCAAGACCTACAAGACCTTCTAGAACTAACACCCCAAAAAAGATGTTCTTTTCATTATAGGGAACTGGAATGCAAAAGTAGGAAGTCAAGAAATACCTGGAGTAACAGGCAAATTTGGCCTTGGAATACAGAAATAAGCAGGGTAAAGGATAATAGAGTTTTACTAAGAGGTCATAGCAAACACCTTCCAACAAAACAACAGAAGACTCTACACATGGACATCACCAGATGGCCAACATGGAAATCAGATTGATTATATTCTTTGCAGCCAAAGATGGAGAAGCTCTATACAGTCAGCAAAGACAAGACTGGGAGCTGACTGTGGCTCAGATCATGAACTCCTTATTGCACAATTCAGACTTAAATTGTAGAAAGTGGGGAAAACCACTAGACCATTCAGGTATGACCTAAATCAAATCCCTTATGATTACACAGTGGAAGTGACAAATAGATTTAAGGGACTGTATCTGATAGAGTGCCTGATGAACTATGGATGGAGGTTTGTGACATTGTACAGGAGACAGGGATCAAGACCATTCCCAAGAAAAAGAAATGCAAAAGGCAAAATGGTTGTCTAAGGAAGCCTTACAAATAGCTGTGAAAAGAGGAGAAGAAAAAAAGCAAAGGAGAAAAGGAAAAATATAAGCATCAGAATGCAGAGTTCCAAAGAATAGCAAGGAGAGATAAGAAAGCCTTCCTCAGCGATCAATGCAAAGAAATAGAGGAAAAGAATAGAATGGGAAAGACTAGAGATTGCTTCAAGAAAATTAGAGATACCAAGGGAATATTTCATGCAAAGATGGGCTCAATAAAGGACAGAAATGGTATGGACCTAACAGAAGTTGAAGATATTAAGAAGAGGTGGCAAGAATACACAGAAGAACAATACAGAAAAGATCTTCATGACCCAGATAATCATGATGGTGCGATTACTCACCTAGAGCCAGACATCCTGGAATGTGAAGTCAAGTGGGCCTTAGAAAGCATCACTACGAACAAAGCTAGAGGAGGTGATGGAATTCCAGTTGAGCTCTTTCAAACCCTAAATGATGATGCTGTGAAAGTACTACACTCTACATGGCAGCAAATTTGGAAAACTCAGCAGTGGCCACAGGACTGGAAAAAGTCAGTTTTCATTCCAATCCCAAAGAAAGGCAATGCCAAAGAATGATCAAACTACCGCACAATGCACTCATCTCACACGCTAGTAAAGTAATGCTCAAAATTCTCCAAGCCAGGCTTAGCAATATGTGAACTGTGAACTTCCAGATGTTCAAGCTGGTTTTAGAAAAGGAAGATTCAAAGGTTATGAACACTTTGATGCCAAACTATTATCTGAAAATTGAACCAACTTATACTCTACCAATAGTGATGTTAAGACTGTCTCATACTCTACATTTTATCAACACAAAGCATTTTCATTTCTTTAAGAATTTGTCAATTGAAAGATGAAAAGTACTACCTTGGAGTTTTCCTTTGTATATACTATTTATCAGAGAGGGCATGTATCTTTTCATAGGTTTTAAGTCATTTACATTTCTTTTGCTAAATGTGTATTTCTATCCTTTGGCATTTTTCAATTGGGTTATTCATCTTGTATGCTATTTTATAGTAACTATTTAGGAATTACATCAACTGTTGTCATATATCTTACAAATATTTCCACAAGAGTTATTAGTTAACTTTATGTGATCGCTTAGCATATTAAATTAATATTGTACATGAAGTCTAAAGTGTGAGTTTTCCATTTATGGTTTCTGACTTCACTGTAATACTTTGAAAGACCTTCCTAAACAAAAGATTATAAAAATACTCACTAGTATTTCCCTCTAGTACTTTTATGATTTTACACTCTATATTTGAACCTTAGTCAATGACCAATGCGAAAAATTGGAAAACAAAGAACAACAGAACAAAGAAAAATAATCACTGGCCATGCATTGCCCAAAGATAATCACTATAAACAACTGGTGTGTCTCTTGGCCTATTTTTGCCACTACGCAATACCATCTAGCTAAACTAATGGTATCCATATACCATGTTACATTGTAATATGTTATAGAAAAGGCAACTAGAATAAATATGTGCTATGAAGAGACTTTCTGAAAAACTTGAGCTTTGTTGGGCTTCTTCAAAATCTAAAGAATACTTAGCCCATTGTAGAAATATACAGAAAAGTAACTCAGCTAACAATGCGTATGAAAATGAAGTTATATGTAGAAAGTTTTGCTATCAGTGATGTGAGAAATTGGGGAAAAAAATCAAGAACCATGCATATCACTTTACTGTTACTGAATAGCTTATCCTCACTAAGAGAATAGCTTTCCTATTCTGACTCCAAAAAGTCTTTTTACAGAATGATACACTCTATTTAATATTTTTAAATGAGGCATTATATATAAAACATGTAGTTATAATGTTGAAATTTGTTAGAAAATTATACCTAAAAGTAGTCATATATTCTTTATATTTCTGTAACAGTTATATGTCTTCTATAAACATCACTGTAAATTTTCATAAGTTTCTGAAGGTTATTTATTTAGTAGACTGTTGCAATGGGATATGTTTCCCTTTCCCAACATTCCCAGGAATCCTTAAACTACAGAGCACCCTTCACAGATATTTTAATCAATATGATAAACAGAATTTAGTATCTTTACTAAATAATACTGAAGATGCAGATGACCTGCAGCCAAACCTCAGCCTGCAAAACCCAATCCCCTTCCCCCTAATGACCATCATTGTCCTGAGTAGAGTCCTAAAGTGATGCTGAGGGTGTACTTACCTCTGAAAGTAGCCTTTCTGCTCCCTAGGCCTCAACTGCATTCCTGTATATGAAAAGTCACCAGAAATTCCTACTCACTCTCCCTAGCCTCAGTTGAAGCTTCATATTTTCTTTATGGACACTGTTTCCTCAGTGACAACTCTGTGATTGCTTTAGCTTCTGGACTGAGAAGCTGCACACAGATAGACAACTGTCACCACCTGTTTAACCCATCTTCTTCCACCAATAACTGGAGAAAAGAGAGAAATCACAAACTCTTTCTCTTCTTCTTCCTATGACTTTTCCTGCCTCAAAATCACCTTCCTTGACAACGGGGCCATTCATCCTTATCCATCACATTATGAAATCTGCCATCAATTCATTTTATTTAAAATATTATGTAAACTCATTTTCAGAGAAATTATGGCTACAACTTAAAATTTTTTAAGCTGACAACTATTTTCACTGGTTACTCTAGGAGAGCAACGGAGTTACTCTTGAAGAGAAAAACTAATCTTTGGTTTGGGAAATCATCCAGTGTGCTTTTTTAAGGACTCTAGGAGAGCCCAGCTGGAGAGGGTGAACATGAGGGAGAGCCAGATTTCTCCGCATCACAAAGTTTTGGGAATTTTGGAGTGGGTTCCTCCCACCACTACAGGGCTAAGGAGGCTCAGACCTTGAAAGAGGGATTGAAAACAGAAAGCTTTCTTAAGAGTCTAGACAGCAGGTCTCAGAAATTTAGTGAGAGGGTTGCTGATAAGGGGCTCCTCCAGGCAGAGATTTCAGGTAACTTTAGCAATAGTGCTACTCTATGTTCAACTTTAAATCGTTCCCTATCTTGTTCTAGAATTCCCCTGTATTATGCTTACAAAACAACAAAATGTAATGAAACCCTGGTAGTCACAAAGCAATCAGCATGAAGAATAGAACAATGAGTCCCTATTTTGAAGCTAAAAGCCACTAAAATAACCTGGGTCAGCACGTAGGAGCCACAGCTGAGGGAAGAGAAGAAATCAGGAAAAGTCAGAAGCAAGAGTTGGAGCAAGAAAAACTAGGAGAAAAAACAAGGAAGAAGTAAGTTTCAACTTCAGAATCTGCAGGGGAATCAGAGAATGTGTTGGGCTTTCCACAATATAGAGAATGGCTAGTAAATAAAAGCGTGGCTCAGAAGAATAGAGAAGTTAAGGACTTTGGGGTACATGGAAATTCATTATATGGAACACTATATTTTCACAAAAACAATAGGCTTGAGTATTTACTGATAATGACCCATCCCAGATAGAGGTACAGAAAGTGAGGAGGGGCTTTATCCTTGTAGCTTGTCCCATTATACTATGACAGTGAAGGTAGGAAGCTTTACATATGTAATATAACTAGAAAAAATAAAATAAAACAAAGGATGTTTCAGACAACAAGCCATCACATTGTAGCTGCTTCAATGGTGAGCCCTGAGACAGATGAGGACAGAAACAAATGTCCCCCATCTAACAGTCAACTGCTATAGCTCCCCTACACACATACCCATGCCAGGAACCCTGAGGAGATGCAGGGTGAGAAAGCACAGGATGCTGGCCCCAGATATCCACATCAAAGGAATGATTTTGGTGAGGCTGGACTCTTCATCTGCCCATATATAGAAAAAACACTATATTCCTTAACTTGAGATATCTGGCTTTCTTTAATTAACAGTAATCTTTTAAAATGTTCCATCTGCCTGGTCTTTGTTGCAAAAGCTTCTATATATCTTGGCTCCCCACTTGCCTTTTCTGAACTGTCTTTCAGAGTTATCTGAGATGCCATGTTTTGGGCTTAAGGCCTCAGTTTGGTCCACCAAATAAAACATAATCTCAACTTTCAGGTTGTGCTTTTTTTTTTCCCAGTTATCAATAATTATTTTTTTAAATGCTCAACAGAAAGTTATTATCTAACATTAAGAACTTACATAATGCCCAAGTCTATTGGGTTGGGAGCGAAGAGCATAAGGGAAATCTTTGTACCTTCTAAATTTGAGTGACCTAAAATGGCTCTTAAAATAGTCTACTGAAAAAATAAAAAGAGGCTGAGCAACCCATGAGACAATATCAAGCAGCCTACGAAGAGAGTAATTGAGTCCCAGAAAGAGAGAATAATATAGGGACAAGAAAATTTGAAGAAATAATGGACCCAAACTCCACATATATCAAGAAAAACATTCACATACTGACATAAGAATTTCAGTGAATCCACATGAAATAAATATAAAGAAAATCACCCCAATGCACATCACAGGCAAACTACTGAAAACCAAAGATAAAGAGAAAATCTTAAAAACAGTCACTTTCATATAGAAAGAGGCACTTTCTATACCGGGAACAAAAATAGAAATTATCACTGACTTCTTATCAGAAATAATAGTAGCCAGAAGACAATGAAATGACTTCTTGAAAGTGCTGAAAGGAAAAAACTGTCAACCCAGAATTTTATATGCAGCAAAAATAGCCTTTACAAACAAAAAATAAATAAAAACACTTACTAAAGATTAAAAGCTGAGAAGATTTATTTGAAGCAAGCCTTTACTATCTAAAGGATGGCTTTCAGGCCAAAGAGAAACTTGGGTATATAAGAGAAAAGAAGAGCAATAGAAGGAGTAAATAAGAGAACATGGGCAGCTAAAACATGAAGAGGTAGACAAACTTCCTCAGAACCATGCTAAAGGAGATAATTATGTAATTGCAGTTTCCACAGACATCATTTCATGTTACTTCTACTAAAGGGTTAACTCTCTTAATACCTGGCCCTTGTAATCAGGATGATGCTAGAAGGTAGCTGGTGATTTTTAAATACAGCATTCTTCTCCATTCCAATGCTGTCTGGGAATTTATCATTTAATTTCATTAACATTAAATATAAAGAGTTCAGAGTCTAGTTTCATATTTCCATCTACTTTCCTTTGAAACAGGGGCTCTAATCTAGATTTAAATTGCTGACTGCTTCCACAAAATCTTAGTCAATGAGCTTCATGCATGTAATGGATGTAGAGTTTTACATTATCCATCTCATACAGTTTTGAAAATTCTTCTATAAGCTTGAAATATTCATAAGATATTTTAACTTAAAAAGAAAGGTAAGAACTAGTACAGAAACAAGTGTTTCTCTAATGTACACTCAGAGTTGAGTTATCCCTTTAAATACCTAGTTTTGCTGTAAATAGAAAACAAAATTCATCAAGTTTATCTGTAGAATCTAATAAAAGGTACATTGTAAGCATCTAATATTTTTATTTCATTTTTGAAAGCACCTACTATTTCTTTTGTTTTCTTTACTCACCCTGGTAATTTCAGAATACTTTTTCTATTCTGGCAAATATAATCGTAGAAGCCTAAGAACGACTTTATTAAGGATATAACCAGACTTAAACAAAAAAGCTCAAAGCACAGCTTAAGCTCTTTTAATATTAACATAAGCTGATTATTTTCTGATAAGCATAGAGGTATTCTGCAGCTAAGCTGCTGCTGCTGCTGCTGCTAAGTCGCTTCAGTCGTGTCCGACTGTGTGTGACCCCATAGATGGCAGCCCACCAGGCTCCCCCGTCCCTGGGATTCTCCAGGCAAGAACACTGGAGTGGGTTGCCATTTCCTTCTCCAATGCATGAAAGTGAAAAGTGAAAGTGAAGTCGCTCAGTCATGTCCAACTCTTAGCGACCCCATGGACTGCAGCCTATCAGGCTCCTCTGTCCATGGGATTTTCCAGGCAAGAGTACTGGAGTGGGGTGCCATTGCAGCTAAGACAAATCAAAATCAAATGTCATACATTCAGATAACTAGCAGGCGCCTTGACATGGGAGAACATAAGAATTAACAGGAATCTTAAGTTCCTGAGTTACTGTGGTATTGAGGGTTGAGGAGCAGACTGCATAAGACCTAACAGATTCTGAGCCATGAAAAAATGAGCACCAGAAATGAAAGAGGCACAGATGTCATAAAGAAAGTAGTTAAAATGCAGATTTTATGAGACACTATAAATGCAGTACTTAAAATGTAGTTGGAAGACTATGAGAAGATCATTTGAAAACAAGGAACATTAAGCAAATGTTCAGGAATGGGTGGAGGGAGAGTGGGAAAGCTCTTCAGATATTACCATAATTTTCTATAAATTTCTAGTGGCTCTGGTAGTTAGAGTTATTTACATATTTTTATGCTCTAGAAATTAAATGATACCATTTTTTATTTTCCTGTTAATTTAAGAAAAGAACTAATCAAAAATCATTAGAAATTTTTTGAGCTAGACACTGATACAAATTTTTAAAACTCTAATTACTAAAGATCAAAATCAAAATCCTCTATATTTTTAGTTGGCAGAGTAGATGAGCACAATAAACAGCTTATACATTTTCATAGGTTTGTATCTTAACTAAAAAATACTAAAAAAAAAAAAACTTGTCTAACCACCTATACTTTTACATATATTTACACATCCAATTCAACCCTGGAAACCCACTGAAACAAATTCAGATTGCAATCCAGTTACAATGCAAGCCAGGCACAAAAAGCCTTCTAATGATCTTTGATTAGTTCTTTATTAAATTCATCAAGGGAGCAAAGAAAATTTAATAATCTTCACCAGTTGTCATTTTTCTGATTAGAGTTTTGATTAGAACTTTCAGCTTTTATTTTTCTCCTTGTTAGCCTTTGCCAGAGCTTTGCTATTGCTTCTAGTCATAGAACAGAGGAAGAACAGGCAGAGGGAGCATGTTAAATACTCCACACTTGCTCATATTCCCTCAGTGTGCATGTCAGGAGTTTACTGAAAAAGTCAAGATTTCTCTGATCCTGCCCACCCCACCACCTAGCCAGCCTCTTGATGTGACAAAACATGTTTCTTTTCTTTTATTTTGAGATCAAAGGCTACATTTAAATCTTCTTTATACCCCCTTGGTACCTAGTACAGTGCCACGAACTCAGCAAGAGCTTGTTTAAACAATTATTGAATGGTTTCTGAAAAAGAAATCCGTATTAGTGTTTCTCTTCCTAAAATGTTGTTACTATTTTATTTCATAAGAAAGAGACTTAACAGAACTTCTAAAATACAATCAAGGTTTCTCTACCAAGGTGTGTTTTTTCAGTGAAATTATAGCAAAATAGTACATGTTTAATGTTGGCCATTAAAATACCACATGGTGACAGGTCTTCCCTCTCAGTTAAGTCCTTGAACAGTGACCTTCCTGCTTTCACCAGCTTCTTGTCCAAGAATGCATTTTTTTGCCTTTAAAAATTATTTCCCTAGGAGTGGAAGCTGATTTTTCCACCTTATTAAATTTATAAATAAAAATCATATTGAGGGTTGGCTGTGATACTACATATTTCATGTGTGAAAGCAATGGGATTATAGGAGCAATCCACAGGTATTTGAGAAATACCCATTAGATTGTTCAAAATAAAGGACTCTGAGAGGTCACTCAATCTGAAATAAAAGGAGTGAGGTGAACAATAATGATGTTTACATTTTTCTTTCTCATACAGCATGTGAAGGAATAATGACATTCAGATTTCTATACAGCACATTGCTTCCTAGTATTCACAAATATCACCTCAATTATTTTTCTATCATTGCTGAAAAATAGGAAATATATAGCTCTTATCATTTCCATTTCCTATTATATCACATCATGCTATTTTAGTATTCACTACCTGAAAAGAAGGGTAGCTAGGTAGTGTCTTTATAATCACACTCTATCACCATCAGACCTCAATGTTGAAAAGAGATGACAGGAATGAAGGTAAAAAGAAATAAAAATGCAAACATAGGAAATTCCTAACCTACAAAAAGCTGTGATCCAAAAGTTCATTTATTGGGCTATTTTGTAGAACACATAAATCTACATTTCCATAGAAACACACTATTATAATTGATGGTTAGGTTCCTAGGCTAGCCCATTATAGCCTATTTATTTATATAGCTGAAAATATAAGAACTACAGAAATTACAGTGCCAGAAAACTATTCAGTTGGAAATATATGGTATTTTAACTACATAGTAGGGTAAATAAACTTTTATAGGATAACCTTTTAGCCAAATCTCTCTTCATAGCCCCAGCTCAGTACTCAGGACATTGGTAACACTTAATAATTTCATGGAAACCACTCCAAGATCTAGGAAACTCACAATCACAAACCTTACAAATTCAAAAGCACAGGACCCTCAGAAGGAACTGACTAGCAACCCATTAAACAGGTAATTTTCCCTTTTATTTCCCAAAGCCACAATAGACATTGGGCAGCCTGCAAAAGGCATCTTGGTATCAAAAATCTTCAGTCCAGGATCCCAGGGGAAGCTCTCTTTCTCCTCACTTCAAACATAGGACTAGTTTCTGATTCCAAAGGCCTCTTTCCAGCTGATTAAACTCAAGATTATTATAAAAATATACGGAGTGCATACAACATGACAGGCGCCACTGTACTGAACAGATACTAAAAATATTAATTTTGAGATCTAACAACTTATAATTTAGTGCAAAACATATGAAATATATACATATATCATAGTATATAAAATAGTAGGATTAGGGTTATTTAAAGGGTATCAAAATTAATGTCTACTTCCATCAACTCCAATGAGCAAATGAAAATCTAATTAAAAGAAATTGGTTCAAACAATTGTGAGACTAATTGGAATTCTTGTTCAGAATACTGAACTCAGGCTATTCTTTGCTTGTCGCTGCTGAGAAATTGGTCTGAACTCAAACTATCAGTCATTCAGTATGTATTTGAAAACCTTCTAACTGCAAACAAAAAAAGATACATTCTCAAAGTGAGTAAGCACAGATAATACCAGTCCAGGCATCAGAAAATCTCCAGCATTTAAAGACACAGACATAAAGCTGAGCATCTCAAAAGACACTTCCTATTCCCCAGCATATGCATCATTTCCAAGAACATAACGTCTAACATTCTAGACATTATGGTCCTAGATTTTGCATATTTCTCTTATAGCAGTTAATGCATAATATGATAAATACTGTTTTAAGTCTATTTCACCCACTTGCCTACGAGCCCTCAAAGGACAAGGACTGTGTTTTACTTATTGTTGTGTCTTCAGTGCCTTGCATAGTGCCTGGGCCAGAGTAGGAGGTCAATTCACTGAGAAGAAGTGGCAACAGTTTCCCAAACTGGTAAGTTTCCTGCCAGGAGTGTAGAGCTCCACTAGCTCCAGTGCTCCTGGGCACTTTTCCTCTCCCTCAGAAAGGAGGCGGCTCTGGCTCTTCTGGCTTATTTATTTTGTACAGAAACTGGGGAGGACAAACCGATGCTGGTGCTATTTATTACTCCCTCAAACCTGAGCAGGTCTGTAGGTAGAAAGATGGACAGCACAAACAGACCAATTAACCTGCCCCGCATTCCGACTCAGTTTAAACTGTCATTGGATATATAATCACCAACTAGGGAAAGAGAGCAAACACTTCTAAACTTCAAAAAGCTATTCTGGTCAAAGCGAATGCCAGAAATAGACAAAAGAGTTCGTGTGATTTTGATTGTATCTAGATCCATTTGCTCCATGGTCTCTCACAAAGGAATTTGGGTACTTATACACACACACACACACACACACACACACAAAACAATTCTCGTTAGAGACCTATGACACCATTAATAATGGTAATACATATTCATAAATTTTTTAGGGTATATAATTTATGCAATCGACATAAATAGCCCTTTGAGTGCTTTTCTAAATTTATATTACAATTATATATTTAGGACACATTCAGTTCAGTCCTCAGTCATGTCCGACTCTTTGCGACCCCATGAATCGCAGCACACCAGGCCTCCCTGTCCATCACCAACTCCCGGAGTTCACTCAGACTCACATCCATCGAGTCAGTGATGCCATCCAGCCATCTCATCCTCTGTCATCCCCTTCTCCTCCTGCCCCTAATCCCTCCCAGCATCAGAGTCTTTTCCAATGAATCAACTCTTCGCATGAGGTGGCCAAAGTATTGGAATTTTAGCTTTAGCATCAGTCCTTCCAATGAACACCCAGGACTGATCCCCTTTAGAATGGACTGGTTGGATCTCCTTGCAGTCCAAGGGACTCTCAAGAGTCTTCTCCAACACCACAGTTCAAAAGCATCAATTCTTTGGTGCTCAGCTTTTAAAAACTCAAAAATATATATACTTTAAAACACTATGTTTGACCTACAGCTGAGTTTTAAAATGCCGCATCCCAAATTCAACATGTAAAATTGGAAGATATCTGACTCAACCAAACAGCAGTTTCAGTCCCTCTGCTACTCATTAGGTATATGATTTAGCAGACTTCTTTCTTTATACCTCTATCCCTTAACATGTAAAACGAAGGGTTAAATATAGATTGTCTCTTGGGTTCCTGTTTTACCTCTAAAGTTTTATAATTCTAATATAGCTATGGTAATTGTATTTTTTTTTTTTCCTACAGTCCTAAAGTATTCTTAAAACCTCTCTTCTTTCTTTAAAAAAAAAAATCTCTGACTTTTTCCTAACATTTCATTCCAGTGGACAGTGCTCTTGTTATTCTATTCAAGAGTTTTGGAAGTGTTCTAGCTTCAATGTATGAGGAGGGGAATAGCAAAGAATTTCCACAGCCATGTAAAAAGTAGAAAAAATTAATATAGTGAAATACCAGAATAAATAGATTAAACTACCAATAATAGGTTTCAGTGGAAGGAAGTCAAGGGCATGATGGTTTTTTAAAGAAGAGGAAGCATCATGCTGTATGGGTAAAAACAGAAGAAAAAGCACCAACAGGTGATTAATCCTACTTTCCAGAACATAGACAACATAGATGAAACTGACCTGACAAAAAGTGGTCTATTCATACAGAAAAAATACCCTGATAGAAAATAATAGTTTTTTTCAGCAGTAATAGTTCTGAGCATCATGCAACAACATTATCGGCATGAGCTATACCTTCAAGCTCCCAGCCTCACTAAAACTTCAAACTTAAACAATTCACATGCCTGGGAATGTGCAGGCCATCAGCAAGCGAGGTGGGGGCATTTTATTGTGAGAAAGCATGACATTTTTTTAAAGTACATTACAAAATGGCTTAGCAGAAACGGTGTGTAATACTAAGGTTAGTGTATTCTTTGTTGTAGCTCTACAGAACATTAAGCACTGTATTTTTAAAATCTTAACATTTTAGAGTGCTTAAAATGAGTACTCTTCCCATTTAATTGGAGCCTTTTTTCCCCTCTGATGGGCAGACTATGAGGTTTCCTAAGTGCTTTCCCTAAGTCGCAGAATCAAAGAGGTTTGATTGGTTCTTTCCTTCACTGGCTTATTTTTATTGTGTCAGATGATGACTTGGCTTTTCATGTAACTCTGAGAGAGAGGGATTTGTTTACACTCCCTGGGTTGTGGGAGGGGGTTCAGGTTTCTGAGGAAGAGGGCAGCTTTGGTTAACACTGAGAAGCCAGGATTTGGTCCTGAAGTTGTGTAATGAGCGCGCATTCCAACCAGGACTGATCACAACTGATGAAGTCAATCAACTCTAAGCATCTGAGGCAAGAGTTAAAACTGCTTCAGGGTTCTTTGTGAATGAAATTGAATTCTTCCCCCTGTGGTTTCAGAGGCCCAGTTATAATATGCCATTTATAATGACATAATTCATCAGGGCATCTGGAGAGGTTAGGCATCAACATCTTTTCACCAGAGTGTAAAGCAGGCAAGAGAATTAACAAAACGAAGGAAGCAGGTCAGCTAGTTTCTTTCATTCTTGGCAATCTATTAGAAAACTATTAAGATTTCAATATAAAATATATGGGTGAAATAGCAACAGATTAATCATGCTGAAAAGAGGAGGGAAAGTGCTGAAATAACTGCACTCAGCATTGCTGGGTTTCAAATGGTCTCTCTCTTTACTGAGGCACTTGTTCTCAGTAAAGGTTAACCCTCTCAGCCACAGAACTAATCAGACCTGAAAGTCAGCCCACAAAAGGATCTCAATTGTCTGTCTCAATCCCACGTGTAAGTCGCTATAAAGTTCTGACAGTGTTTTCCCCAGTGACGACAGAACAGGAGAACTGCCATTTTAACCTCTCTGCACAGACGATGAGGTTGACATTTTTGCCTATGTTACTTCTTCCACTCTTCAGTTAAGGGTGGCAATTTGGCAATCCCTCCACAATCGCCTCACAATATCCACTATTACGGCAAAATGAATATTAATATAGTTCCTCTTTCTGCCTAATATATGAATGTGATTATTAAACCAAAGACAAAAGTACATTCCTTGCTAACCACAGAGAGATTGGGGGAATAACTACAATGATCAAGGAAATACCGGCTGAATATAGTAAGTGAAAAAGGCCAGATACAGAACAGCATCAACTATGACCCTATTGACATAAAAACTATGAAAAGGTATTTATTTCCATTGGGAAGAATATGCACCAAGCACTCGGACTTAGAAAAGGTACTTCTGGTTTGTCAGAAAATTTTAAATTTTTAACAAACAATGTAGTCACTTGCATTGAAACAAAACAACTTACAACATATAGCACTAAAAATTCAGAGACAGCCAAGACTTAATAACTCATACCTATTTCACTCTGCTTTAGCAGGACTGTGTTTAGTCATTATATTCTCTACAGCATATTTTATTGAAAAAGCATCAAAGACTTAGGCAGTCTTAAGTCAAAGGAAATTTGTGAGCATTCTGTTGCTTTACTGTGTCTAGAATATTCTAGGATATCACCCAGCCTCAAATCCTGCAGATAATAGACTGTGGCTAGATGACGGATAAACGGATGGATGGACAAAGCAATAACACTAAGACCTTTTGAACTTACCATTCACCTTGGCTCACTGACGAGAGAAACAAACATTTGGGGATGGTTGTTCTTTTGAGCAATTTTGATTTTGCAGTAGGTTTAGAACAGCACATTTTTAGAGGGCCTCTGACTGCCTTTGAGAGAGAATTTACCATTCTGTTCACTGATAGCTTTTCAATATTTGATATGCCCCTTGAATCACAAAACCACTAAGCAAATTTCAGGGGTGTTTGAAAGCAGAAAGCCCTGCAAAAATTGTATTTGACTCACCAAATGTGAAACTTCCTCTCATGGGTTCTTCTACAGCCCTAAATCATGAGTTTCATTATCTTTCTGAAGCAGCTATTCAAAGACTCCATTAGTTTCTACAAAAAAAAAAAAAAAAAAGGAAATAAACAGATTAGGGAACACTCTCTAAATATTTCATTAATCTCCTCAGCTCAAATCCTGGTTGAGTTAATGGAAAGATAATCAGCAAAGTATCTAAAATATTTTAGTTTTTCTTTAAATAATGGTGGTAGCATTCTTTTTGATCCATCCTTAAATTTGAATACTTTCTTTGAGATTAGAAGAAATTTATGTATTTACTTGCTTGTATATTCATGTTAAACTTTATTGTGGTAAGTAAATGAGACCTACTTTCTTACACAGACTTTAAAGCATATAATACAAGGTTTGTCAACTAGGAGCACTGTTGTACACAGTTCTAGAATTTATTCATCTTGCATGACAAATTTTATATCCAAGTTTCTAGAAACCACCATTCTACTCTGCTTCTACGAGTTTAACTATTTTAGATATTATACCTCACAGAAGGGGAATCCGGCAGTATCTGTGCTTCTGTGACCGGCTTATTTCACTGAGCATCATATTCTCTAGGTTAATCCAAGTTGTTGCATGTTACAGGATTTTTTTTTTTAACTCTCAATCTGTTGCCCTTATGCTGTGCATATGTGCTTAGTCACTAAGTAGTGTCTGATTCTTTTGATCCTGTAGACTGAAGTCCACCGGGCTCCTCTGTCTATGGAATTCTCCAGGCAGGAATACTGGAGTGGCCATGGCCTCCCCAGGGGATCTCCCCATCCAGAGACAGAACCTGCACCTCTTACATCTCCTACATTGGCAGGTGGGTTCTTTACCACTAGTGTCACCTGGAAGCCCCAGTGCTCTTATGCTGGAGGTAAGTAAATGAAGGCAATGGTCAAAATATAAATAACTGCACATACATACTCACACACAGACACACACACGGCCCGTAAGTGACCAGAGAGGTCCTAAAGACAGAAAGACTGCAGGACTTGAGACAAGCAAATGGCCAGATGCTAATAGTGCAGAGAGACAGCCATGCTTGATGTGGTAGGGAAAGGGTGCAGATATAAAAAGACCCCACCCTCCGACAACCCCTGCTGAGTGCCACATATTGTTGCTTTTTCAATGCTCTTCTAATGTCCTTCCGTCACAGCCTTATTATAATCTTGATAATTGGTTCATCTCCTTCTCACTCCCTCTATTTTCAACCACGTTGTTTTTCACTTGGGATCCTAGAGACCATTCCCTCACTGGTTGCATGGCTGTGCAGTAGCCAATGAAACACTCTAGCTCCTTGCCTGTAAAGTAGGCATATTAGCCTGGATAGACCAGGGTTACTTCCAGCTCTCACATTCGATATTTTCATGCCTTTTGCAGAATTATTATTTTCAGCATAAACAGCAAGACTTATTGCTCTTTAGTGTCCTATCTCTTATCTAGTTGATAACCTCCTTAATAACTACTGGCAGACCTCAGAGTCCTCAATAAAATCCTGTCTCAACGATTTCAGATGTTCTAGAGTATCTAATGATGGTTGGCTCCAATCAGGAAAACATGCCACTGGCTTATAGTCACAAGGATGAAAGCATAATATATGTGAGCATGTTATAATACATTGATATTACTGATAAAGGTTTATATTAGTTACATCACCATTAAAACAGTAATGGCTGTAAAGAGTTGCTAAACATTATGTAGGCTCAGAATTGTGTGAATTCATGTAAGACAGCGTTCATTACTAAATCCTTAGGGGTTGTCATTCTATGACTGTCAATATATTGCTCCAGTAATAGAATGAGCTGGCTGGGACTGGCTTTCACATTTTGGTCAAAGGAAGATATGTTACTTGAAGAAATAACTTGCCCTATGCCACTAACTTCATCAACATTAAATGCTAACACTATGGGAATATCAACATTCCAGTTATTTACACAGTGAAAATATTGTCTGATGTCTCCGTGAGCAAAGTAGAACTACTGAGCAATTTAGTGAAAGGGGGTGTGGACATGGGGTGCAGTGGGGGAATGTGTAAGTTGAAATCACCAGTGTTTTAATTATCTGTCTCCATCTGAAAACTGAGAATCAATAAATCTATAAACGCCTAAGTATGGATACTTATTTTATAAAAATCTCTAATTTAAAACCTTTTACTGGAAAATGTTCTAATTTAGCATGATGAAAAGAATGACTCATTTTAAAAGTGCACTTGAATAGGCAAATTCCATTTATTAAAAAAAAAAATAACACATGAATGAAAGCCTAGTTCAGGATGGCAACTTGAAAATTGTTTAAAATCTTTCCTACCAAAGAAACCTAAAAGTCATTCATAACTACTTATATTTCTTTTTTTCAAATTAATTCTTTAACTTTAGTGTTTTTTAAGCTCCTGCTTTGACATCTTCACAGATAAAATCTCTACTTCCATGACAGATATTTAGTAAAAGCACAATTCACCTCACCTGTCTTATTCTATGTATCTGGTGTTTGAGTCTTTAGACGATAGGTGGAAATTGTCCATAGTAAGTTGTTCCTGTCTATAGTTACCCGACTATTTCAGTGTTCAATTAACCATAGTTTAAATTAATCAGAACATCCAGGAAATGAACACTGGTGAGACTGAATGAGACAGAAGATTTGATTGTGTTATACATGAAATTCAGCTATTCAGTGAAATTCTCCAATTGTGGTAATTCCACTGTCCTGATTACAATTATTTCATCTATGTGGTGCATATATATTTTAATCTTCTCCTGACACTGTCTGTTGTTATAAACGAATCAGTATTCCCAGCTATTCACAAATAAATTTGCATTATTGAGGTCATGTCTGACTATAAGGCTCGGTTCCATAATTTAAACAATACTTAATCTTAGCTCCTGGAATTATTTTTGCATTAGATGGTAATTGATTGGAAATTCCCTGACAAATAATAAAGATATCATTTTCTGTTAATGAGCTTGACAGAGAAGGATTCATATCCTTATGTTTTTAAAAGAAACCTTTTTGACCTTTAATACATTGCTAAAACTCCTTTGCATCATTGAACAGTCACAATATAATGTTAAGCATTATACTTTTTAGTCAAAATCCTCTTAAGGTGTGGGCAGAATTCCTCTAAAATCAGGACCCAAACAGATTTTCAGCCCATATAACCTTGACCTCTGGAAGGGTCCACTTCTGTTATATCAGATCTGTTATATCCAGATTTTCTTTTCTTCCTCCCCTCTCTGCCTTCTTTCCTTTTTTGTTTGCTTCCCCCCTTTCCATTTTCTTCCTTCCTTTCTTTCTTAATTACTTAATCTGTTTGTTCTTTCTTCCTGTGTGTGTTAGTCGCTCAGTTGTGCCCAACTCTTTGTGACCCCACGGACTATAGCCCACCGGGCTCCTTTGTCCATGGGATCCTCCAGGCAAGAATACTGGAGTGGGTTGCCATTTCCTTCTCCATGTCTTTCTCTAATTGATTGACTCTTCCACTTTCCATTGTTGAGGCTGAATTTCATCAGGAAAAAGGGGAAAAGAAGTTGAAAATTACAAGCTGAGTAGAAGAGCAGGAAAGACGTGGGGGTTAGTGACATATACGTCAGCATCCTCATTTAACTTCTCCCCACTTATGCTTATTTTTTAATTTGTATTTCACTCAATTTGTACAACAAACCTGGACATGCACTCTTGCTCCAGTTTCATTTTTAAGCTGTCAGCTATTTATGTAAAGACTATTGAAATTTTCTTCAAAAAGTCTGCCATTGTTTCCCCTTTATTGCAGTTTTGAAAAACTTAAAAAATTTCTATTAGAGAACATACATGTCTTGAATCAAAACCTAGAAGTTCCCGGTACCAGTCCAAACTCCATCACCGAATAACTCATAACATAGTTTTAGAAACTACTTAACTTCTTTATTCGTTTTTTCACTAAAGCAGGGACAGTGATAACATCTTAACCAAAAAGTACAAGGTGATCTGTTGTGTACTGACTACCTAGGAATAAAAAATGCTTTCACCAACAATTTGGTCATAAATTCAAACTTAACAACCAAATCCTGACACTGCCACCATTCTGGTCATCAAGTCTAGGGCTTATGTTGTGAAATTGTATGGGACAGTGAAAAAGAGGAATACATTTTCAATAAAGCAAATCTAGCAATAAGACTTGGCACACTCAACTGTGCAATGAATTAATTTTGGACTTCTATTATTAATACATTCTTTATTCATGTGACATCTAAGGACATCTATTCAGATTGCCTCTTACGCTGCAAATGACTGTTATTTAAAGACTAATGTTATATAAAAAAATAATGTATGCATTAAAGAGTCACTCATGAACTCCTGGGGAGTTGGGTAGCTACTTATACACCTAAAGTACCTCATATATCATCACCTAGTTAGGTTTTCTTGATAAAGAGAAGTTTTTACTGTGTAACCACAAAAAATGTTATTAAGGCCTCTTTCTTCTATCTCAGTATCTTTTTTCTTGATTCACATTGGGTGTACATGCTGGGGTCCAGCCCCGGTGGATCCAAGGTAATTTGAAGGGGAGACAGAGTAGGCATCCTAGGAAAAAACTTATTTAATTACAGATATAGAGAGAAATTAGAAACGGATAGTGTAGTAGAAAAATTAGTGGAGAAAAAGAGGCTGAATAACTTGGTTTATGTGGAATACCAATCACCACCTACATAGGCCACAGGCGTCTTTCCATTCTCCTGAAGGAGAGGAGGCGCTGAGGCCTCCCCGGTCCAATCTTAGAAGCCAAAGCAAAATTAGCAGGCTTGGTGAGTACCCTCGTACCAGATGGGAATTCAGCCAGAAGGGGAAAGAACAACATGGGGGAATCAGTCTTCCCAGAAACTGATCTGATTTCTTTATTTTTCAGGTTTGCTTATATACTTTTTGTTATGCATAGGGATGAATACAGAGTCACGCGGGGGTCAGCAGACCTGACCATTATCAAAATCAGGTGCTTCATATAAATGTATACAAAGGTCTTACGGGTTTTACATCATCTTCTGGCCACGAGGCCTGCTGACATTTTATGGCCCTTTATGATAACGGTCAGTTAACCAGAAAACTTACTTTTTTCCAAGGGTGATTTTTTGTTAAACCAAGCACCACCCTCCAAATAAAGTTGCATTCCTATAGGGTGAGGGTGTAGTGTGTTACAGTCAAGAAAGGAATTTATTTAGCCTAAAGTTTAACATGATTAATCTTAAAGGTTAATACTTATTTTTCCTATATGTTAGTTATATTCATTATAAGGGCAGGGAATATGGAGATTTAGCAGCAAATATTGGCTCAACAAATGAAAACCTTTCACCAATGTTCCCTTAAGATCTATTTAGTCTTAGATAGTGAGAAAGTTACATTTTTACATAGCAAGGACACACTGATTTATAACAAAGTACAGTGATCTATAACAAAAGAGAAAATTCATTAACTCAAAAAGTCTAGTATTGCTAACATCAAAAACTACTATATTTCATTTTCTATATTCCAAATACATTAATATATTCCCAGGTGCCTAAGGATATGGAGGCCTGGCAGCAATCATTGACTCAACAATGAGAAAAGCCCTATGCTAATTAAGATTTTCAAAATATTCCAAACTCTCTGTGCTGTTTATGGTTGAGAGGTTGTCACACAAGCTCTGTCAGCAGAGAGGTTTGACCTGAGACACCCTTGTCACACCCAGGGCAGGGAATTAGCAGTAATTATTGGCACAACAAATAAAAAAACCCTTCACCAATAATTTTTTAACTTCTCAAAAGAGCCTGTATTTAGAAAGTTTTAAAGCATCTTGTGCCTCGCACGGTTGGGAGGCTGTAAACAATCACATGTGGCCAGACGAACCCACTCAGGCAGGCTAGAGAATCTTCAGAGGAGTTTGTAAGTTGAAACACTCTTGTCATGCCCAGGAATTTTTATTAACTGCAGTTGCAAGTTAACTCCTTCTCCGAGAGAAATGGTGATGGTGGAGAGCCCCTCGTAAAGTCAGAGGTGTAGGTGAGAGCATAAAACAGACTGGTTTTGGGGGTAGATGCTTGGGAACAGGGGATTTCCTGAGGCTCAATCCCGCCTTTGCCTATGCCGAAGCCTCCTTCCTCATGACCTTTGCCATGGGCGGAGTTCCCCACACTGGCTCCCGGCATGTACATATAGATAAGGAGGGAAAATATTTCTTAGTTATATAATTACCTTGGAACTCCAATAGTAAAATTCTTTTGTTTTTAAACTCCAGACTCTTTAATGATGATGCACTTATACCCTCTCAGCCAATTAATCTTCATTTACTATAGTTCTATAGTTCTTGCAAGAATATGTACCTTTTTTCTGAGGGGTAATTTATGCCATGAAAATTAACCTTAAGGGGGATAAAGCACCGGTAAAGAGCGTGATGCTCATTAAGTTTCTTGATTCTCATTTATATGATATTTAAAAACCTTATTTGTAAATACAAAGGGCCAGGAAGTGAAAGAATTTGTTACAGGTAAAATTATTCCGTTTGCTGACTCATTTGTTTAATTCAATTAGAGTCAACTATCAAATGATAACCATGGAACACACTGAAAATGGACATCTTAGGTAACAGCTTGAACTGTTTACAAGACATCCCTACCTGGTTGTGCCAAAAGAATCCCACCCAACATGTTTCAAGCTGAAACTCTTTATAGTTTGAACTCCTGTTATTCCTCTTGAACTCGTTTCCCACCCTACTTCAGTTCAAGACCATTTAACATGTCACAAGGCTATTACTGATGCCTTCTGATCCTCCAGTCTTACCACGGCCCAACCCATACTGCACAGCTTCTTCAGCAATAGTTATAATATTTTCTGACCACAAAAGGAATTTGGTTCATTGGAGTAAATCTGTAAAATGCACCACCACCACGACCACTAAAATTCTCACAAAATGAAAATCCTACCATGCATCAATACTTCCTGTTAACATTTTGGTGTGTAATTTTCCAGTGTATCTGTGCTTGTGTGTGTACAGTTTTAGAGAACACTTTACATATTATTATATAATAGGTTTTTTAAAGTAAGTTTCATACTGAAGAATGACACACATACAAAGTCTAATTTAACAGCTTGATCAGTTTTTACAAAGTGAATACATGTGTTTATTGCCTAGATCAGGACATGGATTACTCACTCACTAGAAGCCCTTCTCTTGTCCTCTCCCTCTCAATACCTCTGGTAACCACTATTCTAACATTATTTTTGTTCACACACTTCAATTTAAATATGTAGAATCATACAGTATGTTTTCTTTCTTTCCTATCTTTTTTCACTTAACATTATTAGAGTCATTTCTTCATCTTCATAATAGAGTATTCCATGTACACATGTAAGAAAATGTATTTTATGCATTCTACTTTTATTGGAATCTAGGAGTTTATGTTGTCAGCTATTACAAATAATCCTGCTGTGAATCTTCTTGCCTGTGTCTTTGGTGTACACCAAAACACATTTGGATGCATTTATGTTGGGTATGTAGTTAGGAGTGGATTTACTCGGTCAGAGAGTGCATATGTTAGCTTTAGTAGAGTTTGCCAAACAATGTCCCAAGGTGGTTGTACAAATAAACTCCTATTAAAAGCTTATGAGAGTTTCCATTGCTCAGCATCACTGTCAACATCATAGGCTTTAGTTGTTTTTATTTCTAAATTTGCCATTTTAATGGGCATGCAGAGTTCGCTTATTGTGTTTTTAATTTGTGATTCTCAAATGACTAATGTTGTTTTCACAGATTCAATGGCTGTTTGGATATCCTCTTGGGATGTGCCTGGTCAAGACTTTAGGCAATTTTGTAAATTGAAAGTTATTTTTCCTATTGATTTGTAAGAGTTCTCATATTCTGAATTTGAGTCTTTGATGTAGGATTTCTATATGCATACTGGATATTAATCCTTATTTGTACTGCAATATCTTTTCCTACTTTGTGGTTGTATTTCTACTAACTTAATGATGTATTGATGTACAGAAGTTTTTAATTTTAATGAAGTCTAACATCAATCTTTTACTTTCTATCTAGTGCTCTTTCTGTTTACAAATATTTGTCAATCTCAAGTCACGAAGATATATTTGTATGTAATTATTATAGTAGTTCTGTTATTTTATTTTTCATATTTAGGTCTAAAATCCCTATGGAATATGTATCTTAACTCCAACATGTTAAGAGATTTGAAGTCACTCCTTCCTTACCAGAAGAAAAACTCTGAACAAACTAAAAATCAATAACTCTTCTTAGATTCATCAGAAAATTGAGGTCTCACAGCAAACCACTACCTCAAAAACTGGAGTCAGGCAAACATAGAGAATAACCACTTGCCAGGAGCTACAGTTTTTCTAGTAGTCATGTACAGATGTGAGATTCGGACCACAAAGAAGGCTGAGTGCCAAAGAATTGATGCTTTCAAACTGTGGTGATGGATAAGACTCTTGAAAGTCCCTTGGACAGCAAGGAGATCAAACTAGTCAATCCTAAAGGAAATCAACCCTGAATATTCATTGGAAGGACTGATGCTGAAGCTGAAGCTCAAAACACTTTGGCCGCCTGATACGAAGAGCTGATTCACTGGAAAAGGCCCTGATGCTGGAAAAGACTGAAAGCAAAAGGAGAAGGGGACGACAGAGGATGAGATGGTTATACAGCATCACTGATTCAATGAATATGAACTTGGGCAAACTCTAGGAGACACTGAACAACAGGAAAGCCTGGCATGCTGCAGTCCATGGGGTTGCAGAGTTGGACACAACTTAGTGATTGAACAACAATAGGAGAAGTTATGTCTGGAGCCAGCACCCATAGGTATACTTATAGTATAATTTATGAATTGCTGGAGACTCGGTGTTAAGTAACTTTGAAAGTTAAAAATCCCAGGGGTCCCAGTTTCAGAGAGAACCCACATCTTCATGAGTTTTACTTCCAAGAGACCCACCGGGTTGTCATGGTGAAGATCTGAGAAAACTCCCCTTTTGCTTCCAACAGGGAGAGGAGGAAAAAGAAGTCATTTTGAAATATACACAGGTAAAAATTACCCCTTTTGTGATATGTCAGAAACACAAGCTGGAATCAAGATTGACAGGAGAAATATCAATAACCTCAGATATGCAGATGACACCACCCTTATGGCAGAAAGTGAAGAAGAACTAAAACGCCTCTTGATGAAAATGAAAGAGGAGAGTGAAAAGTTGGCTTAAAGCTCAACATTCAGAAAACGAAGATCATGGAATCTTGTCCCATCACTTCATGGGAAATAGATGGAGAAACAGTGGAAACAGTGTCAGACTTTATTTTGGGGGCTCCAAAATCACTGCAAATGATGACTGCAGCCATGAAATTAAAAGACGCTTACTCCTTGGAAGAAAAGTTATGACCAACCTAGATAGCATATTCAAAAGCAGAGACATTACTGTCCTGACTAAGGTCTGTCTAGTCAAGGCTATGGTTTTTCCAGTGTTCATGTATGGATGTGAGAGTTGGACTGCGAAGAAGGCTGAGTGCCAAAGAATTGATGCTTTTGAACTGTGATGTTGGAGAAGACTCTTGAGATTCCCTTGGACTGCAAGGAGATCAGCCCTGGGATTTCTTTGGAAGGAATGATGGTAAAGCTGAAACTCCAGTACTTTGGCCATCTCATGCGAAGAGGAAAAGACTCACTGGAAAAGACTCTGATGTTAGGAGGGATTGGGGGCAGGAGGAGAAGGGGACGACAGAGGATGAGATGGCTGGATGGCATCACTGACTCAATGGGCGTGAGTCTGAGTGAACTCCGGGAGTTGGTGATGGACAGGGAGGCCTGGAGTGCTGCGATTCATGGGGTCACAAAGAGTCGGACATGACTGAGCGACTGAACTGAACTGATGGCATTCTATTCTTCTTTCTATTCTTTGTAAAAAAGGCCAGCTCTCAAGGGAAACTACATTATAAAAACTTTATCTGACCCAGGAAAAGGACAAACAATTAGCCAATGGCAGCTTCTGCTAGTCTTTCAGTCACAGAAGAGAGGGGAAAAAGCATAAGAAATTCTGAAAGTCACAGCCCTGGCACTTTCACCATTCAAAAAAAATTAAAAGGCTATCTAATCATAAGATAATAGAACATTTCCCTTTCCCAACATCTTACCACCTATCAGTGGAGCTTCAGGATAATAAGAGAATTACCACTGAGAGATCTGCAAGACACTGACAATTTAAGAAGTTTCTAGGAAAATCCAAACATGGCAGAGGTTCAAAAACAAAGATACTATAATAACTTGAAGCTTCTGATACCTACAGCTAAACACAATAAACACATCCCACCTTCTAGCCAAATAAACACTGTCTCACACTTAAAGGTCTATTTATCTCAGTTTGTATTTCCCAATACATTATGTCTGTATTTGTCTGAAGAGACAAATGAAGTTCCACAACCAGATTAAGATATGACATGATTTTAGAATTATCAAGCCAGGAATTTAAAATAACTACAGCTAGGATGCTACGAGCTCTAATAGGGAAAAATGGACAATATGAAAAACTTGTAAGTTAATGTAAACAGAGAGATGGTAACTCTAAGAAAAGAAAAACAAAAGAAAATTCTAGAAACCAAAAATACCGCAAAATAAATACTTCATCCAACAACAAAACAACATTCTTAAGCTCACGTGGAATAGTCACCAAGACAGACTACATTCTTGGCCATCAAATACATCTGTACATATTTTAAAAGATTAGAAATCATAGAAAGTATGTTCTCAGTCTCGAATTAAAACAGAAATCAGTAATAGATACCTAGGAAAAAACTCATATTTGGAGGTTAGATAACATACTTCTAAATAAAGTATTTAAAATACAGGCAATTCACAATTGCCAAGAATACTGGAGTGGCTTGCCATTTCCCTATCCAGAACAGGTTTATATGTATTTTTAAAAATTGAATCAACAAATGATAACCTTTCAAAACAGAAAGTACCTGGCCAAAATGGCTTCACTAGTGAATTCTTCCACATTTTTAAGGAAGAAATGATAGTGATTCACCACTTCATCTTCCAGAAATAAGAAGCAGATGGAACACTTCCTAACTCATTCTACTAGGCAAGCATTACCCAAATACCAAAACCAGACACTGGGCTTCCTGGGTGGCTCAGTGGTAAATAATCCATATGTAGTAAGGGAGCTGCAGGAGACATAAGTTTGATCCCTGGGTCAGGAAGATCCCCTGGAAAAGGAAATGGCAACCCACTCCAATATTCTTGCCTGAAGAATCCCATGGGTAGAGCAGCCTGGTGGGCCACAGTTCATGGGGTCACAGAGTCAGACATGACTGATGTGACTTAGCACATACACAAAAAGACATAGATATTACAAGAGAGGAAAATTAGGGGAGCAAAAGCAACCCAGTGGAGAAAGGATAGTCTTTTCAATAAATGGTGATAGAACCACTGGACATCCAGATGCAAAAAAATCATCATCATCATCTAAACACAGTCCTACATTTTTCACAAAATTTAACTAAAATTTGGTCATACATCTAACTGTACAAAACTATAAAACTTCTAGAAGACCACACAGGAGAAAATCTAGGTGGCCTTGAACTTGACAATAAGTTTTTAGATACAACTCAAAAGCATAATTCATGAAGGAAATATTTGAACTTTATTAAAATCAGAATTTTCTGCTCTAAGACACTGTTAAGAGAATAAAAATATAAGCCACAAACTGGGAAAAAAATATTTTCCAAGCACTTATTTGATAAAGGATTTGTATGCAGAATGTACTAAGAACTCTTAAAATCCAACAACAAAAAATCCTAACAACTTAATTAAAAAAAAAAATGAACAGACACCTTACCAAAGATATATAGATGGCAAGTAAACATGAAAAGATGTTCAATGTCATATGTCACTCAGTTGTGTCCAACTCTTTGCGACCCCATGAATTGCAGCATGCCAGGCCTCCCTGTCCATCACCAACTCCCAGAGTTCAATCAGACTAATGTCCATTGAGTCAGTGATGCCATCCAGCCATCTCATCCTCGGTTGTCCCCTTCTCCTCCTGGCACCAATCCCTCCCAGCATCGAAGTCTTTTCCAATGAGTCAACTCTTCACATCAGGTGGCCAAAGTACTGGAGTTTCAGCTTTACCATCATTCCTTCCAAAGAAATCCCAGGGCTGATCTCCTTCAGAATGGACTGGTTGGATCTCTTTGCAGTCCAAGGGACTCTCAAGAGTCTTCTCCAACACCACAGTTCAAAAGCATCAGTTCTTCAGCACTCAGCTTTCTTCACAGTCCAACTCTCACATCCATACATGACCACTGGAAAAACCATAGCCTTGACTAGATGGACCTTTGTTGGCAAAGCAATGTCTCTGCTTTTGAATATGCTATCTAGGTTGGTCATAACTTTTCTTCCAAGGAGTAAGCGTCTTTTAATTTCATGGCTGCAGTCACCATCTGCAATGATTTTGGAGCCCAAAAAATAAAGTCTGACACTGTTTCCACTGTTTCCCCCATCTATTTCCCATGAAGTGATGGGACGAGATGCCATGATCTTCCTTTTCTGAATGTTGAGCTTTAAGCCAACTTTTTCACTCTCCTCTTTCACTTTCATCAAGAGGCTTTTTAGTTCCTCTTCACTTTCTGCCATAAGGGTGGTGTCATCTGCATATCTGAGGTTATTGATATTTCTCCCAACAGTCTTGATTCCAGCTTGTGCTTTCTCCACCCCAGTGTTTCTCATGGTGTACTCTGCATATAAGTTAAATAAGCAGGGTGACAATATACAACCTTGACATACTCCTTTTCCTATTGGGAACCAGTCTGTTGTTCCATGTCCAGTTCTAACTGTTGCTTCCTGACCTGCATATAGGTTTCTCAAGAGGCAGGTCAGGTAGTCTGATATTCCCATCTCTTTCAGAATTTTCCACAGTTTATTATGATCCACACAGTCAAAGGATTTGGCATAGTCAATACAGCAGAAATAGATGTTTTTCTGGAACTCTCTTGCTTTTTCCACGATCCAGCAGATGTTGGCAATTTGATCTTTGGTTCCTCTGCCTTTTCTAAAACCCGCTTGAACATCTGGAAGTTCATGGTTCACGTATTACTGAAGCCTGGCTTGGAGAATTTTGAGCATTACTTTACTAGCGTGTGAGATGAGTGCAATTGTGTGGTAGTCTGAGCATTCTTTGGCATTGCCTTTCTTTGGGATTGGAATGAAAACTGACCTTTTCCAGTCCTGTCATTAGGGAGTTGCAAATTCAAATAACGAGATATTATTACATACCTGTTATATGGCCAAAATCCAAAACAATAACACCAAATGCTGAATATAGAGAAACAGGGGCTCTCAGTCATTCCTGCAGGGAATGCAAAATGGTACAGACATTTTGGAAGACACTGGTAGTTTTGTTTACAAAGCTAAAGATAGACTTGGAAGTTCCCTGGTGGCTCAGATAGTAAAGAATCTGCCTGCAATGCAGGAGACCTGGGTTTGATCCCTGGGTCAGGAAGATCCTCTGGAGAAGCAAATGGCTACCCACTCCAGTATTCTTGCCTGGAGAATCCCATGGACAGAGAAGCCTAGTGGGCTACAGTCCACGGGGTCACAAAGAGTCAGACATGATTGAGTAACTAACACACACACAAAGATAGACATATCATACAAATACCAATGTGTTCCTAGGTACTTACCCTAAGGAGTTGAAAACTTACGTTCACACAAATGTTTATAGCAGCTTTACTCATAATTGCCCAAAACTGAAACTGGAAACAACCAAGATGCCCCTCAATTGATAAATGGGTAAAACAGATACTTAAAAGTATTTCTTAAAAGTCCTTCTTAAGAGTACCTCTGGGGAACATTATGGAGATTCCTAAAAAAAAAAAAAAAAAAGATAGGCATAAAACTACCATTATGCTTCTCTAGGTTGCTTCAGTTGTGTCCGACTCTGTGACTCCATAGACGGCAGCCTGCCAGGCTCCCCTGTCCCTGGGATTCTCCAGGCAAGAACACTGGAGTGGGTTGCCATTTCCTTCTCCAATGCATGAAAGTGAAAAGTGAAAGTGAAGTCGCTCACTTGTGTCCGACTCCTAGCGACCCCATGGACTGCAGCCTACCAGGCTCCTTCCATGGCATTTTCCAGGCAAGAGTACTGGAGTGGGGGTGCCACTGCCTTCTCCAAAAACTACCATACGACCCAGAAATCCCTGGGCATATACCCTGAGGACACTACAATTCAAAAAGATGCATGTACCCCAATGTTCACTGCAGCACTATTTACAATAGCCAGGACAGGAAAGCACCTAGATGTCCACTGGCAGATGAATGGATAAAGAAGGTGTGGTACACATATACAATAGATATTAATCAGCCATAAAAAGGAAGGAAACTGAGTCAGTTTTAGTGAGATGGGTGAACCTAGAACCTGTTATACAGAGTAAAATAGGTCAGAAAAAGAAAAACAAATATCACATCAATGCATATATATGAAATCTAGGGAAATGGGCAGGGCAGGAATAGAGACACAGATGCAGAGAATGGACTTGTGGACACAGATGTGGAAGGAGAGAGTGGAATGAACTGAGAGAGTAGCCTTGACACTTACACACCACTGTGGGTAAGACAGATGGCTAGCGGTAAGCTTCTGAATAACACAAGGCGCTCAGCCTAGTGATCTGTGCTAACCTAGCTGGGAGAGGTGAAGGGTGACAGGGTGGCTTAAGAGGGAGGAGGTATATGTATACTTTGGAAATAACCCAAAGCACGTTAAATGTGGAATATCCATAATATAACACTACTGAGCAATTACAAAAAAAAAAAAAACTACTGATACATAAAACAACATGGATGAGCTCCAAAAACATGCTGTCAGAACAAACCCAACATAAAATGGACTATACTGCTTATTTGCATTTCCTAAAAATTCTAATACAGACAAATTAATCTATAACAACAGAAAGCAGAACAGGGGTTCTTTGTGACTTGGCGATGAGAATGACACACAGTATTGTATGGCAGAAATCAACACAACATTGTAAGCAATTATCTTCCAATAAAAAATAAATTGAAAAAATAAAGACATATTGTTTAATCAATTGAAAGTATTTCTTAAAATACTTTCAGATATTTTATGTCATCTTCAGTATGTTCTACAGAAATTTATCCATTCATATCTATTTTTCATAATTACTGGCAGAATTATATAATTAAATAATTATTGACATAATTACTAACATTTTCCTACTAATGTCATTCTATAGCCTTATTGAGACAATTTCCATTTGATGAAATGCACTCCACTTAAGACTAGGGAATTTGGGGGAATTTTGGAAATTTCAGGGAATTTTGACAAATGTACAGACTCATAAAACCACCACTAAATCAAGACACAGAAAATGGTTATTATCAAAAATAGTTTACCTCCTTTTACAGTCAGTCACTCAACCCTCATCCTCACCTCCAGGTCACAAATAACCTCTGTTTGCTTTCTGTTATTATAGATTAACTTTGTCTATATTAGAATTTTCTAGAAATTTCAATTATGCAGAAATTAACAGACACTTACTCCTTGGAAGGAAACTTATCACCAACCTAGACAGCATATTAAAAAGCAGAGACATTACTTTGCCAACAAAGGTCTGTCTAGTCAAAGCTATGGTTTTTCCAGTAGTCATGTATGGATGTGAGAGTTGGAATATAAGGAAAGCTGAGCACTGAAGAATTGATGCTTTTGAACTGTGGTGTTGGAGAAGACTCTTGAGAGTCCCTTGGACTGCAAGGAGATCCAACCAGTCCATCCTAAAGGAGATCAGTCTTGGGTGTTCACTGGAAGGACTGATGCTGAAGCTGAAACTCCAGTACTTTGGCCACCTGATGCGAAGAGCTAACTCATTTGAAAAGACCCTGATGCTGGGAAAGATTGAAGGTGAGAAGAGAAGGGAATGACAGAGGATGGAATTGTTGGATGGCATCACCGACTCAATGGACATGAGTTGGGCTTCCCTGGTGGCTCAGAGGTTAAAGCATCTGCCTCCAGTATGGGAGACCCGGGTTCTATCCCTGGGTTGGGAAGATCTCCTGGAGAAGGAAATGGAAACCCACTCCAGTATTCTTGCCTGGAGAATCCCATGGACAGAGGAGCTTGGTAGGCTATAGTCCACGGGGTCACAAAGAGTCAGACATGACTAAGTGACTTCACTTTGGGTAAAATCCAGGAGTTGGTGATGGACAGGGAGGCCTGGCATGCTGCAGTCCATGGGGTCACAAAGAGCTGGAAACGACTGACTGACTGGAACTGAACTGACTGATATTCCATTTTTATGTTGGATTTGTTCTTTCAGCAGGTTTTTGGAGCTCATCCATGCTGTTTCATGTATTAGTAATTTGTTGGGTTTTGTGTGTTTTTGTGTGTGTGTGTGTGTTTTTTTTCTCTGCACTGTCATACTATGGATATTCCACATATAGCTTGCTTTAGTTACTCTCGGTTTTTAGTTATTACGCTATTCTATAATCATTCACATACAAGATTTTGAAAATGTATTCATTTACCCCTTTGGGTAAATATCTATAAGTGGCTTGCTGGGTTGTACAATAAGTGAATGTTTTAATTTTATACTGAATTGTCAACATATTTTTCAAAGTGATTATACAATTTTACATTCCCAAGAGCAATGTATGAGTTCATATTCTCACCAAGGCTTGGTTATGCCAATCCTTTTGATTTTAGCCAGTCTAGTGGGTGTGTTGTGTCAGCTCTCTGTGGTTTTAATCTGTATATCTTTAATGGCTAGTGATTTCTTTCATCTTTCCATGAGTTTCTTGGTCAGTCACATATCTTGCTTTGCAAACTGTCTAAAATTTTGCCTAATTTGTAATTGTTTTTTAATTCTTATTGTGTTACATAGTTCTTATATATTTGGGATATGAGGCTTTTGTCAGTTATATGAATAGTAAATAATCTGACAGTCCACAGCTTGCATTTTCATTTTCTTAACAATCACTAAAGAGTAAAAATTTTGAAAATGTTGTGAAATCAAATTTATCAATTGTTTTCTTTTATCCATTTTGTGTTGTATTTAAGAAATCTTTGGCTATGCTAAGGACATGAAGTATTCTCCTATTTTCTTCAAGAAACTTCACAGTTTCAGATCTGATGCGTAAGTCCATTTTGAGTTAATATTCCCTTCTCCCTGATACATTCTGCCCCACAGATTCTGGCAGACTTTGACTGCAAACTTTAACCTCAGTCCCCAGGGTGGAACTCTCTCTATGCTAGAGCCTGAAAAAACTCCTCCACTCAGAAGGTGGGAGCGACCATGGGCCTCATCTTATTTTTCTTCACTCAAGGATCACATTCATGTGCTATACATAGTACAATATCTAAACACAGCCACTTCATCAATTACAGCTGTTTCATCAATTGTATCCAAATTGCTAATGGCAGGTGGCTGAGTCCATCATCATTTATTCCCTGTGGCTGAAAAGAAAGTAGGGAAAACTCTTAGACCATTCAGCATGACCTAAATCAAATCCCTTATGATTATACAGTGGAAGTGAGAAATAGATTTAAGGGTCTAGATCTGATAGACAGAGTGCCTGATGAACTATGGAATGAGGTTCATGACATTGTACAGGAGACAGGGATCAAGACCATCCCCATGGAAAAGAAATGCAAAAAAGCAAAATGGCTGTCTGGAGAGGCCTTACAAATAGCTATGAAAAGAAGAGAAGTGAAAAGCAAAAAAGAAAAGGAAAGATATAAGCATCTGAATGCAGAGTTCCAAAGAAAAGCAAGAAGAGATAAGAAAGCCTTCTTCAGTGATCAATGCAAAGAAATAGAGGAAAACAACAGAATGGGAAAGACTAGAGATCTCTTCAAGAAAATTAGAGATACCAAGGGAACATTTTATGCAACATTTCATGAAGGACAGAAATGGTCTGGACCTAACAGAAGCAGAAGATATTAAGAAGAGGTGGAAGAAAACACTGAAGAACTGTACAAAAAAAATCTTCACAACCCAGATAATCATGATGATGTGATCACTAATCTAGAGCCAGACATCTTGGAATGTGAAGTCAAGTGGACCTTAGAAAGCATCACTACAAAAAAGCTAGTAGAGGTAATGGAATTCCAGTTAAGTTGTTTCAAATCCTGGAAGATGATGCTGTGAAAGTGCTGCATTCAATATGCCAGCAAATTTGGAAAACTCAGCAGTGGCCACAGGACTAGAAAAGGTTAGTTTTCACTCTAGTCCCAAAGAAAGGCAATGCCAAAGAATGCTCAATCTACCGCACAATTCCACTCATCTCACATGCTAGTAAAGTAATGTTCAAAATTCTCCAAGCCAGGCTTAAGCAATACATGAACCGAGAACTTCCTGATGTTCAAGCGGGTTTTAGAAAAGGCAGAGGAACCAGAGATCAAACTGCCAACATCTGCTGGATCATGGAAAAAGCAAGAGAGTTCCAGAAAAACATCTATTTCTGCTGTATTGACTATGCCAAAGCCTTTGACTGTGTGGATCACAATAAACTGTGGAAAATTCTGAAAGAGATGGGAATATCAGACCACCTGACCTGCCTCTTGAGAAACCTATATGCAGGTCAGGAAGCAACAGTTAGAACTGGACATGGAACAACAGACTGGCTCCAAATAGGAAAAGGAGTACGTCAAGACTGTATATTGTCACCCTGCTTATTTAACTTCTATGCAGAGTACATCATGAGAAACGCTGGGCTGGAAGAAACACAAGCTGGAATCAAGATTGCCAGGAGAAATATCAATAACCTTAGATATGCAGATGACACCACCCTTATGACAGAAAGTGAAGAGGAACTAAAAAGCCTCTTGATGAAAGTGAAAGAGGAGAGCGAAAAAGTTGGCTTACTGCTCAACATTCAGAAAAGGAAGATCATGGAATCTGGTCCCATCACTTCATGGGAAATAGATGGGGAAACAGTGGAAACAGTGGCAGACTTTATTTTGGGGGTTCCAAAATCACTGCAAATGATGACTGCAGCCATGAAATTAAAAGACACTTACTCCTTGGAAGAAAAGTTATGACCAACCTAGATAGCATATTCAAAAGCAGAGACATTACTTTGCTGACTAAAGTCTGTCTAGTCAAGGCTATGGTTTTTCCTGTGGTCATGTATGGATGTGAGAGTTGGACTGTGAAGAAGGCTGAGCACCGAAGAACTGATGCTTTTGAACTGTGTTGTTGGAGAAGACTCTTGAGAGTCCCTTGGACTGCAAGGAGATCCAACCAGTCCATTCTGAAGGAGTTCAACCCTGGGATTTCTTTGGAAGGAATGATGCTAAAGCTGAAACTCCAGTACTTTGGCCACCTCTTGAGAAGTGTTGACTCATTGGAAAAGACTCTGATGGTGGGAGGGATTGAGGGCAGGAGGAGAAGGGGACGATCGAGGATGAGATGGCTGGATGGCATCACGGACTCGATGGACGTGAGTCTGAGTGAACTCCGGGAGATGGTGATGAACAGGGAGGCCTGGCGTGCTGCGATTCATGGGGTCGCAAAGATTTGGACATGACTGAGCGACTGAACTGAACTGACACATTCTAAAGATATTAAAAACATATGTTTAAAAAAAAATCCCTCATATTAATCATTTATACCTTTTCTCTTTGCTCATGATAATTTTTGCTAAGGGTTTATCAATTTTATTAGTCTTTTCAAGGAACCAACTTCCGGTTTTACTGATTTTCTCTGAACTGTTTCATTACTAACAGTTTCAGTCTTTACTTCCTTTCTTCTCTTTTCTAGGTTTAATTTGCTGTTTCTTTCCTAACTTCTTGAGGTGAGTACACCGGTCATGGATTTTTAGCTTTTCTTCTTTTCTAATATAAACAAGGGAGACCATAAAATTTCCTTGAAATGTAATCTAAGCTTCTTTGGATAAGTTTTAAAATGTGATGTTTTCAGTATCATTCAGTTAAAATATTTTTTCACTTCTACTATGATTTATTCTTTGACCCATGGAATCTACTTTATACTTCTGATTTCTGAATTAATTCCCCTGTAGTCAGAGAACATGCTTTGTATTACTGTAACCCTTAAAAGGTCTTGAGATTTGTTTTATGGCCAAGCTCACGGTCAATTTTTCTAAGTTTTCTATGTCATTTGGGAAGATATATTCTATAAATGCTGAGAGCAATGTTCTATAGATGCCAGTTAAGCCAAGTTTGTAATTGTTGTATCCAAATTTTCTTTTTTGTTGCTGGTCATTTTTCCTATCAGTGTGTTAAAAATATTTTTTCACAATTATAGATTTTCTTATTATTCTTTTTAGTTCTGTCAACTTGCACTTTATGCATTTTGAGGTTGTGCTATAAATTTCATACAGGTTTAGAAACACTGTTGACCCTTTAAACTTAAACTGTGTGGGTTCACTTAAATGCAGATTTTTTTTTTTTTTCAGTAAATATGTACCACAGTAGAACATGATCCATGGTTGGTTCAAGCTATAGATGCAGAACCAGATTTTCAACTGCACAAGGGCCCAGGTGCTCCTAATCCCCCTGCTGTTCAAGGGTCAACTGTAGTACATATTTCTGATTAACACTTTTCTCAAATAGGAATGCCTCTCCTTTATCTTTCACCAACTGGCGAGTGAGCTGGTGGCTGGTCTCAGTTACATGACTGTTGCTTGTCAGGCTATCAGCCAAAGACTGGCTGTTTGCTGGCTGGGGCTCCTCAACACAGCCTCTCATCCTTCAGAACGTGGCTGTCTAAGAGCTTCCATGAAGCAAAGCTCAAGCACTTTTCAAGCCATGCTTAGTCATGTTTACCAGTGTCCAGCTGGCCAAATGAAGTCATATGGACAACCCAGCTTCAAGATAAAATAGATGCCACCTTCTGTTGGAGGAACTGCAAGGTTACATTGCAAAGGGGCATATATACAGAAATGGGAAGAATCTCTGCCATTTTTGTAATCTACCACCACTCCTAAGTCCAAACAACTGGATGAAACTGTCTCTACTCTCTAATTTCACTTCTTCATTTCTTTCCTTCTCTCCCTCTCACCTCTCCAACAGCAAATGTATTAGCCTTCTATTTTAGAAAGATGTAGAATAGATAGGTTACTGAATTTCTATATCTTGCTCCATAAAAACTACTGGAAACAAATTAGAAAATTTTCCTTCCAAAAAAGATGCTTTGAGTTCAGATATAATGGTTTCAAGAAGTCATATTTGTCAAAAGCCAGCATACATCCCACTTTATATTTTGTACATTTTTGAAAAGAAGGAAATAGACTAGCAAGATATATTCAACAGTGGGAAAATTAAGTGGCTATTTTTTTATCATATCTACTTTTATAACATAATGAAGTCTGTATTTAACACTTGTTAATGCTGAAAAATATTTCCAAGCATTATAATATAAATTATCATTTTAAAGGAGATAAAAGTCATCCACTTACTAATTGAAACATTACTATGGTATTCTTACTTTGTCACATATCTCCTTATGGAGTGGGCAGGGCAGATCAGCCCTGGTAGTAAAATGCTCATGAAAAAGTGAATAACAGTGTTAGTCGCTCAGTCATGTCCTACTCATTGCAACCCCACAGGCGGTAGCCCACCAGGTTCCTCTGTTCACAGAATTCTCCAGGCATGAATACTGGAGTGGATAGCCAGTCCCTTCTCCAGGGGATCTTCCCAACCCAGGGATGGAATCCAGGTCTCCTGCATTGCAAGTAGATTCTTTACCATCTGAGCCACCAGGGAAGCACAGATTTAAAATAAAATTTAAAAAAAAAAAACTCTCCAAGGGCTAAAAGTTAATTTTTTAAATAAATCTAGCAGGTTTAAAATATAAGACTTTGCCCAAATATTTTGTCAAATACTTAAAAGACATTTGGAAAGAGAGCACCATTTTTACATAATATTTCATAAAAAGCAGAACTGAGAATGGAATTCCTTGGGGTTAAGCAGATATTGTAGCATAATTGTACTGTCACATACAATTTTTTAAACAGATCCTGTCTCCTTTCCATTAAAAAAAAAAAAGTTTCTAGTTTTTCACCCATTAGATCTCTAAATCTCAGTTTTCCTAATGGTTCTTCTGCCATTAACCACTTCTCTCTTCTCCATGCCAAATATCCTTTATCACATTTCTGTACTAGCCACTTCAAAATTCTGCTTGGAGAAGAACTTCATAAAATTTTGTTTAAAGGCTTCGTATTCTCTAAAGTGATTCAACAGATTACCCTTGTCCAAGAGCTGGAGCTGGAATCTAGGGCCACTGGCTAATTTCTGTGCTGAGCTCCATGTTCATAGGGCCAATAAACACTCACCCTCTCCGCATGGATGCCTAATAAACAGACATCTAAACTGTAACATGTTAAGACACAAGTATTAATTTCCGTGTCTCCCTTTCACACATGCTCTTTCTGCATCTTCACCATAAGATTACACATCAACCTTACAGTTGCTCCATGTCAGAAACCTAGGATTCATCTTTGACTTCTTTTTCTCACATCCTGTACCCAATCCAACTGCAAACCCCTGGAGCTCCAATTTTCCACTACATCCAAAATCTAACCATGTTGCATTATGTTCGCTGCTACCATTCAGATCTAAGCCACCATCATCCTTTAACTGGATTATCGTGAGAGCCTCCTGACCTACCCCTACTTCCATCATCACTCTCCTCCCTTTCCAGTGCACCCACAAGCTGTTCTTTACCCAGCAACATTATCATCATGTCATTCTTCAAAACTTTCCAGTGATTTCTCATCTTGCTTAGAGTAAAATCCAAAATCCTTACATAACCTACAAGACCTTTCATAATATTCCCCTTGATATCACTATGACCTCATAGCCTATTGCTCTCCCCCATGTTTGTTTTGCTTCAGCCATACGGGCCTCCTTCACGTACATAATACATGACAAACAAGCACCTTATTCTGAGTTTTTGTACCTGTCTCCTCTGTCTGCAGAGCTCACACCCCAGATATCCATGTGGCTTACACCCTCATCTTGTCATTTTTCTGCTCAAATGTCATCTTCTTTATGAAGCCATCATTTTCTACACTTCATATAAAATGGCCCTATATGTTATTTTCAACTCCTGTTATTCTGCTTTACTTTTCTCTACAACACTTACCAAGGAAAAGGAAACACTTTATGTTAATCTCCTGTCTCCCTCTTCCAGAATGAAAGCTCCTCAAGAGCAAAAACTTTAAATTTTAATGTCATATTTCCAGCACAAGAAGAAAGCCTGCCATAAAGTAGGAATTCACTTAATATTTGTTGTCCAGTGGGAAAAAACTTGCCTGCATCTTTTATGACCTCTTTCCAGAGTCTTTCCTGACCTACTCCAGAATAACAAAGAACTTTCCTCTTTCTCTGGACTCACAGAGAATTTTATTTTAATCTCTTCTAGAAAACCTATGATCTCTTTTCACTATTTGATGATATTCTATTTATATTTGATTCCCTGACACCTAGCATAATATAATTTAATAAATATTTGATGGACAAATGAATGAGTTTACATAAGTATGTATTAAGAACACAGTTATTGGATAAATAGAATCAGTCCTCTCCTCTCTCCCATTCTCATTGTCGACTCTCATTCTTCTTCCAAACACCCCCACCTGAATCTTGAAACTTATTGTTACCCTATCCTTTACCCGCACCTTCTTATAATCACATCTTCCATACCTGCCTGTTATTAATCCTAAAAAGCAATCACAGAAACTGATTTCTAAAGTACAAATAGAAAGCTTAAAACAGCACTGAAATTATATATCTAAGAGTTCATCTTTACCCTGTTCTTTCTGTAAGGAGACAATATTCTGCAGAAGTATATCGCCAATAAATATTGGAGACAAAGACAGTGAGTGAGCATAGGTTGTCTCCCAGTAGCAGTAAGTCTTTTTTTTTTTAATTGAGGTGTAATTGACTTACAAAATTATATTAGTTTCAGGTGTACAACACAGTGATTCAATATTTTTATACACTATGAAATGATCACCAGGAAAAATCTAGTTACTATCTGTCACCAAAGTTATTATATTATTGATAATTCCATTATGCTATACATTACATCCATGACTTCTTTATCTTATAACTAGAGGTTTGTACCTCTTAACCTTCCCCCACCCATTGCATTCATCTTCCTACCTTCTACCCCTCTGGTAATCACCAGGTTGTTCTCCATATCTATGACCATGTTTAGTTTTGTTACGTTTGTTTGGTTTTTGGAATTCACATAAGAGTGAAACCATACAGTGTTTTTCTTTCCCTGTCTTATTTCATTTAGCATATAACCATCTAGGTCCATCTGTCTTGTTGCAAATGGTAATATTTCATTCTTTTTATGGCTGAGTAATATTCCATTGTGCATAGCACATCTTCTTTATCTCTTCCTCTATCAATGGACCCTTAGATTGCTTCCATATATTGGATATTGTAAATAAAGCTACAATGAACATAGGGGTAGATATACCTTTTCAAATTAGTACTTTTTTTCCTTTGGAAAATTAGCCAGAAGTGGCATTAGTGGATTACATGGTGGTTGTACTTTCAATTTTTTGAGGCACCTTCCTATTGTTTTCCATATGGACGGAGGAGCCTGGTGGGCTGCAGTCCATGGGGTCGCGAAGAGTGGGAGATGACTGAGCGACTTCACTTTCACTCTTCACTTTCATGCATTGGAGAAGGAAATGGCAACCCACTCCAGCATTCTTGCCTGGAGAATCCCAGGGACGGGGGGGGAGCCTGGTGGGCTGCTGTCTATGGGGTCACAGAGTCGGACCCGACTAAAGTGACTTAGCAGCAGCAGCAGTGACTCTACCAACTTACATTCCTAACAATGGTACATGTCGGTTGCCTTTTCTCTACATTATCACCAACACTTTTACTTCTTGTCTTTTGATAACAGTCATTCTAACAGGAGTGATTCAAATAGGCAACTTTGGCCTTGGAGTACAAAATGAAGCAGGGCAAAGGATAACAGAGTTTTGCCAAGAGAACACACTAGTCTTAGCAAACACCCTCTTCCAACAACACAAGAGACAACTCCACACATGGACATCACCAGATGGTCAATACTGAAATTAGATTGATTATATTCTTTGCAACTGAAGATGGAGAAGCTCTATACAATCAGGAAAAACAAGACAGGGAGATGACTGTGGCTCAGATCATGAACTCCTGATTGCAAAATTCAGACTTAAATTGAAGAAAGCAGGGAAACCCACTAGACCATTCAAATATGACCTAAGTCAAATCCCTTACAATTATACAGTGGAAGTGACAAATAGATTCAAGGGATTAGATCTAATATGACAGAATGCCTGAAGAACTATGGATGGAGGTTCATAACATTGTACAGGAGATGGTGATCAAGACCATCCCCAAGGGAAAAAAAATGCAAAAAGGCAAAATGGTTGTCTGAGGAGGCCTTACAAATAGTTATGAAAAGAAGAGAAGCAAAAGGCAAAGGAGAAAAGGAAAGATACACCCATCTGAATGCAGAGTTCCAAAAAATAGCAAGGAGAGATAAAAAAAAAAAAAAAAAAGCCTTCCTCAGTGATCAATGCAAAGAAATACAGGAAAACAACAGAATAGGAAAGACTAGAGATCTCTTCCAGAAAATTGGAGATACCAAGGAAACATTTCATGCAAACATGGGCACAATAAAGGACAGAAATGGTACGAACCTAACAGAATCAGAAGACATCAAGAAAAGATGGCAAGAATACACAGAAGTACTGTACAAGAAAGATCCTCATGACCCAGATAATCATGATGATGTGATCACTCACCTTGAGCCAGACATCCTGCAGTGCAAAGTCAAGTGAGCCTTAGGAAGCATCACAATGAACAAAGGTAGTGGAGGTGATAGAATTCCCGTTGTGCTATTTCAAATCCTAAACGATGATATTGTGCAAGTGCTGCACTCAATATGCCAGCACATTTGGAAAACTCAGCAGTGGCCACAGGACTGGAAAAGGTCAGTTTTCATTCCAATCCCAAAGAAACGCAATGCCAAAGAATGTTCAAACTACTGCACAATTGCATTCATCTCACACACTAGCAAAGTAATGCTCAAAATTCTCCAAGCCAGACTTCAACAGTACATGAACTGAGAACTTTCAGATGTTCAAGCTAGATTTTAAAAGGCAGAGGAACCAGAGATTACATTGCCAGCATCTGTTGGATCACCAAAAAAGCAAGAGAGTTCCAGAAAAACATCTTTCTGCTTTATTGACTGTGCCAAAGTCTTTGACTGTGTGGATCACAACAAACCATGGAAAAATTCTTCAAGAGATGGAAATACTAGACCACCTTACTGCCTCCTGAGAAATACATACACAGGTAAAGAAGCAACACTTAGAACCAGACATGGAACAATGGACAGATTCCAATTGGGGGAAGGAGTATGTCAAGGCTGCTTATTTTCACCCTGCTTATTTAGCTTATATGCAGAGTACACCATGAGAAACACTAGACTGGGAGAAACACAAGCTGGAATCAAGATTGCTGGGAGAAATATCAATAACCTCAGATACTCAGATGACAACACCCTTATGGCAGAAAGGGAAGAGAAACTAAAGAACCACTTAGAGAGTGAAAAAGTTGGCTTAAAACTCCACATTCAAAACACTAAGATCATGGCATCCAGTCTCATCACTTCATGGCAAATAGATGGGGGAACAATGGAAACAGAGACAGACTTTATTTTCTTGGGCTCCAAAATCACTGTAGATGGTGACTGCAGCCATGAAATTAGAAGACTCTTGCTCCTTGGAAGAAAAGCTATGACTAACCTAGACAGTATATTAAAAGCAGACACATTACTTGACTGACAAAAGTCCGTCTAGTCAAAGTTTTGGTTTTTCCAGTAGTCCTTATGGATGTGAGAGTTGGACCATAAAGAAAGCTAAGCACCACAGCATTGATGCATTTGAACTGTGGTGCTAGAGAAGACTCTTGACAGTCCCTTGGACTGCAAGGAGATCAAACCAGTCCATCCTAAAGGTAATCATTCCTGAATATTCATTAGAAGGACTGATGTTGAAGCTGAAGCTCCCAATACTTTGACCAGCTGATGTGAAGAACTGAATCATTGGAAAGACCCATGCTGGGAAAGATTGAAGGCAGAAGGTGAAGGGGACGACAGAGGATGAGATGGTTGGATGGCATCACCGACTCGATGGACATGAGTTTGAGCAAGCTCCAAGAGTTGGCGATGGACAGTGGAGGCTGGTGTGCTACAGTCCATGTGGTTGCAAAGCGTCAGACAGGACTGAGTGACTGAACTGAACTGAACAGGAGTGAGCTGATATCTCATTGTGGTTGTGATTTGAAATTCCCTGGTAAATAATGAGATTTAACATATTTTCATGTATTTATTGATCACCTGTTTATCTCTTTGGGAAAGTGTTTATTCATGTCCTCTGTCCATTTTTAATCAGGTTGTTTGGTTTTGTATGTTGTTGAGTTATAAGAGTTATTTGTATATTTTAGATATCAACCCCCTATCAGAGATATCATTTGCAAATATCTTCTAATTATTTCTTAAGACATTCTTAGAAGGTCTCCTAATAAAGAGATTTAAAATATAATAAACATTAAAGCTCGTGCACTCTCAACTTCACTATTAGTACTATCTTCATCACCGAAAGTTGTGATTATAGCCTATGACATATCATGAGCAGGAGACAGAAAATTTTGTGGCCAGTGCCTCTGGGGATCATAGTTGCAGAGACAAATATCACAGTTGTCAACGGTGACACAACTGAGATACTTCTCCAGTGGGAAAGGATCACCTCCCTTCTTTAAGGAAAGATAGCTTGCAGAACTGTGACATATTAAAGCATGAAGCCCAAGAGATAAACTGATTGGCCTAAGATCACTCAACAAAGGCCAACCGTACTCAAACTCATACTTGAATCCAACTTCTGATTCCTTAAAATACAAAATTTCTACTATCAAGTTCTCTTTAAGGAAGATTACCCATTCTTCCTCTCCCTCTTTCTTCTTTCTCTCTCTTTCACACACATATATATTCTATCTATATCAAGGTGTGTTTCCTTTTGTCTCCATCTGTGACAGTTGATGCTGGGAGGGATTGGGGGCAGGAGGAAAAGGGGACGACAGAGGATGAGATGGCTGGATGGCATCACCGACTCGATGGACGTGAGTTTGAGTGAACTCTGGGAGATGGTAATGGACAGGGAGGCCTGGCATGCTGTGATTCATGAGGGTTGCAACGAGTTGGACATGACTGAGAGACTGAACTGAACTGAACTGATGACAGTAAAAAGAAGTAAAAGCTCTTTGATTATAATGTAAACTTACATTTTTTCCTTCTTGATAGGTTTTCATATTTTTCTCTAAAAGTATTAAAAGTACTACTCAAGTTGTTCTTAGTTGTCTAAAATGGCTTATACTGCCATTAGCTTCTATAGCACCATCATTAGAGAAATGGGCTGTACTTCTTTATAACCTTCCACATACAGCCAAAATAAGGTTGCTTTAAAGGGCAAGATGTCAAAAGCAGATAAAGCCTTTGTACTGTAATGAGCATAATGATGAATAATGGTACTTATGTGCAATAACTGATGCCCTGCCCATAAACAGCCTTTCCACCCAGATACTCTATTTAATTCAATAATATATTCCAGGTAATTTGTGGAACTAGATGAGAAATTACCTTAACCGAGAAGACTAACTGTGGAATTTACTAAAATATACCATGTTGAAAATAATTACTGGAAGCAGAGTTTGCAAAAGTAAAATTATGGCATTAAAAATTCCCATTACAATAATTCACCTTCCAAGTGGCCTTACTCACAGCTGCTGTAGAAGAGAAGAGAGCACTGTGGCATGGAAAATGCTGGGAATAAAAGACATGGTAATAATATTCCTGCACCAAGGTATTCAGTGCTTTCATGTTTGTTTTAAGAACAGAGATGATAATCCGTATAGTCTATCATCTCCCACCTTGCTGCTGCTGCTGCTAAGTTGCTTCAGTCATGTCCGACTCTGTGTGACCCATAGACGGCAGCCCACCAGGCTCCCCCATCCCTGGGATTCTCCAGGCAAGAACACTGGAGTAGGTTGCCATTTCCTTCTCCAATGCATGAAAATAAAAAGTGAAAGTGAAGCCTCTCAGTCGTGTCCGACTCTTAGCGATCTCATGGACTGCAGCCCACCAGGCTCCTCTGTCCATGAGATTTTCCAGGCAAGAGTACTGGAGTGGGGGTGCAATTGCCTTCTCCAATCTCCCACCCAGACCACTTCAAAACCCAATTGTTTCTCCCTACTATAGCTCATAGAACAAACAGAATAATCTTTGAAAAATGTAACATCAAATCACATCCTACCCTAATCAAATTACTTAATGGTTTTCCACCCACACTGGAATCATCAAAAATCCTTACAATACCCTAAGGGACTCTAACAGAACTTACCTCCAGCCTACAGTCCCCTCCTCTTCTCCCTTGCTGCTTCAGCTAGTTATACCTGCTGTATTGAAAGTCCTTGAATACTCTAGGTTACTCCAGCCACAGTTCTTCCCCTGGAACTCATTTTTGCATAGATTGTGTCCTTTCCACATTTAAGTAATCTGCATATGTTTCACCTCCAACTTCCATTTCTAGCAGTGTAGCAGCCTAATATCTTGAAAAAGAACCTTTCTGGTTTAGCTAAAAATGCTAAGTAAAATATTTTTAAATTATTTTAATGAAGAAATTTTTATCAAGAAAAATTAATTTCTATTTTATAGATAGTATATTTAATATTTACATTAGCTAGATAATATGTAATTATAAATACTAAATATTACATTTATAATATTCTAAAAATATATTATCTAGCTAACATGCTACAAAACACAGACATCCCTCAGATCTACAGGTGATTAGTCCTAGGACCTGCCACAGATATAAAAATCTGCAGATTCTCAAGTCCTTAGTCTGTAGCCCTGATTCCTCCTTATTCCTGGGTGTGCATTCTGCTGCTGCTGCTAAGTCGCGTCAGTCGTGTCCAACTCTGTGCGACCCCACAGACGGCAGCCCACCAGGCTCCCCCCGTCCCTGGGATTCTCCTGGCAAGAATGCTGGAGTGAGTTGCCATTTCCTTCTCTAATACATGAAAGTGAAAGTGAAGTTGCTCAGTCATTTCCGACTCTTCATGACCCCATGGACTTTAGCCTACTAGGCTCCTCCGTCCATGGGATTGCCCTGGCAAGAGTACTGAAGTGGGTGCCATTGCCTTCTCTGTCTGCATCCTGAGGACTCAACAAACCTCAGAAGCTGTAGTAACATAGTATTGATTGAAAAAAAAAAACAAATCCACATAAAAAAGATGCACACTGTTCAAACCCATGTTATTCAAGGATCAATTTGAATTTAAAATATTTTTAATAATTTAATGGAGATTTTGTTTTTAAATCCCATTAACCAAAAGGGTAAAGCAGAAACATTCATCTCCAAAGGTAAAGGAATACTGAAAAGAGTGTCTAACTTGAGGGCCACTGCTGATCCCTGATAGTCAAGACCTGCTCTGGCTCCTACAGTCAGCACTTGCCACATGTGTCTATACACCCTGAAAATTTTAAATATTAAATAAAATTTAAAATGCAATCCTTCAGTTGCACAAGCCACATCCAAGTGTTCAATAACCAGAGTGGCAGTGTAGACCATGTTGGACTCTATAGATACAAAACATCATACAGGACAAAGTATTAATATATTTGTCCCAAGTGATTTCAGGTATAACCGACCCTCAGCCTGATCCCTAGGGGAGTTCTTGTAGTATGAAACCACCACGAGGATGTTTCACTTTGAGGGAAAAAGTTTTAAGACCCAGACTATATACATAAGTTCTTTTCTTTTTTGCAAGTTAAGTTTTATGTGGGGTAAAGTGAGGACTGCGGCCCAGGAGACAGCACCTCAGATAGCTCCAAGAAACTGTTCCAAAGAGTAGTGGGGGAAGGTCAATATATGTGATTTTGGTAAAGGGGAGTTCAAGCAATCAAGCTATATATTAATTCTTTACATCAAGTGTCTTTTCCATCAATATAATTTTAGTTGGTGTTTTACAGTCATGTTAACACAAATAATTTAAACATTCTTTATAAGCTTTATTATTTTCATTGTTCATTCTAATTTTTCTATATCATAATTTTAACATTTGATTATATTTATGCCCAACAGAAAACTACAGGAAATGTATGAGATTCAAGCACTCTATTGCAAGTAAATCTCTATTAGTATTTTGATTCATTTTCTTTAGGTTAGTTTATTTTCAGGCTTCCCTGGTGGCTCAGATGGTAAAGAATCTGCCTGCAATGCAGGAGACCTGGGTTGGATCTCTGGGTTAGAAAGATCCTCTGGAGAAGGGCATGGCAACCCACTCTAGTACTCTTGCCTGGAAAATCCCCATGGAATGAAACAAAATATTATATATACAGCTACAGAGCCCAACTCCAGCACCTGCTTACCCCTAGCTACCTTTTCTGAAATAAGTGCTATCGTACTCATACATGTTTTGTTCTCCTTTGAGCTGTTGTTCACTCGCTCAACTCTTTGTGACCCCATGGACTGCAGCACGCCAGGCTTCCCTGTCCTTCGCCATCTCCCAGAGATGCTCAAACTCAGGTCCTTCTTTGAGTACACTTCCTCAATATTTGTTACTGTATCTATACTCAACATTTCTTTTTACTTACAACATTATGTTTACAAGACTTATCTGTGTTGATATATTCAAATCTAGTTCATTCATTTTCATTCTTATGCTTTTCACGGGACCAACAAACCACAATGTATTTTTGATTCTCTTATTGTCTGTCAGGATTTCTTAGCCTTTCAACACACAACAAATGATTCAGAAATTACTATATCTGTACACGCCCACTAAAAATTTCTCCCTGATAAACAAGGTCCAGAAGTAAAACTTGAGTTTCAGAGAATATGTGCTGTCAACTTCACATGCAAATTCTACAGTTTTCCAAAGTGGTCATACCCATTTTTCCTTCCCTCAGCCAAGTATTAAAGTTATTTTTCTCTGCATTATCACTCACAGTGGACATTATATTAGTAGATCTATTAATAAAATATATGTCTTTGTTTCAATGTACATGCCTTAATTACTAAAGATGTTGTACATCTTTGCATATATTTTTTGGACATCTATCTTTCTTCTATAGTGAATTTACTATTATATCTTGTGACTTACCATTATATACCTTTCTGCATTACTGATTTCTAAAAACATTGAATCTATGCTGGACATTAGTTTGTTGTTGGTAACATGAGTTGCAACTATCTTTTCTCAGCGTGTAAGCCTGCATTTTCATCTTTGTCACCTGTTATCCCACAAGTATTGCCTCTTAATGTAGCAAAATGTATCAGGATTTTCCTTCTCTTTTTGTGCTTTGTGTCTTTAAGAATTATCTTCTACTAATGATATAAAGATATATTCTTTCTTTGGTTAAACTTTTAGAACCCTGCCTTTGATATTCAGATCTTTAACCCACCCAGAATATATGTTTGTGAATGATGTAGTATAGAGATCTAATTTTCTCTTGTACTATATAAATAGCCAATATTCTCTGAATTATTTGTTGAATAATTCCTCCTTTTCTTACTGATTTTATTATCATCTCTCTCATATATAAAACACCCTAATATATATTGGTCTTATTCCAATTTCACTCTTCTTCATTGGTCTATCTGTGTTAGTACCTCACAGTTTTAAATAGCTCAGCTTTATATTACTGTCTAACATATAGTAAAATGATTCATCACCTATTTTTCTTTTTTTCTAATCATCTAGGCTAAGGGCTTAGGTTTTTGTGTTGTGCCCCTCACACTAGTCAATCATTGGCTGCAGACTGCCCTCAGAATGGGGGGCTCCTAGCTTCCTAGGCATTTCTGACCAACTTGGCTCCAGAGCCCAAAGGCAGCACTGGAGAAGTGCATGGTTATAAGCCAGTAGCAGCAAATACTCACAGCAAACAATGAGCGCACTGGCCTACCAGAAGGCATCTGAGTGGGATACTAACAGTTCCTAGTATAGGGTCCTGTAAGTAAATAGATGGCACACTCAAATTAGGATAGATAGTGTAATACAAAGGAGTTATTTATAAAGATGTGCTTGGGGGTTAGGTAAACTACAAGAGATACAACTGTTAGTATTTCTAGAACTTGGGGGATGAAGGGATAGAGTGGTTAGTGGAACCAAGAAAGAGCAGGTCAAGTAAGGAAGCTGCTTTATGAGATCAATGACCTTCACAGCCCGAAGTGACTAGTCATGGGCGTGGGGCAGGGAAATACATATCCCAATTTCACTTTACTTCCTTCCTCTGATCTCCCCATTTGCTAAGCCCAGTGAGAAGTTGGAGCAAGTTTCTAATAGTGTGCATACAGGACAGTCCCTGGCTCAAATAGGAAGAGCAGAGAAGGAATATGGTGCGGCAAATGGACAATGTCCTTACAAAAGCAAATCAATGATGTTTCAAATAAAAATGAGTCAACCTCTCTGAGCTATCTTTCCAACCCTATCTAAAATAATGTACCTCCAACCTTTGACCTTTATCCTTTGTCACTTCTTTAGCCACTTGCTCTATTTTCCTCCAAAGCACTGTTTACATGAAATTACATCAAAACTTCCACAAAATAATAAAGAAAAGCAAACACATGAATAGAAAGATGGGCAAAGTACAAAACAAAGCAGTTCACCAAGGAAAAGAATAAATGTCTAACTACATGAGTAATGAAAGAAAGGAAATGTATTGTAAAATATAATTTTCACTTATCAAACTGACAAATACTTAACATGGTAATTTCCAAGGTTAGGGTTTGAGGAAAACACACTCAGGTGGGAACTGGAAATCGGTATAACATTTCTGAAGTATAATTAAAAATATATATCCATAACTTTAAACATGCCACTTACCTAAGAGGTTAGGGATATACTCTAGGAAATAATTCAATATGTGCTCAAAGATAAGAATTATTTACAGCAGTTAAAAACTGCCAACAATCTATATGCTCAATAACAGGAAATAGCGTATCAATTTCCCAAATTGTGTTCCTTAGACCACTAGTCTCATGAGATAAGAGATTCTGCTTAAAAATAATTTCACAGTCAACTAAATTTAAGAATTCTCTTGGAATGAATGGGGAAATTTTCAAGCTGGGCGAGCATGGCATGATCTGTGTGCGATTTTGTGTGCATGTTCAGTCGTGTCTGACTGCAACCCCATGGACTGCAGCCCACCGGGCTCCTTTGCCTATGGAATATATCAGGCAAGAGTACTGGAGTGGGTGGCCATTTCCTCCTCCAGGGGATCATGGCATGATCTACGGTTAGGACAAAAGCAAAGAAACTACTTGGATTCATCAGCGGATCAAAACCCACAACTTTATAGTCTCGTTAGCTGTGTTCCAACCATCAGAATTCACAGAAGCAGGCTGCCTATGAAGGGGGTTTAACACCAGGTCGCCACAGACTTGCATGTTTCCTGACAAGTGAGGGGGTGGGGTGGCCACCTTTCCTACCACTCCCTAATTCCATTATTTTGGAGGTGGCTCCCCCAACACACCCTGGACCTGGCATGGGGCAGCCACCTGCTGGAACCACGCAGACAGTAGTTTTCCCAATTTTGGAAGAGGTTCTTGGGTCCCAGGGGAAGGAAAAACAGGAGCGGTGGGCACTAACAGGGGAGGGCAAGAGTGGAGGAAAGGATAGAAATGTGTCAGAAACCAAGAAAAGGGACAACCAGGACCACTTCAGAACTTTGCCAAGGGGTAATTCAACTTTATCACTGCAATGCCACTTCAGCACTTGAAGGCTGAGGGCTCATATCTGGTGTGAATTATCTAAGCCTCTTGGTTTCATTTGCTTCTTTCTGCTTTTACGTACATTTTTGCTTTTTCTTACTGCTTTGTACCTTTGGAAAACTCAGACGGGAAGAAAGAAGTACTAATATTCAAACCCATCCACCATTTTATTACATTTTAGAGTGAAAGAAAAACATTCTTCACTGTGTTTCCATTGCAAAAGTACTTGCACAGATAATTGAATAAGCAAGCAGGAAACTCTAAATGATTGTTTAATTCAGCACAATCAGTTTGAGAAATTAAAAATTTTTTCTGACCTTAAAACTCTCAAATGTGGGAGCCCAGTCAATAAATTTGTTGATAAGTTGGTACCCATCTTTCTAAACATTTTTAAGAATACAGTTTTCCTTCTGAATTGACACAAATGATCCCATCCTGCTGCCTACAATTTACTCAGTGAGAAGTGCAGAGTAAGGTCTATTTTTGGCTCCCCTAGCAAAGCTGCTTTATAGTATAATCTTTTTCTCTACGCTGCCTGGGATGGGTTAGGTGACATAAGATGTCTTTCTTATTTCTAATTTTACAATGTCTTTCAGCAAACAGCATGTAAAACATTTTAATACAAGGCCATTTTCATTAAATATCTAGTACAGAATATGTCCCTGAATTAAAATAAACAGTAATAATACCAAAAAAGTTTGTTCATACAATAATGACAACCTTCCAAAATTACAGTGATTGTCATGCCCAGCAGTATAATACAAAATGCAGTTCTTATCTCCGAAGACACAGAATTTATTATTTTCCACCTACCTGGCATTTTAAAGCAATTGGAACCAGGTTTCTGAAAGAACAATTTAGTACCTTAGCTCTCATATACAAAAATATATTTTTCAGCATTGAAATGACTCATTCAAAGTAGCACTTCAACAAAACACTGTCTACCCTGCCCTGGTAATTATGTTATGTCTGGTGTGTACTAATTTACACAGTGTATTGTTTTCCTACATAATTAAGACTATTAAGCTGAATTCAGAGCATGTCATACACCTACGACCCTTAATTAATTACACAAGCATGAAAAGAAGTTACTACCAGAGTCAGACCTTGCCTTCACTCTCCTGGTGGGCAAGATGTTGAAGAAACAGGCAAGAAGGGTTGTCACTTGGAGATCTCTTTCAGTCACAACTATCTTTTCACCATGAAACACTGCAAAGTCATTTCCCAGAAAGTGGACACTTTAATTCAGTGCCCCACAATCTGTCACCATTGAACCACCAAGCATGACAGTATATATTTTTTAAACATATAACAAGATTGGACACTTCTTCATAGTCTCATCAAGGTGGAGGATTTTCCAATACACTTACTTTGGGCTACCTTTGGAAACCATCTTTTCAGGGGTTATAAGCTAAGTAAGGAGAAAGAAATGGCAACCCACTCCAGTATTCTTGCCTAGAGAATCCTGTGGATAGAGGAGCTTGGTGGGCTGCTGTTCATGGTTGCACAGAGTTGGACATGACTGAAGCGACTTAGCATGCATGCATGCATTGGAGAAGGAAATGGCAACCCACTCCAGTATTCTTGCCTGGAGAATCCCGGGACAGAGGAGCTTGGTGGGCTGCCACCTATGGGGTAGCACAAAGTCAGACACGACTGAAGCAACTTAGCAGCAGCAAGCTAGATAAGTCTGAGAAGGTACTTTCTCCATACTTTTTCTCTTCAAGGGCCCCCAATCCCCATATTCATCCAACATGTTAGACCTAAGCATCCTGTGTGTTACCCCCCGTACTCACTAACACATATGAGAAGATACCCATTGACCTGGGCTGTAAGGGCCTTAAAGAATTATAACATTTCTACTTTCTTTCACACAACACCAATGCTGTGCTATGCACCCAGCACACCAGCCCAGGGCACTGCCCCAGAAGCACTGAAGGGAAGTAGGATATCCGAAAGTTCTGATCCTACATAGCCTTACTACCTAGTTAAAACGTCTTTCAAACAAGTCCTCAAAACCTAACAACTCTTTAGACATAATCTACTAAAGTTCTCTGTGTTTTTCTTTTGAATTTTCTATAAAAGTTTCTTTTTAAATGTTCTAAAGGTTTCTGTAAATTTCTATTACAAAATAAAGATATACTTGGTATTTCACAAGGACTTAATCTGGGGCAAATTTTACTTCTCTCTTTCACTACTCATAGTGAATAGTCCATTATTACTCTTATACTAATTATTATAGGAGTAATAATCAAATCTGATTATTCAATTATCACTGCTGTACTAATCCTGTAATAATTAGTACAGAAGTAATAATCAAACCCTGCTGGTAAAACCTATGTTCCAAAACCAAGATGCTATGTCAGGAGAAGAGGGGAGCTCACTGCATGGAGAAATGCTATAAACCAGACAAATGCCAGGATATAGTACTATTCTGTGTATGTTCCTGCAACATAATTAGGAGACCAAGTATAAGAAAATTCAGAACTCTTTAATGCACTTAAAATCACTGTCATGAAGCAATGGATGGCGAATTTGCATGTGAAAGGACTGTGAACAGCATGTAGGAAGAATTGTGAAATTACTATAGTATTTATTATTATAACTTGGTGTCATGCTAGTCTCATTTTAGAATGAACTGTAAGAATAGATTAAATTAGTGCCATTTTCTTTCCTTGTTAACATCTTTGTCACAAGAGCAAGCTGTCAGAATTTTAGTATCTAATATAGTCCATGGATTATGTGATAGTTGACCATTTCTGAACTCTGGGCTTTCACTGGTTGTTCACACCTCTGTCCCTACAGGCATGTGGGTTGAACGCAGGAAAATAATAATCTTTTAACAAACTAATCAGGTTGAAGAGATCCTGATAAAGGTAAGAAAGACAGAGTATAATGTTACAATTTTTTAAAAAGCATTTGACCTAAAACTTTATCTCCTAGGAAAATGCTTTCAACCAATGCTGAAAGATACTGTTTGACACATGGTTGTAAAATAAGGGACTGCTCAGAGATGTGTAATCTTATTAGCATCCTTCTGAGTTTTTTCACTGTCATAAGATAACGTACAATGAACATTTCTCTGGGGGTCAGGAGCACCATGGTCTAGTCATCCTCAACACAAATGATCAGAATCTGATGATCTGTTACTTTATTCATGTGACTTTCTCAGTTACTTGTTCCCTGGGCCTCAGTTTCCACTTCTAATGTGGATGTTGTATTATTCAGGGTTCTCCCAAGAAATAGACTCAGTAGAATATAAAAGGAGATTTATTATGAAGTGGCTCACCTAATCACAATCTGAAAAGTGTCACGATATGCCTTCTGCAAGTTGGAGACTCAGGAAAGGCAGTGATATAATTTAGCCCAAGTCCAAAGTCTTAAGAAATAGGGATGCTGATGATATATATCTAAGCTGAAGGGCAAGAGAGAATGATACTGCACTGAGCCCACAAATTCAAATACTACTCTCACCCAGAAATACCTCCACAGACAAATGCAGAAACAATGTTTAACCAGATATGTAGCATCCCCCAGTCCAGTCAAGCTGACACAGAATTAACTATCCCAGATGTCATTTTCCACTGTGATTTTACTCTCCCATAATGATGACGATCTAAGATTTGGCTTGCCCAGGAGTGTCCAACTTTGGCAGTACTTGGTTCGAACTTTGCCTCAGTTTAATTATTAGCAGATGCTTCTTTCACTCTCAAAAGCATCCCAGTTTGAACAACACATTATATGATCACTCTACCCATAATGCTTTCTTACAGCCTTTCTGAAACTTTCACTGATTACACTATATTGTACTGACATGAGGATATGTCTTTGCTCCCCTAGTAGATTATGACTTGAGGGCAGAATCTGTCCTCACTCATCTTTTTGGTTATCACAGAGCTTCAGATGGAATATGTGCCCAAAATATATTTTCTAAACTAATGAAAATACAGAGTGCTAAATCATGTCGGTGCCCAAACTACACTTATTAACACTTGTGAAAAAAATCTGTACTAAAACTACATAACGTCTAGGAAGAACAGATACTCATTTCATAATGAGAAGGTTGAACTTCACTGGAAATATCTTATGTAGCAGGTGAGAATTTTCAATATGTACCTTGTATGAGGGCATCCAGCCAAGGGACGAGGGTAGCTGGAATGCAGCTTTACTCCATTTGCCATTTGATATGGTATTTGGGCTAGTGGAGACCTCCCTTCCCCAACCTGACTTCCAGAAGCCAATCCAGGTTTTATACAACCTGCAGTTTATACAACTGGGAGGAAAGCTCTTTCAGAAAAAAATAAAATTACAAATACAACATTAGGTATGAAAGTCAATATTCATTTAGAATATGAAATCACATCAAATTTAGAAAAGTTATTAAACTATCACCAAATCCATAATAACATAATATTTGTATTAACTGCTTGACATACATCTATAATACGCTTTCCCTTACTTTTTGGCTGCTGAGTACTTTTGGCAATTCTTTGTCATGTGGACACCCAGTTTTCCCAGAACCATTTGTTGAAGAAACTGTCCTTTCCCCCTTAAGTGGCTTCAGTGCCCTTGCTGAAAATCAACTGACCACATACATGAGGGTTTATTTCTAGGCACTCAATTCCTTTCCATTGGTCTACGTGTGTATCTTATGCCAGTACCACACTGTTTGGGTTGCTGTAGCTTTGTAGTAAGTTTTTAAATCAGGAAATTATGAGTTGTCCAACTTTGTTATTCTTCTTCACAATTGTTTTAGCTTTTAGGGTCCTTTGAAATTCTATATTTCATTTCAAATTTCAACACAGGACTATGGCATCTAATTTAACTGTACACAGAAGTGATCATAAACAACATTAAAAAATCCCACTGAATCAAAAAAAAAATCTGCATCCCAAATCAACTTTTGAGAACTGTTCAAAACACTATGATGCCATGCTAATAGAGGGAAGTGTGATGGGCAGGGAAGCTGAAGTGGAAAGAAACAGACAATCTTGGTAAAATACCTTCTTTCAGCAAGTTTTGCAAAGATATATGTCCATATGAACACACTTCTGGGGCTCCATGAGAGTGAGGCACGCTGAAATTTAGCTTCACTATAAATTTGCCTTTTCATGTTCCCATACTTTTTTTTTTTTTTACAGAAACAGGAGATATGACTTAAAGCAGAAAGAACTTGAATAGAGAAGACTTTATGGGAATGTGAGAACAATCCTCAAACATCTAAATGACATCATAAAGAAGTAGGATTAGGATTTATCTCTGAGTGGTGCTACTCTGGAGATACTGAATTTACTGGTTTCCATCACTGAACATGATTCATTTAATAATCTAAATCTTAGGGGTATATTTTGGATTTACTTTTACTTTCTAGCAGCTCTGTGAAAGAAAGAAGTAAATCCATTCATTCATCTGAGTGTATCAACTGTACAATCTTGAACAACTAGGTGTGTGAACAAAGCTCTTAGCTCCTCAGTTAAGAACATTGTCAGTGAGGAAGTTCCCTTTTACATCTGTTTATGTCCATTCTCTAATCCCCTATTATTCATAAGCTTCTTAAGAACATGAATTTTTCATCTTTATACCCACACCACCTAGCTCAATACCAAGCCTACACTGGCTGCATACAGTAGGTACAAATATATGCATTTTTGAATCAGTCAAGGAATCAATCAATATTTAGATTACTAATCCACAACTTTAATTTTGTGCTTACTATACACAAGCCATTATGTCAGAAAACATATCTCCAGCCCTCAGGAATCATATTTTAAGGAAAGAGTTATAGGGAGAATATGACAGTTAATTCAAAGGAATTGAATGGCTCTAAAAGGCTATGGTTTTTCCTGTGGTCATGTTTGGATGTGAGAGTTGGACTGTGAAGAAGGCTGAGCGCTGAAGAATTGATGCTTTTGAACTGTGGTGTTGGAGAAGACTCTTGAGAGTCCCTTGGACTGCAAGGAGATCCAATCAGTCCATTCTGAAGGAGATCAACCCTGGGATTTCTTTGGAAGGAATGATGCTAAAGCTGGAACTCCAGTACTTTGGCCACCTGATGTGAAGAGTTGACTCATTGGAAAAGACTCTGATGGTGGGAGGGATTGGGGGCAGGAGGAGAAGGGGATGACAGAGGATGAGATGGCTGGATGGCATCACGGACTCAATGGACGTGAGTCTGAGTGAACTCCAGGAGTTGGTGATGGACAGGGAGGCCTGGTGTGCTGCAATTCATGGGGTCGCAAAGAGTCGGACATGACTGAGCAACTGAACTGAAAGCCAAATGAAAAGATAATTAGAAACTGCATGACCACCAGTTTCTGACCAATGTTACATTTGCTCACATGTGTCTGAAGACTACAGAGTGCAGATGCTCCAGGTTTCTCTTAAAGAGTCATCATTCCTTCAGTAACAACATATGTGCCTACAGCATGACAGCACCAGGCTGCTCCCTGCACTAGGACTGACACATCCCTTTCAAGTGGAGTTACTGTCTAGCTGAACTAGATACATGCAATCACAATTACAAGATGACACTGGGATTCAGCTGCACCATTGAGCAGCTAATGCTCTTTCCTGTTATGTTAATCGGGTTTATGTGTCTTGCAATTTGAGGATGGCAGCAGCAACCCAGGTGAGTAATTTGAGATACCATTCAAGAAAGAGCTTCAGATAGCAGTCAGCAACACCAGTCTATTCTGTTAGCACTGTAGGTGCTAACCTGGGACTTCAAAGCAGAGAGAAATTGAGACTTGCACAAAAATATTTTTAGTTAAATTGTTACAGACTGGATGTTTGTGTCTCCCAAAAATTCATATGTTGAAACACTATTTCCAATACGAAGGTATTTGGAGGTGGGACTTTGGGAGATAACTAAGTCATAAGGGTGGAGCCCTCATAAATGGGATTAGTGCCCTTATAAGCAGCAGCAATAGAATTAGCTAGCTGTCTTTCTTACCTGTGAGGACACAATGAGAAGGTAGCCATCTACAATCAGGAAAAGGGCCCTCCCCAGAACCTGACCAAGGATAACACCCTAATCTCAGACTTCCAACATCCAGAAGTGTAACAAATAAATTTATACTGTTGATAAGCCTCCTAGTTAATAGTATTTTTATTCTAGCAGCCTAAACTGCGTAAGACAATTGTTCTTACAATTTTTCTTTTATGTGTGTGCCAATTTTTACCTTCAAATATTAACCATGATCAGTCAGTACACATGCTCTTTGAGGAGGAGGTCCATAAAATATTAGAAGCCAAAGCTCAACTGGCTAGAGCAACACCAATTCAAATTTCAGATACTCTAAGAGTGGGACTAAGAAAGAAAAATTATAAGAGAATAAAGCAACATAGAAATGGATGCTGATTATTTGGGTTAGACAGAAAAGAGAAAGTAATACTTTACTACATACAATCAATTTGATACCTTTCTTAAAATAGAAATGTATATGTTTTAGATTTATAAACTTCAATATTTAAAGAGAAAGGTTTAACTGTTGCATCACAAAATAGATGGTTGCTAAGTTTGATTGAAACAAGAAGAGGAAGTTGTAGCAGAGTTTAGAACAAAAGGTACCCTAGATAATAGATGTGTGGCTGAGGGAATGCTGGCAGCCCTGGTTTGGCATCACAGCTCTGCCCCTTTCTAACTCTTTAAGTTTGAACACGTATTTAACCTCTGAGACTCAGTTTCCTCAATGGGAGGAAGGAGGATTATAATATTTGTGCTCTATATTATCATATAGAATGTCCTATTTCTATTTTAATTGACTTGGTATCCTAAGGTGGCACAGTGTTAAAGAATCTGTCTGCCAATGCAGGAGACTCAAGAGACGCAGGTTCAATCCCTGGATCGGGAAGATCCCCTGGAGTAGGAAATGGCAACCCACTCCATTATTCTGGAAAATTCCATGGACAGAGGAGGCTGGCAGGCTAGAATCCACGGGGTCCCAAAGAGTCTGACATGACTTAGCAACTAAACAACACTGAGTGCCTATTATTATATCATAAAACCGATAAGAGCATACATGTGTACTATCCAGCAACAATAAGTATTTAATCCAAACAGGCAATCCTGGACTCTCTAGAAAATTATTCCATATAGTAATTTGTTATTAGATTCATCCGGAGGTGCCATTTGTGAGACCCCACACAACAAAACTGTTAATCAGAACTAACCACGGAATAAGATAAAAGCCTGAAGCTAGCTCCAGGGCAGAAGCAGCCTGTTACAATCAGAATGTATTAAAACTGTGCACACAGCAATTTCTTGTAAAGGCTGCAGGGGAGGGGTGAGGCCGTAAGCAAACAAGTTTTAAAGATCATAGACAATATGCTCTTCAAATGAACCTAAGTAAATGCCTCTTGCAAGGTCAGATCAAGGGTGAAAAAATAAGAATTGGCCAAACACTAGAGCAATTTCCAGCTAAATAAAAAGTCAGATATTCTTTTCTTCACTGACAGCAAAAAATACACTGAGACAAGGGGGTTGAGCATTGATGCCAAAAATGTATTTTCCATTCTTTGAGGCTTCTAAAATCTCTTCTTTTATCCATTTTCTATTTTTCCTTGTATTGCCACTCTGTTTTTGTCAATGACCTTTCTTCAATCCAACTCAGCCTCCATCTAATGGCCTGAAGAGGACTTCTTCACATGATGGAAAGCTTTAGATTTAAGATCTCCCTCCTTCATTAGAGAGAAAAGTGAACAGCCTCTATGTGCTGGGTGTTAATGAACGTGGAGAAAGATTTTTTTGTATGTGTTTTACACATTATGTTCTTGACTCCTAGAGGTGCTACAATAAATTGCCGCGCTTCATTTACAAGGAGCCATAACAGAAGCAAAATGAGAATCTGGCGACAAATTGCTTCTCAGTCACCCTGGGTCAGGCAGTCGGGGCTAATGAGAAGAGGGGCTCTAATTTTAAACTCCTCCTCAACCAAGCCATTCCTGCATTAATGTTCACTGTTGTAAATTGTAAAGTCAAATGAAGGAGCACTGTTGAAAATTAACCAGTATTTTTATCCTTTGAGTACCCAATAGAGCATATTTTGGCTTCTGAAGCTGGTGGTTATCGAAGGCGGCTCAGCGTACAGCAGAGGCGCCAGCCTCCGCCGTGGATCTCCCCCTCCTTGACACACCACTACTCTCCCAATTCCTACTCCTTTTACATCCATGCCTTCTTTCCACCTTCACAAAGAAAAATCCACCGGCAGAACTTAAGTCGTACAGGTTTGCAACAAGATTATAACGTGGCCTGTAGGACCAGGGTTTGAAACCAGCCTTTGTGGTCCATTTACCAAAATATACCATATACAGGCATTAAAAATTAGAGAATTATTATATCCATTTAGTCCTGCTGCATGCTTAATGATCTGTAATTGTGTATATGGTGGAAGAGCCAGTAAATCACCGACTTTGCGAGGGCTGGGAACACTTTGTCCCTGGAAGCCTAAATCGGAATTTGAACAAATAATGAGAAACCCAGGCAGCACTTGCCTCTCACAAAGTACCTTCCTAAGCCCACATTTTGTCAGTTTATAAAAGCAAATAGCAGCAAAAAGAGATGCAGGAGAAAGGGAGATACTTTATTCAAGTATGCAGTAGTTTGACCCTACATGGATGGCCAGGCAATGACTCAAAATTCATTGTTTTCTGGGGCTTTGGGTCATGTGTTTTAACTGAGTACTAATGAAATGAAGTTCCTCTCATGTGTAATGTGTCTGTCCGGGTGCATTCCTCCATGGAATCACTACATAAAATACAAATTAACCACACTACCCTAGTCTAATCATTGTAATCAGTTATGTTTTCATGTGTACATTACTGATATATAAGGCTGTTGTAGTTCTTGTGTGTGGTTTAATTGCTTGTTTTTGCATATCTTGTGTGATTGATGATGTTCTAGAAATCTTTTCCCCTAAAGGAGACTTTGTAAATTACTTTGTTTAGATGCTAATGATTGTATTTCATTAGTGGCCCTCTCATCCAGAATCATCTTTAAATGAATGAATATGCCATAATTAAAAATCTGAATTATGAATTACTTTGAAAGGAGACAACATTGTCCCGATTTCCCACTGCGACACAGTGTTATTTCAATTATGTAAATATGTTTAATCATTCCCCTTTTGTTTTTCTAATTATTTAATATTAATGTTGCTTTACCCCTTTATTGCTACAAGAAGGGATATGGCATCTTAAATGAGAGTACTTAGACAAGTGATACACAGATGACTAGATTAAAGCAGACATTTATCAGAATGCATAACCCATTTCAAAAACAAACATGCTATTAACATTCATACTAATATAGCAACACTGGCTATAATTGCACTTCATGAGTGTTTTGTCTGTACAAATCTAATGTATTCACAATGAACAATTTCCAATTATTGTTGTTTTTCTTATAGAAAGTCTAAAACCTCTGGTGAAAGTTTCAATTATCTTGAGGTGTACATCTGAGCCAACTATAAGACCGCCATATTTTTCTACAGAAGGAAATTTGCAATTGCTCAAGAACTACTAGACTGGATGGATCCAACTTTCACTCATCCACCTTTGAATCTTCAAAAAAAAAAAATGGGGGCAAAAGAGAATGTGTTTTGAAGCACCGCTTCCCGCCTTTTTTTTTTTTTTTTTAACTTACTCCGTGAAGTAGGAGAAATATTAGGAAATTTACTCTTCCACTCAACGGCTCTCACACAAGCCTTCAAGAAGCGACACTTATAAAAGAAGCATGAACTTAGCAGAGGAGAACCCTCCAGAGGGGCCATCACATATGACAGTGAACTTTATACATTCACACTTCAGACATCTTATTCAAACCAATTGCAGAAGGCTGGTTTGTTCTTTAGAAAGCACTGCACTAACTTTAATTTAGACATTTCTGTTTTAGTGCAGCTAGACTACACAGGAGTATGTTCCTCTACCATTTAGTAATTTAGAGACTTTCAATATTATTGCTAACTGACTCTTGAAGTATAAGAGCCTTAATTATGTTGGTTTAATAGTTTGTGCTTAAATATTGTTATTTGTAAACTAACAGTGGGAAATGCTACAACTTCCCCATGTTTCTTTTTACTTCAATGTTACAATAAAATATGCCATTGTTGATTGACTGAAGTTTTATTAATAATATTCATAATATGAAGATTATAATTAAAATGTTTGGTCTTTCTCTACATTTTAAAAAACCTCCTTTCCCAACCAATATTTTTTTCTAATCTAAACCCTTAACTTTGGCAATCATGGGAACAAGGATTAGAGATTAATACTTTATCTGGATATAACATGCACACAAACATACAAATTACTTTGCTTCATCAGGGGCTACACCCAAAAACATTCAATGACATCACTGTGCTTGGTATCTGTTCAGTTCAGCTCAGTGGCTCAGTTGTGTCCGACTCTTTGCAACCCCATGAACTGCAGCATGCCAGGCCTCTCTGTCCATCACCAACTGCTGGAGTTTACCAAATTCATGTCCATTGAGTTGGTGATGCCATCCAACCATCTCATCCTCTGTCATCCTCTTCTCCTCCTGCCGCCAATCCCTCGCAGCATCAGAGTCTTTTCCAGTGAGTCAGCTCTTCGCATGAGGTGGCCAAAGTACTGGAGTTTCAGCTTCAGCATCAGTCCTTCCAATGAACATCCAGGACTGATCTCCTTTAGGATGGACTGGTTGGATCTTCTTGCAGTCCAAGGGACTCTCAAGAGTCTTTTCCAACACCACAGTTCAAAAGCATCATTTTTTCAGCGCTCAGCTTTCTTCACAGTCCAACGCTCACATTCATACATGACCACTGGAAAAACCATAGCCTTGACTAGACAGACCTTTGTTGGCAAAGTAATATCGCTGCTTTTAATATGCTAATACACGGACAAAAATAAAATTATATTTATTCATAAGTTATAAAGAAAATTATGTAAATTATTTTCTACCTAATTTAATGCATTTTATTTCTATCTTTTCTCTCATGGAGAAAAAAATTATACTCAGGGAACTATTTATCTCCCTCTAATTAAGAGAAACTTTTTATTAAGACAGTGTTTCATAATTAACATGATAAAGTTACAGGTTGTCAAGACCAAAGGAAGAAAATCCCAAAGATTTGTGTAAATGACAAGAAATGATGAGTCTTTACCAGAAACATATTGATTTTAAAGACTTTTGAATAACAATCTCTGGAATTTTTCAGATAGAAATTATTTTCTAATATTTCAACCAGAAACTAATTTTAATTACTTTTGTACACATCTAACTGGAAATACTGAAGTCTTCTAAAACCAATATAGAGAAAATCCAAAGAATCCCTTGAAACTAATGTTTGACACCTAAAAGATACATTTTTCTTCTGATCAGCTCAACATTTTCTGAACTTGGAATTCACAGGAGGGAAATTCAAGAGAAAGGAATGAAAACTGAAAGTGAAAGTGAAGTCACTTAGTGGTGTCCGACTCTTTGCGACCCCATGGACTGTAGCCTACCAGGCTCCTCCCTCCATGGGATTCTCCAGGCAACAGTACTGGAGTGGATTGCCATTTCCTTCTCCAGGGGATCTTCCTGACCCTGGGATCAAACCTGGGTCTCCCGCATTCCAGGCAGACGCTTTAACCTCTGAGCCACCAGGGAAGCCCAATAGGAGATGGGAATTTATAGGAATCTGCAGTTGTTTTTAGTCATGATTCTACTTGATTTCTAAAGAATAGATTATTAGGATTTGGTCCGAATACATTATCGGGAAGAAAAATGGAAGTACTGGGAGATCCACATCTATATCATCACCTAGGTTATTTGGATATTTCCTTTCAGGAAAAACTGAAGAGTGAAAAAGGAACTGAAAAACATATTCTCTGAGACATCAGGGCAGCTAATGCCCCAAACAGAAGATTTTGGACAGGCCATGGAACTGTGTCAGGGTGGCATGTCAGGGAAATCAGTCAAAGCAGGCAAACCATGTTCCATCTGAAAGCATCTCTGTGTTTCCAATACAAGTGGAAACTCCACTATCCACTTTTGAAGAAGCTGTAGATATGTAAATGGTCCAGACCTAAGGAGCCTAGTGGCTTGCTATCAGTTACCAGATGGAGAAAGAATTGATAACAGAAGTGCACGTGCCCTTGCTCAAGCCTGGCATTTCAAGGGGATGATCCTCTCCCATATGGTCTTATCAAACATGCTCTGAACACAAACCAGGGCCATAGAAAGGGTCCTAATCTCAGATTTCTAGAAAATTCCCCCTTAGAAGTGCTAAACCCATGGAAAACAACTTAGGAACATCCAAGTTCAGGCACCCATACTATCCTTCTCACTCCTACTCAAAAGGCCAGCCTGAGGAGGTTACACCATGATTTATCATTACAGTTCTAGAAAAGCAAGGTAGAAGGGAGCCATTTATCTCTCCCCCTGAGTTCATTCATTCAACAAATATGATTGAATGCATACAGTGAGCACTCAATCATAGCTGCTGAATGAATAAAGAAAACTCAAAGGAAATAAAAGATGCTTCACACTGCTGTGCATTCCTGCAACAATGTATGAAATTAGTTGCTCTCATCCTAACACTTAGTAGTGCCAGTGTTTTTTTAATTTTAGTCATTCTAATAGATATATAGCAGTAACTCATCATGGTTTTCTTTTCCTAAGTGGCTAATGATGTCAAACATCTTTTCATGTGCTTATTAGTTTTCATTATATCCTCTTGGTGAAGTGTCTTTCATGCATTTTTATCTGAATTATAAAATATAAAATATGTAATTTTCAAACATTCTCAATTTGTAGCATGTCTTTTCATTCTCATAAGTGTCTTGACACAAGAAAAATTAAAAAAAATTAAATCCAATTAATCTATTCTTTTGTGGTTTGTGCTTCTGGTGTCACATATATAAACTCATTACAAAACCCAAGGTCAACATAGATTTTCTTTTTATGCTGTCGTCTAAAATTTTTTAGTTATATTTACGTTTATATCTACCATCTATTCTAAGTTTGTTTTTGTGTAAAGTATGAGGTTTACATCAAGAAATTTGTTTTCTTTTTAAATATGACTGTGCAACTGTTCCAACATCATTTGTTGAAAAGACAGTCCTTTCTCCATTAAATTGCCTTTGCATCTTTGTAAAAATCAATTAGCCATATTTGTGTGTGTCTATTTCTGGATACTGTTCTCTTCCATTGATCTATATGTCTATTCCTTTGCCAATACTATCTTGAATACTGTAGATTTATAGTAAGTTTTAAAATTGGGTAGTGTGCCTTTTCAAACTTTATTCTTCCTTTTCAAAATTGTTTTAGCTATTCTTTACATTTCCATATAAATTTTAGAATCACTTTCTCTGTATCTGCAAAAAAATTCTATTGGGATTTTGATTAGTACTACATTAAATTTACAGATTCATTTGGGAACCACTGACATCTTTACTTCTAATCCATTAAAAAGGTAGGCCTTTCTATTTATTTAGGTTTTCTTTTATTTATTTCATAGGATTCTTTTAATTTTCAGTATACAAGTCTGGAACATATTTTGTTAGATTTATACACAATATTTCATTTTTTAAAACATTTTAAATGATATTGATTTTTAAATCTTGGTTTACAGTTGTACATTGCTAGAATTCAGGAAAAAAAGATTGATTTCTATGCATTGACCTTATATTCTAGAGCCTTGGTAAACTCATTAATTCTAAAAGTTTTTCACAGATTTTCCTCCATAGGCAATCATACCTGAGGATAGGAACAATTCTTTCTTCCTTGCCAATCCATATACCTGGTTTTTTTCCTTTTATCTTTTTTTCCTTTTTCTTATCTTATTGCACTGGCTAAGACTTTCAGTATAATGTTAACATAAGTGAGAGGAGCAGAAGTTTTTGCCTTTTACCCAATCTTAGGTATAAAACATTTGGTTTTCCACTATTAAGTATAATATTATTGGTAGACTTTCTTGTAGATACCTTTTATCAGGTTAAGGACATTCCCTTCAACTCTAGGTTGCTGAGAGTTATTATTGTAAATAAATATTATATTTTCCCAAGGTTTTACTTCCTCAGTTGATTCAATTTTGTGGATTTTATTTTTGAAATTGTTAATAAGGTGAATTACATTGACTGATTTCCAAATATTGAAACAAACTTGCATTCTCAGGATTAATAGCACTTGACTGTGGTGTATGATTCTTTTTGTATGTTGCTGAATTCAATTTGCTAATTTTTTTCTTGATTTTTTTTTGCAAGTATGTTCATGAGAAATATTGCTCTGTAGGGTATTTTGGTAATGTTTTTCTCTGAATTTGCTATTAGTGTAGTGTTGACCTAACAAAATAAGTTTGAAAGTATTCCATTTTCCTGTAAATTGAATGGTTTAAATTCTTCATTTTCCCCATGAGTACAGTTTTGACTTTACATGCTACAATCATGCTAAATCACATATACACAAGATAAAAAGAGAAAACAGAAGAAGCAGGATCTGTGAACTTTGGAATCCTTTATGAACTGGCCAGTTGCTTTGCTGTATAGGAGAGAATGTTGATTTCTCTGCTCATACTCCCTTAGGGTCAGTTCAGTAGCTGAGTCATGTCTGACTCCTTGTGACACCATGGACTGCAGCATGCCAGGCTTCCTTGTCCTTCACCAACTCCCAGAGCTTGCTCAAATTCATGTCCATTGAGTCAGTGATGCCATCTAACCATCTCATCCTCTGATGTCCCCTTCTCCTCCTGCCTTCAATCTTTCCCGGCATCAGGGTCTGATCTGCAAGAAGATCCAACCAGTCCATCCTAAAGGAAATCAGTCCTGAATATTCATTTTTAAGATTGATGCTGAAGCTGAAATTTCAATGCTTTGGCCACCTGATGCGAAGAATTGACTCCCTTAGCTCAGGAGCTGGGAACAGTGAAAAAGGGCATTGGTAAACAGGGAAAAGAGAAAAGCCAATGACGTTTTTGCAAGTGGTTAAAGTTTTCCTGGATATAATTATAACTCATGAACAAGTTGCCTATTCATATTCATCAGCTGACCATTATTATCATTATGTGACTCAACTTGCTAATGTACTCAACAGTCAAAATGGAGTTGTTTGTATTAATGCAAAATAAAATCAAATTCAATTATGTATACAATTATGTAGAGAAAATATTATGGTCTGAGAAAAGTATTCCTATAACCAAGGTTTAGTCCCACGGTGGAAATAGTATGATTTTACCCTCTACCAATGTAGGAAAAAAGTCACATATTTAACAGAAGTTAATATCTTGTTTTTGTACAGAACTTAATACGTTTTCTAATATATTCACATGTCCTCAGAATAATCTTGTGAGATCATAAAGAAGACTCATTGCACACATTCTAGAATATAGAAATCTAGGGCTCACAGAAGATGAATGCCCAGTCACAAAGTATCCAAAATGGTTCCTGAGTTCTACCTGTACTCTCTCCCCACACTCTGCTACTGTCAACATCACTCTTCTACTGTAAATGTCAGGCTTCATTTCTGAAAATTCCTATGATAAAAGTGTGGAAATAAGTTGCTTTCCACTTAATGAGCTCTATGGTGTTATTCACATTCTCTCTTTTAGACAGATTGGGATTTCTTTTCAAAATCAAATGTGCTCAAAAATCTATGCTTCAAATTTATTTGAAAATCAACACGTGTAGACTATTTTCAGAATCTCATTCTCTAGCTCAATATTTGAAATAAGTATGTTGTTGGACCAGCCACCTGAATCCTTTAAGCCTCAGTTTTCTCACCTGCAAACTCAAGATATAATACTACCAATACCTCTCACAAGACTACCATGAAGTTTATACATGACACTGATTAATAAGCACTCAGCCCAGTGCTTGGTAGCAAGTGACACAACCAGGATTTGACCCAAGTTTCCTGCTCTAAACCACATGCTTAATCTCTGCACTATAACTGCTTTTCTGGGATATTTGACAAATAAGAATTGAAGAATAAATTGGAGCCAGATTGGGGAGAATACAGCATATTAAGACAAAATATTTGCGCTATAAACCATAGAGTTGGAGCCAGTGGATACTTTTATACAGAAATTAATCTGTTAAAATAAGAAATCTAGGAAAACTATTCTGGAGACATGCATGGATATAATGGATGGAGTAATGGTATGTGAAATTTGATTTATTAGAAAGATATTTCACTTTTAAAATTATTGATAATATTAATACAATCAAGCTGATAATTATGAATACAATATTTTTATAGCAAGACAATATTTTTCTAATTTTGGAAGAAGTCAAATTAATTCATTTCCCTTAATTATCAATTCTTACCTTTAGAAATAGATCTCTAAATACTCTCTATACCAAAAGAAAGCTAAGATGAGAGTGAATAACCAACCAACTGAAGGGATAGCTCACAAAAGAAAAATCAAACACAATTTTGGAGCTAGCCTTAAGAAACCAGTTTCCAAGAGGAATATAAAAATACAATATAAAACTGTAACATTGATATATGCAGATAACTTCTATTTTCAGTCACTCAGTCGTGTCTGACTCTTTGTGACCCCATGAATCGCAGCACGCCAGGCCTCCCTGTCCATCACCAACTCCTGGAGTTCACTCAGACTCGAGTCCATCGAGTCCGTGATGCCATCCAGCCATCTCATCCTCGGTCGTCCCCTTCTCCTCCTGCCCCCAATCCCTCCCAGCATCAGAGTCTTTTCCAATGAGTCAACTCTTCACATGAGGTGGCCAAAGTACTGGAGTTTCAGCTTTAGTACCATTCCTTCCGAAGATTTAGGGCTTCTCTGGTGGCTCAGTGGTAAAGAATCTGCCTGTCAATGCAGAAGACACAGGTTCAATCCCTGCTCCAAGAAGACCCCACATGCTGCAGAGCAACTAAGCCCATGTGCTACAATACTGAGCATGTGCTCTAGAATCTGGGAGCCACAGCTACGGAAGCCTGTGTGCCCTAGATCCTGTACACTGCAAGAAGAGGAGTCACTGCAATGAGAAGCCCATGTACCCAGTGAGTCGCCCTGCTCACAGCAACTACAGAAAAGCTTGTGCAGCAATGAAGATCCAGCACAACCAACAATAAATAAATTACTTTTAAAAATAGAAATAAATAAAAATAGGTTTATAATAGCTCTGAAAGATTTAGCTCTCTCTAGAAGTTTTTACCACTTAAGCATGAAGGCCATTTTTAAAATATTTATTCAATAGAACATTTAAAAGTATTATAATGAAGGTACTTCTGGTATCTGCTGATTAAAGAAAGTAATTATTAAAAGTTACTATCATTTACAATAGCACCAACATGTATCTTTTAGATAGCATTGTATGTATGTGAAGGCGTGTCATACAATGCCCAACATTTTTATAAACTCAAGGGCACTTTATAAATTCACTCAGGATATTGAAAATCTCTAAATTATTCTGTAATAAAACAATACTACTTTCAAAAAACATCAAGACTACCTCTTGTTGCAAACTGTAAAAAGAATAAAAACAAAATTCTCTTTTCAATACAATGAAACTGTTAATACTAGTAAGTGAGAGTTCTCATAGTTCTTTCCAAATAGCAATATTCTTCATCTACTCTACTGCTCTTTCCCCATCTTCTATCAATATTTGTTCTGGGGGCTAATTTAAAATCTTAGGGTCATTCATTTTATTTATTCTCTTAACATTTACTATGAGCTTAATAGGTTGCTGGCAGAAATAATGAGCTAACCAGTCCTAGTCCTTGCCTCAGAGAAGCAACATTCTAAAAATGACAGACAGTATTCCAACTATAAGACAAATATTTCTGATAGTACCATGAGGGAAAAGTGCAAAGTGCTAGGAGCATGGAGGGCAGCAGAGCTTGAGAGAATTTCAGACTGGAAGTTGGTCAGAGAATTCCCCTAGTAAACGACTTTTGAGCTAAAATTTGAAGGATGAGCAGATGGTACTAGTAAAAATAAAATACGTGAGGAAAAGCATTATGTCACTGAAAAATTAAAAGGTCAGTATTTCTGGCTTCATTAGTAGGGTGGATCCACAGACAAGAACCAGGTTATAAAGGGCTCTGTAAGTCACAACAAGGTATTTGGTCTTGATCTTCAAAGCAATGAATGGGAGCCTCTTCTGGGTCTTTTATTTACCAACTGTGGGATCAAGACAATTCATTTATTCTCTCTGTGCCTTATTTTCCTCTTACATTAAGTAAAAATAAAATAGTAACTACCTTGTATGAATATAGTGGACTTCCCTGGTGGCTCAGATGGTAAAGCATCTGCCTACAATGTGGGAGACCCAGGTTCGATCCCTGGGTTGAGAAGATCCCCTGGAGAAGGAAATGGCAACAACTTCAGTATTCTTGCCTGGAAAATCCCATGGACAGAGGAGCCTGGTTGGCTACTGTCCATGGGATCGCAAAGAGTCGGACACGACTGAGCAACTTCACTATTCACTCAATATGAACATAGTGATGATTAATGAGATGGTAGAGGCCTAACCTTTGGCACAGTGTCAGACACACAGTAAACACCATTTAATGTTAGCTATTTTTATAACAGTGTTATATTTTTCTCTTTTGCCTTTGAGCTCAGTTGTATAGCTTTTTCCAAGTATACTAATAAGATCTTTACTTTCCATTCTACTGTCACCCTACTGGACAGACAGGGACCCATTTTCATGTTATTTGGTTCACGAAAGTCCAAAAACCTCATGTATATAGGGATGGAGGAAGGAAGAGAGAAATGAACTTGTAACCAATCAAAGTCTTGAAACACAGATGAGTGTCAAGCTCAGTCAACAGGGGACTTACTGCCCACTGTGGAGAGAAAACCCTCATCTTACGCCAGTAAGCTCAACAAAATCATCACTCTTGGTGATACTAAGGTGAAGTTCTCCTAGCAGTAGAGGCTGGACTAACTCTGGACAGACTCCTGCTCTTTGCATGTTATCTTCAGGCCTAGTTCCATTTTCTCAACCCCACCAATCTTTCTCTCTCACCTGATCCTGTCTCTCATGCCCCAGACTAGAAAATCTTTCACAAGTGCTAGGAGGCATGTTAGTCAGAATGATTAACCATGATCACTGCAGCAACAAGTGCAAAAATCCCAGTGGCTTAACACAAGGCTTATTTCTCATTCACAGCACAGTTCAATATGGGTCCTTGGCCCTCTTGACCAGCTACTCCTTAAGTCTGGGGAACCAGGTTACTTTCATCTTGTGGCTACACAATGTGGAGCATGTGACTTTCAAGGCCACTGAAGAATAGCAAAAGAAGACTAGCACTTCTTCTAGTCTTAGATACAAGATGTTTCTAGATACAAGATACTTTTAGAAGATACAAGATGTTTTTAAAGATCAAGTCTGGGGATTTCCGTGGCAGCCCAGTGGTTAAGAATCCACCTTGCAATGCAGGAGACATGGGTTTATTTCCTGGTCAAGGGAACTAAGATCCCACATACCCTGGAGGAACTAAGTCTGCACGTCACAGCTAGAGTTCACATGAAAGATCCACATGAGCCAGCAAACATCCTGTGTGCCACTGCTAAAACCTGATGCAGTCAAATAGAAAGGATCAAGTCTGAAAATGCTGCTGCTAAGTCACTTCAGTCGTGTCCAACTCTGTGTGACCCCATAGACGGCAGCCTACCAGACTCTCCTGTCCCTGGGATTCTCCAGGCAAGAACACTGGAGTGGGTTGCCACTTCCTTCTCCAATGCATGAAAGTGAAAAATGAAAGGGAAGTTGCTCAGTCATGTCCAACTCTTCGCGACCCCATGGACCACAGCCTACCAGGCTCCTCTGCCCATGGGATTTTCCAGGCGAGAGTACTGGAGTGGGGGTGCCGTTGCCTTCTCCGCTGAAAATAGTATACATCATATTGACTAATATTCTATTTTACAGAACTCATCCATGCTGTCCCAGATTTGTCTACAGAGGAGGCTGGAATGTGTAACCTTTCTGTGTGGTCAAAGAATATAAAGAATATGAAACTTTTTCTCTGTCAGTGAGTTAAGGTGTCTTACTCTTTCTCAAGAAGTTTTGTATGTGCCATGAGTCCCTTTATGTCCAGCAAAGCAGACTGGCAGAATGACTAAACATTCAAACTTATGCTTACTCTTACATTCTTGGCTAATGAAAAATGTTTTGACACCATTGTAACAAGGGGAAAATGAAGATTCCCTCTGTTACAGAGAAACACGAGGTCAGTGGCAGACATGTCAGAGGAACCTCAAGTCCTAAGAAGAAAATGAACCCAACGTGCCCCCAAGAATGATTGTTACCATTTTTAGAGATCTTATTATATTTGAATCTTGATGCTAACTTGATATTTGAATTTAATTAATCTACTATTTATGGTATAACAACTCTCTCTATAACCTCTATCATCATAGTTATATAAAAACAAAACATACAAGGACCCAACTCTCAAAGAATTTATGGTCCAATGGAAGGAACAACACTCAAATAACTAAAGGTAAGAAATTTTGGTTATTTTATAATTATTTAATTCAGATATTTATTTATGTGTTATAATCAGCCAGAAGTTTGGGGGAGTGCTTTCATGTCCTGGCCCCAAATTACTGAATAGTCTTCAGGGAATTTGATAAAACTCAATGTTAAGGAAATATTTTGAAATAAGATTGCATTAAAAAAAAAAACACTCATTTCTAATTGATATCTAAAGATGGAAAATTTAATCCTCTACAATTAGGAGACACAGAAGAAGTCCTATAGACCCATTAGAAAACCACAAGAAGGATCTGAGGGCCCAGGGGTGAATACCAGTTGAGAATTAACCTGTGAAGCTTAGCATTTCTTCCAGTAAGGAAAAGGAGCTTGATCATTGCCAACTTACTGATAAAATGGCAAATTTTATTATAACTGAAATCCTGCTAAATAAAGCTAATTTTGAGAGCTCCACCAACCAATAGGTTCATTCAACTGGAATCAAAGAAATTAAAATGTACATGTATATGGGTGCTTTTGCTCTGCAAAATGCTGTCTGTTTTCCAGAAATATCAGTAGCACCCAAGAGCTTGTCAGAAATATATAGTCTTGGGTTCTGCCCAAGACATACTGGGATTAAAATTGCATTTTAATAAGTTCCCAGGTGATTTGTATGCACACTAAAGTAAGAGAAACAGTGATATTAAATAAACTAGGGCTCTGTAACAATCTAGACTAGAAAAGAGGGACAGGGAGGGAGGTGGGAGGGAGGCCAGGAGGGAGGGAACAGAGATATACCTAAGAGTGCTTCATGCTGATGTTTGATAGAAACCAACACAATATTATGAAGCAATTATCCCTCAATTAAAATTAAATAAATATTAAAATTTCATGTCTCCACATAAATTTGGAATAATACTTCTAAGAATATGTAGAGATATATAAGCCCCAAATATGTATCCTTCACTTCAATATAGCATTTTGCTTTCTGACATTTCCCATCTATTATGAAACAGATGAGAACTCCCTACCCAAATAAGCAATATGATTCAATTAAAGTCATCTGAATTTTAGCATTTCTAAAAACAGATGGCAAAATAGTTTAATCCATGCAAATGGGTTCAAACAAAAGCAAGAAGATGATAAAATGGGGGAGTGTACGTCTAGGTAGACACAGAGATTTATGATCTCAAATTTTGTGTATATATCAATAAATGTCAGTTTTTTCTTTTCGGGGTTTTCTTTCATTACTAAGCGTACAAAAATTCCCACAGATGTACAAATTAATAAATCTTGTTTTCAAAATTTCATAGGAATTTGTAGGTGATGGCTGAAACAGATGAAAGTTGATTTTCAAAAGTTAAAGTCTTGAAGAAGCTCTCCCTGTTGCAGTCAAGTAGTCAGACAAGAGGATGAAAAGGAGAACCGAAGAGAAATTTTTCTAAGGTTCTTATTCTTCAGAGAAGGGAGTGAAAGGAATAGAGAATAGCCAGAAGTGTTGGAAGCCACTGGCCATCAATATCCAATCCCTTTCATCAAAACTCTAAACTACATATTATAGAACTGTAGAGCAGATATTTCTGTGGAGCTTTTTTACAACTTGCTCCCACTGCCACATTACCAGCTGAGCTACTCTTGCTAATGTGACGTATTTTTTAATTAGAGCCATTTGTTTTGTAGAATGAGTGATACCTTTCTGAAGATCCCGTTCCTGCTGTTTCTGAGCCTCTTTGCCTTGAGGACTCTTCTGCACCAGTGAGCCTAAAGCTAGTCTTGCTTCTCACAGAAGCAGAGTGTTACATTTCAATACTACAGACTACTTCAAAATCATGTTTTCATTTCCCAGAAAGAGTATTTTAAAATGCATTACACTTCAGGGGATGTATCCTGCCTGAGTCCAGGACCATGGAGCCCTGAACAAGCCTTGGAAAGGACTCACTTTTTCTCCTTTGCTGAAAGATAAAGGCAGGGCAAGGGTGGGTCCCAGGGCTCTCCTGGAGCCCCATTTCGCAGGTAGGTCATACCTGGTTTTCTCCCAGGTTCATGCCCCAGTTCAGCGGTAATTGCAGATTACCCCTGCAGGCTAACCCCCATCATGACTTCATAGTCAACGAGAGCAGAACCAGAGGATAGCTGCTCTGAGAACCCTCTCTGCATAACTTCTGAAAGAAACCCCAAAATTTTACCTCCTTTCCCCACCCCCTGCACCTCTGCCCCAGAGAATTTCTACCTCAGAGAACTGGCTCTACAAAGAATTAAGCATACACTTTTAAATAATAACAGAAGAGTGAAATATAACACTTCCATTCTGAAGAGTCTATAGTACTTTCAAATCTTCTTTTTCAATTACCCATAGAGATGTTTTTAATTTAACATTTGGTGGCAGGCAATTCTGAAAGAAGAAAGTGATAAGTAGACAGATCTACATTTATGATTGAAGAAGTAGTGACTTCAGATTCCCTAGGCTTGTTCAGTAGCATTTTAGTTTAGATTCGGGCTTCTCTATTACTTTAAGGAGAGAGAAATTTACAGAAGTACACAGTAGGCAAGGATTAATCAATTTTAACAAAAGGATTTTTCACAGGTTTCTTTAAGTTTCTTTAGTAGATACAAACCTTGTTTTGGCTTGCAAAATCATTGAACATAAAGCGGACAAAGAGTATCATCTCTTACTAAACCTGAGTCTAACAAAGGTTATCAAGAGTTATTTTTTACTTTCAGGTATTTGGTTAGTAAACACCTATTAAGCAGTTATTATGTCAGTGTTCCGCACATGATAAACCAAACCTAGTGAAATACACACCATGCCTTTGAAGCTTCTGCAGGGCCCTGTACAGAGATGTCCAGCATCGCAGCCCACTAGATACGGGTTTTCAGGGCAGAGCTCCTGTTCGCAGCCTCACCTGCTTCAGGTGGTTTTGAGGGAGCAGCCGAACATGGTGACTCCTTTCCTGCAACCTCTTCTTCCACTCTCATGCCTCCCTATCGAAACTACAAGTTACCAGTTGGGACACTAAGAAAATGCCCAGAAGTCCTTTGGAAGAGGAAAGTAATCATTTTAGTACCAGTTCTCTTCACCTCTGACCTCCGCTGCCTGCCATCTGTTTACTTTATTTGGAAGTTTCAGTTCAGTACAGTCGCTCAGTCGTGTCCGACTCTTTGCGACCCCAAGGAGAAAAGATCATAAAACTCCCAGATGTATTATTCACGGGCATCTACTGTAACCAACTGAGGGTGCTGTTAGAACTAAGCAGGTATCTGGAAAGTTAGAAAACTAAATTCTCAGTTTGGGGTTGTTTTCCTTTCATTTGTTCATGATAGCACACCCTGCCCTAACTGAGAAACCACGTTGAAGACCACCAGGTACTGAGAGAACAATTCCTGAAGTAGGGAAATCTACATACAGTGTTCAAAATGGGAAAAAGTAGACGCCCAAAATACCTATTCATGTTTCCAAATAAATAAATAACCATTGTAATCTTTAAAATGAGTCAGAGGCAATATTTGTTGAACAATTTTTAAGCATCAAACATTGGGTTGAGTATTCCATACACCCTTTAGTTTTCATAGAAACCCTCTGAGGAAGGTGCTTATATTATCACCTCCATTTTACAGATGAGAAACCCCAGGGATGGAAAGGTTACCTTACTGACCAGATACACAGGCAGACACTGATTTGTGGAGCTAGGATTTTTTTTTTTTCAGCTCAACCACTAAGCCATACTGCCATATCACAAAAGAATATTTCCATGAAACCTCACAAAGTCTGAGACTTGAAATCACCAGCAGAAAAGATAGCGGAAGCTGCTCTCGCAGAATATTTGCGCTGATGAGAAAAGTTGAAAAACAATCCCTAACACTTCCTGTGCATTTACAAATTCTAGGCACTGTGATAAACCCTCACGTGCATTACCTCATTTAATTCTCACAACCCTATTAAGAAAAGGTTGCTATTATTATTCCAGCACCCATTTAACTAGTGAAGAAATTGAGGTATAAAAAAAGATCATGTGGTGGCCCAAAATCACAGGATAGATTTGAATTCAACTTTGAGTCCAGAGCTAGAGGTTTCACCATTTTGCTAAATCATACTTTTTAGACAAATCACGCATGGGTAGGGTGGAATTGAACATGAAGCTATCTCAAACACTTAGGAGCTTACAATTTAAAGTACCTATTATTTATTATTTTTAAATTACTGATAATCCTGTGGTGATTGTTCAGATTTTTCATGAGAAGATTAATAAACAAAGAACTTTAAAAAATATACCGACACAAGCAATATAAAGCATCCATATCTCTTTCCCTCAACTTTCAAATCACCAGGTTACTGCCTTTGGAGAAGCCTCCTGTAACTTGTAAATATTTAAAGATACATCTTTAAAACAAGGAAGTTGTTTAACCTAAAGCTCTGACTCTAATAAGAATTCACTACCTCTTTCTTTTTTCCTCCACTGCCACTAAGGTGCTCAGTCCTTCCAAGAAGCTAAGGCCGTTTTGGGGTGAGACCCTCACTTTATCTGGAGACTAGCACTCACCAGCATCAAGGTCTCTGTCTTGGAGCAAGCCTGCATCTACTCAGCCCTCGTTCTGCAGGACGATGAGGTGACGGTCACGGAGGATAAGATCAATGTCCTCCTTAAAGCAGCCCATGTAAATGTTGATGGCCAGGCTTGTTTGCAAAGGCTTTGGCCAATGTGAACACTGGGAGCCTCACCTGCAATGTGGGGGCTGGTGGACCCGCCCCAGCAGGAGGTCCTGTCCCATCCACCACTGCTGCCCAAGCCAAGGAGAAGAAAGTAGAAGCATAGAAAGCAGAATCGAAAGAGTCTGATGACGACACGGGCTTTGGTCTTTTTGACTAAACCTCTTTAGTAACACATTCAATAAAAGCTGAGCTCTTTAAAAATAAAAATAATTCACTACCGATTTGTAGCCCTAACTCGTGCATCTGGTTAAGCCATGGAATCAGAGGTATGGGAACATATCAGAGGGATTTATGAACTTAAGGTGCTCCGGGAACTTAAGGTTCAAAGCAAAGCGGTCTAAGAAGAATGTCACATTTAGGTAATGTCCTTTCCTCATGTGAGTTTAGTCAAAACAACACAAGCATTACTTTTAAAATAATAATATATAACGATGAGAAAATTCTCACGGAAGCATCAAAATACTGAGTGGGTAGAACAGACTCTTACTTCCCTTGGAGTGGCTAGAACAGTCTCTCATGTGAGTATCTAAACACCTATTTAGATCATTCAAATCCCATACACATCAAAACACTCCACCTTAACACTTCCTTTGAAGTCACGACAATCAGTTTTTATTAGTGTCGTTATTTAGCATTTCTATAGCACTTCACTTTTGACAGGTGCTTTATAATTATTTCTACTCTTGGTTAACTCCTACTCATTCATTAGCATGCAGTTACTTTCCCAATAAAATATATATAAATTCCTTGACAAAACTGAATCTAACCCAAACCAAGAAGTTTTTAATGTCAGAATTGCAGACAAACATGTACCCTCAGGACAAATAAGGCAAGCAGATAGAAAATAGATGGGTATAGATGGATGATAGACAGACAAACAGATATAGTAACATATAAGACAATAACTCCAAGGACCAGTAACATTTTTGTCTTGGTTCAAAGGCAGCTTGGGAATATCAGTCGCATCCCTGTTGCCAATGACAGAATGAATAAAAGGGAGACCAGTGGTCACATATGAACTAAAATTGTTGAAAGAGTAAATGAATATGACAGAGACTGCTCGTTATTAGCCAGCGTCCATTCTCTTTTTCTTCCTTTAAGTAACAGAATCTCCAGTCACCCATCTAGACAGTACATTTCCCAGACTCCCTTACAGCTAACAGTAGCAACATAACTAAGATCAGGCCAATAAGATGTGAGAAGTAAAGTGTGCAGCTTCTGAGTCACCTCCTTAATCATAAAGCTTCTTGCCATGGACCACAGTTAATCTAGTTAGCCCCTGTCATCATACATAGTTTCAAACTCTTTTTCTTGTCCTGAAAACTTCTAAGATCAACTTAGCAAGTATCAAATATGCAAATATGCAACACTGTAATGTTAACTACAGTAACCAGGCTATATGTAGCATCCCTGTGACTTACTTATATTGTAACTGAAAGCTTGTACCTTTTGACCCCCTTCACCCATTTTGTCCACCCCCCACACCCTGCCTCTGGTAACCACCAGTCTGTCCTCTGTATTTATAAGCTTAGTTTTTCATTTTGATTCCACATATAAGATTATATGGTATATGTCCTTTTCAGTTTGACTTATTTCACTTAGCATAGTATCCTCAAGATTCACTTATCTTGTTGCAAATGGTAAGATTTCATGCCTTTATGACTTAATAATATTGCACTGCATATGTATTCCTCATTTTCTTTATCCAGTCATTCATCAGTGGACACTCAGGTTGTTTCCCTTAGGTTGGACACTTAGGTTGGCTACTATAAGTAGTGATTCAATGAACATGGTTGGGGGGTGGGCTGGGAAGTGTACAAATCTTTTCAAGTTAGTGTTTTTGTTCCTTCAGGTAGAGACTCAAAAGTGGAATTTCTGGATCATATGATAGCTTTATTTTTAATTTTTTGAAGCCCATCTATACTGTTTTCCATAGTGCTGCACCAGAGGATGAGATGGTTGGATGGCATCATCGACTCAATGGACATGAGTATGAGTAAACGCCAGGATTTGGTGATGGACAGGGAGGCCTGGCGTGCTGCAGTCCATGGGGTTGCAAAGAGTCGGACATGACTGAGAGACTGAAGTGAAGTGAACTGCACCAATTTATATTCCCATGAATGGTGCACAAGGAATCCCTTTTCTCCAAATCCTTGCCAACATTTGTTGTCTCTTGTCTTTTTGATAATGCCTTTTCTTTTTTTTTAATTAAATTTATTTATTTTTTAAATTACAATACTGTATTTGTTTTGCCATACGTTGACACGAATCAGCCATAGGTGAACACAATCTCCCAATGCTGAAGCCCCCTCCCACCTCCCACCCCACATCCTCTACTTGAATCATCCTGTGCATCAGCCCCATGCATCCTGCATCCTACATTGAACATAGATTGGCACTTTGTTTCTTACAAGAAAATATACATGTTTCATTGCCATTCTCCCAAACCATCCCACCCTTTCCCTCTCCCTCAGAGTCCAAAAGTCCACTCTATACCTCTGTGACTCTTTGTTGTCTCACATATAGGGTCATCATTACTGTCTTCTAAATTCCATATATATGTGTCAGTATACTGTATTGGTGTTATTCTTTCTGGCTTACTTCACTCTGTATAAGCGGTTCCAATTTCATCCATCTCATTAGAACTGAGTCAAATTTATTCTTTTTAAGGGCTGAGTAGTATTCCATTGTGTATATGTACCACAGCTTTCTTATCCAATCATCTGCTGATGGACATCTAGGTTGCTTCCATGTCCTGGCTATCATAAACAGCGCTGCAATGAACATTGGAGTACATGTGTCTCTTTCAATTCTGGTTTCCTCGGGTGTGTATGCCCAGCAGTGGTATTGCTGGGTCATAAGGCAGTTCTATTTGCAATTTTTAAGGAATCTCCACACTACAAGCAATAAATGCTGGAGAGGATGTGGAGAAAAGGGAACCCTCCTACACTGATAATGCCTTTTCTAACAGGTGAGATGGCTGGATGGCATCACTGACTTGATGGATGAGTTTGGGTGAACTCCGGGAGTTAGTGATAGACAGGGAGGCCTGGTGTGCTGCAATTCATGGGGTCTCAAAGAATTGGACAAGACTGAATGACTGAACTGAACTGATTCTAACAGGTGTGAGGGGATATTTCATTGTGGTTCTGATTTTCATTTCCCTAGTGATTATTGATGTTAAGATCTTTTCATGTACCTATTGGCCATCTGTATGTCTTCTTTGAGAAAATGTCTATTTGGATCGTTTGCCCATTTTTAATCAAATTGTTTGGGTTTTTGACTATTGAGTTGTATGAGTTCTTCATTTTTAACATTTAATATTTTTAATGTTAACAGATATATTACCTGCAGATATTTTCTCCCATTCAGAAAGCTGTCTTTTCATTTTGCTGATAGTTTCCTTTGCTGTGCTGAAACTTTTTAGTTTGACATAGTCCCATTTGTTTATTTTTGCTTTTGGAGTCAAAAAGTTACCATCAAGATCAATGTCAAGGAGCTTACCAACTATGTTTTCTTCCAGGAGATTTATGGTTTCAGTTCTTACATCCAATTCTTTAACCTATTTTGAGTTAATTTTTGTGTATGATGTAAAGATATGGGTCCAGTTTCATTTTTTTGCATGTGGCTATCCAGTTCCCTCAAAATCATTTATTGAAGAGACTATCCTTTCCCAATTGTTGACTCCTTCTGTAAAATACTTGACTGTAGATACATAGATTTCTATGAGGGCTCCATGTTCTGTTATATATGTGTCTGATTTTATGCCAATACCATACTATTTTGATTACCATAGCTTTGTAATATAGTTAAAAATCAGGGAGCATGATGTCTCCAGCCTTGTTCATCTTTCTCAAGATTGCTTTGGCTATTTGGGGCCTTTGGTGGGTCCATACAAATTACGGGACTATCTGTTCAATCTCTGTGACAATGCCATTGGCACAGTTATTTTGATAGGGATCCCACTGGATCTGTAGATTGCTATCAGTAGTATATAGACATTTTAGCAATATTAACTCTTTGAATTGATGAATACAGAATATCTTTCTATTTATTTGTATCTTCCTCAATTTTAAAAATAATAACCTAAAATTTTCAGTGTAAACTATCACAAATTTCAAATAAGTTAAAAATTCCCTACAAAAGTTGAGAAATGCAAAAAGCATAAAACCACTGCATCAATAATCAATATTAAAGATTTCTTATTATACTAATGGTACCTCTCAGAAGGCCAGAATATGTCTTTTTTTAATCCTCTTTCTTTTGTACCTTAATGCTAATATGCAAATAAGCTCCAATATCTTGGAACCATCTAAGGACTAAAAACAAATGCCTACTACAGAATTTATTGCTATTATTTTTATCCCAATGATCCTCAAGTTCTGCCATTGACTGGTTCTGAGAAATACAAGCATATTTTTAATTATTAGACCTATTTAGAGCCTGTGAAAATTTAGACCTGCAGACATTAACTCTTTTTAGAGTAGAATTAACACTTATTCAGGATCTCATCTATGCCTGGCTCTGTGTTAATTACTTCTACACAATATTACCCATTTAAAGTAGACATCATTACCTCCTCTTAAAAGAAGAGGGAACTAATACAAAGATTAAGTGATCTGCCCAAGATAACATGGCTGGTAAACAATAGAGTTTAGATTAGGATCCAGGCTTCTTGATTCACCAGGTAGTTTTCTTTCTGAGAGCTCTACTCTATTACATCATCTATTTCTGATACATTTTTACATTTCAAAGTTTGTACACCCCAAAAAGTGGGGGGGAGAACCTACCAGCATAATAACTTCCAAGTATTGATGGATAGGAAAACTAAAAGGTAATCCTAGTCAGAATATAAGGATCAGGAAGGACCATCAGTAAACATATGACAGCAATTCTTCTCTGAATAAAAACTGGGAAACTTTCCAAGATGAAAATGAGCAATTGTCACCACTATTAACATAGATATTTTTATTCACTTTGAAAGTTATCATCGAATTCAACACAATTCTTCACCATAGGTCTAATTAGAATCTGTTTGGATTCAAAGGTGCTAATGAAAGTGAGTATATCAAGGTCAGGAATTGTCCAGCTATTCAAGACTGTCGGAGGTTGAATTAATGGTACATCTTTTTTCCATAAAACTTAACATTTACTTAATGAGATATCCCATATGCTCAGCTGTAGACATTTTGATCAGAATAAGTCCAAGAGTAGGAAGAACAGTTCTTTGAATCTCCACTTTGATGTTTTTTGTTTGTTCATTATTATTTGTTATTTAATTAGCTCTAATTGAAGCTAAAGAGGGAAAATGAAATGAGTTATCCATATAATTCTTAGTCCTCATAAATTGAACCTAAGAGTACCTAGGAATCTTGGCTGCCAAATAAATATAAATCTGGTTTCCCATCTCTGAATTTAAACTTCCCACTTTTCAGACAGAGAAGCTCTTTGTGAGACCATGAGAAAGCCTTTGTAAAATGAAATTAGGATTGGAGATGGAGATATTAAAATTTATGATTCTAAGAAAGTGTTGTGACATGGTTTATGGCAATGACTCTCATTCCCAAAGAAAGTCTGATTCTAATCAAGAAGTAACCCCATCCTCTTCACCTACTGTGGGCAATTTTACTTTTCAAAAAGAAGGTTCTCAGAGTTTTAAACAAACTCATGAGAGTTCCAAATAGTGTGTTACAAAATGCTATTTTACAGGCCTGCTTCCAACTCTGCGCTAAATAAGGGTGGGACAAGGAGGTAAATACAGGAAACCAGCTGGATTGCATAGAAAGTCCTAAGTGGGAGGCGCTTCGTTTGATGAACCCAGTGAGCACAGACAGTCCCCTCCCATTCACGGTATCTAGAGCACACCCTTGATTCTCAGTGCTTCTGATGAAGTTTCCGCTTCAATGGGACAACGGCTTTCTATCAAAGAGTGTCATAATATCCTATCAAAGAGTGTCATAACACAGAACTTTTCTAATTGGTGTGGAGAGCTCTGCAAGAGCATATTAGTTGTAAGCCATAGCATCACCTCTCTTTTAGGGAGAGGGAACAAAATTTAAATACACAGGGAGACAGAGAGATAATTAACTGCCTTCTTGGCAACCCACCACTCTACTGCCAATGGGATCACTGTGACAAGTTATGAAATTAGAGTCAAAATATTTAACTCAGTCACTAACTCAAGTGGTAGACCCAATTTTAGGCACCCCACAGTTAGGGTGCCAATAGAGAAAAAGTCTTCTCTTCATTTCCCGCAGGAGAATGTCTAACTGTTGGCATCTGTGGGTGTTCTGTTTCCTCTAATAAGGATATACTTGACTGTCAAGTACATGCATGCATTTCTACCAATGTAAGGAATAAATGATAAATACAGGGAACTATAATAATCTGGATAGTTTCAGGAAAACATAGGAACTAGACTAAGAATAAAAATGATTAATACTGGAAGTCTTTCAGAATAATCTGAGAGAAACAGCCTATCAATAGAGTATGCTGCTGCTGCTGCTGCTGCTAAGTCGTGTCCGACTCTATGCGACGCCACAGACAGTAGCCCACCAGGCTCCCCCTGTCCCTGGGATTCTTCAGGCAAGAACACTGGAGTGGGTTGCCATTTCCCTCTCCAATGCATAAAAGTGAAAAGTGAAAGTGAAGTTGCTCAGTCGTGTGTGACTCTTAGTGACCCCATGGACTGCAGCCTACCAGGCTCCTTCCGTCCATGGCAGTTTCCAGGCAAGAGTACTGGGAGTGGGTCACCAGTGCCTTCTCTGATCAATAGAGTATAAAAGGGTAAATTAACCCATATGCCCCCAAGAAAGGCTGATTATACCAACTTACTTCATAGTTCCCAGAAGATGAGATCTCCCCCTAATGCAGACTAATGATGCAAATTGTAAAACCAAGGCAGGAAATGTTGTGGCCCAAGAGTCAAGGATCAGGTTAGAGAACAGAGTAAGCTCCAGGGAATGAGCTGGCAGTGGGAAAGGGGAGGAAAGAAGAAAGAAGATGAGACTCTAAATTGACTATGTGGGCCCCATGTGCTCACTGAGTCAAGATCTGACCGAACTTGGTTACGGGCTTTTAAGAGATGAGGGCTCCTTCGTGGGAATATACTAAAGGCATTTCCTGCTATGTCTTTTACATTCACACAAATAAAATGCACTCATTTTAAATATGCAATTTGATAAGCTTAGACAAATGTACATAACACCACAGCCATCACCTCATTCATAATATAGACTATCCTCATTATCCCAAAAGTTTCCTTTATAGTCTCATCCCAAGCCCCCAGACAATCACTGACCTCATTTCTGTCACTGTGAACTACTGTCTGTTTGGGAATTTCATATAAATGGAGTCCTACATCATATACTCTTTTGTCTGACTTCTGTGGTTAAGCCAGTGCTTTTTGTATTCATGCGTGCATGCTAAGTCGCTCAGTCACGTCCAGCTCTGTGCGACCCTATGCACTATAGCCTGCCAGGCTCCTCTGTCTGTGGGCTTTTTCAGGCAAGAACACTGGAGTGGGTTGTTATGCCCTCCTCCAGGGGATCTTCCTGACCCAGGACTCAAACCCACGTCCTAAGTCTTCTGCCTTGGCAGGCGGGTTTTCACCACCAGTGCCATCCATCCCATTTGTAGTGGTAGTTCATTGTTCTGTGCCGCTGAGTAGAATTTCACTGAATGAATAGCACAATTTATTTATCCACTGACCTGTTGATGGACAGTTGAATGGTCTCCAGGTTATGGTATTATAAATAAAGCTGCTATAAACGTTCATGTACAAGTCTTTGTGTGGATACATGCTTTCATTTCTCTCGGGTAAATATCTAAGAGCACACTTCTGAATCATACAGCAAAGTGAATGCTTAACTTACAAGAAATTTTCAAAGAGCCTGTACCATTCTGTAGTCCCTTCAACAACATATGAGAGCTCCAGTTACTTCACATCATTATCAGGGCTCAATATTCTCAATCGTTAATCTTAGCCATTCTAGTGTGTGTGCAGTGACACCTCAGTGTGGTTTTAATTTGCATTTTCCTGAATGATGTTAAACTTTTTATGTGCTTATTATCCATTTATATACCTTCTTTTTATGAAACGTCTATTCAAAGCTTTTGCTTATGTTTAAGTTTGGTTGATTCCTGCTATATTAACTTCAACTTTCTACTAAGGATCACAGCATTTTTGATCAATTTGATTGAGTGAATAATTTGAAGCCTTCCAATGGCACTGATAGGCTCAAAATTATCAGCCAGGGTTCAAGTGAAAGGGTCAACAGCACATGGAATGCATAAATCAGATATCATTCTTGTGTATAAAATGTGCAAATGGCTTCCATTGGCAATTAAAGTAAAATCCAAACTCTATTCTGGCCCCCAAAGCATCATAAGATATGACCTCTGTGTCCTCTCCAACCTTACCTCTTGCCACTTTCCCCTCACAGTACTTCTGACATTTCACTCTTTCTCTTCCTTAAACATGCCATATTTGTTCCCATCTCTGTACCCTCTGCCTGGAGTTTTATACTCATAGAGCCAGGTTTGCTGTGTTTTTCTAATCATTCAAGTTTTTACTTCAATGTCAAGACTCCCTTGCCTAATCCTGATAAACAGCACCCCTCAGTCCTTCTCTATCTAGCACTTATCATTATGACATTATTTTACATTTTTAATTGCCTGTGTTAATTGCCTGTTTCTCACCCACCAGGATCCACGCTTCAAGAGTCCAGAACTTTGTCTTGGTCACTGATACATCCATGGGACGTATAAGCAATGCCAGGAACATAGTACCAGCTCAACCACTGTCTTTTGGAAGGAAGACAGGGAGGCAGAGAAGGGGTGAGGAGAAAAATGAAAGCATAAATCCAAAGAGTTGTACACAAATATTCATAGCAGGTTTTCAGAAAAGTGAAAGATAAGCCACTCCCTGCCCCCATCCAGACTCACTCTATACGCAAAGCCTCGGGGCTTGGCACAAAGGCTTTCTCTCCTCCCCTGAAAAGTCCCCAGCCTCTAGAATCAGAGTGGCCTTTTGCTAGAGCCATGGAGGGCCATCAATGGACAATGCACCAGACATATTCAATTTGGAGATATCACCACCATCCAAGTCCCCAAGTCATAAGCAAGGGTGGCTTGATTTGTGACATGGGGTGGATAAGAGAAAGGGGGTAGCTTTGGGCCAGAGAGGGGAAAAGGACATTTTACATCTATTCCTTCATAGATAGGGCTTTCCTGACATCTCAGTTGGTAAAGAGTCTGCCTGCAATACAGGAGACCCAGTTCAATTCCTGGGTCGGGAAGATTAGCTGGAGAAGGGATAGGCTACCCACTCCAATATTCTTGGGCTTCCCTTGTGGCTAAGCTGGTAAAGAATCCTCCTGCAATGTGGGAGACCTGGGTTTGATCCCTGGGTTGGGAAGACCCCTGGAGAAGGAAAAGGCTACCCACTTCAGTATTCTGGCCTGGAGAATTCCCTGGACTGTATAGTCCATCGGGTCACAAAAGAGTCAGACGTGACTGAGTGACTTTCACTTTCATAGATAGTCCATCTATTTTTGGATGCCCTCACGTTTCTGGAGCATTCCCCGCTTCCTCATCATGGCCTCAAAACTTTCAGTTTTCATTATGTTTTTATCCTTTTCTCTGAGCCTGTTCAGGGGCCGAAAGCTCCACCTTGCTTTCCTGGTCACATTCCCGTTTGACACTTCTAAATATCACTTGTGTTCCTTCTAGTTTGTAATCTGTTTACTTGGATCCTTTATAACAGACTTTAAACTCAGTTTTTTATTCAAATTGGAAATTCAGTGTAAGAAGAGGTTTTCTTTTTCTTTTCCTTCTAGTTTTCAAATCTTTTGCTTCTGGTCACTTAAAAATGATAACAGATGGATGGATGGGTAGACGGATATAATATTATCCTTATAATATTTGTGTCCTTGCAGTTTGGGAGCATCTTTCAAGGAGCCCATGGCTGATGACTACACAGAACTACTCCCATACTTACAAATTGTTCTGTTCCCAGTGGAAGTCTATGAGGCTCCTGTTCTCTGCCCACATCAACTAATAAAAAAGTCTCTCCCAACTTCTAATTAGAATACCCTTTATAGAGCCATAGACTTTCTCCTTATGTTTTAGTTCAGTTCAGTCACTCAGTCATGTCTGACTCTTTGCAACCCCATGAACCGCAGCACGCCAGGCTCCCCTGTCCATCACCAACTCCTGGAGTCCACCCAAACCCATGTCCATCAAGTCAGTGATGCCATCCAACCATTTCACCTCTGTCGTCCCCTTCTCCTCCTGCCCTCAATCTTTCCAACAAACAAAAAAAATTAAAAACTATCCCCAGTGTCTGAGCCCATTATATGTATATATAACACTTCCTAAAAGAAATGAACCCCCTTTTCCTTTCAGATTCCCACTACAGCATTCATTTGTGCATTCAGTCATTCATTTCATAAGTAGGTAGTCGAAATCTATCACATGCTAGACCCTGGGTATAAGATAAGAGTTGGGGAGGGAGCTGACATATACAAAAACACTCAAAAGTATACAATTACCACTTTTAAAGTCTTGGGTTCTTAATGAAGTACTAAATAATTATAATTGTATTTGTATTAATCAGGATTCTCCAGAGAAATAGACCCAATATAATGTGCATATGGAGAGAGATTTATTTTAAGGAATTGGCTCACATGATTGTGAAGGCTGCCAAGTCTAATATTCTACGGGAAGGGACAACAGGTTAGAGACCCAGGAAACAGTTGCAGTTTGAGTCCAAAGGCCTTCTGCTGGCAGAATGTCCTTTCTCCTGGACAGGTCAGCCTTTTTTCAATTACAGCCCTCAACAGATTGGATGAGGACCACCACATTATGGAGAGTAAATCTTCTTGAATTAAAGCCTACCGATTTATGTTAATCTTATCTAAAAATACCTTCACAGAAACATCTAGAATAATGTTTGACCAAATATCTGGTACTGTGGCCTAGTCAGGTGAACACATAAGATTAACCATCATGTATGTCAAACAATCTGAGAACAATTAAAGACAATCTGTATTAAATATGATAAACTGAAGGGCCAAATCATGGGTGATAAGAAAGAGTGCTAACATTCACTGAGTAATATTAGATGCCAGATTCTTTGCATAAGCTAGTTAATATACATATTATACCTTTGGTAGATTGCATATAATGTCTGCTTTTACAGGTGAAGAAGATGAAACCCAGAGAGGTTAAATAAACTAACCAAGGTCACTCAGCAAGTATTCTAACATAAATAAGTGTGGTAACAAAGCCCTTAGAAAGTTGAACAAAAGAGTATTATCATACAGGGAAGGTAGTGGGAGAAAGCTTGACTGAGTAACTTTAGAAGTTCTTTCCTTAGAATATAAATTGGTGCAGCCACTGTGGAAAAGGGTATGGAGGTTCCTTAAAAACTAAAAATAGAGCTATCATATGATCCAGAAATCCACTCTTGGGCATATATCTGGAGAAAATTCAAAGAGATACACACACCCTTATATTCATGGCAGCACCATTTACAATAGCTAAGACATGGAAACAACCCAAGTGCCCATCAGTGCATAACTGAATTAAGATATGGTGTGTGTATATATATATACTGTGGAATATTACTGGGCCATAAAAAGAATGAACCAATGTCATTTGCAGCACATGGATGAACCTAAAGATAAACATACTAAGTAAGGTAAGTCAGAGGAAAAAGAAATACTATATATTATTATATGTGGAATCTAAAATATAACACAAATGAATCTGTATACAAAATAGAAAGAGACTCAGACATAGAAAACAAGCTTCTGGTTACCTAAGGGGAAAGGGAAATGGGGAGGAAAAATTAAAAATATGGGACTAACTTAACTGATACAAACTACTGTACATAAAATAGATAAGCAACAAGGGTTCACTGTATAGCAGAGGGAATTATATTTAATATCTTGTAAAAACCTATTATAGAAAATAACCTGAAAATCTATATATGTATAACTGAATCACTTTGCTGTACACCTGAAGCTAACACAATAATGTAAATCAACTATAATTCAATTTTTTTAATGTTTTTCCCTAGAGTAAGGAAACACCCTTTTTCTAACTTGTTATAATCTATCATTTTTCACTGACTCTGTGTGTATATATCTTCCTTAGGAATAGAAGTCTACATATTTATGAATAAGCATATAACTATATACACATGATAAAAAGTAAGATTTAATTACTGTTCTAGAATGTTTCATTGTATGTTTTAAACAACAGTCATGGACAGAGGCATTTCATTTCCTTTTGGGGGTTTGAGGAGGGGGGAAAGACTAACCAAAAGCAGATCTTCTTAAATAGGACATCTTGATAGCAATCAATTTTTTCATGTTACAATAATTTTAACATGAACACTTTCATGTGTATAGTTCATCATGTCCCATGGTAAACACCCAGAAGCAGGAACATTTTCTCAAAGTAGTATCACAGTGTGATATTAATTTCTCTTTCCCTGATATTAATGAGGTTAATAGTTTTTCATATGTTTATTGGACATTTAGATATTCTTTTATAAATTGCCAGTTCAAGTCCTTTTGGTGCATTTTTTCTATTTGGCTTAGCAGTATTTTTGAATTAATTTAGATGAGTTCATTACGTATTTGGATGCATTCTTCATATATTGCAAGTATCTTTCCCCACTCTCTGACTTGTTTTTTCACTCTCTTAATGTTCTTTTGTTAAACAAAAGTCCTTAATTTTAACTTAAGCATTTTTATCTGTCTTTTCATTTAGAGTTAGTGCTTTTTGAGTCCTGCTTAGAAATCCCTGCTCCCTCAAGGTCATGAAGATATTCTTATATTTATTTTTATTTGCCAAAGAAAGTTTTTCACACCTATATCTACAATCCCTCTGAAACCAGCATTTGTGTATAATGTGAAGTATTTATTATAAAATAAAACACAGATGCAGAAAATCACACAAAAAATATACAACTTAATCAACTATTATGAGTCAATGAACCATCCAGGTCATTCAACAGAACTTTATCTGCCACACCCGGAACCCCTCCACATTCCCCTTCCAGGTCTATCAGTTCAGTTCAGTTGCTCAGTCGTGTCCGACTCTCTGCGACCCCATGAATCGCAGCACGCCAGGCCTCCCTGTCCATCACCAACTCCGGAGTTCACTCAAACTCACGTCCATCGAGTCGGTGATGCCATCCAGCCATCTCATCCTCGGTCGTCCCCTTTTCCTCCTGCCCCCAGTCCCTCCCAGCATCAGAGTCTTTTCCAGTGAGTCAACTCTTCGCATCAGGTGGCCAAAGTACTGGAGTTTCAGCTTTAGCATCAGTCCTTCCAATGAACACCCAGGACTGATCTCCATTAGAATGGACTGGTTGGATCTCCTTGCAGTCCAAGGGACTCTCAAGAGTCTTCTCCAACACCACAGTTCAAAAGCATCAATTCCTCAGCGCTCAGCTTTCTTCACAGTCCAACTCTCAAATCCATACATGGCTACTGGAAAATCCATAGCCTTGACTAGATGGACCTTTGTTGGCAAAGTAATGTCTGCTTTTCCAGGTCTATAACCCCTCCCAAATCTTGATTATTGAGTGCTTCTCATCTCTGTTTTCCTTTTCTTTTTCATTAAAAAAAAAAAGTCCTTCATCCCACCTATGTCTCTTAGAGCACTGTCTGTAGGACTTATTTATCTTGTGTTCCTTCTAGTTCAGTGTTTGTCTGAAGCTATTTTTTCTTTTATTTCTAATTCTTTCCTTTTTAACTACTTTATTGAGGTATGATTGGCATAAAAGCTGTATACTTAATTTGTATAACAAATTTAGAGATAAGTATACATTCATTAAATAACTACAATATTCTATGCCATCAACATATCCAGCACCTCTAAAAGTTTCCTCTTGCTCTCTTTATCATCTTTATTTTGTGATAAGAACACTTAACATAAGATCTGCACTCAACAAATTTTTAAGTATACAATACAGTACTATTTATTATAGGCAGTTTGCTTTACTGTAACTCTCCAGGAATTATTCATCTTGCATAACTGAAATTTTGTACCTTTTGACTGAGACCACCTCATTTCCCTCTCCTTCCAGTCCCTTACTCTCTGCTTCTGTAAGTTTAACTCTTTTAGATTCATCACATCAGTGGTATCACGGAGTGTTTGTCTGTGTCTGGTTTATTTCGCTTTCCATAATGTCCTCCAGGTTCAACCATATTGTCACATATGGCAAGATTTCCTTCTTTTTTAAGGCTTTATTGGGCTTTCCTGGTGGCTCAGTGGTAAAGAATCTGCCTGCCAATTCAGGAGAGGCAGGTTTGATCCCTGCGTTGGAAAGATCACCCGGAGAAGGAAATGGCAACGCACTTCCTTTTCTTACCTAGGAAATCCCATGGACAGAGCTACAGTCCATGGGTCTGTAAAAGAGTCAGACATGACTTAGTGACTGAATAATAACAACTAATATTTTATTGCATTAATATCACATTGCTTTATTCATGTGTCTGTCAATGGACATTAGGTTGCCTCCATGTCTTGGCTATCTTGAATGGTGTTGCAAAGTGCAGCTATCTGAGATTCTAATTTCATTTTCTTTGCATGTACATCCAGATGTGGGATTTCTAGATCATATGACAGTTCTAATTCTTTCTGAGTCCTGTCACCTCATTTTTATGTTTTTCTAATTCTGATTTGTGAAGTTGTTTTTTTTTTTTCATGTCTTTTAGCTCATACTGAAATAGGAGCTTACAGCTTTCATCTATTGTGTTCACATGTCTTTCTGGCATGGTTTAACTGTAAGGATGATTTTTTTTTCTTGTAATTTTGTGTGGCATTCTACCTCAAAAATTTCTGTGGCTTAGTCCTCATTGTGAAGTTAGTTTTCCTCAGCTTCTGTATGGAGGCGTAATTCAGGGCAGCTTTTCTCACTTCACAGAGCTCCCTCTTCTGTTGCTTTCTTGAAGTGCTCAAAAACACAGCAGCTTGCTTTCTCAGATTTCCCGGGCCTGTCCCCATCTCCCACTTCTGTCTTTACCTGCTGTTCCCTTCCTCTGTTATGTTACACCTGTCCTGCTCATCATCTGGGTTGCTGCTCAGGAAGAGAATCTTGGATGATCAGATCGGCAAATTCACAAAGGCTAGATTTTTCCATCCTCTTCAGATCTGACCACTGTCTCTTTGCCCTAACCCACTATTAAAGTGGGCAAAACCCCTCCCAAAGGGGACACATTATCTTCATGGATTCCAACTTGGCCCACCAGGCTTTTCAGTAAATATCTCTCAGTGACTTTAGAAATCTCCTCTTCCCAAGTCAGTTAAATACTGCCTTGCTTCCCTCTGCATTCCCATCTAAGGATTCAGGTCCCAGACAGATGCAATGGCAGCTGCTAGTTTTTGCTACTTGCTTATATACTTCTATTTTGAAATTCATTGGGATACGTTGTATCTCAGGTTGGGATTGCCAGAAGCATCTGCTGAGATGTTTAGACAGCAAAATGTTCATTAAGAAACAACACAGATAAACAGGAATGAGAAGAAGCAGGGTTGGGCAGAAGGGGACGAAGAACTGCAGTTCAAGTCTAACAATCTTACCAACAGTCCAGCAGGCTGTTGACAAATATTGCTTGTCAGAATTGTTCCACATTAGGGCAAAATGGCCACAGGTTTATAACTCATCTCTTTTAGTTGTGGGATATGGGCTACCCAGGAAAGGTGTGACTCCAGGTAATGCAACTCTCTGCAGTTGAGGCACATTCTGAAAGAGCTGAGAGTTCTCACAGCTAGGCAGTCAGTCTTTCCTTGAAGAGTACATCTCTATGTCTACCCTACCTAGTCGCTTAGTTTTGTTGTATTTTCTCCTATAATTTTATTTGGAATTGCATTGACTCTACAGATGAGATTAGGAGAATTTACATTTTAAAATATAGCTTTTTCCAATTCATGAAAATTACATATTTCTCTACTTGTTTAGTCCTACACTTTTATAAAGTCTCATACAATAGCTTTCTATATAAAAGCCTTATATATCTTTTGTTAGATTTTTCTCCTAGGTGTTTAACGTTTTGGTGATGTGATGGTTTTAAATTTTCTAATTGCTGCTATATATAAATACATATACATATATATTGCATATTGATCTTACACCTACTGACATTCCTAAATTCACTCATTAACAGTGTTCCTTCAGATTCATTTGGATTTTCTGGACACATAATCATGTCATGTGCCAATAATGATTTATTTCCAATCCTTATACATTTTATTTCATTTGCCTTTTTTTCCATCTAGGATTTCCAGAAAACGTTGAATAAAAGTGATGATAGAGGTATCATTTTCCTGGTATCAAAGGGAAAGCTTTCAATATTTCAGCATTAAATATCATTTTACTATAAGTTTTATAAATATACATATTCTCAGATTATAGTGTCTTCTATTTCTAAGTTTTTTAAAATAATGAGTATGAAATTTTATCAACTGTGTGTTCTTCAACTTATGAGAAAATAATTTTCTTTTTCTCCATCATACTATTAATGTGGTGAGCTATATTGATCTTTTTAATATTAAAGCAACTTTGTATTCATAGAATAAAAGCTGACTGTGATATAGTATCTTTTATAATTGTTAGATTCCATTTGCAACTATTTTGTTTATAACTTTTCCATCTGTGTTCACAGAAATTTGGGTTTTCTTTCTTATAATGTCTTTATCACGTTTGTGTAACAAGGTCATGTTAACCACATAAAATATGTTGAATTACTTTTTTTCTGTTCTCTGGAAGAATTTAAGAAGAATGTTATTTCTTTTATTAAAAAATTAGAGGAAGTTGAGCAATCGAGGCTTGGCGATCTCTACATGGGAAGATGTTTCTTTCAATAACTATAAAACTACTCAGATTTTCCATTTCTTGACTTATCATTTTGAGGATAAATTCACAAACCAACTGTGACTATCATCTTTCTTCTAGAGGAAAAAGATTCAAACCAGTGCACTCTATCATCACTTTTATGCTGAATGCCCTTGAGGAATATGTAGTTGATCCTGACTTATTTTCCAGGACTTGGTGCTCATTTTACCTATAGTTTCAAAATTATTCACATTAAGTTCTTTATAATATCCTCTTCAGTTCAGTTCAGTCGCTCAGTCGTGTCTGACTTTTTGCGACCCCATGAATCGCAGCACGCCAGGCCTCCCTGTCCATCACCATCTCCCGGAGTTCACTCAGACTCCTGTGCATCAAGTCCATGATGCCATCCAGCCATCTCATCCTCTGTCCTCCCCCTTCTCCTCCTGCCCCCAATCCCTCCCACCATCAGAGTCTTTTCCAATGAGTCAACTCTTCACATCAGGTGGCCAAAGTACTGGAGTTTCAGCTTTACCATCATTCCTTCCAAAGAAATCCCAGGGCTGATCTCCTTCAGAATGGACTGGTTGGATCTCTCCACAGTCCAAGGGACTCTCAAGAGTCTTCTCCAACATCACAGTCCAAAAGCATCAATTCTTGGGCACCCAGCCTTCTTCACAGTCCAACTCTCACATCCATACATGACCACAGGAAAAACCATAGCTTAACTAGATGGACCTTAGTCGGCAAAGTAATGTCTCTGCTTTTGAATATGCTATCTAGGTTGGTCATAACTTTCCTTCCAAGGAGTAAGCATCTTTTAATTTCATGGCTGCAATCACCATCTGAACTGAAGAGGATATTATAATCTCCTCTTACTTTCTTATAAATTTTGTCAGATCTACAGTGCTATCCTCTTTCCAATTCTTGATATTAGTAATTTTATGCTTTCCCTTTTCTATTTCCTGATCAGTCTTCCTAGAAGTTTATCAAAAGAACTTATCTTCTCTAGGAACCAAATTTGGCACTTTTATTCTAAGTTTGTTTTTTACTTCTTTAATTTCTATTCTTATCATCATAGTTTCCTTTTATTTCCTTAGGGCTTAATTTTCAACAGCATCTCAATTTCTTAAGATAAATAATGGTCATTGCTTTTTCAGCCATACAAGAATTTTAAGGCTATTACTGTTCTACATGAATTTAACTATATCCCACAATAAGTTGGCTATATCATATTTTCATTATCATTCAGTTCAAAATATTTTCCACTTTCCATTGTACTATCTACTTTGACCCTTGGGTAATTAAGTCGTTTATTTCCAAACATTTGGACATTTTCTTATCTTTCTGTTCGTGTGTAGCTTAGTTGCACTGAGACCTGAGAACATAATCTGTACAAGTCTGTCTTTTAAATTTTGTTGAGAAATGTTTTATGGTTCAGCATCCATTTAAATTTTGGCAATGTTCCATGTTACCTAAAAAAGAAGAATACTCTGTTGTTGATTGCAGTATTCTATACCTGTCGATGGCATCACTTGTGTTAGTTTCATTAATCATATCATTAAGATCTACACACTTATAGTTGTGTGTTTTAGTTTTATCAGTTATTGATAGATGTGTTTTGGTATCTCTCACTATGAAGAGTTCTACATATGTCATTTCAGCTTCACCAAATTTCACTATGTATATGTTGTAACTAACTTATTGCTATTGTGTTCAACTCTTTTGCAACCCTGTGGAATGTACCCCTCCTCTGTCAATGAGTTTTCCCAGGCAAGAATACTGGAATGGGTTGTCATTTCCTTGTCCAGGGGATCTTCTTAGGTTCATACAAATTTATGATCGTGTTATCTCTAAGGTCCTTTGTCTCTTTTATCATTTTGAAATGTCTATTCTCATTTCTGGAACTTTTTATTGTCTTCAGGTTTTCTTTGACTGATAGCAGTGTAGCTTTATTTTGTTTAAGGTTTGTATAGTATTTCTCTCTCCATTCTTTTCCATTTTTATTTGTCTTCATATTCAAGTTGTGTCTCTTCTAGCATAATATAGTTGGGTATAGTTATTTTTAAATGTGGTCTGATAAACTTTTGTCTTTTGATTGGAGAATTTATTCCACTGACACTGAGTATACTTAGAGTTTAATTTGGATTCACATTTATCAACTATTATTTTTCTTGTTTTACTGACCATTTCTTCAACCTCTTATGCTACTATTTCTCTCCTTCTTCTCTTTAATCAATAAATTATATTTTTGTTCCATTTCCCCTCTAGTAACTTGTTGACTGTATATTTCACTAATCTTTTACTTGCCATCCTCATTTATAGAATGCATTCTTGATTTCTTAGAATAGAAAATAATTCCTCTATCACTTTCCAGACAATGTTAAGTCCTTAGAATACTTTTACTCCATTTGCTTCACCATCACCTTTTAAGTTAATTTTATTTTCATGCTTTTTAGTTGTACACATATTTTAAAATCTGTATGTCATTTTTACTATTATTCTGTATAGCATATATTCCATTATATTTTTCCATTTACTTGCTCTGTGGCTCTTCAATTATTCTTATATTTTTGTTTATCCATCTGAGATCATTTTGCTTTTGCCTACATAACTATCTTTGCTACTTTGTTTAGTGCAAATCTGCTCACTGAGCAATTTTCTCATTTTTTATCTGGAAATATTTTCATTTCACCTTCTCCTCGAAGGATATTTTCGCTGGATATAAAATTCTATGTTGGCAGACATTTTCTCTCAGATCTGGAAATTATGAAAGTTACCTAATAACATTAGCTAATTAAGGAAACTTATTAAAGTGAGTTTTGATGTCTGCAACTAGGTATCTTGGCGATTGAAATGTGAAAATGTACTAGTCACTCAGCTGTGTCCAACTCTTTGCAACCCCATCAGAGCTACTCTGTCCACGGAATTCTCTAGGCAAGAATCCTGGAGTGGGTAGCCATTCCCTTCTCCAGGGGATCATTCCAACCCAGGGATTGAATACAGGTCTCCTGCATTGCAGGCAGATTCTTTACTGTCTGAGCCACCAGGGAAGCCCTAATGACTATATCTTGATGACTACAGGGTTGCAAATCACTAATCAGGTTTCCTATTGAGTAATAATGATGAATTTGAATTATTCCTTTATCATATATTAGTTTTTTATTAATACTTAACACCTCTTTGGGAATTTTCCACATTTTGTTCTGATCCACACAGTCAAAGTCTTTGGCATAGTCAATAAAGCAGAAATAGATGTTTTTCTGGAACTCTTTGCTTTTTCAATGGTCCAACAGATGTTGGCAATTTGATTTCTGGTTCCTCTGCCTTTTCTAAATCCAGCTTGAATATCTAGATGCTTTGTTTTGTTTTTTGGTCTGAATCACAACAAAATGTGGAAAATTCTTAAAGAGATGGGAATACCAGACCACCTTACCTGTCTCCTGAGAAATGTGCAGGTCAAGAAGCAACAGTTAGAACCAGACATGGAACAACAGACCGGTTGTTGGGAAAGGAGTACATCAAGGCTGTATATTGTCACCCTGCTTATTTAACTTATATGCAGAGCACAGCTTGAGAAATGCTGGACTGGATGAAGCACAAGTTAGAATCAAGATTGCCGGGAGAAATATCAATAACCTCAGATGTGCAGATGATACCACTCTTATGGCAGAAAGCAAAGAAGAACTAAAGATCCTCTTAATGAAAGTGAAAGAGGAGAATGAAAAACTTTGCTTAAAACTCAACATTCAAAAACTATGATCATGGCATCCAGTCACTCACTCCATGGCAAATAGATGGGGAAACAATAGAAACAGTGACAGACTTTATTTCTGGGGGACTCCAAAATCACTGCATGTGGTGACTGAACCCATGAAATTAAAAGACGCTTGCTCCTTGGAAGAAAAGCTATGACCAACCTAGACAGCATATTAAAAAGCAGAACCATTACCAAGGCCTGTCTAGTCAACACTATGGTTTTTCTAGTAGTCATGTACGGATGTGATGTTTGGATTACAAAGAAAGCTGTGTGTGGAAGAACTGATGCTTTTGAACTGTGCTGTTGGAGAAGACTCATGACAGTTCCTTGGACTACAAAGAAATAGAACTAGTCAGTCCTAAAGGAAATCGGTGTTGAATATTCATTGGAAGGATTGATGCTGAAGCTGAAACTCCAATACTTTGGCCACATGATGCAAAGAACTGACTCATTGAAAAGATCCTGATGCTGGGAAAGATTGAAGGCAGGAGGTAAATGGGACGACAAAGGATGAGATGGCTGGATGACATCACCAACTCAATGGATATGACTTTGAGTAAGCTCTGAGAGTTTGTGATGGACAAGGAGGCCTGGCATGCTTCAGTCCATGGGGTCACAAAGAGTTGGACACGACTGAATGACTGAATGGAATACTTAACATTGCTTCTATATTATGTATCATATTTTGCTGCTTATTCTGTCTATTCTGGGTACAGAATAAGTTCCTTGAATTATACATTTTTATCTCTCTTACATTAAATATCTCACAATGCAAGTCTCTCTCACTTAACTACTTTTCTTTTTCCAAATTTTACTAATATATTCTCTTCTATTCTGTGTAATCTTAAGAATTGTTTTATAAAATTCCCAAATGTCTTTATAGTTTTGATTTGAAAATAACATATTAATAAATTAGTGTATAGTGTTTTTACAACATTGTCTTTACTCCAGCAACATTAAGGCTTCTTAGTTGTGGGAGTTGCTTGTCTCTGAAGAGATGTGAGTGTATGTGTATATCCTGTGTACTGAAACAATCTTGTTGATAAGTATAGAAGCTTTTATATTATATTAGGATTTTTAATATTAAGATATAATATTCTTTTATATTAGGATATTATAACTGACATAGGGCTTCCCTGGTGGCTCAGAGGTTAAAGCGTCAGCCTCCAATGCAGGAGACCCGAGTTCGATCCCTGGGTCGGGAAGATCCCCTGAGAAGGAAATGGCAATCCACTCCAGTATTCTTGCCTGGAGAATCCCATGGAGGGAGGAGCCTAGTAGGTTACAGTCCACGGGGTCGCAAAGAGTCAGAAATGACTGAGTGACTTCACTTCATTATAACTGAAATACTGGGGTCTCCTGTTGGTCCAGTGGTTAAGAATCCACCTTGCAATGCATGGGATAACAATTCAAGCCCTGGTCCAGGAAGATGCCACAGACAACTGAGCCTATGTACCACAATTATTCAGCCTGTGCTCTGGAGCCCTCGAGTCACAACTACTGAGGCCCACATGCCCTGGAGCCTGTGCTCCACAAGGGAGGCCATTGCAGTGGAAGGCCCATTCACCAAAGCTAGAGATTAGCCCCCAGAAAGTCCCTGTACAGCATAAGAGATCTAGCGCAGCCAAAAATAAATAACTTTTAAAAACAGAAACAAAAAAAAAATAAAATACTTTTCCACAATGTTTGTTAATTGGCACTATACAGGAAAGTCCATGAAGAGTTTTCTAATTAGTTATAATTATTTTTTTCTTAATCCTTTTGGCTTTCAAGATGGACAATCATATAATCAGAAAATAAGGATAATTTTGCTTTTTATTTCCCAATTTTTACACTAAATTAGTTAGAACTTAAAATATCAAATAAGAGTTGTAAAATATGGCATATTCATAAAAATGTAGTGAGTACTAATCCATACTACAACATGGATGAACCTGAAAATGTACTATATGTAAGAAGCCTATCATAAAAGGCCAAATACTATATGACTACATTTATATGAAAGTCCAAAATAGGGAAATTTATAGAGACAAAAAACGCATTAATAGTTGCTTACAGCTGAAAGTGCAGAAGGAATGTGGGGATACGGGGTGAGAGCCCAAGGGGGTTTCTTCTTCAAGTGATGAAAATTATCTCAAATTCACTGTGGTGCTGGTTGCACGCATCTGTGAATATACTGAAAACCACTGAATTATACACTTTAAAAGGATGAATTGTATGGTATGTGTATCAGATCTCAAAAAAAAAAAAAAAAACGCTATTAAAAAAAAAAAGGAAAAGAGGTTGACAACTTGTATCTTTGTCCTGACTTTAAAAGAAAAACTTCCAAGCTGGTATTTCAGTTTTATATAATTGTGGTTACAGGTTTTACAGAGCAAATCATTTTGCTCCAAGGTCTCATCGCCAACATTCTGTGCTTTGATATACAGTCTAATATATATATTTGACTGGACTTCAAAAACTACATTTCCTAGACACTCTTGCCAGTTGACTTTTGGCAGATCTGGCCCGTGGAAGGCACTGCTGGAAGCCTGGAGGACGGCAGAAGCAACACTCTCCTCCTCCTGGTTTGTAATGACATTTCTGGTGATAGAAAAAGCAGCGAGAACAATGTCAGCCTGTAGCAGGGGCAGCAGTACCTCAAGAGGCAGCAGCAAGGGCCAACAGCAGCAGGAGAGGCATCAGGGCCGGTTCCTGGGTCCGGCACAGCGGCTGCCTCCAAAAACACTGAGCCCGTCTGGCTTAGTGTCCTCTGCTACTGGGCAGCGTTGCCTCTCAAGCCTGTTTACTGCAATTACAGGTTCAGTAACTTCATCTTCCTCCAGTCCTTCCATTGTGCACATATTCAATTCCCATATTAAATGTCTGTTTTACACATGTAGAGTGGTTTCTATTTTCTTGAGTGAGCTCGAACTGATAGAGTAAGGAACTTTTCTCTATTCAAATGTTAACAGTTCTCATCAGAATGGATGTTGAGCTGCGTCAAGTGCTTTTTCTGAATCGGTTAAGAGGAGCGTACTGCCTTCTCTATTGATACTGATGAAATTAATTACATTAAGAGATTGCCTAACATGGAATCATTTTCACACATTTAGGTTTAGGTTCCACCCGCAACAGAGAAGGCAATGGCACCCCACTCCAGTACTCTTGCCTGCAAAACCCCATGGGCGGAGGAGCCTGGTAGGCTGCAGTCCATGGGGTCGCTAAGAGTTGGACACAACTGAGCGACTTCACTTTCATTTTTCACTTTCATGCATTGGAGAAGGAAATGGCAACCCACTCCAGTGTTCTTGCCTGGAGAATCCCAGGGATGGGGGAGCCTGGTGGGCTGCCATCTATGGGGTTGCACAGAGTCGGACACAACTGAAGCGACTTAGCATCCCGCCCCCCCAAAGCAACACAGGTACCTTGGTACAGGGTGGCTCCTTGAGAGGTGATGCCAGGAAATGAGTGATGGAGTGGAGAGAGTGAGACAGAGGAGGAGGAAAGGAAAGGAAGAGCTATGTAGATGAGCTGATGATAACTGAGAGCAACTGGGGTTTAATTTCTTTGGTGGACCCTCAGAGGAATTGGGTATGATGCAGCTCAGAATGAAGGCCTCCTTATTGACTTTTAATCCCGATGATAGAAGGTTGTCTGTGGAGATACAGATTCTTCCACACCTCTGGCTGCACTTCTGCCTGTAGACTGGGGAAGCAACCAAGGCTTGGAGAAGCCTCAAGACCGAAAAGCTGAGAGCCCAGCTGTGGTGGAAGGCAGGGCAGGCCATGGGATGTGGGTGGGACCCCAAGTCACCTGCAAACCCATGTTACCAAATAAACCTGCCTTAGTCCAGCTGGTTTAATTTTCTAATCTGATGCTTTTGTATTCAAGTGAGTTTCATATGTGGTTTGCTCTGACCATTAAAGTTATTATAAAATGAATTGTAAAGATCTGAAATGTTTAAAATAGTGTCTCTTTCGTAAAAGTTTTCAAGAATTGTTTGTAAAACTATGTGGATCCAGTGCTGTTTCAGAGGAAAGTCTCTGATGACCATTTCTTTGCATTTCAAGATGTGCCTTTCTTTGCTTCGTGTATATCAGCTATGCAAATAGGATATGATTGGTTTTACTTATGGGAACCAACATAATTGGCCAAATGACCAGAGCTCTGCTTTTACAATTCATATAAAAAGAAACCACAAAGTAAATTTTTTCCATTCTGTTTAGAGATGTAGATTATTGACATAGATGTGGATTTTTCACTCTGTTCATCTGTGTTAAAAAAAAATATTGAAACAGTACCCCAAAATCTTGCCCACAAAAAAGCCACAAAAAATTGCTGCATTTATCAGTTTATAATATTCACTAAAAATTGAATTCTTCACACTCAGCACTTCTACTACAGGGCATCAAGGAATGCAGAATACTCTTTACATAATAAAAAGAGAAATATACCTGAGGAAAGAGGCAGCAATGCAAAGGTGGAAGGGTCCCTGGGGCCCTAGCAAAAGATGTTTACATTTGGAGAAAGTTCATCTTTTTGTCATAAAAAAACAAATTACTTTAAGATTTTGCATGAAATGTTTTGACTTTCCCTTTAGTGCAAAACCATTTTTCTTCGAATAATTTACCTAATAGATATGAAGAACTGCTATCAAGCCTTTTCTCCTCCAGTTACAGCAGCAAGAAAATTATCTTACATCAGTTGCTGACAACTAGTATCCCTCTCGGGGGCACATAATGAGAGAACTGTCAGGCAGGATGAGTGTCCAGTACAGAAACATTTAATTAATGAGCTTTCATCATGCCTCCAGGTAATTCTTCACAGAACTAAGGATAATACAGAGAGAACACTCTCTGAGCAGTCCAAGGAATTTAAAAAGAATTTTAAAAAAATTGCTGCTGAGAGAATTTCCACATAATTTTTTTGAAAGCCAAGTTACCTATAAAATTCTATGGATCTATTTTTCATATGCTTAAACTTTTTGTACTTCAGAAATATTACATAACTTTATCATGGTAAAATATGCACAACATGAAATTTAGCATTTTAAGTGTATAACTCAGTGACACGACATTTACATTACTACACAGCCACCACAACTGTCCACTTCCAGAACTTATCACCCCAAACAGAAGGTACTGCTTAAGCAACAACCTCCAATCCCTTCCTCCTCTCCCAGCCTTTATTCTATTTTCTGCTTCTGTGAATTTGCCTATCCCAGGTCCCTCATATATGTGGAATCATACAACATTTATCCTTTTGTGACTGACTTATTTCACCTGGCCTAACGTTTTCAAATTTCATCCATGTCATAGCATGCATCAGAACTTCACTCCTTTTTAAAACTGTAGTTGACTTACAATGTTGTGTTAGTTTCAGATGTATAGCAAAGTGATTTACACACACACACACACACACACACACACACACACACATTCTTTTTCAGATTCTTTCCATTATGGGTTTTTATAAGATACTGAATATAGTTCCTTAGGTCCTTGTCATTTACCTGTTTTATACAGAGTTTGTATCTGCTAATCTCAAACTCCTAATTCATCCCCTTTGCTTCTCACATCCCCTTTGGTGACCACAAGTTTGTTTTCTATGTCTGTGAGTCTATTTCTGTTTTATAAATAAATTCAGTGGTATCATTTTTCTAGATTCCACATATAAGTGATATTAGATTATCTTTGTCTGTCTGTCTTAGTATAACAAATTTGAAATTTTAAAGGAGTCAAACACCATAGAATCTAGAATTAGAATCTTATATTTTAGAACTTATATTAAGAAAAATGTAACAGAAAGCGATAGTAAATTCTTTTCCACATAATTTTGTGGTTATTTGGTAATTAAAGCATCACATACATACATTGGAAAACAGTAGCGCCCCATGTGTGAGTTACTCACTCAGTACATTCACAAGGCTGGATGTATTTTCAGGATTCACAGGTCCCTGGTAACATTTTCATGGTTCCCAACATGGGAACCACCAGTATTCCAGACAAGAACAAAACCAAGCTGTTCTGTCTTAAATCAAGGCCTTTTCACTTTATTGGAGAATATTTGTCTTATGAGTTTGGTTACTGTTCACTATAAAAACCATGTATGGCATCTCATTCCAAGAAGTTCTTCCATCTGTTGTGCTCTACAAAAAAATGGGCTCAAGAGGTGGGCCTGAAAAAGGTGAGGTGGAGATACAGAGTGGAAATGACAAAAAGATGTTAAACTAAAACCCAGATCTCTGGACTTCTAATGCAATGTTCTTGCCTTTCAACTAAGTGAACAAAGGAAGCATTAAAAGGTGATTAAGCTTGAGCAAAAGTCTTTGGAATTTTCCCATCATTCTTTTTTTTCACTAATGGACAAGAATTTCTTTGATTTATGGTGACATTTCAATAACCTCAGATATGCAGATGACACTACTCTAATGAAGAAAGTGAAGAGGAACTAAAGAGCCTCTTGATGAAGGTGAAAGAGGAGAGTGAAAAAGCTGGCTTAAAACTCAACATTCAAAAACTAAGATCATGGCATGTGGTCCAATCACTTTGTGGCAAACAGATGTAGAACAAATGGAAACAGAGACAGACTCTTTTCTGGGGCTCACTACAGGCAGTGACTGCAGCCATGAAATTAAAAGACACTTGCTCCTTGGGAGAAAAACTATGACAAATTTAGACAAATGAAAAACAGCATATTAAAAAACAGAGACATCACTTTGGCGACAAAGGTTCATATAGTCAAAGCTATGGTTTTTCTAGTAGTCAATGTATGGCTGTAAGAGTTGGACCATGAAGAAGACTGAGCGCTGAAGAACTGATGGTTTTGAACTGTGGTGATAGAGAAGACTCTCAAGAGTCCCTTGGACTGCAAGGAGATCAGACCAGTCAATCCTAAAGGAAATCAACCCTGAATATTCACTGGAAGGATGATGCTGAATCTGAAGCTCCAATACTTTGAGCTCCAATACTCTTCCACCTGAAGTGAAGAGCTGACTCACTAGAAAAGACCCCGATGCTGGGAAAATTGAAGGCAGGAGGAGAAGGGGACCACAGAGGATGAGATGGTTGGATGGCATTATCAACTCAATGGACATGAGTTTGAGCAAGCTCCAGGAGTTGGTGATGGATAAGGAAGCCTGGCATGCTGCAGTCCATGGGGTCACAGGGTCAGACACAACTGAACAACTGAAAAACAATGGTGAAATTAATAGCACATATAAAGACAAGAATCTCCCATGGCTGTAACTCCTGAAAACCGACTTTTCTTGGGCTTCTTTTGGTAAATTTTTATCATGTTTAATGAAATTCAATTATCATATGACCCTTGACTTCAACTAATATTCTAAAAATCCAAAAGATTAATATCACAGAATTGGAAGCCTTTAATTAATCACCCATGTAATACATTTAGAATAATATGATAGTTTCATTTGAATGTGGGCTAAATATATTGAAATTATATAGGAGAAAGTTCTGAAGATTATTCTAGAAAAGATAAAGGTGATCACATGGTATGACAATAAATGTACCTTGTATAAAAATATTGAGGGAAATAGAAGTTTTTAATTTATAAATAATAAAGGAACAGTGTATTTAATAATCTTTATTAAAAATCTCATTTGAAAAACTATAAGCCTAGAGAATTCAATTCAGTTCACTCAGTCATGTCCAACTCTGCAATCCCATGAACTGCAGCATGCCAGGCTTCCCTGTTCAACACCAACTAACTCCCGGAGCTTAGTCAAAATCATGTCTATCGAGGCAGTGATGCCATCCAACCATTTCATCCTCTGTCGTCCCCTTTTCCTCCCATCTTCAATCTTTCCCAGCATCCAGGTCTTTTCTAGTGAGTCAGTCCTTCGCATCAGGTGGCCAAAGTATTGGATTTTCAGCTTCACCATCAGTCCTTCCAATGAATATTCAGGATTGATTTCCTTTAGGATAGACTGCTTGGATCTCTCTCAAGAGTCTTCTCCAACACCACAGTTCAAAAGCATCAATTCTTCAGCACTCAGCTTTATTTGTAATCCAACTCTCACATCCATACATGACTACTAGAAAAACTATAGCTTTGACTAACAGATATTGTTGATAAAGTAATGTTTCTGCTTTTAATATGCTGTCTAGGTTAATCATAGCTTTTCTTTCAAGGAGCAAGCGTCTTTTAGTTTCATGGCTACAGTCACCATCTGCAGTGATTTTGGAGCTCCAAAAATAAAGTCTGTCGCTGTTTCCGCTGTTTCCCTTTCTATTTGCCATGAAATGATGGGACCAGATGCCATGATCTTACTTTTCTGAATGCTGAGTGTTAAGCCAACATTTTCACTCTCCTCTTTCACTTTCATCAAGAGGCTCCTTAGTTCCTCTTCACTTTCTGCCATAAGGGTGGTATCATCTGCATATCTGAGGTTATTGATATTTCTCCTGGCAATCTTGATTCCAGCTCGTACTTCATCCAGTCCAGCATTTCTCATGATGTACTCTGCATATAAGTTAAATATGCAGCCTTAACATATTCCTTTCCCAGTTTGGAACCAGTCTGTTGTTCCATGTCCAGTTCTGACTGTTGCTTCCTAACCTGCAAACAGATTTCTCAGGAGGCAGGTCAGGTGGTCTGGTATTCCCATCTCTTTCAGAACTTTCCACAGTTGATTGTGATCCACACAGTCAAAGGCTTTGGCATAGTCAATAAAGCAGAAATAGATGTTTTTCTGGAACTCTTTTGCTTTTTCTATGATCCAACGGATGCTGGCAATTTGATCTCTGGTTCCTCTGCCTTTTCTAAATCCAGCTTGAACATCTGGAAGATCACAATTCACATACTGTTGAAACCTGGCTTGGAGAATTTTGAGCATTACTTTGCTAGCATGTAAGATAAGTGCAATTGTGCCGTAGTTTGAATATTCTTTGGTATTGCCTTTCTTTGGGATTGGAATGAAAACTGACCTTTTCCTGTCCAGTGGCCCCTCCGGAGATTTCCAAATTTGCTGGCATATTGAGTGCAGCATTTTCACAGCATCATCTTTTAAGATTTGAAATAGCTCAACTGAGAGTCCATCACCTCCAACAGCTTTGTTTGTAGTGATGCTTTCTAAGGCCCACTTGACTTCGCATTCCAGGATGTCTGGCTCTGTGTGAGTAATCACACCATCGTGGTTATCTGGGTCATGAAGGTCTTTTTTGTACAATTCTTCCGTGTATTCTTGCCACCTCTTCTTAATATCTTCTGCTTCTGTTAGGTCCATACCATTTCTGTCCTTTATTGTGCCCATCTTTGCATGAAATGTTCCTTTGGTGTCTCTAATTTCTGGAGGAGATCTCTAGTCTTTCCTACTCTATTGTTTTCCTCTTTTTCTTTGCGGTGATTACTGAGTAAGACTTTCTTATCTCTCCAAGCTATTCTTTGGAACTCTGCATTCCAGCGGGTATATTTTTCCTTTTCTCCTTTGCCTTTTGATTTTTTTTTTTTCTCAGCTATTTGTAAGGCCTCCTCAGACAACCATTTTGCCTTTTGCATTTCTTTTTCTTGGGGATGGTCTTGATCACTGCCTCCTGTACAATGTCACAAACTTCCAACCATAGTTCTTCAGATCTATATCCCGTGAATCTATTTGTCACTTCCACTGTATAATTGTAAGGCATTTGATTTAGGTCATACCTGAATGTTCTGGTGGTTTTCCCTACTTTCTTCAATTTAAGTCTGAATTTTTGCAATAAGGAGTTCATGATCTGAGCCACAGTCAGCTCCCAGTCTTGTTTTTGATGACTGTATAGAGCTTCTCCATCTTATAATCAATCTGATTTCGGTGTTGACCATCTGGTGATGTCCATGTGTAGTCTTCTCTTGTGTTGCTGGAAGAGGCTGTTTACTATGACCAGTGTGTTCTCTTGACAAAATTCCGTTAGCCTTTACCCTGCTCCATTTTGTACTCCAAGGCCAAATTTGCCTGTTACTCCAGGTATCTCTTGACTTCCTATTTTTGCATTTCAGTCCCTTATAATGAAAAGGACATCTTTTGGGGTGTTAGCTCCAGAAGGTCTTGGGTGTTTTGGGTGTTAGTTTTAGAAGGTCTTGATCAGTAATGCTGAAGAAGCTGAAGCTGAACAGGTCTATGAGGAGAATTCAATACTAACACAAAAATACTGCATATCCTGCAACTACTAGTAATACAGAGAGCGTCCAGGGGATTACAGCTGGTGTTCAACTAACACTCCCTGGAATGTCTCTGTGGATGGAATTTGTTTTCACAGGTCAGTATCCATGCCAGAGAAGTACTTTAGTATTACTCCTACAAGTCCTTCCAGAATAACCTCCACTCTCTGCTTCAGGCTCCACTCCCTAACGTCCTAGTCAGCGCTGGGGGCAGTCGTGGACGTCTTGGTGACCCAAATGAAAGATGCCGTCATGGTGGATAAGGGGCACTGTCACAGGTCCAGGTCAAGACGCTGCACCCAGCCTGCAGGTCATGACCTCCCCTGGGCCTTCAGCACATTAGCGGGGCGACCGCATGACCTGGCCAGCTCTTAGGTCATCTTCTTGCAACAACACATCACCTTTCCTCAGACAGACCTCGGACTCTGTCTCCCATAAATGAGCAGCAGCCTCTGATGAAGCCAGTCCTTCTTAAGGATCTTCAGTTAAGAGTTGCAACCACCCTGCTGCCACAATAAAGAATCCTCCTTTATATCAAGTCTAAATCACTCCTGTATTATGCAGAACCCTTTCAATTATAAATAACAGAAATGACGCAAATTAGCTTCAGCTAAAAGGGAATTCACTGGCTGTGTGACTGGGTGTTCAGGACTCGGGCGTGTCATCTGGCCTCTCTCCTGTTCTCTCTCTCCTCCTCTCTTCTCTTCCGCTCAGCATCTCTCAATGAATGTGTCACACTGCTTCCACCTGAAGCCAGGCTTCTCTGAGGCACGTGAGTTGGGAACAGGAGAACAACATTCCAGGTAGGAACTTTATTTGGCCGCGCCTGGACCTCGTGACCACTCCAGTGCAGAGTGAAAGGAACGCAATGTGCCACCCTCTCTAGTTGGCAGCCCCGACCCTGACCACATGGGCAGGGGAGGAGTCTTGCCAGTCGGCCCTCCACAGACCCACAGCACCAGCAGCTGGTTAGAAACTGAGAATTTCAAGCCCCACTGCACATCCACCAAATCAGGATCGGGATTTTAATCAAGCTCCTTGGGTGATCCATGTGCCCAAAAATACCAGAGAGGCTTTTCTCCAAGGAAAGGTGCACCGGGGATGATGCATTTATAGGGGGTTGGGAGAACATGAAGATATTTACTCAAAAACAAGTGAGATGGAATCCAGCTTCTCTTCATTCAGCCTTTAGGGGAAATGAAGAACTAGCCTTCACTCTAAATATCACAAACGTTAATACTCACATTAAAAAAAAAAAATTTCGTAGGTTTCTCTTCTGCTTCTTCTTTATATTCCTATTCTCCTTTATCTAAGCTTTGTTTTGTCATTCAGTCGCCCAGTTGTGTCTGACTTTTGCGACCCCATGGACTGGAGCACACCAGGCTTCCCTGTCCTTCACCATCTCCCAGAGCTTGCTCAAACTCATGTCCACTGAGTCAGTGATGCCACCCAACCATCTCGTCCTCTGTAGGCTCCTTCTCCTCCTGTCTTCTATCTTTTCCCACATCAGGGTCATTTCCAATGAGTCGACTCTAGCTTTTTATTTTATAAGTTATTTGCTGTGTCAGAATTTTTGTTAGGTGAAAGGAAATCAACACTATTAATGTTTGTTTCCATCGCTGACTCTGGTTAAATTGCTCTGCATGCATGAAAGATTAGGGGCAGGAAGAGAAGAGGACCACAGAGGATGAGATGGTTGGATGCCATCACCAACCCAATGGATATGAGTTTGGGTAGGCTCTGGGAGTTGATGATGGACAGGGAGGCCTAGCTTGCTGCAGTTCATGGGGTCGCAAAGAGTCAGACACGACTGAGTGACTGAACTGAACTGAACTGAACGGATGCTGTTGCTTCAGTCATGTCTGACTCTTTGCAACCCCATGGACTGTAACCTGCCAGGCTTCTCAGTCCATGGAATTCTCCAAGCAAGAATACTGGAGTGGGTTGCCATTTCCTCCTCCAAAGGATCTTCCCGACCCAGAGACTGAACTCACAACTACTGCATTATAGGAGGATTCTTTACCATTGAGCCACCAGGGAAGCCCCAAATTGCTCTACATCCCAGCAACATATCTGCTACCTCCTGCCAGAGGTAGCACAGCCTAGCAGTTGTCAGTGTGGACCAGAAGCTGGTTTGAATTATAACTGCCACTTACTAGCTGTGTCATTTAACCTCTCTTAGCCTTACTGCCTCATCTGTAAAATGGGGCTCAGCATAGTTGAGCTGAGGATTACATGAATTAATGCATGTACCTGGCACACTGTAGCACTCTTTAGGCTTTTCTAACATAAATGTTAATTGATTACATATCCCTAATACTGCTTGGTGGCTAATGTATAAAACGAACACCTGGAAAATATTTATTACTCAGGTGATGAAATTGCCAGAAAAACTTCCTTATTTCATTCACATCTTCCCGTTTCTGTTGAACTATTCCTTCTAAGCATGAGGTTGTAAAAGGAACTCTTCTAAACCAATAGTCCCACAAGCTGATATAACCAAGATTTACATGACATAACCAAAGCTCTCATAAAAGTTTCCATAATTTAAAAATGGAAAAAAAAAAAACTGTCCATGATCTATTAGCTGGAAAATGTTTGTGGTCAAAAGTGTCTACCACCAAAAAGCAGTTTGTTGTCCTTATTGCTTAAATTCAGAGCCTAGAAAGTACAGATTTGTTACTGTAGGTAAGTTACTCACTCTGCTTCCCTCAAGCAGTTCTTATGCGGGTTTAATGATTAACATATAAAAACTGCGCAGACAATCCCTGGCTTAAAGCAAGTAATCAATAAATGTCATTTATTATCATCACAAAGTCTTCCACATATAGGTTGGGGAGGTAAGGAGTTACAATGACTGCGGCAGGCAACAACAAACCAAGGCACAGAAGGAGTCAATTCCTCTTCCTATATCACTAGCCAACACAATCAACACACATACATATACACCCCCTCCACAGCCAAGAGAACTGAGAGTTAAAGAAAAGAAGAATAAAAACAACAATTTTTAAAGATCACTAAGCTGTATAGTCTGAATCATTTGCACTAGCTCTGCTGTGATCTTAGCTAACTTATCTCTGCCCTAATTTCTCTACCTCAAAAAAAAAAAGAAAAAAAAAGGCAATTTATTAAAAGTTGGTGATGCTCATGTGAAAGACACTATAGACCAATAAGTGTCCCATAAATTAACAACCTTCCTAAGCATTTTAAATACTAGCAAGTGTTCCAGCTCACACAGTGCCATGGTTTTACTAGACTTGAAAATACAGTGATTTGTTCAAACAGTAGCTGTTATTTCTGGTCCCAATCAAGAAGTACCAGTTACCTTGGGAGTCTGGAAAATGTGTGGACTGTGCAAGTGCGCCATCTGCTGGCCCTAAGAGACTCAAACTTGGCCGCTGGGCAAGGAAGCTTGTCCGATGCAGCAGAAACATGAGCAGACTTATAGCCTCCAAGTGGCCAAAGCTATTTCCACCATAACATAACGTGGTGTTAAATTATCACAGTGAATACACTACTTTTTCAAAGAAAAATGACATGTTTAAGTATGAGTGTGAACGATATTAAAATAGCTAAGTTATTCTTTGTGCTTACATTATCATGTAGGGAGAAAAGATCATTTAGTGCATCTCAAAAATGAAATGACCCTTAAAAAGTTATCTATTCTGAATGCCTCTTATTTAACACGTGAGCAAACTGAGGTTTCAGAGGCTACACAACTTTCCCAAGGTACTCAGCCAGTAGCAGTAGGACATGACCCCAAATCTCCAGGCTGGACACCCTGTCCTGATACACTTACAAAGGTAAAGGCGGGGAGAGATGTACCAAAAAAAACAAACTGCCCAACCAGTTTCCTGGGACTTCTGCATTCATCTTACTGATATGGGCACGTTAAGTGTTGTTTGCAAAGAATTGTAACTTTTCATCTTATATCTACTTTACACTTTTACAAAAAACTTTCACCTCTTAGCCAAAAGCAAAAGCCCTTTCAATGGTTTTACTATGCTTATCAAAAAAAGAAAACAGGAAAGAAAAAACAACAGGTAGGGACACTTTCTCTTGTGATTAATTTCACTAATTGAAAAGAAAATGTTCTAGTAGTTTAATCACAACTTCTGTCCTGTCATTCAACATATTGAATGGACAACACTACTCATTTGCCTAGATCACCTGCCACTTGACCAGGAGCACACAATCAATTTGGATGCCAGTTTGATCCCTGGGTTGGGATGATCCTCTGGAGAAGGGAAAGGCTGCCCACTCCCAGTACGACTGAGCGACATTTACTGCAATCAACTTCACGGAGAAACGCTAGCACCGTCCGATAGAGGGGGCAGTAGTGTGCAGACACTGGTATCCACCCTGCTCCGCTCTCCCCATTCACAGCGGGCGGGGGCGGGGGTGGGGAAGCACGTGTATGTATATATTCTTGCATCTCTAAGACTTTTCTTCTGAGAGCGGAGCCAATCATTTTTCAGATGTGGAAATTAATCTTAAAAGCCAATGATCTGACAAGGAAAAATGTTAATCATACGTTTTGTTATTTCCCCCAGCTCGTGATTCCAACTCCAAATTCTGCCCTCAAACCTCCCAAATCAAAGTTCCTTTACAACGTGACGGAGATGAGCCTTGGATCCGTCTGAAAACAAGGCTGACAATTTTCTCACCACCTAGCAAAACAAAAAACACTAAACACAATCCAAAAATCCCCGAGGGGAACAGCTTCAAGAATCTTGAAAATCATACCTATTTTTGTTTGTAACGTGTGAAATTATTACAAGTATGTTCACCAAGAGGACTATTGATGGATGACTCACAATTTAGCTAAATTCAATGAACCACACACTGTGCCTATCCCAGTAGGTGACTCATGCATTTTTTATTTCAAGTATCAAGTGTTTGCCAAAAACAGTATTTAAAAAAGTAATGAAAATTGTTCTGAAAGAGCTCATGAATAGGGTAGGACTACCCACCGACAGCCTCATTTGTGCCCTGACCACTTACATGGGATTTGGTGGGTCTGCTCTAGTCGCGCTTGACTGAGAGCGCTCCCCACAGCAGGGCTGGCAGGCGGAGGGCAGGTTTCTTACTCACTGGGCAGGGTTATCTGCCCACTGCTCACGTCTCAGCAAAGACTTTGGATGCTTGGGGGTGCCCTAATAATGTATGTGCTTTGGGGTACATGCAGGTTTTGCTAAAACATATTGAAAATAGACATTGTTATTTGTCTTCTATTGAACTTTCCTTTTTTTCTACATTTTTGATTTTTAAAACCTAGTTATCAGAAAAAAATGGAGAGATGAAAAGGTCAAACAGAGGAAATAATGAAATTGCTAGTAAAGAACAGTTAAGGGACAGAGACTTTATTCTGACTATGAATGTCTCCCTGAGCACCTGCTAGTAGGCTATTCCCAAAGACCTCAGAAGATTTGCTTTCTCAACCTGCCTCTGACCAGCCAGAGGAAAATTTCCTAGCCCCTACTGATCTTCTCTCAAAATTGACTGTATTTTCTCATCATCTAAGAATATGCTTGTAAAGCTCAGAAAGGCATTATTGAATATTAATTTGGGTGTTTTCAGATCAGTTGCTCAGTCATGTCCAACTCTTTGCGACCCCATGAACTGCAGCACGCCAGGCCTCCCTGCCCATCACCAACTCCCGGAGTTCACTCAGACTCACGTCCATCGAGTCAGTGATGCCATCCAGCCATCGCATCCTCTGTCGTCCCCTTCTCCTCCTGCCCCCAATCTCCCAGAAAACATATTGAAAAGCAGAGACATTACTTTGCCAACAAAGGTCCATTTAGTCAAGGCTATGGATTTTCCAGTGGTTGTGTATGGATGTGAGAGTTGGACTGTGAAAAAGCTGAGTGCCAAAGAATTGATGCTTTTGAACTGTGGTGTTGGAGAAGACTCTTGAGAGTCCCTTGGACTGCAAGGAGATCCAACCAATATATTCTGAAGGATATCAGCCCTGGGATTTCTTTGGAAGGAATGATACTGAAGCTGAAACTCCAGTACTTTGGCCACCTCATGCGAAGAGTTGACTCACTGGGTGTTTTAATAGATATCTAAAGCTTTGAGGTATTTCAAGGGAAAGAATTTAAACCCTTTATAAAGGGTACTGCTACTCTTTACTCCTAAATATTATCATGCTTTGAAATCATGAACAATGATATTTTTCAGGTCATATTTTGGCCCTTTATTTCACTCATGATTTTGCTCTTTTCAGGCAAATGATGTCCTTTTCGAGTTCCAAGAGACCTTTCTCCCCATCCACACTGTGGACCATCTCTTCTTCCTTTAACCAGGTTTTTAAAAAGAAGTGCAGCAGGCACTTAGTAGGCTGACCAAATGTTTTGCATTCTATGGACATTCCTTTATGGGGTTTTGATCTGTTGTTGCTTAGCAACATTTACATAATTTCCATCTAGTGGTGAAATCAATATTTTTGGTCTCTTGTTAATCTCAAGACATGCTGATCTCTCGATATGCTACACATCAAAGGATACTTGGGCACTGTTTTACCCTTCGAAGGAGAAAGAAAGAAAGAGCCTCTCTGAGAGGATTTTTTCTTCTTACTTGTCTCGTCTCTGGTCTGCTTAGCAATCGCTGCATAACAAACCAATCCAAAACTTAGTAGCCAAAAACAGCTTCTTATGTTATCTCTTAGAGTTCTGTGGTTTGATTAGTTCAACCGGATGGCTATGGCTTTGATCCTTCATGCAATTCCCAGTCAGAAGACAGAAGGGGCTGGAGTCTGCTAAAAGCCAGACTGGGCCAGACACCCATGATGGCTTCTTCTCTTATGTGCCTGGACTGGGATGGCTGGAGAGCTGGAGGCTAGCCCAACCTCTCTCTTCACACAGCTAGCTTGGGCTTCACAACACTAGCTTGTAGTGGGTAGGATGGGTAAGACAGAAAGTGAAAGTGAAAGTAAGCCACTCATTGGAAGGAATATTTTATCACTGACATTGTTTGGAACTGCCTGGCATAGTAATAATAAAAAGCAGACTGATTTTTTTGTTGGCTTTAATATCATTTTTAAATTCTCTATACTCCCTTTATTCTACACTTCAGGTGGACAGCTCCCACTGTGTCAGGATGCCACTGCTCCCCAACATGGCTGCCTCTGGACTGTTGGAGTTTCTGACTGGTTCCTTTAGATCTGGCATTCCAGGAGAACGGGTGAAAACTCTGAGCCTTCTTATGACCTAGAATCATGGAGTTTCACATCCACTCCACTCTGTGGGTCAAAAGTAAGTCTCACAGCCATTCTAGAGTCCGAGGAGAAGACTAAACAAGTGTGAGTACTGGAAAGCACACTTCATGGGGGCCATCTCTGGAGATAAGCCGTCACCATTCTGCACTGCTGCGTGTAGTTCAGAACCACATGATTATTTAACCAAAGCTGGAGTTGACTGGACTTCAACTCAGGAAACTACAAACACCTTTAAAGAACTTTGCTAAAAGAGATTTTAAATTCAAGGTTTTATTGAGCTTTGGGATCCACTGATGGCTTTTCTTTCCTACTGAAATAACAGAACTTTGAGTACACAGTGCCAACCTGTCACCACGGCTTCTGAGTCAATCCTTTTATTTCACCTTAACCTTGAGCCAAAATTCTTCCAAACTGTTACAGTCATGGCTCAACTCTGTTTCTCAGATACACTGATTTGAACAACTGGGAACTTTCCAGAGCCATATCACTCCATTATGATCAAAATTGCCCACAGAGGCCCCAGGCCAGCTGTGAATAGAATCTTCAGGTTTCTCAAACTTATCAATATGACCAATGTAAGTGTCAAGGGGGCTTCCCTGAGAGGTCAGTTGGTAAAGAATCCGCCTGCAATGCAGGAGACCCCGGTTCAGTTCCTGGGTAGGGAAGATCCACTGGAGAAGGCATAGGCTACACACTCCGGTATTCTTCGGCTTCCCCTGAGGCCCAGCTGGCAAAGAATCCGCCTGCAACACGGAAGTCCTGGGTTCAGTCCCTGGGTTGGGAAGATCCCCTGAAGAAGGGAAAGGCTACCCACTCCAGTATTCTGGCCTGGAGAATTCCATGGACTACAGTCCATGAGGCCTCAAACAGTCGGATATGACCAAGCAACTTTCAAGTGTTAAGACCCTAGAGGCTTAAGTGTTCCTTAAAATAGCAATAGTGAGCCCTTTTTCTACTCCAGGCCCTATTTTCTGTGCTTCACGTATGCTAACTCATATAAAGCTCATGATCAACCCTATAAGGTAGTGGCCACTATTATTCTCATTTACAGATGAGTAAGCTGATGCCCAAATAGGTTAAAGAATTTGTCTCAGATCCTGCAGGTAATAATTGGAAGAACCCATGCAGTCTGATTCTAGAACCCAAACTCTTAATAGTCTTACTGTGATATTCCATAAATCACAGAACTAGTATTACAGGTCAAGAAAGATTATGTCTGTGACTATGCACCAAATCCTTAGGAAAAGTTTCTGCAGTCAGTGTTAAGTCAGCCATGGAGGGATACTAACAATGTGACTTGCTCCACACATACAAACAGGTCAATATCTACTGAGGGAGGTAAGACAACTGTCCTAGCAGTGAGTGATGCCACTGAATGGTACTCTGTTTAAGTCCTGAAATGTGTACGGATTCAAGACTGTGAGAGCTGGAGGATTCCAGGCAAGGTCAGAGAAGACACCACAACACTGGATAGAGCCCTTTCTCATTCAGCCAAATCCCAAACTTGTGTGTTCTTTTCACACATGCACTGCCATCTGTGACTCTCAATCCCTCTGGAACTATAGGATTCATACAGAGAGAGCCACTAAAACTCAGATGCCTGGCTTTATACAGCAGCCTGCTTTCAGTAGACCCCCTCACAAAGAAGCTACCAGTCTGCACTGTTAGCATATCACAAAACAATAACAAAGAGGAACATTTTTTAAGGTAACGTTGTTCATAATATTATATTCGTTTCATGGGTACAACCGTATATTTCGCCTTCTGTATGTATACACTACAGTATGCTCAGCACTGAAAGTTTCGTTCCTGTCACTCTACAGTTGACTCTCTTTTCCAATTCTGCCCTCCTCCCACCCCCCTTCCTAGGAATGTGACTTACTGTCTCAGAGAGCAGTTATCCTGAAGAGGCAAAGTTGAGCCTTCAACTGATTCCTTTACTAAAGGAGAAGCTGGCTTGGCTCAAGGAATAAAGCACCCTCATGCCTGTCAGATTCAAGGCTCCAAATCTGATTCTGACCTTGGGCTGGTCAGTTAATTTGCAGAAAGCACAGAAAATAAAGTCAAAGAACTTGCAGGTAAATAACAGCACTGCAAATGCATTTAATGTATTATTCTATGATACAAAAACGCCAAGGAGACACTGCATTTGGGTAAAAGCAATCCTTCAAGGGCGCTGACCTACTCAAATGTAGCTGCTTTAAAGAATATTATGAATGTGTTTTAGCTTAGTATCCATTCATATTTTTCTATGTTCATTTTTCATTTTTCTTGAATTTTGTTGTTTTCTGTTAAATTTCAACATAAATCAACCATAGGTATACATATATCCCCTCCCTTTTGAACCTCCCTCTCATCTCCATCTCCATCTAGGTTGATACAGAACCACTGTTTAAGTTTCCTGAGCCATACAGCAAATTCCCATTTGCTATCTATTTTACACATTCATATGTTTACCAATGAGAAACAAACTAAAAAAAAAGCATTTGGGCAAAAAGAAGCTAGATATGTAACATGAAACAACGCTGCTTTGCTGCCTCTGTGGGGAAAATAAAGTATGAGCATCATTACGAAATTAAGTTGATTCATCCTTATCACGTCTAATAGGACTACCTGAAGAAAAATCATAAAGTGTCAGCAAATAATGATTACTACTTCAATGGTAAATAAATATTGGTCACAATAGTATTAAATAGTTCAGGACTAGACTCTAAGAGCATAGAAAATTATTGCAGATCTTAAACTTTGAGCCCAAATTATACATCAATGAAATGCCTTCTTTTAGGAGGAGATTTAAAAGAATCAGTTGTATTAATTGAGACTCCCTTAAAAACAGATTCAGAAAGTGCTTTTACTATTTTCTAAGCATCTCATTGTCATGGACATTTAACAGTCAAATACAAAATTTATCAACACATTTAATTTAACAACAGCCATCATTAAGAGCACAGCTTTTAATATGATATCTATTTAGGAAAATCTCTAGTCATTGAAAAATATATGCTTTTTCATTAGCAAACTAATTTAACAAATGTATATCTCAAAAATTTTAAAGCACTAAAAGAAGAAATCAGGATAAAGCTGCTGCAAAAAGAGATAAAAGCTTTGTCAGATCACTTAAACTATTAAAACAATTATGTAACTGCATCATTATAAGAAAAAAATTATGTTCTTGATGCCATTAATATCTCAGTGCCATTAATTAACACTAGATGTTATGAGAAAGACAATCCATTTATCTCTAAAGTTTATAAAAGAACAGAAAATGTTTTTATTTCAAATTCCCAACAAACATCAAACATTCTAAGTCACAGAGTTCAATGTTCTTAATGGTCTGGTTTCAGTTAAAAGTAAAAATTCCATTTAACTCCAACCACAGGAAAAAACAGGGGCCAACTCTGGCTCTAGCTTTGATTACCTAGAAACTTTTAGTTCAGCTGTCATAATTCTAGGAAAGACTCTCATCACCATGTCACAGAAAACTTAAATTATGTTCTGGTGAAAGCTTAGAACTATCTTACTATTCCTTTCATACATTTAAAAACTACATTCCAGACTTGTCTTTGTGGTCTGTTGTCAGGGATCCAGCATTCTACCCTTCCCAGAGGACCATGTGTGCTGTGTTTAGTAGCTCAGTTGCTGACCGCCTTCTCTGTGATCATTCCAACTCTTTGAGCTCCCCATAGACTGCAGCCCACCAGGTTCCTCTATCCATGGGATCCTCCAGGCAAAAATACTGCAATGGGTAGTCATTCACTTCTCCAGGGGTTCTTCCCAACCCAGGGACTGGACCCAGGTCTCCTGCATTGCAGGTGGATTCTTTACCAGCTGAGCCATGAGGGAAGCCCAAGAATGCCGGAATGGGTAGCCCATCCCTTCTCCAGGGGATTTTCCCAACCCAGGAATCAAACTAGGGTCTCCCACATTGCAAGTGGATTCTTTACCAGCTGAGGGCCATGGAACCGGACAAATACACTGTGGTCTTCCAGCTGGTGTTCTGGAGTCACCACGCCTGGCCTCTGTTCCTGGACTCGCCAAGTGACTCCCTCTTTTGACCCCGGAAGTCCTTTAAAAACTTAGCATGATTCTTTCATCTATAAAGTAAAAATAAATTCATCCATCTTCTTTCCCAGAATTATGCAAGGCTCTGGGGATAAATATAGAAATCATAACTTCTTACCTAATTTACGATTCTTTGTAGAAGGAAATAAAGTACTCTGGGAAAATTAAGACACAGTTTTGTATAATCGTTAAATACTACTAATAATTGCCTCAGCAATCTCTTTTCAGTTATATTCAAAACCTTCTCAGAATTTATACAACCCCAAACTGGAAATGATGCAAGTGTCTATCAACAAGAAAGTAGATAGACTGTAGAATATGCATACTATGAAATGGTACTCAACCATCAAAGAATGAATTACTTATACATAAAGCAACATGGAAAAATCTCAAAAACAGTAAGCTAATTAAAAGAAGCCAGAAAAAAGAGTACATACTATGTGATTCCACTTATATGAAAGCCAGATACAGGTAAAAATCAGTCTACAGAGACAGGAATATGATAGTGGTTGCAGAGGAAATAGGGTAACGGAAAAGAGTACAAAGGAAAAGGGGGGGTAGAAATGTCCTGTATCTTGTTTGCATTGTTAAAATTATCAAAGTTCATTAACGTGTACACTGAAAATCTGTGCATTTTATTGTATATTACTTACACGTCAACAAAATAATCTTATTAGTTATAATTTCCTGAGAATGTTCCCCTAGAACTTAAGATTCCTGATTGGGAGCTAGTAACAGTATTTACCTCTGGGGAAATTAAATAAGGACCAGAATTATGAGTTATTGGTCAAAGGAACTCTAACCTTACTGGTAATACTTTTCATCAGTTAGCATTAAGTTCTTTTCACTTAATGTATTTGGAAGATCAATTCATGTCAATATATAGAGCTGTCTCATTGTTTTAAGAGGCTATATGGTTGTGTTAGTGGTATTAGTAGAGAAGGCAATGGCGCCCCACTCCAGTACTCTTGCCTGGAAAACCCCATGGACAGAGGAGCCTGGTAGGCTGCAGTCCATGGGCGTCACACAGAGTCAGACACGACTAAAGCGACTTAGCAGCAGAAGCAGCAGCAGCAGCAGCCTGTATTAGATCACAGAAGAAAAACCATTTAGAGTTACAGTATTAGAGATGTAGTAGAGGAATCAGACATTATACGAGTATGGAAGGATCTGGGGAAGTAAAGATCTGAAAGACGGAATTGACCTTGCAGACAGATCACCAAATAGTCAACCTAAGAAGCCAGGCAAGTCCTGCAGCCAAAACAGGACCACAAAAGGGAAAGGATATGGGAAGTTGGGGCCTCTGAGGATCTGCAGGAAAGCAGCAGTCAGGAGGAAAACCTAAACATAGAGCAAAGAGGGAAGGCTGGTTGGAAGCCACCAGCGCCGCTGAGTCCATCACCTTATCTCATCCCAAGGACCTGAAGAGACTAAGGGTGCCATTCATGCCTGCTCCTACCAATGCCTCTTGTACCAGTTCTAACTCAGAATCTGAAGTAAAAGGGACTCTGGGAAATAGCTTTACTCAGTTAACCCAGTACAGACTATGATAGCATTTCTTTGTATGAGTTGATCGTACTTTAATCAGTCACCTACTGATGGAATTTCTACTGAAGGGCTTTCCCTGGTGGTTCAGATGATTAAGAATCCAGCTGCAATGCACAAGACCTGGGTTCAGTCACTGAGTCAAGAAGATCCCCTGGAGAAAGGAATGACAACCCACTCCAGTATTCTTGCCTTGGAAATCCCATGGACAGAGCAGCCTGGTGAGCTACAGTCCATGGGGTCACAAAGAGTCAGACACAACTGAGCAACTAACACACTGATGGACATTTGAATGGTTACTGACCTTTGTCATTACAAACAATGTTGTGTGAACTTTCTGTGCAATCCCCATGCGTGCATACAGGAATGCATCTGTAGGATATATCCCCAAGCACGGATTGGTCCAGACTGATATAAATCTCCATTCTTGGTATGGGGCCATGGAATTGGCACTCCAAAAATCAGACTCAGCCTGGCAAAGGGGCTTGCCATTAGTCAGAGAGTAGGTACCACAGCTCCGCCAAAATTGCATCATCCAAAGGAAGGGAAATAATCCCTGAAAGGAAGGTAGACACTTGTGTATACCAGGGTTTCTCAGTCTCAGAACTATCGACATTTGGGGCTGGATAATTCTTTGTTTTCACACAAAGATGTTTTCTGGAGAATGAAATTTCCCCCATCCCTTATCCTGTCTCCACCACCATTGAGAACTGCTGGGAAAACAACAAATTTCCACCATAAGGTATTTTTGCTGGGCAAGATAGAGCTTACTAACATGAAAAGAAAAGATAAAGTAGAACTAAATCACTCTGCATTATAAGAGAAGGACCAGAAGTGTCTGTGCGTGAAAGCCTGGATAATAAGGGGGCAAGGATTTCAGAGAGAGAAGAAAGTAATCAAGGAAAAGCATCTGAAAGTACGTAGTTCACAGAACAGGACGGCACTTTCAGGAGTTGGAGTGCGCCCCAAGAGGGGTTACTTTGAAATTTTTCATGTTGTAATTTTCCCTCAGACTTTGAGAACAATCATTGGAAGCACTGTGCTAATTTTTTTTTCTAATTCATGATTTTCTCTTTTACCCCTGAGTTTTCAGGACAAATTTTCTACATACAACTGCCTTATTTATATTAGAGGTGCTTTGGGGGAAAGAAGAAAGAGGACAGTGACCAGAGATGAAGAGGACAGAGAATGCACAGACAGGATCCTACAAGAGAGCAGGATGCAGAAGACCACGTCCTGGAGCACAGATACCTCCAAGAAGTCACAGAAATACTGGAGAGAGGCACGGTGGATTTCCCACTTCACGTGGGATAGGCTCTGGAGCCATTTTAAGTAGATACTTTTTTAAAAAAAAGGTTGACTGCAGGAAGGTGAGTGACCTTGGAAACACATTACATATATCTATATTACATGCATAAATAGCCATTTGGAAAGGCCTCATATATAATTACGAGCATGGACTTTGCAGCCAGACTATGTTTGAATCTCAGCTTCATATAACTAAGTATCTCTGTGCTAGTTCCTAATGCCTCCAAGACTCCATTTTCCTCTCCTTAAATAAAGAAATAATACCTACCTCATAGGGTTGTCATGAGGGTTAAATGTGGTACAGTTGTTGGCATATAGTAACTGCTATGCAAGGGCTTGCTAAGCAAAATCAACAAATGTATATCAGCTTGTGAACAGTGACTATTTCTAGGGAATAGGATTATGGGGGATTTATTTACATTTAATATTTATTTCTGAATTGTTTAAATTTTCTACAATGATAATGTGTATTTATAAAATCATGAAAAAATAATTTTAAAATTTCCTTTTAGGAAAAACAGCAAAACATCTGTGAGAATCTTCACAGTATACATCAGGAACACATTGTTTTCTACAACAAATGGTAGCATAATCTACTTATTGTCAAGTTTTCTGTTAAAATATAATCTCTATATTTAAAAAACTTCAAATCAGGACATGTGTCCAGCTCAAGATTCAACTTATCCATCATCAGAAGACAAGTGAGACTAATGAACACATTTGTTTGGATTCTGCTGCTATTTCTAGAGTCTATTACCTTCATAGGACTCATTAGTGTCTGCTTGTAAGAGATAATACGCTTGAATGATACAAATCTTGTATTTCATAAGCAGAAACTCAGATTCATTCATTATTGGTGAAGAATTAAAATTACTATAGATATGTAATATTCTTCTTAAAAATACATTATGTAGTCAACAAATAGAATTACAGATAGGACTGTCTTTCCATCTGGACACAATAGCAACACATGTATCAGATATAAAATGCTTAGATGTGAGGATACAGTAAGTCCCCTACATATGAACAAGTTCCAGTCCAAGAGTGCATTCATAAGTCCAATTTGTTCATAAGTCCAACAAAGTTAGTCTAGATACCCAACTAACACCATCAGCTATATAGTACTGTACTGTAATAGGTTTATAATACTTTTCACACAGATAATATATAAAAAACAACACAAAAAATAAAACATTTTTAATCTTAGAGTACAGTACAACAACTGGCATCCAGGGCTGGCATCTAGTGAACAGTCAAGAAGAGCTACTGACTGGAGGAGGGAGAGGGGGTGGGAGGTGCTTTAGCTGAAGGATTATCAGCAATAGGAGATGGAGGGCAAGCTGCAATTTCACTCACATCTGACGCTGATGTAACACACATTTGCATCTTTGAAAGTTCATACCTTGAAGGCTCGTATGTAAGGAACTTACTGTATCTACAAATCACCATATAGCTCCAACTACAATTACTTTTATACAGGTTAAACTTGGTTCAAAGGTGTTTGTTACTTATGCCCTATGTAAGGATCATATGCAGAGATTCCTAGGATTTAAAGAAACACATGCTATTGTTCCTGCCTACTGGAAGGTTTGCAGTCTACTTGTGAGGACCACACAGGCTCCTTGGCTGGTAGGAGCAGAGTGGATGGAAGTGGAGTAGGAAGTCTTGTACTAAGACTCTCAAATCCTCTTCCACACCTATTGCAAATACCACCTGTCAGCCTATCTTTCTCTTTCCTTTTGCAATTCAAGCTAATCAATTCCAGAAGCAAAAGAGCCCCCACCACCCAGCCAAGTGTGGGGCCCAGGAAACACTCAGGCAATCTTACTTTCTAAGATGTAGAGACCACAATGCCCCCTGATGGTTATGTGATGGTGACTATACAGCAGCTACAGTCACCTTGGATTCATAACCAGTAGTGGGCACAAAGAATATTAAACATGATGATCATCATATTAGGAGGACAGAGCGCATTCCAAGGACCATCATATTAGGAGCCCTCTCCCAGTCATTTACCTTCAGCTTCTGGCAAAAACATTCCCTCCCTTACTTTGGAAATTACTGCTCTCCTCCCAACTCCAACCACTAATTATGATGGGAGCTGGCCTGTTCTTACATGATCCTGCCCTTCTGGTCACAACTGATTGGAGCAGGACTGAGCAATCACCTGAAACATCCAACACCAGTTCTCCATGTCCCGCCCCCCTGGTCACAACTGATTGGGCAGGACTGAGCAATCACCTGAAACAGCCAATCACAGTTCTTCCATGATCCTGCCCTTATGGTCACAACTGATTGGAGCAGGACTGAGCAATCACCTGAAACAGCCAATCACAGTTCTTCCATGATCCTGCCCTTATGGTCACAACTGATTGGAGCAGGACTGAGCAATCACCTGAAAACAGCCAATCACAGTTCTTCCACAGTATTCTGAAATGGATCTGGGGAAAAACCAGTTTATATCTCCCTCATGGAAGAAGTTGTAAAATGGGAAATTCCTAAACAAAGTGTCAACAGCCCCATTCACTGCCAAGTGGAGAAAGCTCGTGTGTAGTGGGAGAAAATAAAACCAGCCAAGAAAAGTAGAAACCAAAAGAGAGATGAAGTCCTGGCAAGTTGCTCCTTGTTTCAGGATTCCTGAGCCCTCCCTGTATTCCTCCCAACCCTCCTTGTTATTCAGTGGCCCTGATGTTTTTTTTTTTATTTCAATTATGTCAGCTACCCTGAGATCTTTCCACTAAGTACCCGCTTTGCATAAACTAGTTAAATATGAATCTCAGACTCTGTCAAACATCTAGTGACTCAAGTTTTCCCAACCCAAATAATAAATATGGCTTGGTAAGTCAGCCTATTTTTTTTTTTTTAACTTTATTTTACTTTACAATACTGTATTGGTTTTGCCATACCTCAACATGAATCCACCATGGGTGTACATGAGTTCCCAATCCTGAACCCCCTTCCACTTCCCTCCCCATACCATCTCTCTGGGTCATCCCAGCACACCAGCCCCAAGCATCCTGTATCCTGCATCGAACCTAGACTGGCGATTCGTTTCTTACATGATATTATACATGTTTCAATGCCATTCTCCCAAATCATCCCACCCTCTCACTCTCCCACAGAGTCCAAAAGACTGTTCTACACATCTGTGTCTCTTTTGCTGTCTCGCATACAGGGTTATCGTTACCATCTTTCTAAATTCCATATATATGTGTTAGTATACTGTATTGGTGTTTTTCTTTCTGGCTTACTTCACTCTGTATAATCGGCTCCAGTTTCATCCACCTCATTGAACTGACTCAAATGTATTCTTTTTAATGGTGGAGTAATACTCCATTGTGTATATGTGCCACAGCCAGCCTATTTTTTAATAGCACAAATTCAGCATTACATACTGAATTTGTAATTCAGCAATTCATACATAACATACTCTGTTAGAGCAACCACTCTAATGGATTTCTCCTAACGAGCAGAAGTTTCATATCAAATTTGCGTGATACATTTTAATCACTGGGCCTTTAGATTACTTTGGTGGCAAGAATTTTGTTTCTGATATTTTCCTCCTCTTTCTTCTTTTTCATCAGCATTGCCTTCTATTGGGCAGGATCAGCAAACCTCAGGAATCCTTTGGTCAACTTCACTGGTCAGATTTCATGGAGCCATAGGACTGGAAGGAATCTGATTACTTTTGAAGACCTTTTGTTGGAAGCCATCTTAAGTCTGATAAAAAGCTTGACTAATCAAAGATATGTATATGCAATCAATATAACCTCTTTAAAATACTTCTAAATTACCACTGTCAGTTCAAAAAAGCAATAATACGGTTCTCAATACCAATATTCTCACTTTCAGTTTGGGAACTCTAAAATCTCCTCTTTCGCAATTCTTGAGGACAGAGACCAATACACCTTATTATTTAAAGGAATGATAATATTAAAACAAAAAGGTACAAAAAATAAATGATGAAACCTCATTTTCTTTGTGAAATAAGTGATTACAGTATTTGCTGATTACCTGCATAAGCAAAATGCTACCATTGGCAATTGCAGTAAATTAACTGGGGTTCATTGGCATACTTTCAAGAATGTAGAATGACTCATGGAATGGGTAATAATGGAATGAAAACCTCCACTCCATCTACTCAACACTGTTTTTCCTGAAAGTAACACAACAACCAGATATTTAAGCAGCCCATAATTTCCTTTTTATCCTGGAAGAATCAGGAGTCTTGAGAGAAGAGATCTGGAAAAGTCCTGAGGTTTTCCTTTGACTTTTATTTGATTTCCTGAGCTTGCACTACATGGTTAAAAGGCAGGATTGAACAGTCAAAATGACTGCATTTCTAGGTAACCACAGAGTCCAAAGAGGCAACGGCAACATATATATATATATATATATGTATATATATATATTTTTAAGGTATTGGGTACCCACTATGGACTAAGCTCTTTGCTAGACACTCTTCTTAATCTTATAAACCCAGTTAGAATACAACTATGAAACAACTGTGAAAATGTATGATAACATAATTAAACTAATTTGTAGTGTTATCCAACCTCTTACTACCCAAAATGTGGCACCAGCTTCACCTGGAAGCTTGTTAGACCTGCAGTTCTACCCTGACCTTTAAAATCAGAGCCACATTTGGCTAATATCTCCATTTGCACACTCGAGTTTGAGAAGCACTGATTTAACCAACTCCCTTGCCTTACAATCGAGGAAAATAAGGCTCAGGGAACATTAACTGATTTGTCGTCACCAAACAACTGTTGAGGGACCCAGCTGGGACTCCTGGGTCTCCTAGCTTTCAGGTCAGTGGAGCTTAGAGTACTCTAGGATTTTGGACAAGAGGAAGTTAAGTGTTTCATTGCCTCAAATGACCACTGACTGTTCCCATCATCTCCATGTTGAGGACATGCAGAGGACCTGGTGAGTCCAGTCACTCACCCACCCCTGACAAGCCAGGCCCCAGCAGCTTCAACCAGCTGGTCCTGAAACCTCAGGCCTCCTTGGAGGGATTCCCCCAACCTCCACTTCACAGTCTTCATTCTAACCTTTTCTTGAGACCCTGTTAAATAACCAGCCACTTCATGAAGCCTTTCCAAATGACTCCGAACCTCTTCAATCTCTCTCTGCTTAATTCAGATTAGCTTCTACATTCTCCATTGCACATCTTAAATAATTTCTTAAGTAGTTTTCTGCACTATACATACTGTCAAAAGGCTATAATGAGAATATGGATGCAATCTTTTTTTTCTATTTCCTTTTCAGGAATAGTATCTGTTTCTCCCTTCTCAAACACATAGTTTTTATTTTATCATATTGGACTATCACACAATACCAAGCACAAAAATAATTCTAAACTCTTAATGGAAGACAGGACCAAGCTCTTTCCAATGCAGGGACCCTCTCTAAAACTTTTGTAAAACACAGTCATTTAGTTTTTACTGGCATATGTTCTGGGTTAGGAAGCTCTCTACACTTTTAAGGCAGCACTTTTAAAATTCTGTATAACTCAAGTTATTAGAAAATTCTAGGCTGAAATCTACTTTTCTCTCACTTCTACCAAACATCTTCAGTTCTAAGCTTTGAGGTCCTTTCAGTTCAATCACTCAGTCATATCCAACTCTTTGTGACTCCGTGGACTACAACACACCAGGCTTCCCTGTTTATCACCAACTCCCAGAACTTATTCAAACTCATGACCATCGAGTAGGTTGGGGTCCTTTAGAACAGCTTAATCCATCTTCCACAGGAAAGTGCTGCAAGTTGTTGGAACTAATTTCCTAAAAGTAATCTGGCAACACAAGGCAAGCCTAGGAGTTACAAAGACTATCTTTTCAATTCAAGCCTATATCCTGCATTTCCTGCCCCATAATACTTAACCAACTCGTGTTATCAACAAATTTGCGTTGAACACCTGCTGTGTGTCAGGCTCCTTAGAGAACACGCATTTCTGGGAATTCATAGGACAGAAGGCAATGAGCAGATCACACACATTCCTGACACACTGCAGGATGGAAACAATTTCACAGTGGAAGCTTGAGGCCATTTCATCCCACTTACATTTCATCCAGATCTCTCTAAACTGCCAAAGTGTAAATCCCTCTAGAGAGTCATTGCCCTTTCCCACAGTCCATCCTGATTTAGTTCTATCTTTCTTCCTGAGCAAATCATCTTCTCATGGCTGCACTCCTGGATAATCTCTTCCCTAGTCCCTTCTGGAATTCCAACTTCAAAGTAAATAAATTCCCCTAAACCCTCAGCCTTTTCCCAGAATGCTCTCTCCATCTAGACACTGAAATTTCCCCTGAAGACGCTACCTCCTCCCCTTTTAAGGAAACGCTGCTCATTTCCCCAGTGTCCTCACACCACAAAGCCAGGGAAAGGCTTGCCATTTTGATGCTTCCAGTGGCCCTTCAGATTCCTCACTTATGCATTTGCTCACTCATTCATTCAACAAATACTGTTTCAGACACACACTAAGGCCCTTTGCCCAGTATACAAACACCTTAAAAGGTTAGTAAAATCTAGTTACAGGAATAACTAGAAAGACATGACAGTCTCTGTCCCCTATTAAGACAATTTGTTCTTTCTGGACAACTGTTACACTGAGGCAAAAACTGCTGAGTTGAAGACAGATTTTTTTCAGTTACATTTCTGAGTTTCATTTGTCTTCCTAGGGGAGGGAGACTTTTACTGTTTCATCATCATGTTACAATTTGGAGGGAAAAGTTCTACTTTGACAAATTCAAGAGAATGAAAGATAAGCAAATATAATTAGTAATGCCTTGTAGAGTTCTATCATGATTTTGAAAGATACTTGATAGCAAATACTATTTTGAAGGTGTATAAATTTCTGCTGTCTCTAATAATGTAATTCCCAATGAAGCTGGTGTTTACACATTTTTCCCTTGTTGCTTTGGACTTTATGAACCTAAGGAATAATGGACAGGATAGAAAAATGGACAATTATCAGGGTGGCCTTTTGTGGATTGTGCAAAGCTGCTTCCCAGGTGGCACTAGTGGTAAAGAAACCGCCTGCCACCGCAGGAGACACAAGAAACCTGGGTTCGATCCCTGTGTCAGGAAGATTCCCTGGAGAAAGAAATGGCAATCCACTCCACTATTCTTGCCTGGGAAATCCCAAGGACAGAGGAGCCTGGTGAACTACAGTCCATGGCATCGCAAAGAATTAGACACGACTGAAGCAACCGAGCACTCACACACACAAAGCTGCAAGAGCCACCTGGCTACTAAGAACCCCACTGACACCCAGGCCATGCCAATCACTCTCTCTCACCAACATCTTGCCACTTTCAGGAATCTTGTAACCTAACCTCACTGACCAACCTGCACTAAAAAGTATCCAGTACAGCTGTGCAATTTGCTTATCACATTCAATCTCATTTATTTGCCTTTTCATGCCCAAGTAAAGCTGCCTGAAAAAAAAAGGGAAGGCACAAAATCAATACATGTTGAGTGAGACCTCACATACAATTTTCATCAAAATATATAGTGTTTCAAGAGAAGAACACAAAATCTCTTCGTGGAAGGCTCCAGATCCAGGAAACCCTCTTTGGACTCACCTAAGATAGGACTACATAACAAGCACTTCATAAATCCCTTTTAATGACCATATACTAAAAATATTACACCATTTAATAGCTGCTTTATTGTATATACAATACATAGTTTTAAAACAGGAAGTACAAAATAAAGAGTTTGTTTATTTTACGCAAGTTAAAAACTGGCTTTATAGCTGCAGCATGCTAGTTGGCATCATATAGATGAATCTGAATTTCCAAGTAGGAATGTTTCACATTTCTGAATATATGAATAAATGAGTTGTTCTAAGGTATTTGCTAAACACACACACACACATGATCACTGGCAACTTCTCCCTGGATTACTCAGGTTTGAGTCAAGTGTTCACCCACTCTGCCTTTCACTGGGGCCATCTCTTCATACACCTGTAACTATCTGGCACAGGGTGAAATCATGATTTAGTAAAGGGGCAAGTAGGAGGCGAAATGGAGTGCTATCTCCCCTAATTGCTATTTAAGTGAGACAATAAAAAGGATGAAACAAATTAAATTAGCTAAGAAGCAAGAGCATCCCAGTGAACTGGCCAAAATAATCAACTTGGAAAATTAGCTATTAAACTTCACACATGCTCATTTTCATAATTTTGTGTGTGCGCTTATGAAACACAACCCCTCACCACCAATATAAACCACGGGGATGAAGGTGCTCTTCACTTCTGAGATAAGTTATTTGCACTTGGCCTTGATGAAATTAGAAGTGAAGTTTTTTTCTTTTTTTAATGCTCTCATTCATCAGTTCCCATTTCAGTACTAGAGTGTTTTGATTAGAAATGGTAAAGTATATAAAAGAGAAGTTGACTCAACTGAAATCCTCTACCTGATTTTTTCTCATTTCTAAATCTGTGTGCCATAATATGGGTTTTGGTTTTTATTATTATTACCTTTATGTATCATCATCACTATCAAGTATCTGATCTTTACTGATTTTGGACTACCTTCCATAAATTTCTATGAGATTTAATAACTCCTACTGTTTAAATCTTTTCTAGCTCATCATCCTATGTCTCTCAAGGCTAGCCCCTCTTACACATAGGTCTTCATACTTATCAACAGTGAATTCCTTATTGCTCATGGTAGTTATTGAAAAGACCACAAGCATTAATATAATCTGCAGACAATAAAAATCCATGATTAATTTTACCTAACAATTCTAATTTTATAGTCCATGGAGCTATTACTAGAACACAGAATAAGCAGCCAAGTGAGTTTATGGGAGATTCTCCTTTTGTACTCCCTTTATACTCCCCACTTTGCTAAATCATAATTGCTACCCAGGGTAAGACAGGTATTGGAGCACATAATTTACATGGCAATTTTTTTTAAAAGGAGGAGAAGTAATGAATCTGGATGATTCACAATCAAGAAATGCGAGAGCCACTGTCCTGAAGATTAGCTATTCAGATAAGAATGTTTTAATTGAAGATTATGATGGTTAATTTTATGTGTCAACTTGACTGGGCTAAGGGATGCCCAGATAGCTGGTAAAACATAATTTCTGGAAGTGTCTGTGACAGTGTCTCTGAAAGAGATTAGCATTTGAATTGTTTGAATGCATAAAGAAGACTGCCCTTGCCATTGTAGGTAGGCATCATCCAATCCATTGAGGGACTGAATAGAACAAAAAGACAGGAAGCTCGAATTTGCTCTCTGCTTGGGTTGGAACATCCAGCTTCTCCTGCCCTCCAACATCGACACTCCTGGGTCTCAGACCTTTGAACTTGGACCAGGGCTGTACACCTTCAGCACCCCCACCTCAAGTGCTCAGGCCTTCAGACTCAGACTTACACTGTCTGCTCCCTAAAGAAAATAGCTTCTATAATGCTCCTTCTCTATATGTGAATAAACTGCATTCTAAACTTAGAGCAAAAGTGAATAATCTAAGAACTCTTTAGTCCAGAGTTCTGGAGATCCCAGCTGTAATAGGGGATGGCTTAACAGTAGGGGTTCCACTGGCCCTGGGTTGCAGAAAGAAACCCAAACTTATGCTTGGTATTGAGAAAGCCAATGTCCAAACTAAGTCATACTCTGCATGTTCAGCCTTGTTTATCCTTTATCATTTCTGAGAAGAAAAAAAAAAAAAGACCAGGTAAAATAGTTGATTGCTGTTAAGTAGATGATTGTTTTTGCTGTTGTTCAGTTGCTAAGTTGTGTCCAACTCTTTGTGACCCCATGCATGGACGGTAGCACGCCATGCTCCCCTGTCCTTTACTATTTTGCTTAAATTCATATCCATTGAGTCAGTTATGCTTATATAATCATCTCCAGCCAAATTCCTGGTATTAGCATTAATTTTAAGTAAATAGAAAATACCTCATGGCACACACTAGATTAAAATATATTTTCACTAGAAATACAAAGAGGCCTTACCTTTTGAGGTAGAGATAAAGAAGGCCCTTGGTAATGCACACAGCTGTGCATTAAAATTAGTTACACAGGTTAAATTTCTTTATCAAAAATAGAATGATATATGTTCCTGTCTTAAAAGTGTATTAACACATTTAAAACAACAAACAAATACCACTAAACTGTCATACCACCAGATGCACTTTTGTCTCATTAGGAGTCAACACATTAGATTCTCGATAAGACAAATTAGTTTTTGATGTCTCATCTTTTGAATGTCTTGTCTTACATTCAAATTGTTTTGTCTGTTAAGTTTCATCCCCTCAAATATTTACTGAGTACCCACTGTTTCCCAGCATATTGTATTTATTCTGGGGAAACAGTAAAAGAGATAAATATCTCTTATGAATATAGACACCTCTTATACTGTATAGAGTATAAGACATAGCCCCCTTCTCCAAAAGCACTCACAGGCAATGTTTGATGACAGACCAGAAAAATATTATTATGCAACTTGAGAAATGAAACATTTATGTTGTAAAAGGTAAAGTAGAATATTGCACTTTCAAACAATCCATCTTGTTCCTCTGGGTTGTTAACTCAGTTGTTTGTTAAATCTTATACTTGCCTTCAAGCAAAAAGAAAATTGATAGATAAGCATATACAGAATCCCAACTATGTTCCAAGTATTTTACATTTTAAAATAATACACCCTTTTCTCAAAGAATCATAAACCTGAAGAGTTAAAAGAAAATTTATATTTTTAAAAGGCAAGATTTACATTAAAACTAACCTGTCTGAAGAAGAGAGGTTAAAGCTAAGTGTGAGAAAGATTAATCTAGGTCACATGTTAAATAGGCTTGCATGGCCTATTCTTGATGCCTACAATAGATTAAAAATGGCTGCAAATTCTTTGCCACTTTTCCATCAAGAGATAGACCCCTTCTCCTTGAATCAGGGTGGTTATGATTTTTGACCAATAGAATACAGCCAAAGTGATGATGTGCTAGTTTTCCAGGCCCAGACCAAAAGGAATTGGAAGGCTTCCACTTTCTGTCTCTTAGAACATTCACTTTTGTAATACAGCCCACTATCCTGAAAGGAAGCCAAGGAAACTCCTCGTGGAGAGGCCCTTATGGAGGAGAAGAACCAAGAATCCTAACCAGTAGTCCCAGTCAAGCTCCCAAATGATAACAGCAAGTTGCCAGCCACCTAAGTGAGCCATTCATGCTGAAGGCGAATCCCCTGGCCTCACATTCTACCTCTGCTGCCACTACACAGAGCAAATGTGAACTGCTCAGAGGAAATGTCCTGAATTACTGACCCACAAAACCGTATTCTTCAGTCGTGTTCGACTTTTTGCAAACCCATGAACTGTAGCCCACCAGGCTCCTCTGTACATGGAATTCTCCAGGCAAGAATACTGGAGTGAGTAGCTATTTCCTTCTCCAGGGGATCTTCATGACCCAGGGATTGAACCCAGGTCTCCTCCATTGCAGGTAGATTCTTTACTGTCTGAGTCACCAGGGAAGCTCAGATTTTGGTAGGGGATCAATGGTTATGTACTAATAGATCATTAGAACAGAACTTAATGATCTAACATCAGAATTAACAGAATTAATTCTATCACCTCCGTGTGTGACACAGTTAGGAGTATAGGTTCTGGATCAAACTCCTGAATCCAGCTGGGTGACCCCAGACAATTTAATCTCTCTGCGCCTCAGATTCTACAAAATTAGGTTAATTTTAACCTAAGTCATAGGATTTTGAAAGAATGAAATAACTCACATAAAGTACTCAGAACTTAGCACATAGCTAACACTGTTGAGAATTCACTCTTAGTATTGTGGGAAAATCTTCTGAACTGAAACTACTGACTTGTGAAAACAGACTCAGAATATCTGTTCACAGCTTGGGAACTTGTTTGTCTATATGTTAGATTCTTCAGCTTTACTCTGCTCAGTTTCCCATATAAAACCATGAGCATTTCAATGACTATCTCCCTCAGGGTTAATTTATTGTTATCCCAAGCTCTCATATTTCATGTACTGTGTTTCAAGAAATGGTCTGCCTCATTGAAACCATGATCTCAATTGTGTTAAGTATATAATGGCTTGCCATGTTAACAAGATAAATCCAAGGTTAATTTAATGTGCGTATTTGAGATTTATTTTATTTCTTCTGGCTCTGTGAACTTAAACATTTCCACCACTTAATTTTTTTTCCTGTGTTTAGTTAGAAACATTATTCCAGCAAGCAGATCTACAGGATAAATTTGCAAATACCAGTTTCCAAACTTTTGAGTTGTTTAAACAGAGTATGAGTTCCATGCCTATGAGTATTTTTAAAATTGTTTATCCTGCTGTTAAACATTACTGAATTCTGGTACTTCAAATCAGTCAGGTGCTTCTCTTAGGGTCCAAAATTAATTTTGAGCAATTCTACTAGCCATATCCTGTATGGCTCAAGAGAGCAACTTGTGAGGAGAAAAATCAAGACAAGTTTAAAAAAAAAAAAGACAAAACAGGTTTGCAAATTGAGGTTTGAATAAACCAGTCTCATTAATGTCATAATCCAAAATCATTAATCTTCCTGTGAGAACTTGTATGTAGGAGCATACTCTCAGTAGATTGTTGTCAGAAATTCAGAATAGTATCATATCTCAATTCACAATAATCTCCGGACATATCGTGAATAGCATTACTCAAAATATCTTAATTTGTGCATCAGGTCTTCTAAATGGGTAAATTCCCTGTGCAAAATGAAGGCAAAGAACACTATAAATTGAAGTGCAATAAAAGGAGTTTATTTCCAAGCCACAGCTTGGAATCATGTCTTTTTAGAATGTTGCTGGCAAAGAATGAATTCTTGATTAGGCTTTGTTGATAGAAAACTGAAAATGTGCTCCACATTTTGCCTAAGTCTTGGTGACTCTAGAAATCCTATTCTGAACTACATAAAATAGCTCATCACAGTTCCCCCTCCCCTCACTCAAAAAAGCAATAGTCAACAAGGAGTGAACTGACAGCATACAAGAGAGTTCATGATTTCTAGGCTGGTCTCTGGCAATACAAACAAAAACTTTTTTTTTTAAATTTGGAAACATCAGGGAGGAGAGAAAAGCTGTTAGCCAATGACAAAAAAGAAAGAGGAAAAAGATGAAATAGGTAAGGATACAGGGATCAGCATATTTGGGGAGGGGAGCTCAGAGGTATTCATGAGGGAATTATGTGTCATCAGAAAGGTTTCTAGAGCACTTGTGTCGGAAGTTGCCGCCATAATTTGCAGACACCTTATGGAAGTAAGAATGCGAGTGCCTGGAGTCAGTTCCCTAGATCCACCACTAACTGTATGATCTTAGAAATAGCTTTAAATATTCTGCCCTTGTTTCTCCAGATATATAATAACAGCAATTATTAAAACATGCCCTCTACTTGTCCTATGGAAATTCATGAGCTAAAATTCTTTGAAAGCCATATGCAGATTGTAATGTAAATGATGTGGCTTCCTCCTCTAGTTTTTGTCACCCTTGTTCCAAGAGCCCATCCCAGTGTGAGCCTTCCTGAACACTGAGGTCATGCCCTTTTTCAAGCTTGATTCATTAGCATATTGTTAGTTTCTGCTTCGTACACGGTAGACAGGGTCAGAACCTCCACAGAGCCAGAGAATGTCCCTAGTTTCCTTGCTGGTATTGTTACATTGAGACTACCTACCTACAGGTCTTCCTCTTGGTGGCCCCTCCTCTATGGTTCCACATTTCATGGGGTACAATGTTTCTGTCATCAAATTACCTTCAAATACTCAGTCCCCTGACAAACATTAAGTCACATAAAAACATTACCAAAAGGTATTAAAAGGTGAGCCTCCATGTTTTACATTTCCTCTGGAGTCTCATTTTCAATGATTTACATAACTGCTTCAGAATATCAAAATGCTTTTGTAAATGTCACCATTTGCAGGGGATTATTTGTACATTGCTCTTAATTAACTTCCATTTCAAAATCTGGTTGGTCAGAATCTTTTATTTTTTTTGCATCCTATCTCGTCTCACTCAGCACTGGTTTAATTAGGTTCCCAGCTTGCTTTTACCTAGATCAAAAGCGGGAAAAGGGGACTTGAGGGGGATTATCATAATAAATAAAATTTGCCCGCTCCTCCTTTGGTTCTCCATTCTATGTTTTTTTCTTCAGTTTGTACTGTAGAAATAATGAAAGCACAACATGCTTATTCTACATATGATAATGCATCAAGGGGACCGCAGACACTTATTAATAAATATTAAAACTGTGCTATTTAAAAACTGAAACTAATTTCAAGCTCAACATTTTGTCTTGAGAATATAGAACAAATAAATCATACTACATTTTTAATGATCTTCTCTCTTTCAGAAACCATAATATCAAGAGAGAAATGTCATCTAAACCATTTACTCATTAAATTCTAGTTATACTAATTTTTCAACTGACAGAATCATGAGATAAAATAATCAGTAATCAGAAGGAAAAAGAAATGGGAGAGATCATTCCGGGAAAATGAGTGCAGGACAACATGAAATCTAGCTAGAGGAAACCTCATGCACCTCAAAATTGAAGAAGTACCTCAATTGGAAGAGTACCTCAATTTTGGTACTCATTTGATGATTTTTCAAACAATGCTGGAGCATACAGTAAAAAAGTAAAAGTTTATTTTATTCCCTTTCAACTCTCCAACTAAATCTCCACTGTCCTCTCATGGTAGCCACTGCTTAGAAATAGGATATAAAGGTTTTCAGAGTATTCTAATGCTGTAATAACTAAGTGTATGTAACATTTATAAGAGCTTCTCAGGTGGCACTAGTGGTAAAGAACCTGCCTGCCAGTGCAGGAAACGTAAGAGACAAGAGTTTAATCCCTGGGTCGGAAAGACCCCCTGGAGGAGAGAGAATGGCAACCCACTCCAGTATTCTTGCCTGTTAAATCCCATGGGGACAGAGGAGTCTGGTGGGCTACAGTCCAAAGGGCTGCAAAGAGTGGAAATGACTGAAGCAACTCAGCACACAAACACATTTATAAATATAATCATACAAATATGATCCAAATGCATTCACACATGCATGCATTATCAATTTTTCCTTTTGACATTCAGGTTGTTGAATATCTTACCACATACATCTTTGGGCATATGTTTAAATTTGGGGAGGGTGGAATATATATTCCTAGGGGCATAATTACTAGCTCAAAAGATACATACATTTTTATTTTGGTACCTTCAGCCAAATTTGCCTTCCAAAACCTAATGCAATTAGGTTTGTGTATGAAAGCAAGCATTTCCCTACATTCATCACTGGACACTATTTTATCCTTCCTGTTTTACAGTACAATTATGATTTATTTTTTATTCTATAATTTCAGTGGCATCTTGAAAAAGAGCAGAGGTAAAGTATTAGCTTAGTTCTCTACCTTTTACTAAAGTCACCACTAAATATCTAAAACTGGGAACAAAATAAGTAGACCTTTTTTCTGAGCGATTTTTCAACATAAATGCAGACACCCGACCACATGTATGCACGTGAGCATGCACGTGTGCACACACACATGCACACACTCACACAGAATCATCTCTAAAATATCCATAAAGGGTGGAGTGACAATCTGGAATTCTTTTTTTAATATAAAATTTATTTTAATTGGAGGCTAATTACCTTACAATATTGTATTGGTTTTGCTGTACATCATCATGAATCCGCCATGGGTGTACATGTGTTCCGCATCCTGAAGCCCCCTCCCACTTCCCTCCCCGTACCATCCCTCTGGGTCTTAATCTTTAATTTAAAAGGGACATTAGATTGCAAATACCAGATTTTGTGGCTCAGAGGTTAAAGCATCTGCCTGGAATACTGGAGACCCAGGTTTGATCCCTGGGTCGGGAAGATCCCCTGGAGAAAGAAATGGCAACCCACTCCAGTACTCTTGCCTGGAGAATCCCATGGAGGGAGGAGCCTGGTAGGCTACAGTCCATGGGGTTGCAAAGAGTCAGACACGACTGAGCAACTTCACTCACTCACTCACCAGATATCCAAGTAGCGTCTGAAATTTTGTATAGTTCAAACCATAAGCTCTAGGGAAATTGAGACTTTTTAAGATTAGAGTTAGTTTGGTATTTAAGACCACCTCAAAAAACTGTCATGCAAGATTCTGGAAATAAAATAGATCACAATAATTACCCTTATTGCTAGGTCTGGTTTCAAATCAAAATCAAACAACTCTTATTATGGCAGTTCAGCACAACAGTGCATTATGGCACTAACCATGAACAGTCTGTCCAGCCTTTGAATGGAAAACAGAACAAGAAAGACACATAACCAACTTCTTAGTAACTATTTAGAAAGCAAAAAGAATTAAAACAAGAGTAAATGTCCACACTTTGACCAATATAACAGAACAGAGAGATCAAAAGTATACCAACTATACAGCTTAAACATGAATATATTATAAAATAACATATTACCAAATAGAAAGTAGGAAGGATTATCTAACATAGTTTAGGGATGAATAGGTCAAGAATCTGTTAAAAATATGGATTTGCACTATATACCATTTAAGAAAATTAATTCCAGATAGATTAAAGCGATTAATATAGAAAACAAAATTCTTGAAAAGTTAGCAGAATAGAATGATTGTCAGGTCAATGGAGACAGAAGTTGCAAAGGTAAAACTGACATTCAAATAAGAAAAATTGTTTTATCTCATTTAATAAAAAAGAAAGCTAATAAGTGACAGTAGCATTGCTATTTTCAAGAAAAATATCAAGGTCAAAGATATAAACAGACAATTTATAAAGAGAGTAAATACATATAAAGGAGCAAGCACATTCTTGCTGATGCAGCTTAGATTGGCAAAATATTCTTAAATGTGGCTAAAGCTGTTGTAGACGCCTTTTGGAAAGCATTATGACCCCACAAATAAAGAGCCAGTAAACTGTTCATTCATTCTTCATAATAAATGCCCTATAAATTTCTTCTAGGAAGACTATGTGTGCCTGATAATTTACCTATACTATCTTGTTTATTTCAACAACAACAACAAAAAACCCATAAGCATAAATACACTCCTTGCAATACTTTCTACAAAAGTAAAAGCATTTTAAATGCCAACCACAGGAGAAAGCATTAAGAAAAAAATGCTCTTCTGACCTAGCATGCTGCTGCTGCTGCTGCTGCTAAGTCGCTTCCGTTGTGTCCAACTCTGTGCGACCCCATAGACGGCAGCCCATCGGGCTCCCCCGTCCCTAGGATTCTCCAGGCAAGAACACTGGAGTGGGTTGTCATTTCCTTCTCCAATGCATGAAAGTGAAAAGTGAAATGAAGTTAGTCAGTCCAACTCTTAGCAACCCCATGGACTGCAGCCTACCAGGCTCCTCTGTCCATGGGATTTTCCAGGCAAGAGTACTGGAGGGGCATGCCATTGCCTTCTCCTCTGACCTAGCATACATCTGGTTAAAAACAATCATCACCATTAGCACATGGAACTCTGCTCAATATTATGTGCTAGCCTGGATGGGAGAACTGTTTGGGAGAGAATGGATACAAGTATATGTATGGCTGAGTCCCTTCGCTGTTCACCAGAAACTACTACAAATTAAAAGTTTAAAGTTAAAAAAAAAAACACCATTTTGAAGCCTGAGTAGACATGATAAGAAATAACATTAAAAAAAAAAAAATTCATCTGAGACAACTAGACTTATCATGGTGATCATTTAAAAATGTATATAAGTATCAAATCACTATATTGTGTACCAGGAGCTAAGGCAGTGCTGTAGATCACATTTGTAGCCAGCGGGTGGGGGGCGGGGTTTGGGCTGGGGGTTTAGACAAAGGCAGGCAAAAGGTGCACACTTTCAGCTGTGAGATAAATAAGTACTAGGGATAAAATGTAGAGCCTGAAAAAGAAAAAGATCATCAACATCACTTTACATTATAAACGAGAGTTGTTAAGAGAGTGAAGTCTAAGAGATCTCATCACAAGGAAAATCTTTTTTTGGAAAGAGGAACAAATACCAGACTTTAGCAGGATTTGCAGGTCTCTAAGGACATGCACCCTGTTTTGAGAGAGATGTCTATCAACTTGAAATTCCTTTCTGGGCTGCCTTTGTTAAGAGACCTAGAATCAGCTCCATAACTTCATCATCATTATTCAGTGATAATGTTTATCATCGTTATTCAGCGATAATTCAGAAAATGTTTATGATATAACCATCCATCACTACTTACAGGAAAGAATAGGAAATGGTGAGCAGGACCTGCTAGTGAGGAGAGCTACACAGCTGTGTGAGCTCATGGCACAAGCCAAACAGATGTAACCCCTAATTATGAGGTCATAGATCACACCCCCAAAGCAACAACCAAAGTTTAGGGATCAAGGAAATAGGCAATGCTTTTCAAGCTAGAGATGCTAGCTAGGGACAAGTAGTGGCACATATTTGGTGCTCAACAATGAACACAACACAAGCAAGGTTTCCAAACCCTGGGCACACACTGAGGCATCCTTTTGCAAGGCTCAGTCCACTGCTCTGATCTATCTACTGCTCCAATCAATCCACTGCCTTGCCAGACTCCTCTATCCATGGAATTCTCCAGGTAAGGATACTGGAGTGGGTTGCCCTTGCCTTCCCCAGGGATCTTCCCAACCCAGGGATCGAACCCAGGTCTCCAGCATTGCGGGCAGATTCTTTACCATCTGAGCCACCAGGGAAGCCCACTCTAATCCAGAGACAGACTGTTACTGATGAAGAAAATAAATGTATGTTATAATTACAAGAAATGCCCAAAAAGAGAGGTGAGATGAACATACCCCCAAATTAAAAGTTTGATTAAAATTTTCATAAATATAATTATTTTTAAAATCTTTTATACAAAAGTGCTTAGAGTGACCACACATTTCAATGAGTGAACACTCAATGACTTTTTGACTATATATGAATGAAATACAGTAGAAAAATAGCATGGGGCAAGATATTTCCTTCATCAAAGAAGATATTACCTGAAAGCTAATCTTTCTATATAATGCTTTTCCCATAGAGACAGGGAATGTTCAGATACACACTGTTTGCATCCTGTGAAAATAGTTGCTCCTATAATTTAATACTATATATCAAACTACCTGGGCCATTTGACACTGAACAGCTGAAATACAATGATCTGTCTAATCCAGCAACAAATAGTCATTGACCATCTCAGATGTATAGGTTTCTGAGCTAAGCTCTACAATAATTTTTCTAATAATTAATATCACTGGAGCTAGAAGGATTTTTACATTTTCAGGTACTGAGTGCAGTTCAGTTGCAGCTATTGTTTGTATTGTGAGTGTGTGAGAACAGCACTCTACAGCGAGGCCCCCCAGTATCTTCTGCCTTGTGAAATGAATCTGTGGGCAGAGTTGTATAATAATTTAATACTATTAAATTAGTAGGAATAAATATGATTTTTATAACCTTAAGCCCTTTTACCATCAACTTCTAAAATACAAATGGTACTTTGTATCATTACATAATAGAGAGCATCCACTCATTATTTGGGAAATACCTTGCCATTTTAAGTGGTAAAATAATCAGCGGAGGTCATTAAATGGTGTCATCATGCACAAAAGCCTTTATCATTTTGTAGAGTGTTACATCTTACACATCAAGTCTTATTTAAACATTAGTACAGTGTATATTTACCTGTTAATGCTCTCAACAAGGGGTTTCTGGGGTCTTTTTTCTCACCTAAACATGTCAAAGACAGACTGTAAACACCCCAAATCAAGGAAATCTAAAAGCACTTATCTCAAAGGCAAAGAAATTTATATGTGTATATGTGAGTTTTTACATAAATTTCCATCTAGCATTTTGGATCAAATAAAATAATGCTGCTTTACATATTATTGCAAAGCATAGTATAATAATTTTCTTACATTGTAGGCTATTGTTGTTGTTCAGCTACTAAACTGTGTCCAACTCTTTGTGACGCCACGAATTGTAGCACACCAGGCTCCTCTGTTCTCCACTGTCTCCCAGAGCTTGCTCAGATTCATGTGCGCTGAGTTAGAGATTGGTGATTATAGGCTATCCTAAGGTGATAATTGAGATTCTTGAAAATTAGCTAAAAATCAGTACCTAAGAATCAGATATACCTAATATATTTCATTGAGACAAAACATTTCCTGGACCAGAATTAGGAAAAAATTAGAATTTGACTTTAAGCTAAGCAATGGTGTAACATCCTTAAAGAAAGAACTTGTTAGATGAAGATTGGTTGGTTTGGAATTTAGGAAAATGAATTTTTTTTTTTCTATCCTCCTGGTTTTATTCAGATGATAATGGGGGAAGACTTGAGAGGCCCACTTGGCCAGGCATAGCCTGCAGTAACTGCCACTGGGGCATTGAACTTCCCCTTATGATTTAAAAACGGTGCAGCTTCTCACTCAGCACCCCATGTCCTTCACAGAAGGAAAAGTGTGGCCTCACGTAGGGACCTGACCAGTCCTAGGACAAGAACGTCATTATTACAGCCATAGCTTCCTCAGGCTCTCATAGGCTAACATCCTTGTGCCTTAAACAGACAGTTAACTCCCCTTGACCAGAGTCCAAATTCATCAAGTCACTTTCTGTCTCTAAACCACTTGAGGCAGTTCTAGAAAGATAGTGTACCATCCTTTATATTGTTTAGTGCAGATTAATAGTTTGCTTAATATGACTCTGTCCCTGAGAAACTCAACCACTCTTAGTAAACTAAGTCCTATAAATAGATCAGACCCTTACACACATGTGCATATGCATGATATTCAGGTTTTTTGTAAGAGACTGATTTAAAATTTTATTTGAAGTCTCCCATGATAAATAGATCTTCAGCAACTTTTTAAGAACCCAATTTGACCCCTGTGGAGACAGGTTCAAGGTAAATCTCATTTTCTTTACGTATGTTTTATTCCCACTTATTTTATGGAAAGTTTAGACACTATTTGTCTTCTATGACTTTAAAGAAAACTTTGAAAACAGAAAAGTTATCCTTGCTTCAAAGGAGGTTTGGAAGAACATAGAGCTGCTTCTTTAGGGTGGAAATAGCAAGAAGTCAGAAAGAAGCAAACTATGAAAAATGCAAGAGAATAATTTTCAGAGTCTCCTAAGGAAGGTTTTCTAGAATGGCTTGAAGAAAATATTAGGTATAAACATATGAACACAAACACTTATTTCTAAGTGCAATAATAATAATTTCATAATCTCTATACTTCTATTATTAAAATAATTAAGGACTATCAATAGAATAGCAATAATATTCCAAAGTGAGTTTCACAAAAGTTAGTATCAGATCAGATGTGAGAACAAGACACACCAACCCACTACTGTACACTGATATACACTGCAAAGGTGGTGGAGCTGGGCTGCGTATTTCAAAAATGTAGAAAAACCATTTGTGTAAGAAATTACAAAGTTTAGCAAATCAAATGTACTATCTGCACAATAAGACTGGCAGGGTTTTTAGGAAGCAAAAAGTGAAAGTGTTAGTTGCTCAGTCATGTCCAACTCTTTGTAACTCCTTGGCCTATAGACCACCAGGCTTCTCTGTTCATGGGATTTCCCAGGCAAGAATACTGGAGTGGGCTACCATTCCCTTCTCCAGGGGATCTTCCTGACCCAGGGATCAAACCCAGGTCTCTGCATTCCAGGCAGATTCTTTACTGTCTGAGCCACCAGTACTTTGAAAGTGAAAGTTGCTCAGTAGTGTCCGACTCTGTGAGACCCAATGGATTACACAGTCCATGGAACTCTCCAGGTTAGAAAACTGGAGTGAGTAGCCATTCCCTTCTCCAGGGTATGTTCCCAACCCAGGAATCGAACCTAGGTCTCCCACATTGCAGGCGGATTCTTTACCAGCTGAGCCACCAGGGAAACTCAGTACTTTAAGCCTATATAGTTTTGAAATACTCTTAAAAAGAGAGTGGTGGAGGTAATGCATTGCAGGGGGCGATTGCTGGGGGCAAGGGGTGACGGGGAAGGGAGGAGAGGGAGAGAGGAAGAGAGACTAAAAAGAATAAAGGTTTGGGCTAATTTAAAATTAGAGAATATTTTAAAATATCAAGAATATAAAACAAGAAACTGAGAAATGTAGAAAGATAAAGATAAGACTGCTAATATATTAAAAAGTTACAGATATTAAAACGTAAAAGCATAAATCATTAAAGGTAGAAATAAAGCAAATCCTGAAAGATGATGCTGTGAAAGTGCTGCACTCAATATGCCAGCAAATTTGGAAAACTCAGCAGTGGCTACAGGACTGAAAAATGTCAGTTTTCATTCCAGTCCCAAAGAAAGGAAATGCAAAAGAATGCTTAAACTACCGCACAACTACACTCATCTCACATGCTAGTAAAGTAATGCTCAAAATTCTGCAAGCCAGGCTTCAGCAATACGTGAACTGTGAACTTACTGATGTTCAAGCTGGTTTTGGAAAAGGCAGAGGAACCAGAGACCAAATTGCCAACATCCACTGATCATGGAAAAAGCAAGAGAGTTCCAGAAAAACATCTATTTCTGCTTTATTGACTATGCCAAAGCCTTTGACTGTGTGGATCACAATAAACTATGGAAAATTCTCAGAGAGATGGAATACCAGACCACCTGACCTGCCTCTTAAGAAATCTGTATGCAGCTCAGGAAGCAACAGTTAGAACTGGACATGGAACAATAGACTGGTTCCAAATAGGAAAAGGAGTACGTCAAGGCTGTATATTGTCACCCTGCTTATTTAACTTCTATGCAGAGTACATCATGAGAAACGCTGGACTGGAAGAAACACAAGCTGGAATCAAGATTGCTGGGAGAAATATCAGTAACCTCAGATATGTAGATGACACCACCCTTATGGCAGAAGGTGAAGAGGACCTAAAAAGCCTCTTGATGAAAGTGAAAGAGGAGAGCGAAAAAGTTGGTTTAATGCTCAACATTCAGAAAACGAAGATCATGGCATCCGGTCCCATCACTTCATGGGAAATAGATGGGGAAACAGTGGAAACAGTGGCAGACTTCATTTGGGGGGGCCTCCAAAATCACTGCGGATGGTGACTGCAGCCATGAAATTAAAAGACACTTACTGCTTGGAAGAAAAGTTATGACCAACCTAGATTGCACATTCAAAAGCAGAGACATTACTTTGCCAACTAAGGTCCGTCTAATCACGGCTATGGTTTTTCCTGTGGTCATGTATGGATGTGAGAGTTGGACTGTGAAGAAGGCTGAGCACCAAAGAATTGATGCTTTTGAACTGTGGTGTTGGAGAAGACTCTTGAGAGTCCCTTGGATGCAAGGAGATCCAATCAGTCCATTCTGAAGGAGATCAGCCCTGGGATTTCTTTGGAAGGAATGATGCTAAAGCTGAAACTCCAGTACTTTGGCCACCTCATGTGAAGAGTTGACACATTGGAAAAGACTCTTGATGCTGGGAGGGACTGGGGGCAGGAGGAGAACGGGACAACCAAGGATGAGATGGCTGGATGGCATCATGGACTCGATGGACATGAGTCTGAGTGAACTCCAGAAGATGGTGATGAACAGGGAGGTCTGGCGTGCTGCGATTCATGGGGTCGCAAAGAGTCGGACACGACTGAGTGACTGAACTGAACTAAGGAACTGAAATATAAAGAAAATGTTGAAAGAAAATCATGATGCTTTAAAACTTAAAAATAAAACAGGAAAAATGAAAATAAATCTATCCAAAGAATATTCTAGGAAACAGGATTTAAGGCCAATCTCTTTAACTTCTTATTTAGATTGATTGATCCTAAGTTTCATTTCCTGTTACTAGAGTCTAGAGGTTGAACCCAAGTCTTCCTAAACTTGGAGTTATGTAATGAATGCTCTTTAGAGTTAAAAGAGTATTCCATCAATTCTCTTACCTTTCAAAGCAGTTTTGTGATTCCAGTTATCTGTATTGGACTATCCACTGAATAGCACAGGAAATCAACTTGGAGCTTGGGACAGCCCTATCAGTGGAGTGCCCCAGTGGCCCTTGCATTCTTACAAGCTACAAAAGGAAAGGGTCCCTCTCCTTTGAAGTTCAAATTACAGCTAGTACCAAAGGGGAAAGCAGTCCACTCTAAGGTGTTTTTACTAGGCTCACAGATCAGGGCTTACCACTTTAACAGCAATAACAGAATCATTCTACGTCAGTTCTGAAATTTAGCCACATCTTTTTAAGGAAGAATAGGAAAGGAAATTCATAATATTCAAAGTAAAACTGAGAGTCAATTATCACAGATAACAGAAACACAATAAACCGGACTTAGCCTTGCATGTATTGACCTAGGCCACAAGGCCAAGACAGACAGAAAATTTTGCACACATCACAGGATTACAAACCAAAGCACCGTATCACTGGAAGATATGTCTAAGTTTAGAGTGAAAGCACACCCCTAAGGCTAAACAACTATGTCCTATATTTGGATTCCTTCTGGAATATTTTTCCCTTTTCCCAGAGTATCAGGCATAACACAGACTACTTAGTTGGAGCCAGATATGGTCCCATCAGGTAAAATTTGGGGGAAAGTATACAGGAAAGCTTGCCTAGACTGAGAAAATAGAAAATGTCGTTTTCCAGTACTGTGTATCTAGCCACCCTCAGCACCAGTAAAATCGTTTCTTTTTTCCAAGACCTAAAAGGTCAGTTCAGTTCAGTCGCTCAGTCGTGTCCGACTCTTTGCAACCCCATGAATCGCAGCACACCAGGCCTCCCTGTCCATCACCAAATCCCAGAGTTCACTCAGACTCACGTCCATGGAGTCAGTGATGCCCTCCAGCCATCTCATCCTCTGTCATCCCCTTCTCGTCCTGCCCCCCAATCCCTCCCAGCATCAGAGTCTTTTCCAATGAGTCAGCTCTTCGCATGAGGTGGCCAAAGTACTGGAGTTTCAGCTTTAGCATCATTACTTCCAAAGAAATCCCAGGGCTGATCTCCTTGCAGTCCAAGGGACAAGCAACATCCAAATGATTAGTACCATTTAAAGAGGCTGAAAGTTTTGCAGTCGCAGCAGGCAGCTCATGAGTCAGACAGGGACTTTGGGACATTGAGAAATCAGTTTAAGAGCAGCCAGTTTGGCCTTTTCTTCTGCAGATGTTGTCACATTTTGTTTCCAAATCACTAACATTCATCTTCAAGGTTGGAAGAGCTCAAAGAAAATCTTGGTCAGCGTTTGTGATTTAGGAAATCTAGCTTACACTGTATAAAGAAAAGGGGCTTCTCTCTGGAACACAACCTGGGTGAATCAGGAGACATTACTCCTCCTATCAAATAGCTGAAATGTGAGCACAGATTTAGAAAAATATCGCTCAAATGTGAGCACAGATTTGGGAAAATATCATTCGATTTGCTCTGAAGCTACTCAGATAAGTATCAGAAAAAGTATAGTCTCTACTTCTCATACAAGGTTTAATATACTGTGCAGACATGACTGAGTAACTGAGCAACAACAATAACAACAATTATGTAACTAACTTACTAGGTTATGTTGGGAAAATCCCTGAGAGGAGGAATCAAAGAAACTCAGTTCTCTGCCTGCACTATTAAGGTAGCATGCATGGCTTGGTGGTTAACTGACTTGTCAACCTGCATGCTCTGAAAGAACTATTTTATCTATAGGATAGATGTTCAACTATACCAGACTCAAACTGCAATCAAATTCCAGAAAATAGGCTGCAGAGAACAGCCTTAAATGACAACCCAGTAACTAATATAAAGAAGTTCATTTTTCATTGGCGATAGTTCAGACGTTGCTGCCTTATCTCTTAGATGTACACAGTCCTCAGAAGGTAAGTGACATGAAAGATCATGATCCAGACTCTCAGTAACCAGGATTAAAAAAGCAAATAAATGATGGGACCTGACACAAATCTGTCTTAATGAAAATAGTGCAGACTCAATAGGAAGGATCTAATAGAGAACAATAATAAAAGTTTAAAAACTCACTGGCAAAGAAAGACAAGAGTATTAATACACTCCTTCACTTGATGTCATGAAGCCCAAAGTTGATAAAAATGCCTCCTTGCTCCTATCCTAATCTTGGCACCGTGTTGAAAATAATGAAAGACGTGAGAAGTGAGTATGATTTTTTAGCAGCTTGATCATCACCACCACATGACTAGGCCACTTAAGAGAAATGGGTGACCCAAGGCAAGGAGAGTAAGAAATTGTTTATCAGTAAAAGGCTCACTCTGTAAATTCTGGATTATACCGCAACACAGAGAATCATCACAGAGGGCAAAAAGAGTCACACAATTTGATCAAACTCTTCCTGACAAAACAATGTCTACATTCTGCCAAGAGAAATCAAAACGTTTATTCCTGAAGATTTCTCTAAGTGAAATTGGAAGAACTGGAGGATTTGCCATGAACAGATTTAGATTTTTAAAGAAAAAATAAGCCACCTCATTACAGAATAAACAATACTGAAGAACAATGTCACAGGATCCCACAGATACTTGAAAGCAGATTGTTTCTATGAAATCTTTCATACGCCAAAAGGGTGTAAAATTAAGAAGTAATTACAGTAGGCCACATCTTACTAACAAGTGCACAAAATAAAGCGCACATGCTCCCAGACACAGTTCAAAGCCATGGTAGCTGGATACTGAGTTGTTGTTCCCCAGGAAGAAGCTTGGGGTGCCTCCGCTGGGGTGTGCACTGCTTCTGTAACAACTCCCTGCAAAACACATGCTAAAGATTATTTTCAAAGTTTGCCTTTTTTGGTAAAAGCAAAAATCCTCTGTAGATTTCTTGCTGTTAGCCAAAATAGATATTAATGTAGGTCTTTCATAAAAGCCAAGTGACATAAAACAAACTTTCAAAAGGCTAGACTACAGTTGCAAGAGTAAGAGCAGTGGAGAGATGGAGAGACTGCTGCAATCATCCAGGAGAAAAATGGTGGCGGTTCAGACAGGAGTACCAGGCAATGAAAGTAGTCTGGGGATTTACTTTGAAGTAAGAACTGCCAACGGGATTTGTCAAAGGATTACATACAGGATACAAAAGAAGAGGAGAGTCTAGAATGATCCATCCCAATGCTTTTGTCATGAGAAATCTGGCAGAGTTTTGCACTTAGTGCAGTGGTGAACAATGGGTAGAAAGCAAGATAACGAGGGAAAAAGAATCAAGATTTGTTTGGATGTTAAATTTGACATGTCTATTGACATCTAAACAGAAAGGTCATTTAAAATATCTACATGAGTCTGGATATCAGGGGAAAGGCAGGGCTGGGGATATAAACTTAGGTCATATGCATATGGATGACATTTTAAGTCCTGAGACGATGAGATCATCTAATGAGCGAGCTTTGATATACAGAAAAGAGGCCCACTCAAACATTTAATCAGTAAGATCCGAAGAGGATATACAGGGCAAATACTGGGAAGGTATAACCGGTGAGACAGGTTAAAAAAAAAGAAACAAAACCGAGACACTGTGGGTGCACTGGAAGTCCAGTGAAGAACCTCTTTCAGGAAAGGGGGCACACTGTCTGTGTCAAATGATGCTGCAGGACTAAGAATGGGAAATATTAAGAACTGGTCACTGGATCTGGCAACACAGAGGTCATTGGCAACCTTGACAATGAAAAAAAAACTGTCATAAAACATACGTGACATAAATATATCCCATATATTGGGATATAATATTGCTTGCACCATTCAAACCTACTCATGATTAATGTTACTTGAAACAACTTCTCCAGAAGGAGATTAAAAGAAAAAAAATGGCATTGCTACTGATAAGACCCCAATAAAAGATAAGTTTATTTTACCTATCACAAATGTCTTATTCATAATAAGGGTTTTCACATAATATTACTACAAACATTAATATTAAAGAAAATAGCCAATGTACCCTCTAATGATCATTTGAAAATTAAAGCTTTAAACTGAATATATTACACAATAAAACTCTTCATGTGTCCTTTTGTTCATTGACTCTACTCACAAAATCCAGGCTTTACACACTCCTATGTAAAGCAAGCTCTGTAATCCCATCCTAATAAAAGCACCTAACTGAATTGGAAGTATAAGGTTCTTATATTAAAAACAATGTAACAATGAAATATAATTTAACTAAAGTTTTAGAAAAACAGATCCATATTAGATTCCTCTTAAAAACATCTGGGCTTATCTTAATCCACATACACATTAAAAGAAAAACACTTTTAACTACAGTGGAAACTTTCATAAAATAGTTTAAGATACTCCACATGTAAGCTATTAACTTATACACTTACCCCCAACTTCTCTTTCATATTAAGTTATAAGTCAAAATCATAACAAAGATAATATAATCACAGGCAGGTTAAAAACCCATGACAACATAAAGATTTAAAACAAATCTCATTAATGAGTTCACTAGCATTTAGAAAATCATTGGCAAATTTGTCCAACTAATACAAACAAAAAAATCAATACAACTATATAAAGATTATATATATTGCCAAGGTGTTTAAATAAATCTGAACAAATTAAAAGGTTTGATATGTTAGAGTAATAGGACTCCAGGTGGTTTTTCTTTTAATTTTAGTGATTTTTTTCAATGTATTACTTTGTCATGCAATAACATGTTTAAGTAAATAAACACGGGGTAGTGGGTGAGGAGAGTGTATGGTGGTCTTAAGACTATTAACAGATAGCAATGTCTTTCTTTTCCTTCTGTTAAATGGTATGATTCTTCTTTGCTGCCTGAAGCTAGACTGGCTTTCAGTTCAGTTCAGTCGCTCAGTCGTGTCCGACTCTTTGCAACTCCATGAATTGCAGCACGCCAGGCCTCCCTGTCCATCACCAACTCCCGGAGTTCACTCAGGATCACATCCATCGAGTCAGTGATGCCATCCAGCCATCTCACCCTCCGTCATCCCCTTCTCCTCCTGCCCTCACTCCCTCCCAGCATCAGAGTCTTTTCCAATGAGTCAACTCTTCGCATGAGGTGGCCAAAGTACTGGAGTTTCAGCTTTAGCATCATTCCTTCCAAAGAAATCCCAGGGCTGATCTCCTTCAGAATGGACTGGTTGGATCTCCTTGCAGTCCAAGGCACTCTCAAGAGTCTTCTCCAACACCACAGTTCAAAAGCATCAATTCTTCGGCGCTCAGCTTTCTCCACAGTCCATCTCTCGCATCCATACATGACCACAGGAAAAACCATAGCCTTGACTAGACGGACCTTAGTCGGCAAAGTAATGTCTCTACTTTTCAATATGCAATCTAGGTTGGTCATAACTTTTCTTCCAAGGAGTAAGTGTCTTTTAATTTTACCGTTAAATGGTATAATTCTTCTTTGCTGCCTGAAGCTAGATTGGCTTTAGCCAATGATTAATGGAAGCTTTAAGAATTAGTGTGTGTTTCCTCATATTTTCTTTTTTCTGTCTTCACAATGGGCAATGCTCCGGATAGAGGCTACTCTATCAACAAAGGTTCTAGCATGAGATAGTAACAACAATGATACAACACAGCTCCCAACTCATTCTTGATGAATACGTGAATGAGAATTAAACCTTGGTTATTTTAAGCGACTGAGATGTAGAGGTTACTTGTCACTGCAGCATAACCTAGCCTATTCTGACTGATGTGAAAAATAATTCAGTACAAAGGAATTTTGAATAAAGAGAGTTTACGTGACTTTCAAAATCACATAAATCATCAACATTAAAACTGGAGCTCCATTACCGACCTACAATCCTTCAAACTGAAACCTGAGTGATTGGCTTTACATGAAAAAGTCATATATTTTTCCAAATAGGAAACATAATTTTAAGTTTAAAAAGCTCACCTTACTGTCGTGAAATAAAAGAATGTTATATGCATGAATAAGTCTTCAGTTCAGTTCAGTTCAGTTGCTCAGTCGTGTCCAACTCTTTGCAACCCCATGAATCGCAGCACGCCAGGCCTCCCTGTCCATCACCAACTTCCGGAGTTCACCCAAACTCATGTCCATCAAGTCGGTGATGCCACCCAGCCATCTCATCCTCTGTGGTCCCCTTCTCCTCCTGCCCCAAATCCCTCCCACCATCAGAGTCTTTTCCAGTCACCCAACTCTTCGCATGAGGTGGCCAAAGTACTGGAGTTTCATCTTCAGCATCAGTTCTTCCAATGAACACCCTGGACTGATCTCCTTTAAAATGGACTGGTTGGATCTCCTTGCAGTCCAAGGGACTCTCAAGAGTCTTCTCCAACACCACAGTTCAAAAGCACCAATTCTTCGGCACTCAGCTTTCTTCATTGCCACAATTATAAAATTGTCACTTTTGAGTAAAAAAAAATGCCACTAATAGCAACTTCCTTTATATCGGGTAAGTCTCTTAACTTTATGCTTGAAAATAAAGCTGATCATTTATTCAATAAAATGCTCAACCTTTGGGCATAAGTTTTGTTTAATCATATAAATTAGATATGATTTTACCAAGATTATTTTCTAATAAAAATATAAAATGCTTCATATTTTTAAATGAAAACACTTTCTGGCCAAAAGATCACTTTGATCATGTTTCAAAATGCAAAACAAAATCTGTTAAAGGAATAATATATAATTAGGTAAAATGAGAATTAAAAGGCATAAGCTTATATTTCTCAAATATTTAAACTCTGCCTCAAGAAAAATGTCATTCAATCCATATAGGTCAGATCTGCACTGAAATATTTCTTAGTGACTAAATAACAACAAAATAATTTTGAACTAAGCACAAGCCTAAGACATTATTTTAATTCAAGAACAAGTAAATGTATTGTTAAAAGCCTAAAATCCCTCATCCACCACATATGTACAGTCCAGAATGAAGGAATATGTTTTATTTTGAGATATCTCTAGTAATCTTCATAGAGTATTTTTTTCAAACTACCTATGAAATCAGTGAAAAGTACAACACAATTTGTCACAAGTTGTACCAGACCAGGCAGTAGCAGGAAGAAAAATTAAGGGAGAAAGAAACAGATTAATATGTTTCAGGGGCTACAACGTTATTCATATTTAGGTCAGGAACAACCAAGTCCAAATCACTGTAGGGAAACAAAGACAGTCGATTTTAATAGAAATTTAAATTTCAAACAAATTAACACTGGTTAGATGTGTTATTCTGACCAGCACTGACCACAGTTTAATCTCTAGATGCTCTACAGTTTATATAAATAGGGTGTTAGTTTGACTTTCCTCTATTCTGATGAGGTTCGAGGATCTAGAGTGTGAATATATTTGTTTATTGATAACAAAAGGTTTTTAAAGATAGCACAACCAAATTCAAATTCAGTGGGTCCATCACATGTAAGACTTTAGATCTCACCTTAAATATCCCTCCAACATGCCCCACTTAAACACACAGCTTTACTTACAGTATATCTGAAAATACTTTTCAACTCACTGCTGGTGAACACTGAGAATGAATTACTTGCTATATACACATGTACAGCTGTAAACATGCCCTTTATATTGGGCATGATTTGGAGGAAAAACCATCCTAGACAGATGTCTGCTCCGTAGTTTTTAATAATATGTGATACTATCCGCACTTTTTACAGTTAAACCCTTGAAAACTGGGAGACAGACAAAGAAACCCAAATGTGAAGAGCATTCATTAAAAGATGTAAATAGCCAAGATCTGTGCTGTTTTGTTTCAATCTTCTTTATCCTGTTGAAAACAGGAAAGCCTCCTGTCACGCAGGCTCCAGGATTCTCAGGGCCCAGTAAAGGTTAGTGACATTTCAATTCATGTTTGTTTTCATTCTTCTAATCATGGACCCTGTGCCAGCCTGAGAAACCAGCTGAGCATAATCCATAACCTTTTGCAAGTGAAACTTAACTCACAGCCCATTCTGACGTCTTTTTAATGTAACAGCAAAAGCAAAAACACCAATAAGATACACACACAAAAAAAAGTAGTCAAATAAGAAAGTTGATAGAAACTTAACAGGGCAAAGTTCCACCTACTTTAATGGGCAAATATCATTCACTAACAGTAACTCCAGCCTAAATCAAGGACAAATAGAAGTAGAACAACCAGAGTAACATCCAAATAGATAATTGAGAAGAATTTTTAAAAATTCAATTTTCCTCTCAATTACCAATAAATAGCTATAATAGGTATGTACTACAGAAAATACTTTCTTAATCCATTATTTGTACAGATAAATGAATGAGTTTCTAAACTGATTAGAAATATACCACTGCTTTGTCTTCTGTAATACCCATACCCACTGCCTTATAGGGTGCTCAGGAACGTGGATTCATTATAAATTACAAAATATAATATGAGTCCTATTCATTTCATTGATGTTAATAATTTATCAACCTGAAACTGGGTCTTCAAAATCATCTTCTGAGAGAGAATGAACATAATTTCTGCTGGAGAGTACATTACTTTCCGTGGATCTACAAGTCTGGCTTTGCCATCACATTTGTGACTCTTTGAATCAGGAAATTAAAATGGAATGAATGCCAGCAACTTAAGGACACTGAAGAAGCAGCTAACAAGCAGAATTCAACTGAATTACACAATGGGGAGGCACTGATCCTGAAGAGTCAGCTCCAGTATATGGACAATATAAGACCAGAATTTATGCCAAGAAGTGCTAATTTCTACTCTGGATCAAGAAAAAGACAGTCTATGAAGATAGTATACAGAACAAGACGTGATTTCTTCATCAGAGATGACTACCTTGGCAGGTCAAGGGGAGTCTTCTGAAAGTATAAGATCAAGAAACATACAGACTGTGAAGGTTTATATTCTTCATTCCTACATCTTCAACAGGCATAGACATAGCATCAGTGGCTGAAAATAATCCAGTGAATAGAACACAGCCCAGTTTGAAGGAATCAGGAGGAGAAGGGCAGAAATGGAACAGGGATCTCGGTCTTTATTAACTCTGATTTCATTAGCTCTAATTGCCTCATTATTATAAACATTATTATATTCATATTTGTTTCATCTCAAACTAATTTAATTGATAGAATTCTGTGTCCTTGCTATTATATGATACAATTAGCTCTCATTAGTTCACATTTCACTCATTTTCTCCTGACTGATTGCACTACATACTAATGCTCACTAATATCAATATGTAATGTAATCAGTCAGGAGTAAAACGTGGTTACAGTGTCTCTAAAACGATCACACTTATCATTCTGATTGTCTTCAAAGTACCAATATCCCTTCTAGAATTTCTGTCTTAATAATGTCAAATTTGCTGTTAATAATAAAAAATTTTTACCATACTTATTGACACATTGATTAACCATTTAAGTAATTCAAGAGAGCAGGTTATTAATAAATTTCAAAAGACAAACTGTCATTTGCTTATGTAGCCTTTAAATCACAGCAAATGAAACATCGATTATTTTTGTCTCCTTCTGAATCATAAGGTTTTCCTTTCCTCTTCCTAATCTTTCTGATGTTGCTGTTAGGATCCTTCTGTCGCCATGTGGAGAGCTTCAGGAAAGCGAGAACCTGCAGCTGATGCTTTCCACGGGAGTGTAAGAGGTCCCTCAAATTGTGCTACTATTAATTTGCCCTTTGAGTATCTACAGCAGGGAGTCATAAAGACAGAAGCAAAGCATAGAGATTTGTCTGATTATTATGTCAGAAATGCTAAAGACAAAAAGAGAAGAAGAGGGCAAAAGGCTTTTTGTAATGAATTTTATAAAACCCATTGGCTTTCTGTGGAGCCCATTTGGAAATGCCTTGCTACGCTACTCACATAAAATACACAGAGAACTTACATTCTCCCTCTGGACTATTTTAGCAGTATTACTTAGAATGTAAACTTGTACATACATTTATAAATAAAACACTTGCTGTCCTTTTTCCTCCACCAAGAATTATACCCTATGTTTTCCTGCTAAACTATGAATCATTCTGAGAGAAATAATGGCACAACAAACTCAAATGTATTATCCCTCTGAGCAAAGCTCCTCAACAATACATGTATTTAACAGTCTTTTCAACTGGTCTTGAGCAAGATCATAGGTTTTAAAAAAGAGAAAAAATTTAAAAAAAAGACTGAATGCCATAAAATTTAAAGCAGCAGATGGCTTAATGGTTTTGATTTTTGAGAAGTTTAAAACAAAAATCATTTAAAGTAAATTAAAAAAAAAAGAGGATGTATCTACATTACTTTTGCCAAGCTAAATCCTACCTCAAATAATGGCAGAAGACATTTAAGTACCAGAGTTGCTATAATAATCCTTGTTTGAATCATGGTTTCCATGAACTGGGTTAAGCCTTTAGACAGAAACTAATTGCTACAAACACTAATTTTCAAGTCCCTTTTGTTTCCCTTTGCAGGCACCTCTGGACGCAGAAGGTACCCAATTAGCAGAATTCATGGTCCTGATTGTGTATTGTGGGGCTAGTGTGTGAGCTGTATAAACACTGTTGATTACCATTCCTCTGTAATGGCTGATTTTTTGATTGCTTAATAAGGCCATCTATTCTGCATCAGGGCCTGGCAAAGCAGTTGGTAAAATCAGTTAGGTCACTTTTTTTCTGGTCCGAGTAGCAGGAGGAGACTGTGATGGTAGCAGTTGACTAAAAACATAATTACAGGCTATTTAATCGCATCTGTTTCCCCACTTAACATTGTTTGTTCAAGTTAGACATAGTTAAGTAAATCAAAAGGACAATAACTGCAAAAACATGAAAAAATTACTATTACATGGTTAAAACTCTAGGGTTTGGTGTAATTACAGAAAACATAGTTTGCAGTGATTTTTTTTTAAGGTACTAATTTTTATTAGCTTCTATACACACATTTTGCTTACTTGATTGTTGCTAGTTTTTAGGATCTTTTTTTTTTAAGATTCCATGTTTATGTAAATAACTATTTGTCTGGCTGGACTGATTTCATGTGAAGGGTCCTACAGGGATGATATTGTTTATGATGATGATTTTATGTGCTCATCCAGTGTTATAATTAGCAGTCAAGTAACTCCTATCCTGTTTTGTGATTAATAACTAATCCCATAAACATTCCTTTTACTACATAGGATTGTCTAATGGATGAGTCCAAGTGAGTGTCGCACCCAAGGGCACTGCCATTCACTGTGAGCTGCCCCTTTCCTCCCTCTGAATACCATACCTGTAATTTATCAATAATGCAAAACTGCTCTACAATCAAAGGGATGAAACTGAAAGGCACCCAGACGGCAGGAGCTGCCAACAGGCATTGAGCCCATGTTCCGATGCCACTGAGCAAAACCACTGAATCCAGCAAGGGTGGTGAATCAATATCAGGTCAGATGAAACGAAAAGCAGCTGTTCTCAGAAGTGTACACTGTGCGCAGTACTACTCAAAGAATGCTTATAGGACGACTTGCAGCCACATAAGGCGGTACTTTATTAAACAGTCCACCACTGGCTATGTTGTAGAATAACTGTCTTTTGTGACTGGACACAACAGAGAACGCTGCCTTTTGCAGCCACCCACCAAGACTGCTAATCTGATGCTTAACAGAAAAGGACTTATAACAGAGCCACCCTCAACTCCCAGGTTATCTGAAAAGGATACAACAGAACAACTCTCTACAGGGCCCTTGGGAAAGGAGGGTCATCTCCCTCTAAGTGCAATTGTCTTTTTAAAATATGTTTTTCAGGACAAGGATATCACAGTTTCAATACTGATTTTAAGTGAAGCAAGTGTACTAAGACATTATTAATATGAGTTCTTGATCTATCCCACCAGCCGGACTAACCTAAATATAATCAACATGGCAAATACACAACTTAAACTGATTTTAGGATTGTGCATAGTTTTAAGGTTTCTAATGATCTTTTAATATACTTAATTATATAAAAGTATCCTGAAGATAACTAGCACAGAGCACAAATACCACATTAATACACTCTTCCACTGATTCAATAGTTCATATAGTTATAGTACCATCCTACAGGGCAGCATGATCAGCTATTAGCCATTACTTGTTTCATGTAAAAATGTTTATTGAAGGCTTGCAATATATCTGAGCAGGTATTGAGGTTTATAAGGACAGAACATTGAAGAAGGCACCATCCCTGACTTCAGGGAGCATACAATCCAGTGATAAAGACGAATAAATAAGCAATCACTACAATCTGAGATAAGGTCTTTGAAGGAAACAGAAAATGTCCTGCAATGGAATGACCAGGGAAATTTGATTCAGACAAGGCCTGTAAAGTGATCCCTTTTTTAGCTGAAACTTCAGAGATGAGAAGTTGCTCGCCATGTGAAGACCAGAACCTGGTGGATGGTGGGGACACAGAATTCCAGGCAGGCCAATGACATGTGCACAGGCCCCAACGTGGGAAAGATATCTCAGGTCCAAGAGATCAGAAGAAGTTATGTTACGGTTGGTAAGAAGAGAGGATCATGAGATGAGAAAGGAGAGGTGGGCAGAAGAAGAGCAGCAAGTCCAAATAAGTCAAGGTAAGGTGTCTGGCAAAAATCTCTAAGTAGGAGAGCATCGTGGTTTGATTGAGATATTAGATTTTTAAAGGGTAACTATTCTGTGAGAAAACAGTCAGAAGGGACAAGATTAGAGTTGGTGGGAACAGTTGGAAAGCTGTAGTTATTCAGGCAAGAGCAGATGATACCTACAAATGGGTGCACAGTGTGGTTATGGAAAGGACAAGGGTGTGGATTGTGAGGATGGGAAGAGGTGAACACATTGGAGGAATATTTTGAAGATAAAATGAATGACTGTGTGTGCATCTTGTCTTTCCAACTAGATCAGAATCTCTTAGAGAACAAAAACCATCTTTACAGTTTCTATATACCCTATCTGCACATTATAAGCTCTTCGAAAACAGTTTTTAAAATAAATGATTTGGGTGAAGTGCCAGACATGCAGCTGGAACTGGTACTCTCGCCTTTTGATTTCTACTTCCCTAGGCTTTCCATCCCTGGAACCAGTTGGTCTGCCCTGAAGAAAATTTAATGTTGTTAGAACAGGAACGTGCTAGGGCCTGAGGCATTGCAGCCACAAGCCCAACAGGAAGAGACCGACAGTGTCTTAATGGGACAAAGCCCCACTAAGGTGGCCAGTAGTCCAACACCTCCCACCCAGGGGCACACACAGACCAGCACCAACAGCTGGAGAGCACCCCATCATATGAGGTAGGTCACATCCAAGGGAGGGCTGCAGAGTCAGCCAGACTCTTGCCGGCAGAGTGATCCCTGTGATTCTTTGGTCCTCATCCAAGGAGATCAAAGCTTAGACCTGAAGACAATGCTATCAAGTTTCTGATTTACTTCTTCCTCTTGTCATAATTAATCGGAAATTGGGGTGACCCTAAGGAGCCACAAAAGCAAAGACATTACTTTGCCGACTAAAGTCCGTCTAGTCAAGGCTATGGTTTTTCCTGTGGTCATGTATGGATGTGAGAGTTGGACTGTGAAGAAGGCTGAACACCGAAGAATTGATGCTTTTGAACTGTGGTGTTGGAGAAGACTCTTGAGAGTCCCTTGGACTGCAAGGAGATCCAACCAGTCCATTCTGAAGGAGATCAGCCCTGGGATTTCTTTGGAAGGAATGATGCTAAAGCTGAAACTCCAGTACTTTGGCCACCTCATGCGAAGAGTTGACTCATTGGAAAAGACTCTGATGGTGGGAGGGATTGGGGGCAGGAGGAGAAGGGGACGACCAAGGATGAGATGGCTGGATGGCATCACTGACTCGATGGACATGAATCTGAGTGAACTCCGGGAGTTGGTGATGGACAGGGAGGCCTGGCGTGCTGCGATTCATGGGGTTGCAAAGAGTCGGACACGACTGAGCGACTGAACTGAACTGAAGGAGCCACTGCGTAAAGAAGCATAAAGGAAAGGCAGGAATTCACTGAACAAATATTTATTGAACACAGTCTACGGCCAGGCACTAGTCTAAGTGCAAGGATATGGGTCAACAAACAAACGTCTCTGACTTCAGGAGCTTATACTCTGGTAAGGGATACACAAGAAAACCAAAATAAATAACATATTAGATTAGAAACAAATGTATTCTATGAAAAAAGATAACAAACCAGGAAGTGGTGGATGGCTCAGTTTGTCTGGAACATAGGATTTAAAGAATAGAGAAGATAAGATTGAAGGAAAAGAGTGAAGGAATGCAAATTGGCCAAGAAGAGATCTAGTAAACTGTGACAATACAGAGCAGCAAAGGTCACAATGATAACAATGAAGAGACTTGGTTGGCATTGAAGAGCAACAGAGGAACAGAATGTACAATTCTAGGGACATTGGAGCTGCAGGGGGCACTGACCCTTTGATTTTTACAAAGTGGTGAGATGCAGGGATGAGCTCTCAGCGACTTAGGACTCTGCCATCCTTTTCTCTCCTCCCACTGCTGTGATTCCAGCATCCCCAGACCATCCTGCCTCCCCATGATATATGGTAGTTCTAGAGAGGGCTTCGGAGAAGGCAATGGCACCCCACTCCTGCCTGGAAAATCCCATGGATGGAGGAGCCTGGTGGGCTGCAGTCCATGGGGTCGCTACGAGTCGGACACAACTGAGTGACTTCACTTTCACTTTTCACTTTCATGCATTGGAGAAGGAAATGGCAACCCACTCCAGTGTTCTTGCCTGGAGAATCCCAGGGATAGGGGAGCCTGGTGGGCTGCTGTCTATGGGGTCGCACAGAGTCGGACACGACTGAAGCGACTTAGCAGCAGCAGAGAGGGCTTCAGATTGAAGCCCTTAGTGGCAGTGCCAATCTGAGTGACAGGTAAGACTGAGGAGTGGCTCACCTTGTTAGCATATGAAGTATCCAGAGTAATGAGTTCTCAGGAGCTAATCATCAGTCATGTGCAGATGGGCTAAGTGTTTACACACAACATCAAATTTAACCCTCTCAACAACCCTGTAATGTAGGTATCAGCCCCACACAGCAGATGTAAAGACCCAAGTTTACACAGCTGGAAAGGATTTCAACCTGTGTGCATCTCACTCCAAAGCCAGTATTCTTTCTATTTTGCCACACATCCTCCTAGGATAGGCTCATCAAGAGTAAACAAAAAGTGAGGGGAAGTCAGAGGGCAGGTTGGGAGTGGGGAGATGGAGAGACAAGTACCACTGTCCAGAGTTAAGCACTCTCTCTGCAGTCAAGAGGGCTGGGGCTGGTGCTTCCATAAGATGTGCTGAACTCAGAGGGTTGGCAGAGTTGATAATGAAGATGCTGAAGTTTCCAAGGATGATGTCATTAGGTAGTATCAGCCTAAATTCCTATGCAGAGCCCGTGTAATGTGTGTGTCTGCATCTAAGTGTACATATATACACATTTACACACACGTGTAAGTGAGGCAGAAGAGAGACACAGAGACAAATGGATATTAACATTGCTAGAGTTAAAATGAGATCTGTGAGCTAGGTACTCAAGTTCTCCATGACTGAGGATAGAAAAGTGAATCTCAGGGGTGTATTGTACTTCAGTTTTGAAAGTTACTCAAGAAACTCCAGAGGGGTATATATAAAAACTCCAACTATTAAAATAATACATATTGTGGAAGAGGAAAGCAATAATAAAGCCCATTTGCTACTGAAGATATCAGCAAAAGTATGTATTTTAAATATTCCCAAACGAAGAGAAATCAAACCAGTCAATCCTAAAGGAAATCAACCCTGAATACTCATTGGAAAAACTGATGCTGAAGCTCCAATATTTTGACTACCTGATGCAGAGAGTCCACTCACTGGAAAAGACCCCAATGCTGAGAAAGACTGAGGGCAGGAGGAGAAGGGGACGACAGAGCAAAAGACGGTTCACCGATTCAATGGACATGAGTTTGAGCAAGCTCTGGGAGATGGTGAAGGACAGAGAAGCCTGGTGTGCTGCAGTCCATGGGGTCGCAAAGAGTCGGACACGACTGAGCGACTGCACAACGACCAGCAGGGAGAGCTGAGGCTATTCTCTGATATTGGAAGTCATTGACCAGAGTCTCAACATGACAGATCCCAGGAACACAAAGGCAGCTCTGGACAATGTCAGAGAGTCTCAAATCCTCTCGAGCTATCCTCTTGATTAGAGAATAGATCCTCTTGATCAGAGAATCTGCAAAACCTCTGATCAATCCTCTTGAACAGAGAATAGATCTTTCTGGAGAATGATGATTTCCTCAGTGGCTGTCAAAGTGTGGTTCTCAGACTGGAAGCAAGAGCATCTCCTATAACTTGTTGATACTACAGAGCCTCAGAGTCCACCCTAGGTCTTCCTTATCTGACTCTAGGAGTGGACCTCAGCAATCTGGTCTAACAAGACCTCCAGGTTGAACTTGGTATATGCTGAAGCTTAAGAACCACTGATTATAATCATTCCACAATATATGTAAATCAAACCATTGTGCTGTACATCTTAGACTTATACAGTGATGTATGTCAATTATTTCTCAATAAAACTGGAGAAGAAAAGAAAAACAGCATCTAAGCCTAAAACTTCCCTCCAAATCAGGAGACAACCTGGAGGCAAGAAAGAAGGAGAGATACTGAACCAGAAATCAGAATTTACTTACGGAAACGATGGGCCCCTGTGTAGTCACATTGTTTTCAACAATGTGAATCCTTCTCCTAAGACTGTGTTTGGTGAAAACATCAAATATCACTTTCTTAAATCACCAGTTAACAGCCCCAAAGAATGCACAAGATTTATAGGTGTTATGAATTGTGTTTAATATTATTGGACTCAGTTTTTAGGCAAAAAAAGAAACCTAAAATCTTTAACCATGTAATGACCACATAATGTTGCATTTTGTTCTGCAGGCGAGGCTCCAGGGGCAAGGAGCACCAGCAGCCTAGGAGAACATGTTGGCAAGTGGACATGTGTACTAGATGGCAACATGGGGACAAGGACATGAATGTAAGGGTCATAAAAGCAACTGAGTCACCGCCATGGAACAAGTAGTCCTTTCAGTCAGTACTAGCCTGTCCCATCCAATTATGACATCAGTCGTTCCCACTTCCTCTAAAGCAAGGGTCCCCAATCTCTGGGCCACAGACTGGTACCCCACCAGGTCAGCAGCAGCATTAGATGAGAAATAAAGTGCACAACAAACATAATGCCCTTGAATCACCCTGAAACCACCCCCCACAACCCCAGTCCATGGAAAAACTGACTTCTATGAGATCAGTCCCTGGTACCAAAAAGGTTGGGGACTGCTACTCTAGAGGGCAACCATAGGTTTGATTCAGCCATGGTTAAATAATTAATGCCAGTGATGATGACACCATTTCCTCAAGGAAAGGCTAAGTTGTATTCAGCACGCTTTTTAAGTTGACCTATCTGACTCTTTGCGACCCCATGGACTGTAGCCCACCAGGCTCTGTCCATGGGATTCTCCAGGCAAGAATACTGGAACAGCTTGCCATGCCCTTCTCCATGGAATCTCCCCGACTAAGGGATCAAACCCATATCTCTTGGTTCTCCCACACTGCAGGTGGATTCTTTACCACCTGAGCCACCAGGAAACCCCTTAAGATGACCATTTCCATAAAATGCTATGAAGTGATACTTAAGAAATAAACTTACCCAGAAATATATAAGACAAAAAATGTGTTTCTCAGCAATGCCAGATAAATGAAGTCTTTTGTCATTTCTTTCTAATCCTAGAGAAAGAAAGGACAGTGAAAAGAATACTGGGAAGGCATTTGAGGCCCAGCAACTTGTCGTGACGCCAACAGACCATGACAGGGAGAATGTTACCAAGCACTTGGACTGTAATTTATCTGGGTAGTTTGCTCATTTACTGAAGAAGGAGGGAGTCAGTTCAGTCGCTCAGTAAATGTCCGACTCTTTGCGACCCCATGAATCGCAGCATGCCAGCCTCCCTGTCCATCACCAACTCCCGGAGTTCACTCAAACTCACGTCCATCGAGTCGGTGATGCCATCCAGCCATCTCATCCTCTGTCGTCCCCTTCTCCTCCTGCCCCCAATCCCTCCCAGCATCAGAGCCTTTTCCAATGAGTCAACTCTTCGCATGAGGTGGCCAAAGTACTGGAGTTTCAGCTTTAGCATCATTCCTTCCAAAGAAATCCCAGGGCTGATCTCCTTCAGAATGGACTGATTGGATCCCCTTGCAGTCCAAGGGACTCTCAAGAGTCTTCTCCAACACCACAGTTCAAAAGCATCAATTCTTCGGCGCTCAGCCTTCTTCACAGTCCAACTCTCACATCCATATGTGACCGCTGGAAAAATCATAGCTTTGACTAGACGGACCTTAGTCGGCAAAGTAATGTCTCTGCTTTTGAATGTGCAATCTAGGTTGGTCATAACTTTTCTTCCAAGGAGTAAGCATCTTTTAATTTCATGGCTACAGTCACCATCTGCAGTGATTTTGGAGCCCCCAAAAATAAAGTCTGACACTGTTTCCAAGCTCTAATGTCACTGATAGCTTTAAATACCCTAAACTATCATGAGTTTACACTTTAGTCTCACCCCTAGACCAGAAATTTCTTCCCTTAAAACTATCTTACTTAAGACTTTACAGACTCCCTCAAGAAACCTGTCCCCACTGTATTCTCTATCCTCAGAAGTTAAAGGATTTAACAATTCACCATTAAGTGCTTACCATTCTGAACTTCAAGATTCTTGGAAAAGGAATGTCATACTACATTATATTTTTTTTTCCAAGAAATTGTTTAATCTGTATAAGTTATTTGACTCGGTCATTAGCAATCTTTGTGCCAGGATAGCTCCTAATCAAATTCCGGCAGAATATAAGTACCATTGAGAAGAAAGCATACAGATCTTTCTTCTGAGAAGTACGTATTTTTCTTTCTGGTTGAGCAATGTTATGCAACAAATGCTTCCAACTGGCTTTCTATCAAGGAAAATCATTAAAGATGAAATGCTCTGAGGGACATGATCACAGGAGCCTGAGATGCTTGTAAGTAATTACATTCATGCTGATAATTAGAAGAAACAGTCTGTGTAGTGGATATAGTACAATCACCTTTCACCATTGGTCTTGGACTTGATTTCTCCAAGGAACGCCAAGAAAAGGCTTTATTTAGCAGCAGTTTCTACTTCACTCAATCCACTTGTTTTGTAATGTAAAAAGGAGAGCCTGAAAAGAGAGAATGGGCACCTTGACATTTTAACTGCTTTGTTTTTAATGAAAAATTTTTTTCTCTGAAGTGAATATAAAGCAGGTATGGGCAACAAGCCAGAAAGTGCTTATTTTTCAACTAATAACCTCACATGTCCTAAAATGCCTCCATCTAGCCTCTAAAAATGTTCTCATTAGATCCCTCCACAGGTTGGTATAACCAAAAAGCATTTCTTAGCATCCATAACAGAGGTACAGACATAGGGAAAGCATGTAGCCACCCCCAACTTAGTGTCAGGTCCTAAGGCTCAGAACTGCAGAATAAAATCAGCCTCCAAAGCCATCAATCACGAGGTAGATGTGTACTCATCGAGAGAGCAATTTATCAGAACTGGTATTTCTCTCCCAATAGCACATGGACCCGACAGTGATTCCTTTTTTTTACAGTGAATGTGTTGCCTGTAATCATTGTGGACGAAAATTTGTTCTAATTTTACTTCTTAATCAAATGGACGCTCAAAGAGCAGAGAGGGCACTAAACCAGAGAGACACTTGTAGGTCCTTAGCCTGCCTAAAGACAGTCAACACAGTGCCTCTCCCTGCTCCTTCACACTCTAGCTTGAATTCTCAGCGGCTTTCTTTCCTAACTCTCGTTTGCTCTCTTCCTTCCCCTTCACTGGCTCCCACCGCTGCCCTTACTTGTTCCTTTGAGTTCCTTGTCCTAAGACTCTCTCCCCAGGAGCACTCAGCATCTTTTAGTGACATCAAATAAAGCAGTAAGTAAGCAAAAGTGTTAGTTGCTCATTTGTGTCTGACTCTTTGCAACTCCATGGACTGTAGCCCGCCAGGCTCCTCTGTCCATGAAATTCTCCAGGCAAGAATACTGGAGTGGATAGCCATTCCCTTCTCCAGGGGATCTTCCTGACTCGGGGATGGAAATCGGGTCTCCTGCACTGCAGATAGATTCTTTATCATCTAAGCCACCAGGGAAGCCCTAACACCAAATAAACCTGGATGCAGATCTTAGCCTTGCCATCCTCCTTTTGTGTGGCTGTGGACTTCAGTTTCCACTCAACTCTTCCCTCATTGGGTCCACTAGAGGATGAAATGAGAGCAGCTCTCTACACACTGGGCAGAAAGCTTGGCTCATAAGGAAGGACACTGTATTCCTCTTTTTCTTCTCCTTCAAGCAAATGCTTTCACTCCTGTAGCTAGAAAACACCCTGTAGAAAATTCTCCAATACACGAGTATTCCCTAAGGGTGTAGCATGCATATGTTCTCAGTCATATCCAACTCTTTGCAGCCCTATGGACTGGAGCCCGCCAGGCTCCTCTGTCCATGGTGTTTTCCAGGCAAGAATACTGGAGTGAGGGTTGCCATTTCAGCCCAACCGGGGATAGAATCGGCATCTCCTGCTTCTCCTGCATTGACAGGCAGATTCTTTACCACTGAGCCACCTGGGAAGCCCTCCCTGTGGGTAGTGATGACTAAACTCTGTGAGGTCAGCTCATATCCCAATTTCTACCAACCTGCTGACACTGGACCCACAGGAACCTAAAGCTAGTCATTCTTGCTTCCTCAGCTCTGCTGCTGCTGCTAAGTAGCTTCAGTTGTGTCTGACTCTTAGCAACCCCATGGACTACAGCCTACCAGGCTCCTCTGTCCCTGGGATTTTCCAGGCAAGAATACTGGAGTGGGTTGCCATTGCCTTCTTCCGCTACTCTACTTTTGTGAATTGATTTGTGTTCCTCTGAAAATTCATATCAAGTCCAAAACCCCAGTACCTCTAATGTGACATTATTGAGAAACAGGCTCATTACAGATGGAATTAGTTAAGGTGAGGTCATACTGCAGTGGGGCAGGACCCTAATCCAGGATCACCAGTGTCCTTATTAAAAGTGGAAGTCTGGACACAGATATGCACACAGGAACACCACCAGGTGAAGACTGGACTAATGATGCCACAAGCCAAGGAACTTCCAAAAGGTGGCTCCAGTGGTAAAGAACCTGCCCACCAATGCAGGACACGTAAAAGACATAGGTTCGATCCCTGGGTCAGGAATATCCCGGAGGAAGACACAGAAGACCACTACAGTCTTCTTGCCTGGAGAATCCCATGGACAGAAGAGCCTAGTGGGCTGCAGCCCATAGGGTCACAAAGAGTCAGACATGACTGAAGTGACTTAACATGCATGCAAGGAACTTCCAAAAGCTAGAAGAGAGTTCTAGAACAGGCCTAGGGCTTCAAAAGGACACTGGGACACTTTGATCCTGGATGTCTCGCCTCCAGCACTGTGAGTCATAATTTTCTGTAGGTTAGGCCACCCACTCTGTAGTGTTATATCAGTCCTAGGAAACTAACAACCCACCCTGAGCATCCCCACACAGCAAGTTCTCCATTTCAGCAATAAACCATGAGGTCATCTTCCCAGCCACCTGGGGTTGGGGTCACCTTTGACTCATTCTTTCCCCTTCCCCTTCTCATCCATCTTACACCAAATCCTTTCAACTCTATCAAGGAAATAACTTTCTCATCTCCTCCTCTTCCTACTGACACGGGCAGAGTTGGCCTCATCCTCTTTCATCAGGCAACACTATAATTGGTTTTCTGACCTTTCTGTACTTCATCCTCTTTAATGCTGCTTCCACATTGCCACCAGACTCACTTTTTGAAATCACAGATCACAGGCCTTTAATGGCCCATGCAATCCGACCTCAATCTATCTTGTGTTTCCATCTTACAATGTTTTCTTTCTAACCTCACCTCTCACCTCCTTATTCCCCACTAAAATGTCACATCTCCAGACACTCTGGGTAACTCACCCATCCCCCACATCTCCTTGCCTATGTGCTTTTGCTGGTGCTTTTTCATCTGCTTGGAATGCACTGTGTTTTCCTCCTCCAAAAGTCAAAATATTACCCAATCTATCAAGGCTAGAGACAAGGTAAAAGAAAAATCTCAGCATTTGTGAGAATCAAAGACCAGCAGTTAGAAGGAAAGTGAAGTGAAGTGAAGTGAAGTGAAGTTGCTCAGTTGTGTCCGACTCTTTGCGACCCCATGGACTAAAATAGCCTACCAGGCTCCTCTGTCCATGGGATTTTCCAGGCAAGAGTGCTGGAGTGGATTGCCATTTGGATAGCTGAAATTTTCATTTTGATGATCAAGGACATTGAGGGGGCTTCCTAGGTGATTCAATGGTAAAGAATCAGCTTGCCAATGCAAAAGACCCAGGACATATGGGTTTAGTCCCTGGGATGGGAATATTCCCCTGGAGAAGGAAAGACAACCCACTCCAGTATTCTTGCCTGGGAAATCCCATGGACAGAGGAGTCTAGTGAGCTACAGTCCATTAGGTTGCAAAGAGCTGGAGGTGACTGGGCAACTAAGCATACAGCATATACATAAATGTCACTGAGTGATTTTCGAACACCTAAACCTCGATGACTGGGAGACTGTCCTTATGGGTAATAGTATAATTTCGCCAACTATGATCTATGTCTTAGTTCACACTTGGATCACTCCATCAGGTTTGAAACATTGAATATAAAGACATCTCTGCTCATCCAATGCCAAAATCAAGGAGGAAAAATTCTAGCACGGCTGGAATTTAACAAATGCCTGGAATAAAATATGTGAAGTAAGCAGCATATTTGCCTAATTACAACAGAAGTTACATTCATATGCAAGAATATTTCATTAATGTGAAAAATATAAAATCCCTCTTTATGTACTGTAAGAGGCATTCTATTTTTAGATTTCATCCTCAAGTCTATGATTTTCCCCCAAATCTTCCAATTATAATGTTATTAGCATCTTCTTATTTAGCCACATCTAAAGAAGTTCTTTTGCCAAGGTCTCTCACTCTTACCATCAGCCTTTCATCCCTCTCTTGAACTTAATTAAAAAAATACAGAAGTTGTTAAATCTAAAATCTAGACTATTCTCCCTGGCCTGGCATGCTACAGTCGATGGGGTCACAAAGAGTCAGACAGTTCAGTTCAGTTGCTCAATCGTGTCCGACTCTTCCAGACTCCATGGACCACAGCACGCCAGGCCTCCCTGTCCATCACCAACTCCCAGAGTCTATTCAAATTCATCTCCATTGAGTCGGTGATGCCATCCAACCATCTCATCCTCTGTCATCCCCTTCTCCTCCTTCCTTCAATCTTTCCCAGCATCGTGGTCTTTTCAAATGAGTCAGTTCTTCGCATCAGGTGGCCAAAGTATTGGAGTTTCAGCTTCAGCATCAGTCCTTCCAAGGAATCCTCAGGACTGATCTCCTTTAGGATGGGCTGGTTGGATCTCCTTGCAGTCCAAGTGACTCTCAAGAGTCTTCTCCAACACCACAGTTCAAAAGCATACAACTTGGCAAATGAACAACAAACACTATTCTACCTGCCTGAGTCCTTATATAAATTGTAGAATCCAGCTGGAATTCTTTCTAACACTCTGACTGACTCCAAGGCACAGATTCAAGTTACATCTTTATCTCTGGAACCCCTGAATAAAAATCTAACATACACATACCTTACATGAACACACAAAAAGCTCTGTCACTCATTCTACAGCAGTACAATTGAATCTCAGATTCAACCCTACACCTTCCAAATTGAAATCCAATCACTTTCCCATGGCAGAAAATGAAACCATTGATATTGTCTAACTCTTGGCTCAACCCTTCCCCGACACACACAGTGTGCGTGGCCTATGTCCACACCCTCCATTGTAACCTCCCGGTTCCCTTCATGATTCAACACCAGTAATTCCCTTCTGCAATGCTGGCAAGGGGAGGGGGTCACGGTGGGGGTGGAGACACAGAAGACAAACTATTTTCAGAAGTAATTTTACAAAGTGGCAAAACGTAACTATTTATAATAATTATGATAATAGAGCATTAATACACCGTTGACCTTTGAGGTCCAAAGAGAAGCTTTTAGCCCACTAACATGAACTAACAAACAAGCTCTTCTCACACACCCATCCCTGAACCCCATGCCAACTGCTCGTTTCCTCTTATCTGTTCAAGTAGGGAGAGCATTCTGAACTTAAATTAGGTGCAAAATAAAGCAGACATTCTATTAACTGCAAAACTTAAAGCCCTTCACTGGAGAAGGATCCACCATTTTCACACTCACCACCCTCTCACTCCCAGGCATGCGGAGCCTGCCTATGTTGACCGTGTGTGTGCTCTTTCTTCACCCCTAGTCATATAGTCATCGGGTAGGAGGAATACTTTTTCACCCAGTGAATTTTAGTCATTTCACTTTTTAACTCAATGTTTTTATCTATTTACTTTTTTTTTTTTTACAGACTATGCTTCCACTAGTAGTTTTTAAATGAGTTTTTATGAAGTTTTTTTATAAGTTTCAAATTCAGTTTCTCGCTGAAATGAAAGAGACCCTGTTTGCCAAATTGCAATCTCCTGGTCCATTTGCACAAAGGCCTTCACAGAAACACCAGAGAAGCAAATCTGAAGTGTGCTTTTCCCCATGCTGAGGCATTCTCAAGAACTTCCCACCTAAACACACACACCACACACACACACCCATGCCCTTAGGGGCATATTTAGATGTCTCTAACCTCATGCGAAGAGTGAACTCATTGGAAAAGACTGTGATGCTGGGAGGGATTGGGGGCAGGAGGAGAAGGGGATGACAGAGGATGAGATGGCTGGATGGCATCACTGACTCAATGGACGTGAGTCTGAGTGAACTCCAGGAGTTGGTGATGGACAGGGAGGCCTGGCGGACTGCGATTCATGGGGTCGCAAAGAGTCGGAAACAACTGAGCAACTGAACTGAACGGAACCTCTATACAGTCAACAAAAACAAGATCAGGAGCTGACTGTGGCTCAGATCATGAACTCCTTATTGCCAAATTCAGACTTAAATTGAAGAAAGTAGGGAAAACCGCTAGACCATTCAGGTATGACCTAAATCAAATCCCTTATGATTATACAGTGGAAGTGAGAAATAGATTTAAAGGCCTAGGTCTGATAGATAGAGTGCCTGATAAACTATGGAATGAGGTTCGTGACACTGTACAGGAGACAGGGATCAAGACCATCCTCATGGAAAAGAAATGCAAAAAGCAAAATGGCTGTCTGGGGAGGCCTTACAAATAGCTGTGAAAAGAAGAGAGGCGAAAAGCAAAGGAGAAGAGGAAAGATATAAGCATCTGAATGCAGAGTTCCAAAGAATAGCAAGAAGAGATAAGAAAGCCTTCTTCAGAGATCAATGCAAAGAAACAGAGGAAAAGAACAGAATGGGAAAGACTAGAGATCTCTTCAAGAAAATTAGAGATACCAAGGGAACATTTCATGAAAAGATAGGCACAGTAAAGGACAGAAATGGTATGGACCTAACAGAAGCAGAAGATATTAAGAAGAGGTGGCAAGAATACACAGAAGAACTGTACAAAAAGATCTTCACAGCCCGGATAATCACGACAGTGTCATCACTCATCTAGAGCCAGACATCCTGGAATATGAAGTCAAGTGGGCCTTAGAAAGCATCACTACAAACAAAGCTAGTGGAGGTGATGGAATTCCAGTGGAGCTATTTCAAATCCTAGAAGATGATGCTGTGCAAGTGCTGCACTCAATATGCCAGCAAATTTGGAAAATTCAGCAGTGGCCACAGCATTGGAAAAGGTCAGTTTTCATTCCAATCCCCAAAAAGGCAATACCAAAGAATGCTCAAACTACCGCATAACTGCACTCATCTCACATGCTAGTAAAGCAATGCTCAAAATTCTCGAAGCCAGGCTTCAGCAATACGTGAACTGCGAACTCTCTGATGTTCAAGCTGGTTTTAGAAAAGGCAGAGGAACCAGAGATCAATTTGCCAACCTCTACTGGATCATGGAAAAAGCAAGAGAGTTCCAGAAAAACATCTATTTCTGCTTTGACTATGCCAAAGCCTTTGACTGTGTGGATCACAATCAACTGTGGAAAATTCTGAAAGAGATGGGAATACCAGACCACCTGACCTGCCTCTTGAGAAATCTGTATGCACGTCAGGAAGCAACAGTTAGAACTGGACATGGAACAACAGATTGGTTCCAAATAGGTAAAGGAGTACGTCAAGGCTGTATATTGTCACTCTGCTTATTTAACTTCTATGCAGAGTACATCATGAGAAACGCTGGACTGGAAGAAACACAAGCTGGAATCGAGACTGCCGGGAGAAATATCAGTAACCTCAGATATGCAGATGACATCACCCTTATGGCAGAAAGTGAAGAGGAACTAAAAAGCCTCTTGATGAAAGTGAAAGAGGAGAGTGAAAAAGTTGACTTCAAGCTCAACATTCAGAAAATAAGATCATGGCATCTAAGATCATCCCATCACTTCATGGGAAGTAGATGGGTAAACTGGAAACATTGTCAGGCTTTTATTTTGGGGGAGCTCCAAAATCACCACAGACGGTGATTGCAGCCATGAAATTAGAAGACGCTTACTCCTTGGAAGGAAAGTTATGACCAACCTAGATAACATATTCAAAAGCAGAGACGTTACTTTGCCGACTAAAGTCCGTCTAGTCAAAGCTATGGTTTTTCCTGTGGTCATGTATGGACGTGAGAGTTGGACTGTGAAGAAGGCTGAGCGCTGAAGAATTGGTGCTTTTGAACTGTGGTGTTGGAGAAGACTCTTGAGAGTCCCTTGGACTGCAAGGAGATCCAATCAGTCCATTCTAAAGGAGATCAACCCTGGGATTTCTTTGGAAGGAATGATGCTAAAGCTGAAACTCCAGTACTTTGGCCACCTCATGCGAAGAATTGACTTGTTGGAAAAGACTGCATTGCTGAGAGGGATTGGGGGCAGGAGGCGAAGGGGACGACAGAGGATTGAGATGGCTGGATGGCATCAAGGACTCAATGGACATGAGTCTGAGTGAACTCCGGGAGATGGTGATGAACAGGGAGGCCTGGCGTGCTGCTATTCATGGGGTCGCAAAGAGTCGGACACAACTGAGGGACTGAACTTACCTGAATCTTTTAGAGTCATTTGGCTAAGACTCCAAATGGTATTGGATTTCACACCCAATACTTAATTTTCTAGTGTTGAGGATAGAAATCCTAATATGAAAATTTTTAAATCGCTCGGATTTGAACATGAGCTAACGTGAAACCTCTTACTGCCTCAGTAGGCCTCTGTTGATCCATAAAGCTATTTTCACTTTTCTTCACTTCTCTTCCTACCTATTGACGGGTGAAAATTAAATACAAGTACTCTGTTTAAAAAGACAACTATGTTATTGTGCTTGAAGCACTCAGAAATGGTTTATTCCTTTCCAATTTTTCATTCAAATATACTTTCTCCAGTACAGTGGGACAGGTTCTTTATTTCTCTCTGTCCTAGACTGCAGGCACCTCAATTGCAAGAATTAGTTCTAAGAGGGCATTTAACAGGACTGAAGTTTGCCTTCATAGCCCACTCTACATCAAAGCACCAATCATCAGGGGCTGACTATATTCCTATTATACTAGGTAATGAATTGTTCTACATTTTCTATTATCTTCAGTTTTAAATGCAACAATATCCTCATATAAAAACACTGGATTGTCTGTGAAAGATGTTGAAACATTCAGTGCATGAGTCGTCATTGCAAAGCGTGAGACTGTGTATATGCTTTGAACCTACTAAGATTTCACTTTCCCGTAGGAAATTGAGTTGGCTTTATTTCTATAAAACAAAATGAAATGGACTCCTATGAGCACAATGTGATAATATTATAGCTGAAAAGGAGACAAATGTAAAGGATAAAAACTTTGAAACCAAGAGTTTAAAATGAGACTGTTGAGAAATAACATGGTATGTATTATTATCTCCATTTTGCACAAGGACATCAAAATTCAGCAATAGGACCAACTAGATAATTGCAGGGCCCTGTGCAAAATAAAAACGCAGGACCCTGTGTTCAAAAATAATCAATAATTTCAAGGCAGCAGCAGCAGGGCACTAAACCAAGTGCAAGCCCCATGAACTGCTAGATTGCACATACAGGAAGACATTCCTACTCAGAGAAATTCAATAACTTGCATAAGATCAAGAACTAATAAGCAGGTGGAATTTGAACCCTGGCAGCTTGACTTCAAAATTCAAAACTCCCACTCTTAGACACAACAATAAGCACCATTCAGGGCTTGCCTGGTAATACAGGGAATAAGAATCCATCTGCCAATGCAGGGGACATGGGTTCTATCACTGTTCGGGAAGATTCCACATGCCGAGGAGCAATTAAGCCCGAATGCCACAACTGCTAAGCCTGAGCTCTAGTAGGGTCCGCAAGCCACAACTACTGAGCTTGTATGCCTCAGCTACTGGGTCCGTGCACCCTAGAGCCTATGCTCTGCAACAAGAGAAGGCACCACAATGAGAAGCCCACACACCACAACTAGAGAGTAGCCCCTATTCTCTGCAAACAGAGGAAGTCCACGTGCAGCAGTGAAGACCCAGCACAACCAAAAACGAATAATTTTTTAAAAACCACTTACTGAGTGTTTTCTGTGTGCCAAGCATAAAGATTGTCTCACAGGATCGACACAGCAGTCTAAACATTCCTATACCCATTTTACAGAAAACAAACTTAGAAAGGTTGAGTCATCTGAACACTGAAGTGAACAGTTGCTATTTTTTGAGTATCCGGCATCCATCACTGCTTCATAAATACATATCAATACCCTTTGAAGACTTACCTTTTGCAGATGTAACCACCCTGAGGACAAGGACATTTTCTTGTTCTTCAACATATTCCCAGTGCCTAGGATAGTAAGTCAGAGAAAGCAATGGCACCCCACTCCAGTACTCTTGCCTGGAAAATCCCATGGATGGAGGAGCCTGGTAGGCTGCAGTCCATGGGGTCGCATAGAGTTGGACACGACTGAAGTGACTTAGCAGCAGCAGAATAGTAGGTAATAAATAATGTGTTTGCTGACTTAGATGTGTACACTGTTTTCCCACAGCAGCAGTCAAAGTCTTAAGAGTTTTACAAACTCGGATCCTTCCTCACATCACCAGTACAGCAAGACGGGACAGGCAGCACATGCCCTAAGCTAGAATTCTCCTTGAACGTTACTCTTTAGTCGCGTGCCAAAAACACAGAAATGGTAGACCCTGACCGCTCCAATGGTCCTGGCCTGACGAGTATAGTGAGCCATGCTTTCATGCTAACACTAAGCCTCACTCTCTAGCCTTCTCATTACACACATGATACACACATGAGCTACTCATTACATGAATCTAAGTCAGCAGCCCCCAAGGGCACCCCCAGTTTTGAGGATTTGCCACGGGAACTCAGAAAGCCTGTTATATTCATGGTTATGGTTTATTACAGCAAAAGATACAGATTAAATAAAATCAGCAAGGGAAAGAGGCACACAGAGTGGAGTCCAGGGGAAGACAGTGGCAAGCTCTCCGTTAATTTTTCACAGTTGAGTTGCATGGACAACGCTTAATCCTCCTACCAGTGCAGGTGACAGTACCAGCCAGGGAAGGTCACCAAGGAAACTGGCGTTGGTGTCTAGAGTTTTTACAAGGGTCAGTCATATAGGCATGCAACACCTAACCTGAGCTACTCAGTCTACAGACCCACAGAGGGCCAAAGTAATACAATGCAGCCCAGGTCTTCAGACAAAGAGAAATGGTATTCACTGTAAGTCACGTTGTTGGCATTAACTATCCGGTTGAACTGATACAGCGTGACCCAAGGCCTCAGAAATACAAAAAGACTCTTCTCAGGCAGGATCTTCCAAGGACTCAGAGTACTTATCTTTCAGGAACCAGTCAAGGGCAGCCCTTCTGAAGACAGATCTGTATTGAAAGGAGCAAAGCTTCAGCAGTCTGGCCCTACTGAGCTAACCTTGCAGTGTACAACAGCCAGTAAACTCCTTTGCTTCAATTAGCTACAATTGATTTCTGTTGCTGGTGTTCATGTTGATGTTTGACAGAAAGCAACAAAATTCTGTAAAGCAATTATCCTTCAATTAAAAATAAATATTTTTTAAAGTCCCACTCATATACTAAAAAAAAAAAGAGAGAAAGAATCTATGCAGTCACACAGCTACTAATTATAAAACCAAAATGTACATTCGGGCCTGCCAGATTGTAACAACTACATCTCTAAGAATTGGGGTTTACACTGTGGTGTCCTAAATGACTGGGGCGGGTAGGAGGGATGGAGCACGGGGAATATATGTATATGTACAGTTGGTTCATTTTGTTCTGCAGCAGTAGCTAACATGACATTGTAAAGCAACTATACTCTAATAAAAATTAATCAATTGGTTTTTACAGGGCATCACTTAGGATAAGAATTTGTTAACTAGATCCCAATCATTAATCTTTAAAATTTAAGGTACAACTCTGCAGTCCTTATTAGAATTCACCCTAATGAAAATAGTGAATACACAAAGATAGATTTACAAATATATATTTTTATGGCACAAAAGAGAAACAAATGATACATCCAACTAACAGACAATTGATTAAATCACAAGTTGCAAAACCTTTTCTGTAAAGGTCTACATAGGAAATACTTCCAAATTTGCAGCAATAGAGTTTCAGTTGCAGTCACTCAACGCTACCTATTTAGGGGTAAAGTAGCCACAGAAAACACACAAATGACGATGGCTATGTTCCAATAAAACACAAATGGAGTCGGGGGGGGGGCAAGATTTGGCCTGTGGGTCATAGTTTGCCCCAGGATTAAGTTATAATAAATAAGATTAAATGTAACACAAAATTACTCAGCTTTTTAAATTAAGTAGATCTGTATTGCAGATATGAAAAAATAAGCTATGACATAACAACCAAGTGAATAAAACATGTGGAATTATACTGAACACACAACTTTCAGGGGGAATAAAGATTTTTATATGCCCAGGAAAAAATGCTGAACTGATCTCCATGAGACTGTCCACTGTTATCTCTGGAAGGCTGGACTTAGGTGGACTTTCATTACTATGGCTTCCCCGATACCTCAGTTGGTAAAGAATCCACCTGCAATGCAGGTGACCCCAGTTCGATTCCTGGGTCGGGAAGATCAACTGGAAAATGGATAAGCTACCCACTCCAGTATTTTGGGGCTTCCCTGTGGCTCAGCTGGTAAAGAATCCGCCTGCATTGTGAGAGACCTAGGTTCGATCCCTGGGTTGGGAAGATCCCCTGGAGAAGGGGAAAGGTTACCCACTCCAGTATCCTGGCCTAGAGAATTCCATGGACTGCATAGTCCGTGGGGTCATACAATTATCTACTGCTTGAAATTTTTTATTATAAACATGTGTTGATGCGGTATTTGCAATCAAATAGAAAAATTCTTTTCAGAATAAAAGTTGAAATATCCAGCCGGAACACCTACTTAGTCCCATACTAAATTATTCAGGCATCTAGTAAGCTAGAAATCCTGAACATAGGATGAATTCTGTATTCAGTAGAAGACACTCTTCCAGCATAGGCATTAAGATGTCATGAGCCCAAAAGTTCCTACCAAGCCAAAGTTCTAGAGAATTATTTTAGAATCTCAAAGCCACATTCTTTTCCTCTACCCATCAAAACAAATGTTCCACTGACAGTCTTCTCTCAAAAGGACTAGATTTTTAACCACCTCAGAATATACAAGCCCTGGTGAGAAAAGACTGCAGTTCGGTTCAGTCACTCAGTTGTGTCCAACTCTTTGCGACACCATGAATTACAGCACGCCAGGCCTCCCTATCCATCACCAACTGCTGGAGTTCACCCAAACTCATGCCCATCAAGTCAGTGATGCCATCCAGCTATCTCATCCTCTGTCATCCCCCTTCTCCTCCTGCCCCCAATCCTTCCGAGCATCAGTCTTTCCAGTGAGTCAACTCCTTGCATGAGGTGGTCAAAGTACTGGAGTTTCAGCTTTAGCATCATTCCTTCCAAGGAACACCCAGGGCTGATCTCCTTTAGAATGGACTGGTTGGATCTCCTTGCAGTCCAAGGGACTCTCAAGAGTCTTCTCCAACACCACAGTTCAAAAGCATCAATTCTTCAGCGCTCAGCCTTCTTCACAGTCCAACTCTCACATCCTTACATGACCACAGGAAAAACCATAGCCTTGACTAGATGAACTTTTGTTGGCAAAGTAATGTCGCTGCCTTTGAATATGCTGTCTAGATTGATCACAACTTTCCTTCCAAGGAGTAAGTGAAGTGAAGTCGTTCAGTCACGTCCAACCCTCAGTGACCCCATGGATTGCAGCCTTCCAGCTCCTCCATCCATGGGATTTTCCAGGCAAGAGTGCTGGAGTGGGTTGCCATTTCCTTCTCCAGGGGATCATCCCGACCCAGGAATCGAACCCGGGTCTCCTGCACTGCAGGCAGACGCTTTACTGTAAGAGCCACCAGGGAAGCCCTCCAAGGAGTAAGTGTCTTAATTTCATGGCTGCAATCACCATCTGCAGTGATTTTGGAGCTGAGAAAAATAAAGTCTGACACTGTTTCCCCATCTATTTCCCATGAAGTGATGGGACCAGATACCATGATCTTCATTTTCTGAACGTTGAGCTTGAAGCCAACTTTTCCACTCTCCTCTTTCACTTTCATCAAGAGGCTTTTTAGTTCCTCTTCACTTTCTGCCATAAGGGTGGTGTCATCTGCATATCTGAGACATATGCAGGCCATATCTGCATATCTGATATTTCTCCCAGCAATCTTGATTCCAGCTTGTGTTTCTTCCAGCCCAGCATTTCTCATGATGTACTCTACATGTAAGTGAAATAAGCAGGGTGACAATATACAGCCTTGACATGCTCCTTTTCCTATTTGGAACCAGTCTGTTGTTCCATGACCAGTTCTAACTGTTGCTTCCTGACCTGCATACAGGTTTCTCAAAAGGCAGGTCAGGTGGTCTGGTATTCCCATCTCTTTCAGAACTTTCCACAGTTCATTGTGATCCACACAATCAAAGGCTTTGGCATAGTCAATAAAGCAGAAATAGATGTTTTTCTGGAACTCTCTTGCTTTTTCCATGATCCAACAGATGTTGGCAATTTGATCTCTGGTTCCTCTGCCTTTTCTAAAACCAGCTTGAACATCAGGAACTTCACAGTTCAAATACTGCTGAAGCCTGACTTAGAGAATTTTGAGCATTACTTTACTAGCATGTGAGCTGAGTGCAATTGTGCGGTAGTTTGAGCATTCTTTGGTATTGCCTTTTTGGGGACTGGAATGAAAACTGACCTTTTCCAGTGCTGTGACCACTGCTGAGTTTTCCAAATATGCTGGCATATTGAGTGCAGCACTTTCACAGCATCATCTTTCAGGATTTGAAACAGCTCCACTGGAATTCCGTCACCTCCACTAGCTTTGTTCATAGTGATGCTTTCTAAGGCCCATTTGACTTCACATTCCAGGATGTCTGGCTCTAGATAAGTGATCACACCATCGTGATTATCTGGGGCGTGAAGATCTTTTTGTACAGTTCTTCTGTGTATTCTTGCCACCTCTTAATATCTTCTGCTTCTGCTAGGTCCATACCATTTCTGTCCTTCACTGTGCCTATCTTTGCATGAAATGTTCCCTTGGTATCTCTAATTTTCTTGAAGAGATCTCTAGTCTTTCCCATTCTGTTCTTTTCCTCTATTTATTTGCATTGATCACTGAGGAAGGCTTTCGTGCGTTTGAGGAAATAATCCTTACTTACAGCTCTGCCACACTACAAATGCATCAGTGAGTGAAAGTCCTTCAGTCATGTCCAACTCTTTGTGACCCCATGGACTGTATAGTCCATGGAATTCTCCAGGCCAGAATACTGGAATCAGTAGCCTTTCCCCTCTCCAGGGGATCTTCTCAACCCAGGGATCGAACCCAGGTCTCCAGCATTGTAGGCGGATTCCTTACCAACTGAGCTATGAGGGAAGCCACATAACAGTCAAGTATTCATATTCCATTTATAAAATATTTCCCAATGCCTGAAATTTCCAAACCTGTCGGAATTAACAGAGCAAAGCACTACTTTCTTAAATTTATTGCTGCAAACAATCCACATACCATGAGACATGAAAGAGCCAATGCTAAGTTTCTTCAGTTCAGTTGCTCAGTCGTGTCTGACTCTTTGCGAGCCCATGAATCGCAGCATGCCAGACCTCCCTGTTCATCACCATCTCTCGGAGTTCAATCAGACTCACATACATCGAGTCCGTGATGCCATCCAGCCATCTCATCCTTGATCGGCCCCTTCTCCTCCTGCCCCCAATCCTCCCAGCAACACAGTCTTTTCCAATGAGTCAACTCTTCGCATGAGGTGGCCAAAGTACTGGAGTTTCAGCTTTAGCATCATACCTTCCAAAGAAATCCCAGGGCTGATCTCCTTCAGAATGGACTGGTTGGATCTCCTTGCAGTCCAAGGGACTCTCAAGAGTCTTCTCCAACACCACAGTTCAAAAGCATCAATTCTTCGGTGCTCAGCCTTCTTCACAGTCCAACTCTCACATCCATACATGACCACAGGAAAAACCATAGCCTTGACTAGACAGACCTTAGTCAGCAAAGTAATGTCTCTGCTTTTGAATATACTATCTAGGTTGGTCATAACTTTTCTTCCAAGGAGTAAACGTCTTTTAATTTCATGGCTGCAATCACCATCTGCAGTGATTCTGGAGTCCAGAAAAATAAAGTCTGACACTGTTTCCACTGTTTCCCCATCTATTTCCCATGAAGTTATGGGATCGGATGCCATGATCTTCGTTTTCTGAATGTTGAGCTTTAAGCCAACTTTTTCACTCTCCTTTTTCACTTTCATCAAGAGGCTTTTTAGTTCCTCTTCACTTTCTGCCATAAGGGTGGTGTCATCTGCATATCTGAGGTGACTGATATTTCTCCCAACAGTCTTGATTCCAGCTTGTGCTTCTTCCAGTCCAGCGTTTCTCATGATGTACTCTGCATAGAAGTTAAATAAGCAGGGTGACAATATACAGCCTTGACGTACTCCTTTTCCTATTTGGAAACAGTCTGTTGTTCCATGTCCAGTTCTAACTATTCCTTCCTGACCTGCATACAGATTTCTCAAGAGGCAGATCAGGTGGTCTGGTATTCCCATCTCTTGAAGAATTTTCCACAGTTGATTGTGATCTACACAATCAAAGGCTTTGGCATAGTCAATAAAGCAGAAATAGATGTTTTCCTGGAACTCTCTTGCTTTTTCCATGATCCAGCAGATGTTGGCAATTTGATCTCTGGTTCCTCTGCCTTCTCTAAAACCAGCTTGAACATCAGGGAGTTCACGGTTCACGTATTGCTGAAGCCTGGCTTGGAGAATTTTTAGCTTTACTTTATTAGCATGTGAGCTGAGTGCAATTGTGTGGTAGTTTGAGCATTCTTTGGCATTGCCTTTCTTTGGGATTAGAATGAAAACTGACCTTTTCCAGTCCTGTGGCCACTGCTGAGTTTTCCAAATTTGCTGGCATGTTGAGTGCAGCACTTTCACAGCATCATCTTCCAGGATTTGAAACAGCTCCACTGGAATTCCATCACCTCCACTAGCTTTGTAGTGATGCTTTCTAAGTCCCACTTGACTTCAGATTCCAAGATGTCTGGCTCTAGATGAGTAATTACATAATCATGATTATCTGGGTCATGAAGATCTTTTTTGTACAGTTCTTCCATGTATTCTTGCCACCTCTTCTTAACATCTTCTGCTTCTGTTAGGTCCATACCATTTCTGTCCTTTATCGAGCCCATCTTTGCATGAAATGTTCCCTTTGGTATCTCTCAGATACAAACCCACACAATCATTTTAATTTGTCTTTTACCACCTTTTTTTTTTTTTAATGACTGCTACCTTCACTGATAGTTTACAGAAAAGACCAAGAACTGGACTCTTTTTCCCGAAACCTTATTAATTTCCAAGGGGTCATTTTGGACCAGTAGCTGTCATGAGGAAAGCCCAACTCGTCTCACCAGTCACAGTTCCCTAGATGCTGGCTTTTCCCTCTCAACCAGTGTCATGTAATTACAGACTGATAACTGATGTTCCAGAATTATCTGCATTAGATATTCTAGCTGAAAATGGTCTTAAAAATGCTTTTTTAACAATTGTTTCTAACTTTTAATGTGTCAAAAAGATGATAGTTTACTATCGCCATGTAATTAACATAAGAAAACTCATTTGTAGATAGCTTGGTCAGATCCAATCAAAGGAAGCCTCCCCTTCTGTTAATTGGATAATTAATGGCATTTTTAAGCTAATACTGATCCAACTATCTTTTATGCTCACTGGCAGATTGAAGAAGTTCTGTTATCTGTATTATCCTATTTGGATGAGAAGGAAGGCCTTGGGGAAGGGACAAAAGGATTAGCTTTGTTTACTCCCCACTCTACCCTTTCACATTCAGCCTCCTTTGTAAGTTGGCTGTGATTTGAGTCTTAAGGAGAAGGGATGAATCTTGATTAAAAAAAAAATCTTTAATAGAATTAAAGTCTGTTTCAGGCATCAAAAATAGAATTTTGATTATGTCCTTACATCCATGGTTTCTGAAGGGGAAGAGGAAATAAACTCTTTGCCCACTTACCTGTATTTATCTGCCAAGCTTCTTTTCTGTCTCACTATCTCCCCACCCCCGCCTCCAACACCCTCATATTTCTATGACTAAAAAACAAAACCATGGGCTGGTTACTGCAACAGTACCACTTATTTGTGTTCTTCAAGCAGCCTGCAACACAGCCAGAAGATAATGGACACCTCATTTATTCAAGCTCTGAATGATCATATTTAATTCCCTGTGACAGCTGTCTTCCCTACATTAGCATTGCAAATAAGTTCGGTTTTGTAATGGCTTTCTATTGAACATGATTCAATTATGTGCCGTCTGTACCAAGGCAGGATACAGTCTTAGTATCTATAGCAATATTTCTGCAAGCTGCTGCTCTTTACACTGCTCACATTTAAGCTGGCTGTTTACCACAATGCTTTCCTTGAACTATATTGAACTCCCTACACTTTGAAATAAAAAAAAAGAGGAATGAATGTAATTTGAAAAAGCAGTTACTGGGTGTATAGATATTACATACCTCCTCCCTTCTCCATATGTAATCAACCTGGAAGCACTCTGAAAAAACTGCCGATTGTCCTGTTTTAAACCCAGATAATAAAATCATTATGGTCAATTAAACGATTAGACGATGCTAGACATGCTGGGGGTTCAATGGCTGGTTTTGCATATCACGAACACACTGTTAGGCATTAACACGATCAGCCTGACTTCAGAGTCATTTTCACGTAAGGGAGGCAGGAAACCTACACATGGAAGAAAAGTCCTTCGGGGACTAAAGGAAGAATCCAAGGTGACCTGATCTTAGCAAGAGATAAAATGCAGTCCTCTCTTCTCAAAAATGTACATACAGCTCACTAACTGGCTCCCGCCTCCAAAGTTCATCTGCAGATGTAGCTACCACCTGGGTTTCCATGGGTTCCCTGGCCCTGGCAGCTGTGCAACCAGTGCAAAATGAGAAAGAGGCAGCTGAGGAGGGAAGGGGGCTGCCTACCCAGACTCCACGGGGTGGCATCAAGACCCCGTGTCACCATGATGCTCAGGCACCTGGGCAGACTTCCCAACACTGATTCATGGTCTCCTAAAGGACAACAAAAGGTCTCTGGGCTGCTTTTTCCAACCCAATGTTAGAAGCACCACCAAGGTGGAGCACAGTGACTTTCCTCCCAGCAAGGAGATAGGGGAACTGGCCGGAGGGCTAGGAAGTGGACACTTAGCGTCCTGGCTGAGTTCTTTCTCTCCTTTGACTCTGTCTGCTGTTCAATTCAGGAATGAGTTAATATGCAAACTTGACTCCATGCAAAAGTCACATGCTCCAACACAGTTTTTCTCAGTAGAAATGTTGGCTTTCTGATCCCCATCTATCTGATCCGTTGGCCTGACTCTCAGCTAGTAGAGAGGCTGGGGAAAAAGAGTTATCTATTTGGCCCAAAACCTTATACCTGACAAGTCAATCCTTCCCCCCACTCTGGCATTCACTTAACATGCATCAGTGCTTTAAAGTACATGTCAATCACCTGGAGATCTTGAATCTTTTTACACTACAGATTCTGACTCAGTAGACTGGGTCAGAGCGTCAGAGTCTACGGTTTGAACAAGTGCCCACGTGGCCACTGTTGCTGGTCCACACTTTGAGCAACAAGGATATAAAACGTGGTCTCTAGAACAGAGGACTCTAGTCAGTAAAAGGGCAAGCAGGGTTAACAATCCTCTCTTCTCAAGGCAGGATCTTCTGATTCTAGTGTGAATTATAATAATCTGAAAACTTTTTAAAATTCTACTTTTTTTCAGTTTAAATTTTTTTAAACTCAGGTTATTGGGAGTTCACTCCCAGGAAAGCTTGATCAGTAGGTCTGGAGGAGAGCCCAGAAATCTTTAAAGATTTGAACATTTATTATGTATTGTAACAGGTTCTTTTCATACAGATGGTCCTGGGAAGACACTCTGGCACTGTCTAAGGGGTCATACTGATGACTCTGGTCTAGAACCATTCAACATTAATGCCACTGTGCTTTCGTGCAGCCCTTTGTATGGGTCTCCTGCGTTGCAGGCATATTCTTTACTGTCTGAGCTACCAGGGAAGCCCCAGTAGATAATGTGTTACAAAGCACTTCCATATTAACTCTCTGATTTGAATTTCTTAACAATGGGTAAGCCTCTACTTTACAGATGAAGAAACAGTTAAAACAAGTTTAAAACATGGCTAAGGCCACCTGGCTACGGAATAGGGTTGACCAACTCAACACAGAGACACATCCATAAGTTATGTATCCCAGGAACCCCCTTAGTCCTGGGCAAACTGGGACTGTTGATCCCCCTTGAATCTAGTCATAGGTTTGAAAGAAAAAGTGAAAGTGTTAGTTGCTGAGTCATGACCGACTCTTTGCAACCCCATGGACTGTAGCCCGGCAGGCTCCTCTGTCCATGGGATTCTCCAGGCAAGAATACTGGAATGGGTTGCCATTTCCTTCTCCAGGGGATCTTCCCAACCCAGGGATCGAACTCAGGTCTCCAGCACTGCAGGCAGATTCTCTACTGTCTGAGCCACCAGGGAAGTCCCAGGGTCTTCTGTGGTTGCATTCAACCACAGAAGGCTTGTCTGGTGGCTCAGATGGTAATGAAAGAAAACCTGGGTTCCTCTCAATTCAGTGTGGTAAACCTACAAATATAAAACACAATGGCGAGTAACAGGCAATGAATAACTAGCTGGTTTCGGTAAAAGTGAGATTTACTAGAAGGACTTTGGGTAGCTCCAAAGTCAAAGGAATGATTAAAAGACCAAGATCAGAAAATGAGCAGGAATGAAAAAGATCAGGCATCCAGAATTACTGCTAAACAAATTTGTCACCCAGAACTCACCAGTGACACAGTACCAAGCAGGCAATGCCCTACCCCCTGGCACTGCTGCCCCCATGAAGTGGCTGTTGCTGTCACTATTGCTGATGCCAGGAAAGACTCCTCACTTTTCCTGTACTTCTCTGTTATTCTCTATCAATTCAAAGTCCATGGTAGATGCATCTGACTGGCCAAGTCTCAGTCACATGTCTATATGATAGCTGCATACCCAATTAGCTGGCAAATTAAGTATCAATCATTTTTAACTTTTAGAAAACCCAATAACATAGGACAGGGATTCAGATACTAGAAGCCAAAAAGAAAAACCAAAAAACAAAACAAATCTAGATATTCCAGTATCTAAAGTTTTTCAAATTTTACCTTTAAAAGTATGCCATAAAATTAAGATGTCAGTATTGCACTATAGCCATAAAAACTAGGAAACATGAGCAATTAAAACTTTAACCTTATGGTACAGTAAAGTTGTTTTCATAGCAATGTAAATAAAGAAATATGCATAGTAGAATATAATTATATACAGAAGTATATAATAGGTAATTTTCTAAATGAAGTTCCATTATTTTTAAGTCTGTAAAATAGAAACTACTGAAAAAATTCTCTAAGAATCCTTTGCCTAAACTGTTATTTATGCTCTCCAAAGGCTTTAAACTAAACTATGGCCATAATATCGCCTTTTCTTTTCTAAATGCTAGGAAGGCTCATCAGGAGGGCAAGGATGCTGGTACCTTAAACATATTTCATTCTAATACACACAGTAATATTGATACTCAAGAATCATACAACAGTGAGTGAAAATATGAGCCCCTTCACTTTAACCATAGAACATATGGAAATAAGTGAATAGTGCACAATCACTGAAATTTTACAGACTTGCTGTTCCTAGCTCACTATGTATTATATTCACTAAGGGTGCAATTTCTCACTGTAAAACACCAAATCTGTCAGAAGTAATAGCTTCCTCTGATGCCTCACGGACTTGGAAGATCCTTTGAAAATGCCTCCCTATTCTATCCTGATTCCTCATGAGTTCCTTTATTGATTTTCTGCAGCTTACGCATATGAAGTAAATTATTCTAGTTGGTTCTTCCAGACATCTGCCAATAAGGCTGCTGCAACTTGTTCAGTTTGATAGAGTGCACTGCAATCCTTAGGCGAATCTTTGACTTTTCCTTTCTTCCTTTTATCCTTACGGGTTTCAGTTGCACTCTTAGGATTCTAATCATTCTCTCTCGTTGACTCCAAAGACAAGCCTGGTCTCAGTGCACCCTGTACTTTCATCTTAGAGCTCCCCATATCCCAGGATGCCATAACCTCAATGCCACAAACTAGTCTCCTCTTCCTTGAAAGGAAAAGAGGAACTGTTCCAGAGTCAACCCCAAGTATTCTTGCCACGTCCTTTACTATGGGCACGGTACCCACCTCTCTGCAGCACCATGTTCTCCAATCTGACCAATGTCATCTTCCTGCAACCCCTGCTCTCTGCCCCATCCCACAGCATTGGGATGTTGGTCAATTTAAAAACCACAGATAAACATAATCATTCCTTTACCTAACTGTCACTCATGAAACAATCCTCCACCTCGTGCATTGCACTGGGAAAGAAAAAACACAAGAGCATAATGGGACTTTGTTGAGTAAAAATGCAGAAGTTATCACAGAGAAAATTCCAGAAACTAGTGTGTGGCATAACCACCTCTGTAAATCCACAGGTATTTTGATGTTACCCTGCCTCATTTCACCCCCAGTCTGCCCTTCCACTGAGGTTGCTGCAGCAAACCTCACATCTCTACCCCATCTCCAGGTTCCCTCACTTCCATATCCTCTCCTAAAATGTCTGAATTCACTCCACTGATGCTCTGCAACTTGCCATTAGCCCTGACCCCAGCCTCTTCTGCCCTGTAAGTGACTGCCCAGGTCTCTCTATCAGACTTGTCTTGAGCCTCTGCGCTGCCTTCACCTCATATCCTCCTCTCCCTTCACATTCCTCTCATTGCCATAGGAGGTGAGCTGCAGAGCTGAACCCCTCCCCTGCAAAATGACACACACAAGTTGTCTTAGCAACAGTGCCTGCTGTCAGCACAGTCTCACTTCAGAACCTTCCACTGAGGCCGAAGGAGCCCCTAACAAGAGTCACTGGACCATGCCTGGGAGTCTCTGGGGACCCCCAAGCCACTTCAGAATACTCCAAACCAATCTTCCAGGCACTTTGCAGGAGGCTGGCTCCACTTCAGCAAAGTGCCCTGCACTGAAAGATGTGTTTTCCACTGGTAACTAGTGCAGTTAATGAGAGCGATGGACGCACAGGCACTAAGGAAATCAGCCAGAAGTTAATTCTGCCAATAAATTGCCTTGGGCTGGATGGCTCACCACAAGCTTCCCTGAGGCCTACTTTAAGTTGTAGGCGTCTTTTAAGTCTTCAGAAATCAGACAATATTGGCTTCTATACTGCAATAAAATGTCTTTGCTATAACAGTTATTATATTTATAATCTGTTCAGCACTTGGCCTCTTTCTGTAATAATTTAACACACCCCAAAACATGCCTGTCTGTGATGGGTATAAGATGAGCCAGGACACACAGGGACAGTATGCCTCGTGTGGTTGTTCTTTCTTAGGCGTTTTCCATTTTCTTTCTTAAACCACCATCTTAGTAGAATACACATTAATACAGTGAATGTGATTTCTTTGACTCAGAATCTAGTACATTATGTTGATGCTTGGCACATTATGTTGATGTTTGGCATGAACCAACACAATTCTGTAAAGCAACTGTGCTTCAATTAAAAAATAAACATTTTTAAAAATCAAGTACATTTTCCACAGGTTACCAAACTGTTATTGGTGTTCATCACTTCAAAATTCCCTTTATTTTTAATAATTTTTTTCTGATTAAGTAAACTTTTATCCAAACCTCAAATATAGAATGCTGACAGTAAAACAACTGGGAATAAATAAATGTACAGCATTTTACATTTTTAGGGAAGCAATCGGGTTCAGTTACTTCAGGCTTCCAATTCTACAGCATTGCACCCACCCTGGAAATAACATGACACTTCTCAGCACTTACTTCATTGGGAGGCTTCAGCCCCAGGCTCACTTGAGAAGCAGCATTTACCTTAGGAGTCTACTCTCACCTGCCCACACACAAGAAGAATCTCCATTTAGGAAAACAGTAAATGAAAAAAAAAAAGTCAATAAAAAGTGAAATTAAAACTCAATTCCTTCCAATTATTTTTTACACATTACACATGTACAAATGAATCTCTGTATTTGTGTATACCTATGCTAATTTTTCTTTTTATAGGTTTGGGAGTCACACTATACATAATATAACTTGCCTTTTCCATTTAACAACATCTATGAACCTTTTTCACGCATGGTTATTTTTGGATAAGTCTGCCTACAACCAGCAAATAAAATTTTCATAAGCACTATTTAACCAGAAATGCAAGGAAAAGATAAAGCAGTGAATTATCCCATCAACTAAGTTTGAATTTGCTTTTTTCTGTTTCATAAACAATTAGATAATCAAGTTTACCTTGACAGTGTTAGAAAAAAAAAAATCTTACGTTAGCAACAGAAACAATATCTCCCAAAAGGGTCCAGTTATTTTGTTCCTGAAATTTTTAAAAGGCCAAGAGTTTATAATTATTTACTATATTCGTGTCAAAAAATATTGTATGACTGGGTGTCTTACAATTCAAGCTTTGTATTATAGTGTTTTATACTGGTATAAGTCTTCTGTGATGTGAATCTTGTGAAAACATTAACCAATGCTTCTAAAATATGCCCTCCCTATTTACAACATGACCTTTCAACATAAAAAATTACTCCGAAATGGTTATATCCAGGAGGTACAAAGTGGATCCCTTTTTATAGACTTAGAAGTTACAGAGAGATGGAGAATTATGTGTTCTTGTTCACTTTTTTTTTTAACTGGACAAAATTCAGCAGTGGAAGAGAGGCCCAAATCCATCCAAACATGGATGAAAAAATCCATTGTCTCTGCAAAAGAAATCCTTTTCTTAAAACAGCTGCCAAATAGAAGCCACCAGCTGTCCTGATGATTTGGCCGGTAAAGCTGGCTAACATGAAGATATCATATATAATGCTAACATCCCTCTGGCCCAAGCATCCCCAACCGATTCTACAGAGTAGGTGGCAGGAACTTGAGTTCACTGGGCCAGTATCCGTCTTTCCAAGCTTTCTAGCTCATAATACATAAGACTGCTGGCAGCCAACTCTGGCCATAGCATTTTCCAAACAATTTTCCCACCTATGACTTCTGAACAGAGGCTTGAATGAATGAACTGAAGCAGGTGCTCTATTATGCATTAGCTCATTCTCTTCAAGCAACCAGGCAAGCACCTGGGCTCAAGCCCCAGATCCAGGGCACTGTATATACCAATGGACAAGGAAACAACAATGAAATGTTAGTGCCCCAGAGTTACATGGTAGTTCAGGATATGCTACCAGTGGTTCAGGTTCCACTTTGAGGCACTTCTCTACCTAACTGCTTCTAACATAGGGGACCCTTCATCAAAAGCATGACTTTCTACTGGGACAGAGTGGTTCCCCAGTGGACTACTTGATGCCCTGGAGCAAAGCAGAAGACTTACAACAAGGAGAGATTTTCAAACTAGACAGAGCCCTCCCCACATATATTCACCACCTTCCTCCACCTAATTCATACAAGATCTCCACAACCTGTGTGGAAAGATGCCTCTCTCTCTCACAAGCACTCACCTCCTGCTCTCAGAGAAGGCACACTCACACATCACACGGCCCCACACGCCTCTGTCCGTCCTTTCCTCCTATCCCAGAGAAATAACCATCCTTCTTCCCCCAGCCCTGCTGCCTCCTTTGAAAGTGAAAGTCACTCAGTAATGTCCGACTCTTTGTGACCCCATGGAATATACAGTCCGTGGAATTCTCCAGGCCAGAATACTGGAATGGGTAGCCCTTCTCCAGGGGATCTTCCCAACTGAGGGACTGAACCCAGATCTCCCACATTGCAGGCAGATTCTTTACCACCTGAGCCGAAAGGGGAGGCCCAAGTATACTGGAGTGGGTAGCCTATGCCTTCTCCCCTGGATCTTTCCGACTGAGGAATCGAACTGGGGTTTCCTGCAATGCAGACGGATTCTTTTCCAATTGAGCTATGAGGGAAGCCCCCGCCTCCTTTAGAACCCCATCAACCACCTCCTTTTAGCTCCATCTCCTCCCTTTCACTAGCCCCTTCTTCACAGTCCCAAATAGATTCAAGGCTTGATTCCAAAACTATAACTTCTAGCTGCCAGTTGGTTTGCTTTACTTTTCTCCCAAACTTCTTAAAAGAGGACCCCATAGTACCCCTGTATCCTTAACCCTGCCCACCTCTCCCATTATTAGAATCTCTTTATTCCAAACATTCAAGTTGGATCCTATTTCCTGTGAGGCCTTCATGATACAGTTTTCACATCTCAAGTTTCCTCAGTCTTAAAATCAGTTATAGTAACACTGTAATCCTAAAGGAAATCAACCCTGAATATTCATTAGAAGGGCTGATGCTGAAGCGCCAATACCTTGGCCACCTGATGTGAAGAACTGACTCATTACAATACCCCTCATGCTGGGAAAGACTGAAGGCAGGAGGAGAAGGGGATGACAGCGGATGAGATGGTTGGATGGCATCACTAACTCAATGGACATGAGTTTGAGCAAGCTCTGGGAGATGGTGAAGGACAGGGGAAGCCTGGTGTGCTACATGAGGTCGCAAAGAGTCAGACATGACTGAGTGAAGGATCAACAACATTGAATTACTTAGGAGAAAGCCATTACAACAAAGAGACTTCAGACTCTGGTGGGTTCCCAGAGATGCTTATTTTCTTACACACAGCAGTCCCAAGATGAGAGTACCAGTTATCAGGGCAGCCACGCTCCATGTGATCACTCAGAGAGCCAAGATATTTCTATGTTTTTGGTTTACCAGGTTTTAATATGTATATCAAACTACTGGAGCTCTTGTTAAAAATGCAGATTCTGGTTTCAGGTCTGGGATATGGCCTGAAAGTCTGCCTTTGCGACAAGCTCCCAGAGGATCCCAGGCTGCCAAGCTATGGACCACATCCTGAATAGGAAAACTCTAGCATGTTGTCCATGCCTGTTTGACCAAAGCTGGGTCACAGGTGCCGCTGTATACCAGCTCTCAGAAAGGAAATGAGGACATGTAAGAGCACATGCCCAGTGTCCTAAGACCCATACTCAGAAGTGGCCCTCACCTACTCACATTCCACTGGCCAGCATTTGTCATATAGCCATACCTGGACGCTAATATGCATGGGGATCTAGGCATTATTTTTATTGATTCTGGTATATTCTAAAGAGGACTGAGAGCAGAGAACAAACATATTTGAATATGGAGTTCTCCCCAAAACTAAGACAGTTATTAGAATCTGGATGGACATTCCACTACAGTGAAGTTAAATGGCCTTGGAAGGTGATGTTTCATTTCAACAGGAGTTGAAAGCAGTTGGTTGAGGAGCAGGACAGGGAGGCTACTGGCTTGAATCACTGTAGTGATGTCCCTAGGAAGGCAAATTGGTCCTTAAGAGAAACACAAGATACAGTCTAGCACACTCTAGATTCAGAAGTAGCTTTGCCCTCTATGGGTTTGTTTTGGCTCCAGAGGAGGTTCATATGAAAAAGTGAGTGTTAGTCACTCAGCTGTGTCCGATTCTGTGACCCTATAGACTATAGCCTGCCACGCTCCTTTGTCCATGGAATTCTCCAGACAAGAACACTGGAGTTTCTGCCATTCCCTTCTCCAGGGAATCTTCCCTATCCAGGGATTGAACCCAGGTCTCCTACATGGCAGGCAGACTCCACCTACTTGCCTCTTCCCTGATCCTACAGCGGTATAAGACTTCAGGGTCAGCCCTCCTACCACCTCAGTGGAGAGGTTCTATAGTAAAATGCCTAGCTAGTAGGGGTAAAAAATATATATGTATATATGTATATATTTTTTAAGATCTAGAATTGATAAGAAGCCAGGTCATAAAAGGATAAAGTGCTGATGATCAAGTAAGAGTTAGAAGCTCACTGAACATAAAAATAGATTCAAGAATTTCCAGGGATTCTTCAGAAACTAGAGAAGAGGTATCCAAACTGCCCTCCTTTACTCACGCACACTACTGCCTCCGGCATCAAGAAGTTTCACACTGGCTGTAAGAACACTCCAACATCTCCGCGTCTCACTTTCTAGTTGGTCAGACTGATCATTTGCTTGATGAGGGCAGGGAGTTCATTCAACCTACTGATGCTACATCATGTATTGGTTACAGCTTTGTTTTCCAGAACTATGTGGAAAAACTTGACCTAAAAATGCAGCTTTTTCTTGCTCTAATTTCCATTTCCCAAATGTATCAAGTTTTCCTAATTAAGTTCCTAATTAATACAAACCCAACTCACAGGATAAGTAAATATTACAGGATTCTGTCCTCATTTCTATTTCCATTGTAGCTGGTTTTCATGGAACCTATGTTTGTGAGAACACTATAAATGTTTGATGCATGAAAATTATTTTCCCTCAGTTTAATGAAACACCACATAATTGCACTCATCTCAGGTGCTAGCAAAGTAATGCTCAAAATTCTGCAAGCCAGGCTTCAACAGTACATGAACCGGGAACTTCCAGATGTTCAAGCTGGTTTTAGAAAAGGCAGAGGAAACAGTATCAAACTCTCAACATCCGCTGATCATTGAAAAAGAGAGTGAGTTCCAGAAAAACATCTGCGGTGGGGTCTAGCCCCGCAGGATCCAGGGAAACCCAAAGGAGAAACAGCGTCGGCAATTGTGATTGATTTAAGAGAGAGAGAGAGAGAGATAAAAATGTTATAGATAAGAAAATAGAGAGAAGAAAAAAGGCTAATGTTCCTTGGTTTATACAGAAAATCAATAAAGTCTCAAGACAAGAGACTTGCACCGTCTATGTAAGGCCACAGGTGCCCTCCCGGTCTCCTGAGGGAGTGAAGGCGCAGGGCGCCTTCCCATTCAGGTCTTAGAAACCCAGGCAAATAAGTAGACATGGCGGACCTCTGTACTCCAGATGGGAACTAGCCTGAAAGAGAGAGTAAGAGGAGGGAAATGATTGACACGAGGAGATCAAGCTGCTTTGATGAGCGAGATCCATACCTTTATTTTTAAATGGTACTTATATACTTTTTTTGTACATAGAGGGAAATGAAAGATGCAAGGTCATACAGAATCAGCCCAACATTCCAGCAGTTTTGCTCTTATTGAAACCAGGATTTTTTTGCATACCTTTTTCTCAAATGATGTTGTGTACAGTATCTTCTGGCCCTGGAGGCTTGTGAACATTTTATGACCCTCTTTTGATAAAGGCTGCTCAACCAGAAAACTTATTTTCCCTCAAAGTGTGTTTTTTTTAATTTATTTCTAATCTATGTCAGCCTCAGACAATGCCAAACAGAGTTAGGTTTTTCACAGAGCAAAGGTGTAGCGAGTTATAAGAAAGAACCAATTAGCTCAAAAGTCTGATATGGTTAAATTCAAGGCTACACTTGTTTTTCTTGCATTCTCACTATGTTAACTAATGCATTGCCAGGGGCACAGTGGATAAGAGATATGGGAACTTAGCAACAAGCATTGGCCCAATAATGAAATCCTACACCAGCACTAGCACTACTCTAATAACTTTTAACTCTTTCAAAGGCTCTATGTTTTAGGGCTTTCCGTGCCTCTCACAGTTGGAGGCTGTAAATAATCACATGCGTAGCTGTAAGTGTCTGGATATACCTGCCAAACAAGCTAAACTGCTAACAGAGGGGGTTTGATTTAAAATATTCCTCTCATGTCCAGGAGACTTATTAGCTATAGCCCTAAGTTGATTTTCTCCAGAAAAGGTGGGCAGGGTTAGCCCCCTGTTAATGTAAGACGAGTTGGTGAAAGTCATGAAACAGTAAAACAGACAGATTCTGGTTTGGGGGTAGATGCTCAAGAAAGCCTAGGGAGCCCCTTAAGTTCTGAAGCCTTGCTTAACAGTTCTTTTCCACATGAACTTTGTCATGGGTGGGATCTCCCATGGCGGCTCCCAACACATCTGCTTCTGCATTATTGACTACGACAAAGTATTTGACTGTGTGGATCACAACAAACTGGAAAATTATTTCAACAGATGGGAATACCAGACCACCTGACCTGCCTCTTGAGAAACCTATATGCAGGTCAAGAAACAACAGTTAGAACTGGACAGGGAACAACAAACTGGTTCCAAATTGGGAAAGGAGTACATTACGGCTGTATATTGTCACTCTACTTATTTAACTTGCATGCAGAGTATATCATGCAAAATGCCAGGTTGGATGAAGCACAACCTGGAATCAAGATTGCTGGGAGAAATATCAATAACCTCAGATACACAGATGACACCACTCTTATGGCAGAAAGTGAAGAAGAAATAAAGAGTCTCCTGATAAAAGTGAAAGAAGAGCATGAAAAAGTTGGCTTAAAATTCAACATTCAGAAAACTAAGATCATGGTATCTGGTCCCATAACTTCATGGCAAATATACATGGAGTAACAATGGAAACGGAGACAGACTATTTTTCTGGGCTCCAAAATCACTCTAGATGGTGACTGCAGCCATGAAATTAAAAGACACTTGCTCCTTGGAAGAAAAACTATGACCAACCTAGACAGCATACTAAAAACAGAGACATTACTTTGCCAACAAAGGTCCATCTAGTCAAAGCTATGGTTTTTCCAGTAGTCATGCATGGATGTGAGAATTGGACTGTGAAGAAAGCTGAGCACTGAAGAATTGATGCTTTTGAACTATAGTGTTGGAGAAGACTCTTGAGAGTCCCTTGGACTGCAAGGAGATCCAACCAGTCCATTCTGAAGGAGATCAGCCCTGGGATTTCTTTGGAAGGAATGATGCTGAAGCTGAAATTCCAATACTTTGGCCACCTGTTGAGAAGAAGTGACTCATTTGAAAAGACCCTGATGCTGGGAAGAATTGGGGGCAGGAGTAGAAGGGGACGACAGAGGATGAGATGGCTGGATGGCATCACCGACTGGACAGACATGAGCTTGAGCAAGATCCAGGAGTTGGTGATGGACAGGGAAGCCTGGCATGCTGCAGTCTATGGGGTTGCAAAGAGTTGGAAACAACTGAGCAACTGAACTGAACTGAATGAAATGGAAGAGGGTTTCTGTCTCCCTACTTCCAAGGGAAGTAGGCTACTACGTGTGGTTTTAAATTCTAAATAATATATTCATACATGACTATGGCATATTACAATGAAATAAAAACTATGCAAAACATATTTCAAGAAAGAGCTAAATTGCAGTATATTTAGTCACATTCATATATTTAACAAATATTCACTATAACAGTTTATAATAATTTGTTTTCAAATTCAAGTATTTTCCTTCTCATCAAATATATTAAGTCTTTTCTAAAGTGAAATTGTTCAGTTCACTTCAGTCACTCAGTCATGTCTGACTCTCTGTGACCCCATGAATCGCAGCATGCCAGGCCTCCTGTCTATCACCAACTCCCGGAGTTCACTCAGACTCACGTCCATCGAGTCAGTGATGCCATCCAGCCATCTCATCCTCGGTCGTCCCCTTCTCCTCCTGCCCCTAATCCCTCCCAGCATCAGAGTCTTTTCCAATGAGTCAACTTTTTGCATGAGGTGGTCAAAGTACTGGAGTTTCAGCTTTAGCATCATACCTTCCAAAGAAATCCCAGGGTTGATCTCCTTCAGAATGGACTGGTTGGATCTCCTTGCAGTCCAAGGGACTCTCAAGAGTCTTCTCCAACACCACAGTTCAAAAGCATCAATTCTTCAGTGCTCAGCCTTCTTCACAGTCCAACTCTCACATCCATACATGACCACAGGAAAAACCATAGCCTTAACTAAACGGACCTTAGTCGGCAAAAGTTATGTCTCTGCTTTTGAATATGCTTTCTAGGTTGGTCATAACTTTTCATGGCTGCAGTCACCATCTGCAGTGATTTTGGAGCCCCCAAAAATAAAGTCGACACTGTTGACACTGTTTCCCCATCTATTTCCCATGAAGTGATGGGACCGGATGCCATGATCTTTGTTTTCTGAATGTTGAGCTTGAAGCCAACTTTTTCACTCTCCACTTTCATTTTCATCAAGAGTTTTTTAGTTCCTCTTCAACTTTCCGCCATAAGGGTGGTGTCATCTGCATATCTGAGGTTATTGATATTTCTCCCGTCAGTCTTGATTCCAGCTTGTGTTTCTTCCAGTCCAGCGTTTCTCATGATGTACTGTGCATAGAAGTTAAATAAGCAGGGTGACAGTATACAGCCTGATATACTCCTTTTCCTATTTGGAAACAGTCTGTTGTTCCATGTCCAGTTCTAACTGCTGCTTCCTGACCTGCATACAGATTTCTCAAGAGGCAGGTCAGGTGGTCTGGTATTCCCATCACTCTCATAATCTTCCACAGTTGATCGTGATCCACACAGTCAAAGGCTTTGGCATAGTCAATAAAGCAGAAATAGATGTTTTTCTGGAACTCTCTTGCTTCTTTTTGAAATTGTAAACAAGTGAAATTTCCCACTTAAACTATCCGGTTTAAAAGTTTGTTTGTTCGGGTTTTCCCTTAAGCTGTTATATTTATAGACAAACTGGAATGAACTTTTGGCCAACCCAATACCTTGTATTCTAGTCCCGTGGCCTTGTATACTAGGCCTTGCTCTGGTGCTTGCTCACTTCCCCAGCCACATGCCTCACCATTCCTCCATTCAGTCTGTACTGCTGACAGACTGAACCACATTCAGCTCTTCGAAAGTGACACGCTCACCCTCTCTCCTCTGAGCGTTCATGGGTACTGGCCTCTCCACAACCTCTCTCTACCTCCTTACTCCCTCTGCCTTGTTAACTTTTAGATCTTAGTTGAGGGTATCACTTGCTCCAGAAAGCCTTTTCTAAGCACCACCAGGACCCCCAACATGAAGCTAAGGAGCCTGGTCTGTGCCTCTTACAATACCTCGATCACACATCTATACTGTCATATTCTCACCAAACTGCTTCATATCTGTATCTTTTCCTAGATAGTAGCTGTTCAATAAGTATTCCCAACAGCTCAGCAGGTAAAGAATCCACCTGCAACACAGGAGACACAGAACATGCGGGTTCTTTCCTGGGTGGGGAAGATCCCCTGGAGGGGGGCATAGCAACCCATTCCAGTATTCTTGCCTGGAGAATCCCATGGACAAAAGAGCCTGGCGAGCCACAGTCAATGGGGTTGCAAAGAGTCAGACATGACGGGGCACGAGCACAAGACAAAAAATGCCAAAGATGAATGCATCTAGGCTAAAAGATGTGAAGCACATTTTAGATGGTGTTTTCCCTCTAAGAGTTTATACTTTTATCTCAGTCATATGAATGAATAATATCATTCAGAGGCTGTGATATCACAGCCTCTCCCAGACGATAAGTAGTATTCTATGAAACTAAGGCCCAAATTATTGCCTCCATTTGAAGTCTTTCTAGTCCCTTAGGCAACTTTATAAAGATCGGAAGATTCTAGAAGTATTTACTTTAACCTCATGCTAATAGTCAAAAGACACTAACTGTGGCATGAAGTTGCTTTTAAAAGCTAATTTTTAAAAATGTTCCCATTGTTTATGGGAGAGTTACAGATATTTCATCATATATAGACCTATTTATGTCATTTTACATAATTAAAATTAAACTATATAAAAGAAGTCTTTCATTTTCACATTGTTTTAAATGTATAGTTTCAGTGGTTTTTAAAAAATACCTGCACATGACAATCAATAAATATTTAATGATGACACTGATGATCACGAGGATAAAAGTGATAAAATAAATAATATAAAAGGATGACATCACCAAGAGCTTCAAGTTGGCCTCCAAAGACTCTAAATGTGTTTCGCGCAAAGCTCGTTTTCATAGCTGGACAACATCATGAAAGAAACTTCTAGTTTTAAAAAGAAAACCAATTCTGAAAGATGTTGTTGACATCTATGACCCCGTGGAAATTATTTCAATCTGTGGGCAATTTGTTTTCAGTCTTTGTGTACAGCACAGAAAATTCAGCCAGCTCTCTATCACACACCACCCATCTCAGCATTCATTCTCTTTTCGTAGCTCATCAAGACACGAAATAATCTAAACAAAATGACTACACTGACATTTTCTTCAAATGCCATAATAATTGCTAAATTGGACTCACCAGAGACAAAAGGATATTTTATTTTCTGTTGATCACATACATCTTTTTTATACATGAGGCTCCACGACACTATCATTCCCCACCACGCTGCTTCTGCCAATAACTGTGACTGATTGGGATTCATGTAAAGCCCCCAGCCTCGTATGGAGCATGACAAGAGTCAAATTAGGTGGGCTGGGAGCAAAACAAAGAGCTCCAGAAAAGGAATTAACTGAAACTCAGCATTTTGACAGAGTTTTCTTCATGCCAGCGTGCATGCTGCCTCATTAAATGATGTGTAAAGGTCAGAGGTTAATCAACTTCAATTTGGCATGCATATTGAGTAGTTTTTAGTCATCATTCTATATTTCCAAATGAGAACAGGCAAGAAACACTTCAAGTTAGTGGAGCATTTTCTTTTGACAACTTTTAACTCTTCAGAGACAGAATTTCTCATTTAACTCTGTGTACTTTTTCCCCTTAAAAGCCCTAAAAGGGAATGCTTCTACACTGTTAGTGGGAATGTAGACTGATGCAGGCACTGTGGAAAATTGTATGGAGATTTCTAAAAAAAAAAAAAAAAAAATCTAAAAATAGAACGACCGTATGAACCAGCAATTTCATTCCTGATTAAACATTAGAAGAAAACACTAGTTCAAAAGATACATGCACCCCAATGGCCAACAGGCACATGAAAATATGCTAAACATTGCTAATTATGAGAGAAATGCAAATCAAAACTACACTGAGGTACCACCTCACACCAGTCAGAATGGCCATCATTAAAGTCTACAAATAACAAATGCTGGACAGGGTGAAGAAAAAGGACCCTCCTACACTATTAGTGGGAAAGGAAGTGGGTACAGCCACTATGGAGAACAGTATGGAGGTTCCTCAAAAAACTAGCTGCCACATGTTGGTCATGTAACAGTAGTTAACTTCTGTTTATTGCTAATTAGTATTCCATTGTTTTGATGTACAACAGTGAACAGTTCATCTGTTCACCTAACAGTGGACACTTGGGCTGTTTACCAATGCTTAAGGATGCTACAAATAAGGCTGCTCTAAACACTTGTGTCGGATAAGGCAATGGCACCCCCACTCCAGTACTCTTGCCTGGAAAATCCCATGGATGGAGGAGTCTGGTAGGCTGCAGTCCATGGGGTCACTAAGAGTCGGACACGACTGAGTGACTCCACTTTCACTTTTCACTTTTATGCACTGGAGAAGGAAATGGCAACCCACTCCAGTGTTCTTGCCTGGAGAGTCCCAGGGATGGGGAAGCCTGGTGGGCTGCCATCTATGGGGTGGCACAGAGTCAGAGGTGACTGAAGTGACTGAGCAGCAGTAGCAGCAGCAGAACACTTCTGTATAAGTTTTTATATGAACATATGCTTTCGTTTTTATTAAGTAAATACCTAGGAATGGAATGACTGTGACATAGGGTATATGTATGTTTTCTGCTTTCCAAAATGTTTATATCATTTTACATTCCCACCAGCAACATGTGAAAATTTCCTCCATATCCTCACCAACACTTGGTATGGTCAATCATTTTAATGTCTTGTATTCTAATAAACATGTGGGAGTATTCCTCTGCAGTTTTTATTTGCATTTCCCTAACAAGTGAAGATGGTGAGGATTTTTTCATGTACTTCTTTGTCATCATGTATCTTCTTCCATGAAATGTGTTTAGATATTTTATCCACTTTTAAAAATGGAGTTCTTCATTTCTTTACTGTTGCATTTTGAGACCTCTTAAAATATTCTGAATACAAGTCCTTCATCAGATATGTGGTTTGCAAATATTTTCACCCAGACTGTGGCTTGCCTTTTCATTCTCTGCATAGTATCTCTCAAAGAGCAGAAGTTCTTAATTTTGATGAGGACCAACTTAGCAATTTTTATTTCTGGTGCTTTATCTAAGAAGTCTCTGTTTAACTCAAGATCATACCTATTTTCTTCTATACATCTTATAGATTAGGTTTTATATTCAGGTTTATGATCCATTTTGAATTCATATTTGCTTATGGTACAAGGTATGGATAGAAGGGTTTTCTGTTTTTTGCTTATTTGTATACGGGTATCCAGTTTTTCAGTGTGGTTTGTTGAAAAGAATATCCTTTCTCTACTGCATTACCTTTGCACCTTTGTTTAAAAAAAGAAACAAAAACTCTGATCTTTCCATTCAATTTTTCTATAAACCTAAAACTACTTTAAAAATAGTCAATTATTTTAAAATAAAAGTAAATCAACAGATATTATATGTATGGGAGATTATCTTTTAATTCCCACTCTTTTCTCCATGGGTTGCTAAAACAAAGCACCCAATAATGTATTTCACTAGCAACATTATAGCAAATACCTGGCCCTCCAGTAAGTTTTAGTAGCTTTTATAGTCAGAATTTTCAAAGATTATGCAAAGGTCAAAAAAGAAAATGGAGTTTTAATAGAAAATTTAGAAAAAGAAAGAGGACACTTCAATTAAACATGGAGGGTAGAATACAAGCATTCACCTCTGCTTCTCTCTCAGCACTATTAAACAAAATAAGAGAAATAAAAAGTCATGAAGCCCCAAGGATAAAAACACAGGAGAGAAGACAACAGCAAACGAGAGACAAAAACAAAATTTTTGAATCTGAAAGGAGAAGGATGGATGACCCTGAATCCAGAGGACCAGAGAAAGTTAGAAAATAAGTACCTACAGTAAATAAAGGCAGTAAGAAGCCAGTCAGTTCAACAGAAGACCCAGGAACTGGAGATACCAGTTACCTCTGAAGGTGGGCCAAAGGATGAAACTGAAAGAGGAAAAACAGTTTCTCTGCACTCAGATGTCTCTCCATCTGATCTCTCTCAAAGGGCTGATTCAGGATTCCTCACAGCAGGGTTGTTGAGTTCCAAGTTGCAGCAAGTATCTCCCAAGAAAGAAAGGTCACTGGTCAAAGAAATCAAAGAGGACACAAATAGATGGATAAATATACCATGTTCATGGATCAGAGGAATCAATATAGTAAAAATGAGTATACTACCAAAAGCAATCTATAGATCCAATGCAATCCCTATCAAGCTACCAATGATATTTTTCAGAGAACTAGAACAAATAATTTCACGATTTATATGGAAATACAAAAACCTCGAATAGCCAAAGCAATCTTGAGAAAGAAGAATGGAACTGGAAGAATTAACCTGCCTGACTTCAGGCTCTACTACAAAGCCACAGTCATCAAGATAGTATGGTACTGGCACAAAACAGAAATATAGATCAGTGGAACAAAATAGAAAGCCCAGAGATAAATCCACGCACCTATGGACACCTTATCTTTGACAAAGCAGGCAAGAATGTAAAATGGAGAAAAGACAATCTCTAACAAGTGGTGCTGGGAAAACTGGTCAACCACTTGTAAAAGAATGAAACCAGAACACTTTCTAACACCACACACAAAAATAAATTCAAAATGGATTAAAAACTTAAACAAAAGACCAGAAACTATTAAACTCCTAGAGGAAAACATAGGCAAAACACTCTCTGACATAAACCACAGCAGGATTCTCTATGACTCACCTCCCAGAATATTGGAAACAAAAGCAAAAATAAACAAATGGGACCTAGTTAAAATTAAAAGCTTCTGCACAACAAAGGAAACTATAAGCAAGGTGAAAAGACAGCCTTTGGAATGGGAAAAATAATAGCAAACGAAGCAATAGACAAACAATTAATTTCAAAAATATACAAGTAACTCCTGTAGCTCAATTCCAGAAAAATAAAAGACCCAATCAAAAAGTGGGCTAAAGAACTAAATACACATTTCTCCAAAAGAGACATACAGATGGCTAACAAACACATGAAAAGATGCTCAATATCACTCATTATCAAAGAAATGCAAATCAAGACCACAATGAGGTACCATTTCACACCAGTCAGAATGGCTGTGATCCAAAAGTCTACATGCAATAAATGCTGGACAGGGTGTGGAAAAAGGGAACCCTCTTACACTGTTGGTGGGAATGCAAACTAGTACAGCCACTATGGAAAACAGTGTGGAGATTCCTTTAAAAACTGGAAAAAGAACTGCCATATGACCCAGCAATCCCACTGCTGGGCATACACACTGAGGAAATCAGAATCAAAAGAGACACATGTACCCCAGTGTTCATCGCAGCACTGTGTATAATAGCCAGGACATGGAAGCAACCTAGATGTCCATCAGCAGACGAATGGATAAGAAAGCTGTGGTACAGATACACAATGAAATATTACTCATCCATTAAAAGAATACATTTGAATCAGTTCTAATGAGGCAGATGAAACTGGAGCCGATTATACAGAGTGAAGTAAGCCAGAAAGAAAAATACCAATACAATATACTAACACATATATATGGAATTTAGAAAGATGGTAACAATAACCCTGTATGCGAGATAGCAAAAGAGACACAGATGTCTAGAATAGTCTTTTGGACTCTGTGGGAGAGGGTGAGAGTGGGATGATATGGGAGAATGGCATTGAAACATGTAAAATATCATATGTGAAACGAATCGCCAGTCCAGGTTTGATGCATGATACAGGGTACTTGGGCCTGGTGCACTGGGATGACCCAGAGGGTTGGGATGAGAAGAGAGGTGGGAGTGGGGTTCAGGATGCGGAACACATATACACTCATGGCAGATTCAAGTCAATGTATGGCAAAACCAATACAATATTGTAAAGTAAAATAAATTAATTAAAAAATTTTTTAATTAAAAGAACATAAAAGATTTCAGACAGTGCATTTTACAATATTACCAAAAAAAAAAAAAAAAAGAAAGGTCAAGTAAAGTGCGGTTTTCTTATGATCTTGCCTCAGAAGTAACATAGCCTCAGTTCTACTCTAGCCTATTGGTTGGTATAGTTATAAATTCCTGCCCAGATTCAAGTGAGGGAGTGGGGGAAAGGACAACATAGACCTCACCACTCAGGAAGCAGAATTTCAGTTACTTTGTAAGAATATGTGCGATCAGGTATAGTGATGTGTGAAGCCATCTTTGGAAAATACAATCTGCCACAGCCACTGACTACTTTAACTGTTAGTTTACAGATAAGGAAACAGAGGCCCAGAGAAGTCTATAGGATCCAAATCACAGTCACTTGCAGAGCAAGACTCTTCAGTTCAGTTGCTCAGTCGTGTCCGACTCTTTGTGACCCCCTGGACTGCAGTATGGTAGGCCTCCCTGTCCATCACCAACTCCCAGAGTTTACTCAAACTCATGTTCACTGAGTTTGTGATGCCATCCAGCCATCTCAGCCTCTGTCATCCACTTCTCCTCCCACCTTCAATCTTTCCCAGCATCAGGGTCTTTTCAAATGAGTCAGTTCTTTGCATCAGGTAGCCAGAGTATTGGCAGCTTCAGCATCAATCCTTCCAATGAATATTCAGGACTGAGTACCTTTAGGATGGACTGGTTGGATCTCCTTGCAGTCCAAGGGACTCCCAAGATTCTTCTCCAACACCACAGTTCAAAAGCATCAATTCCTCAGCACTCAGCTTTATTTGTAGTTTAACTGTCACATCCATACATGACCACTGGAAAAACCATAGCCTTGACTAGACAGACCTTTGGTGGCAAAGTAGTCTTTTTAATATAGTAAAGTACTAGGTTTTTAATATGCTGTCTAGGTTGGTCATAACTTTCCTTCCAAGGAGTAAGCGTCTTTTAACTTCGTGGCTGCAGTCACCATCTGTAGTGATTTTGGAGCCCCAAAAATAAAGTCTGACACTGTTTCCCCATCTATTCACCATGAAGTGATGGGACCAGATGCCATGATCTTCGTTTTCTGAATGTTGAGCTTTAAGCCAACTTTTCCACTCTCCTCTTTCACTTTCATCAAGAGGCTTTTTGGTTCCTCTTCACTTTCTGCCATAAGGGTGCTATCATCTGCATATCTGAGGTTATTGATATTTCTCCCGGCAATCTTGATTCCAGCTTGTGTTTCTTCCAGTCCAGCGTTTCTCATGATGTACTCTGCATAGAAGTTAAATAAGCAGGGTGACAATATACAGCTTTGACATACTCCTTTTCCTATTTGGAACCAGTCTACTGTTCCATGTCCAGTTCTAACTGTTGCTTCCTGACCTACATGCAGATTTCTCAAGAGGTAGGTCAGGTGGTCTGGTAGTCCCATTTCTTTCAGAATTTCCCACAGTTTATTGTGACCCACACAGTCAAAGGCTTTGGCATAGTCAATAAACTAGAAACTGCATATCTGAACTCCTAGTCTATGTTCTTTTCCACTAAGTCACATTGTCTCGTAATTTTTATAAAATTCACACTGGCAAGATTATAGAGTTATTGGATAGAGAGTATTTAGTATAGGTAAAGTTTGACCTGACTCCTAGATAAGGTTTTCTTGATTCAGTAAATTCAGGACATAAAGAAACCGCTATTAGCCAGCAGAGCAATAAAAGTTAGGGATTTTTTTTTTAAATAATTCTCAGACCAAAAAGTTAAATCAGTGGAGAAATGTTTTACAAGTTAATCTTCCTCACTGCTGAGTTTTAATGACATTACATTACTATTGATAGTTTCATCCTTTTTTCAGGGAAATGGAGTAATACAAGTAATTCTAGTGTGATTTAAATATCTAACCACAAGAATCAGGTATAGTTATCTACCATACTAAATTTTAACAGCATTACTCATTTTGATATGTTTTACTCTTTCTAATGTATACATTATTATAAATGAATCAGCCAGAGGTGTGCCAACTATTGTAATGAATCAAAGTGTCATTTTAAAACAGTTTTAAGTCATCCACAACAGAAAAGAACAATTGGAAAAGGAGATCAGAAACTTCTGCCAGAGTAGCTTATATAAGACAAACACTCATATGCTAGTAATAACTAGAAAATCTCAATAAGCTATCCAAAAAAGTCATTTTCTAAGGCACTGGAGAGCAATCAAGACTGCCAGAACTTGAGAGCTAATCCTTGAGAGAAAGCAGATGCACTAGACTGACCATGACACCTCCTATTACCATTTCTTTCCTAAAAGGCTCAGGGCTAGGCAGTCAAGAAGAAAACAGTGGTTCAGAGATTGCGTCAATTACATAGGGTTAGAAGATAATAACTGACACTTATGATAGCCAGGAATTAGAAAGAGCAGGATCCAGGAGAAAAAGGAATCACAGCAAAGTGAGTTAAAAATTTTCTGCCAATTTGCTAATTCCTAAATTATAAGTGAGCTACGTTGCTGGCTGTCTTTTGGTGCTGAAGAGATTAAAAAAAAAAAAAAAAATTCGAGGGGACTTCCCTGGTGGTCCAGTGGTTAAAAATCTGCCTTCCAATGTAGGGTCTGAGGGTTCAGTCCCTGGTCTGGGAACTAAGATATCATATGCCATGGGGCACCTAAGCCCACAAGCTGCAATGAAAATGCAGCACAGCCAGAAAAAAAAAAACCCACACATTTTAATTTGAGCTCCATGTGCTGCAATTCATGGGGTCGCAAAGAGTTGGACACAACTGAGCGACTGAACTGAAAGAAGAGATGATCTGATAAATACCTCAGTCTTCCAGTTCAGACTCCCCACAGTCTATGCTTTTGTGGTAAAGCAAAACAAAAAATAGACCAGCTCTCACAGAAATTTAAATTCAGCTTTGAATCATCTTCTTTAGTGACTGAATCAAGATGGCCATTCTATCTTCCATTTTTTTTAAAAAGGAAAAAATAACTCATATTTGGAATAGGATAACATTATCCAGAGCCTTTACAATTTTTAATATAATGTATACATTCTTTTTTAAAAAACTATTTAGCATACCAGGTATAGAAGAAATGACCAAAACCAATGTTGGGGTAGGGTGGGAGGAAGAGAAAATAGACAGTAGACCAGTAGGTGATCCAGATATTGGAGCTATCAGACATAAACTTTAAAATATTTTTAATTAAAAATTTCAATAAGATAAATGACAAAATAGAGATTTTCATCATGGTAATGGAATCTATAAAATATAATAGCTGAAAATAAGAACTCAGTAAACAGAGTTAAAGGCATATTAGATACAGAAGAAGAAATTAGGAAACTGAAAGACAGGTTAGTAGAAAACGAAGACTAGAACACTGAGGGGGAAATAAAGAAATATACAAGAGGAGCACAAGAGATATGTAGGATGTGGTAAAAGGCTAATATCTCTACAACTGCACTTTCAGAGAAGTGGTAAGAAACAATGATTCTAAAACCGAATGAGAATTTTCAAAAACTGATAAAGATCTCAAGTTATCTATTTAAACACAAGTGAGGTCAATACACTCACCAGCCCCCGCCCCCAAAATCACATTTAAATACTTTGGGCAAAGCTATTTAAAGCTAAAGTCAAAGAGAACATCTTAAAAGCAACCAGAGAAGACAGACACACTTCCTGTGTGGATCACAATAAACTGGAAAATTCTGAAAGAGATGGGAATACCAGACCACCTAACTTGCCTCTTGAAAAATCTGTATGCAGGAAGCAACATTAGAACTGGACATGGAACAACAGACTGGTTCCAAATAGGAAAAGGAGTACATCAAGGCTGTATATTGTCACCCTGCTTATTTAACTTCTATGCAGAGTACATCATGAGAAACGCTGGACTGGAAGAAACACACGCTGGAATCAAGATCTCCGGGAGAAATATCAATCACGTCAGATATGCAGATGACACCACCCATATGGCAGAAAGTGAAGAGGAGCTAAAAAGTCTCTTGATGAAAGTGAAAGAGGAGAGCGTAAAAGTTGGCTTCAAACTCAACATTCAGAAAATGAAGATCATGGCATCCAGTCCCATCACTTCATGGGAAATAGATGGGGAAACAGTGGAAACAGTGTCAGACTTTATTCTTTGGGCTCCAAAATCACTGCAGATGGTGACCGCAGCCATGAAATTAAAAGACGCTTACTCCTTGGAAGAAAAGTCATGACCAACCTAGATAGTATATTCAAAAGCAGAGACATTACTTTGCCGACTAAGGTCCGTCTAGTCAAGGCTATGGTTTTCCCAGTGGTCATGTATGGATGTGAGAGTTGGACTGTGAAGAAGGCTGAGCGCTGAAGAATTGATGCCTTTGAACTGTGGTGTTGGAGAAGACTCTTGAGAGTCCCTTGGACTGCAAGGAGATTCAACCAGTCCATTCTGAAGGAGATCAGCCCTGGGATTTCTTTGGAAGGAATGATGCTGAAGCTGAAGCTCCAGTACTTGGCCACCTCATGCGAAGAGTTGACTCACTGGAAAAGACTCTGATGCTGGGAGGGATTGGGGCAGGAGGAGAAGGGGACGACAGAGGATGAGATGGCTGGATGCAATCACAGACTCGATGGACGTGTGTCTGAGTGAACTCCGAGAGATGGTGATGAACAGGGAGGCCTGGCGTGCTGTGATTCATGGGGTTGCAAAGAGTCGGACACGACTGAGCGACTGAACTGAAGAGTTGTCAACAGGAAAAAGAAGCCAAGGAATTAAAGTGCAGAAAAAAATAAATTCCAGTTTGGCACTACATACCTGGCAAAAGATCCTTCAAATTTGAAATTAAAACAAAGATACTTTCAGGCAAATAAGAACTCTGAAACCTTATTCCAAAAGATCCACACTAAATATTCAAGTGAATTCTTCAGGCAAAAGTACAAAGATATCAGATGTAAGCACAGAAATTCAGGATAGAATGTAGAGCAAGAGAAGGTAAATATGTGGTTATATTCAAATAATTGTTGACTTTATAAAACAGTACTGTAAGCTTAAACTATATGGAGAAATAAAATGATAACCACAGCACAAAAGGGAAAGAGGTTAAATAGGATAAAGTATTCTACAGACCTTTACTGACTGGACAGAGGTAAAAGCATCAATTTTTAGTGTATCTAGCACAGATATCCTTGACTAAGTAATCTTAAGAATAATCACTAAAGGAATAGCATTGAGAGGGAAACTGATAATAAGAGAAAAATTTTTAAAACGTTAAATATTTTACTCATGAAGGTCAAAAAGGAGAAAAAAACAGAATAAAGACCATAAGACAAATACAAAAACGAATGTATCTATAACCTGAATATATCAGTAATTAAATATGTGAGTATACCATAAATGCATTGTTATGGTCTGGATGTCTGTGTCCCTTCAAAATTTATATTTTGAAACCCTAATGTCCAAGGTGATGGCACTGGAAGGTGGGACCTTTGGGAGGTGCTTAGCTCATGAGAGTAGAGCTCTCATGAATGGAATTGGTGCTGTTATAAAAGAGGCTTCTGAGAGATGTGAGATCAAAGGGAGAAGATGCCAGCTATGAACCAGGAAGAGGGCCCACACCAATGGGCCAGACCATGCTGATGCCTTGATCTTGGACCACCAGCCTCCAGAGCAGTGAGAAATAAGTTTCTGTTGAGAAAGGAATGTGTAAATTTCCTTTTACATATTTCTTGCTCAAGGAAGTTTCAGATATTCTAAGTTTTTACCATTACAACTCTTATACGAGTTTCTCCAAGGTGTAATAAAACTAGAATCACTAAAGGCTGTACATCTTTCACTTTATCAGTTCTTACCAAATTGCCTCCGTCATATGACAGCTCCTCTCTCAGGACATTCCTGCCAATGCTTGGTATTACCAGACCTGTAGAAACTTGCCAGTCTGGTGGACAGGAACTAACACCATATTGCTTTCATTTTGTTCATGCTTGCTCAGTCACTCAGTTTCGTCTGACTCATTGGGACTCCATGGACTGTAACCCGCCAGGCTCCCCTGCCCATGGATTTATGCAGGAAAGAGTACTGGAGTGGGTTGCCATTCCTCCTCCAGGGCATCTTCCCCACCCAGGGATCAAACCCTTATCTCCTGCAGCTCCTGCACTGGCAGGTGAGGATTCTTTCCCACTGAGCCACCTGGGAAGCCTGGTATTGTTTTAACGTTTACCTTATCACTGGTGAAGCCAAAATGTCTTTCATATGTTAACTCTCAGGGTTTCTTTTACAGGTTTTGTTTTTGTTTTTGTTTTTGTTTTTTTATCATTTGCCCCTTTTTGTGGAGCTATTTTTTTTTTCTTATTGACTTGTCCCTTAATTTATTTCATCAACTAGTTGTTGGCTTGGATGAGTAGGTCCATAATGATGCTCTTCATCAAGGTGGGAAATAAAGAAATTCAGGCACATTTTTCAGTAACAATGAGTTCAGTATCAGATAATGTACTGCAAATTACTCAAAATGACTAACTTTTAACTTTATAATACCTTTTGCATACAAATTTTAATATGGTTAACATATTCATTTTCCTTCTTAATGGGCTTTTAAAAAAATATTTATCTAACTATTTATTTACTTGGCTGAGTCAGGTCTTAGTTGTAGGATGTGGGATCTAGTTCCCTGACCAGTGATCAAACCCAAGCACCCTGCTGGTTTTGGGAGCCAGAGTCTCAGCCAGGGAAGTCTCTTGATGTGCTTTTAATATAATAAATTTTCTTAGCCTGTAGATTAAAATATTCTCTTGTTTTAAAGTTTTATTTTCTATCTAGATCTTTATCTTTACGAATTTCATTTTGCATGTGACATGAAGTAAAAATCCAATTCTTTTCCCATACTCAGAGCCAATTGTCTCAGTATTTATAAAAAGAGCTATACTTTTCCTTATTGATTTATCCTTCCAGCTCTATTACACACAATGTCACACTTGCATATGAGGTCTAACTGCCTGTCTTGTGCCAAAATCACACTTTTTAATTGCTATCATTTCATATTAAATCTTGTTATTCAACAAAGTAAACTCCCAATTTATTCTTTAAATTATTTTGGCTCTTTTGGACACTTTATTATTCCATATAAATTTTTATTTCAATTTGTCAAATTTCAAGATTTAAAAAATTGGAATTTTTATTAAATTGACTTTATGGATCAGAGAGAAATTACAGATATTGTCTTCTCATTCATAATCTCTTTCGTATGTCGATTTATTTAATTCTATCTTGTCAGTCAGTCAGTTCAGCCGTTCAGTCATGCCCAACTCTTTGCAACCCCATGGACTGCAGCACACCAGGCCTCCCTATCCATTGCCAACTCCCGGATTTTACTCAAACTCATGTCCATTGAGTTGGTGATGCCATCCAGCCATCTCATCCTCTGTCATCCCCTTCTCCTCCCTCCTTCAATCTTTCCCAGCATCAGGTCTGTTCTCCATGTCTGTGTCTCCTTTGCTGCCTTGCTAATAGGTCATCAGTACCATCTTTCTAGATGCTAGAACATATGATATGCTTTAACATATGATATTTTTCTCTTTCTGACTTACTTCATTCTGTGTAAGAGGCTGTAGGTTCATCCACCTTAAATACATAAAAATCCGTGATTTTACCCTTCTATGAAGTCAGATATATATAAGAATACTAATTTTCAGCGGTGGCTTTGGAAGATGGGTCACTCTTTAGTCACTCTTTAAGTAACTATAGTGAAAAAAAATGAGCCTGCAGACAGAGGGAGGAGCCAGGTCATAAATAACTTGTGTGCCAAGCTGAGGAGTTTGTATTTCATCCTACAAACAATTAACTTAAATCAGATTTGCATCTTGCATTTGAATTTTATAAAAGGACTCAAGCTCACAGACTGAGCATGTATTCTAAAAGCAGACACCCCAGTTAAGGGACTTCCCTGGTGGTCCAGTGGCTAAGACTCCACATTCCCAATTCAGGAGTTCAATCCCTGGTCAGGGTACTAGATCCCACTAAAGCCACAACTAAAGAGCCCACAGGCCACAATGAAGATTGAAGAACCCAGGTGCCACAACTAAGACCCCATGCAACTAAATAAATAAAATTTTAAAACATATATAAAGGCAGGGACACCAGCTGAAATGTATCATAGTAACTCCCTAGACTACAAGCTTCATGAGAATAGGAACTGTCGGTTTTACTCACCACTGAATCCTCAGAACCTCACACAGGTCTTGACATATAATAGATGCTCAATAAATACTAGTTTAGTTCATTAGTCCTGAATCATGAAGATAGAGGGGGAAGACAAAAATCTCTAAATATGTAAGAGAGGGGCAATTGTATTGTATACTCGTAGTGAGACAAAGGGAGAGATCTAGAATGGTTCCCAGGTTACCAGCTGGGATGACTAGATAGATAGAGGTACCCTTAAAGGAGAGAGGAAGATGGTGAAGGACAGGGAAGCCTGGCGTGATGCAGTCCATGGGGTCATAAAGAGTCAGACACAACTGAGCAACTGCACAACAAAACTAGAGAGGGAATAAAGAAATACAGACAGGAATATATACTGAGTTAAGAAGCACTTGCAGACAGATTAGTCAAAAAGCATTTAGAACTCTGCATCTACAGCTGCTCAAGGGGAACCCAGCCCTGGGAGGTGGCTAAGGTTGTAGGTGTCAGTGAGTCACACTCAAGTGTAAACTAGTTCAAGTCTCTTTCCCCTATGGCATGCTATATGCATATTAAGCTACCCTAAGGTCTCAGTAAAGTACATTCAAGGACTTAAGCAGATGTGAAGTTGCCTCTTGAAAATTTGGCCTCAGCTTCAGGGACCTCCATGACCCATCTCCATTTACAAGTGAGATTTACCTTTCATTCTGGTAAAAACACAACTTAGCATTATCTTCATCTTTCATAAGATGTCATCCCGCCATCTGCTCATCTATAACCCAAAGCATATCGTTCTGCTATCAACAGTATACACACACTTAACTTCTCATCGTGTAAGTTCACCTGGAATAGTCAAGGCCCTTAGGTTGATAGGCTGACAGCCTGAGATTTGTTCTCTGTCCACTCCTCTCAGCATTCCATAGGCTGCTTTAGTATTAATGGAGCACCACATTAGCTTAGTTCCTCTACCAAGTACCACTTCAGTGTTATTCCCAGACTGCAACAAAGCTCAACACAAGAACTAGACACCTGAATAAAGGCCCAGTGCATTTGCTTTTCTGGAGATACTGTCTTTTGTATTGTGCAATGTCTCCTATACAAATTTTTCATGATACATTTTTCCTGCCTTTATTTCCAGCAGGATTTTTATTATAAATACAATAAGTGCTTATTGTTTAAAAGTTTTTTTCCCCAAGCAATATAAAAGCTTCCATATCCTTCTTTTCTTGCCCACACAATTCTAGCTCCCAGAGGTATTCAAGTAGTCAAGATTCTTTCTATTGCAAGTGACAGGTCTGTAATTTGATGGAAGTTAAATGCCGGAGAAGTGAAGGGCACTAGGGATAAGGCAAGGAATCAAAGCAAACACTGCCGAAACCAGAGTGGTACCAAAGGCCTCAGGGAATGAGCCTAGGGTGTGAGCTTCTGGTCTCTGCGGCTACATGCACATTAGTTATTCTTAGTTATCTTGGGTGGTGAAGAACAGGGCTTCACATGACTGAGGGAACATACCCTGCATCACTGTCATCCAACGAGAAAAGGGATGTTTTTTTTTCTCCCTTAGAAAAATCCCAAAGAGATGCTCTGATTAGCTTGGTTTGGGTCAAAGAAGGAACTGCAATTGGCAGTGCCCAGAAACTCATGACTAAAATAGAAGTGGAGCTGTTCCCTTAAGGAAGAGGGACACTTATCAAAGTAAGGGGAAAGTATGCTAGGCAGCAAAAGTGTCTGGCAACTTAATATTACCATCAAGAGTTTCCTGAGTATCTTCCAAACATTTTCTCTATATTTACAAGCATATAAAAATACTTTGTTTTACACAAATAAAACATACTATGAAAAGTTCCTTTTAGGAGTTTAACAAGCCAAAAAAAAAAAAAATGTCCTTTCACTAAGTATACTTAGATGATATACTTTCTCTTGATCAGATAATGATCATTTTCTAATCCACCATTTTCCTTTTAGATATAAAGAAGCTCAGAGCTAAATTTAATGTTCAGTTACCATAACTATACTAAATCTCACAGTTAGAGTATTTACTTCCTTTTTCATTCTTTTAGATTTCTAATTCCTAGCTCATCTAGCTTTCGGAGAAGGCAGTGGCAACCCATTCAAGTACCCTTGCCTGGCAAATCCCATGGACAGAGGAGCCTGGTAGGCTGCAGTCCATGGCTAGGAATCAACATGACTGAGAGACTTCACTTTCCACTTTCATGCACTGGAGAAGGAAATGGCAATCCACTCGTGTTCTTGCCTGGAGAATCCCAGGGACGAGGGAGCCTGATGGGCTGCCGTCTCTGGGGTCGCACAGAGTCAGACACGACTGAAGTGACTTAGCAGCAGCAGCTCATCTAGCTTTGTTGTATAAATGTCTTTTATTGTAAACCATCTAAAATTCTTCCTCAAAGAAGACAGGATTTTTACAAGTTCTTCTAATACTTATTTTTCAACTTTATTATTTTTCATGATGAATGTTTATTATACAAAATTAGAAAATAAGTGAGAAAGTAGGAGAAAAAGAATAATCCATGTTCCCACCCCTCAACATTTTAGTGTACCACTTAATTTCAAGACTAGGAGAAACAACCAAGACATATAACCAGCTCAACAGAATAGACTCTTTGCTAATCAAAAAAAAATCTCTGGAGCTTTTGACTTCTGGGAAGATCCAAGGAAAGGAAAACACTGAACAGGAAAAAGATCTCTGAAATTTTGCCTGGAATCTATTCTCATAAAATTAGTACTAATATAGAATCTATTAATCCATCCTCCCAAATGTAGTCAATCAGCATCTAAATTAAGATAGAACTGAAAAGCAAAATGCTGCCTTTTTGTTAAGCTTCTGCAATTGTATCCAGCCACAAAAATAAGTGGGAAAATTATTGCAACTAAAACAAAAGGTCTTATTTTTCTAGGTTTCATAGCCAAAATAGTGTTTTTAAACACATTTAATAACTGTATTAGAAACCTTCAGATTCCCAATTATGTAGTTGTTAAGGTGACAGTAATGAAAGACCAGTTCTAGAAAAACTGAGAATCATGTGCATATTTGCCCTCCCTTAAACTCTGACTCCAAAAAAAATAATCATACCAAGTGTTTTAAAATCTGTATCAGCCAGCTTGGACTGCCATAACAAAATGCCATGGACTAAATGGCTTACGTTTATTTTGTCACAGTTCTAGAGACGGGAGTCTGATATTAGGATGCCAACACGGTTACCTCCTAGTGAGGCCTATTTTCCTGACATAGATGGCTGCTTTCTCACTGTGTGATCACATGGCCTTTCCTCAGTACATGCACACAAACAGAGAAAGCTCTGGTCTTCAAGAACACTAATCCTATTGGATCAGAGTCCTACCATTATGACCTCACTTAACCTTAATCACTTCCACAGACACCTTGTCTCCAAATAAGAGTCACATTCAGGGTTAGGGCTTCAAGACATCAATTTGGGTAGGGGAGAAATAATTCAGTGCATAGCAGCCGCTTGCTCTGATAATCACAACTTGCATGTGTGCTCACACGTGCTCAATTGTGTCTGACTCTTTGTGGCCCCATGGACTATAGTCTGCCAGGCCCTTCTGTCCATGGAATTTCCCAGGCAAGAACACTGGAGAGTTGTCATTACCATTCCAGGGGGGTCTTCCCGACCTAGGGATCGAACCTGTGTCTCTTCTGTCTCCTGCGCTGGCAGGTGGATTCGTTACCACTGCACCACCTGGGAAGTCACATCTCTGGCAATAATTTAATTTAGCTCTTCATATACTGAAAATCAGCATTTAGAGAGGGGTGAGTTCTTTACCTCTTGTCAGAATAACAGTTCACCCACCAATAACTTCATACAATAAAAAAGATGGTTCTTAAAAATTAAATGTGATACATAGTTGTGAAAAGATACATGTATATATACATGTACGTAGGTGTGTTGGTGGGTAGAGAGAGACAGAGTCAAAGTTCATCTATTTCTGCATCATCTGAAACCTTTATCCATCATCCTAAGATGTGGGTCCTAAAATACCCAATATAATGTAACATAGCTAGGTTAGTAGGTAGATAGGCACTTTTCACTTTCATCCATTGGAGAAGGAAATGGCAACCCACTCCAGTGTTCTTGCCTGGAGAATCCCAGGGACGGGGAGCCTGGTGGGCTGCCATCTATGGGGTCTCACAGCAGCAGGCAGTTATGGAGAAATCACTAGGAACTAGAACTCAGTGACCAAAGTGGGTACACATAAAAATAACTGGATTCAGAACAGACAGTGCAAGCTGAAATTACAATACTTTGTTTTGTCCTATGTTTTACGTAAAGTGTGCTATGTTCAAATATAGAACCAGGGACTTTCCTGGTGGTCCAGTGGTTAAGACTCCATGCTCCCACTATAGGGGGTATGGGTTCGATCCCTGGTCGGGGAACTAAAATCCCGCATGCTGTGCAGCATGGCCAAAAAACTTATAAATAACAAAAAGACTATGTTGGGTCAAATTTTAAACAGTCCTATTTTCTGTATGTTGAGTAACATGCTTGTCTTTGAATTCTTTCATCCAAAGTAAAAATTAAACAACAACAAAAAAACCATAAATCAAACATTTCGGCCCTTTCCTGGTCCTCCTACCATAGCCTGACTCTATTCAGAAAGTGTATATTTTTCCCCATGACATCTGAAATACAATATAGAAATTCATCCCTTTAGTGAACTGGGCCTTTTCCCAAGATTTTTATTTTGCATTTAACAAAATAACAGCAAATTTCAGGTATTAGAAGGATCGAAACAACCTCTTCTATTCTGTTGTCCTTAGAACACCATCTTTTATTCATAGCTTCTCTTGTGGTGCTAGGAGGCAGATTCTGTTGCTATAGCAACGCCCTGCATATCCTTGGGGATAGCTTACAGTTTTACTTTTTTTTTGAACAACAAAGAGCCATTGATACTACATGTTGCCAAAGGTTACAAAAGTTGAATTCTAAAATGAAAATATTTCTTCTATAGAAGTGGTACACCATATGCGTCCCACAAATTCAAAGAGATATGTAAGGATATGACCTTTGTGTGAACACTGATGAATCTAGTATAATACTGTTTGGCTTCAATGGATTATTCACAGCAGAAGTAGTTGAAGTGTATGCCTTGTTTTCTAAGACTACTGAGGGGGATAAGGGGTTTACTCCCAGTATCTGTTAAGATCCAGGAGCAGGAAAGGAAAAAAAAAAAAAATCAAAGGTACCATCACTTACATTTTGTTACTTTGTAATCATCTTCCCTTGCCCACCCCCACTAAAATGAACTGCTATATCAAAATCCAATTACACTTTGACAGTAAATAGATCCTTAAAGAGTGGTTGTGACTGAATTCTTGTTCCTCGGGATAGATATTAAATATATGAGAGTCTCAAGAGCTCTGAAATCTGTATTCCTAGCTTCATTTTAACTCAATTCTCTTCATCTGTGAAAAAATAATATTCCTTAGCTAGCTGTTTTTTAAAACTAGGAAAAAATATTTCTTTTCAAGTATCTTTTCAGGATGAGTTATCTCATCCCCCTAGAAGTCTGAAGGGATGCTCTGAGAACCACTGATGAGAAGTTAGAGGCTCCAAGGAATCACTTCCTGGGGAAACAGCTACAAGAGCTTATAAAGGGTCTGGAGGTAGGAATCTGGATTTTTCTTAACAGGAGAGACAGCTACCGACTGAAAAACTGCAGATAAGATGCATACATAAATACATATACAAGGAATGATGTCAATCTCCTCCACTCACTACATCCTGGGCAAATTCTCCTCCTAGCAAACCAAGCAAACCCCACAATTCAAGGCCATTTATTCATTCATTTATCAATATTTATTTATTAAGTACATGCTACATTCCAAGCCACTCAAAGGCTTTTCAAATGTTACTAAATGCCTGATTGTACTCTTGAAGAGTTAATCTGTAATTCAATAAAGTCTTTTTGGTACAGTCTTTATAGCTACCATATGGAGAAATCTATTAAAAATAATAGATTCACAAGGTAATCATAGCTAGAAACACAAGCTCAAAGATAGTGTTTCTAAATACCATCTCCCACCAAAAGGAACAAGGTTTCCTTAGAGAAATGACTGATTCCAGAAATGATTGGGATAGGAAAAACACAAGGTAGACTAGAACATCTTATTCAAGAAAGGAAGGAAGTGCTTAAACATCAATAGAGTCATATGGAAACACGCTGGGGCTAGTTTGAAGAAGCTCCCACTGGCCACATCTTGGACAGTTTGATCACCGTGAAAAATGACAGAACAGGTCATACTACAATTGCTGAAAAACAACTCCATGAATCCATCATGAAACTCAGAAGGAGAAAATATGGTACAGGTGGAGAAGGAAGAGGAGGAGGGAAGAGGCGGGGAGAAGCAAGCTCAGTTTTACAGAACACCATCTGTTATAATTGAATTGTCTCCCATCCAAAGTCCATATGCTGAAGCCCTAACTCCCAATGTGACTGATTTTGAAGACGGGACCTGTAGGAAGGTAATTAAGGTTAAATGAGGTCACAAGGGTAGAGCTTTAACCCTACAGGACTAGTGTTCTGTAGGAAGAGGAGAGGAAGACACTCCAAACAGTTCTCTGCCTCCCCCAAGTCACAGAGGAGAGGCCAGTGAAGACACCTTGAGAAGACAGCTGCCTACAAGCCAGAAGAGAGGATTCACCAGAAACCAACCCTGACAACACTTTGGTCTTGGACTTTTAGCTTCCAGAACCATGAGAAAATATATTTCCATTGTTTAAGCCACCTACGCTGTGGTAGTTTGTTGTGGCAGCCTGAGGTAACTAATATACCAATTAATGAATGTCAAGAAAATGATAGAAATAGAAAATCTCTATTTTCAACCCACGTGAAAAATCATAACAGATGCTAAAACCAAAGGGCAAAAATTATTGGTTTTAAAATATCACCACACAGGTTAACTGTACAACAGGGACTTTAGGCATGGTACCAACTTAACCAAAGGACCAAACTTACCATCACAGAGTTGGACACAACTGAGACTCAGCATCACCAATAGTAGGCCAATCTGATATTAACCTCTTGATGGGTCCACTAAGAATTATAGACCAGCTGTCCAGTATCCTTGCCATGAATATTTAATCTGTATCTAACAATGAGAAAACAATCAAATACATTCCAAAAGGGATTTATACATCATTTAGTGCCCTATTCCTTCAACTTTCCTGTGGTTTGGAATTTCTCAAAATACTCAGTTTTAAAATAAGAAATGTAAATGTATAAAAGGTTAAACATTTTATGGCACACAGCTCACCCTAACTGCTACTGACCAGGCACCTACTAAGACCAAACTGTACAACTTATTGGTCAGAGAGCATGGATGCTGGTCCCCATGGACCTACCCTCCAAGCCTGTTGTTCAGACCTTCCACAAGTATCACCAAGCCTTAGTTTTCTGTGGTAAAATGAGAATACCACCTAAGTGATAAGCAGTTGAGAAGATGAAATGAGGCAGATAGACTATCTGGCACACAGGAGACAGTGATTATTATTACTCAGATTGATGAGGATAGGAACTGGACGCTATTTAGCCACACATACTGTATACTCTCTGGTAACCTCTCTCACTTACCAATCAGTTACTAATAACAAGTGACCGCACTGCATTATTAGTATTTTTGTGGCAGTGGTGTTTTGAACCACATTAAACGGCAAGGTCCAAGTCTTAACTCTAATGTCTCCATCTCCCAAAGGACCTTGTACCATGTTATATGGTAATTTCTGACCTACATGCGGTGCTAGACCAGTGCTTTTTAACCCTGGCTATACATTGGCATCTCTCAGGAAGCTTTTCAGAAAAAAATCTGATGCCTGGACTCTACTTCCAAATATTTTTATTTAGTTATTAGTCTGGGGTACAGACAGCATGTTAAAAGAGACATTACTTTGCCAACAAAGGTCCATCTAGTCAAGGCTATGGTTTTTCCAATAGTCATGCATGGATGTGAGAGTTGGACTGTAAAGAAAGCTGACTATCAAAGAACTGATGCTTTTGAACTATGGTGTTGGAGAAGACTCTTGAGAGTCCTTTGGACTGCAAGGAGATCCAACCAGTCCATCCTAAAGGATATCAGTCCTGAGTGTTCATTGGAAGGATTGATGTTGAAGCTGAAACTCCAATACTTTGGTTACCTGATGCGAAGAACTGACTCACTTGAAAAGACCCTGATGCTGGGAAAGATTGAGGGCAGGAGGAGAAGGATGACAAAAGATGAGATGGTTGGATGGCATCACCGATTCAATGAACATGAGTTTGAATAAACTCTGGGAGTTGGTGATGGACATGGAGGACTGGTGTGCCGCAGTCAATGGGGTCGCAAAGGGTTGGACACGACTGAGCAACTGAACTGAACTGAGTCTAGGGTAGGACCCTGGCCTCAAAATATTTTAAAATTCATAGGGTGATTGTAAAAGCTCATCTTTTGTTTGTATATCTTCTTAGTGAAATGGCACCGGCCATTGCTGTCAACTTTCTACCCTTTCTGGAGAAAACTGCAGTGTAAGATAAAGCCAGGTTTGCATTTTGACGTCATCCTTCTCATACGAGCAATGCTTAGCCTCATGTCTCCTGGAGAGAGAGTAGAAGTCAATTTCAGACAATCTGTCAGACTTTTATGTAGGTTGTATTAGTGAAGAAAAATATCTTTCTCCTCTACCCTTCTAAGTTCTTGACTGGGACCCCTATAACAAAAGACAGATTTAACAGGGACTTCCTGGTGGTCCAGAAGTTAAGACCCTGTACTTTCACATCATGGGGCACAGGTTCAATCCTAGTGGGGAAACTAAGATCCCACATGTGGCACAGTGTGGCCAAAATTTTTTAATAATTTTAAAATAAATAAATAAATGCTATAAATCCATATTCAGTTCAGTTGCTCAGTCGTGTCTGACTCTTTGCAACCCCATGAATCGCAGCACGCCAGGACTCCCTGTCCATCACCAACTCTCGAATCCATATGAGTCATCCACAAAAAAATATATATATATATGGTAATGAAGTTTAACTCACACATTAAAACAAATTTTTTAAGATTAACAAAAGAAAAGCATACAAATTTATTTAGCATACTTTTCATGTGACATGGGAACCTTCAAAAGGAAGACCCAAAGAAATGGTTAAACCTGAGCATTTTTATATTAGGTTTGATGAAGAGCAGAAAGTCATGAAAAAGCATCAGAGGACAAAGGGCATGAAGCAAGTAGATAGGGAAGCTTAGCAATGACTGTTCATTCAGAATCCTCTCTGGTCCCTAGATCTTCAGAGATAATGATTCTCCTTTCCTCTAGATATAACGAGGGCATCTCTAGCATGAAATTTTTTTATCTACTTCAGGGGAAGGTCAGAAGATTCTTCATACACATGCTGGTTTCTCAAATTTCTTCAGTTTAAAATACTCAATATAACAAAATACCATATTTGGTGGCAGTGTGTCCTGAACCTCATCTGTTAACCTAAAATGTGACACGGTTATGCTTAACTTTATCAAAATTTATAATTACACGTAATGTGGCTCTTTTTTCAGTTGATGAAAACTGTAAAGGTGACTTTTCCTAAACCAGAAGTTTGGATGAGGTTTCACAGCAGAATAATCATCTAAATAGCAGAAATGTAACAATGGCAACCCACTCCAGTACTCCTGCCTGGAAAAATCCCATGGACGGAGGAGCCTGGTGGGTTACAGTCCATGGGGTCGCTAAGAGTCAGACATGACTGAGCAACTTCACTTTCACTTTTCACTTTTTGCATTGGAGAAGGAAATGGCACCCCACTCCAGTGTTCTTGCCTGGAGAATTCCTGGGACAGAGGACCCTGATGGGCTGCCGTGTCTGGGGTCGCACAGAGTTGGACACAACTGAAGCAACTTAGCAGCAGCAGCAGCAACCATAATATTGCAACATTTGATAATTTGGACTTCTACAATTCAGAAAATATTTTCATATGTTTCCTAGAGAAACTGAATCAGAAAGCAGACCATCTGAACTATAAAAGAAATGGAAAAGCGTGGGATCAGAAATCAGAATCAGTGAGCATCGGAATATGAGAATAAGAACATGTTAGCCCATACATCTAGCCAGTGGCTGATGCTGAAGAAATTCAAATAAAAAGTACCCAGGCATTGGTTGGAATGCTGAGTATGCCCCTTCCCACAATCCTCCAGCCACAATGGCCCCTCTGGCTATAGATCTTAGCTGCAACCCTAGTAATATGACTTGTCCAAGCACCATTTCCCTGCCCTTGGCTGCGCCGTTACAGACCTTGATCTCGGATAGGGGTTTGAGGACCGTCCTCAGCCTTGGCCAGCTTTCTCCGGATATCAGGAGCTGACTGAGAGATAAAACGGCTGGCCAAGGTGGCTGCCCCTACAGGGGACTCAGGGGACAGCCTAGTGTATTGAATAAGGGCCTCAGTAAGCCGATTGAGGAACATAGCTGGATTTTCATCAGGCCCCTGAGTCACCTCGTCCAGCTTAAGGAAATTTACAACCTTATGAGAGGAAATCTCCATCCCGTCAATGAGACACTCTATCATATAACGTACTCGCAGCTGGCCACCACCCCCCTCCTGATAATTCCAGTCAGGATCGGTGTCAGGTACTGCCTGGGCCCCTGGGGGCGTTCCGGAGAGGGGTTAGCAAAATGCCGTTGGTCGGCCTGAGCTTTAGCTGCAGTCCATATAGCCTGCCTTTCTTCTGGGGTGGTGGAGGACCCCAGAATAACATAGATGTCTTGCCAGGTCAGAGCATAGGCGCGAGTTAAGCCCGTGAACTGTTTAATGTATTGAGTAGGATTGGAAGAAAAAGAGCCCAGTTTGGCTTCAATCTGTGCCAGGTCCTGAAGAGAAAAGGGGACATGGACCTGGGCTAGGCCCTCGGTTCCGGCCACCTGCCGCAAAGGAAGCAGTGGCGCCGCGGCTGAGGGAGCCGGAACGGACGGAGGAGGTTCCTGTAGGTTGTCGCGGGAGCGAGTGTGAGAGCTGACTGGGGAAGGCAGCGGAGTTAGCGGGGGAAGAGGGGGATAAAGAACAGGAGCAGGCGTTGTCGGGGCCTGATCCGGGGGTGAAATCTCCTGGGCTGACGTGGAAGCCGGGGAGGGCGAAGTAGGAGGAGTGGAAGGAGTGGAAGTTGAGGCCGTAGAAGACGCGTACGGAGGAGGAGCAGTCAGTTCTTCCCGGAGGGACAGTGAAAGCAGAAGACTCGGGAGAAGTAGGGAGGGGCTTGGCCTGAGGGGAGGGAGCCGGAGGAGGCATGATTAAGAGGATCTGGCCGGGGGAGCATGCAGCACATAGGATGGGGCGGGAGCGCAACGCCCAAAAGGCCTGGACGTAGGGGACCTCAGACCATTTTCCCGTTCTCCGGCAGTAATTATCTAAATCATGGAGGACGTCAAAGTCCAATGTCCCTGCGGCCGGCCACTGCGAGCCATTATCCAGAGAGTATTGAGGCCAGGCCTGTGAGCATAAAAAAGTAAGCTGTTTGGCGCGGATATGCCCCTTTAGTCTTAAGGTCCCGCAAATTAGCCAATAAGCATTCCAAAGGGGTTAAATCTCGGAGTTCAGGTTCGGGTTTGGAGACTGTCGATCCCATAGCGACCACCAACAGCGTAGGCAGACCCCAGTATCCAAACGTCTTTGGACACGCTGGGGAAGCCGGAGGTCCAGGAAGCCGATCAGAACGTCTTCTTCACGGTCTGCCGGACCGGAAAAGGCCAAGCCGGAGGTCCACGCAGTCGATCAGGACGTCTCCCTCACGAACTGGGGACCTGGGGAGGGTGGGGCCGAAGCCGGAGGCCGAAGCCGGAGGGAGGCTGAAGCCGGAGGCCGAAGCCGGAGGGAGGCTGAAGCCGGAGGCCGAAGCCGGAGGTCAATCAGTCGATTAGGGACGTCTCCTTCACGAACTGATGACCGGGAGGGCCCAGTAAGTGCGCACCCGTTACAGGGCCCTAGGAAGTGGTCGCCAGGGAGTACAGACCCCAAAGCCGAAGGGACTTACCCCGTTTCCTGCCGTCTGGGAGGTTGGTCAGCCGCCTGGGTCTGGGGCTACCGCGGCGGTGGAGCTCGAGGGAGCCTCAACGGCGGGTGCCGGAGGCTCTCGCCTCGAGCCCCACGTTGGGCACCAGATGTAAGAAAACGCCGCGGGGAAGAAAAAGCCACCTCTAGGACCCGTTAGTAAAAAGAAAGGCCTTTATTAGGGCGGGCGGTCGCTCCCGGGCAGAATCCCCAGGGGCAAGCAAGCAGGGGGGACAAAGGGGGTCTGTGAGGCGGGGAGGGGTGCGGGAAAGTTTTATCTCGGAGGCTGGCAGCCGGTCCAAGGTCACTTCCCATTTAGGTAGCATTTGCAGGCTACAGCGGTGATTGGTGTCTATGGTTTTTCCGTGTTGTCCCTGATTGGATCGGGGCTTCAGGACTTTCCCATCACGTACCGCACGTTCGTGGGGGACCTGGTGTTGCTGCTGGATCGGGGGCTTCAAGGCCAGCCCCCTTTCCGGCCATGTTCGGACAGCTCGCCCTTTCACAAATGAACCAGTTTGACACAAACTTAATAGCCAGGTAACCATGGGCAAGTCACTTAACCTCTCAAAGTTCAAGTTTCCTTGTCTGTCAAACAGAGATGATAAAGTACTTATTTTTTATAGGATTGTTATGAGGATTCAATAACAAAGTATGTCAAATGCTTAACTCAGTTCCTCATACACAGTATCATTGGCTAAATGGAAAATTATTATTAATATAATAAACCTAAACCCAGCAGTTTCTTACATGGAAAAGTAAAGATATGGAAACCCAAACTAGGAGGAGGGAAAAAGACGGCGGAGGAATAGGAGGGGGAGAACACTCTCTCCCTCTCTACCTCATCAAAAGAACATTTCAACGCTGAGCAAATTCCACAGAATAACTTCCGACTGCTGGCAGAGGACATCAGGCATCCAGCAAAGCAGATCATTGGCTTCAAAACCAGGTAGGAATTATTTTATTTTAAAGAACGAAGATAGAGACAAAGGAGGTAGGGAGGGAACCCCGGCACGGGAAGAGACTCTTAAAGAGAGAGGTTCCCTAAAATTGGGGAACTTTCTCACAGCTGTGCATGGGGCGAGCCCTGGAAGCACAGAGGGCAACATAACAGGAAGGAAGAATAAATAAATAAATAAATAATTAAAACCAACAGATTACGAATTCAACAGTATAACCCCCAGCGGATAAGCAGCGCAAACGCCTGCGTCCAACAGCAGTGGGGGCTGGGCAGGGAGGAGCGCGCCCGCGACAGTGCTTTCTAAGAATTGGGCCGCGGGAGACGTAGGCTGCAGGGCTTTCCTCGAGAATTGGAGCGTAATGGGGCCAGAATTGGGTCCGCGCGTGGATAGAACGAATTATCCCGGACTAGCAAGCCAGACTGGGGGATAACTAACACGCGAAACGCCCGAACATAAGACACTGACAGGCCCGCGCACAGAACAAAGGACGGATCGGAAATAGCCCCCACCAGCGACAGGCAGCCAGAGCCTTAAGCGCTGGAAGAGGGAAGTCGCAGCTCAGGAGAGTCATTACCTACCAAATTGCAAGCAAGCTTCTTTATTGAGACTTCTGGGGTCTCTGAATAGTCATCATCTGCCTGAGAAAGAGCCCCGGCGGAGATCCCAGAAAATTGAGCGACCCGGAAAGCCCAGAAGACGCAACAATAGTGCGCGCCAAACTCCCTAGCCACTCGGACTTCTATCCAAACCCGGCACCCGGAGGGGACTTCCTGAGCGCCAATCCTGAGCGGCTTAAACCGGGGAATTGCATGAAGCATAGGGCAGGCCCCACACAGTTATCCCACGGATTGGGAAGGGACAAGCCCAGTGCAGAGCTCACCACCACCCTCTCTGTGGCAAGACAGAAATCAGACACGGAAGAGACCAGCAAACAGAGGAAGTCAAACAGAGGGAACTGCCTTGGTAGCAACCCCACACAGTCCTCAACGACAGAGAAAGCGCCAGATACACCGTTACTACCTTTATGATAAAAAAAAATTTTTTTTGGGGGGTGGATGATGTGGAAGCATGATTTTTTTTTTTTAAGAATTTTTTTCTTTCTTTAAAAATTATTTTTCCTTTTTAAATTTGTTTATCCTTTTCTTTTTCATCTTTTTTTCCCTAAACTTGCTTAAATGTTTAAGTCTTCTATATTCCTAGTTATTATTTTTATAACCTAATATTACTTTTCAAAAAAAAAACCTATTGTTTAAGCAAACGCCGTATATAGTCTTATTGGTGGAGGAAGTTGTCTTTTAATAATTCTGGAGTCTTTTATTATATTTTACTTTTTTTTTTTTTTTCTCTATTTTTTTTTAAATTTCTCTCTCCTTCTTCTTCTCTTCAATAATCTATCTTTGAAAATCCAATCTATACTCCAGATTTTTAATCTTGGCATTTTGGTATTTGTTGCCAATTTTGTACTTTTAAAAACCTAATCCTCAGTACCCAGTTTTACATGAGTGCAAGACTACTGGCTTGACCACTCTCTCCACCTTTGGAATTTCTCTTTTCTCCACCAGGGGGCTTTTGTCTCCCTCCCTCCCCCTCCCCCTCTCTACCCAACTCTATGAATCTCTGTGTGTTCCAGAAGGAGGAGAACTCTAAGGGAACTGGTCACTGACCGGATCTGTATCCCTCCTTTCCATCTCCCTCTTTTATCCTCCTGTCCACCTCTATCTACTTCCTTCTTCTCCTCTTCCATGTATAACTCTGTGACCACCTCTGAGCGGTCCAGACTTCGGAGCGCACACAAGAAAGTGGTTACGGGCTAACTTGCTTTTCCCTCTTTTGATTCCACCTCATCCCATTCCACTCACCTCTAACTACTCCCTCCCTCTTCTCTCCTCCAAGTAACTCACCGATCCTCTAGGGACGACCCTCAAGGTGGAGAAACCTATCATCATTAACCTAGATGTTTTAACATTAGTGCTGAATAGATGGAGAAATCATGAGGCTATTGTAAAAATAAATCTGAAAACCAGAATCAGGAGGCGTAATTCCAAATCCTGAGATCAAAGAATTCCTGAATACAGGGAACATTATCCAATTAGAGCTCATCAAACGCCTTCATACCTATACTGAAACTGAGCACTGCCCAAGGGCCAACAAGCTCTAGAGCAAGACATACCACGCAAATTCTCCAGCAACACAAGAACAAGCCCCTGAGCTTCAATACACAGGCAACTCAAAATACTCCAAAACCACTGACGTCTCATAACCCATTACTTCACACGTCACAGTACTCCAGAGAGAGGAAATCCAGATCCACCCACCAGAACTCCAACACAAGCCTCCCTGATCAAGAAACTTTGACAAGCCACTGATATAACCCCAAACACAGAGAGGAAGCTCTATAATAAACAGAACTCCACAAATTCCCAGAATATAGAAAAGCCACCACAAACACAGCAATATAACCAGGATGAAGAGACAGAGGAATACCCAGCAGGTAAAGGAACAGGAGACATGCCCACCAAACCAAACAAAAGAGGAAGAGATAGGGAATCTACCTGAGAAAGAATTCCGAAAACTGATAGTGAAAATGATCCAAAATCTTGAATTCAAAATGGAATCACAGATAAATAGCCTGGGGTCAAGGATTGAGAAGGTGCAAGAAAGGTTTAACAAGGATCTAGAAGAAATAAAAGAGTCAACATACAATGAATAATGCAATAAATGAGATCAGAAACACTCTGGAGGCTACAAATAGTAGAATATCGGAGGCAGAAGATAGGATCAGTGAAATAGAAGATAGAATGGTAGAAATAAATGAATCAGCGAGGGAAAAAGAAAGGCGATTTAAAAGAAATGAGGACAACCTCAGAGACCTCCAAGACAATATGAAACGCTCCGACATTCGAATTATAGGAGTCCCAGAAGAAGAAGACAAAAAGAAAGACCATGAGAAAATACTTGAGGAGATAATAGTTGAAAACTTCCCTAAAATGGGGAAGGAAATAATCACCCAAGTCCAAGAAACCCAGAGAGTGCCAAACAGGATAAACCCAAGGCGAAACACCCCAAGACATATTTTAATCAAACTAACAAAGACCAAACACAAAGAACAATTATTAAAAGCAGCAAGGGAAAAACATCAAATAACACACAAGGGGATCCCCATAAGAATAACTGCAGATCTTTCAATAGAAACTCTTCAGGCCAGGAGGGAATGGCAAGACATACTTAAAGTGACGAAAGATAATAACCTTCAGCCAAGACTACTGTACCCAGCAAGGATCTCATTCAAATATGAAGGAGAAATCAAAAGCTTTACAGACAAGCAAAAGCTGAGAGAATTCAGCACCACCAAACCAGCTCTCCAACAAATACTAAAGGATAGACTTTAGAAAGGAAACACAAAAAGGACGTATAAACCCGAACCCAAAACAATAAAGTAAATGGCAACAGGAGCATACTTATCAATAATTACCTTAAATGTAAATGGGTTGAATGCCCCAACCAAAAGGCAAAGACTGGCTGAATGGATACAAAAACAAGATCCCTATATATGCTGCCTACAAGAGACCCACCTCAAAACAACGGACACATACAGACTGAAAGTAAAGGGCTGGAAAAAGATATTCCATGCAAATAAAGACCAAAAGAAAGCAGGAGTAGCAATACTCATATCCGATAAAATAGACTTTAAAACAAAGGCTGTGAAAAGAGACAAAGAAGGCCACTACATAATGATTAAAGGATCAATCCAAGAAGAAGATATAACAATTATAAATATATATGCACCCAACATAGGAGCACCGCAATATGTAAGACAATTGCTAACAAGCATGAAAGGGGAAATTATTAATAACACAATAATAGTGGGAGACTTTAATACCCCACTCACACCTATGGACAGATCAGCTAAGCAGAAAATTAACAAAGAAACGCAAACATTAAACGATACAATTGACCAGTTAGACCTAGTTGATATCTATAGGACATTTCACCCCAAAACAATAAATTACACCTTTTACTCAAGTGCACACGGAACCTTTTCCAGGATAGATCACATTCTGGTTCATAAATCTAACCTTGATAAATTCAAAAAAATCGAAATTATTCCAAGAATCTTCTCTGACCATAATGCACTAAGGTTAGATCTCAATTATAGGAGAAAAACTATTAAAAATTCCAACATTTGGAGGCTAAACAACACCCTTCTGAATAATCAACAAATCATAGAAGAAATCAAAAAGAAATCAAAATATGCATCAAAACGAATGAAAATGAAAACACAACTACACAGAACCTTTGGGACACTATAAAAGCAGTCCTAAGAGGAAAGTTCATAGCAATACAGGCATACCTCAAGAAACAAGAAAAAAGTCAAATAAATAACCTAACTCTACACCTAAAACAACTAGAAAAGGAAGAAATAGAGAACCCCAGAGTTAGTAGAAGGAAAGAAATCCTAAAAATTAGGGCAGAAATAAATGCAAAAGAAACAAAAGAGACAATAGCAAAAATCAACAAAGCAAAAAGCTGGTTCTTTGAAAGGATAAATAAAATTGACACACCATTAGCCAGACTCATCAAGAAACAAAGAGAAAAATATCAAATCAACAAAATTAGAAATGAAAATGGAGAGATCATGACAGACAACTCAGAAATACAAAGAATCATAAGAGACTACTATCAGCAATTATATGCCAATAAAATGGACAACTTGGAAGAAATGGACAAATTCTTAGAAAAGTACAATTTTCCAAAACTGAACCAGGAAGAAATAGAAAATCTTAACAGACCCATCACAAGCACGGAAATTGAAACTGTAATCAGAAATCTTCCAGCAAACAAAAGCCCAGGTCCAGACGGCTTCACAGCTGAATTCTACCAAAATTCCGAGAAGAGCTAACACCTATCTTACTGAAGCTATTCCAGAAAATTGCAGAGGAAGGTAAACTTCCAAACTCATTCTATGAGGCCACCATCACCCTAATACCAAAACCTGACAAAGACACCACAAAAAAGAAAACTACAAGCCAATATCACTGATGAACATAGATGCAAAAATCCTTAACAAAATCCTAGCAATCAGAATCCAGCAACACATTAAAAAGATCATACACCATGACCAAGTGGGCTTTATCCCAGGGATGCAAGGATTCTTCAATATCCGCAAGTCAATCAATGTAATTCATCACATTAACAAACTGAGAAATAAAAATCATATGATTATCTCAATAGATGCAGAAAAAGCCTTTGACAAAATTCAATATCCGTGTATGATAAAAACTCTCCAGAAAGCAGGAATAGAAGGAACATACCTCAACATAATAAAAGCTATATATGACAAACCCACAGCTAACATTATCCTCAATGGCGAAAAATTGAAATCATTTCCCCTAAAGTCAGGAACAAGACAAGGGTGTCCACTTTCACCACTCCTCTTCAACATCGTACTGGAAGTTTTGGCCACAGCAATCAGAGCAGAAAAAGAAATACAAGGAATCCAAATTGGAAAAGAAGAAGTAAAACTCTCACTGTTTGCAAATGACATGATCCTCTACATAGAAAATCCTAAAGACTCAACCAGAAAACTACTAGAGCTAATCAATGAATATAGTAAAGTTGCAGGATATAAAATCAACACTCAGAAATCCCTTGCATTCCTATACACTAATAATGAGAAAGTAGAAAAAGAAGTTAAGGAAACAATTCCATTCACCATTGCAACGAAAAGAATAAAATACTTAGGAATACTCCTACCTAAAGAAACTAAAGACCTATATATCGAAAAACTATAAAACACTGATGAAAGAAATCAAAGAGGACACTAATAGATGGAGAAATATACCATGCTCATGGGTCGGAAGAGTCAATATAGTGAAAATGAGTATACTACCCAAAGCAATCTACAGATTCAATGCAATTCCCATCAAGCTACCAGCAGTATTTTTCACAGAACTAGATCAAATAATCTCAAGATTTGTATGGAAATACAAAAAACCTCAAATAGCCAAAGCAATCTTGAGAAAGAAGAATGGAATTGGAGAAATCAACTTGCCTGACTTCAGGCTCTACTACAAAGCCACAGTCATTAAGACAGTATGGTACTGGCACAAAGACAGAAATATAGATCAATGGAACAAAATAGAAAGCCCTGAGATAAACCCACACACCTATGGACACCTTATCTTCGACAAAGGAGGCAAGAATATACAATGGAGTAAAGACAGTCTCTTTAACAGGTGGTGCTGGGAAAACTGGTCATCCACTTGTAAAAGAATGAAACTAGACCCCTTTCTAACACCATACACAAAAATAAACTCAAAATGATTAAAGATCTAAATGTAAGACCAGAAACTATAAAACTCCTAGAGGAGAACATAGGCAAAACACTCTCCGACATAAATCACAGCAGGATCCTCTATGATCCAACTCCCAGTATACTGGAAATAAAAGCAAAGATAAACAAATGGGATCTAATTAAAATTAATAGCTTCTGCACAACAAAGGAAACTATAAGCAAGGTGAAAAGACAGCCTTCTGAATGGGAGAAAACAATAGCAAATGAAACAACTGACAAACAACTAATCTCAAAGATATACAAGCAACTTATGCAGCTCAACTCCAGAAAAATAAATGATCCAATAAAAAAATGGGCCAAAGAACTAAATAGGCATTTCTCCAAAGAAGACATACGGATGGCTAACAAATACATGAAAAGATGTTCAACATCACTCATTATCAGAGAAATGCAAATCAAGACCACAATGAGGTACCATTTCACACCAGTCAGAATGGCTGCGATCCAAAAGTCTACAAGCAATAAATGCTGGAGAGGATGTGGAGAAAAGGGAACCCTCTTACACTGCTGGTGGGAATACAAACTAGTACAGCCATTATGGAAAACAGTGTGGAGATTCCTTAAAAATTGCAAATAGAACTGCCTTATGACCCAGCAATCCCACTGCTGGGCATACACACACGAGGAAACCAGAATTGAAAGAGACACATGTACCCCAATGTTCACTGCAGCGCTGTTTATAATAGCCAGGACATGGAAGCAACCTAGATGTCCGTCAGCAGATGATTGGATAAGAAAGCTGTGGTACATATACACAATGGAATACTACTCAGCCCTTAAAAAGAATAAATTTGACTCAGTTCTAATGAGATGGATGAAATTGGAACCGATTATACAGAGTGAAGTAAGCCAGAAAGAAAAACACCAATACAGTATACTGACACATATATATGGAATTTAGAAGACAGTAATGATGACCCTATATGTGAGACAACAAAGAGACACAGAGGTATAGAGTGGACTTTTGGACTCTGAGGGAGAGGGAAAGGGTGGGATGGTTTGGGAGAATGGCAATGAAACATGTATATTTTCTTGTAAGAAACGAAGCGCCAATCTATGTTCAATGTAGGAGGCAGGATGCATGGGGCTGATGCACAGGATGATTCAAGTAGAGGATGTGGGGTGGGAGGTGGGAGGGGGCTTCGGCATTGGGAGATTGTGTTCACCTATGGCTGATTTGTGTCAATGTATGGCAAAACAAATACAGTATTGTAATTTTAAAAAATAATAAAAAAATAAAATCTGCCTTGAAAAATGAAAAAAAAGACACCCAACTAACCCTTATACCCATTAATTGATGTATGAGAAAGCTTCCATACAGTAATCAACTGATTCATCTCAACTTTGCTTTAACAGTATCTTCAAACAAAATTTAGGTATCTAAAGCCATTGTCCTTTAAAACCCAAAGACTTTATTGCTTGTAGAAAAGATAGCTTAAGATTTTACAAATGAATTCCCATTCTTTTTACCATAAGACATGCCCTCCAAAAATAACAGAGGTGACATGATAGTGGGATCACATCCACTCAATGCCAAGACATTTCTAACTAATAAGGTATTTGAGATCTAAAATTTTTAGCTGAAAAGAAAAACTAATCAAACTCATCAAGAAGACCTAAAGAGCCTCTTGATGAAAGTGAAAGAGGAGAGTGAAAAAGCTGGCTTAAAACTCAACATTCAAAAAACAAAGATCATGGCATCCAGTCCCATCACTTCATGGCAAATAGATGGAGAAACAATAAAAACAGTGACAGACTTTATTTTGGGGGCTCCAGTATCACTGCAGATGGTGACTGCAGCCATGAAATTAAAGGATGCTTACTCCTTGGAAGGAAAGTTATGACCAACCTAGATAGCATAATGGAAAGCAGAGACTACTTTGACGACAAAGGTTTTCCAGTAGTCATGTATGAGTGTGAGAGTTAGATTATAAAGAAAGCTGAGCACTGAAGAACTGATGCTTTTGAACTGTGGTATTGGAGAAGACTCTTGAGTCCCTTGGATTGCAAGGAGAGCCAACCAGTTTATCCTAAAGGAAACCAACTCTGAATATTCCCTGAAGGACTTACGCTGAAGCTGAAGTCCCAATACTTTGACCACCTCATGCAAAGAACTGAATCCTTGGAAAAGACCCTGATCGTGGGGAAGATTGAAGGCAGGAGGAGAAGGGGACGACAGAGGATGAGATGGCTGGATGGCATCACTGACTCAATGGACAGGAGTTTGAACACGCTTCAGGAGTTGGTTATGGACAGGGAAGCCCGGCATGCTGCAGTCCATGGAATTGCAAAGAGTCGGAGATGACTACGCTACTGAACTGAAAAGGATGCAAATAACAGGAAAACTGCTGGGTAAGACAACATGGAACAACAACGCACTCAAGAGCTGGAAACTGGAGGAGAAAAAGCAATATGACAGGCTTGACTGGAACAGAAAAGAAAATTTAGTGATTACCTAGCCACCAGGGAAATACCAATATGAGGTAAAACAGTTTCTAAATGTAAGGATTCTAGCCTTTAACAAAGAAAATCTATTACTGTTGTAATGAAACAATTCCCACGAGATAAAGTGCTACTTTTAAGTCCAGATACTAAGTGGGTCTCTGGCAAACTACTAAACTGCTGGAGGCCTCAATCATACTATGGCTACAATAGGCTAAATGGACCCAGAAGCCCCCACCCTCATAAAATTCTGCAAGTCAAACTCACCACAACAGAGATCCCATATGCTTCAATTAAGACCCAGGGCAGCAAAATAAATAAAGGTTTAAAAAGAAAGTGACTGAAGGAAAAGGAAGACTCATACCTTGAGATCATAGCCATTGAGTCATATACCTTTATATACCTTGAGTCATATCTATTTATACTGAAATAGAATGTTCTCTACCATAGTCCCTCTGGCCTGCAATGCAAGGCAGACTCTTAACCATCAGACCACCAGAGAAATCACTCAGTCACACTTTTTAAAATAGAATACCTCCCACATAAAAATCATTCCCTTACTTATGACAGGATTTAAAACACACACACACGTTCTTCTCAGCTCCTTTTATGGAACAAGATTACAGGTATTACTAGGTTCCCCAAATCTCACAAAACCAAAATTCTGAATATTTTAAAACATACTGCTATCTCAAAAGGTTGTAAAAATTCTAATCATTTAAATAAAGCTGGTTTGGAATAAAGTATTCATATAGTTATTAAAATACCATCTTGAAAAATTACAGAACACTTTCAAATTTCACATGCATCTGAATATTAGTTCTTTAGACATTTACATTGAGGACATATCTAAATACAGGACGAATGTCTCTCCCATAGAATTGAGAAGCAACAGTGTAGGGTTAATCAGTATTAAGCAAGCTGTTATTATAATTAATCATGTAGGTAGATCACAAATGATTCCTTTAAGTTTTTCAGTTATTCTTTTGTTTCTGCAAAATTTCAAAACAATGTATCTTTTATCCTATATCTTAAGAGTAAAAATGAGATCTACTAAAATTATACTAAACATGCACAAATTCTGGTTCCCAAAGCACACTTTCTGGTCCCTTTAGACCCTGAAAATAACTCAGAGTACCAGTGACACTGGGAATGCTGCCCATGATCACCTTTCACTTTTAAGTATGCTTTTTCCAGTTCAGTTTTGCAACCCTTTCTTCTCATCCTAGTTATTGGGGGCCTTTTCTAAGTACTGCCAAATAGGAAATTACCACAAAGACAAGTGGAAGGAAAAAAAACATTTTAAAAATAACTTCACACACCGCCTGCAATTCTGGTAAATGCCTTCCTCTCAGAGTGTGAGGGCATTTTGAGATTTCTGTCAAATAGCTCTCGCGGAGCAGCCCCACAGGGATCCATGTTCCCTTTGCAGCTCAGTAATCAAAAACTTTGACTGGCCCATGTCTGCTTTTGTCCACTTCTGACCTACATGTTCCTGTGAGGGATATCTTTGTCTCACTTTTCTTTGGTCACTGAGTTCATGTACCTCAATAGGCGAAGTCTCACAGTCCATTAACGAGAATTCTCGGCTCAGCCCCAGGCCACCCAGAAGCCCTGCTTGCCTGTTCTCGCTGAATGGTTTCACTGGTGGCCCATTCAAATGTGCTAATGTCGGAAAAGGGGGTGAATGGGGCACCAATGTACACCATTGCCCAGGCAAAGTGACTGGTCTTCTAATAAAGCCTCCCCTGGGGTGATGTTAAACAGAGTTATCAATGGTGCCGAGGCTGAGCCAGGACTAATGCTCCAGTCATGCCATCAACAGGTGGCACAGATGCAGCCACTTCAATATGAAGTCACAGTGCAAAGTTCACTGGCAATTCAATCCTCTCTCCAGCTTCCAACCTCCAGATGAAAGTGTAGTTAGATCTCCTTCCCTTTCTGGTTCCTGGGCAAGCTTGCAGAAGACATTCTGGGTGGGAGAGGAAGTGGGTACCACTTGTTTCCAATTGTTCTGAGGTTTACACCCTCCTCTGAGAAGCTTTCTTAAAGCCCTTTTCTCATAGAAGCAGATAAAGCGTTGCTTCAGGTAATACCTCCAAAGCACTAAAAGGGCATTTTAGTTCAGCCCAGGAATATTTTGGTTTGCAAAACAGATGTTACATTATGGCCCTGGGGTGCAAATTCTCATAAGAAGACATCTTGAATTGCAGCTAATTTTTGAAGGTATGATAACTAAACCAAGTCTGCAGCACCTCTTTCCCTAGTCAGGGCAAATCAAAGATAAAAGAACAAACGTTGAAGTAGCTCCTAATTTTTCCTTCTAAGCAGGTACATCTGAGAAGAAACAAAAGGAACCAACCAGTTAAGATGTTCGCAATTTTTTTCTCCAAACTCACTTGACGACCCCTGGATTTCAGAATTACTCAAAAACACACAGCATTCCCCTCCAGAAGAGTCCAAAATTAAGTCCTATTATCACCCAAACTTGACACCAAGATGAACCATAGCACTGAAACAATGACCCATCAAGTTAACAGAAGTTGATAACAGAAATTCTTAAGCTTGTCTTACAGAACAGAGAAGGGAATCGCTTGTTAAAATTCTTTCTTCATTGATTAACCTCGCTTTACTTAGCTTTTTCCCCTCCCCCGCCCCCCTTTTCTTTTTTTCTCTTGAATTGCATACCTTCCCAGCTTCATACAGTCCACTTGGTTTACAGGAACCTGTAGTCAGCTCCTGTCCAATGCAGGCCGGCTGGGGCAGGTTGAGACCACGGACCCTAAAACTGAGCCTGCGCGGACGTTTTACCCGCCCTCACCTGGTGACGTCAGAGGACATGAAAACTCCATTCTCCAATCAGGGCTCAGCGCCTCCATTTTGATATGCAGAAACATCTAACCTAGATACACCTGTGTAGAACACCAATTACCTCACCTTTTCCCCTGCCTCCAATCAACTTCCCCCTTCCCCTAAGACCGCCCTGCTCGGTCCATAAATATCCCCACCCCTACACCTTCAGGGACGCAGCTCAGAGACTTGTTTTCCAGTGTCCTCGCTTGATTGCTTTGTCAATATACTCTTTCTCAGCTGTAAACCTCATTTTTGATTTGGGGCAGGTGGGCCAAATGAATCTAATTTAGTAACACCATGGGCCAAATATACCTAATAGTGGTAACGCTGCTGCCTCCCAGATTCTTAATCCTTAAACCCTTGTGACAGTCTCCTGAGCCAGGTCATAATCAGAGCAACCTCAGCCTTGCAGGAAGGCTCAACATTCTGCTTGGCCCCCCACTACCCGTCAAACATGAAAACGCTTCAGTTCTTTCAAACCATTTTTTCACTCTTAAAAAATGAATAGAGAATCTTATCATCACATCTTCCCCAGTGTGGGACTCAATAATTCGTCCCTAATTTCTTATAATGGACATAGATTATTTTTATACTTGGAAAAAGTTATTTTTTAAATAGTAAAGTCACTTAGTCTTCAATCTTCTATTCCTCAGAATTGGAATTTTTGTCTCCAGTTCCCTAAGAATATACTTGCATAACATGTTAGTAAGAGAAGCAACTGCCTCAGTTTAAACAAAATGAAATACAAGTCCGCTAAGAAAAAAATTTCCTGCCTTTCTCTCTTCATAATTTCCCTCCTTCTTTATCACATTTAACATGAAGGTATCTAAGGTGTAAACTTAATTTTTTTTTTTTTTAATCTATGGCTTCTTGTCAGAATAGGTGTTTCTAGAGTCCATACTCTAACTGGGATAGCATTTGAGGGAACCTACTTAGGTCTTGATCCAGGACCACAACCATGTTATAGGGAGCGTGTGTCTGTGTGTGTCAGTGTCTGTGTGTTAATCGCTCAGTCATTTCTGACTTTGTGTGTGTGTGTGTGAATCACTCAGTCGTGTCTCTTTGTGACCCCATGGACTGTAGCCCACAGGATCTTGGTTCAGGACCACAACCATGTGATGGGGGTGTGTGTGTGTGTGTGTGTGAATCACTCAGTCGTGTCTGACTCTTTGTGACCCCATGGACTGTAGCCTGCCAGGATCCTCTGTCTGTGGAATTCTCCAGGCAAGAATACTGGAGTGGGTTGCCATTTCCTTCACCAGGGGATCTTCCTGACTCAGGAATCAAACCCAGGTCTCCTGCATTGCAGGCAGATTCTTTACCATCTGAGCCACCAGGGAAGCCCCATGTGATACTTGTAGCTCTCCTGTTTTGGTTCCTCTGGTATACTGCCAAATAGAGAATGTAATGGCGCCTTTAAAAACTAGCAAATGTAAGTGAAAATCGTGTTGGGTTCATACCTGGCCCTCTGACTGGCATTATTTCTCTCATCTTGATTCCTTATGTAGATCAGCTTAAGGAGTCAGAACCTTTACAGCATTTCTTAAAAGATGCCTCTGAATTTTACTTTCTTCACTGCCTCCAAAGAGGCTTCACAGAATGCCCAGAAGAACCGGCCAATCCCCCAGTTGTCCCTTTGCTTACAATCCCTTCCCTCCTCCCTGTTGTCCCCTGCGCTACTTCCCTCCCTAACCACCCAAACTTCGCTTTTGAAGGCATCCTTGACTTCAGAGAAGTTAGAGCATGTCACGAATATCTTCTTTCTCTATGGCAGGCTAATAGAGATAATGGGCCCCTTGGGAGACAGGAAGCCGAGGAAAGACAGAGATTCCTTTGGACACTTAAGGGACTTATTGACAAGACTTAGCAGACTCGGGTTAACAAATGAAAAAATGGAAAGCAGCTGAGGTCGTTCCACTAGCCCCTTTTTGTTATCAGGAAAGACTGCTGGGGGATTGCTCTTCTTGCTTCGTTGCCAAGGGAGCAATTTTTAAAATTATCTTTAGGTCATTTATTGAAGACTCTAAATAAATGTTTCAGATTATTGAGACTATTAATTAAGACTACACCCAGGAAAAGCCATAGAGTATTTTTGCTTACTAGACAGAAATGGAACAAATGAATGGTTTCTAGTTAAGTAAGGCAAATTCAATATCAATTATTTCATAAGTTAGAAAGCAAGTATTTAAATGCTGCTGCTGAGCAAATCAGAAAGAATTTAGCAGAAACCTTTTTCCCCCAACCAGTATACATTTTTCACTGGAGATAAAGGACAAAGTTACTCTCCCAATCTCCCTAACTTCAGTAAAGAATTCTTTATAACATTCCTTTGATGTTAAAACCTGTCCTTTTCTTACATGAACTAGATAACATATGTAGGGACTTAAGAATTCCAAAGAAAGGCAATGCCAAAGAATGTTCAAACTACCGCACAACTGCACTCATCTCACATGCTAGTAAAGTAATGCTCAAAATTCTGCAAGCCAGGCTTCAGCAATACGTGAACTGTGAACTCCCTGATATTCAAGCCGGTTTTAGAAGAGGCAGAGGAACCAGAGATCAAATTGCCAACATCCACTGGAACATGGAAAAAGCAAGAGAGTTTCAGAAAAACATCTATTTCTGCTTTATTGACTATGCCAAAGCCTTTGACTGTGTGGATCACAATAAACTGTGGAAAGTTCTGAAAGAGATGGGAATACCAGACCACCTAACCTGCCTTTTGAGAAACCTGTATGCAGGTCGGGAAGCAGCAGTTAGAACTGGACATGGAACAACAGACTGGTTCCAGATAAGAAAAGGAGTACGTCAAGGCTGTATATTGTCACCCTGCTTATTTAACTTATATGCAGAGTACATCATGAGAAACACTGGGCTGGAAGAAACACAAGCTGGAGTCAAGATTGCCGGGAGAAATACCAATAACCTGAGATATGCAGATGACACCACCCTTACAGAAGAAAGCGAAGAAGAACTAAAGAGCCTCTTGATGAAAGTGAAAGAGGAGAGTGAAAAAGTTGGCTTAAAGCTCAACATTCAGAAAACGAAGATCATGGCACCCGGTCCCATCACTTCACGGGAAATAGATGGGGAAACAGTGTCAGACCTTATTTTGGGGGCTCCAAAATCACTGCAGATGGTGACTGCAGCCATGAAATTAAAAGACGCTTACTCCTTGGAAGGAAAGTTATGACCAAACCTAGACAGCATATTAAAAGCTAGTACTTTACAATATTAAAAAGACTACTTTGCCAACAAAGGTCCATCTAGTCAAAGCTATGGTTTATTCCAGTAGTCATGCAAGGATCTGAGAGTTGGACTATAAAGAAAGCTGAGCTCTGAAGAATTGATGCTTTTCAACTGTGGTGTTGGAGAAGACTCTTGGGAGTCCCTTGGACTGCAAGGAGATCCAACCAGTCCATTCTGAAGGAGATCAACCCTGGGATTTCTTTGGAAGGAATGATGCTGTAGCTGAAACGCCAGTACTTGGCCACCTCATGCGAAGAGTTGACTCATTGGAAAAGACTGTGATGCTGGGAGGGATTGGGGGCAGGAGGAGAAGGGGAGGACAGAGGATGAGATGGCTGGATGGCATCACGGACTCGATGGACATGTGTCTGAGTGAACTCCAAGAGATGGTGATGAACAGGAGGCCTGGCGTGCTGCGACTCATGGGGTCGCAAAGAGTTGGACATGACTGAGCAACTGAACTGAAGTTAAGAATGTGTCTACCAATCTGTCTCTTCAGAATAAAGTCTGCCTCCATTAACCTTTATGCTGGAGCTCACTGACCATTGTTATTATTGGATCTTAACTCCAAAATTCACTCAAACTTGCCACCTCCTTTCCAAAGAATAACTGAATTGGAGGTTGCAATAGAGAAACATTCCAAATAGGAGTTAGACTTTACAATGGCTCTAACTCTTCCTTTGTGGCGACATGGTAGCCAAATGTTGATGATGCTGGTGAAGGCTGCATAACCAAAACAGCCTAGTTTGGAAAGCAGAGGGAATAGATATTCACCCCAAAGTACAAAAATAGCATAGATCACATTTAAGGCATTAATACAGATACATAATGAACATTCTTCTGTGTATTCCATTATTGTTGCAAGAAAGTGGTATTTATTGGGGAAAACTTGTATTTTTTTAACTTTTTCCCTTGTCACCCTAGAGCAGAATTAGCTTGGCATTGTGTCATCGCTACTCCTAAGGGGGCAAATCCCTTCAATGAATAAAAATCTTGCTCCAAGAATCATATCCTCAGCTGCTAGAATAAGAGAACTAACCTAGAAAGATGCAAAGAAGGTATGGGTGCGTGCTCAGTCATATCTGACTCTTTGCAACCCCATGGACTGTAGCCTGCCAGGCTTCTCTGTCCATGGGTAGTCTCCAGACAAGCACACTTAATGGGCTGCCATGTTTGCCATGCCCTTCTCCAGGGGATCCTACCAAACCAGGGATCGAACCCAGATCTCTGGAATTGCAAACTGATTCTTTACCGTCTGAACCACCAGGAAGCCCCAAGCTCCTAATGCATGGGGCATGGATGGGTTCAGTCTCTGGTGGGGGAACTAAGATCCTGGATGCCACACAGTATGGCCTAGAAAATAAAACAAAATAAAATTTAAGTAAAAATACACAAAAATAATGATAAATAAATTTAAAAATGACAAGTCAATTATGCCAATACCCCTAGCAAATTTGTCTACATTTCCAGAGTTGGCCATGAGCTGCAGATGCCATCTTTCTGGACTGCCTTTGAAGTTCTGATGTTTTTGCACTTCAAAGAGGTACCAAGACAATGGATGGGATGTAGAGTGTGGGTCCTAGTCCCCAATTCAGAAAATGTTAGACTTATTTTATGAGCCTAAATTACTTTGCTTCATTGTCAAAATCTTCCTTCACCAAAGGATTAAAACAAGCCAGAACACAATAAATTGCTAATTATGTAGTCTATTAATTAAGACTTTCTACATAAAATAACTATCAATGAAGTCTCTATCTTTATAACTGATGTGGCAAAAAAAATAGGAGGGCCTTTAACAAAATTATTTCAAATCTACTGTCACTTCCCTTTCTTGTAGCATTCTTAAAGACTATCATCATCAAATGAACCTTCTGTTCACTTCAATTCCATTGACAACTGCAAGCTCCTATGTTAATTCTGTGTAATAAATCAACACTTCTAAATAAGATTTATATGTTTAAAAATAAATATTGGTAACGTCACTGCTCAGTACAACTTTCTATATTACAAGGCCACATAAAGTTTTTAATCTTTTAATGGCTTAAAAGTAAGTGGTGACTGGCACCGAAACCTAAAAGAAAGCCAGCAACAGGTCTCATGAAAATTGTGCAGAGAGCCCATCAGACATTAAGTAAATATACTTTACTTCTGTTTCCAATCCCTTTTGTTTGGTTACCATGGCAACCTGTTTTGTGGGGGTCACTTGGAATGTATAAGAATTTACTGCAATTAGATGCTTGCCTCCTATTGGCCAGTATGAGTAGTAGTGAAACTAGAAAGAAAGAAAAGAGAGCAAAAGGCCCTGATGAATGTGAACAAAGCCAACATGAACTTTGGGAACCAAGGAAAAGATTTGTAAGCCTAATTATCTTTCAGAGCTATTTTCAAAGTTGTTCTTAATAAAACATCCACATCCGCTAGCCTGTGATTTCTCACCTTGCTGACCTTCCAAACTACTCTTCAGCTGTAAGACATATATTGCACTTGATTGTATTTCTGTTATTCTTTAATTGTTTTATGCATATGGCTTATGCCTTTAAGAGATTGCAAAAGTCTGTTCATGGTAGGGGCCACATCTTAAACTTCTGAGGCAGCAAAACGGAGAAACCAATAGAAGGGGAATGACATGTGATGGGTTGGGGTCTAGGTTCTGAAACCAATGCATTGTACAGCATTAAGCCTTGTCCCTTTAACCGCACTGAGTCTTGATTTCTTTTCTTAACTGATTTTATTGAAGTATAGTTGATATCCAATGTTGTATTAATTTCTAGTAAGGTCCTACTGTGTAGCATAGGGAATTATATTCAGTATCCTGTGATATTGAATGTCTTACTGTTTATCTAGTCTCTATATAATAGTTTATATGTGCTAACCTCTCAGTTTCTATAAGAGTCACCATTTAAGGATGTCATTTTTAGATTATTTTCTTCTCTCTGCAGTGTTAGGCCTATGATATACTGTTTATTTCCTGAATTAAGTTTTACTTGCTCAATCTTTTTTTTAAAATTCTGTCTTAGGCAATCCTAAATATATAAGGATAACTGACTTTTCTTCAATACTCACTTTGTTATGGACTCTTAGACTGTAAATTTTAAATTCATAGTTGGATGGAGTGAAGGTATTCTACTTCTAAGATGAAAAGAGGAAGCAAGTTAAATGTCTAGTTATATTCAGAAAAAAAAATAGTAACAGCGTCAGTACATGCTCAAAACCTTGCTTAGCCTGACTCATGAGAGGCAAAGCTACATTACTGTTGTGTATCATCCAGGTCTAGAGATTCTGAATGACATAAATTGTATACTTACAATAGCCTCACTGTGGTGTGTGTGTTTTTAATTTGAAATAGTATCTACTAAAGTTTAGACCTATCACTAGACATATCAAATGATTTCAAATCTCAGCTTGATTGTTTACAATTCAAAGATTATCTAAACTCTCCTCCACTCACTATGATCACTTCAGATGCTGTAAGCCCTTGTTCAGCCTGCTCAAGGAGGTTATCCACTCAGGCTTTATTTCAACACCTTCAATGGCAAGAAACCCACCGTGTCCCAAAGCCGTTCATCCTGGGTTCAAGCAGCTCTGTTAGATAATTCTTCCTTATATTAAAAACAAAATCCCCCCTTCCCTGTTATTCTATACAAGTCTCAGGCTAGAACTGGTCTCATGACATTGTTTGGAATTCTTTTCCTCTGAGTACATGTAAGTTTTCCAAGACTTTCTTCAAGAGGCACCCAGAGCTACACACAATCCTCTGTGCTAACTGACCAGTGTTGTTGTTCAGTCGCCCGCCCAAGTTCATATCCATGATACTGTGCATACAATAGATGACTATCACCTCCAGAGGTGAATTCAACAAGCATGATTATCTGTCTGTTTAGGGCTCTGTGCTGGAGATACCAAGATAAATTAGACAACATCTCTATTTTCAGGGAGACAATGGTCTAGAGGAAGAGCCAAGAATGTCAGCAAATATGTTCAACAGAAGGGCTGAGGGCTAAGGTGGAGAATACAGTAACATTTCAAGAGTATGTTTTCAGTGCTCCCTGGGGAGTAGGAAAGAGCCAGGAAAAGTTTTATAGAAGAGGTATTACCTAGGAATCCATACAGAAAGAGCTTTCTGGGAAGAAGCAATAGTATAAGCAAAAGCCCTAACATAAAGACTCAACATGATAAATTCAGGGAACTCCAAAAAGTTCATTATAACTGGGTATGAAATGCTGGGTATGAAGCTTGGGAAGTATGAGCTCATATACATACTCAAAGAAGCATTTGAGTATGAGAACTTCTATTTTAATTGATTTTTACCCCAAGAACTAGTCAAATATTAAGCATTACTAATATTTCATTTGAATTGACACTGACACCTTCAATAGGTTTAAATGTCAAACTGTCACATATCACAAACAGTGACATGTAAGCAAAGCAACTTGAAAGAAAAATGGGAATCCCACACATGAAGCCCTGGACAGTTAGCCATCACCATTTTGTTTTTATTTAAAATGCTGCATATATTAGCTACTTTAAAGCAAATAACCCTCACAAAATAGACAAGTGACTTTTGAAAGATCTCATCAAAGAAAGCCAAAACTAAAAACTCTAATAAGATAAGCAAAATAAGAGTTAAAAAAAAAAAAAGGAGAGCTAATCCTTCTACTGCATGTAGAATCTAAAAATACTAAATACACATTCAAATCTGTTAAGTCATTGGCATATGACTTAAGATGTGAATTTACATGTAGAATATGAAGACCTTACAAAGTTTACTAAACTCAATAATGTTTATAAGCCTCTTTTGCAGAGTTTTTACTTAATAACTTTGGTTATTTTCTTCCTGCCTTAGGAAACATGGTCAAAAGCATTCTCAAGGCCACGTGGAGACCTCAGCAGATGATGCAGTGACTCTACCCAGAACTTTTTGTTGTTCAGTCGCTCAGTCATGTCTGACTCTTCTTGACCCCATGGACTGCAGCACGCCAGGCTTCCCTGTCCTTCATCGTCTCCCAGAGCTTGCCCAAACTCATGTCCGTTGAGTCAGTGATGCCATCCAACCATCTCGTCCTCTGTTGTCCCCTTCTCCTCCTGCCTTCAATCTTTCCCAGCATCAGGGTCTTTTCCAGTAAGCTGGCTCTTCACATCAGGTGGCCAAAGGACTGGAGCTTCAAGTTCAGCATCAGTCCTTCCAGTGACTATTCAAGGCTGATTTTCTTTACGATTGACTGGTTTGATCTCCTTGCAGTCCAAGGGACTCTTAAGAGTCTTCTTCCTCCTGTGGACATCTTACAGCAGCACCAGTGCCCCTGTATCCGAGGGTTCCCTCTAGATCTGCAAATAGGTAGGCCAAAAGTGTGTGTCAGGTGTGTGCAGGCTCAGTTTCTCAGTCATGTCTGACTCTGCAACTCCATGGATTACAGCCTGCCAGGCTCCTCTATCCATAGAATTTTTTACTGGGTGATTAATGTTTAGCCAATGACAGACAAGAGTCAGAGAATATTTACTCTGCTTCAAGTGGAATAACTGAGAAAAAAAAAATTTTTTTTAATTATTTTTATTTTTGGCTGTGCTGGATCTTTGTTGCTCTTCAGGCTTTTCTCTAGTAGCAGTGAGCAGGGGCTACTCTCTGTTGCAGTGTGTGGTCTTCTCATTGTGGTGACTGCTCGTCTTGCAGAGCACAGGCTCTCAGGAGCATGGACTTCAGGAGCTGTGGCTCGTGGGCTCAGTAGTTACTTCCCAGGATCTAGAGCAAAGGCTTAATAGTTGTGGCACACAGGCTTAGTTGCTCTGAGGCATGATCAAGCTCTTGTCTCCTGCAATGAAGGGTTGTGGATTCTTTACCCCTGAGCCACTAGGGCTGCTGCTGCTGCTGCTAAGTCGCTTCAGTCATGTCCAACTCTGTGTGACCTCAGAGACAGCAGCCCACCAGGCTCCCCCGTCCCTGGGATTCTCTAGGCAAGAACACTGGAGTGGGCTGCCATTTCCTTCTCCAATGCATGAAAGTGGAAAGTGAAAGGGAAGTTGCTCAGTCGTGTCCAACTTTTAGCGACCCCATGAACTGCAGCCTTCCAGGCTCCTCCGCCCATGGGATTTACCAGGCAAGAGTACTGGAGTGGGGTGCCATTGCCTTCTCCAGCCACCAGGGCAGTCCTCAGAAAAATTCTGTACTGGCTCCTAAGCTCTCCACAGGAGTGAACCCTAGTTTCCCACAGCAGGAACTCAGCTGATAACATCTCCTTTATTGGATCATCCCCTCCTTTTTCTCACATCCTGCTTCCTGGGATCTACTCCTCCCAAATAAATTTACTACCACTCAAATTCTTGCCTCAAGATCAGCTTCTTTGGGAACCTAGCCTAAGACAGTGACTAGTTAAAATGCTAAATAGATAGATAGATAAAGAGCTAAATATTTGAAGAAATAAGTACTACAAAATTCACTAAACCATTGGATAAACTATAGATATTTCTAACAAGTTTCTATTTTTAATGTTTGCTAGACACTGTGTCAATAATAAAATATGTGAAGAACTTTTTTGCAAGCCAATGCAGTGAAGTGTAGTGGAGAATATATGTTCTCATTGGTAGTACCAACCTCTTTTAAAAAGGCTACATTAAGGAAATACTGAGTAGAAATACAAACTTGACTAAAAGGAAATCTAAACGGAAAATGTTCATTACCTGCATCATTAAAGGCAAATTCGGGTACAAAAATGATGAATCCAGATGAATATTTTGCTGATGGCATTAATTTTACAAAAACAAATCCTTTAAACTGTAGCCCATATCTTTAGAATATTTTAAAATAACCTTTTAATGAGGTGAAAAGTTATCATGCAAATTTGAGGTTAGCAGACATTTACCTCACAGCAAAGAATGTAAAAGGAGCTTTCACATATAAAGATGAGTTGCATATTTTTCTTTTACAAATAAACAAATGTCCAAAATTTGCTTACCTATTCTATGATGAAAATAGACTGTCATTAGCACACTACCTAGAAGATTTTATTTTAAGTAAATGAACACCAATCAAAATCCCAGCAAGTTATTTCATGGATATTGACAAACTAATTTTAAAATTTTTATGGAGAGGTAAAAGGCCCACACAATTCAGCGGTGGCCACAGGACAGGAAAAGGTCAGTTTTCATTCCAATCCCAAAGAAAGGCAATGCCAAAGAATGCTCAAACTACCACACAATTGCACTCATCTCACATGCTAGTAAAGTAATGCTCAAAATTCTCCAAGCCAGGCTTCAGCAATACAGTTCACAGTGAACCGTGAACTTCCAGATGTTCAAGCTGGTTTTAGAAAAGGCAGAGGAACCAGAAATCAAATTGCCAACATCCACTGGAACATGGAAAAAGCAAGAGAGTTCCAGAAAAACATCTATTTCTGCTTTACTGACTATGCCAAAGCCTATGACTATGTGGATCACAATCAACTGTGGAAAATTCTGAAAGAGATGGGAATACCAGACCACCTGACCTGCCTCTTGAGAAACCTATATGCAGGTCAGGAAGCAACAGTTAGAACTGGACATGGAACAGACTGGTTCCAAATAGGAAAAGGAGTACATAAAGGCTGTATATTGTCACCCTACTTATTTAACTTCTATGCAGAGTACATCATGAGAAACACTGGGCTGGAAGAAGAACAAGCTGGAATCAAGATTGCCAGGAGAAATATCAATAACCTCAGATATGCAGATGACACCACCCTTATGGCAGAAAGTGAAGAGGAACAAAAAGCCTCTTGATGAAAGTGAAAGAGGAGAGTGAAAAAGTTGGCTCAAAGTTCAACATTCTGAAAACGAAGATCATGGCATCTGGTCCCATCACTTCATGGGAAATATATGAGGAAACAGTGGAAACAGTGTCAGACTTTATTTTTGGGGTTCCAAAATCATGGCAGATGGTGACAGCAGCCATGAAATTAAAAGATGGTTACTCCTTGGAAGGAAAGTAATGACCAACCTAGATAGCATATTCAAAAGCAGAGACATTACTTTGCCAACAAAGGTCCGTCTAGTCAAGGCTATGGTTTTTCCTGTGGTCATGTATGGATGTGAGATTTGGACTGTGAAGAAAATTGAGCATCGGAGAACTGATGCTTTTGAACTGTGGTGCTGGAGAAGACTCTTGAGAGTCCCTTGGACTGCAAGGAGATCCAACCAGTCCATGCTAAAGGAGCTCAGTCCCGGGTGTTAATTGGAAGGATTGATGCTGAGGCTGAAACTCCAGTACTTTGGCCACCTCATGTGAAGAGCTGACTCATTGGAAAGGACCTTGATGCTGAGAGGGATTGGGGGCAGGAGGAGAAGGGGATGACAGAGGATGAGATGGCTGGATGGCATAACTGACTCGATGCACACGAGTTTGGGTGAACTCCGGGAATTGGTGATGGACAGAGAGGCCTGGCGTGCTGCGATTCACAGGGTTGCAAAGAGTTGGATATGACTGAGCAACTGAACTGAACTGAACTGAAAAGGCCCAGGCTAGCCAACACAGTTTTGGAGAACAGAGTTAGAGAACTGATGAAACTAAACTTCAAGACTTACTGTAAAACTACTTATTAAGACTGCGTGGCACTGGCAAAAGAATAAACAAATAGATCAAAGGACAGAATAGAGAGCCCAGAAATAGACACACATAAAGATAATTGGTCTTTGACAAAGGAGCAAAGGCAAAACAATGGAGTAACAATGAAGTAAAGATTTTATTTTAAACTAATTGTGCTGGAACAACTGGAAATCTACATGCAAAAAGAAAAATTAATCTAGACACAGGCCAACACCTTTCACAAAAATTAACTCAAAATGGATCATAGACCTAAATGTAAAACAAAATACTGTAAAACTCCTAGGAGATGATAGGAGCAAACCTAGATGACTTTGCATAGTGATGTCTTCTCAGATACAACACCAGAGACTGATCCATGAAAGATACAATCGATAAGCTGGACTTCTTTAAAATTTAAAACTTCTGCTTTGCAATAGACAACATCAAGAGAATCAGAAGACAAATCACAGACTGGGAGACAGTACTTCAAAAAGACACCATCTGATATAGGACTGTTATTGAAAATATACAAAGAACTCTTAACATTCAGCAAGAAAACAAACAACTCAATTGAAAAGTGGGATCTGAACACACACCTCACCACAGAAGATATATAGATGGAAAATAAACATATGAAAAGATGCTCCCGATCATATGTCATCACGAAAATGCAAACAATGAGAAACATAAAACAATAATGAGATAACACTACACACCTATTAGAATGGCCAAAACGTGAAACACTGACAACACCAGCTGTAACCTTTGTGTAGAGTTCTACATTTGGGTCTTGTGCCTCAAAAACCAACAGTACCTCCTTAAACAGAGAAAATCCCTTTGCCGTTTCCTGCTCTACTTGTAGATGATGCACACATATGACAATTAAACCACACACATAAACCAACTTACATGACTGGACATGTGAACACACGTTCACATCTTTAAAAGTTCACCACTTGAAGGTTCATTCATATGCGGGTGACTTACTGTAATATTAAATGAAAGAGGCCAAAATGAAATGGCTACATATTGTATGATTTCAACTATATGACATTCTGAGAAAGGTAAAACTATGGAGACAATAAAAACATCAGGGGTTGCCCAGAGTGGGGGATAGAAGAGAGATTAATAGAACCAAGAGGATTTTTAGGGAACTGAAATACTCTGAACGGTATTAGCATGGATATATATCATTATACCTTTGTCAAAACCCATAGAATATACAGCATCAAAAGTGAACCCTAAGGTAAACCGTGGACTTTGGGTTATTATAATGTCAAAATGTTCAATTTTAATGTCAAAATGTTCAGTTTTGGTTAAAAATGTACCATTCTGGTGAATGATGTTGATAATAGAGGCGGCATTGTATAGAGGGGTGTATGGGGAAATCTCTGGACCTTCCTCTCAATTTTGGTATAAATCTAAAACTGCTGCAGAAAAATTGTCCTTAATAAATAAATAGACTTAATCTGTTCTTTCAGAACAAAAATGAGAGTTTAGCCATGAGTGAGAAAGAAACAATTTTTCAAAAGAAACATGTATGGACAGAGCATATTTGAAATGGCACCATTTCTATTATTATGCAGTTTCATTAGCAAAAACAATGTGAAAGTGTTGTTCTCACACCTGCACACTTAAAAGCACAAAAATGATTTTCTAACATTCTCAAATTTTGTAAATAAAGGATTTCATGGGAGCTCTTTTTGTTCAAAAAAAATTAAAATATAATGCCTTTTAGTTAGTTCACAAGAACAACTGATTGAAATTATGGAAGTTGGAAATGTATTACTCAAATTTTAGAAAAAGGTTGGATAATTGTTGGATGGGACTGAAAAATACACACTGTTTTAATCATAGCCAATGATGCATTTCTATTTGTTATTGTTTTTGAAGTACCCTGTGTTTAGCCACTGCAGCAATCAAAAGCAAGCATCAAAAAAAAAAAAAAAAAAACTGAACCACAAATCACTGTATCAAAAAAAATTTAAGTCGTTTTTAAAAATTAATGAAGCCTATTTAAATACATTGCAAAATAGATGTTCTATTAATAAATGATATTTTGGATGAGTTAAATTCTTAGAGTGCCTCGTTTTTTAAAAATTCTGTTTTGTGTATGTTTTATCATGTACAAAATAAATATTTATATATGTACATTTATATTTATATTGGATGTGCGTGTTCCAAATACTGTTATGGATAGAGCTCAGGTAATGGGAAGGAAGAATGAAAACCTATGGAAGTGTTTAGAGTTGGGAAATAAGATCATATTTGCGTTTTAAGAATGCATGCCCTAGAAATTGTGTAGCTAGTCATCCAAGTTTGGAGACTGACAAGCTAGGAAACTAAGAGGTGAGTAGGATAGAGAACAGAAGAGTCTGGTGGGCTACAGTCCATGAGGTCACAAAAGAGCTGGACACGACTTTGTCCACGACTAAAAAACAACAGAGTAGTTAGGCCTAAAACAACATGATAGCAAGGGAGAGAGAGATGAACAATGGCTAACAGGAAAAACAAAGACAAAACACAGAAAACCAAATGTATTTGGGGATAAGGAAAAGATCTGAAATAAGGATGACTTGACTCAATAGTTAGGGGCATAAGTAATTTCACTGGTAGTGGAATTCTTATGAAGACATGCCCTCCCAGACAAGAAATATCAAGAGAACAGTGGATTTAGGAGAGAAAGCCCATGTATCTGTTGAATCTGAATTGCTGTGAGAGGTAAGCATTGATATCAGAAGGCTGGGCTTACAGAGTTAAGTTTCAGTTTATATAATTATACTTTATTTCTTGATTAATGCGGCCTAAAAATGATTGTTTTGCTTTATTTGGGGAAGGAGAAGAGTCAGTTATTTCATCCTGTTAATTCATACTGAGCTTAAAATTAACTAAACTCTTAAAATTTTTACATGTGGTAATGTTAAGGCATTTCTCTTATACTGTGCTTTTGTCATTGAGTCTTTGGACTTAAGAACAAGGCTTCCCCCTTGTGCTTATCCTACTTCATTTTGTTCAAGACAATCCATCAACTGACTCATCAAGTGCTGTTTGGATAGTGACAACTATCAAGCCCATCAGACAGAGTCTCCAATTTTATTTCATCACTTGCTGCTGCTGCTGCTAAGCTGCTCCAGTTGTGTCCGACTCTGTGCGACCCCATAGATGGCAGCTCACCAGGCTCCTCTGTCCCTGGGATTCTCCAGGCAAAATAGCTTCTGTTGATTGAAAATTGTATTTTTTCATTTTGCCCCTCCTGGCTCCCAGGCACCTGTTACTGAGTTGATTGGTTCATCATATCCTATCATCAATATCTGCCCAGCTGCTTTTTATTTTATGTTGTTGTTGCTGTTATGTGCGTGTTCAGTCACTAAGTTGTGTCTGACTCTTTGTGACCGCATGGACTGTAGCCCACTAGGCTCCCTCTATCCATTGAATTTCGCAGGCAAGAATACTGGAGTGGGTTGTCATTTCCTTCTCCATCCATGTCTTCTCATGACTATGCAGGTTCTTTGCCACTGAGTCACCAGGGAGGTTCATTGTTGCTGTTACTCTCCCTTATACAACATTTCCAATCCCACTTATCCTCTGTAAAGCTTACATCTACCATATTGGAACTGCACTGGGAAAAGAAAGAATCAAGGGCTCTACAACCTTTACTTTCCCACTGATTACAAGGATGTATCTCTTCATTTATTAAGATTCATTCATTAATTCAACAAATATTTCTTCAGTGTCTACCATGTCTCAAACTCTCTTCTAAAAGCTATCATCAGGGTTTACCAGGTCTCTCAGTGATGAGACCTGGTGCTTTCACTACCGTGGGCCCGAGGTTTGATCCCTCACCAGGGAACTAAGATGCCATGCAACATGACCAAATAAGTAAAAATAAATAAATAAATAAAAGCTGTGATCATATTAGACAAAACTTTCTTTGGGCCTTTTCATAGAATTTTAATATTTTTCTACAAGTATTTTCTACATTTTGTTAGATCACTTTCTAGATATTTCAAGTTTTGTTGCTATAATGAAGGCACAGTTTCCATTATTTTTTAATTGACCAGTGCAAATATAAAAGAACTCTGCTGATGTTTTTGTTATTGTTAGCGTTGGTCTGCTGTCCAGCACCTCATTGAACTCTTCCATTTGTTTTAATATTCTGCTGGTTGTTTTAAAGTTTTCTGTGTCTTTCTTTTTGTCCTTAACATTTCTTACATCTTTGTCTTGCCTTACTACATTGGCCAATGGCAATTACTTTTGCAAGAATTCACAAACCACTCTCTTGACAATTTAATACAAATCAATAGTGACTACCAATTTACAGTTTATAAATTAGCATTTCTTCTTTTTCTGGGAAGAAAGTCTGTTAAATTTTCTAGAACCCCTTTCTCCTCAGAATCTTTTAAAAAAATCTCAGTCCATATTGTACTGCATATGTGAAAGCTGCTAAAAGAGTAGATCTTAAAATTTCTTATCACAAGAAAAAAAATTCTGTAATTATGTATGGTGATGAATGTCAAACAGACTTATTATCGTGATCAATTCACAATATATACAAATATCAAATCATGTTGTACACCTGAAACTAATACGATGCTGTGTACCGATCAAACCTCAACAACAAAAAAAATCTCAGCCCATATTTTAAACAATTTTCTAAGTGAGATTTTGTATACATTCCCTGAAACTATTTTATTGGCCTAATATCATGTTTCAATTTGTCTTATAAGAGATTCAGGTGAAGACTCTATAATAGCAGCTGTAAACATAGGTTAAATATATTTAATTCGTGTCTAGCAATAGATGTATTCCTATCACATTGTTATCCTCAGAGTTGGCCCCTCCAAAAATGATGAGTGGAAAAAGAATGGAATGCATCATAAGGACTATAGCGTGCATGCATGCTCAGTCACTAAGTCATGTCTGACTCTTTGCAACTCCATGGACTGTATCCCATCAGGCCCCTCTGTCCATGGGATTCTCCAGGCAAGAATACTGGAGTGGGTTGCCATTTCTTCCTCCAGGGAATCTTCCTGACCCATGAATTTAACCCATGTCTCCTGCATCTCCTGTATTGGCAAGAGGATTCTTTACCATTGAATCACCTGGGTAGTGACAAATTTTAATAAGACACCAAATATTACAATGAAAGGATGAGGACTCTGAAGCTGAAGTTAATTTAATATGTCATGGTTGCTGCTGCTGCTAAGTCACTTCAGTCGTGTAGACAGCAACCCACCAGGCTCCCCGTCCCTGGGATTCTCCAGGCAAGAACACTGGAGTGGGTTGCCATTTCCGTCTCCAATGCATGAAAGTGAAAAGTGAAAGTGAAGTCGCTCAATCATGTCCGACTCTTAGCAACCCCGTGGACCGCAGCCTACCAGGCTCTTCCATCCATGGAATTTTCCAGGCAAGAGTACTGGAGTGGGATACCATTGCCTTCTCCAACGTCATGGCTAGTTCAGAGTAAAATCAGTAGATAGTGCCTGATTTGCGCATACTATGTGAAAAAAAGAGATAACCTCTGTGTGATCATTTTGTTATTTTTCAAAAGCACTAAATTTTTGTTCAGTTGAAAATATTTTCAGAATAAACCTATCTGGTCATTTCATGGACATGACACATTTGTTTATGAATCAATTATTGTAAACGAGATTGAATTATTGTGTTTCTTTTCATTATGCAAATTCTCTGTATCATTACACTTTTTGGTTTGGGGGTGCTGTATTTCAGTGTCTGGTTATATTGACACTAAAACAAATACTTGGCATACATTTGGAGTGCACTCAGAATAAAATTTAAGTGGTTTGTTGTGAAGTCAGGAAAATTGTTGAGACAGCAAACACATAAAAACAGATTTACTCAGCTAATACATGTTACTATCCATTGCTTGGGTAAAGAAATTTACTAAGAAATATTTTATATATATATATATATATATATAGAGAGAGAGAGAGAGAGAGAGAGAGGAAAAAAAAATATTTGAGCAGAGTTCAAAGTAACAATTACAGAAAAGCTGCCATATTAATAGGAATCAATAAACTGACCAAAAATGACAGAAATGGAGAAGGGGAGAAATGCATACACTACACGTAGAGTATATTCTCCAGGATTATATTTCATTTTTAAGTGATGATGTACTTTTTCATCTTCACAAGTTTGAATCACCTCCTCTAATAAAGTTTATTTATCATTTGCAGTGACCACTTCCATACTCAGTCAAAAATAATGATAATTACATCAAGAAAATAGCAGGTGATACTCCTGATTTTAGAGTTTGCTTTCCAGGAGATGTAAACCATTCATTTAATTTTTTTCCTGCCATCAATTCAGTTAATAATTTGGATCATTCAATATCTCCATTAAAAACCCATAATGTGACTCTAAAAAGGATAAGAAAAACTCATACTAAAAGGAGAGGCAAGCAGCAGATAAGAACAGAGCTGGTTAAAAGCACTAAAAGCAGAAATATTTACAGATCATTCATCTTCAGCTTTTTCTAGAGCAACAAATCCAAACAGTGCTATGCCTTCTGTTGCTTTCTTTCACTTTACAGATGCTGAAAACTTTCAAGTTTCTATCTCCTAGAAGTGGGATAGGAAAAAAAGCTGGTTATTATTCCTAAACCCATTGAAATTGCATTTGTGGCATCAAAATGGATTTTTTTTTTTAAGCAGGATGTTGGATTGACAGTAAAGCAGCTGCTCTGCAGCAAACGAAAGCAAAAATTAATAAGAGACCTTAGCAAAAGAAAGACTATTGGTTTTGCACACCCAGAGCAAATTGGCTGGATTTAGAAGAGCACACTTTGATCTTTTCCAGACTAATTACTGCTCTGTGGTTTGACTGTTTTGTGCATTAGTTGCCCTTCATACAAAAACCGAAACTGCTGTGGTACACAGCTGTAATACAAATGAAAATTTGACATTCAGTAAACAAAGCATGGCAAGGGTCATTCTTTTAGCACAATAACTGCATAATACAATTTTAGAATGCCTTTTGTATACAAAAAATTACACATTTTAAGGCAGTTTTGAACTCAGAGTAGGCAGTCAAGGCTGTTTGTAGAGGATAGAGAAATTGCTCCCAACTCTAGTCTATAAATACAGATTGAAAACAGTTTATTTCAACATTGTAGAAATGCTGAGGAATTTACATATTTACAGAAATAAATGTGTCTGTTTTTAGAAGATGGTTTTTCATTTGTCTATAAGGTTAATTGGGAGCAGATTTCTTAAGTAGCTGTTTGCAGTGGCAATAATGGTGTTGATTCACCAATTTGATTCTAGAATTGCTTCTGGGAAAGAATTCAGATTATTTTATGTGTAGACTCTATATTAAAGTATTTAGTGCTTTCTTTATATGTTTCAGAAAATATAATGAATTAACATTTTCAACAACTACCAAAATTGGAGAACTTTCCATTTTTCATTATTTAAACATCACCATAATTATTAAAGCATAAATCTCTATCTGTATAAGAAATACATTTACCTTATAACTGAGTTTTCCTTCAAAAAGGGCCTGACTTTATGTAGTTTGTATTTTTAATGTATTTTGACAATCACTCTAACAAGCTGTACAATAACTTATCATCATATTCCCAAAATATAGAACAAATATATTAAAAGGCTTTTATAATACCTGACTCAGTTTGTATTTAAGCCAAATTTATAGCTAGCTTTGGAGCTATCTATACAAATGCTATACAATTTTTTTTTCCAATACACATATTTATGCAACTTTGAGAATATCTATAAAGTCAAACAATTTGCAGTAATCCCATTATTTAATGCTGAAATATTTGATTAAAGAATTGACCTATCAAAAAACATTGCTTTTTGCTTTGTTTATGCATTGTTTCAAATGTTTCAAACATTTGAAAAGAGGTGATTTAAAGAAGATTAATGATATAGTTTACTCAACTGTTCATTAGAAACTGAAAAAAAAAAATTTATCCAGGATTGATTAATAACCAATAACTATAACCAAGACAGTATACCATGAGTGTTGAAAATACTGAATTCTTCCATTCAACCATTTAAAGATACCACACATTAGATGTTGAGCAAGTTTTATTTCAATCATTATTTCTTTAATTGCTACATGATTTATATAAATTTTATGACCTTCAGAGCCTCCTCTTTTTGCTTTCAAAATTTTGCTGGATACATTCTTCATAGACACACAAAGCTGCTTTATAAATGCCTGTTTCTCTGGCTTATTTACCTTTACCTCACAGAACAGCTATCTTGGGTGGGGGTTGGTGGGGGGGTGTAGTTACCTATTCACAGCAAGACTTGAGAATTCAGCACAATAGATTTTCACAATATGTTTAGGAGAGGCCCAAAGCTCCAGTGCTAAGCGCCATGTGGAAAGGTAGATAAATACATAGAGGCAGAACCATAGACTTTAGCCAAGTGGCTTGAAGAATAACAGAGAATCTATAATGCTTTCTACTTCAGTGGCAATGAAACTCAACCTCTGCAAATTAATCAGCCTGCAAAACACCAAGAATGGAGAAAAGAGGATATTGATTCCTGGAGAAGTCACCTATATTTTATTTTCCCATTAAAAATAATCACAGAATGCTATTCTAAAATGTGAACATTTCCCCCACCCCGAAGTATAAAACAGACCAGTTCCTTTTTGATAATATTTCAAAGATTATCTCAGAATGACTCCATGAAACACTTTGGTTTTAATTTTTATCATGGGAGAAAATTATTAAGTATAGCCATAAAAGCATTATTGGCCATGCACTTTTTTCAAGGGTGTTAGTGTCCTGGGGTTATATTAATCTACTGATGACACTGTTCAGTGTGCTTTCTTTCCTATGACCATTGACTCCTTAACGTCCCTTTCCATTTACTTTTATCCTCAGTTGTGCCTTCAGATTTGGAAACTATCTGCAAAGAAACAAGAAATTTTAAATTAGCTTTGTTTTTTCCTTTTGAAAATAAGTTTCCTGGTTAAACACCCAAATGAAAGACCCCCTTCTGACTTATCTTAACTCATAAATCTAAAGTAAATATGGTCATTGGGTTAAAAATTTTTACAACAAAACTTCTAATTCTGAAAAATGGAAGTTGGGTTTTACTTAGCAGTGGAAGCTGTTTTTCATGTTTCCATAATTATCTTGTAAAACAATAAATATTTCTTTCATGTGCTATACAATCAATTACAGCCTTGTGATTGAAAGACTTTTTGAATACCACCCCCACAATAGTTAATGTCCCAAGTTTGTGCTTGGGAGTTATCAGAGTCACAAACACTGTTTTAAATTTTAAAAACACCTAATTAAATGGAAGCCATTCATGAATAGCAACAAGCACAAATCAGAATGAAATAATAAAGTCTCCATGTCTGTCTTCTTTTCCCACAAGACTCTTAAAACATTTTGTCCCCAGGAAAAAACTGAAATTTGTCAGCTAGCTAGACATCTTTGTTGAGTAAATTGGCCACCACCATCACTAGCATGTTTGGGTGTAAAAGAACGGCAGCGACTGTCATCCACAGCTAGAAATACTCCCTAAAGCAAGATGTACGCCAGGTCATTCTGAGACCAAATCATACTGGTCATGCCACTCTGCTTCCTTCTGGCAAGAACTTAACTCCACCCAGATCAAGAGAGGAAAAAAACTCTCAACCTCTGCGTGAAATGTGTTTGCAAGAACTCTTATTTTTAAAAATTCTCTTCATTTTCTTAAGGTTGGAGGTTACAGGATAGTTTTAAAATGGACTTAACACTTGCTGATTTCGGAGAAGATTAAAGGCAGAAATAGCCAAGACTGGATGGCAGGGTCGCTACCAAAGGCTTCACACCACCAATCTCTTTTAGCCTGCTTTTCACTCCTGTGTATTCAGATGCTCCTCAACTAGATTTGAAAATTTCAGGATATATCAAGAGCCAGACGAGAAGATAACAACATATTTCAAACATTTCCTCATCAAATGAAGCTTGGTTATAGAGCTGATTGGCCTTTCACCTTAGGGAAATTATTTCACATTTCTCTTCCTTATTTATAAAGTGGGTAATATTTGTGGAATAAAGCCTCAAAAGGGCAAATGAATGAAATTTTACCTTTAAATGGTTTAAAGTCAGGAACAATTTGAGTAAAAATATTACTTTTCATGCATTGTGATCTTACATCAAAGCAAGGGGAATATGCTGCTTTTTCATTTGAACAAATCCAGTAGCAATCATGCTTATTAAATCCTTGTACATAGTTCTGTGATAAAAGCTGAAAGTAGTGTATAAAGTATAAAAATATAAAATACTACACTTGTAATAATAATAAAAGTAATAGTATTAAGTGCTTGTGTGTGTGTGTGCTAAGTCACGTCCGACTCTGACTGTAACCCACCAGGCTGCTCTGTCCATGGAATTTCCCAGGCAAGAATATTACAGTGGGTTGTCATTTCTTCGTCTAGGGGATTAAGTACTTATCCTGTACCAAAGAGTATATTCTACAAGGGTTTATTTACCGTCACAGCAACCTTGGGAGATAAATGCTTTTGTGTGTGTGTTACTCACTCAGTCATGTCAGACTCTTTGCCACCCCATGGACTGGGGCCCATCAGGCTCCTCTGTCCATGGGATTTCCCAAGCAAAAATACTGGAACGGGTTGCCATTTCCTTCTCCAGAGGATCTTCCCGACCCAGGGATCGAACCCAGGTCTCCCCACTGCAGCCAGATTCTTTACCATCTGAGCCACACCCTAGGGCTGAAATGTTTTTATCACCATTTTAAAATTTGTACACCTAAGACCAAAGGACCCCGAGTCACTTGGCTGTCTCACACAGCAAGAAGGAGAAACTAGGGAAGAGAGAAGCAAGGTCTGTCTGATTTCCAAATCCCAGCACGTGGAACACCCTGCACTATGAACAGGATGGCTCTGGCAATAATGTTTACCTTTTGCTATATTAGATGGCAATATGGCAATATGGCAATTTGTCATGATAGACAACTTATACCTTTGAAAATGCAGATGCTGTTATGAGTCAAAAAGTTGAAACATGGCATGTTTTGTTCATAAAAGCTTTTTTTCTAAATTATTCTTCTAGTGTAGCATTTACGTTTAGAGGAAAGGAAGTAAACAATGGATCCCAGAAGAAATTACTATTGTTCTTATTTTTTTGTTTATATGAGTACAATAAGCGCTAGAAACACAAACCAATTACATCATTACTTGTTAACTAACAGTCACATTTTTTTTTTTTATTTTATTTTTACTTTATTTTACTTTACAATACTGTATTGGTTTTGCCATACATTGACATGAATCCGCCACGGGTGTATACGAGCTCCCAATCCTGAATCCTCCCCGACCTCCCACCCCATGTCATCTCTCTGGATCATCCCCGTGCACCAGCCCCAAGCATCCTGTATCCTGTATCGAACATAGACTGGCGCTTCGTTTCTTACATGATAGTATACATGTTTCAATGCCATTCTCCCAAATCATCCCACCCTCTCCCTCTCCCTCAGAGGCCAAAAGTCTGTTCTATACATCTGTGTCTCTTCTGTTGTCTCTCTTACAGGGTCATCGTTACTATCTTTCTAAATTCCTTATATATGTGTCAGTATACTGTATTGGTGTTTTTCTTTCTGGCTTACTTCACTCTGTATAATCGGCTCCAGTTTCATCCATCTCATTAGAACTGAGTCAAATTTATTCTTTTAAGGGCTGAGTGATACTCCATTGTGTATATGTACCACAGCATTCTTACACATTCATCTGCTGATGGACATCTAGGTTGCTTCCATGTCCTGGCTATTATAAACAGTGCTGACAGTCACATTTTTAAGTGTTTAGTGCTGACCTTTAAGGCACCAGAAAATATTGCTGACAGTGGCACTATAATCACACCATTGTGTATTCAAACAAACAGATAATCACCGATTCTGCATATGAAATTTCTAACCTGGAAATTTCCTGGTATGAAAATAACAGCTCCAACAGTAATTTACTAAGTCATCTGAGTCAAGAATTTATAGTCAGTCATAGTTCAGTTGCTCAGTCGTGTCCAACTCTTTATGACACCACGGACTGCAGCATGCCAGGCTTCCCTGTCCAACACCAGCTCCTGGAACCTACTCAAACTCATGTCCCCTGAATCGGTGATGCCATCCAACTATCTCATCCTCTGTCGTTCCCTTCTCTTCCCACCTTCAATCTTTCCCAGCATCAGGGTCTTTTGAGTCAGTTCTTTGCATCAAGTGGCCAAAGTACTGGAGTTTCAGCTTCAACATCAGTCCTTCCAATGAGTATTCAGGATTGATACCTTGATGGACTGGTTGGATCTCCTTGCAGTCCAAGGGACTCTCAAGAGTCTTCTCCAACACCACAGTTCAAAAGCATCAATTCTTTGGTGCTCAGCCTTATTTATAGTCCAACTCTCACATCCATACATGACTACTGGACAACCATAACCTTGACTAGATGAACCTTTGTTGGCAAAGTAACATCTCTGCTTTTCAATATGCTATCTAGGTTGGTCATAGCTTTCTTTCCAAGGAGCAAGTGTCTTAATTTCATGGCTGCAGTCGCCATTTGCAGTGATTTTGAAGCCCAAAAAAATAAAGTCAGTCACTGTTTCCACTGTTTCCCCATCTATTTGCTATGAAGTGATGGAACCATATGTCATGATTTTAGCTTTCTGAATGTTGAGTTTTAAGCCAACTTTTGTACTCTCCTCTTTCACTTTCATCAAGAGGCTCTTTAGTTCTTCACTTTCTGCTGTAAGGGTGGTGTCATCTGCATATCTGAGGTTATTGATATTTGCCCTGGCAATCTTGATTTCAGCTTGTGCTTCCTCCAGTTCAGCATTTCTCATGATGTACTCTGCATATAAGTTAAAGAAACAGGGTGACAATATACAGCCCTGACGTAATCCTTTTCCTATTTGGAACCAGTCTGGTGTTCCATGTCCAGTTCTAACTGTTGCTTCTTGACCTGCATACAGATTTCTCAGGAGGCAGGCCAGGTGGTCTGGTATTCCAATCTCTTTCAGAATTTTGCACTGTTTGTTGTGATCCATAGTCAAAGGCTTTGGCATAGTCAATAAAGCAGAAGTAGATGTTTTTCTGGAACTCTCTTGCTTTTTCATTGAGCCACCAGAATTTAGCAATTTGATCTCTGGGTCCTCTGCCTTTTCTAAAACCAGCTTGAACATTTGGAACTTCACAGTTCACGTACTGTTGAAGCCTGGCTTGGAGAATTCTGAGTCAAGAATTTATAAGAATCCTATTTTTCAAATATACATTCTATCATTTTGATTATGATAACAACGAACTACATTCTTTACAACAGAAGAAACTAACAAAGAAAAGCTATAATAGATGGTGAAACAAAGTGCTTTAGTTTCTTCTAAAAGTGAGTGAGTGAAGTCGCTCAGTCGTGTCTGACTCTTTGCTACCCCATAGACTGTGGCCTACCAGGCTCTTCTGTCCATGGGATTTTCCAGGCAATAGTCCTGGAGTGGACTGTCATTTCCTTCTCCAGGAGATCTTCCCAACCCAGGGATCGAACCTGTGTCTACTGCATTGTAGACAGACGCTTTACTGTCTGAGCCACCAGGGAAGCTGTACTAAAAGTAAAGTACATCTTAAACTGGTTCAACCACTTAAGGCTACTTCTAACTTTTAAAATATTTTATAAGAAAAAATCAATTCCAAAGACTCATTCACCACAATTTATACTTCAGACTATGTAATTAATTTTGGAAAGTGGTATATAAAAGAAAAAAGGACTAAAAGTTCATCTACAGTAATATAAATCTTGCTAAAATAGTGAAAATGATAACTGGAAGTTTCATTATGATGCAGAGGAAATATCTCCTAATACCAAATATCTTCCTTATTCTACTATTATAGATCTATGAAAAGCTTGGAGAAACATTAGGAGCTATGTTTTGAAGAAACTTAGTGTGAATTTTGCTAACAATGATCCAAATAAGTTTTTTGATTACTTTTTCAAGAAATTGCAGTATTTCATGCAAAATGGTATCACTTTACCACTAAGGTAATATTTTTTTGCTCATCATGATATAAAAATCTATATTTTGCTCTTCCTTGCATGCCTCAAACCAGAAGAATGAATCATATTTTAAACCATTTTCTTTTTTAATCTTCTTCACTCTTCTGTTTCTAAAAGGATATTTAGTTTTAACTAGATTGCAATTTCATTTGAAAAGACCTGAACAGGGTTTCTAGAAGGTTTTAAAGATTACCCACTGACGGTATTTTTGGCTGCTGCTGCTCCTGCTAAGTCACTTCAGTCGTGTCTGACTCTGCGACCCCACAGATAGCAGCCCACCAGGCTCCTCTGTCCACAGGATTCTCTAGGCAAGAATACTGGATTGGGTTGCCATTTCCTTCTCTGGTATTTTTGGCAGCTACCTTTAAAGATGCAAGGAGCTGTAAAAACGGTACATCTAGATTTAATGCAGATATTATTTGGTTCTTTGAGATAGAAACAATGTAATGGTGATATTGCAGAAAAGATAGGTAAAATGTAACATCTCTTTGGACAAGCTGAGTGTTCTTTGTAGAACTGTATTATATTGACAATGCTAACTACATGAGTGAATTTCTCATACAATGACAACAGAAACATCTGGTGTTGTTTTTAATTCAAATAGTTAAATATACACACTATTATTTCATGTTACTTACAATGAGAGTATGAAACTCAAGGCATGTGGCAAAAATTATTGTCATATCATTTCTATGAAAAATAAAGGGGGAAGTATTAAACTAATTTTTCAGACACTTAAAGCTAGCTAAGAAAAGTCAAAGGTAAATATAATAATAGCAAATTATAAATAATTAAGAAAAGTTTTTTCTTCTCTTTTACTGTATCTGTATGAGATGACAGATGCTAATTAAGTTTATGTAGTAATCATTTTACAATATGTAAGTCAACCATCAAAAAATTCATTGTTTTCCTTTGTCCAAGTACTGTGCTATTTTACAAAAAAATTATTTAATTAATGGGGCTTCCCAGGCAGTTCAGTGGTAAAGAATCTGTCTGCCAATGCAGGAGACACAAGGGACACAGATTTGATCCCTGGGTTGGAAAGATCCCCTGGAGCAGGAACTGGCAACCTGCTCCAGTATTCTTGCCTGGAAAATGCCATGAACAGAGGAGGCTGGAGGGCTACATGGGGTTGCAAAGACTCAGACACGACTGAGCACACACACACTTAGTTAATTCCTTATAACAATCACATGAGGTAGGTAGGCATCCATTTTAAACATGAAGATAAAGAAGCTTAAAAAGATTAAACAACTTGTCAAAGGTCACAGGCTGACTTTAAGTCTACTAAAATCTTAAATATAATCTAGTAACTGTCCCTCATAGTTCAACTGCTATGAAAATAATGAGAAGCATAACTTTCTCAAACACACTATAAATTATGGTAACAAAATACAAATTGGGGATTTTTGTGTGGAAAATGTAGAAATCGAGATTTCTGGAATATATTAAATAAACATGTATTAGCAAATATATAGTAAATACCTTCTATGTTCTAGGCACCGGGCCAGGTGTCTATGATACAACAACAAAAAAGAACATAGTCCTTGCTCTCCAAATAAGCACTGTCTAAACAGCCAAATCCCACTCCAGTACTCCTGCCTGGGAAAATCCCATGGACAGAGGAGCCTGGTGGGCTGCAGTCCATGGGGTCACTGAGGGTCGGACATGACTGAGAGACTTCACTTTCACTTTTCACTTTCATGCATTGGAGAGGGAAATGGCAACCCACTCCAGTGTTCTTGCCTGAAGAATCCCAGGGATGGGGGAGCCTGGTGGGCTGCTGTCTATGGGGTCACACAGAGTCGGACACGACTGAAGTGACTTAGCAGCAGCAGCAAACAGCCAAATATTTAACAGATGATTGCAATACAATAAGAAAGGTGCTATAATAATTAGAATATGTGTGTGTGCTCAGTCATGTCCAACTCCTTGTGATACCATAAACTATGGCCTGCCAGGCTCCTCTGTCCATGGAATTTTCCAGGCAAGAATGCTGGAGTGGGTTGCCATTTCCTTCTCCAGGGGATCTTCATGACCCAGGGATGGAACCCACATCTACTACATCTCTTGCATTGGCTGAAGATTCTTTACCACTGAGCCACCTGGGAAGCCCCAGTGATGAGAATAGCTAATCCTTTTAGAGGACTTATATGGTTTTTCCAGTGGTCATGTATGGATGTGAGAGTTGGACTATGAAGAAAGCTGAGCGCTGAAGAATTGATGCTTTTGAATTGTGGTGTTGGAGAAGACTCTTGAGAGTCCCTTGGACTGCAAGGAGATCCAACCAGTCCATAGTGAAGGAGATCAGCCCTGGGTGTTCTTTGGAAGGAATGATGCTAAAGCTGAAACTCCAGTACTTTGGCCACCTTATGCGAAGAGTTGACTTACTGGAAAAGACTCTGATGCTGGGAGGGATTGGGGGCAGGAGGAGCAGGGGACAACAGAGGATGAGATGGCTGGATGGCATCACCGACTCGATGGACGTGAGTCTGAGTGAACTCCAGGAGATGGTGATGGACAGGGAGGCCTGGCGTGCTGCAATTCATGGGGTCGCAAAGAGTCGGACATGACTGAGCGACTCAACTGAACTGAACTGAATGTGCCAGCTATTGTTAATAAGCACTTGATCTATTTACTCAAGTAACCCTCACAGCAATCTATGAGATAGATACTACAGAGATAAAGAGGTAGGTTTAACATTTATTGGAATGAACACGGAGAAGAAAATCTTTCACTGTCTAGAGAAGTCAGGCATTTGAGCTGAGTCTATAGGATGCATATCCCGACAAGAGGGAGTGACATATCCATCGGTATAACATAAATTATCCCCCAGGAACCCCAAATCCCCAAGCCTTGATGGCTTCTAACAACAAAGATTTATAGTTGCTCCCAAACCTGTCAGCTTGGCTTGGGGACCCTTCACATCTCCTCACTCTGGGACCCAGACATACAGAGTCTCCTTTGTCCGGAGCACCACTAAGTACTACAGCAAGAAAAGGGGATTTCATCAATTATTCAGTGGCTCTTCGAGTCCCTATCTATGAGATATTTATCACTTCTGCTCTGTTTTCATTTGCCAAAACAAGTTACATGGCCATACCTACCTTTATTGGAGAAGGAAGTGCCATCCTACAATATACCCAGAAGTAAGACACAGGAACACCAGGAAGTAATCCTACCTGCCTACAAGGGGGTGGAAAGGATAAGCAGTCTGAGGGAAAGGACACATGCAAAGCCATGGGAATGAAAGAGTGTTTGGCACACAGTGGTTTCCACTATACAAGCACAGGATGTACAAGAGAAGTGTGAGGAGGAGAGGAAAAGGTAGGTGAGTGCCAGGTCAGGAAGATGCTTAACACACTTGGCAAGTGCCGACGCCCTCTTTTAGACCATGAGGAGTTACTGTAAGATTTTTGCAGAGGAGAAATCTCAATAGTACCAAAATTTTCATTCAGAAAACCATGCTATCTGAAGCATGAAAGAGAAATTACAAGAGATTAGAGACGAGGGGACTGTATGAGGTCACTGTTGCTGTGTAACAAGTTACCACAGACTTAGCAGCTACACAGAACACACATCCGTTACCTCACGGTTTCTACAGGTCAGAAGCGCACTAAGTTGAGCCCTCTGCTTTCAGGGCTCACTGAGTTGCAATCCAAGCATCCAGTGGGTCATCAGAGGCTCGACTGGGCAGAGTTCCACTCCCAAGCTCCCTCACACTATCAGCAGAATTCTGTTCCTTGCAGAAAAGAACTGAGGGTTTTAGTTTCTTGCTGAAGGCCACCCTCAGCTCCAAAGGAGTCACTCACAGTTTTTTGCTACAGGTGAGCCAGGCCCATTCAGGATAATCTTGATGATCTACTGATTTTGAAGTCAAGTGATTAGGGACCTTGAAAAGGTATTTCAAGATTGAAGGTGAAAAGTATGAGATCCCAGACTGTTAGATTCAAAAACGTTTAAGAGATTCATATACACCTTAAATTTATATAATTTGACTTTTTATTAAACTTTAATTATCAGTTTGGTCCTTTTTCTCTTATATGTAGAACTGAACTCTGATAATTCTTAAAGTAAATATTCTTTTTAAATATTTTGATCTTTAGAAGAAAAAAGCCACAAATATTTCAAATATCTGGACATTCTTGCTGTTGTTGTTATTGCTCCATCGTTAAGTCGTGTCCAGCTCTTTGTGACACTATGGACTGCAGTATTGCTGAGTTTCCAAATTTGCTGCCACATTGAATGTAGCATTTAAACAGCATTATCTTTTAGGATTTTAAATAGCTCAGCTAGAATTCGATCACCTTCACTATCTTTGTTTGTAGTAATGCTTCCTAAGGCCCACTTGACCTCACATTCCAGGATGCACAGCTCTGAGTGACCACACCATCATGGTTATCCAGGTCATTAAGATTTTTTTGCATAGTTTTTCTTTGTGTTCTTGCCACCTCTTCTTAATCTCTTTTGTTTCTGTTAGGTCCTTATTCATTTCTGTCCTTTATCATTACAGGTAAGCTATTTAAAATCTTAAAAGATGATGCTGTTAAAGTGATGCACTCAATATATCAGCAAATTTGGAAAACTTAAATAGTGGCCACAGGACTGGAAAAGGTCAGTTTTCATTCCAACCCCAAAGAAGGGCAATGCCAAAGAATGTTCAAACTACTATACAATTGGGTTAATTTCACATGCTAGCAAGTTTATGCTCAAAATCCTTCAGGCTAGTCTTCAGCAGTACATGAACCAAGAGCTTACAGATGTACAAGCTGGGTTTAGAAAAGGAAGAGGAAGCAGAGATCAAATTTCTAACATTCACTGGATCATAGAGAAAGCAAAGGAATTCCAGGAAAACAACTACTTCTGCTTCATTGACTACACTAAAAGCTTTAGACTATGTGGATCACAACAAGTTGTGGAAAATTCTTAGAGATGAGACTACCAGACCACCTTACCTATCTCCTAAGAAATATGTATGCAGGTCAAGAAGAAGGCATGGGATACCTGACTGGTTCAAAATTGGGAAAGGAGTACCACAAGGCTATATATTGTCACCTTGCTTATTTAATTTATATGCAGAGTACATAATGTGAAATGCCGGGCTGGATAAAGCACAAGCTGGAATCAAGATTGTCAGAAGAAACATCAACAACCTCAGATACACAGATGATGATACTATAATGGCAGAAAATGAAGAGAAACTAAAAATTCTCTTGATGAAAATGAAAGAGGAGAGTGAAAAGAGCTGGCTTAAAACTCAATTCAAAAAACTAAGATCATGGAATCTGGTCCCATCACTTCTTGGCAAATAGAAAGGGAAAAAATGCAAACAGTGACAGATTTTCTTTTGTTGGGCTTCAAAAATTACTGTGGAAGCCATGAAATTTAAAGACGTTTGCTCCTTGGAAGAAAAGCTATGAAAACCTAGATAGCATATTAAAAAGCAGAGATGTCACTTTGCCAACAAAGGTCTATATAGTCAAAGCTATGGTTTTTTCAGTAGTCAGGTACGGATATGAGAGCTGGGCCATAATTGATGCTTTAAAATCGTGGTGCTGGCGAAGACTCTTGAGAGTCTCCTGGACAGCAAGATCACACCAATCAACCCTGAAGGAAATCAACCCTAAATATTCATTGGAAGGACTGTTGCTGAAGCTGACGCTCCAGTACTTTGGCCGCCTAATGCAAAGAGCCAACTCACTGGAAAAGACCCTGATGCTGGGAAAGATTGAAGGTGGGAGGAGAAGGAGACGACAGAGGATGAGATGGTTGGCTGGCATCACTGACTCAATGGACATGAGTTTGAGCAAAATCCAAGAGGTGATGGAGGACAGAGGAACCTGGCGTGCTGTGGTATGAGGTCATAAAGACGGGGACATGTCATGTAGCAACTGAACAACAATATTGTAGCATTTTCACAGCTCCCTATCAAAACAGTTGTTTTAAAACATATACATATATATGCATAAGCTAACTTATACATATTTGTGCTATTTTTAAAGGGTAAAATAATTTAATGAGTATTGTGCAAAACTTCAGCTTATATAACCAGAATTCCGATTCTAAAAATGAAAGCCAAACATATTAAAAGGTGTCAGTTGAGCCAAAGGCATGCATGTAGGACTTAAATGCAGAGACATTTAATAGCTACATTAGAAAGTGATGAACCATTTGCTTCAATTGGCTCTAACTAGAAATATCAGACAAGTGTGCTCATTATGAGCCATAAATGTACATAACTGACTAAAGGGAGAGAAAAAGCCAGGTAATGTCAACTGATGTCTGCACAGTCACTGCCCTGTTTCACTTTCAGAGATGTGAAATGTGACAGAAATGACCAATACAATTATTTTAGATTCTGTGTCAGGTACCATATAGTTAAGCTGAAATTAGAAACAGCCAGCAATTGAGGGAGATCAGTTGAGAACAGATGTAAAACTCACTGTAAAGAGGTTGATTTCTCTCCTTTAGGAATGAAAAACACTAGTTAAGAAAGTTTTGAAATGATCTTTAAGTGAAGATTCAGTCTCTCAACTAATCTTTACACTTGGGTGTAGGGAGAGAAAAGTTCCCAGTTGTCACTGTTCTTCAAAAAGAAAGTTCACAAAGAATCTCTGCTCTCAAGAATTTCTAGGAATCCCAAATACTTACTGTATTTTTTACATCCTGAAATTTGAAAAATGTCATATTATTTGCACCAAAGAAAACAACTTATTTCACAGAAAACAAACTATACATAGAAATTAATTTAAATAAAGTGTTTCTTGTAAGCAGCATATAATTGAGTTTTACTCTTTTAATCCAATCTAGTAATCTATACCTTGTAACTATTAGAGCGTTCAAACATTTACATTTCATGCCATCATTGGTATGGTTAAAGTCTATCATGTTACTATGTTTTCTGTATATCCCATTTGCTGTTTTTTTCCTTCTCTTTTTTGTCTTATTTGAGATTGAATAAAATACATATATTTTGATGGGCATTGAATTCTAATTAACAATTTTTTCCCTCAGTACTTGAAAGAGGCTCCTCCACTATTTTCTCATTTATATTGTTTCAGATGAGAAATATACTGTCATTTATTTATCTTGATCTACTTATTCTCATTCCTCAGTATGTAACATGTATGTGGTAGGCAGAAAAATCCCCATACATGATTTAAATGATAGTTGTGATTGGGATTTTTGAGCTAATGAGATTTAGATGAATTTTTTATTTGTGTTGATGCTTTAATTGGAGATCTTGTGATGTGATGAATATATTTTACACATGGGATGTGTATTGGCATACTTAGGGTCCAGAAGATAGACTATGCTAGGCAGAATAATGACTCCCAAGGTGAGGTGAGGTGAAGTCGCTCAGTCGTGTCCAGCTCTTTGCGACCCCGTGGACTGTAACCTACTAGGCTTCTCTGCCCATGGGATTCTCCAGGCAAGAATACTGGAGTGGATTGCCATTTCCTTCTCCAGGGGATCTCCAGAACCAGGGATAGAACCCAGGTCTCCTGCATCGAAGGCGGGTGCTTTAACCTCTGAGCCACCACTGGAGTGGATAATGACTCCCAAAGATGTTCATATTCTGTTCCTGGAACCTTTGAATGTGTTATATTACACCAAAGAGTAATTAAAGTTGCAGTTAGAATTACAGGGAGATTACCTCATATTATCTGGGGCGGGGGAAGGGGGAGGTCCAATTTAACCACAAAAGTCTTTAAAAGTGAAAGAGGTAAAAGAGAGTCAGAGAAAGACTGTGGCTCAAAATGGATTTAAGACCTAAATGTGAGACTGGAAACAATAAAACTCCTAGAGGAAAACAGGCAGAGCACTCTCTGACATAAATCACAGCAATATCCTTTTGATCTATCTCCCAGAAAAATAGAAATAAAAACAAAAATAAACAAATGGGGCCTACTTAAGCTCAAAAGCTTCGGCACAGCAGAGGAAATAATAAAGTGAAAAGAAAACCCACAGACTGGGATAAAATAATTGCAAATGATGTGACCGATAAAGGATGAGTCTCCAAAATTCACAAACAGCGCATGATGCTTAACAGCATCAAAACAAAAACCCACTCAATAAATGGGCAGAAGACCTAAGTAGATATTTCTTCAAAGAAGACATACAGATGGCCAATAGGCACATGAAAAGATTTCAACATTGCTAATTAGAGAAATGCAAACCAAAGCCACAAAATATAACCTCACACCAGCCAGAATGGCTATATCACAAAAATCCACAAATAATAAATGCTAGAGAGGGTATTGACTGAGTGACTTCACTTCCATTTTTCCCTTTGATGCACTGGAGAAGGAAATGGCAACCCACTCCAGTGTTCTTGCCTGGAGAATTCCAGAGACGGGGGGAGCCTGGTGGGCTGCCGTCTATGGGGTCGCACAGAGTCGGACACGACTGAAGCGACTTAGCAGCAGCAGCAGCAGAGGGTATGGAGAGAAGGGAACCCTCCTACACTGTTGGTGGGAATGTAAATTGGCACAGTCACTATGGAGAACAGTATCAGTCAGTCAGTCAGTTCAGTCTCTCAGTCGTGTCCGACTCTTTGCGACCCCATGAATCACAGCACGCCAGGCCTCCCTGTCCATCATCAACTCCCCGGAGTTTACTCAGGTTCATGTCCATCGAGTCAGTGATGCCATCGAGCCATCTCATCCTCTATCATCCCCTTCTCCTCCTGCCCCCAATCCCTCCCAGCATCAGAGTACTGAAGTTTCAGCTTTAGCATCATTCCTTCCAAAGAAATCCCAGGGCTGATCTTCAGAATGGACTGGTTGGATCTCCTTGCAGTCCAAGGGACTCCCAAGAGTCTTCTCCAACACCACAGTTCAAAAGCATCAATTCTTCAGTGCTCAGCTTTCTTCACAGTCCAACTCTCACATCCATACATGACCACTGGAAAAACCATAGCCTTGACTAGACAGACCTTTGTTGGCAAAGTAATGTCTCTGCTTTTGAATATGCTATCTAGGTTGGTCATAACTTTTCTTCCAAGGAGTAAGCGTTCTTTGAATTTCATGGCTGCAGTCACCATCTGCAGTGATTTTGGAGCCCCCAAAAATAAAGTCTGACACTGTTTCCACTGTTTCTCCATCTATTTCCCATGAAGTGATGGGACCGGATGCCATGATCTTCGTTTTCTGAATGTTGAGCTTTAAACCAACTTTTTCGCTTTCCTGTTTCACCTTCATCAAGAGGCTTTTAGGTCCTCTTCACCTTCTGCCATAAGGGTGGTGTCATCTTCATATCTGAGGTTACTGATATCTCTTCCAGCAATCTTGATTCCAGCTTGTGTTTCTTCCAGCCCAGCATTTCTCACGATGTACTCTGCATAGAAGTTAAATAAGCAGGGTGACAATATACAGCCTTGACGCACTCCTTTTCCTACTTGGAACCAGTCTGTTGTTCCATGTCCAGTTCTAACTGTTGCTTCCTGACCTGCATACAAATTTCTCAAGATGCAAGTCAAGTGTTCTGGTATTCCCATCTCTTTGAGAATTTTCCACAGTTTATTGTGATCCACACAGTCAAAGGCTTTGGCATATGGAGATTCCTTAAAAACTAAAATTAGAGCTACCATGTTGCTCAGTTGCCCAGTTGTGTCCAACTCTGTGATCCCATGGACTGTATCATGCCAGGCCTCCCTGTCCCTCACCATCTCCTGGAGTTTGCTCAAGTTCATGTTCATTGTGTCGGTGATGCCATTCCAGTCATCTCATTCTCTGATGCCCTCTACTCCTTCTGCCCTCAATTTTCCCAGCATCAGGGACTTCAGTGAGTCATCTATGCACATCAGATGACCAAGACAGTAGAGCTGCAGCTTCAGCATCAGTCCTTCCTGATGGACTATTCAGCATTCAGTCCTGAATATCAGTGAATATTCAGCATTGATCTCCCTTAAGATTGACTGGTTTGATCTCGTTGCTGTGCAAGAGACTTTCAGGAGTCTTCTCCAGCGTCACAGTTTGAAGGCATCAATTCCTTGGCATTCTGCCTTCTTTATGGTCAGTGAAGCTATGAACCATGCCAAGCAGCGCCATCCAAGATGGATGGGTCACAAAAGAGAGTTCTAATAAAATGTGATCCACTGGAGGAGGGAATGGGAAACCACCTCAGTATACTTGCCGTTAGAACCACATGAACTCTATAAAAGGTCAAAAAAAGCTACCATATGACCCTGCATCCCACTCCTAGGCATATGTCCAGAGAAAAACATAATCCAAAAGAATACATGTACTCCAGTATTCATTGCAGCACTGTGTACAACAGCCAAGACATGGAAGCAACCTAACTGTCCATCGACAGAGTAATGGATAAAGATGTGGTACATATATATAATGGAATATTGTATTAATATTAAAAAGAATAAGACAATGCCATTTGCTGCAACATGGAAGGACCTAGACAGAGTCATGCTGAGTGAAGTAAGTCAGACAGAGAAAAAGAAATATCGTATGTCGTCCCTTATATGTGGAATCTAAAAAGAAATGATACAAATGAACTTACATACACACTAAGGCTCCTCCATGGTAGAGAAGTGCTCAAAAATCAAAAACATAAATGTTTCTATATGCACCCCTGAAGGACATAAAATAGGCTATTTTATCTTAATCTAGTCTAATAAATTCATTTCAAGAATAATGCTTTAATAATGCTATCTACTAATCCAACTAAATTCCATATTCTATCAGGATTAAAGAATTACATTCGGCTTTTAAAGCTGCTTTCTTCTGAGAAACTCAGACTGCTTTTCCATACAATGGCTTTAAATGTCACAGTGGCACCAATAATTTCATCAAAAGGCAATAAGCATTCCCCAAAAAGCTAAATTCCTACCCCAACCCCAGCTGTTAACATCTGCTGAAATTAGGCAAACTCCTTGTTTTGTCACTTAAGAAACCCTGAGGAGGATATTGTTAAAGTAAATAAGGTTTAAGGGTTAAGTGAAGGCATTCAGATACAAAACAGCTAAATGTTAGTAAAGCAAGTTCATAATTTTCAGATAATTTAAGGTAAACTATGTTCACACACACACACACACACACACAAACCCATACAACTTTTAAAACTCATATGTCAGATATGTTCATTGTCAAGAAATTAGAAGAAACAGACAAGAATATGAGTCTACCTGGGTGTTCTTTGGAAGGACTGGTGCTAAAGCTGAAACTCCAATACTTTGGCCACCTCATGCGAAGAGTTGACTCACTGGAGAAGACCCTGATGCTGGGAGGGATTGGGGGCAGGAGGAGAAGGGGATGACCAAGGATGAGATGACTAGATGGCATCACCAACTCAATGGACATGAGTTTGTGTGAACTCCGGGAGTTGGTGATGGACAGGTAGGCCTGGCTTGCTGCATTTCATGGGGTCGCAAAGAGTCGGACACGACTGAGTGACTGAACTGAACTGAACTGAATCCCACTCTCCAGCATAACCTCTGTTAACATATTGCTGTACATCTGTTGAGTTGGTATTTTTTGATTGTCCCCTTGGAATCCCCTCTGAATCCTGCCCACCCTGCTCTGTATTTTATGGGTTGATCTACAGGACTGCATCAATGGACCTTTTGCAGTATGAATTCTGGTTAAGCTCAAATGAATGAAGGACACCGGTAGGAGAGTAGGGAGAGGAAGGAAAGAAAGGCCAAGATACTTTGCAGCAACCACACTGTAGAGCTCTCTGGGAAGACTCCATCACTTTAAGAAAAGTCATAAATCCTGTCAAAAGGCCACATCAGTTCAGTTCAGTTCAGTTCAGTCGCTCAGTCGTGTCCGACTCTTTGTGACCCCATGAATCACAGCACGCCAGGCCTCCCTGTCCATCACCAACTCCTGGAGTTCACTCAGACTATAGTTCTCCCTAATAGCCTCTTCCTCTGGCTCCTTCAAGCCTCTCAGGTGGTTCAGTGGTAAAGAATCCACCAGCTAACTCAAGAGGTGCAGGAGTCGTGGGTTTGATCTCTGGGTCAGGAAGATTCCCTGGAGTAGGAAATGGCAACCCACTCCCAGTATTCTTGCCTGGATGATCCCATGGACAGAGGAGCCTGGCAGGTTACAGTCCATGAGGTCAGGAAGAAGTGACACAAGCACAGCTGGCTACTTCAGGCAGGCACAGATGTGGCAAGAACATCCCACCCTCCACACCCTTATCAGTTGCAGGTTCTTGTACTATATCTCATTGTTTCTCTATGTCCTACTTACACCTTGTGAATAACCCCTATATGGAACCTGGCCCCAGTTACTCAAATTGGAGTGTACCATCTGGGTCCTGCTGGTACCTTAACTAAAACTCCTGTCCAGATTTTTAAGTATCGATTATATACAAACACACACATACAAACACATATTCATGTTTTTGCAAAATACCTGCATAATTCTCTAGCGATTGTATAGCTATATCAGAATCTATACAAATTACTATTATTCAAAATTTCCAGTTTCCATTTTTCTGTTCTAAAGTGATGCAATGAATACCTATGTACATACATATATCTTTGCCCTTTTGTCTGTATTATTATCCTAGGGTATATTCTTAGCAGCAGTATTTCTGGGACAAAGGGTATGTGCACATTTAAGTCTTTTGATATTACCAAATAGTCCATCATACTGGCTGTAATGATATTCATCTCCCCATACACCGTACAAGAAGCCCAAATGCCCATTATCTCACCCACTTACAAACACTCTACCAAAACATTCTTGCAGAAAGAAAATTAACCTCTTTAATTCTATTGTATTCATACCATTAGTACTGTGCAATGAAGCTATACCCAAAGCCAGCAAGTTGCTAGCTGGATAACAATTCAAACATCAGTTCTTAAGTCCAATTTCAGAAATCATAAAATAGAGTTTTTTGACATCTCCTTCCCTTTCCGCATGCCCTGTCCCCTACCCCCAGTAAACAGAGCCTTTAAAAAATTTTTTTTGAGGTATAGTTGTTTACAATGTTGTGTTAATTTATTCTGTACAGCAAAGTGACTCCATTATGTATCAGTTCAGCTCAGTTCAGTTCAGTTGCTCAGTCGTGTCCGACTCTTTGAGACCCTATGAACCGCAGCATGCCAGGCCTCCCTGTCCATTACGAGCTCCCAGAGTTTACTCAAACTCATGTCCATTGAGTCGGTTATGCCATCCAACCATCTCATCTTCTGTCGTCCTCTTCTTTTCCCACCCTCAATCTTTCCCAGCATCAGGGTCTCTTCAAATGAGTCAGCTCTTTGCATCAGGTGGCCAAAGGATTGGAGTTTCAGCTTCAGCATCAGTCTTTCAATGAACACCCAGGACTGATCTCCTTTAGGATGGACTGGTTGGATCTCCTTGCAGTCCAAGGGACTCTCAAGAGTCTTCTCCAACACCACAGTTCAAAAGCATCAATTCTTCAGTGCTCAGCTTTCTTCACAGTCCAACTCTCACATCCATACATGACCACTGGAAAAACCATAGCCTTGACTAGACGGACCTTTGTTGGCAAAGTAATGTCTCTGCTTTTGAATATGCTGTCAGGGTTGGTCATAACTTTTCTTCCAAGGAGTAAGCGTTGTTTAATTTCATGGCTGCAATCACCATCTGCAATGATTTTGGAGCCCCAAAAAATAAAGTCTGACACTATTTCCACTGTTTCCCCATCTATTTCCCATGAAGTGATCAGACCAGATGGCATGATCTTCGTTTTCTGAATGTTGAGCTTTAAGCCAACTTTTTCACTCTTCTCTTTCACTTTTATCAAGAGGCTGTTTAGTTCTTCTTCACTTTCTGCCTTAAGGGTGGTGTCATCTGCATATCTGAGGTTATTGATATTTCTCCTGGCAATCTTGATTCCAGCTTGTGCTTCATCCAGCCTAGCATTTCTCATGATGTACCCTGCATATGTTAAATAAGCAAGGTGACAATATACAGCTTTGATGTACTCTTTTTCCTACTTGGAACCAGTCTGTTGTTCCATGTCCAGTTCTAACTGTTGCTTCCTGGTCTGCATACAGGTTTCTCAAGAGGCACCCAGACACATATATATATATTCTTTTCCATTTTGGTTTGTCACAGGATACTAGAGTTCCCTGTGCTATACAGTAGGACCTTGTTGTTGTTCATCCTATATACAATAATTTGCCTAGATCTGTTTAACCTATAAGATAGAATGTGTAAAAGTTTTCCATTGATTTGTTGGAAGTGGAAAAACCTATACTGATAAGCCCTACCCTAAAAAAACTAACAATTTTTTTTTCTTTACAAAATACTACCTACAACTCTATGCTAAAACTTTAAAAATATGTATAAATACAAACTTTTCTTTAAAAATAGAAATAAAGAGCATTACTTAACCAGATCAACATCCATGGAAGAAATGGAAAATCTCAAGGGCAGAATAGACAATGTATTAAGAGCACATTTTTAAGGCAGATTTAATAAAATTTGTAATTTCTTTTAGAATCTAAAGGAAAATTACCAAACAGGAAGATTTAAGTCAATCTTTTCAAAATGAACTGAATCCACGGTTGTGGAAGGCATTGCAGTCAAGTGTTCCTAGGGGTCAGAGGAACCCCCAGGTGTGTCTCTTTCTACTCACAGCCTACTGTCTAATGCAGGAAACAGAATCAGATGTGAATAGCCCTAAAAGGGACTTAGAACCAGTGCAACTGAAAAATAAATCTAAGAACAGCTTCCCTGAGGAGTGAAATGAAAGCACCAATCTCTAGCTAGTTAAGAAAAAGGAATATATACAGACAGGCAGGAAAGATATGGGAGTGCTAACCATAGATATGGGCCTCCTCTGGTGGCTCAGAGGGTAAAGAATCTGTCTGCAATGCGGGAGACCAGGGTTTGACCCCTTGGTTGGGAAGATACCCTGGAGAAGCGCATGCTACCCACTTCAGTATTCTTGCTTGGAGAATTCATGGACAGACAATGCAATTTTTTTTTTTCTTTACAAAATACTATCTACAACTCTATGCTAAAATTTTAAAAATATGTATAAATACAAACTTTTCTTTAAAAATAGAAATAACAAGCATTACTTAACCAGATCAACATCCATGGAAGAAATGGAAAATCTCAAGGGCAGAATAGACAATGTATTAAGAGCACAGCCTTGGGCAATTCCCTAGCAGCCTAGTGGTTAGGACTCTGCTCTTTCTCTGCTAGGGAAGCGTTTGATCCCTGATTAGGGAACTAAAATCTGTCCCATGGTGTGGCCAAAAAAAAAAAAAAAAAATTTTCTCAGTTGTGTTTGACTTTGTGGCCCCCATGGACTGTAACCCACCAGGTTCCTCTGTCCATGGAGACTGTCCTGGAGTACAGTCTTAAAATTCCATTGTCCTGTAGTCCTTCTGACCCTGGATGACCCAACTATCTGACTCTTCCTACTGTCCTCTGAGTTTTGCTGGAAGAAAATCACAGTCAAGTAGCAGAAGAATTGATGCTTTTGAACTGTGGTGTTGAAGACTCTTTCTTCCTTGGACAGGAAGGAGATCAAACCAGTCCATCCTAAAGGAAATCAAGCCTGAATATTCATCGGAAGGACTGATGCTGAAACTAAAGCTCCGGTACTTTGGCCACCTAATGTGAAAAGCCAACTCACTGTAAAAGATGTTAGGAAAGAATGAGGGCAGGAGAAGGGGGCATCGGAGGATAAGTTCGTTGGATAGCATCACTGACACAATGGGCGAGTTTGAGCAAACTCTGGGAGACAGTGAAGGACAGGGAAGCCAGGCGTGCTAGAGTCCATGGGGTCACAAATAGTTGTACATGACTGAGAAACTGAACAACAGCAACTACGGTTTTAGGGTCATAATCAAACATAAGCTCTCAACACTGAGAAGAAACTATGGAATTCTGTTTTTCTAGTTATGTTAATTTTCTATTCTTCACATCTCTATAACATAGATAAAATCTCTATTCTCAAATTTTCTGATTTCTGTCCCCTACACACCCCTCTCCCTAATCCTTGCAGAATCCTTCGGCAGGCAATCTGAAACAGACTTCTGTTAAAGGCCCAGCAAAAATCACACAGATCAGGGCAGAACAGTGCATTGCTATAAACTTAACCAAGTGATAGCCCCAGTCTGAGCTGCTGTGCTATGATTTTGATGTGCTATGTTTAATGGAACAGATTGACAAACTCCAGCATATGGTATGTAGCTATTAACCTGGCAAATGCAGTCTTTTAAATCCTTATAAGGAAAAAAGATCAGAGGCAAATTACATTCATTTGCAACAGCTATCAATATGCACTCATGGTCTTGCCCCAGGGTTACATTAATTCTCCTGCTCTCTGTTACAACAGTCCAAAGGGACTTTGATTATCTGGATATTTCACAGAATATGACGCTGGTCACTTACATTAATGACATTTTGTTAAACTATTTGAGCCCTGGGAGCATGCAGTGGGAGTCATGGAGGCCTCTAAAGGCTGATAAGAACTATATATATCAGAAAGTGGAAGATGACTACACAATTATTCAAGGACTTGCCCTGTTAATGAAACTGTCCTGAGTGAGACTGGGTGGCCTGAGTCCTGCTGAAACATACCATCTAAGAAAAGACCAATTTACGGCACCTTGTACAATCTTCTGCTAAGGAAGCACACCAAACAGTAGTCCTCTACAGATTTTGGAGACTGTGCATTTTGGGGAATCCAACCCTTTGGCCGGATGACTCCATACACTGATAGTTTGGAATGGCCTCCATAGTAAGGGAGGGGTCAGCAGCAGCTGTAGACTGTGCTCCAAGCAGGCCTGCCACATGGATTGAGTTCAGTTCAGTCACTCAGTCGTGTCCGACTCTTCACGACCCCATGAACTGCAGCACGCCAGGCCTCCCTGTCCATCACCATCTCTCGGAGTTCACTCAGAATCATGTTCATCGAGTCAGTGATGCCATCCAGCCATCTCATCCTCTGTCGTTCCCTTCTCCTCCTGCCCCCAATCCTTCCCAGCATCAGAATCCTTTCCGATGAGTCAACTCTTTGCATGAGGTGGCCAAAGTACTGGAGTTTCAGCTTTAGTATCATTCCTTCCAAAGAAATCCCAGGGCTGATCTCCCTTAGAATGGACTGGTTGGATCTCCTTGCAGTCCAAGGGATTCTCAAGAGTCTTCTACAACACCACAGTTCAAAAGCATCAATTCTTTGGCGTCCAGCCTTCTTCACAGTCCAACTCTCACATCCATACATGACCACAGGAAAAACGATAGCCTTGACTAGACGGACCTTAGTCAGCAAAGTAATGTCTCTGCTTTTGAATATACTATCTAGGTTAGTCATAACTTTTCCTCCAAGGAGTGTCTTTTAATTTCATGGCTGCAGTCACCATCTGCAGTGATTTTGGAGCCCCAAAAATAAAATCTGACACTGTTTCTACTGTTTCCCCATCTATTTCCCATGAAGTGATGGGGCCAGATGCCATGATCTTTGTTTTCTAAATGTTGAGCTTTAGGCCAACTTTTTCGCTCTCCTCTTTCACTTTCATCAAGAGGGTCTTTAGTTCCTCTTCACTTTCTGCCATAAGGGTGGTATCATCTGCATATGTGAGGTTATTGATATTTCTCCTGGCAATCTTGATTCCAGCTTGTGTTTCATCCAGTCCAGTATTTCTCATGATGTATTCTGCATATAAGTTAAATAAACACAGTGACAGTATACAGCCTTGACGTACTCCTTTTCCTATTTGGAACCAGTCTGTTGTTCCATGTCCAGTTCTAACTCTTGCTTCCTGACCTGCATACAGATTTCTCAAGAGGCAGGTTAGGTGGTCTGGTATTCCCATGTCTCTCAGAATTTTCCACAGTTTATTGTGATCCACACAGTCAAAGGCTTTGGCATAGTCAATAAAGCAGAAATAGATGTTTTTCTGGAACTCTCTTGCTTTTTCCATGATCCAGCGGATGCTTGCAATTTGATCTCTGGTTCCTCTGCCTTTTCTAAAACCAGCTTGAACATCAGGGAGTTCACGGTTCACGTATTGCTGAAGCCTGGCTTCGAGAATTTTGAGCATTACTTTACTAGCATGTGAGATGAGTGCAATTGTGCGGTAGTTTGAGCATTCTTTGGCATTGCCTTTCTTTGGAATTGGAATGAAAACTGACCTTTTCCAGTCCTGTGGCCACTGCTGAGTTTTCCAAATTTGCTGGCATATTGAGTGCAGCACTTGCACAGCATCATCTTTCAGGATTTGAAACAGCTCCACTGGAATTCCATCACCTCCACTAGCTTTGTTTGTAGTGATGCTTTCTAAGGCCCACTTGACTTCACATTCCAAGATGTCTGGCTCTAGGTGAGTGATCACATCATCATGATTATCTGGGTCATGAAGATCATTTTTGTACAGTTCTTCTGTGTATTCTTGCCACCTCTTCTTAATATCTTCTGCTTCTGTTAGGTCCGGACCATTTCTGTCCTTTATTGAGTCCTTCTTTGCATAATATGTTCCTTTGGTATCTCTAATTTTCTTGAAGAGATCTCTAGTTTTTCCCATTCTGTTCTTTTCATCTATTTCTTTGCATTGATCACTGAAGAAGGCTTTCTTATCTCCTCTTGCTATTCTTTGGAACTCTGCATTCAGATGCATATATCTTTCATTTTCTCCTTTGTTTTTCGCCTCTCTTCTCTTCACAGCTATTTGTAAGGCCTCCCCAGACAGCCATTTTGCTTTTTTGCATCACTGAGCCACATGTATTAGGATATGTCAAATCCTATGAGCTAGAGGTATCTGTGGTAGATAAGGATCCCCTGCAGTCTCATGAGTTGCATACAAGAGGAGGTAAGTTGGGGATCAGAGAGGATCAAGGAGGACTGAGCAGATCCAGAAGGCACAGATAAGTAACCAAACACATTGCCCAGTCCCCCACTCACTTGCCTCTGAGAACCAACACCCCTCCGTCAGTTCACACCTGTGGCCCAATAGATGTTCCCTCCAATTAGCTGATAGGAAGAAAGCCAAGGCTTCATTCACAGGTGAGATACATAAGCACGTTGGCACAAACTCAAAATTCTTCTGGAATTAATTGCTTAAAATATTTTTATTGTAAAATAAAATGTGAAGACAGAAAAAGCCACGCAATACACACACAAAACTCAAGAAATTATTATAAGGCAAACATACTGTGGTCAAGAAGTAGAATCTTGTCAGCACCTCCAGAAGCTTCCTCCATGTGTCCCATCCCAGTCACCACTCTTCCTCTTTGCACATGAAGAAGCTTCCCATCTAGCTTTTTCATTCTTTGGCTGCTCTGAGTCTTTGCTGTGACATGTGGGTTTTCTCTAGTTGTGGCACAAGGGCTTCTCATTGAGCACAGGTTTCTCTTGTTGCAGACCACGGATTCTAGAGACTGCAGAGTCAGTAGTTGAAGCTTAGTTGCCCCACAGCATGTGGGATCTTAGTTCTCCCACCAGAGACTGAACCTGCATGCCCTGCGTTGGAAGGTGATTTCTTAACCACTGAACCACCAGGGAAGTTCCCATCTAGCTTTTATGATAATCATTCCTCTGCTTTTTAAAAATAAGTTTGTCAATACACTATCAGTTATTCTTATCTCATTTTTAAAAATATGTCTTTTGAGTTCTCTTATTCTGTAAGTTCTCCCTTTATCCCTTTCATTTCCTTATGCATTTTCAGTTGAAGAACCTGAGCCATTTAACCTGTAGAGTTTCCCACTGGAAACTCTGGATTTTGATGATTGCATTTTGTTGGTACAATCCAAAATTTTCTTCTGTTCTCTGAATTACTGCAAATTGTCAGTTGCATACAGAAACTGGATTAGACTCAGGTTCAAGACTATAAAAGGCATATAAAATTTCTGATTATCTCTTTATTTTGTGATATTAGCAGTCATTAATGTTTAATGCTTATGGCCATTCATTAGAAATTGCCAAATAGTGATATTATTTTCATTTGTTAGATTACCTTTATAATAATCTATTCTTTTGTTACCAAGTGGTATAGCTCATACAGGCAAGGCAGGTTAAATTTTAGACTCATTCTCTTTATTCACCAGTTCTCAAGATAATGAGTTGCTTCCTTCCTGCTACTGCTGCTGAGTCACTTCAGTCGTGTCTGACTCCGCGACCCCATAGACGGCAGCCCACCAGGCTCCCCTGTCCCTGGGATTCTCCAGGCAAGAACACTGGAGTGGGCTGCCATTTCCTTCTCCAATGCATGAAAGTGAAAAGTGAAAGTGAAGTCGCTCAGTCGTGTCAGACTCTTTGCAACCCCATGGACTGCAGCCTACTAGGCTCCTCTGTTCATGGGATTTCCCAGGCAAGAGTACTGGAGTGGGGTGCCGTTGCCTTCTCCGGTTGTTTCCTTATCATTCTCCAAAAGGTATATACACACATCTGCACATACACATAATCATTATAAGCTTTTCAATGTAAACATTTTTATGAGCTTCAATCCATTGTAATTATCATCATGTTTGAGCTCAAATTGTCCCATCTTTGACCACTAGGAGCCCTTTAAAGCCGGCTTCTGAATCCTTTTGATATAACCCTAGCAGTACTTGACAGTTTTCTTTTTCTCTGGTAATACTGGATATACTGTAGGCTTGTCTTGCTCATTTCATGCCCAAGTCCTCAATTTGACCACTCCTCCCCAAAGCCCTGTTTTCTTTTAATAAGAAATCATAATGAGAATTTACACTGTATCACAATCTAAGCATAAAGGATGCATGCTATTTCTGGATTGATTATTGTTTTTGGACTGTTCATTGGACAGAACTACAAAATATATACATAATATTTGTTACTGATACTGATAATATCACATATTGATATGGATAATTCCAATTACAACTCAAGCTTTTATGTAACCACTATTCTATTATATCTCCTTTCTTCCGTATGAGAATTCTGACTCTCGAGAATGCAGAGGATTCTGTCTGTGGTCAAGAATCTGCCTGCCAAGGCAAGAGACACAAGTTTGATCCCTGGTTTGGGAAGATCCCATATGCCGCAAGGCAACAAAGCCCATGCACCACAACTATTGCGCCTGCGCACTAGAGCCTGGGAGCTGCAGCTATTGAGGCCCTCGTGCCCTAGAGCCCATGCTCTGCAGCAAGGGTTGCCACTGCAAAGAGAAGCCCTCACATCAAAACTAGAGAGTAGCCCCCTTTGGCAGCAACTAGAGAAAAGCCCGCCAAGCAACAAAAACCCAGAACAGCCAAAATAAACACCAATAATACAGAAAACATTTTTAAAATTCATATACTCTTTCTATTCTTAAAATAGTGTACTCCACTTTCTCAAGCCATTACATACTACATAAACTCTTTCCCTCTTATCAAGTGGTATGCTAGGGCCAACTCATATCAGCTCAGGAGAGCCAGTTGTTACATTTTCAGGAAGTTTGCAAGCGGGTTGTTAAACATATCTATTATAAAAATTAAATTATATAAACTGACAAATTATAAAGAAAGAAAAGGTAGAAAATACCTGAAACTTATCATCTCCTAAATATTTTACTACATGTTATCACTAGCTATGCTTTTAAGGGTTTTACATCAATTATAACTGCATGGTGGAAACACCATACTACTCTATCATAGAGAGAGGCCTCACAACTCTTCTCAACCCTGCCTTCAGGGACAACTCATTGGCAGCCTGAAATTGACGATGATGGCAGTACACACATCACAGAAACTGACAAAGGCTACAAATTTGGGCTTGATTTATTATTTTTTATGATTGCCTAGACTTAAGAAAGTGATGAAGGAAATGTTAATATTGCAAATTAAACTCAAAAGTATAGTGTGTCTATAACCATTTGGGAATACCACCCCCAAAACTGAGAAAGTACTTAAGAACCACTACCCAGTTCATCAAAGAGGTCATTTGCATCATTGACAAATGAGTGAACTTGTGATATACATCTTCACATTTGTCTTACTCCTTAATGTATATATACATATATATAAATCAATATTCATGTTAGAAGGAGTCTCATTCACTAGTGATCTGAATGACTTCTTTGCTGAATCAGATAATAATCAGGCATTAAGAGGAGAGTGAAAAAGTTGGCCTAAAGCTCAACATTCAGAAAACTAAGATTATGTTATCTGGTCCCATTACTTCATGGCAAATAGATGGGGAAACAGTGGAAAGAGTGTCAGACTTTATTTTGGGGGCTCCAAAATGACTGCAGATGGTGATTGCAGCCATGAAATTAGAAGACATTTACTCCTTGGAAGGAAAGGCATATTCAAAAGCAGAGACATTACTTTGCCAACAAAGGTCCGTCTAGTCAAGGCTATGGTTTTTCCAGTAGTCATGTATAGATGTGAGAGTTGGACTGTGAAGAACGCTGAGGGCCGAAGAATTGATGCTTTTGCACTGTGGTGTTGGAGAAGACTCTTGAGGGTCCCTTGGACTGCAAGGAGATCCAACCAGTCCATCTTAAAGGAAATGTGTTCTTTGGAAGGAATGATGCTAAAGCTGAAACTCCAGTACTTTGGCCACCTCATGCTAAGAGTTGACTCATTGGAAAAGCCCTGATGTTGGGAGGGATTGGGGGCAGGAGGAGAAGGGGACGACAGAGGATGAGATGGCTGGATGGCATCACCGACTCAATGGACATGAGTTTGAGTGAACTCCAGGAGTTGGCAATGGACAGGGAGGCCTGGCATGCTGCAATTCATGGGGTCGCAAAGAGTCAGACACAACTGAGCGACTGAACTGAACTGAACTGAATTTATTCAAGTTTGATTTTTGCAACACTACTGTTGGTGAGATACTTATTAAAACTGGTAGTAGATTTTGCAAGAAACAGCATCTCACACTAAAGATATAGGCTGAAAAACAGTGTTTTAACTTGAAATGCATATTATTTCTAAAATAATATAACACAACTCTTAACCTCCAGTCTTATACACTTAATCATATTTAATACCTGTACTTTGACATCTCTCTAGTCATCTTGGTTGTCTGAAGCTCATTCTCTTATAGTTTTTAGGCAGCATTCACTGGAATACAGGCATACCTCATTTCATCGCACTTCACCTTTTAGATATTGAGTTTTTAAAATATTGATGGGGGACTTCCTGGTGGTAGTAGTTACGTTTGGTGTTTTCACTGCCATGGCCTGGGTTCGATCCCTGGTCAGAGACCTGAGATCCCAGAAGCCAAGCAGTAGGGCCAAAAAAATGGAGTCTGTGGCAGACCTCCTTCAAGCAAGTCTATTGGCACCGTTTTCCCAACAGCATTATTTTATTTAAGGTAAGTACATTGTTCTTTTAGACATAATGCTAGTGTACACTTAATAGACTAAAGCATAGTGAAAAAATAACATTATACACACTGGGAAACCAAAAACTTTATGTGAGTCACTTTATTGTTATATTTGCTTTATTGCAGTGGTCTGGAACCAGGCCTGCAATACCTCCAAGTACATCTGTATTGTTCCCTGAGTGCTTGTTTGCTGATAATTTGTGCCCTTTATTTCTTAAAGACAAGTGTGCTGAATATAAAATCTCTGCCTCACACTTTCTTTCCTTGAGTATCTTAAATATGTTTCTCAATTCTCTCCTGGGACAAAGCATTCCACTGAAAAATCCAGTAATAATCTAGTTTTCTTATGTCATATGCTTTCTTTTAGATAACCTCCAAATATTTTTCCTCAAAATTCAGTTATTTTACTAGCATGTGTCTTGTTACTGTTTCTTCTGATTCAATATCCTCAGTTATTGTAATTACATTTTTAAATGTTGCTCTATACTGTACAAAAAGATCTTCACAACCAAGATATTCACGATGATGTGATCACTCACCTAGAGCCAGACATCTTGGAATGTGAAGTCAAGTGGGCCTTAGAAAGCATCACTACAAACAAAGCTAGTGGAGGTGATGGAATTCCAGTGGAGCTGTTTCAAATCCTGAAAGATGATGCTGTGCAAGTGCTGCACTCAATATGCCAGCAAATTTGGAAAACTCAGCAGTGGCCACAGGACTGGAAAAGGTCAGTTTTCATTCCAACCCTAAAGAAAGGCAATGCCAAAGAATGCTCAAACTACCGCACAATTGCACTTATCTCACATGCTAGTAAAGTAATGCTCAAAATTCTCCAAGCCAGGCTTCAGCAATACGTGAACCGTGAACTCCCTGATGTTCAAGCTGGTTTTAGAAAAGGCAGAGGAACCAGAGATCAAATTGCAAGCATCCGCTGGATCATGGAAAAAGCAAGAGAGTTCCAGAAAAACATCTATTTCTGCTTTATTGACTATGCCACAGCCTTTGACTGTGTGGATCACAATAAACTGTGGAAAATTCTGAAAGAGATGGGAATACCAGACCACCTAACCTGCCTCTTGAGAAACCTATATGCAGCTCAGGAAGCAAGAGTTAGAACTGGACATGGAACAACAGACTGGTTCCAAATAGGAAAAGGAGTAAGTCAAGGCTGTATACTGTCACCATGTTTATTTAACTTATATGCAGAGTACATCATGAGAAATGCTGGGCTGGAAGAAGCACAAGCTGGAATCAAGATTGCCAGGAGAAATATCAATAACCTCAGATATGCAGATGATACCACTCTTATGGCAGAAAGTGAAGAGGAACTAAAAAGCCTCTTGATGAAAGTGAAAGAGGAGAGTGAAAAAGTTGGCTTAAAGCTCAACATTCAGAAAACAAAGATCATGGTATCTGGTCCCATCACTTCATGGGAAATAGATGGAGAAACAGTGGAAACAGTGTCAGACTTTATATTTTGGGGCTCCAAAATCACTGCAGATGGTGACTGCAGCCATGAAATTAAAAGATGCTTACTCTTTGGAAGGAAAGTAATGACCAACCTAGACAACATATTCAAAAGCAGAGACATTACTTTGCCAACAAAGATCCGTCTAGTCAAGGCTATGGTTTTTCCAGTAGTCATGTATGGATGTAAGAGTTGGACTGTGAAGACTGCTGACCGCTGAAGAATTGATGCTTTTGAACTGTGGTGTTGGAGAAGACTCTTGGGAGTCCCTTGGACTGCAAGGAGATCCAACCAGTCCATTCTAAAGGAGATCAGTCCTGGGTGTTCTTTGGAAGGAATGATGCTAAAGCTGAAACTCCAGTACTTTGGCCACCTCGTGAGTAATGTTGACTTGCTAGAAAAGACTTTAATGCTGAGAGGGATTGGCAGCAAATTGAGAAGGAGACAATAGAGAACGAGATGGTTGGATGGCATCACTGACTCGATGGACATGAGTTTGAGTAAACACCAGGGCCTGTTGATGTACAGGAGGCCTGGTGTGCTGAGATTCATGGGGTCGCAAAGAGTCGGACACGACTGAGCGACTGAACTGAACTGAACTGAACCAAACCATGTCTTCACTTTGGCTTTCTTCTTCCGGGATATGATAATCCGTGTGATCAATCTTCTTTGTCTTCAATATTTGTCATTTCTTCTTGAATCCCTTTCAACTCCTACTTTCTTGACTTTTAAATTTTCCTCTTTTCACCTTCTGTTTAAGAAATATGTATTGGGTTTATTCACTCTTGTGCTCCTTTTAGTCTCATCTTCCCTTTTGAAATGATTTTATTTTTTATTGTTTGCTGAGTTCTGTCACCTCATTTCTGAGTTTTTCTAATTGTGAAATATTTTGTTCTTCCATGTCTTGTAACATTCTTTCCATTATCTGTGAGTGGTTTTGAAATAGTAGATCACCGTTCTGATCTGACTTGTAGACATGTCTTTCCAGCATAGGGATGTTATTCTACTTCTTACTATCTTTTTCTTATACTAACTTTGTATGGGATTTGAAGTTAATACTTTCTTTTAATATGAAAATGGTTTTCCTGGACAGCTAGAGTCAGCAAGGCACAGGACACCTTCTCCAATATTAGAGTTTCCTCTTGAGTTGTTTCTGTGTGGTGCTTAAAAATATGGCGGCTTATTTTTGAGCTCTTTTGCTTCTGTTACCACACCCCACTTCTGTCTGTACCTTTTCTCTCCTTAGTCTCTATTGTCTCTATCTTGGTCAACTTTGATTATATTCCCAGAAGGTTCTCCTCAGTGCAGATCCCTGACCATTTGGAAAGTTCCTGGGGCTGGGTTTCTCCACACCGTCAGCCCATCTTCCTTCAAGGCCCTTGGTAGTGGAGAGAGCAAAACCTTTGGAAGTGTCAGCCGCTCTTCTCTAAGTTGCCCGTGTTGCTTTCCAGTGAACGCTTGTCGGCTCCTTTATGGGTCTCTTCTTTCCTGTTGCTTCCCTCTTCCTCCTACCCAGATGCTGTTTGTGTTTTGTGGCTCATGGTGGATTAGCCCCATCCACCTATAGTTCAGGGTCTATAGTAAAACTTCTCCATTTTGTTTTATCATAAATGGAATCCAAGAACTTTTGGTTCTGCTATCTGGTTTCTCGGACTTCTTTTATGTGAAAAATAAGAGACTGAAAAATCATGCTGCTGTCATCACCATCTCTCCAGAATTCTCCATCTGAAACCAATTTTTGTATTAAGGTAGAAGTCCAGCTTCCATATTTTCCTATAGGGGTAACTATTTCTCCACAACCACTATGGAAACTCACTCTGCCCACAGCTCTGAGGTTCCCCCTCTCTTGCGTATCAAGCATCTACGGACGTCCAGTGGGCTGAGTGAGCTCCTCCTCCTCTGTTCTCTTTCACTGATCTCAGCATCCAGTCTTGCAATGATACCACCACTATGGAAAGTCCACTCTTTGCCCACAGCTCTGAGATTCCCCCTCTCTTGCGTATCAAGCATCCACGGATGTCCAGTGGGCTGAGTGCGCCCCTCCTCCTCTTTTCTCTTCCACTGATCTCAGCATCCAGTCTCGCAATGATACCTCAGTGTTTAACTACAAAATCTTTATTAAAATTCTAGTATGTGGTAAGACCATATCCCCTTACCTTATTCTTCCTTGGAAGTTTGTTTGAGGTGTTTATTGGCCTTTTGTTTCTGCCAAAGACACTTTCAAGACAAGTATGTCAGGTCCCTTGAAAAAATCCTGTTTTCCCCTATACTTCACCTTAGTATTTAGAAATGCAGATCCCTCCTTCATACATTATAAGGGTAAAGGCTGTCTCAAGATACTTTCGTTTAAGGTATGTGTGAGTGGTAGGTATGTGCACATACATGTGTATGTGTTAGGACAAGTGTCCTCGTCAGAAGGGAAGCCACTGCCCTAGGTCATCCAGAAGGTTACCCAGGCACTGGGTCCCCTTCAGGCTGCTTCTTTTCCATTCGGTGTTTACTTTCTTATGGACTAAATTATACTGTTTTAGAACCACAGGCTTTCATTTCTGGCTGTCATTTTGATCTCTACAGGAGAGCTACTGACAGTGATGATGGAGTTTGAAAGAGGCTGGGAGAAAGAATTCAGGGAGTTTCCACACCCATCAGATTTCACCACACAGACCATCACACACCTGTTTGTGCTACCAGCTGGGACTGCAGCTGGCTTTTTTTTGAAGCTCTTCTTATCCCTTGCCAGACAGTCTGGGAGTTTTTAAATTGAGACAGAAAATGAAGAAATGTTAGAAATATCTTTACTCTTATGAAGACAATTTGCAAACAGTCTAGACTCTTGGGCTGCCAATATCTTGGGATTCTACTAGGGAAAAACCTCAAAGCGCCCTCTGCTGACAGCCAGTATTAATCACCACTAGAGTCAATAATTGCAAAAATTACTGATGGAGACTTACTTTGTAATAACTACATTTTAAGCTGGGGATCACAAATAGGGGAGTCATATTTATATTTACTGTTATGCTCTCCATCTGAAAAATGGAATTCAAGCACATAAGCTAAAAATAGCTCTAACTTACACTGAATCTACAGTTAGAAGACTTTCTTTTTGTTTTGTTTTTTTTTAAACTTTTTCAATATTATTTAATGAAAAAGTCTCATATTCTCATGTATAGTGTATATCAACATGTACTATTCGTCTGTCATATTTAATGAAAAACACCACTATTGTATGCTTGGAAAAATCCTTAAAACCCATTCTCTAGTGAGTGTCACTCAAAAAAAAAAATCTATGTAAAGACTACAATCATTAAAAACCAAAGCAATACCTAGTTACATGCTTTACATAATCCCATGAAAAAATAATTAAATTGTTCCTAATCCCTGATGCAAGGCACGTAAAAGCACCTGCACAAAACATCCATGTAAACAGCAATACAGTACATGATTTAAATAACATGAATGACTTTTACATGGCTTGACCTAGACTAAAGGAAAAATAAAATCCATCATGGCTACAAAATTCACAAGAATTTGTATCTCTTATTATAGAAAGAACAGGCTATATAATCTTTTAGGAAAAAAAAAACTTCATAAATATTTTCATATTGAGAAACAACATGCTCCCTGGGTAGGAATAAAATCAGAATATTCAGATGTGATCAGGAGTAAATGCAAGTGGCATTTCTGAATACCCAGCTTTGATATCCACCAGGCCTCATAGTCTGGACTATTTGTAGCACCATGGAATATGCATTAGAAAATCACAGAAGTACATTATTTCAAACTAACCTTGACATGAGGTTCACTTAGTCCACAGTAACAAACAGCAATGATGCACATAATTTTTAAAAAATTACTGGCTTACTTGATTTACCTAGCAAGAAAAATTCTGTATTATTTATTTTAGTACATCTCATGTACATAAAGCACCAGTTTAAGTAAGATTATCAAACAACCTCCAGACTCTTGTTACTCAACCTGAAAGTTCATTTCTCATCATTTCTATGTTACATGCTAAAAGTCAAGGAGGATACAATTAGAATGGTGATAGATACTGAGAGAGAAGTTCAGTCTCCTTCCTATCAAATGTTATGTCTCTCAAGTAAAACACAGATGAAGTAGCAAAGTTTAAAAGGTTTTCTGCATTCTCTGGAGCTTACCATCTCAGCAGAATAGTTTCTTCCTACTAGAGGATCAGCAGACGGGGGGTGAGAGGACCAAAGGCAGGGCTCACGCCCTGGCAGGTAAGGCCAGGTTAACCTTGCTGCTGCAAGGCCATACTCTATATTTCTACTGCAAAACAACCTCACAAATGCTCACCACTAGTAAAGCAAGGGGGCCTGAGTGTAAACACAACTCAGGAAGCCTATTAAATACTGTGAAAAACTACCAGATGAGACTCCACCAAGGGTTAACCTCATAGATGAAAATCAGCACACTTGCCTCTTTACCAGCAGGAATCTTATTAGCAGCACGCCCTTCTTAGGCATGAAAAGGGAGAATGGTGCATCTAAGTTTACGCACAGTTCATAGTCAAGTGTAAAGATGCAGACTCTTGCATTTTTAAATTACAGGTTAAAAGTGACACCCAAAAGAAAATTAATTTCTTCATAAATGAAATACAGTTTTATTAAAAAAGCTGGAATGATGGTTAATTCAAATACAAAACCTCATATACAGAAAAACCCTTTTCCTTCCAAACTACTTAGGTCCGTACAGTTGACTCCACTGTACCTTGATTACAACACCCGAATAAAATATGAATAAAATGCTTCAGCTAGCAAACCGAGGGCCACTTGACAACTTTATTAAAACTGCAGCATTTAAGCAGGGGCTGAAAAACACCATCCTTAAACGTGGTTTCCTTCTTGTTCTTGCGTCCCACAGTGATTACTAAATGAAGGGATCACGTCTGTAAACGACTGGGTCATCCACTGTCCATTTGGAATGTCACTGAAAGTTGATTCTCCATTGTCAGCAGCCAGCCCATTGGAAGAGAATCCACAAGGTTCACCAGAGCAGGGGTTTTCATTGTAAGCACCGCCATATGCTGCTTCATAACCCGGGTCGTATTTTTCTTCCTTCACAGCCATCTTCTTTGCATCCTCTTGGGCGAGCTGTAGGTCAAATGTATATTGCACTTCTTGAACGTCTGTGTTTCGTTCAATGCCTTTCAACTGATCTCTTAAGTCCTTCAGCTTAATGTAGTAATGCACTTTGTCCTGGGCGCGAGGAAACTGTGCACATCTTGCACTGGATGATGGCATCACATAGCAGAGAGTTTCTGTATCTGGGATCTTATGGGGTTGAAGTCCAAACTCTAAATTCTTAACCTTTACTCCAAACACTTCCTTACTAAAAATTTCATAAATACATTTTCCATTAAACACTGCTATTCGTGGCTGATATTTCTGTAATTTCTGCACTAGAATACGTCCTCCTTCACGAAATTCTTTACTGGAAAGATCCTTGCTGCCTGGTGTTGTCCTTTCCACCATATTGGTAAATCCAATACCATATTTCCCTGGTAGAGTGTGATTGTCCATGTGACTCAGTTGGACCTCACTCAGCCCTGACATAAATAGGCACTTCCAAAAATGGTTTCCAGGCCCAGGGTAGTGATGCCCTTTGTAAGCAGCCATCAGTCCTGGATTTATGCCAATAATTACAATGTCCAGATTGAAGGTCAAAATGTCTGGTAGAGTCTTGGTCAAAAGTTCAGCTTCTGAAACACCATTGAAACGGTCCACTTTTCTTTTCACTTTAAATGTGTCTGTAATTTTTTCTTGCTTTTCTTTTGACTTTGTGGACTTGCCAGATTTTTTGGCTTCAGCAGGTTTTGGGGGCTCCACTGGCGTTTTTGGTTCTGTTGTTCTGGGTTTTCTTTTCCTTCCTTTTGGAGGAGTCTCTTGTGTGGGTTCCTGAGCAGGTGGTGGGGCTGGAACTTCGGTTGGCATTTCTTGTGCATTCATAACTGCCATATTAGGAACTTCAGTCATCATTTGTTGGAGTGGAAATGTATAAAAAGCTTGAGCTTGCTGAAGAGAATAGTTGCCCGCGTTCTCTGTTTCCATTCCCTGCTGCCGCTCGCGCGCGCAGCTACTCGGACCCGGCAACCCAGCGACTCTGTAGTACCGCGGCGCACGAGCGGCGGTGACGGTAATAACCAGACACTCGGACTCGATTGCTGGCACAACTCGGACAGTGGCTGGTGCACAGGCTCCTCCCCCAAGACTTTCTTTTGAATGACACTGATAGATCTTTAAAAATAATGTCCTTAAAGACATCACACACACACACACACACACACACACACACAGCACAATTAGTGGCTCTCTATGATGGATAATGTTATAGGTGTCTTACTAAGTTAGATATATTCTATGATGAAAATATTAAAAAGACTTTTTATTATCTTTTCAAGTATTACAAATAAATCAAAACACTATTTGAAAATGAAATAAAGTAGTTATGTATAACTATTGAAAATAACTGCCATATTAAAATGACTGTTTTGGAAATTTTATACTATGAAGAGTTTTACTATTTCAGGAATAAATATACATGTCAGATATCTATGCTTCTTTATTTATATACACTTTTCGGCTCACCCTGTGGCATGTGGGATCTTAGTTCCTGACCAGGGGTCAAACCTATGTCCCCTGCATTGGAAGCACAGAGTCCTAACCACTGGAAGCCCAAGGAAATCCTAGGATGTATTTGCTTCTAACTTTATATTTTTCCCTAGTCAAAAATAAACAAACTCGTGACTAACCTCTTTCAATCTTCATGTAAAATTTCTGACTGCCTAAGAGAAACTACCATAAAAAATAATAAAAATAAATCATATGAATTATGAAAATTAAAGTTGTATTTACTGTGGTTAACAAAGTCATTTATTACTATACTATAACCTTAAGAATCACGTTAAATAGTTTTAAATAGAGTTAATAAAATTAACTGAAGTGATAAAATAATATCAAAATTTCAGACCATCCATATTTTAATAATTTGTAAACTGATAATTAATGGTTGCCATTCCTTTCTCCAGTATATCTTCCCAACCCAGAAAATGAATATGTGTCTCCTGCATCTCGTGCACTGGCAGGAAATTCTTTGCCACTGAGCCACCTGAGAAGCCCTAATACATACAATACCTATTTATTTTAACTTTAATCTAGTAAGGTTACAGAAATCCTATTTCTCAATTTTCAAAGCTCAAATAATTGTGTGTCTATATACTGGGATCACTAAAAACATAACTCTAAATTTGGGTATAAATCCATGTACCAATGACAATGAGACATAATGTGACAATGACAATGAAGAGAATAACTATGAGAAAGAACTATGAGATGGCCTTGTTTTAGATCTTTATGTTAAAGATCTGTGAAATAATTCAGTTTCCAATATGAATTAATATTTATAAACTTGCAATTTATAAATGTCCTTTATGAAATTATCAGTTAGGCTATTCCTAATTAATAATAGTCTAGAAATCATATTGATTATAGGTAGATCATTGGGTAAAACACAATCATACAAAACTATTTAAAGAATGTTGAGGATAAAACCGGGAAGTGGAGAACAAAAGCTCACAACAGGGATATTAATAGACAAATTAAACTGTTTACTACCACATCCCTTCAAAGCACTTCCATCTGTTGAAAAGTTCTAATGTTTCCTTTGTTTTATTCCATACTTTGTTTCTGTAGTAACTCTGAAGCATATAATCTGTTGCAGTGTTCCTAAGCCTTTTGCCTGGTAAATTCTTTTAAATCACTAAACAGTAATAACAGTGTAATGCTTGTTTAGAACTTTATCTTCTTCCCGAACACCCCTTAAATAGTATGAAACAGAATTAAATGCAACTGTGGACTCACTGTACAATTTTGAATGATTCGATGAAAAATTACAAATTCCAAACTAAGCACCTAAGACTTGTAGGAATTTACTGCCACCTTCAGGTTTTAATCAAAATGCAATTGTAACACAACTTTTACATTTCCAGGAGACAGTCCCTGGTTAAAGTAGTTAAAATATTAACATTATTTTTTGGTGGGGGGGAAGCAAAGTGCAGTGTAAGTCAGATTGCAGTACAAGTGTCTTTCATGAAATGCCCTTTCACCTTGTCTTTTATTATTCTTCTACAATGTAACTGAAAAATCAAAGGTTACCATATTTTATCATTTAACTATAATCACACAATGGGAGCTCCAGACAGAATACTGTCTAGAATACACCTAAGTATCTTTAGACTAAATCTAACAAGAACTCTTCAAGCAAAACAGGTTTAAAGGTTCCATGTGTTAACACCCTCCAGCCAAAGACCACTCGTAACAAACACACCTGTAGTTCAAAGAGTTGCATTTTCTGCTCATTGCATAAGGGGACACAGCACAGCATGGGGAACTGCAGGTGTCTGAGAAAGAAGGTGTGAGAAAGGACTTAAAAGATGTGGGCTGGTAGTAGAAGATTGGGGGTTGGAGTCACAGAAGTGGGGCTTTGCTCTGAATAGGATTCTGTCAGGAAGAGCAGCACTTCTGTGATTAGGAATCTTAATAACTCTTATTAATAAGGCAGGAGGAATGAAACAAGGCCAAAGCCATCACTGACAGGACAGCAGCAGCTGTTCCTATTAGCCAGGACAGGGGAAGGCTTCAGATTTTTGTGGTTGGCAGGCTGACCCTGGTTTTGTCTCTACTTACAGAAGATTATGAGGGAGAGCAGGGTCTTGGTATTTTGTCTCACTTCATCATGGACACAGAGTAGCTTTGTTTGGTGATGTTTTATGCAATTGCTGATGTTCAACAGAATACCAAAATAAGCACCAGACAGTTCCCAGTTGTCAGGGACTGCTTTTCCTTCTCACGTGAAAAATTCTAAAAATACCTTTAGTTTTATTCCTTGGATTTGTGGTGAAATTAAAGAAGTTTATTATTTTTAAGACAGCAATCAATAGAATTTGAAGCCCTGGTGTTCATGATAAATGTTAAGTGTCAGAAAGTCAACTAAAAAAAATTAGGAAAGGGGGTATTGACTTGAAGATTCCTTAACATGCGGAAGACAAGGGTGCAGGTGGACTGTGAGTCAGCTGGAAGCACAAAGTCAAGGGCCAAGAACTGCCTGTCCATCTCTCATCTCTTCAGCTCTCTATACTATCTTTCTCCACACCACAAGAAACTTAACTGCCCGCTGCTTGTCTTCCCAGTTACAATATAAAGGGGAGACTGACTCTCTCTCCACAGAAAAAATTTGGAAGCTCCTAGGGAAGGTTTCCAACTGGAGCAGCCTGAGTTACAGACCTACCTAATCTAAACAACTATGACCACAACTGGCAGAACATGAGAGAGATAGCTGCTCCACTAGAACCACATGGCTGGGGAAGAAGTATTTTCCGGAAAAAGCAGAACTGAAGTGCTGAGTAAAGGTACTGAAGTTCAGCCAAGAGTGGAAAAATATCAGTTTTGGGTTTTAGAAATAAAACACCGGCTATAGGCAGCACTCTTTACAACTGCCAAGGCATGGAAGCAACCTAAACGCCCATCAACAGATGACCAGATAAAGAAGATGCAGTGTGCGTGTGTACAAACACACACACACACACACACACACACACACACACACACACACACAGAGGAATATTATTCAACCATAAAAAGGATGAAATAATGCCACTTGCAGCAACATAGAAGGACCTAGAAATTATCATACTCAATGAAGTCAGAGAAAGACAAATATATCATTTACATGTGATATCTAAAAAAAAATATATATATATATATATACTAATGAACTTATTTACAAAACAGAAATACACTCATAGACATAGAAAACAAACTTATGGTTACCAAAGGGGAAAGGGTGTGGAGAGAAATAAACTAGGAGTTTGGAATTAACAGATATACACTACTATATATAAAATAGATAACCAAAAAGGACCTACTGTATAAGCCCAGAGAACTATGCTCAATATCTTATAACTGAAAAGACTCTGAAAATATATATTTTTTTATTTAAAACATTTTAAAGGCAATTAATCAGTTCTGACATTTTTTAAAAAAGGTACAGAGGAGTACACACGATATTCCTTTAGTGTCAATAATGGGTCCTGCTATGTCCTATTTTATCTACCTCGCAGAATAACAACCACTATAAGTCACAGAATCTTATAGAGTCTTTTAAAGCTTAAAATGCAAGGAGAAAAAGAGAAAGTCCAGAGAATCAGGAGAGGACATGGGAGGTCTTGCAGGCAGTGGACAGACCAGCATCCTCTCCATCTTGGATCTCCTCCCACCTCGGTAGTCTTGTAGAGAGTGGACTTGGGCCATGAGCATGACCTGTGCTAAGAAGTCCCTTGAGCAGCCACACGAGGAGGGAGAAGAGAGCTGCACCGGAGAGGAAGGGGAACGAGTGGACAAAACCCCTGGGCTCCCCTGACTATGAGAAGCCTGAGACCCCCAACAGATGTTCCTGTGCATGAGGGACAGAGTGAGGAGGGACAGCTCAAGGGTGTGTATGAAAGTCCCAACCCAAGTTTGCCCTGGTGTAGTGGGTACTGTTATTATTTACACAAACATAAGTATGTTGATAAAATATGTATAGGTTAACACCGTGGAGTGTAAGCTTCATATCAAAATGGCCATAGCCAATGAATAATTTAAACAGTGCCTGAAGTCTTTTTTTTTTCAAATCATCTTTCCTTAATAAGTACAATTATCCATAAATGTACTTAAAACATAATATACTGAAACCATAAATTTATCTTCAAAAAAGTGAGCACTTCACTATCTTTGCCATTAGCAACACCATTTCCATATTTGTTCAATAATAAGCAAAATACATTTATTTCTTTCACCATGCCACTAACAGCAGATATCATTTAGCTTCTGCCTAAGGATTTGGTTTTCTAAGCAGTTTAATGTAAATTATAATCTTTACTAGAAGAGATGACCTGCTTCTGGACTAGAATTATGGCATTTTCTCTTCAAGATTATGCAACGTCTCCTGGCAAGTTCACCCACTTCAGACTTTTATTAGATACAGAAAAATGGAAAAGGAAGGGAAAGGTGAACTCTAAAGACAGTTACTACATACCTTCTCCTCTTGACCTTCATTTAATAAATTGTGTCTTTGAAAGAGTATATATTAACTGTAAGTTTAGAGAAAAGAAATCTTAGGCTTATACTTGCTTCCTAGTTATAAACAGATAATAGATAATGTAGTATCAAATACACATTTTTCAGAAAGATTAGAAACTTGAGATAATCAACTAAGTTTAAAAACATTCAAAATATAAGTTCTGCCACAATCTTTTGCCTCCCATACCTTAAGAAAAATTTACCAGAAATTTCCTATTAAATAGTAATTTTATAAAGAAAGCATATCAGAATTCCAATATTTAGGTTCATTTTTTTAAAACATGAAAAATATGAAATAACTTTCTGAAATGAAAAGTGAAGTGAAAATGTTAGTCACTCAGTTGTGTCCAACTCTTTGCAACCCCATGGACTGTGTATGTAGCCCACCAGGCTCCTCTGTCCATTGAATTCTCCAGGCAAGAATACTGGAGTGGGTAGCCATTCCCTCCTCCAAGGGATCTCCAGACCCGGGGATCGAACCCAGGTCTCTTGCGTTGCAAGCAGATTCTTTACTGTCTGAGCCACTAGGGAATTTCTACTTATATACTAAACATAGTTCCAGAAATCACTCCTTGGAGAACAAGACGGCGGAGGAGTAGGTGGACGTGGGGTACATCTCTCTCCATGGATACATGAGGAATACACCTTCAGACACAGAACTGCATGCAGAACACCAGCTTAGAGCGGACAGGAGGACCTGACCAGTGGAAAAGAATATATAGAACCACACAAAACTCGGCAGGAGGAAGGAACCAGGGGAAAAATAGGAGTGTTACTAGGACTGGACCTGCCCTCAGCGAGTGGGGTAACTAAAGCAAGGGTCTGATCCCCACAGCGGGGCAACTGTCTGAGTCAGAGGAGAAACATTTAAGGCTGAGAGTGAAACAGCGGACCTGTGGCAGCCAAAATGGAATGAGAATCAGGCAGTCCTTGCCACAGTCATAGATACCCCAGATAAGAACTCTGGTCTCCAGGAAGGGGCAGCGGCTGGGAGCTGGAGTTTAGGGATTGTGGAGCAATCCCAGGGCAAGAGCTGCTGTTGACTGCGGAGAGACGGATTGAGGGGATGTGAGGGGGGGGATCGTGGTGGGAAATGCCGGTGGAGGAAAGGCTAGGCAGCCATGGAAGCAAGGCGATACTGCTGAGTCACGCATAAGGCTAGAGCCATCACCATAGCCTCTCTCTTCCCACACACCAGCATCCACAGCTGAACAATAGAGAGGCTGGCCCACCAAACACCTGACCCATGGAACTACAGTGTAGGACCCCACCAGGGTGCCCCTTTAAGTGCCTGATGTGCTGACCTACAGAGTAGGACCCCAACCAGGGGTCCCTCTCTATGTGCCTGATGCACCAAACAACAGAGAAGGACCCCAGGCAAGGAAACCCTCTAAGTGCCTGAATGGGCCAGAGCTATGGAGAAAGACTGGCTAAAGAGGCCTTCTGATCGCCAGCTAGAAAGGCTCGAAAAAAGACCCTGATAGGGCCATAACTCCTGCGCTTGAGGCAGTCCACATCCCTGCACACTTGGCAAGCCAAGCAGCTGCACCACCTTCACACTCAGCTCTCACTGGGACAGAGCTGCCCCCAGCAAAAAAAGTCTTGCATCTATGGATGCACTTTGGTTGTGTCTGACACTTCACAACCACATAGACTGTGGCCTGCCAGGATTCTGTCAGAGAGGGGTTTCTCCAGGCAAGAATACTGGAGGGTGTTAGCCAATACTGGTTGCCATACCCTTCTAGAGCACTATATTTCCTGCTGCCCTAGCCGACAAATCCCTGGTGCTGCCAGAACCCCTGCAATCCAAGCAGCTGCACCACCCCCAAACCTGGGTAGGCTCAAGTCCTCCAGGGCAGTCTCAGGAGCAAACTCCAATGGATGACTCCTGTGCAGCGGTGGAGATAAAACCACAATTGAAACCCACGGGCAGTGTGACTAAGGAAGAAGACCCAAAACCTTCCCATCAGCTATACAAGCTGCAGATTAAATCCACACAATCAACTAAGCAGACTCTGTCGACGGCATATATAAAAGGCCATTGAGAGCTCCCACAAAAGAAAACACACTAGCTCTCTCTGATAGCTGTTAACATTGGAGACAATAATACAAGGCGTAGGACCAGATTAGAATCTAAGCTACACCCACAGCAGGTCCAGAGATCAGCACAGTGTTGGAGGTCATCCTACGGAGCTAAGGTGGACTGTGACTCCCAGAGAGGGAAAGGAGTCTGACAGCAGTGACTCAAGAAAAACATTTATTATTCTTATTTTTTGACTTGTTATGTAGATTCCTTTGGGTTTTCTTTTTTTCCCACCCCCTCTGTTGTACTTGTCGAATGTATTGGCACTAAGAAATCCAAATAAGCTTTCGAGCTTTTTGTTCTTTTTTCTCAGTCACATTTTTTGTTGTCATAAACCTTTGCCTCTATGTTGGCCTTTGCAGTGGCATTTTCCTCTTTTCTTTCTTTCCTCTTTTTAGTTTTACCTTTTAAACCTATTTTTTCCACATTTATTCCTTTGCTTTTCCTACTGTTCTTTTCCCCTTGCAGTTAATCATTAATGTATATAAATCTTCCTTCAGTTCAGTTCAGTTCAGTCACTCAGTCATGTCCGACTCTGCAACCCCATGAATCGCAGCATGCCAGGCCTCCCTGTCCATCACCAACTGCCAGAGTTCACTCAGATTCACGTTTATCGAGTCAGTAATGCCATCCAGCCATCTCATCCTCTGTCGTCCCCTTCTCCTCCTGCCCCCAATCCCTCCCAGCATCAAGGTCTTTTCCAGTGAGTCACCTCTTCTCATGAGGTGGCCAAAGTACTGAGTTTCAGCTTTAGCATCATTCCTTCCAAGGAAATCCCAGGGCTGATCTCCTTGCAGTCCAAGGGACTCTCAAGAGTCTTCTCCAACACCACAGTTCAAAAGCATCAATTCTTCAGCTCTCAGCCTTCTTCATAGTCCAACTCTCACATCTATGGTTTCTGGAAAAACCATAGCCTTGACTAGAAGGACCTTAGTCGACAAAGTAATGTCTCTGCTTTTGAATATGCTATCTAGGTTGGTCATAACTTTTCTTCCAAGGAGTAAGCGTCTTTTAATTTCATGGCTGCAGTCACCATCTGCAGTGATTTTGGAGACCCAAAAAATAAAGTCTGACACTGTTTCCACTGTTTCCCCATCTATTTCCCATGAAGTGATGGGACCAGATGCCATGATCTACGTTTTCTGAATGTTGAGCTTTAAGCCAACTTTTTCACTCTCCTCTTTCACTTTCATCAAGAGGCTTTTTAGTTCCTCTTCACTTTCTGCCATAAGGATGGTGTCATCTGCATACCTAAGGTTATTGATATTTCTCCCAGCAATCTTGATTCCAGCTTGTGTTTCTTCCAGCCCAGCATTTCTCATGATGTACTCTGCATAGAAGTTAAACAAGCAGGGTGACAATATACAGCCTTGACGTACTCCTTTTCCTATTTGGAACCAGTCTGTTGTTCCATGTCCATTTCTAACTGTTGCTTCCTGACCTGCATCCAGGTTTCTCAAGAGGCAGGTCAGGTGCTCTGGTAATCCAGTCTCTCTCAGAATTTTCCACAGTTTGTGATCCACACAGTCAAAAGCTTTGCCATAGTCAATAAAGCAGAAATAGATGTTTTTCTGGAACTCTCTTGCTTTTTCCATGATCCAGCAGTTGTTGGCAATTTGATCTCTGGTTCCTCTGCCTTTTCTAAAACCAGCTTGAACATCTGGAAGTTCACAGTTCACGTATTGCTGAAGCCTGGCTTGCAGAATTTTGAGCATTACTTTACTAGCATGTGAGGTGAGTGCAATTGTGCGGTAGTTTGAGCATTCTTTGGCATTGCCTTTCTTTGGGGTTGGAATGAAAACTGACCTTTTCCAGTCCTGTGGGCACTGCTGAGTTTTCCAAATTTGCTGGCATATTGAGTGCAGCACTTTCACAGCATCATCTTCCAGGATTTGAAATAGCTCAACTGGAATTGCATCACCTCCACTAGCTTTGTTTGTAGTGATGCTTTCTAAGGCCCACTTGACTTCACATTCCAGGATGTCTGGCTCTAGGTGAATGATCACACCATCGTGATTATCCAGGTCGTGAAGATCTTTTTTGCAAGTTTTTCTGTGTATTCTTGCCACCTCTTCTTAATATCTTCTGCTTCTGTTAGGTCCAGACCATTTCTGTCCTTTATCGAGCCCATGTTTGCATGAAATGTTCCTTTGGTATCTCTAATTTTCTTGAAGAGATCTCTAGTCTTTCCCATTCTGTTCCTCTATTTCTTTGCACTGATCTCTGAAGAAGGCTTTCTTATTTGTTCTTGCTATTCTTTGGAACTCTGCATTCAGATGCTTATATCTTTCCTTTTCTCCTTTGTTTTTCACCTCTCTTCTTTTCACAGCTATTTGTAAGGCCTCCCCAGACAGCCATTTTGCTCTTTTGCATTTCTTTTCCATGGGGATGGTCTTGATCCCTGTCTCCTGTACAATGTCACGAAACTCATTCCATAGTTCATCAGGCACTCTGTCTATCAAGGGCCCTTAAATCTATTTCTCACTTCCACTGTATAATCATAAGGGATTTGATTTAGGTCATACCTGAATGGTCTAGTGGTTTTCCCTACTTTCTTCAATTTAAGTCTGAATTTGGCAATAAGGAGTTCATGATCTGAGCCACAGTCAGCTCCTGGTCTTGTTTTTCTTGACTGTATAGAGCTTCTCCATCTTTGGCTGCATAGAATATAATCAATCTGATTTCGGTGTTGACCATCTGGTGATGTCCATGTGTAGAGTCTTCTCTTGTGTTGAAGAGGGTGTTTTCTATGACCAGCACATTTTCTTGGCAAAACTCTATTAGTTAAAAATCTTCCTTATCTACCTCTATTTAACTTTGCATATCTATTCTTTCCTTTCCCTCCTTTCATCTCAACATATTTGTTACTTTTATTTTCATTGCTTTATTACCCAATTGACACCTTGCTTTAGTTTTGTTTCCCAGTTTGTGCTTTAACTAGTTTTGTTCTGGTAGATTTAATTTTTGGCTTCCTTTGTTTGCCAGGTCAATCTATTGTACTTTATTTTGGTTGGACTGTTTTGATTCTAACTATGTGTGTCAATATATATGTGTATATTCATTCACACTTTCTATTGTTGTTATAAACCTCTGCCTTTAAGTTGGGCTTTTGCAGTGCTGTGGAGTTTCCCTTTCTTTCCTCTTTTCTTTCTTCCATTTTTTCTCTTTTCTTTTTAAACCTATTATATTTTTATACATTTATTCCTTCATTTGCCTTTCCTACTGTTCTTTTCCCCTTGCAGTTAATCTTTAATGTATGTAAATCTTCATCAACCTCTAATTAACTTTGGATATCTAGACTTTCTTTCTTTCCTTTCCTTTCAACATATTTGTCAGTTTTGTTTTCATTGCTTATTCCTCGCTTGGCACCTTGCTCGAGTTTTGCTTTCCAGTTTGTGCCTAAGCTAGTTTTGTTCTTAACTGATAACTATAATTTTTGATGTCCTTTGTTCACTGGGTCAATATACTGTACTTTATTTTTGTTGGACTGTTTTCATGTTGCTCATGGGTGTATGTGTATATGTGTATATTCCATTATTTTAATTATTATTTGCCTGACTTTGTAACTGCCATTTGTCTGGGGTTCATCTTTGGTTTCTCATTTTTGGATATTTGTTTTTATCTCATGTAATGCCATAACAAACCACTTGTGGAATCTTTGTTCCTGACCCAAGCCCTGAGCTTTTGGAGTATAGCACTGACTCCAAGACCCTACGCTACCGAGAACTAACCCTAGAGAGTATCAAATAGTGAGAACTCACACAAAGGAAACAACTTGAATACAAGACCATGCATCACCCAACCACAAATAGCACCCTGTGCAGGACACCTCATGTAAACAACAAATAAAACAAAAATAAAAATCCAACCATAAGCAGACAGGATTACCAAGTCACTCAGCCTTGCTCATCAGAGGAAAAACAAACAAAATCTCAGCACAAATCTCACCCTAAACGAAGCTCACACAAACCACTGGACAAATCTTAGGAGGGCAGAAACCAAAAGGAAGAAAGAATTTTACTTTCTTCAAGGAAAGAATTCAACTTTGCTTGAAGCCTGAGAACACAGACCTCAAACACAATAACTTAGAAAAATAATAATAACAAAAGGCAGAGAAATGCTGCACAAATGAAGGGAAAAACTAGAAAACCAGAAGTCCAAGTGAAGGGGAAATAGGCAAACTACCTGAAAAATAATTCAGAATAATGATAGTAAAGATGATCAAAAATCTTGAAATCAAAACGGAGAAAACGCTAGACTCAATCAACAAAGACCTAGAGGAATGTGAAGTGAAGTGGACCTTAGAAAGCATCACTATGAACAAAGCTAGTGGAGATGATGCAATTCCAGTTGAGCTATTTCAAATCCTGGAAGATGATGCTGTGAAAGTGCTGCACTCAATATGCCAGCAAATTTGGAAAACTCAGCAGTGCCCACAGGACTGGAAAAGGTCAGTTTTCATTCCAACCCCAAAGAAAGGCAACGCCAAAGAATGCTCAAACTACCGCACAAGTGCACTCACCTCACATGCTAGTAAAGTAATGCTCAAAATTCTGCAAGCCAGGCTTCAGCAATACGTGAACCGTGAACTTCCTGATGTTCAAGCTGGTTTTAGAAAAGGCAGAGGAACCAGAGATCAAATTGCCAACAACTGCTGGATCATGGAAAAAGCAAGAGAGTTCCAGAAAAACATCTATTTCTGCTTTATTGACTATGGCAAAGCTTTTGACAGTGTGGATCACAGTAAACTGTGGAAAATTCTGAGAGAGATTGGAATACCAGAGCACCTGACCTGCCTCTTGAGAAACCTATATGCAGGTCAGGAAGCAGCAGTTAGAAATGGACATGGAACAGACTGGTTCCAAATAGGAAAAGGAGTACGTCAAGGCTGTACATTGTCACCCTGCTTATTTAACTTCTATGCAGAGTACATCATGAGAAATGCTGGGCTGGAAGAAACACAAGCTGGAATCAAGATTGCCGGGAGAAATATATCAATAACCTCAGGTATGCAGATGACACCACCCTTATGGCAGAAAGTGAAGAGGAACTAAAAGGCCTCTTGATGAAAGTGAAAGAGGAGAGTGAAAAAGTTGGCTTAAAGCTCAACATTCAGAAAACGTAGATCATGGCATCTGGTCCCATCACTTCATGGGAAATAGATGGAGAAACAGTGGAAACAGTGGCTGACTTTAATTTGAGGGGCTCCAAAATCACTGCAGATGGTAATTGCAGCCATGAAATTAAAAGACGGTTACTCCTTGGAAGGAAAGTTATGACCAACCTAGATAGCATATTCAAAAGCAGACATTACTTTGTCGACTAAGTTCCGTCTAGTCAAGGCTATGGTTTTTTCCTGTGGTCGTGTATGGATGTGAGAGTTGGACTGTGAAGAAAGCTGAATGCTGAAGAACTGATGCTTTTGAACTGTGGTGTTGGAGAAGACTCTTGAGAGTCCCTTGGACTGCAAGGAGATCCAACCAGTCCATTCTAAAGGAGATCAGTCCTGGGTGTTCTTTGGAAGGAATGATGCTAAAGCTGAAACTCTAATACCTTGGCCACCTCATGCAAAGAGTTAACTCATTGGAAAAGACTCTGATGCTGGGAGAGATTAGGGGCAGGAGGAGAAGGGGATGAGAGAGGATGAGATGGCTGGATGGCGTCACTGACTCGATGGACATGAGTTTGAGTGAACTCTGGGATTTGGTGATGGACAGGGAGGCCCGGCATACTGCGATTCATGGGTTTGCAAAGAGTCAGACACGACTGAGTGACTGAACTGAAACGAAGAGGAATTAAAGAATAAACATACAGAGACAACACAATTACTAAAATTAAAATATTCTAGAAGGAACCAATAGCAGAAATATCTGAAGCAGAAGAATGTATCAGTGAGCTGGAAGACAAAATAGTGCAAATAACTCTGAAGAGGAGAGTAAAGTAAAAAAGAATGAAAAGAGCTGAGGAGAGTCTCAGAGACTTGGAACCATATTAAATGCACCAACATTCGAATTACAGAGGTCCCAGAAGAAGACAAAAGAATGGGCAATGGAAAATTTTCAAGAGATTATAGTTGAAAATTTCCCCAACATGGAAAAGGAAATAGTCACTCAAGTCCAAAGGGCACAAAAGTCAAATACAGAATAACCTCAAGGAGAAACACGCCAAGACACATACTGATCAAACTAACAAAGACTAAACACTATGAAAGAATATTAAAGCAGCAAGGGAGAAGCAACAAGTAACATGCAAGGAAACCACATACGTTTAACAGCTGATCTTTCAGCAGAAATCTGCAGGCAAGGGAATAACAGGATATATTTAAAGAACTTAAAAGGAAAAATACACAACCAAGATTACTGTACCCAACAAGGATCTCATTCAAAATCGATGGAGAAATAAAAAGCTTCTTAGATAAGCAAAAGTTCAGAGAATTCAGTACCACCAAACCAGCTTTACAACAATTGTTAAAGGGACTTATATAGTCAAGAAATACAAGAGAAGAAAAAAGATCTACAAAATCAATGCTAAACAATTAAGAATGGCAATAGGAACATTTATATCAATAATTACTTTAAATGTAAATGGATTAAATGCTCCAACCAAAAAGACACAGATTGGCTGAATGGATACGAAAACAAGACCCATATATATGCTGTCTACAAGAAACCCACTTCAGACCTCAAGACACATATAGACTGAAAGTGAGAGGATGGAAAAATATACTCCAAGCAAATGGGAAGCAAAAGAAACCTGGAGTAGCAATGGTCACATCAGACAAAATAGACATTAAAACAAGGAAGATTACAAGAGATAAGGAAAGACACTACATAATGATCAAGGGATCAATCCAAAAGGAAGACACACCAACTGTAAATATCTATGCACCCAACAGAGGAGCACCTCAAAGCAGAAGACAAACACTAACAGACATAAAAGGAGAAACTGACAGTAACACAATGATAGTAGGAGACTTTAACACCCAGCTCACACCAAGGGACAGATTATCAAAACAGAAAATTAATAAAGAAACACAAGTCTTAAATGAAACATTAGATGAGATGGATCTCATTGATATCTTCAGGACATTACCTCCAAATGCAGAAGAATTACCAACAAAGGTCCATCTAGTCAAAGCTATGGTTTTTCCAGTAGTCATGCATGGATGTGAGAATTGGACTGTAAAGAAAGCTGAGCACTGAAGAACTGATGCTTTTGAACTGTGGTGTTGGAGAAGACTCTTGAGAGTCCCTTGGACTGCAAGGAGATCCAACCAGTCCATTCTGAAGGAGATCAGCCCTGGGATTTCTTTGGAAGGAATGATGCTGAAGCTGAAACTCCAATACTTTGGCCACCTGTTGAGAAGAAGTGACTCATTTGAAAAGACCCTGATGCTGGGAAGAATTGGGGCAGGAGTAGAAGGGGACGACAGAGGATGAGATGGCTGGATGGCATCACCGACTGGACAGACATGAGCTTGAGCAAGATCCAGGAGTTGGTGATGGACAGGGAAGCCTGGCATGCTGCAGTCTATGGGGTTGCAAAGAGTTGGAAACAACTGAGCAACTGAACTGAACTGAATGAAATGGAAGAGGTTTCTGTCTCCCTACTTCCAAGGGAAGTAGGCTACTACGTGTGGTTTTAAATTCTAAATAATATATTCATACATGACTATGGCATATTACAATGAAATAAAAACTATGCAAAACATATTTCAAGAAAGAGCTAAATTGCAGTATATTTAGTCACATTCATATATTTAACAAATATTCACTATAACAGTTTATAATAATTTGTTTTCAAATTCAAGTATTTTCCTTCTCATCAAATATATTAAGTCTTTTCTAAAGTGAAATTGTTCAGTTCACTTCAGTCACTCAGTCATGTCTGACTCTCTGTGACCCCATGAATCGCAGCATGCCAGGCCTCCTGTCTATCACCAACTCCCAGAGTTCACTCAGACTCACGTCCATCGAGTCAGTGATGCCATCCAGCCATCTCATCCTCGGTCGTCCCCTTCTCCTCCTGCCCCTAATCCCTCCCAGCATCAGAGTCTTTTCCAATGAGTCAACTTTTTGCATGAGGTGGTCAAAGTACTGGAGTTTCAGCTTTAGCATCATACCTTCCAAAGAAATCCCAGGGTTGATCTCCTTCAGAATGGACTGGTTGGATCTCCTTGCAGTCCAAGGGACTCTCAAGAGTCTTCTCCAACACCACAGTTCAAAAGCATCACTTCTTCAGGGCTCAGCCTTCTTCACAGTCCAACTCTCACATCCATACATGACCACAGGAAAAACCATAGCCTTAACTAAACGGACCTTAGTCGGCAAAAGTTATGTCTCTGCTTTTGAATATGCTTTCTAGGTTGGTCATAACTTTTCATGGCTGCAGTCACCATCTGCAGTGATTTTGGAGCCCCCAAAAATAAAGTCTGACACTGTTTCCCCATCTATTTCCCATGAAGTGATGGGACCGGATGCCATGATCTTCGTTTTCTGAATGTTGAGCTTGAAGCCAACTTTTTCACTCTCCACTTTCATTTTCATCAAGAGTTTTTAGTTCCTCTTCAACTTTCCACCATAAGGGTGGTGTCATCTGCATATCTGAGGTTATTGATATTTCTCCCGTCAGTCTTGATTCCAGCTTGTGTTTCTTCCAGTCCAGCGTTTCTCATGATGTACTCTGCATAGAAGTTAAATAAGCAGGGTGACAGTATACAGCCTGATATACTCCTTTTCCTATTTGGAAACAGTCTGTCCAACTCTCTGCAACTCCATGGACTGCAGCACACCAGGCCTCTCTGTCCATCACCAGCTCCCGGAGCCTACTCAAATTCATGTCCATCGGGTTGGTGATGCCATCCAACCATCTCATCCTCTGTCATCCCCTTCTCCTCCTACCTTCAATCTTTCCCAGCATCAGGGTATTTTCAAATGAGTCGGTTCTTCACATCAAGTGGCCAAAATTTTGAAGTTTCAGCTTCAACATCAGTCCTTCCAGTGAATATTTAGAACTAATTTCCTTTAGGATAGACTGGTTGGATCTCCTTGCAGTCCAAGAGACTTTCAAGAATCTTCTTCAACACCACAGTTCAAAAGCATCAATTATGATTAAAACTCTTCAAAAATGGGCATAAAACCTACCTCAATACAGTAAAAGCCATATATAATAAGCCTACAGCAAACTTTACTCTCAGTGGTGAAAAACTGAAAGCATTCCAAAGATCAGGAACAAGACAAGAGTGTCCACTTGCACCACTGTTATTCAACATAGTTCTAGAAGTCCTAGCTACAGCATCAGAGAATAAAAAGAAATAAAAGGAATCCAGATCAGAAAAGAAGAAGTAAAGCTCTCACTGTTTGCAGATGACAAGATGCTGGACACAGAAAACCCAAAAGATAGTATCAGAAAACTACTAAAGCTAATCAGTGAATTTAGCAAAGTTGCAGGATACACAATCAATACACAGAAATCACTTGCATTTCTATATACTAACAATGAAAAATCAGAAATAGAAATTAAGGAATCATCCTCATTCACCATTACAACAAAAACATTAAATATCTAGGAATAAACTTACCTACGGAGACAAAAGAACTGTACACAGAAAATTATACGATAATAATGAAAGAAATCAAAGATGACATAAACAGATGGAGAGATATTCCATGTTCTTGGGTAGGAAGAGTCAACATTGTGAAAATGACTATACTACCAAAGGCAATCTACAGATTTAATGCAATCTGTATCAAATTACCAGTAGTATTTTTCACAGAACTAGAACAAAAAAATTTCACAGCTCATATGGAAACACAAAAGACACCGAATAGCCAAAGCAGTCTTGAGAAAGAAGAATGCTGCTGGAGGAATCAAGCTCCTGACTTCAGATTATACTACAAAGCTACAGTCATCAAGTCAGTATGGTACTGGCACAAAAACAGAAATATAGACCAATGGAACAAGATAGAAAACCCAGAAAGAAACCCATGCACCTATGGGTACCTTATTTTTGACAAAGGAGACAAGAATATACAATGGGGCAAAGACAGCCTCTTCAATAAATGTTGCTGGGTAAACTGGACAGATACACGCAAAAGAGTGAAATTAGAACACTTCCTAACACCATACACAAAGATAAACTCAAAATGGATTAAAGACCGAAATGTAAGATGAGAATCTATAAAACTTCTAGAGAAAAACATAGGCAGAACATTCGAAGACATAAATCAAAGCAAAATCCTATATGACCCACCACTTAAAAACAAAAGTAAACAAGTGGGATCTAATTAAACTTAAAAGCTTTTGCACAGCAAAAGAAACTATAAGCAAGGTGAAAAGACAACCCTCAGAATGGTAGAAAATAATAGCAAACAAAACAACAGAAAAAGGATCAGTTTCCAAAATATACAAGCAGCTCATACAACTCAATACCAGAAAAACAAACAACCCAATCACAAAGTGGGAAAAGACCTAAATAGACATTTTTCCAAAGACATACAGATGGCTAACAAACACATGAAAAGATGCTCAACATAGTTCATTATTAGAGAAACGCAAATCAAAACCACAATGAGATATTACTTCACAGGGGTCTGAATGGCCCTCATCAAAAGGCTACAAACAATAAATTCTAGAGAGGGTGTGGAGAAAAGGGAACGCTCTTGCACTGTTGGTGGGAATGTAAATTGATACAGCCACTATGAAGACAGTATGGAGATTCCTTAAAAAACTAGGAATAAAACCAACATATGACCCAGCAATCCCACTCCTAAGCATATACCCTGAGGAAACCAAAATTGAAACAGACACATGTATCACACTGTTCATTGCAGCATTATTTACAATAGCTGGAACATGGAACAACCTAGATGTCCATTGACAGATGAATGGAAAAAGAAGCTGTGGTACACATACACAATGGAATATTACTCAGCCATAAAAAGGAATGCATTTGAGGCAGCTCTAATGAGGTGGATGAACCGAGAATCTATTATATAGAGTGAAGTGAATCAGAAAAATATAGATAATGCACATATAATGTATTCTAATGCACATATATGGAATCTAGAAAAATGGTACTGAAGAATTTATTTACAGGGCAACAGTGGAGAAACAGACATAGAGAATAGACATATGGACCTGGGAAGAGGGGAGAAGAGGGTGAGATGTATGGAAAGAGTACCATGGAAACTTACATTACCATCAGTGAAATATAGAGCCAACAGGAATTGCTGTATGGCTCAGGAAACTCAAGCAGGGGCTCTGTATCAACCCAGAGGGGGTGGGGTGGGGAGTTAAGGTGGAAGGGAGGTTCAAAAGGGAGGGGATATATGTGTACCTATGGCTGATTCATGTTGAGGTTTGACAGAAAACAGCAAAACTCTGCAATTATCCTTCAATAAAAAATAAATTTAAAAAAAAATGTTCCCAGCACATGGCAGGCATTCAAATTACAAGCATTATTACTGTTGGCTGTCATGAGCCAGGGATCACACTGGTCCAATAAACAGGGCAGAGTGGCAAAGTACATAGTATAGAAAGAACTTAGAGGAGGTTTGTGCACCTGGCCTTCACAGTGAGATCCCAGTCAGCAGCACATCAGGAAAAACCAAATCAAAAGCTAAAAACAGAGTTGCCATGATTCAGAAATCCCACTCTTGGGCATATATCCAGAAAAATTGCAATTAAAAAAGATACATGCCCTTCTATGTTATGTTCATAGCAGCAGTATTTCACAATAGCTAAGATATAAAAAGACATTGCACAGAAAACAGGAATCAAGACCATCCCCAAGAAAAGAAATGCAAAAAAAGCAAAATGGCCGTCTGAGGAGGCCTTACAAATAGCTGTGAAAGAAGGGAAGCAAAAAGCAAAGGAGAAAAGGAAAGATATACCCATTTGAATGCAGAGTTCCAAAGAATAGCAAGGAGAGATAAGAAAGCCTTCCTCAGCAATCAGTGCAAAGAAAGAGGAAAACAATCGAATGGGAAAGACCAGAGATCTCTTCAAGAAAATTAGAGATACCAAGGGAACACTTCATGTAAAGATGGGCTCAATAAAGGACAAAAATAGTAAGGACCTAACAGAAGCAGAAGATATTAAGAAGAGGTGGCAAGAATACCCAGAAGAACTGTACAAAAAGAGCTGCATGCAGGTCAGGAAGCAACAGTTAGAACTGGACATGGAACAACAGACTGGTTCCAAATAGGAAAAGGAGTACGTCAAGGCTGTATATTGTCACCCTGCTTATTTAACTTACATGCAGAGTACATCATGAGAAACGCTGGACTGGAAGAAACACAAGCTGGAATCAAGATTGCCAGGAGAAATATCAATCACCTCAGATATGCAGAAGACACCACCCTTATGGTAGAAAGTGAAGAAGAACTAAAGAGCCTCTTGATGAAAGTGAAAGAGGAGAGTGAAAAAGCTGTCTTCAAGCTCAACATTCAGAAAACGAAGATCATGCCATCTGGTCCCATCACTTCATGGGAAATTGATGGGGAAACAGTGGCTGACTTTTTTGAGGGGGGGCTTCAAAATCACTGCAGATGGTGATTGCAGCCATGAAATTAAAAGACGCTTACTCCTTGGAAGGAAAGTTATGACCAATCTAGATAGCATATTCAAAAGCAGAGACATTACTTTGCCAACAAAGGTCTGTCTAGTCAAGGCTATGGTTTTTCTAGTGGTCATGTATGGATGTGAGAGTTGGACTGTGAAGAAAGCTGAGCCCCGAAGAAGTGATGCTTTTGAACTGTGGTGTTGGAGAAGACTCTTGCGAGTCCCTTGGACTGCAAGGAGATCCAACCAGTCCTGGGTGTTCATTGGAAGGACTGATGTTGAAGCTGAGACTCCAATCCTTCGGCCTCCTGATGTGAAGAGCTGACTCATTCGAAAAGACCCTGATGCTGGGAAAGATTGACGGCAGGAGGAGAGGAGGACAACAGAGGATGAGATGGTTGGATGGCATCACCAACTCGATGGACATGGGTTTGGGTGGACGTCATGAATTGGTGATGGACAGGGAGGCCTGGCATGCTGTGGTTCATGGGGTAGCAGAGTCGACTGAGCAACTGAACTGAACTGAAGACATAAAAACAACCCAAATATTCATCAATAAATGAATGGAAAAAGAAGATGTGGTGTTGGAACTTTCCTGGTGACGCAGTGGCTAAGACTCTGCACTTCCAATGAACAGGGCCTGGGTTCGATCTCTGGTGTGGAAACTAAGATCACATATGTCTCAACATGAGTTCAAATGCTGCAACTAAGACCCAGTACAGCCAATTAAGTAAAAACACACATTTAAAAAAATATATGTGGTGTATGTGTACAATGGATTACTAACCATAAAAAGAATGAAATAATGCCATTTTCAGCAACACGAATGGAAATAGAGATTAACATACCAAGTGAAGAAAGAGAAAAACAAATACCGTATCATATCACTTATACGTGGAATCTAAAATAAAGCATAAATGAACATATATATAAAACAGAAATAGATTTCCAGACATAGGAAACAGATTTGCAGTTACCAAGGGGGAAGCACTGTTGAAGATACATGGATTCGAAGTTTGGGACTAGCAGATACGAACTATACAAGATGGATAAAAGATCCTAATGTATAGCTCAGGGAACTATATTCAATCTCCTGTGATAAATCATAATGGAAAAGAACATGAATTAGAATATATATGTGTACAAGAATCACTCTGCTGTAGAACAGATATTAACATAAGATTGTAAATCAATTATACTTCAATAGAATTTTTTTTTAATCAGATTATAACAATGTGTCCAGCATAATGAGAGGACGGGTGGACTCCCTAAGGTTTCAACAATCTTTGGATTCCAAGTTTAACTTCACACAGATCTTCCTAGAAGGAAATAATATGCCAAGTAGTTGACTTGAGTCAGGTCTCCTTCTCAGTTATATTTCCCAATGTAAATTATTAAAGTGACACGCAGCTGTCACTTCAATAGTGAGTGAGTTGGTCTAACTTTCCCAGAGTGGTCAACTCAGGGCGTGTTACTAGTTTGACAGACTCGCCATAACAAATACGGCAGACTGGGTGGCTTAGAAAGCAGAAATGCATTTTCTCACAGTTCTAGAGGTTAGAAGTCCAAGATCAAAGTGTCAGCAGGTTTGGTTTCTCCTGAAGCCTCTCTCCTTGGCTTGCAGATGGTGGACTTCTGTCTTCATATGGTTTTTCCTCTGCGTGCACATATCTGCTATCCAAATTTTTCTGTGTCCAAATTTCCTCAAAAGAAATTTTGAAAATAAAAATATAAGGACATTGGTCAGATTGGATGAGGGCCTAATGTAAACACCCATTTTAACTTAATCACCACTTCAAAGGCCCCGTCTCCAAATACAGTCACGTCCTGAGGTAATGGGTGTGATGGCTTTAATATATGAATTTGGTGGGGGAGGGCAGACACAAAAGGGCATATGGATAAAGTTTAAGTCTGGGGCCTATGAAGGTAAAGGAGAAGACTCTCTGAGCCACAGTGACCAGTGATGGAAATGCCTCTATTAATCCCACCTGATGTATCAGGCATACTTCTGGCAGTTCATCCATGAAGACAACGTAAGGAACATGTGTTTGCCCTAACTCCATTCTGAGCTTGCATGTTCTTTTAAAAATACTTCAGGTTTCTTCATCTTTAGCAATTAAAATAGTTTATATTCCAACCTGGCTAAGAAACTACTAAATCCTAACCAGTGTATTCATTCATCCTACATCTATTTTCCTTATCTTATAAATTCATTTTAATTCAATTTTAGTGTACTGGACTTAGTGGATCCAAAATCAAAATCAGAAATAACAGACAACATTCTTGTTCTTCTTTTAAAATAATTATCAATTATTTAAGATTGTATATATTTCTGTCCAGGGGTATCTGAGTACTGAGTAACAATACATATATCAAAATGACTTTTATGTGAAAGTTTGCAATGAAAAGTCCTCAGTGGCCAGTGAGAAGAAGGGACAAAAGGAGTGTGCATTTACTGTTTGCTAACTAATTTTAGTGATGAACCAGATAGTAATGATTAGATTCTTTTAATGGGAAATGTTGGGGAGGGATAACTAAACATGAAATCCTGGAAGTTGAGACAGGAAAAGTCCTCATACTGATCCTAAGACAGAGGCTGATTGTAAGGTTATCAGTAGCTGCTACATCACATTTTGCAGATTCTAACAATTTCCCTAGACAGCATATTAAAAGGCAGAAACATTACTTTGCCAACAAAGATCTCTCAAGGTTATGGTTTTCCCAGTGGTCATGTATGGATGTGAGAGTTGGACTATAAAGAAAGCTGAGCACTGAAGAAGTGATGCTTTTGAACTGTGGTATTGAAGAAGACTTGAGAGACCCTTGGACTGCAAGGATATCCAACCAGTCCACCCTAAAGGAAATCAGTCCTGAATATTCACTGAAAAGACTGATATTGAAGCTGAAACTCCATTACTTTGGTCACCTGATGTGAAGAACCGACTCATTTGAAAAGACCCTGATGCTGGAAAAGATTGAAGGAAGGAGGAGAGGGGAACAACAGAGGATGAGATGGCTGGATGGCATCACCGACTCAATGGACGAGTTTGAGTAAACTCCGGGAGCTGGTCATGGACAGCGAGGCCTGGCGTGCTGCGGTCCATGGGGTCACAAAGAGTTGGACACGACTGAGCAACTAAACTGAACTGAACAGTTCCCCTAAACTCTTTGAGCAGAAGTCAAATGCCAAACTGACAACAATGAAATCTATTTTATAGTACTTCAATCACAGACAAGCATATGCTTACCTGAATCAGTATCAATACTGTGGAATTTGTTTTATTTTATATAAACATTGAAGTTCTGAAAGTAAATGTGCTAAATCATGGTTTTTAAATTAAAGACTTTTACTTAAAATTTCAGAACTTATATATTTTTATTAAAGTAGAACATATGTGCATATATTTAAATTAAGTATAACTTAGCTGTCTTAAATATCTGCAACAGAGGTTGAAACAGAGAAGCAGTAACATTTGTTCAACACTCCATATCTATTAATGTAAACTGGCTCAAATCCTTCTCAGAAGTAGACAGGTTATAAATAATAAAAGAACTCATGCACAAGTCATTCAAGACACTACGAATAACACTCAAACACATCTTTTTATTATATACTAAATTTAAAAATACAAATCTTATTAAAAATGCTTATGAAACATTGTATACATAAGTACTGTCAAATACTATCAGATTATGACATTATGTACATTTGCTAAGGTTAATTAGAAACAAAACAACATTCATAACTTTGCTGATAACAAATTTCAGAAGTCAAATATTTTAATTAACATTTGGCAACTCTGAAGTAGTGATCTGCACAGGAAGATGTCTGCAGAGGTAAAACAGTGAGAAAACAAACGGAAAAATGCAGATATTCCTGCCCTAAGTGTTAATACGTAGATCTCTTCTTCATCCTCTTAAGTCTCAAAATAACAGAATTAAAGTGCATAAGACCACAAGGAATACCTGATTTGGTTGTACCCTAATACATACTATTGCCAATTGTGCTGCCATACTGAGGGCTTTGATCTCTGTTCTATTCCTGAGGTTTTAGAAGTTAATTTTGAATGTGACTAGGGGAAGAGAGGCCAATACTTTCTAAATTGCACGAAGTGGCCTTAAAGTGTAGAAACACCAAAGATAGAAATATTAATTTGAGAATAGATTCAAGGAGATCATCCCTGTCTATTTTGCCCTAGAAATAAAATTAGGATATGAACCTAGTTTTACCTCTGGAAAATGCTTACTAAAAATCTGTTTCAAAAGATCAGACATGTCATAGCAAGTACCACAATACTGTCAGTTACTGTCCACCCACTTACATACTGCATCATAAATACCAGGCATCAATATTTGCCCTCCAAAGATTCACAAGAAACACAGGAAGAAGCATGTTATTACTTGACACTAACTTTGCTAATCAACATAAAGTATGATCTGTAAAAACAGGTCACCACCATACAATCAAGGAAGAGGAGAAGGAAAACATCTAGTCTACAAAAGTGCTCCTTTTAGCTTTCAAGCCGAATAGCTTAATTTGGGGTAAAACAAGATTGTAAAGTAAGGCCATCAGTTCTAAATAAGCTGATGAAGCCATCTATACATACTCATATATATACGTTTAAATTTCAGTTCTGATTTAACACGAATGTGCTATTACAAACCATTTATAGGAAACATTTTATCAGGCTTATTTACAAATATATGATCAGAGAAAAGATCTTGAAAATCAAGAAAAATGCAGATAAATGTAGCCATTGCTAACACAGTTCACTAAAGGTAAGAGAGATTTACATAAAAACCAAAGGGAAAAGTTTAGTAAGAAACCCCTACCATATACACCTATTGGTCATTGGATCAAAAGGCAAATAAATGTAATGATCATGACTAAACTTTTATTACTGTCTTTTAATAACATATCAACATGAGGTTTACTTAGAGTACTACCTATAAATACACAGTCTCTCATGATTCAATAAGAATATTAAGTTATTGAATACATTTTTTAATTCCCATGGCACATGATACTTGGTAACACTAATAGGTAGATTTAGATAACACTTAAATCATGATTACGAATGTTTAATTGAGTATTTTCCTTTCTGTAGCTGTGAAATGTAAAGCTTAGATTTGCTTCCATCAGGCCTCTTAAACCAAACTTCATCATGGTTAATTGTTGTAATTACAGCACTAAAAAGAAAAAAAAAACATATGAATGAATGAATGACAATATGCCTCCTCCACTTTTAGAGCACTAGCTAAAAAACCAAAATAGCTAGACTGTAAGGGTAGACTCAGGTATGTAATTGTCATTTATCAGAATGCTACTAGCAGGGCACGCTGCCAAAAATACCACATTCAACAACACAATTATCTCCTTTCTTAACACAGTTGGTAAAATTTACTCTTGGAACTATTAAAAGCACATTGTCCATTCCCACCCAACTCCAAAAGACAAAAAAGTGGAGCTAAAACCACTTCTTATATGGTATTACAGCTCCAACTCATATCGATATGGTTGTAGGATATGTTCTAAATACAAATCTTAATTCCCAGTGTCAAGTATCTATGGTATTCATACATATTTTTTAACACTATTAATCTTTCTATATTAGGTTGGTGCAAAGGTTATTGCAGTTTTGCATTGTTGAACTTTGCCATTTGATATTGGAATACATTCTTAAATAAATGTGGTTATGTTATACATCATTTTTTAACATACATTTCTCACTTTACTTTTTTGCTAATGACTTATTACTTACTGTGTATTTTATATTTATTTTAGACAAGGGAAATGATGTTAGACAAAAAGCAGATTTGGGTGATTTTTTTATTCGAATTCAAAATGGATCGTAAAGCAGCACAGACAACTCACAACATCAATGCACCTGAGCCAGGAACTGCTAACAAACATACAGTGCAGTAGTGCTCAAGAAGTTTTGCAAAGGAGCTGAGAGCTTGAAGATAAGAAGTGCAGCGGCCAGTCATCAGAAGTTGACAATGCAATTGAATGTCACCATCAAAGCTGATCCTATTACAACTACACAAGAAGTTGTTGAAGAACTCAACACTAATCATTGAGTTCAAATTGCCAACATCTGTTGGATCATGGAAAAAGCAAGAGAGTTCCAGAAAAACATCTATTTCTGCTTATGGATCACAATAAACTGTGGAAAATTCTGAAAGAGGTGGGAATACCAGAACACCTGACCTGCCTCTTGAGAAATCTGTATGCAGGTCAGGAAGCAACAGTTAGAACTGGACATGGAACAACAGACTGGTTCCAAATAGGAAAAGGAGTACGTCAAGGCTGTATATTGTCACCCTGCTTATTTAACTTATATGCAAAGTACATCATGAGAAACACTGGGCTGGAAGAAGCATAAGCTGGAATCAAGATTGCCGGGAGAAATATCAATAACCTCAGATATGCAGATGACACCACCCTTATGGCAGAAAGTGAAGAAGAACTAAAGAGCTTCCTGATGAAAGTGAAAGGAGATCCTGATGAAAGTGAAAGGAGAGTGAAAAAGTTGGCTTCAAGAAAACATTCAGAAAACTAAGATCATGGCATCCGGTCCCATCACTTCATGGCAAATAGAGGGGGAAACAGTGGAAACAGTGGCTGACTTTTTGGGGGGAGGCTTCAAAATGACTGCAGATGGTGACTGCAGCCATGAAATTAAAAGACGCTTACTCCTTGGAAGGAAAGTTATGACCAACCTAAACAGCATATTAAAAAGCAGAGACATTACTTTGCCAACAAAGGTCTGTCTAGTCAAGGCTATGGTTTTTCCAGTGGTCATGTATGGATGTGAGAGTTGGACTATAAAGAAAGCTGAGCGCCAAAGAACTGATGCTTTTGAACCGTGGTGTTGGAGAAGACTCTTGAAAGCCCCTTGGACTGCAAGAAGATCCCACCAGTCCATCCTAAACGAGTCTTGGGTGTTCATTGGAAGTACTGATGTTGAAGCTGAGACTCCAATACTTTGGCCACCTGATGCGAAGAGCTGACTCATATGAAAAGAGCCTGATGCTGGGAAAGATTGAGGGTGGGAGGAGAAGGGGAGGACAGAGGATGAGAGGGTCGGATGGCATCACCAACTCAACGGACATGAGTTTGGGTGAACTCCCGGAATTGTTGATGGACACGGAGGCCTGGCATGCTGCCATCCATGGGGTTGCAAAGAGTCAGACATGACTGAGCGGCTGAACTGAACTGAACTAACGGTCATTTGGCATTTAAAGCAAACTGGAAAGGTGAAAAAGCTCAGTACGTGAGTGCCTCACAAGCTGACCGAAAATCAAAACACTCGTTGTTTTGAAGTGACAATGAACCATTTCTCAATTGGATTGTGATATGCAACAGAAAGTGGACTTTATACGACAACCAGTGATGACCAGCTCAGTGGCTGGACCAAGAAGCAGCTTCAAAGCACTTCCCAAAGCCAAATTTACACCAAAAAAGGTCCCAGTCACTGTTTGGTGGTCTGCTGCTCATCTGATCTACTATAGCTTTCTGAATCCTGACAAAACCATTAGATCTAAGAAGCATGCTCAGGAAATTGATGAGATGCACTGAAAACTGCAATGCCTGAATCCAGCATGGGTCAACAGAAAGGGTCCAATTCTTCTCCATGAAAACCCCCAAACACATGTCACACCACCACCATTTCAAAGTTGAACAAACTGGGATACAAAGTTTTGCCTCATCTGCCATATTCACCTAACCTCATGGCAACTGACAACCGCTTCTTCAAGCATCTCAACTTCTTGCAGGGAAAATGCTTCTACAACCAGCAGGGTGCAGAAAATGTTTTCCAAGAAAGAGTTCATCACATCTCTAAGCATGGATTTTTATACTACAGAAATAAACTAATTTCCTGTTGGCAAAAATGTGTTGATTGTAATGGTTCCTATTTTGATTAATAAAGATGTACTTGAACCTAGTAACAATGATTTAAAATTCACAGTCCAAAACCACAATTACATTTGCACCAATCTAACAGAAGTCTTTCTAAAACTATGTTTGTGTTTAATCCTCTTTTATGCTATTTTATCTCCTTTTTAGTGCTACCCTGGTGGTTCAATAGTGAAGAATCCACCTGCTAATACAGGAGACACAGGTTTGATCTATGGTGCAGGAAGATCCTCTGGAGCCTTCCCCTGGAGAATGAAAGGGCAACTCACCGCAGTATTGTTGCGTGGGAAGCCCCATGGATAGAGGAGTCTGGCCAGCTACAGTCCATGGGGGTCGCAAAGAGTCAGACACAACTTTGTGACTGAGCACAAGCATTTCCTTTTTAACCACATTTATGGTATACAGTAGTAGTTCCATGGCTCAAAAGCAATAAGATAAGGCAAAGAAGCCAGGGGTACTTTATATATATGTGTGTGTATATATATATGCTTTCCCAGGTGGTATTAGTGGTAAAAACCCACCTGCCAATATTGGATATCTAAGAGACATGGATTCGATCCCTGGGTCAGAAAGATCCCCTGGAGGAGGACATGGCAACCTACTCTAGTATTTTGCTTGGAGAATCCCATGGACAGAGGAGCCTGGCAGGCTACAGTCCATGGGATCATAAAGAATCTGACACACATGAAGCAACTAGCATGCATACACACAGATTCTAAGAAGTAGTAGCTGTATGACTCAAAAGCAATAAGATAAAGCAAGAAATCCAGGAGTATTATATATATAACCTAGTAATTAATTAGCTCAATGGACTTTTATGAGAAAAGTTTGCTCCTTAAATGAGTATTCAATACTAAATGCAAACCTTATTTACTATTACTACCTAGAAAAAGTTATTTTCTTACTGTAGAGGATAAAAAAACTCTGAGGACTAAATAATAAACTATAAAGGAACTAAAGAAGTGATGCACATTATTATTTTCCAAAGGCCACACCAGAGAAAACTTAGAAGGCTCTATAAATAATTATAGAAACTTTACTTAAGCTCAGACAGGTTAAATCTTTTAAAAGGCAATTTTCAGTTTTCATGTTATACTTTAATTACGATCACTCTAAATTTTCATTAATTTTCAACTCCTTTCCCATTCTGATTGATGCAATTTTTTAAATACAAAATACTAAAATATACCCACAAAAGTTAACATTAACACTGGTGTTCAAACATGCTAATCAAATCAAATCATACGTCACAAAAAGAAAGAAATCCACAGGCAATTATTAAGGTATTATGAATGCACTACACAAGCAGCAAAAATTTACTGACAACAACGCAGCACACTTTAATACTGAGCAGCACTGAAGCAATAAAGGCTTTTTACCTTGTAGGACATTCATCTTTTTTGTCAATACATATTGTCTGTCCACGTATATACCATTCCCCGTCATAGTATAACCTTCCCTCTTCGGATCTAGCACTGTGCAGGTGTTTTCCAGTTTCACAGGTGCTAAAGGGATCAGTTCAAAAACTGTTACATTAATAAGACATTGTCAGAAGAACAAAAGTGCAGAACACTTAAGCATTAATACCAATCCACCCATATATGTGAGAAAACACTAAAAATGTTTTTTTAGATAACAAACCTACATCTAATAAAAACAGAGAATTTCATTTCCTACATTTTTTATATAATTCACTGTTTTTAATAGAGCTATTTAATAAAGCTAAAAATATATAATAAATCAATTAACTAGACAAGTGCAAGAAAGCAGATATATTATCCACTATTAACGCGAATTTTAAGTAAGATTTAAAATCTGAATTGTCATATTTCCACTGAAAATTCCCTGATGGCTCAGAGGGTAAAGAATCTGCCCGCAAAGCGGGAGACTCAGGTTCAATCCCTGGGTGGGAAGATCCCCTGGAGAAGGGAATGGCAACCCAGTATTCTTTCCTGGAGAAATTCCATGGAAAGAGGAGCCTGGTGGGCAAAAGTCCATGGGGTGCAAAGAGTCAGACACAATTGAATGACTAACACACACACAAACAATATATAATAAATCAATAACTAGACAAGCATAAGGAGAAAAAGACAATGCATTATGCTTTACTAATGTCAATTTTAAGTAAGATTTAAAATCTGAGTTATCATATCTCCACTGAAAATTATATTTTTTCATATTGTCTTGCCTGACACTTTTTATTGCCTCAACTGACACTTTAAAAAAGGAAAGTTTAACACATATTCCAAGAATTTCCCAGGCCTTTGATTCTAAAAAGCAAATGTCCTCAGTAGAATTTTCATTTTGAAATTCTAGAAATGGTTTGAGATTCATCAGATAAACTCATGCAGAAAAAAAAACAACATTCTTTATGGAAGCACACTGTCAAAAGCACACCATGAAATATACCCCTCTGCATCATTCAAATGTCACCACCTTAGAAAGGTCTTCCCCAACCACTCTACCCACTCCTCAGTTAATCTTCACCACAGCTTTATATTTCCTTCATAGCAATTATTACAATTTGTCATTATCTAGTTAGTTATCTAATTACATATACATTATCATTCTGCCTCCCTCAAGGAAGTTCCAGGAGATTCAACTCTTGAACCACTGCATTCACTGACCTCAAAAAGTGCCTGGTATTTAAAAGGTTTTCAGTAAGTATTCACTCGTTCATTCATTCAACAAATGTTTTCTGAGCACTGTGACTGAAACAGACAGATTTCTGACCTTTGTGGAGCTTATGATTCTCTCAGGAGACAGGTAAACATGTAAATAATCAAAAATTACAAATTGTGGTAAGTGCCATGAAGAAAGCAAAGAATACACATGCTACAGATAACAGGGGCTGGGGAGGAGACCCACTCAACAGTGTAGTCAGACTCTTAAAGGAATCCATGGCTCAAATCTACACAGTGAAAGAAGGTAGACACAGAGAAATTGTTCTAGACAGTAATGCCCGTCACTACTTCAGCAGTGATTTCAGGATTTTTGATGAACCCTACTGCCAGCATTCTAACCTCTCTCATAGAAAATATAGGTACAGAAGTTAATTCTGCACACAATTCGAGGCTTGTGGAATTGAAAGTCCACAATTCCTATTCACAGGCTCTCTGAAGACCATCCACGGACTCCAGACACCTCCCCTATAGAATTATTGAGCCCATTAAAAAACACTAAATAAATACTTTTAAGAATATTGATCCATTATTAGCAAGTGTAATGCAGCTGAAGCACTAAAGAAGAAATATATTCCATTCATAAATCTTGAAACTTTTACATGAGGCAAAGTCTCCAGAATAATTTTTCACAGTTCTGCATACAGTGTTCACTGATGAAATGAAACCAGTGAGGGGGAGTGGTTTAGTATGTAATTGACTTAAAAGTCTCCAAAGAGAAGATTTCTAAATTCAGACAAAATGACTTACGCTCTGTTTTCACTCTATGTGGACCAAGTGTAGCCATTGCCTTAATTCAAAAAAGAAGAAAGATGTCTTGAGTTCAAAATCAAAGTATATTTCAATATCCATTAAATATATAAAACTAACAAGCTTAATAACAAGCACAGTGAAAAAGATCTGCTTCAATAAGTTGGTAATGTCTAAAACCATGGGAATATAAACAGAATAAAAATTTATTCTAGAGGTGTTATCAATACTTAATATAATCTCAAATCTCAACTAAGAAGCTTCTGAGAATGGAAAATTTTAATAGGAAAACAAGTCTCCACTTTCAAACAAGTACAGAAAATCTTCTAACATTTCAATGTTTAATGACAAAATGCAAAAATGTATAATAAAGATTCAAATATTCACTCACTTTCATTCATTCAACAAATATATCTGAGTGCCTTCTGTGAGCCAGTACCAGGCTAAGAACTAGGCACAGAATGGTAATCCATTACTATTTTGGGGCAACCTAAATACTTTTGCATACTTTTGCATAAATTGTTAATTACGTTATCACAGGAAAAAATAGAATCAAATTGCTAACATGCCTCTCATAAAATACCCTTTCAATCCACAGTTATCTGTATTAGTAATGACTGCCTAGGGAGACTGTTGCAAAATAAAGCATATTTACAACAATATTTTGATGTATTAGTGAAAAATTATAGACTCTTAAAAAGTAGACTACAAAAAATATACTTGAATTCCATTGCTCTTTAATCATACCTTCCTTATTGTTGTCCAGTCTTCAAGAATATCAAGATCTTGTAACATATAAACTATATACGGACGTTGAAAAGTCAAGGTCAGTTTAGCTGTAAGAATTTCAATTTTAAACTATACTTCCAAATTTCTGTTTTTCAAAGACTGGAACAATGACTTCAGACAGAAACTATCAGCATGCTGAATTCTGACTCCAAATTGTTTTTCAAAAACTTAGTACCAGTGTTATGTTCTAATACTTCATGTATTACAGTAAGATACACCAACAACCTAATCACTGTTTTGAGGTGGGCGAGGGGAAAAGCAGGAGCCAGGGGAAGGTACCATAGGGAATGCCAAGATTGAATGTGTATATTAATGTAATTTAAAGACATTCCAATTTCAGAGACATTAAAAATGTCAAAAGTACACCTGAGAATTAAGCAATCATGCTATATAATAAACAGCTGCTTCATTTCAAAGCCCTTGTGATCTACAAAGCCATATTAATTTTCAGTGTTGAGATTATGGCTAAATTTCTTATCCTCTCTACCTCACTTAATCTAAACTATACCCTTCTGCTTTTAATCATTTTTAAAAATCATCTCTTATTACAGGATCATGCAAATAAAGACAATGTATACTAATAAAAGTTACAAAGATATGCACAGTGCAAAAACATACATTAAAACAACTAAAAAAAATTTTTAAACCCAGAAAATTTGAAAAAGGATATCAGACACAACAACTGGCTTCTTTTTGTCAGGACTGAAAGGATCCTTCCTCTTTTTCTTGACTGAAGCTCATCGTTCCACAGCTCTGGCAAGTAAATAAAAATTAAGTATTACCTGATTTCTTGAGATCAAAGAAAAAAAAAAGACTGTAATTTCATAGTAGCAAAACTGCATTGGTGGCTATGTTTATATGCTAAAATATGGGTATATACTGTACATATATATGTATATGACTACAATAATTTAATGAGAAGCTACATATTTAAGAATTTTCCTCTTCTTTCATTAGAGCAAAATTCAATTTGGCACTTAATGCCTAGTAACTGATGAACATATATGTCAGGCAGCTAAATATTCATCATGTGAATGGTCTCAACTAATCTTGAAGCTACCTCTCAGGCAGACAGTCTCATCACTTCAATTATACGAAGAGACTGACTTAGAAAAGCTAAAACTGTCACCCATGGTCAGCCAACTAGTCGATCAATGGCATGAGAGCTCAGCTCGTCTGCTCTGCCTATTCTATACTAGACAAACAGAATTTATAACAAGTAACATAATATTCATGCAAGAACCATAGGATAACCCAGTAAATATTCCAAGGTGTAGAAAGCCTTTCCCTGAAAAAGCCAATTTCACTTTGGCCTAATCTAATTATTAATAAGTATTTCCTCTTTTTGAGACAAAAATCTGCCTCCTTATAGTATCCATCATTTTGTCCTAGTTTGTGCAGGACCAAGAGAAAAGGCTTCTATTCCTTCTTCCACATGACAATTTTCAAGACTTAGAGGAAAGAATATATACTGTAGCTGACTTCCAAAACTACTCTTATGTTGTAATAATATTCTTAACGGTTCTTACAGTGCATTATTCTTATGCCTGTTGTTCCTGTCACAGTTCTATTTTATTCCTTTTCATGTGCTTCATTTTCTACATCTTTCTGAAGTATGAGTCCAAATTAAAGCAACAATCACAGCAAATTCTTTAGCAGTCTTCCACCTTGCCCTCTCATTCAGTTCAGTTCAGTCACTCAGTCGTGTCCGACTCTTCATGACCCCATGAATCTCAGCACGCCAGGCCTCCCTGTCCATCACCATCTCCCGGAGTTCACTCAGACTCACGTCCATCAAGTCCGTGATGCCATCCAGCCATCTCATCCTCTGTCGTCCTCTTCTCCTCCCGCCCCTAATCCCTCCCAGCATCAGAGTCTTTTCCAATGAGTCAACTCTTCGCATGAGGTGGCCAAAGTATTGGAGTTTCAGCTTTAGCATCATTCCTTCCAAAGAAATCCCAGGGCTGATCTCCTTCAGAATGGACTGGTTGGATCTCCTTGCAGTCCAAGGGACTCTCAAGAGTCTTCTCCAACACCACAGTTCAAAAGCATCAATTCTTCGGCGCTCAGCCTTCTTCACAGTCCAACTCTCACATCCATACGTGACCACAGGAAAAACCATAGCCTTGACTAGACGGACCTCAGTTGGCAAAGTAATGTCTCTGCTTTTGAATATACTATCTAGGTTGGCCATAACTTTTCTTCCAAGGAGTAAGATCTTTTAATTTCATGGCTGCGGTCACCATCTGCAGTGATTTTGGAGCCCCCCAAAATAAAGTCTGACACGCTCTCATCAGGACACTTTATTTATATACCATTGGTATAGGAGACTAGATATGAGGAGACACCTCAGTAAACCAAAGATTCAGTGTCACTTAAACATGACAGTCACAGCACTCCCCTCACCTGAGGTAATATCAATGCTGTGCCGGTCCTCTTCAAGCCTTCTTATCTTCTCCTCTAGCTCACTCTGTACTGTATCATATAACAAAAGCTTTTCACTCTGAAAAAAAAAAAAACAGATCACACATAAGTAGGAAGCAAAGAATCATTCCATGTTTAACTAACAGTACCAAATAACTCACTCTTAAAAGTATTTTAACATACGGTGCTTTTGTTTAAATTCAACTTAAAAATTTTAATGATGAAATGTCAAATATATGAATGAACTAAAACTAGAAACTAAGAATCTAAGTATACATAGAATTACATACAATGGAATTGTTTAAGAATATCTAAATCTGTATGTGATAAAGAGGCAAATAGTTACTTCATAAAAACTCATAGTGAGCTCCTGTAGCCCCTTTTAAATACAGGCAGGTCCCCTGTCAGCACAATGGAGAGCCTGTAATGTGAAATGTATCATTGTCAAACAAACTATTTTTTCTCATATCAGAACAATTCCTCACTAATATTCAATCATATTAAAAGAGATGAATATATCAAGAGAAAAATTCAAGTATAAATTTTATAATTATTTCAAACAATTCAATTAAAGATAAAATCGTACTAGTATAGACTAATTATATCCCAATCTTTCAACAAAACTATAGAAAGACTGAGCCACTGGCTAAGAGACTGAGCCACTGGCTAAGAGACAAGACTATTTACTAGAATCCGGGTCCACTTGTTCTATCCCAAGAGGATGAGCATCAGTATAATGTGTGTGTGTGTGCACTCAGCAGTGTGCAACTCTTTGCAACCCCATGGACTGTAGTCCATCAGGCTCCTCTGTTCATGGAATTTTCTAGGCAAGAATACTGGAGTGGGTTGCCATTTCCCACTATAATTTTATATGATAAAATCACATAGATTTATCATATAAAAGGCAGATTTATCATATAAAAGGTGACAGATTGCCACCCACCTACCACATGCGTATCTCTAGTAAAGACAATAGCCTATTAGGATATAGCTAGATATGACTGTCTCATAGTAGTTACTGGAATACAGTTAGTTATGATTTCTCGTGGAAGGCATAAGCCATGCCCATTTTGAGCATTCCCAGTGTCAATCATGAAGTCTTCTCTTTTGGGTTTGAAATTTAGAGTCTACATATGCTTGAAGGTTCTGCCAAGTGGTAGAGAAAAGATGGTTTTTGTAAATTTGAAGCAATTCCGGAGGTAGAGAGAAAGCAGAGCTGAAGAAGGCTAAAACTAAATCCCCTCTGAAAAATTATCTCATTACATGTTACTCTCTATGCTTACTTCCTTTTACTTTCTCCTCCGCTTTCGGTAAAATTTTATTGAATAATCTAGCATTATCTACATCGTACTACAAGAATTGGGAACTGTTACATAGCAGATAAGAAGGGAGAACAGGCTGTAGTCACAGTCAAGATTGTGTGATGGCTATGAATAGAGCCAGATTCTCCAACCAAAGAGGACTCTGAAAGCTAAGTAGGAGTGATAAAGCCTTTACTTTCAAGAATATTTCAGTGAAAAAATGTTTTGTAAAAATCACCACTAAAAAAAAAAATATGGACTTTTAACTGGTGAATTCTCTTTGTATTCCATTGATATATTTGCCCTAGGCCAAGCAGAAATTCTGAAATAAACCTACCAGTCATTGTTTACAATTTTAAAGAAAAGGTACAATAGGACTGAAATGTTTGAAGTTTTGAAGGCATCTCTAAAAAACATTACAGGTATACTTTAAATTACACAAATAGAAGTGCCTGGACTCTATCCTCATTATTCTTTGTTCTTCTCTCCCTTATCCTCAGCCCCTCAACAGCCTTCCATGAGAAGGAAAGAAAATCATAACTGAAGCAGGTAAAAAGACAGCCAGAAAAGAAAGAGGCATTCAAACTCCCTTGCTTTGGTGCCTGTAGAGCCTTCTATACTCATTAGGTAATTTAGCTTTTAAAAGTATTATTAATTATAACTACACATTTGGCTTCAAAATCCCTCACCCCTCCAATCTTCACACATATACTTAGTGAACCTACTCACTGACCCCTTTCACCAGCTGAGACCATGCTCCTTCTCATCAGGGCCATGTTAGGGAGTGCCAGCAAAGTGGCTCCAAGGTTCTATGTTTGCCCTGGTATTCCCTCTGGCCTGGGTTCAGAATCAACTGCCTGTTGGCAGTTCCCTGACTAAGGCATCTCACAGTTTCAAACCTGGACTAACATCTTGGGAGATTTTCAAGGACTAGCGTTACCAGAGAAAGAACAAAACATATTAAAGGCTACAGTCTTTTCTTTTAAGTACGCTGCATTGGAATAAACAGATAAGCAGAACAGGATTTAAAAGCCAAGAAACAGACTCCGGTTGTGGGAAATGTTACCAAAAAGGTGACTTTTCAAATTATTTGAAAACCAGATGACAATAAATGACAAGGGAAAAATGAGTTTAAGTGTACAGAGAAAAAAGTTGGCTTAAAACTCAACATTAAGAAAAGTAAGATCATGGCATCCAGCCCCATCACTTCATGGCAAATAGATGGTAAAACAATGAAAACAGTGAGAGACTTTACTTTTCAGGGCTCCAAAATCACTGCTGGTGACTACAGCCATGAAATTAAAAGACGCTTACTCCTTGGAAGAAAAGTTATGACCAACCTAGACAGCTTATTAAAAAGCAGAGACATTACTTTGCCGACAAAGGTCCATCTAGTCAAAGCTATGGTTTTTCCAGTAGTCATGTATGGATGTGAGAGCTGGGCCATAAAGAAAGCTGAGCGCTGAAGAACTGATGCTTTTGAACTGTGGTGCTGGAGAAGACTCTTCAGAGTCCTTTGGAGATCCAACCAGTTCATCCTAAAGGAAATCAGTCCTGAATATTCATTGGAAGGACTGATGTTGAAGCTCAAACTCCAATACTTTGGCCACCTGATGCAAAGAGCTGACTCCCTGGAAAAGACTCTGATGCTAGGAAAGATTTAAGGCAGGAGAAGGGGACAACAGAGGATGAGATGGTTGGATGGTATCACCAACCTGATGGACATGAGTCTGAGCAAGTACTGGGAGTTGGTGATGGACAGGGAAGCCTGGCATGCTGTAGTCCATGGGGTCACAAAGAGTCGGACACGACTGAGTGACTGAACTGAACTGATACAGAGAAAAATTCTATAATGTGAGGTTCTTTGCCTTATGTTATACAAAACAATTAATGGACTAAACAGTTAAATTTACAAAATGAAATTTAAAGGAAGTAAGGAAAGATAGTGAATGATACCGGGATGAAGAAAGCTTTTCAAAGCACAAAAATCCGAAGGACAAGTTATGTTTTAAAAAACTATTTGTGCACACAGAAATTAAAGACACATTAAAAAGCAAAGAAGAAAGCAATTAAAAATACCTGCAACATGACAAAGCCTTAAAACAATCAGATGAAATTAAATAAGCATGGATAAATCAGTAAGAAAACTCTAAATACTGTCCATCAGTTCAGTTCAGTTCAGTCACTCAGTCGTGTCCGACTCTTTTCGACCCCATGAATCACAGCATGCCAGGCCTCCCTGTCCATCACCAACTCCCGGAGTTCACTCAGACTCCATTGAGTCAGTGATGTCATCCAACCATCTCATCCTCTGTCGTCCCCTTCTCCTCCTGCCCCCAATCTCTCCCAGCATCAGAGTCTTTTCCAATGAGTCAACTCTTTGCATGAGATGGCCAAAGTACTGGAGTTTCAGCTTTAGCATCATTCCCTCCAAAGAAATCTCAGGGCTGATCTCCTTCAGAATGGACTGGTTGGATCTCCTTGCAGTCCAAGGGACTCTCAAAAGTCTTCTCCAACACCACAATTCAAAAGCATCAATTCTTCGGCACTCAGCTTTCTTCATATGTGTCCAACTCTCACATCCATACATGACCACTGGAAAAAGCGTCTTTTAATTTCATGGCTGTAGTCACATACTCACTACCAAAAACAGCCAGAAGAAGAGACAGAGAGACAAGTACAAATTAAAATGTGCAGTATGCAATACTATTCTTCACTTGGCAAAACTGTTTTATTCTTTTCAATTATAATAAAAATAAATGACCCAATCAAAAAGTGGGCCAAAGAACTAAACAGACATTTCTCCAAAGAAGACATACAGATGGCTAACAAATACATGAAAAGGTACTCAACATCACTCATTATTGGAGAAATGCAAATCAAAACCACAAGGAGGTACCATCTCACACTGGTCAGAATGGCTGCTATCAAAATGTCTACAAACAATAAATGCTGGAGATGGTGTGCAGAAAAGGGAACCCTCTTACACTGTTGGTGGGAATGCAAACTAGTACAGCCGCTATGGAGAACAATGTGGAGATTCCTTAAAAAACTGAAAATAGAACTGCCTTATGACCCAGCAATCCCACTGTGGGGCATACACACTGAGGACACCAGAACTGAAAGAGACACATGTACCCCAGTGTTCATCACAGCACTGTTTACAATAGCCAAGATATGGAAGCAACCTAGATGTCCATCAGCAGACGAATGGATAAGAAAGGTGTGGTACATATACACAATGGAATATTACTCAGCTATTAAAATGAACGCATTTGAATCAGTTCTAATGAGGTGGATGAAACTGGAGCCAATTATACAGAGTGAAGTAAGTCAGAAAGAAAAACACCAATACAGCATATTAACACATATATATGGAATTTAGAAAGATGGTAACAACAACCCTATATGTGAGACAGAAAAAGAGACAGAGATACACAACAGATTTTTGGACTCTGGGAGAAAATGAGGGTGGGATGATTTGAGAGAATAGCACTGAAATATGTATGTTACCATATGTGAAACAGATCACCAGTCCAAGTTCAATGCATGAAACAGGGCACTCAAAGCTGGTGCACTGGGACAACCCAGAGGGATGGGATGAGGAGGGAGGTGGGAGAGGGGTTCGGGATGGGGGACACAGGTATACCCGCAGCTGATTCATGTCAACGTATGGCAAAAACCACCACAATATTGTAAAGTAATTAGCCTCCAATTAAAATTAATAAATTAACTTAAAATAAATAAATGACGCCAGCTGATACAGAGAATATAAACCAACTCAACAATTTGGAAAGTAACTTACAAATAAGTTTTAAGGACTTCACTGACTATATCCTTTGATCTAGTAATGACGCTGAGGATTCCATCCTAAAGAAATAACAACCTTGGCCAATGTTGCATGGAAAAGGATGTTCACAAAAGCAATACTTGTAATGCATAAAACCAGGAACAAAGTAAAATCCAATAACAGAGTATTCGCTACAGAAATTATTGTATATCTATACTACTACCCTGCAGATAACAAATGTTCAGAATTCAAAAAGGAGGGGGGAACCGCTACAGTAAAATTACAAATGAATCCAGATCATAAACTCTCTCTTCCCAAAGACATAATGAAGTAAATAGAAAACAAGTACAAAATAAATCAACAAACTACACTTATAGTTATCAAACAAAGGAAGGAGCACAATGCCATGCCATAACCTCTGAACAAGATAACTAAACTGAGACAGAACCCCAAGATCTGCATTACCTACACTCTACACACGCAGGCACTCTGTAAAGAAAGAAGTTGAGAGGGGGAATATTCAAAAAGTCTGAGTCATACTTCCAAATCTACAAAGAAATGAAGAAGGGTCTGGATAGGGGAAAATACATGGGAAGCCCTACAGAGAGAAAGGCTCACCAGTGAGAAGAAATCTTCTAGAGCTCAGCAGCTGACAAGCTCTGCACACAGGCAGATTATATTGACTCACTCCTAAATATGAATGATGGCCAAAGGTGGCTAGTTATTTTTGAAAAGCATCAAAATGAAACACAGAGAGACAAATGAACAAAGAAGAAGTATAAAGAAACAGGAACAAGTCAAGATACAGAAAAAAAAAGTTCAAAACAACTGCATTTTAATACCCATAAAGGGATGGGATTACACCCAAGAGAAAAGAATAGGAGGTGGAAAAAATATAAAAATGGGTAATCAGAGGACTTAAGAGCTCTTGGAAATTAAATACAGAATGGAAATAAAATATTTAGTAAAAGGATTGGCAAAGAAAGTTGAATACACTCTTAAAAAGAATAAAATAAGAATGAAGGGAAGAGGTGGAGGGAAGCACAATAAAAATATAAGATCTACATAATATGTAATAATACAATTTATATATGAAATATAAGAAAATTCAAAGATCAATCTTGGGAGTTCAGCAGCTAACCAAGAAGAGTTCCAAAATGAGAAAACAGAAAACAGAAAATAATGGAGAAGAAACAATATAAGAAACTTCTCAGAACAAAAGGTATGTTTCCTGATATAAATGTTCCTCTTTAATATTCACATGAATGAAGAAAGACGTACATATCACCTTGCTGTTCCATAGCATCAAGGATAAAGAAAACATCTTACAGCTATTCAGGAAGAAAAAAGGTCATGTACAGAGGATCAGGATTCACATTGGTAACAGGCTTCTCAAAGCAATACTAGAGGCTAGAAGACAATGGAAAAATGCCTTCAAAATTCTGAGGAAACATCATTACTTACATCTAGAATTCCATACTCTGAAGGGTGAGTTAAAAGATGGTTCCGGACATGAAAGATGTAAGGGTTTTAAAACATGTCCAATAAATCTTTGACATGCCTCCCTTCAAAAGGTAGACCCTAATTCCTGTCTCCCTGAAAGTGAGCAGGACTTAATGACTCATCTGTAAGGAACATAATGTGGCAGATATCTAGGTTATTAAATACACTGTCATTTCTGTCTTGCTCCTGTGAACCATTCACTCTCGGAGAAGCTAGTCACAAGGTCATGGGGGCCCTCAGTCAGCCTGTGGAGAGGCCTATGGGAGTAAGGCTTCCAACCAACAACCATCAACAACCTGCCAGTCTTTAAGTCAGTCACGTAGAAGCAGTTCCTGCAGTCCCAGTCAAGCCTTCAGATAGCTGCTTTCCTGGCTGACCCCTTCACTGCCATTTCATGTGATTCCCTGAGCCAGAACCACCCAGCTAATTTGCTCCCAAATTCCTGACCATAGAGACTGCAAAATAAAATGCTGATTACTGTTTCAAGTGACTAAATTTTGGAGTAATTTATTATAAAGCAATAGATAACCAATACAAGAAGTCTCAAACACCTAACTTCTATACACTTTTTCCCAAGAAACTACTCAACAAAACTGAAAAAGAAAACAAGACTATAGCAGGGAAAGAAGTAAAGGGAATTACTTTACTTGTGAAGAGATACCCATGAAGACAGAGATGCAGCTGGCACAGAAAGTATCTGAAAGATGGAGCAGAAAGGAACGGGGTCCAGGGATGGAAGACTTGCTCCCAGGATGGAGAACTCCAAAAGGAAATGGGTCTCATGGATTACCTGATGCATCTGACCATCTGGAAAATGGCACTGGGGGTTTTCATAAATCTGCTAGAGTCTCTGGGGAGAACTGATAAACAAGAGAAAACTAACAAACAATAAATGAAGCAATGAATTCCAAGGTTAAAAAAACATAATTGTACAAGAAGGGAAGTTTAAGCAAAGCGTAACTCTGGGATCAGTAAAAAATAGTTATTGTTACAAAAAACAAAAACAAAAATTATGACATAACAATATCAGAAGAATGAGATGAGGGAAACTATTATGGAATCCTCAGCTTTCAAAATGTACTATCCATAACTGATATTATTTAGAAATGAGGCTAAACTCCAGAAGCAGTAGATAAAAGATTTACATAGACAATTGCTGCTTGCATGTAGAACACAGAAATGGGAGTGAGACTGCTGTTTTGCATTATAAGCCTGTGCTTTCAGAAATGTACACACATTACCAGTAAAAGCAGATTTTTAAGAGTATTTAGGGAAGGGGAAACTGGTTGAAGACCATCCAAAGGTACAAACTTCCAGTTATAAAATAAACAAGTACAACATGATTAATGTAATTAACAGCACTGTGTGTTATATACAAAAGTTGTTAAGAGTAAATCCTAAGAGTTTTGATCACAAGGAAAAATTTATTTTTCTATTTTTAATTTTATATCTATGAGATGATGGCTGCCCATTAAACTTATGATACCTTGATGCTTGTAAATTAAATCACTATGATGTACACTTAAAACTTACACAGTGCTATGCGTCAATTATATCTTCATAAAACTAGAAGAAAAAAATTTTTATTGAAGGATAATTGCTTTACAGAATTTTGCTGTTCTGTCAAACCTCAACATGAATCAGCCACAGGTATACATATATCTCCTCCCTTTTGAACCTCCCTCCCATCTTCCTCCCCACCCCGCCCCTCTAGGTTGATACAGAGCCACTGTTTGAGTTTCCTGAGCCATACAGCAAAATCCTGTTGGCTATCTATTTTACATATAATAATGTAAAAGTTTCCATGTTACTCTTTCCATACATCTGATCCTCTCCTGCCCTCTCCTAATGTCCGTAAGTCTATTCTCTATGTCTGTTTCTCCACTGCTGCCCTGTAAATAAATTCTTCAGTACCATTTTTCTTGATTCTATACGTGCATTAGAATATGATATTTATCCTTCTCTCTCTGACTCACTTCACTCTGTATAATAGGTTCCTGGTTCATCCACCTCATCAGAAGTGACTCATATGCATTCCTTTTTATGGCTGAGTAATGTTCCATTGTGTGTATGTACCACAACTTCTTTTTCCATTCATCTGTCAATGGACATCTAGGTTGCTTCCATGTTCTAGGTATTACAAATGTGCTGCTATCAACAATCGGTTACATGTGTCTGTTTCAGTTTTGGATATGACTAGGAATGGGATTGCTGGGTCATATGCTGGTTTTATTCTGGTTTTATTCCTAGTTTTTAAGGAATCTCCACACCGTCTTCCATAGTGGCTGTATCAATTTACATGCCTACCAACAGTGCAAGACGTTCCCTTTTCTCCACACCCTCTCCAGCATTTATTGTTTGTAGACTATTTGATAGCAGCCATTCTGACCAGTGTGAGATGGTACCTCATTGTGGTTTTGATTTGCATTTCTCTAATAATGAGCGATGTTGAGCATCTTTTCATGTGTTTGTTAGTTGTCTGTATGTCTTCTTTCGAGAAATGACTGTTTAGGCCTTTTTCCCACTTTTTGACTGGGTTGTTTGTATTTCTGGCATTGAGTTCTATGAGCTGCTTGTATATTTTGGAAATTAATTAATCCTTTGTCCGTTGTTTCATTTGCTATTATTTTCTCCCATTCTGAGGGTTGTCTTTTCACCTTGTTTCCTTTGCTGTGCAAAAGCTTTTAAGCATTGTGGTGCTCCTATGTTGGGTGCATAGATACTAACAATTGTTATGTCTTCCTCTTGGATTAATTCCTTGATCATTATGTAGTATCCTTCCTTATCTCTTGTAGTCTTCTTTATTTTAAGGTCTATTTTGTCTGACATGAGGATTGCTACTCCAGCTTTGCTTTCCGTTTGCATGGAATATACTTTTCCACCCTCTCACTTTCAGTCTATATGTGTCTTGAGATCTGAAGTAGGTTTCTTGTAGATAGCATATATATGGGTCTTGTATCCATTCAGCCAGTCTGCGTCTTCTGGTTGGAGCATTTTATTTATTTACATTTAAAGTAATTATCAATATATATGTTCCTATTGCCATTTTTAAAATATAAATTTATTTTAATTGGAGGTTAATCACTTTACAATATTGTATTGGTTTTGCCATACATCAACATGAATCCGCCACAGGTATACACGTGTTCCCCATCCTGAACCCCCTTCCCTCCTCCCTCCCCATACCATCCCTCTGTTGGGGTTGATTTTGTAGATCATTTTCTTCTCTTGTATTTCTTGACTATATAAGTCCCTTTAATGTTTGTTGTAAAGCTGGTTTGGTGGTACTGAATTCCCTTAACTTTTTCTTGTCTGAAAAGCATTTTATTTCTCCATCAATTCTGAATGAGATCCTTGTTTGGTACAGTAATCTTGGTTGTAGATATTTCCCTTTCAGTACTTTAAATATATCTTGCCATTCCATTCTGGCCTGCAGAATTTCTGCTGAAAGATCAGCTGTTAAGCATGTGGGGTTTCCCTTGTATGTCACTTGTTGCTTCTCCCTTGCTGCTTTCAATATTCTTTCTTTGTGTTTAGTCTTTGTTAGTTTGATCAGTATGTATCCTGGCATGTTTATCCTTGGGTTTATCCTGTATGGGACTCTTTGTGCCTCTTAGACTTGATTGACTGTTTCTATTTCCATGTTGGGGAAATTTTCAACTATAATCTCTTCAAAAATTTTCTCATACCCTTTCTTTTTGTCTTCTTCTGGGACCCCTATAATTCAAATGACAGTGCATATGATATTGTCCAAGAGGTCTCTAAGACTATCCTCAGTTCTTTTCATTCTTTTTACTTTATTCTGCTCTTTAGAAGTTATTTCCACCATTTTATCTTCCAGCTCACTGATTTGTTCTTTTGCTTCAGATATTTTGCTACTAATTCCTTCTAGAGTATTTTTAATTTCAGTAATTGTATTGTTTGTCTCTGCATGTTTATTCTTTAATTCTTCTAGGTCTTTGTTAATTGATTCTTGCATTTTCTCCATCTTGTTTTCAAGGTTTTTGATCATCTTTACTATCATTATTCTGAATTCTTTTTCAGGTAGTTTGGCTATTTCTTCTTCATTTGTTTGGACTTCTTTGTTTCTAGTTTGTTCTTTCGTTTGTGTGGTATTTCTCTGCCTTTTCATTTTTCTTTTTAACTTATTGTGCTTGAGGTCTTCTTTTCCCAGGCTTCAAGGTTGAATTCTTCCTTCCTTTTGGTTTCTGCCCATCTAAGGCTGGTCCCAGTGGTTTGTGTAACCTTCATATAGGGTGAGATTTGTGCAGCTTGTCTGTTTTTCCTCGGATGGACAAGGCTGGATGAGGTGGTACTCCTGTCTACTGATGTTTTGGTTTCTATTTTCTGTTTTGTTTGTTGTTTAGATGAGGCATCCTGCACAGGGTGCTACTGGTGGTTGGGTGATGCAGGGTCTTAAATTCCAGAGGTTTCCTTTGTGTGAGTTCTCACTATTTGATACCACCTAGGGTTAGTTCTGCACTCAATATGGCAGCAAATTTGGAAAACTCAGCAGTACCCACAGGACTGGAAAAGGTCAGTTTTCTTTCCAATCACAAAGAAAGGCAATGCCAAAGAATGCTCAAACTACCGCACAATTGCACTCAGCTCACATGCTAGTAAAGTAATGCTCAAACTTCTCCAAGCCAGGCTTCAGCAATACGTGAACCGTGAACTTCCAGATGTTCAAGCTGGTTTTAGAAAAGGCAGAGGAACCAGAGATCAAATTGCCAACAACTGCTGGATCATCAAAAAAGCAAGAGAGTTCCAGAAAAACTATTTCTGCTTTATTGACTATGCCAAAGCCTTTGACTGTGTAGATCATAATCAACTGTGAAAAATTCTGAAAGAGATGGGAATACCAGACCACCTGACCTGCCTCTTGAGAAACCTGGATGCAGGTCAAGAACCAACAGTTAAAACTGGCAACAGTTGGAACAGACTGGTTCCATATAGGAAAAGGAGTACACCAAGGCTGTATATTGTCACCCTGCTTATTTAACTTATATGCAGAGTACATCATGAGAAACACTGGGCTGGAAGAAGCACAAGCCGGAATCAAGATTGCCGGGAGAAATACCAATAACCTCAGATATGCAGATGACACCACCATTATGGCAGAAAGTGAAGAGGAACTAAAAAGCCTCTTGATGAAAGTGGAAGAGGAGAGTGAAAAGGTTGGCTTAAAGTTCAACATTCAGAAAACGAAGATCATGGCATCTGGTCCCATCACTTCATGGGAAATAGATGGAGAAACAGTATCAGATTTTATTTTGGGGGCTCCAAAATCACTGCAGATGGTGACTGCAGCCATGAAATCAAAAGACACTTACTCCTTGGAAGGAAAGTTATGACCAACTTAGAAAGCATATTAAAAAGCAGAGACATTCCTTTGCCAACAAAGGTCCATCTAGACAAGGCTATGGTTTTTCCAGTGGTCAGGTATGGATGTGAGAGTTGGACTGTGAAGAAAGCTGAGCGCCGAAGAATTGATGCTTTGAACTGTGGTGTTGGAGAAGACTCTTGTGAGTCCCTTTGGGGAGCAAGGAGATCACACCAGTGCATTCTAAAGGAGATCAGCCCTGAGTGTTGTTTGCAAGGAATGATGCTAAAGAAGAAACTCCAGTACTTTGGCCACCTCATGAAAAGAACTGACTTATTGGAAAAGACTCTGATGCTGGGAGGGATTGGGGACAGGAGGAGAAAGGAACGACAGAGGATGAGATGGATGGATGGCATCACCGACTCAACAGATCTGAGTTTTAGTGAACTCCGGGAGTTGGTGATGGACAGGGAAGCCTGGCATGCTGAGATTCATGGGGTCACAGAGTTGGACACGACTGAGCAACTGAACTGAACTGAACTGAACTGAGGGTTAGTTCTCTGGTAGCCTAGGGTCTTGGAGCCAGTACTCCCACTCCAAAGGCTCATGGCTTGATCTCTTAAAGTGCTAAGGAGCATGGCTTGATCTTGCGCATACTGTTCTGCATCCTTTTCTGAGCTTTAAGTGCTAACTGCATTGTTCCGGGTTCCAAAGCTAAGACCTCATCAGTGCAGTGAATGAGCCAGTGGGTTCCTGGATGCTCACTCACTTTTGATCTGAGTTGGAAGATGTCAAGTTTCTGAAGAGATTATAGACCTATCTCATGCAGGGCAGGGCTAGGTTTGTCATTAATGAATCCCTACAAACAAAATCCCAGTCTGTCAACTAGTAGAAGTTTGTCTGTTCCTTTTCTCAACTGCCAAGCACTGGGGGCAGCCAGGCCACTGCAGGGAATCTTGAAGGAAAAGAACCTCAGGACAAATGGTCCCAGCAGCTACTAGGGTCTTGTCCCAATATTCCTTGATTAGTATCAGCTAGCCACAAGCAGCAGGCTCCTGCAAAGCCAAATTGATACTGAGTCCAAGCTTGATCTCCTCACTGCACAACAGGCCAATGAATCTGAGAGATAAGGGGCTGAGACAAAAGAGACCTTTTGGGGGCCAGCTGATCAAGAAGATGGCAGGCTAGCACCTTAAAAGAACCATCTTCTAATTTTTTAAATAAAAAACACAAAATGACCCTTAAAAAAAGTATTTAGAGCAATAAGGATAAACTTATGAAATGCTGCTTATTACAAAGTTAGGATACAAATGGTATATATAGAGTCACACCAGCTATATGAAAAACAATTATACAAATATACGCACACTTAGGGCTTCCCAGGTGGCTCAGTGACAAAGAATCTGCCTGCATACAGGAGATTCAGGTTTAATCCCTGGGTTGGGAAGACCCCTTGAAGAAGGAAATGACAACCCACTCCAGTATTCTTGCCTGGGAAATCCCATGGACAGAGGAACCTGGTGGGCTACAGTTCATGGGGTCACAAAAAGTTGGATATGACTGAGCAACTGAGCATGCACGCACACTTATTAACAGTGATTACTTCTGCTTAGTAAGATTATGGTTGCTTTTATTGTCTTCTTTAGACTTATTTCTCAAGTTTTCTCATCAAACATTTATTAATGTTATAATCAGAAAAAATAATCAAATGAACTGAAAATCAAAAAAAAAAAAAAAATCAGAGCTCTGAAGAGCTCTCACCAATTTTTAAAAATAGGAATGCTAACCCTGAACTGTAAAGGCCTGGCTGAAACCTTGCTACCACCTGCCATCACATCTTAAAACTCATTTCCAGCTCTATGGGGAGGCTTAAATGAGATAACCTAAATAAAGCATCTCTACCTATCTTAGTGTTTCAGGCACATTACAGTATTCTATAAATATGATTTTCTTCCTTAATTTGACACAAACCATCTGCTGCCTTGATTGCCTCTGTGGTTTTTGGAACACTCTCTGTGTGCATACCTGCATGAACCTGTCTAATCTCTGGCCCTGGCCCCTCTTTTCTATCTGCTGCTAATCAATCTTTTATTCTGACAACTGGCAGTATGTCTTCCTTCTTCCCACTTCCCTCGTCCCTCGGGTTATTTCCATTATTAATGTATGAGTCAAATGAAGAACTAAGGAATAAGCAGATACAAAGCCCTGTATAAGAAAGTTCAGATTTAATACTGAACTTCATAAATAACTAGAAAAATCAACAAACGATTTCAATCCTTGTTCTGCTGCTTATTAACTGTGTGACTCCCAAGCAAATTATTTAACTTCCCTGAGTCTTTGTTAACCCAGTCATAACAATCAAGACAATTCCTATTCTATAAAATTGTTGTAAGCATTAAAATGAAAGTGAATGAAACACATAACACTCTAAATATTTAAAGTTCCTATTCACCTTCTATTTCCTATCTAAAAATGCCCTTGAACTACTGGTGAGTATTTTCAGATTAATTATATAATTAAACAGACTAATTATAGTAGTAATTATATATTAAACATTTAGAACATCAAACTATAACTAAACCAGAAGAGACTGAGGTAAATATTCAGCATCTCTATGAAGAAGCGAGGACTTTCAAAGCTGAAAAATGGTGGAAGAGAAAGAATATCAATACAATTGCCTAAGAAAAACATTACTTAAATGTATCTTGATGACTTTTATTTATGGCAATGTAGTACACTCAGTTCAGTTCAGTCACTCCGTCGTGTCCAACTCTGCGACACCATGAATCAGAGCACGTCAGGCCTCCCTGTCCATCACCATCTCCCGGAGTTCACTCAGACCCACGTCCATCGAGTCAGTGATGCCATCCAGCCATCTCATCCTCTGTCGTCCCCTTCTCCTCCTGCCCCCAATCCCTCCCACCATCAGAGTCTTTTCCAATGAGTCAACTCTTCGCATGAGGTGGCCAAAGTACTGGAGTTTCAGCTTCAGCATCATTCTTTCCAAAGAAATCCCAGGGCTGATCTCCTTCAGAATGGACTGGTTGGATCTCCTTGCAGTCCAAGGGACTCTCAAGAGTCTTCTCCAACACCACAGTTCAAAAGCATCAATTCTTTCTAGACCACCTGACCTGCCTCTTGAGCAATCTGTATGCAGGTCAGGAAGCAGCAGTTAGAAATGGACATGGAACAACAGACTGGTTCCAAATAGGAAAAGGAGTACGTCAAGGCTGTATATTGTCACCCTGCTTATTTAACTTATATGCAGAGTACATCATGAGAAACACTGGGCTGGAAGAAACACAAGCTGGAATCAAGATTGCCAGGAGAAATATCAATAACCTCAGATATGCAGATGATATCACCCTTATGGCAGAAAGTGAAGAGGAGCTAAAAGCCTCTTGATGAAAGTGAAAGAGGAGAGCGAAAAAGTTGGCCTAAAGCTCAACATTCAGAAAACGAAGATTATGGCATCTGGTCCCATCACGTCATGGCAAATAGATGGGGAAACAGTGGAAACAGTGTCAGACTTTATTTTTGGGGGCTCCAGAATCACTGCAGATGGTGACTGTAGCCATGAAATTAAAAGACGCTTACTCCTTGGAAGAAAAGTTATGACCAACCTAGATAGTATATTCAAAAGCAGAGACATTACTTTGCCAACTAAGGTCCGTCTAGTCAAGGCTATGGTTTTTCCTGTGGTCATGTATGGATGTGAGAGTTGGACTATGAAGAAGCACTAGATACTCAGAAAAAAACAAAATTAAATAAAACTTTCAACACATCTAGACATTCTAGATAGAATACCACAAAATCTTTTTAAAGATATAGATAATCTCTCAAGAAAATAAGAGATATCCCCAAGGATCAAACATAAACAAGGAGCTAGAAACCAGCATGCTAACGTGATACTGAAACTGTGGTCTCCTTGAGGGTACTTGCTGGTTACTGAACAGCAGAAGCATGGTTTTTAATGGCTGTTTGGTGAAAAGAGAAAGATCTTGGAGGTAACTGAGATCCCTGTATGGTTCTGAAGGGTTACTGCATTTTATGAAAAGGCTGGCTTAAACGATCCACCTGAGGGAAACCTGTCTCAGCTTAGAGCGTAAGTGGAGAAAAAAGTTTTCCCTAAACATATATCATCTCAGGTCTGATTTCTACATATCTGAGATTTAAACACAGAAAATCCCAAGCCAAAAACTAAAGTAGTCATGTGCTGGTGGCAGATGAGGATACCTGGCTAAAACAACTCAGCAGAAAAAAAAGGAGATACTATTTAAAGGGGGGCTTCCCAGGTGGCACTGTGATAAAGAACCTGCCTGCCAATGCAGGAGATGCAAGAGACGGGGTTCGATCCCTGGGTTGGGAAGATCCCCTGGAGGAGGAAATGGCAACCCACTCCAGTATTCTTGCCTGCAGAATCCCGTGGACAGAGCAGCCTGGAGGGTTGCAAAGAGTCAGACATGACTGAGCATATGCACGCATGCACACACACACACACAATCTGAAGAGCCACGTCTTCTGTCCAAGGCTCGCAGAATTCCTATCAATAAAGCCTCCAAAATCATGAAATAAGCAAACTGTGAGGTTTGGCAGAAATAAGAAAAGAACAGAATTAGGCTCTACGAAGGTCTGATAATGACTTACTGAATAAAAATATGAATTAACTATTAAGCAGCATGAAAGACAGAATGAGGACTTACATATAACTTATTAGAGTTCCAGAAGACGGAAGTAAAGACAATGGAAGAGAGGCAATACCAGAAAAGTTAACAGCTGAGAAATTTTCGGAATTAATGGAGGGACTTCCCTGCCGGTCCAGTGGTTAAGACTTCCCCCCCGCTCGGGTACAGGTTTGATCCCTGGTCAGGGAGCTAAGATCCCACATGCCTCACAGCCAAAAAAACAAACAAACAAAAAACATAAAAGAGAATTAATGGAAATCAAATTCTGAGATGCAGAACTCACTACAAATCCAAGTCAGGAGAGAAAAATAATCCTGTGGATACACATCGTACAGAAACTAAAGAACAACAAAGAGAAGAGTTTTTGCAGCCAGTAAGGGAAAGGGAAAATAATTATCTACAAATGACCGTAGGCTTCTAGCACAGACTGTGGAAAGCAAGATCCTAGAGTGTCATCCTAGAGTGTCATCCTAAACTGTTATTTCACAATATTCACAAATAAACCTATTTTTGAACAAATAAAAACTGAACTAAAAGACTTTCAGGGACGGAATGCCTAGGATATTCTTCAAAAAGCAAAAACATAAACCTGCAGGGAAGGGTTGCAACTCAAAAACAACAAACAAGGGGCTGCACTGGTGATCCAATGGTTAAGAATCCACCTTCCAATGCAAGGGATGCAAGTTCGATCCCTGGTTGGGGAACTAAGATCCCATGTGCCTCCAGGCAACAAGGCCTGCATATGGCAACTACTGATCCTACGCTCTCTAGTGCCTGCGCACCACAGAGAAAGACCCTTCATGCAGCAGTGAAGATTCCACATGCCACAATGAAGATCTGATACAGACAAATTCATTCATTTAATGATTAAAACACAGTGAACAAGTAACTAGTATTAATAAAGTATGGATAAACTTAAACACAACTAAATCTATGAGATCAAAGTAGCATCTCATCTAAAGTAAGAAAAGTAAGAAATTGTGAACAACTATAACTTGTAATTTGAGAGGGAGTAACTGCAGTTAGAGTTCTAAGATCCTTTATATAGGAATTTTATCGAGGAGAACAGAGCTATTGATTGGTATTTAGATTCTACTAATGGAGGTATGTATACTGAAAATTTAAGATAATCTTTAAAATATAGAAATGGAAAATGTGGAGATAATCAATAAAATAGAAACAGAGGATATAAATTTCTGATGTAATGTTAAAACTCAATACATCACACATACCAAAAAAAGGTCAAGAGAGAATTTTAAAAAGGATAAAGCATAACAAATTAAAAACACAGAATAGGTTGGACTTAAATATCAAAATAATTGGACTAAATTTATCAGTTAAAAGACAAAAATTGTTAGAATAGCTTTATTTTAAATCAAGGTATATGTTATTTATAAGTAATACACCTAAAATACAAGGCCAGAAAAAAGTGAAAAGATAAAAAAAAAAAAGAATGAAAAAACATCTTATCAGGCAGATGCCAAGCCAAATAAAACTAGGGTACCTGCTTTAACTGTCAAGACAAAATAGACTTTAAGGCAAAAATCACTGTTAAAGAGAAAGAAGGTATTAAAAAAAAAGGATAAAATGTTACACTCATTAAAAACACAAAAATTTTAATATGTGTGTGCTAATACAGACTCTGTCTCTCTCTCCCTCTCCCTCTCTCTCCATGTTGCTCAGTCATGTCCAACTCTTTGCAACCCCATAGACTGTAGCCTACCAGGCTCCTCTGTCCATGGGATTTTCCAGGCAGTGGTACTGGAGTGGATTGCCTTTTCCTTCTCCAGGGGATCTTCCCAACCCAGGGCTCAAACCCAGGTCTCCTGCATTGTAGACAGATGCTTTACTGTCTGAGCCACCAGGGAAGTCCTCTCTCTATATATATGTATATATACACACATATATAAAGCAAAAACTGATAGAATTAAGGAGATATGGGAAATTTAAAATCTCATTTACAAGAGTATCTAACATAATAAAATACTTAGGAATAAACTAAAGTGAAAGACTTGTATACTGGCAATATAAAACACTGATAAAAGAAATTAAGGAAAATACAAATAAGTGGAAAGAGAGCCCATGTTCATGGACTGGAAGACTTATTATTGTTAAAATGTCCATACTACCCAAAGCAATTTAAAAAATCAATGGAACCTCTATTAAAATTCTAATGACTTTTTAACAGCAATAGAAAAAAACAATCCTAAAATTCATATGAAAATACAAAGGACCCCAAGTAGCCAGAACAATTTTGAGAAAGAAGAACAAATGTGAGGAGGCCTCATGTTTCCTAATTTTAAAACATATTATAAAACTACAGTAATTTTAACAATATGGTACCAGAGTAAAACTTAGACCAATGGAACAGAAATAGACAGCCTTGAAAATAAACCCATGCATGTATGGTCAACTGAACTTCACCAAGGGTGCCAAGAATACACACATCACTCTCACCGCAGCATTATTCACAAGTCATATTATTATTTATATGATGATTTATTTATATTATTTACACTCTAAATTAAGAAAGGGTAACATGGTTGGATACAGTATCAATATATAAAACTCACTTTTCTATGCAGCAGCAGAAAATAAAAAGTAAAAAAGGTAATTTTTAAAAAGCTGTTACTAAACAACAAATACAATTAATAATAATAACATCTGCAAGAAGGAAAAGAGCAAGGTAAAATTATTAGGCTACTGAGTCATCAACTTACTAGAATGAAAGCTACAAATAGAGAAGTTGTGATACTGGTGCAAGAGGAGCCAAACAGACCACTGGAACAGATGAAAAAAACGCTAAAAACAAGCCAGCACATACATGGATATTTGGTATAAAAAAGAGATGGAACTGCTGACTAGTGGGGAAACAATGAAGTATGTAATAAACAGTGAGATTACCTATCCATAAGCAAAGAAGTAACATTAGATCCATACTTTAATCACACACAAAAATGAATTAAAAGTATTTTAGCAACAAAAAGCAAAATTTCAAATTTTAAAAGAAAACATATCATTTTATTCAAAGTGGGGAAAATATAAGAAACATATACAGTATTATAAAGGAAAGATGATAAATTCAACCACATTAAAATGTGAAATTTTGTTTAAAAGGTCATCAAAAGAATGAAAAAGATTTCCCATTGCCTGGGTAAAAATATTTGCAAAACTTATAACCAGCAGTGCACTTGTATCCAGAATATATGAAGAATCCCTACAGTCAATGAGGAAAAGACAAAGCTTAACATAAAGGCAAAAGATATGTACAGGTACTTTTTAGAAAAGAAAATGTTTCATCTCAGTTATAACCAAGAAAATGACACAAGCGCCATCATTTTTATATCTATCTACTCCCAGTATTGTAATAGTTTATAAAGATAAGGTACATTAAGATAAGAGTCATCATAGAACTTGTTCTTATTTTCACTAGTTATTTATGATCTTGTCTAGGCCTTATGAAAAGTAATATGCAAAATCAACACAATGTTTTCCAGTGCTATTAAAAACAAACAGAACACAGAGAATACACTTTTCCCCCATAGAGAATTTTGCCCTAAGATGTGGCGACAGATCAAAAAATTAAGGAATTAATATAACTACTGGATATACATTTTTTGAGTCTTCAACATTATACTAACTATACTACTTTTGGTGATGCCAGATGACATAATCATCACAAAGTCTTTTTAAGGTGACAGCTGCAAAACTTGTAAAATTCTATCACTTAGTTCTTTTGTATGATTCTTTGTGTCCCATTTCCGATACAGCTTCCAATGAAACTGTATTAAAACAAATTGCATAAGTGGGCTGAGCTAAAGTACTTTTGTTTCATTTATTTTACTTTTTTAAAAAGTACTCAGAAGAAAACTTGAAGAATGGAAATCAGCTTAAAAGTTAAGCAAAATAACAGTACCTCACAATGCTGGCGAGAAGCTTGAATTTCACATTCATATTTGTTCTTTACAGATTCTAAGCAGAGCTCTCTATAGATTCCTGCAACCAAACACAATTACTCTGATTATGTCAGCAATAAGGAGTTTCATTATCACTTCCCTGTAAGAATTCTGTTCTATTTTATCAAATGAAGCAAAAAGAAATTGGTGGGTCTAACTTTACCTTTATAAACTAGAAATAACAAGGCTCAGTCAAAATATATGTCAAAGAAGACTACAAAACTAAGAGCTAGAGAGAAACTACACTGCAAATTTTAGTTCTTACCCATTTTTCTAAAAAATATTTCTAAATGCTTGTTAGAGAATGATTAAAATGAAAATAAAACTCTTCACCTATGAAAAACAATGTCTCAAGATTCATAAGGGAAACAGAGTCAAAAAAACTCTGGTTTCTCAATCATATATACTCAAACTAACAACTGGATACCATAACCATCAAAACCACTATTTTTTAACTATTAGTTATTTTCAGAGTCCGAAGCTTCCAAGAAGACTCAATGTATAAACTAATATAACAAAATTTATAAATTAACACGATGTTTGAGTGCTCCTGACAGAGCTTTACCTAGAGGATAGATGTTCAAGTTTAACTTAGAGGTACCGAGACCACTGCATAAAATAGGCACCCTTAAAAAACCACATAAAATAGACCATGCAAATACGCCATCACAAAAATGGCAAAGAGGTCTAGATGTACATACTTAACTCTATGCCATAGCTGTCTCTAGAACTGCAATACTCTTTCTTGTACAGTAAAGGCAAGGAACAGATATCTGGAACTATGCCGTCAGCAACACAATCACACATACTACTCTTTGTACAATCAAAAGGTACAGGAGGCCACCTCGTAGCGAAGTGAAGTCTCACTTAGTTCTTTTCAAATGTCAAAGAAAAGTAAGGACATGTTTACTTTTAAGGATGTGCTACGTCAATATGCAAAAATAGCAGATTAAGCATAACATTATCTATATACTTAATGTTAAGCACTCAAGACTAAAATTTGGTTTAAGGAGGATTCAGTATAAGAAGAACCTATTATCAACAATGTCGTAGGTATTATTAATATATAACAGGTGTATGAGGATCAATTATTGTTCTCCAAAAAGAAAACAATCAGCATCTTCAGTAAATTTCAAGTTTTAGTTTGACTATGAAAAATCATTAAAAGATCTTCAAATAGATATATCCTTTGTTAGGCATGGTAGGACATAATTCTGAGGCCAGATCCCAATTACAAACAAAAGACTGAAATTTAACCATACAAATAAAACACATCTCCATTTATTCATAATCACAAATGCATCATCAAACTTTTCAAAATAAAAACTTATAGCTGAACTACAGGTTTGAAGGTTAATTCCCTGTTCTGTAACATCCTGATCAAATGTTTTTATAAATAAGGACTCTTTATCACTCTTAAAGTTGAAAAATACTATGAGGACTTAAATTGAACATTAATAGAAAAATAAACTATGGTAGTAACAGTATCTCTTAATGAAAATATCCTGGTTTCTAATTGTTTCACATGTGGAAATACCTTTTCAACAACACTGTGAGCAATTTGAGGGCTTTTTTTTTTTTAAACCCTCCACAGCAGCAGAGAAAAGCAGGAGGCATCTAATAAATTAAAATAACTGTGGGCTGATTGACAGTATAATATTCTGTTCAATTTAGATACATTTGTACTTCTATTAACAACAACCACTCATTTGACAAACACCTTTTAAATCTATTGAAGAATTCATATTCTACTATACGGAAAAGATGTTTCACTTTCCTACCTGCTACCTTTGTACGAATTTGCATATTTTCTTGTAAAGTTGCCAGTGGTTCCAAATATTCTGGTGCCTTTCCAGCTATGACTTCTTGTAGTTTTGCATCCACCTGACTTAATCGCTCTTTATAAAGTCTTAACAAAGCAAAAATTAAGATATTAATTTTAAAAGCCCAGCAAAGGCTAACAATTTATAATTTCTATACATTATCTCTTAATATCATTCATATTCTAATAGCCTACTGAATATATTTTTTCCTTGATCTCAGGTGACAAGAACACAGTTACATCATTTGACGTTTATGCAAATAATCACAAAGAAATGTTTTTCTATTTTTTAGATATACCACTTTTTAATGGTTAATTTACGAATCAAAAAAATACAACCAAAATAACTACCTCTGGACACTGTAGATGTTTTTAACTGCAGGATAAATCAATTCTAAGAGAAAAGGTCAAATAAACACTGAGTTTAAAAGGAACAAATTATTTTCAGTAAAGATACAGGCATTACTAGCTGTCAAAAATAAATAATTCCCTGCCTCCTCTCCAAATCTCCTGAAAAGGAGTCAATATAAAAATATTCAGCCTACTTAATTTTTAAGAGAACAAAGAAGAAGCAGAGTGATGAAGGTAAAACCAAAGGCTAGGGAACTTAAGACCTGGCATACTCAGCTCATCTAGACTGCGAATGAAGAAGCTATAACACGAGTTGCTTGGCAGATGGGGAAGTGAAAAGTGGGGCAAAGAATCCCCGTTGCTCTTTTTATGAGTCTACATGCAAAAAGGCCTAATGTAACAGCTTGCACATCAATATCTTCAGCTTGATTATCAAAGATGGTATGTGAGACAACTCAATGTTTATTTTTACCAACAGTCCTGCAGGATAGAACTTTTTAACAAGACAATGTTGAAACTGTCTTTCTTTATGAGAAGCACTTCTAACCCTGGTTTTGTGGCATTTCAGAGATATCCTAAAATTTCAAAGCAGATTAACAATTTAAGATCATTATGTAAAAAAAATTTTTGCCATTTATTACTGCATCATAGGTGACTATGTCATAATACATCACAAGGATGGCATATAGTAACTCCCTGAAGAAACCACTGATTATGCTTATAGTTGTTTGTATAAATAGCAGTTGACTATTGAAAATATGATGATACTTGGCATTCGTGTAATATTCCACTCTTTCCTCTTGAAAATACCAACTAATACAACTAAGACAACTAATATTGTCTATTATTGATCATTATATTTAGCATAGCAATTTATATGATTTTAAAGGAATAAAGCAAGTTTGAGTGTTCATACTCATTAATAACTAGTTAATATTCTTTTTTAAAACCAGAAAGGAAAAATTATCTGAATCAATTTCTAAAATAATACATTATCATGTCTGGGTTAAATTTTTCTAAAACTCAACATACAATGTATGAAATCCGAAAAGTATAACACAATACTAATAGTTTTTGAAATTATAAATACAACTTCAGACAAAATGCTAAAAACTAATACAAAAGATGACTGCACCTGAGAAACATCAAACTCATATAAAATATGGATAATAAAGTATCCTGAATAGGTGAACATCCTGAATGAAGAGGATATGTGAAATTAACAGTGTTCAATTAACTCACTTTTAAAAGAATAGATTCCTCAAAATCAGTACAATTTCTACAACCTTGTAGAACTCATCAAAGTATAAACTCATCAAAGGCAAGGATCATGAGTCCCGCAGCAGCAACCACAATACTATTCACAGAACAGAAGCTAATTAATGTTTGTTGGATGCTGAACATTGAAATGAATGGACACTTAGGTGGGACAAGTCCCTCTTTATTTTTAAGAAGGTGGAAAAACTCACCTTCCACCACTTTACAAACTGCAAATTGTGGATTTTCTGCCTTAGGAAAAGAGTGCTATATGTGCCCTACAGTGCTAGAACAGGCAAAGCAGGGTATTTACTATTAATATATTTCCCACCTTTTCCAAAGAGGATTTGAGACAGCTTAAAGAGATACACAGTATGAGAAGACAAAAATTTAAAAAAAAGCAACAGGGCAAGACAAAAAAATAATTATAAATCTTTTGCCAAGATTTTTTTTTCAAAAACATATTTATAGATACCAATTCCTTGAGAAAGAATCCTATTAAATAGTGTAAATGAGTCTACTTTTAATACTTTCAGAAATGAATAATGCTGATAAGGGGAACCAGCTGGTGATCATGGTGAGCCATGAGAAATCAAAAATCAAGGCAACTGCCTGAGCCAAGGGGAACAAGATTAGACCGAATGACTCACTAGATGCAAACTTCTCCTATGTAATATATTATACTAGAGCTTTACAACAATTTTCATTTCTTGGATAACCAAAAAAGGCTCTATAAAAGCTCAATATGTGTATCTTAAATAACTGTTTATGAATCACTCGTTCATGGATTTCTTATGCTAAAATACAAATTTGCTTCCTCTTTTCCAGAATGATCCCAAATGAACTGAATGAACTCTATGAGTTGCCCAAATAATGGATTCCTGGGAATCCAAACTAATTTTAACTTCAAATTAATAATGTAAATCTTTAGCGTTAGAAAGTATCATGCTTTTAAAGGCAAAATTTTACACTATGGATTATTTTGGATTGCTTATATCAATTTGTCACACTAGCATAGAACATTATCTATATATTTATCACTAATACCAATGAAAGTTAACACCAGAAATGGCATAAACAGCAGGATTCATCTGGTAACGAAATCTGTCTTATTTCAGGCTGGCAATTCCAGATATTAAATGGGCTTTCATCTCTTCTTTGGGCCTCTCTAGGGAAGAAGTAGGAGAAAGAGAATAAGCAGTAAAATCACAAAGAATCCATAAACTGAAGAGGCAGCTTCTGAATAAGTTAAGCTATCTATGGGCTCAAAGGTTTCTCCCTTTCATTTACGTTTCCTAAAGTATATCATGCCCCATGACCTTGCCAGCAAGTTCCAAACTGAATGTTCACCTTTAAGATATCTTTAGAATCTGCATCTATTCTATTCTCTCCAATCACTGGAGCCCCTTCGTGCATTACCAACTGTACATAAGAGTTCTGGCATTACAAACAGGGGGGAAAACACAGTATCTATAAACACACACTACATGCCAAACAAATGGCTGAGAATTTTATATACTGCTCATTCAGTCTTTACAGTAGATAATAAAGAATCTATTATTATATTTTTAAAATCTGTCAAGAAAGCCTGGATTCAGGGCCTGTGATTCCACTATGATTCCTCCCAAGTAATGTGCCTTAGTGGAAGGAACACAATAGCACCTAACAGGCAAAGCCTAGCTTAATTTATCACCTTCTGATAAACTATGAACAAATCACTTAACCTCTGTGAGCATCAATCTTCTCAGGAGTAAATGAGAGACAAAACCATCTTCTAACCTTACAGAGAAGCAAACTAAACAATGCATGTGAAAACATGCAATGTATACGTTATCCAATGTTAAGATATAAATAAAAATCACCATGCCATCTCTGGGAAATAACTCTTATTCTAAAATTCTTTAAAAAATGTTATCTTTATCCAGTTACTTAACAAAAGAATGAATGAAGTGTATTAGAACCAAGGGTGCAGCAATCCAAGGAAAACACTTTCATAACCACTACCCACATAAAAATCTTATTAAATCCCCCAAAACCAGCCTCAAAACCCCTGATTAGTTAATGAGGCCTTCAAAGGAAAACAAGAGTTGAAGCCTTTTTCAGGTCAGTCAGTCTCATAAAAAACAAAAAGGAAAATAGTTTAGAATGAATATAATTTCCCTCATGCTAGTATACATGTGACAAGGTTGAGATTCAGTAACAGTGACCTTCAGAAGTTAGTACTTACTGATCCTTGAGATCGGTAAACTGTTTTTCAAGGTTGGACATTTCATCTAAACATTCCATTCTTCTTCTTTCACAGTCCTCATCATCCATTTCTGTTAATAAAATGCAAATATCAAAGATAGAACTAATGTTATGTTCCAAATACATCTGAATGTTAATTCAAATGGTTAAAGGAAAAAAAAAAAACACAGAAAACTACATTAGGACTTAATGTAAAATACAGATAAGAGTTAAAACAGTCGCTAGACCTTAATTTTATCCGTTTTCTAAAATAATTTTATTTATTTATTTTTGGCTGTGCTGGGTCTTTGTTGCTATGTGGGCCTTTCTCTAGTTGTAATGAATGGAGGCTACTCTCTAGTTGTGGCACATGGGCTTTTCGCTGTGGCAGCTTCTCTCGATTCAGAGCACAGGCTCCATAGCGCCCGGACTTCAACAGATGCAGCACGCAGGCTACGTAGTTATGGTTCCTGGGCTCCAGAGCACAGTCTCAATAGTTGTGGTGCATAGGCTCAGTTGCTTCATGGCATGTGAGATCTTCCCAGATCAGGGATCAAACGTGTCTCCTGCACTGGGAGGCAGATTCTTTATCACTGAGTCACCAGGGAAGTCTCTTTATTCACTCTTAAATCATTTTATTAAAGGGCTGATGGGGCAGGGGTCCGGTGGTTAAGACGGTGCTCCCACTTGTAAGGGCACAGGTTCGATCCCTGGTCAAGGAACTAAGTTCCCACATGCTGTAGCACGGCCAAAAAGAGAAAGGTTGACCTTAAACTATGACTATAAAGTAATTAATCCACTTTCAGCTTGTTTTCCACCAACTCACCAGAACTTAAGCACCAAAATGATTACGTCCTTTAAAGGTTAATATTGCTCAAGAATACTTATGGAATTCCACTTATGGAATTCCACTTATGGAATTCCACTTATGGAATTCCACTTATGGAATTCCACTTATGGAATTCCACTTATGGAATGCTCACATAGATAATTTGCAAGTCAAATAAAAAAAGAAAATTAAGCTCATTATGTTTACCACAGAGTATCTTGGTTTCCTATTCCTAGGCTACCACTGTTACCTTTCCCCAAATTCCTGTCAGTCAGTGAGAAAGAAAGACGAGGAAGACAAGCAAACTCTTCAAGGAAAACAACTGATAGCTACCAGCTCTCTCCTATATTTCACACTGTCTGTTTTTATCAATACATCACATATAGTTGACAACATCAGAATAACTTAAGCACAAAATGATATTTGTATTGATCATCATCAAATAAAGGTCAAAATATGAGAAAAAAATTAAATTATATTCAGTTACTTTCTACAGCAAGAAAGTATGATTTAAAAAAATTTTTCTGAAACAGATTAAAATTATTTCTGGCTCTTAAGAGCTTATTCCTTGACTCTTTAAAATGTGGTCCCTCAAGATGACTCACTCCCCAATATCTCTGGATGGAATTTTTCTGTAGCCTTAAGACTGGCCCAGTACCAAGGCTGGAGAGGAATAAGACTGTGGGAGTTATGCAAGATAAATGGTAGAAAAGAGATGCAAAAGCAACATGCAACTGGAAAATTTAATTTCTTTGTACTTAAAAATCTGATTTGTGCTTCAAATTATTATCATATTCTTCATAAATTAATGTGTCCATTATTTGGGGAATAGAACAAGTAACAGTTAAAAAACAAAAGCCCACAAGAATCAACATAAAAATTAGGCAGAATTTTAGTAAATAGATGTCATTTTGAGAGATCCTGACTCCCATGAAAACAAAAACAAAGAACATGTGAAGATAAAATGTTTAACAGATCCAGAAAACATACTCACATATAGTAGAGATATTCTCTGTATTCCTCACTTTTGAAATCTCACCTATTTTCATGACTAAGCAGATGAGTTCCAAATTATACTTCCCATCCCAGGCAGGTTCCAGTGCCACATTACCACCTGTCAGTTGGGCACTCTGACTCAAATATACCATCAGGACCTCAAAAACAACATGTCTGTAATACTTTATCTTCTATCTTCATCTCAAATCTTTTTTTTTTTTTTCTATTTCTGTTCAAACTACCACATTCTCTTTGTATTTGGGTTTTTCTTCTTACATTGATTCCTAAACTTGTAGTCCTCAATCCCACTTTCTGCTTTTTCTGAAGTCTTTCACACCTGTATCTTTTCCTTTTCTAGCTCAAATCCTTCTCCTAACCAAACTGGTTTTCTCACTCTTTTAAATAAGGTTTAAGCTCTGGCCTTGCACTTTTTCTTATATTCCTTCTTCTATAGAAACACCTGAACTTTACCACTCCAATCCAAATTCCGCCCATTCTTCAAGATAATTTAGGTAATCCCGCTAGCTTTGGCTGACCACCATGTACTGAAAAGATTTCCTCTACCTCTGAATTTCTACAGTACTGTTTATAAATAAGCGTTCATTTGGCAATTGATTCAAAGTGGTGACCTATGACAGCTCTTTAATTGTGGTCAGATCATAATTATTTACACCATCCACTGAGTAGAACCCAATAGTGCAAAAGGAAGTCACTCAGAAACACTTATTCGGGGTGGCTGATTTATTGACTAAAATTACATACTTCCATGGAGGTTTTCTTTGAAAGGGAAGCCTAAAAAAGAGAGTGTCACGGTGATGATAGGCTGTCGTTAACCTGTCATCAATCCTTGCTTCACATGGCCAAAATCAGGCCAAAACAAAGAAGTCTCATCTTCGTCGTATGGATAGAAGGAAAAGAACGCAGGTAATCATAAATTTCATCTCTTTTTAAAATAACCATTCCTAAAAGATTGCAAAAATTGATTTATGGTGTTAACCTGCCCCCACCCCCACTCTACCCCATCTCACTCCCTTCAAAACAGAAAACAAAAACAAACAAACAAAAAAATCTGAAACAGCACAAAGTTAGAAAAGACTGCAGGGAAGAAAAGATTTGGAGAACTTCAAAGCTGCCAAAATCAGCCAGTTATTGATAAGCATATGAAGATCTACAATCAGTCCTGATGTTGGGCTCTTCTTCTCAATCTTGAAAAGTTCAGAAATGATGCAGATGACCCAGCTCCCACGTCAGCCCCCCGAAAGAGGACGGATGTCAACTACTGACTGGCACGCTGACTTGGAAGCTGACATTAATAAATTCTAACCCAGCCAAGAGCGAGTACCCTCGGCTCCTGACAACCCACACACGCTGAGAAGGGCTGCAAAGGCGCAAAACAAGAAGTCGGCAGTGTGGAGAGAAGAGGCATTTCTAGCGTCTCCCAGATAAGATGCGGGACATTTTCCGCTCCGGATAGCCCGAGGCACTATCCAGAGGTCCCAAGGGCGGGGCGGATCGAGAACAGAACCAAGCAGCGTCCGTGAGCTGGACGAGTCCAGGCCCGCGCCCTGCCCCGCTCCGCCAACCGGGACCCGCCAGGAGCTGGGCAGCGCCCCGCGAACAGTTTGGGTGCCACGGAGGGCTGGGAGCCAGTCTCCGCCCCCTTCCCTCTCTCCCCGCCCCGCTCTCCCAGCAGGACGCAGCTGCCGGCGTGAGGAGAGCGGCCTTTCGCTAGCCTGGCGCGAGGACTCGGGGTCCCAGCCCGCTGGGACTCGTACCTGAGCTGTCTCCATCCTCGGAGACCGACGAGCTCTCGGTGTCTTCGTCCTCGGAGCTGCTCCCCTCGTTTTCGGCGTAGTCCACCTCCATCTCATCGTGATGGTTCGTCTCCTTCTTATCCCCTCGGGAATGGACTGGCATTTTCCAGCCGCGCCGTCGCTTCCCACTCCCGGCGCCCAGCCCGGCCACCGCCGCTTCAATGAAGGGCGCGCCGAACGCCCCGACCCACCCCGCCGCCGAGCTCGTTCAGAACCCCCTCGGCTCCTCCCCGCCCCCGCCGGAGCCTCACAACCTAACCCGCAGGCTCAGCACTGAGAGTTCTGCCATTGGTGGAGGCAGTCCTCCAGAGCCGGGATGGAGCTAATCCTGCTCCGGTCCGGTTGGTTGCCGGTAATTACGGCGCGGCCTCGCGGTGTGCGTCGGGAATTGTAGTCCTTACTGTTCAGACCTGCAGGGGCCGCCGGCTTCGAAGCTTCAACTACCCTGATCGTTTCTCCCCTCTGGACTTCAAATCCCACAAGGCACGAAAGCTGCCAGACTCGGTCGCAGTTTATAAACTAAACAGAAACAGATTGTGAGATTTTGGTCTGTATTTATTCTTTTCCCGCCAAGTGCTTGTCTGAGCTTCCAGGCCATCCAGGATGTTACTGTCAGATGTGAAAGGTCTTTTGCCTGAGGGCTTTTCCTCCTCTTTAAGGCTACAGGAACTGGAGAAATGTCTCTTTACCTAAGCACTTTTATTACCACTATTAAACTATTGTTGAATTAGTTTCTGCAGACAACTTGCACTTTCTATGTTGCACAAAAATCTTTAAAATTACTCTTGAAACTTTTGCAATATGAAAGGAAAGGAAGCTTTATCTTGGCACTTTTCTCTAGTACGTTTTACATTTGTTTTTTTACCATATGCGGGTTTCCCTGGTGGCTCAGACGGTAAAGAATCTGCCTGCAATGAAGGAGACCAGGTTTAATCCCTGGGTCGGGAAGATCCCTTGGAGAAGGGAATGGCTATCAACTCCAGTATTCTTGCCTGGAGCATTCCATGGACAGGGCAGCCTGGTGGGCTACAGTCCATGGAGTGAAAAAGAGTCGGACACAGCTGAGCGACTAACACAGTTCCAGTTTACCATACGCAGCCTGAAAATGCCTCCAGTCTTAACTAAAGTTTTCAATGAAAAATACATATGTGACTTAATGAAATGTTTTATTTTTTCAATGGTAGGGATGATAGACAAGGAAAACTCATTATATATCCTAATCATAACAACATACTAATTGACCACTTTTACTCTGTATCAAATACCCTAGTAAGTTCTTTACATTACTTACATTGAGTTGAATTCCCAATTTATTAGCCCTGAGTTAGGTGCTATTATACCCATTTTACAGATAAGGAAACTACTTGCAGACAAACCTAAAAACTGTATTTTATCAATTATAAAAACAAGGCTTCTTCCTGAAGTGGCAATTTGCTATTGAAAGAGATTTCATAGAATATTGTGGGTCTTAAATTATTTCTCAAATACAAGGTCCAAAGACGTTTGACATAGAATGTAAGAGTATCCAAGCATACATGCATTAAAGTTAGATATAGAATTCAATGACAGAAAACATCTCAAGGGCTATCCATCTCTTGGCCAAAATCCAGATTAAGGGACTTTTATTATCTAGTGTCAGCCTACTTGTCCTTTTCTTATTGTAGTCTCCAAAACTGGACTCATCAGTTGAGAAACAGACGAACTGTTGGCCATTTCAATGTTCTTTGCGTACCCTATTTCTCTGCAACCCTCTTGCACTCCTGTTTTTCAAAGCCACTTTCTTGACAACAATCGTCACCAGCAACCCCTCCACCATTCAGTACATGCCCCTGTTCCTTCAGATTAGTGCTTGGCAACGTTGTACTTGTTTGTTGTGGGTTGTTTAGCAGATGCATCTCGCCTATTGGATTGTGAATTCCTTGAGAACAGGGATTGTCTTAGCCTGGGATGCAGTTTCAGAGGCAAGCATGTGAATACATCATGTGAGTGGTGTGGGCTAAAGCTGGGTAGCTGCTTTTAACTCCAGCCAGTTGTTGCTACATCTGAATTTGGGACTACATGTCAGACCTTCTGATTTTCAAGAGAAACTGGAAATTTAGGACTTTATGTGAAATAACCAGATTTGTAAACATTATTTCAGGTGCATTTTTTGCTGTTACTTTGGTTTGGTTTGGTTTATTAAACTCTAGACCAAACAAAAGCAGCTGTGAGTAATATCCCTGGCTTCTGTTAATCTGTTATATCAGCAGCTAGCAGAGTGTGTGCCAAATAGCAACACTAACTTGAATTTCTGGTCACTCTTCATGTTCCAAGCACTGTATGTGCTTTAAGGACATTAATTCATTTAATCATTATAACAACTCTATGAAGTAGATATAATTATGCCTCCCATTTTGTAGATGGAGAAACTGAAGCACAAAGCAGTTAAGTTGCTTAGGCAAGGTCACACAGCTAATAAGTAGCAGATTTAAGATCTGAGCTTCAGTAGTCTGACCTCAGAGCCTGCAGTCAACTATCAGTATACAATGTCCTTCTAGCAGATGATTTCTGTGTTTCTGCTGTTTAGAGAAAAACAGAAGGAAGAGGAGAGGAGGCATGGATTCTAGCCCTGGTTCTGCTAGTAACCAGGCAAGACAATTTGGCAAATCATATACTCTCTGGTCAGCTGTAAAATGAGAAGGTTGCATTATGTTATCTTTAAGTTCTCATTAAGCTCTAAAATTCCTGTCATCGATGTATTTATGTTTAAGGCAGACAAAATAATGGGAGATTAAGCAATTAGAGTTGCACGAAGATGTGTTGCTTAAAAGGAGTTTCTTTCTCCTCTTCCCAAACAGATTTTAGAAAAGATACATAGGAAATGTAAGAGGAACCATAAGAGGAAAAATGAATAAGGCTGGAAAAGAATATTGTCATTTTTAGAAAATACAAATTAACGTTAAAAAAAACACATGAAAACAGAATGAAGTTTTCTCAGTTGAGGCATTTTAAAAGGTAGGCATGATGCAATCATTGGATACATTTTAAGTCTCATTTTTCATTAATCCTTAATAAGCACTCATTTACTGAGAGCCTTCTCAGAGCCTTCTCAAGAGCCTTCATGGTCTGTCATCAGCAAAACCTGCTATATTGTTACCCTCTTCTCTGGAAAGGTCCCTTAACTTTCCTGTTCTAATGGGAACATGGCGCTCCCCTAGGAGCCTTGACATGGAGTAGGTATACTTGGTGTCCTCGTTCCTTCTAGATGATCATTTCCACCTCCCCTCCCTAATAGCCCCCAGCTTGTCATCAGGATATACCACACAATCTCTTTACTTGTGGCTGTTCTGTACATACCTCCCAGGCTCACTGTGGCCCCCCCTCATTTTTGGAGATTCTAGCTCATTCTCTCCCATGGCATGCCCCCATAATCCTTAGTCATTTTAGCATGCAGTGAATAGGGAATTCCACTCCATCTCCTACTAGGTTTGCTCTGGCTTGTGAAAGTTGTTCAGTCATATCTGACTGTTTGTGACTCCATGGACTATATAGTCCATGGAATTCTCTAGGCCAGAATACTGGAGTGGGAAGCCTTTCCCCACCCAGGGGATCTTCCCAACCCAGGGATCAAACCCAGGTCTCCTACATTGCAGGTGGATTCTTTACTAGCTGAGCCACAAGGGAAGCCCACTTTGGCACAGAGTAAATTAAATAATTCTGGCTTTTTCTTTCTAGTTTTTCTCCTATACTTTCTGTGGTATAACTTTTCAATCTGCCTTATTAAAATTTTATTATTGACATGATAATTTAAACACATAGAAAGGTAATTCAGAATATTATATATATAACAACAGAATGCCCTCTAAGCTTTGTCAGATCTTATCATTTTATTGCATTTGTTCCACATCCCTTTTCATTCCCAATTTTCTCCTTCCCTCTCCAGAATAACCATTATTCTGTCTTCAGTGTTTTGATTGCCATGCATGTGTCCATTTCATTTTTTCTATATTTAGAAATGATTATGTGTACATTTCATTTTTGTATATTATAGAAATGCTTATTTAACATGTTTTAAACAATCATGTAGTAGTAGTATAGTCTTAGTCACTCAGTCATGTCTGATGTTTTGTGACCCCATGAACCATAACCTCCAGGCTCCTTGGTCCATGGAATTCTCCAGGCAAGAATACTGGAGTGGGTTGCCATTTCCTTCTCCAGGGGATATTCCCGACCCAGGGTTCGAACCTGGGTCTCCTGCATTGCTAGCAGATTCTTTAGCATCTGAGCGCAGGGAAGACCCTAAAAATCATATCATGCTACATGTAATACTACAACTTCCTTTATCCTCAACAATGTTTTTGAGCCGTATCTATTATGATACAGGTAGCTCTAATCCAGGTAACTTTGATGTGCTCTAAGGTAGTCCCTTGAGTACACATATTCCATTGAATAAATATTAAAAGTTCCACTCACACACAAAAAATTTCACTCACTTACCTGTTAATGGACAGGTAGGTTGCTCTCAATTTTTTCATTACTAAAAATGGTTGCCTCTATGAATATCCTTATATTTATCTTTTGGGGCCTGTGTGTGAGGATTTCTCTAAATCAGTAGTCTCCAAAGTGCAGTGTGTGTATTCAGGAGTATAGCCTAGGGGATAAGAAAAAAAGGTGAAAACTTCTGTGTATAAAATTTTCAGTTTAATTTTTATTTGGAATAAAGTAGATATAGGGAGGAAGCTACAAGCCCATTTATTTAAAATCTGCTATATGCTCATTATGGTTTCCCTGGTGGGTCAGAGGTGAAGAATCCACCTGCCCATGCAAGAGACGCAGGTTTGATCCCTGTGTCGGGAAGATCCGCTGAAGAAGGAAATGGCAACCTGCTCCAGTATTCTTGCCTGAAAAATTCCATGGACAAAGGAGCCTGGTGGGATAAAGTACACAGGGTCGCAGAGTCAGACGCGACTGAGCAGCACACACAAACTTAATTCCAAACACTACCACATGGTGGAGCTGAGACATCAACTGTACATCCACAAAGATTGTCACAACTGACGGACCCAGGCCAGATGCCAGTAGCTAGAAAATCAAAGGCAGGAGGCAGTAACTAATGGCTAATACTCAAATCAGGGTAAACATTTTAATCACTCAAACCAAATCTAGGTCTTCAGAGATCTACATTGACAACTAAATAAGACCAATTTATTATCAATTATATGAGACTATGATAAAGAACTCGCCTGCCAATGCAGGAGACATAAGAGATGCGGGTTCAATCCCTGGGTCAGGAAGATCCTGGAGGAGGGTATGGCAACCCATTCCAGTATTCTTACCTGGAGAATCCCAAGGACAGAGGAGCCTGGCGAGCTACAGTGCATAGGGTTGCAAAGATCAGACACAAGTAAAGCGCATTAGCATGCATTATGGTTTCAGTTGCTTAAGAAAGAAACTTTTTAATGTTAAACATTTTATTGTTATAATACAGATGACAGTTTTTCATATCACCATTGCACTCATGCTAGGGATAACAATGCTTCCTCTACTAATAATGCTGCTTGATCTTTTTAAGATGTGTTATTTACTAAGCTTGGACTATCTGGGCATGCTTAATGAAATAAAAATTATAAAATATTCCAAATTGTTCTTTTGCTTCAGCAAAACACCTAATTTTATTCAATTTACACACAACTTTTCACTTAGAAAGAATGAAACTATTTCACTTCTGACATTTAACAATTAGTATAAGATGATTAACCTAAATCAAATCCCTTATGATTATACAGTGGAAGTGAGAAATAGATTTAAGGGCCTAGATCTGATAGATAGAGTGCCTGATGAACTATGGAATGAAGTTCGTGACATTGTGCAGGAGATAGGAATCAAGACCATCCCCATGGAAAAGAAATGCCAAAAAGCAAAATGGCTCTCTGAGGAGGCCTTACAAATAGCTGTGAAGAGAAGAGAGGCAAAAAGCAAAGGAGAAAAGGAAAGATATAAGCATCTGAATGCAGAGTTCCAAAGAATAGCAAGAAGAGATAAGAAAACCTTCTTTATCAATCAATGCAAAGAAATAGAGGAAAAGAACAGAATGGGAAAGACTAGAGATCTCTTCAAGAAGATTAGAGATACCAAGGGAACATTTCATGCAAAGATGGACTCGATAAAGGACAGAAATGGTCTGGACCTAACAGAAGCAGAAGATATTAAGAAGAGGTGGCAAGAATACACGGAAGAACTGTACAAAAAGATCTTCATGACCCAGATAATCATGATGATGTGGTCACTAATCTAGAACCAGACATCTTGGAATGTGAAGTCAAGTGGGCCTTAGAAAGCATCACTATGAACAAAGTTAGTGGAGGTGATGGAATTCCAGTTGAGCTGTTTCAAATCCTAAAAGATGATGCTGTGAAAGTGTTGCACTCAATATGCCAGCAAATTTGGAAAACTCAGCAGTACCCACAGGACTAGAAAATGTCAGTTTTCATTCCAATCCCAAAGAAAGGCAGTGCCAAAGAATGCTCAAACTACCACACAGTTGCACTCATCTCACATGCTAGTAAAGTGATGCTCAAAATTTTGCAAGCCAGGCTTCAGCAAGACGTGAACCATGAAGCCCCTGATGTTCAAGCTGGTTTTAGAAAAGGCAGAGGAACCAGAGATCAAATTGCAAGCATCCGCTGGATCATGGAAAAAGCAAGAGAGTTCCAGAAAAACATCTATTTCTGCTTTATTGACTATGCAAAAGCCTTTGACTGTGTGGATCACAATCAACTGTGGAAAATTTTGAAAGAGATGGGAATACCAGACCACCTGACCTGCCTCTTGAGAAATCTGTATGCAGGTCAGAAAGCAAGAGTTAGAACTGGACATGGAACAACAGACTGGTTCCAAATAGGAAAAGGAGTACATCAAGGCTGTATATTGTCATCCTACTTATTTAACTTGTATGCAAAGTACATCATGAGAAATGCTGGACTGGAAGAAACACAAGCTGGAATCAAGATTGCTGGGAGAAATACCAATAACCTAGATATGCAGATGACACCACCCTTATGGCAGAAAGTGAAGAGGAACTAAAAAGCCTCTTGATGAAAGTGAAAGAGGAGAGTGAAAAAGTTGGCCTAAAGCTCAACATTCAAAAACGAAGATCATGGCATCTGGTCCCATCACTTCATGGGAAATAGATGGGGAAACAGTGGAAACAGTGTGAGACTTTATTTTGGGGGCTCCAAAATCACTGCAGATGGTGACTGCAGCCATGAAATTAAAAGACGCTTACTCCTTAGAAGAAAAGTTATGACCAACCTAGATAGTATATTCAAAAGCAGAGACATTACTTTGCCGGCTAAGATCCGTCTAGTCTAAGCTATGGTTTTTCCTGTGGTCATGTATGGATGTGAGAGTTGGACTGTGGAGAAGGCTGAGCGCCGAAGAACTGATGCTTTTGAACTGTGGTGTTGGAGAAGACTCTTGAGAGTCCCTTGGATGCAAGGAGATCCAACCAGTCCATTCTGAAGGAGATCAACCCTGGGATTTCTTTGGAAGGAATGATGTTAAAGCTGAAACTTCAGTACTTTGGCCACCTCATGAGAAGAGTTGACTCACTGGAAAAGACTCTGATGCTGGGAGGGATTGGGGGCAGGGAGGAGAAGGGGACGACAGAGGATGAGATGGCTGGATGGCATCACGGACTCGATGGATGTGAGTCTGAGTGAACTCGGAGAGATGGTGATGAACCGGGAGGCCTGGCGTGCTGCGATTTATGGGGTCGCAAAGAGTCGGACACGACTGAGCGACTGAACCGAACAATTATTTTTAATAAAAAGCCATTCCCTTCTCCAGAGGATCTTCCCAAACCAGGGACTGAACCCAGGTCTCCAGCATTGCAGGCAGATTCTTTACCATCTGAGCCACCAGGAAGTCCAAGAATCCCTTCTCCAGGGGATCATCCCAACCCAGGAATGAAACCAGGTTCTCTTGCATTGCAGGTAGCTTCTTTTTTTTTTTTTTTTTAGTTCTTGCAGGTAGCTTCTTTACCAGTTGAGAAACCAAGGAAGCCTAATATAAAATTATTATAATTATTATTAATATAAGAATAGATTCTGGAAAAAAAGAATAGATTCTGTCATCAATATGATGGCCTTGGCATCTTACATATTATGTTTGCCCTTAAATCCTATTTACCAAGCCAAGATAATGAATATGCGTGTATGCTAAGTCGCTTCAGTTGTGTCCAGCTCTTTGTGAATCAATGGTCTTATAGCCAAAGGACTCCTCTATCCATAGGACTCTCCAGGCAAGAATACAGGAGTGGGTTGCCATGCCCTTCTCCTGGGAAGAATGAAACTATTTAAAGGTGCTTGAAATAGCCTGTTGACAGTACAGGGCCCATCCCTGTATTAACTGTTTATTTGTAGAAATTAGTTCTTGGATTAGTTCAACTATAAACCTGATAATATTCTATTAGCATATTTATGTTATTATTATTCCACTATCTCATAGATCATATTATGTTCTTCTCTGTTGTCAATAACTGATTTTTTTTAAGTAGAGAAATTTTTCTTTTCTCTTTTAAGGTTTTCTCAATGACAAATATTTTACATAGTTTTATTTTTAATCTGCATTTTTCCTCTTCAGATAATTTTTCTGTGTAGTTATAGTGGGAATCTTTTAGCCTCCTCAATATCTATCCCCTTTTTGAAGCAATAGCTCCTTGATTTTCCCTTCAATAACTCCCTCTGCTTCATTCTTCCCATGTGGTTCAAGTGGCCAATCAGAATATTATATTCTCTTGGTCCAGGGATGGACACGTGGTCCAACCTAGGCCATGATGGACATTGACAGAATTTTTATTGGCGCTATTGAGAAGGAGTTTTTGTCTTTAGAAGTTAAAGGTCCCTGAAGCCTATGAACTTAGTTTTACTAGGGCCATTTCTCCTCTACATGCAACTTGGGGAAGCAGGGAGGCAGGCATGGGAAGCAACAGAAGAGCAGAGAGAAAAAGCACCTGGATCCACATGTGCTCAGTGTTAAGCCTTAGACTTTCAGTTACATGAACTAATGAGCTACTCTTCTTATTGAAGTGGTTTTTCTGCTTATTCTTATGTTCAGCTGAAAGAGTTGTAATAGACAGCTAATTATTTTTTCTTTAAAATGTGTTATGAAAAGCAAGTAAAATATTTTAAAATCTCCTATCATACTTTCTTCTCTGTTCTTATCAAAAGTTCCCTCTCCTTTTCACTTATATATTAGCTATTTATTGTGTACTGTGTGTCAGCTAGTGCAGTGGTTTCAGGAGATTCATTGATGAACAGAACAGACACAGCGTCTGCTTGCACAGAGCTCAGAGAAAAGTAAAGCGGTAAATATTAAACAGTTAACTGCAAATTAAGGGATGTTCTCTACTGGTATTACAAGAGTATAACACAGAGACCTGTGGAAGTGGGCATCAGGTAAGACCTCTCTAAAATATCTGACAGTTTGGCATTAGGCCAGCTTGGATGAAAAGTAGGAATATCATAAACAGAAAGAACAAGATATGTAAAGGTCCTGATGTGGAAAGGAGCTTTCTCACTTTCATGTTTGAGGAATTAAGAGATCACTATGGACAGTCAGTGTTTAAGGGTAAAGGGGCACAAGGTAAGGTAAGTTAGAGAAAGGCCACATCTCTCAGGGCCTGGTAGATTATAAGGATATTTGATTTTTTTCTAAATCCTAAATGCAGTGAGTGGCCATTAGGAAGTTTGTACCCAGGGATGCCATTAGATCAGCGGTAAGATTATACTAACTTAAAATCAGATCTTTTTTAAAAACAAAAGATCACTGTTTTCTTAGTGGAAAATAAATTGAGTGATAAAGGAAGAAATCAATCAGATATTGAGGTAAGATAATGGTGGCTTGGACAGGAGTAGAGGCTTTAGAAGCAAAAAGAAATGGACAAATTTGAGATAATGGGACATAAAAATCAACGAAACTTACTAATGGATTAAATATGGGGCATGACAGAAAGGATATACAATATAGTTTACTTATCTATCTTTGAGAGAAGATAGTTTCCTGATGCTATTAAATAATGTTAGCAGCCTTTGCATCAACACATCTCATTAAAAATATATTTCACTTAAGAACTTCTGTATTCATTGTAATACTATTTTCAGCATTTTCTGACCTTAACCAATCATAAAGTTTCATCCGATGCTTCTTTTTTTTTCTTCCAGTTTTACTGAGACATCCTTGATCAGTTCAGTTCAGTTGGTCAGTCGTGTCCGACTTTTTGCGACCCCATGGACTGCAGCACACCAGGCTTCCTTGTCCATCACCAGCTCCCAGAGCTTACCCAAACTCATGTCCATCGAGTTAGTGATGCCATCCAACCATCTCATCCTCTGTTGTCTGCTTCTCCTCCTGCCTTCAATCTTTCCCAGCATCAAGGTCTTTTCCAAGGAGTCAGTTCTTCGCATCAGGTAGCCAAAGTATTGGAGTTTCAGCTTCAGCACCAGTCCAAATGAATATGCAGGATTGATTTCCTTTAGGATTGACTGGTTTGATCTCCTTGCAGTCCAAGCGATATCCTTGACAGCACTGCAAAAGTTTAAGGTATGCAACATAAATATTTGATTTACATACATTAAGAAGCGATTATCACAAGTTTAGGGAAAACCATCATCTCATATAGTTACAAAAATTTTAAAAATAGAGAAACAAATTTCTTGTAATGAGAACTCAGGATTTACACTCTTATTAACTTTTCAAACATAACATACATCATTTCATTATATTTGTCATGTTGTGTATTACATTCCTAATTCTACTTCTTGACTTGTATGTAAATGCTACCTGTTTTCCCAAAAAATTAAATCATAATTTATAAAATTCCAACAGAAAGAAACTACAAAATTTATTGACATTGGAAGTGAAGGTACAAAAGCAATGATAAGTAAAATGGTTGGCACATTAGCATGAAGGCAGTGGTACCACACGATACCAACATTCATTGTATTCTTCGTCACCAATTGCACTTATGAATATCCTAGATGAATCAGGAGAGATTATTCTTTATGCAGTCCCAAGCATTGAGTGGGCTTCCCTGGTGTCTCAGTGATGTAGAATCCTCCTGTCAATGCAGGAGGCATGGGTCAAGATCTCTGAGTCAGGAAGATCTCCTGGAGAAGGAAGTGGCAACTCACTCCAGTATTCTTGCCTGGGAAATCCCATGGACAGAGGAGCCTGGTGGGCTATAGTCCACCAGGGTTGCAAGAGCGTTGGACACAACTGAGCACCTAATCAGCCAAAGCACTGAGTACATCATTTTTAATATTTTCTGTGGCAAATCCTACATACTAAAATACAATGGTGGTCTTCAGGAAAAATACTTGCACAGTTGAGTTGTAAGCTAACCTAGCAACTTGATTCAAGGAATGACATTTTTATTTGAAAGAACTGACAAACTATAGTTTTTTAGGCTTGGATATTTGGCAAATATTTTCACAAAATATCAAATAAAGTGAGTCTGTCACTTTTAAAAAAAAACAAAAACAAAAAAACAAGCTCTGGCCAGTTTTATTAAAGAAAAATTGTACATGATTTACTTTTCACCAGTCTGTTCTGGCATGCTTCTAATAATATCAGAATCACCTGGATCAATGATAGCCAGTGTGCATACTCTGTAGTATTTTCCACTTGCTGTGCCCAATTCAATATTACTGCCACTGTGGTGATGGACACCAGTTTTGGCCAACGTGGCATAATACTCTATTTCAGATTTCCTCAAGGCTGGGCAGTTGTTGGCGAGGATGACCAGTTTCGCTTTGCCTTGTCTGATCATTTTCAGAGCCTGTTTGTACCCCAGCATGTACTTTCCACTTCTCATAACCAGCTGGAGCCTAGAGTTGATCGACTCCAGTGACTTTTTCGTCTTCTTTGCGGGCCACCATCTTCCTGTCTTAGATGCGGGACATCCCCAACCAAGAGCAGCCGCCAGGATGGCCGGGGAGCGAGAAAGGCAGCCTGTCACTTTTAGTAAAACAATTGACAGTATTTGCTACTAAAGGTTAAATTCAAGCTTCCTAATCATAATTAGGAATTCGGAAAAATTTTATTCACCATGGTGAGCATGACAACTTTCTAATACTTAAAAGGATTTCCTGATGTATTTTATTTTTTAAAATATTTATATTGTTTAATGAAATGTATTAACATTTGGAATATCTGTATATCTCCATGAACAATTATTTTCCAAATGGCAAGTGTATAATGCTACAAAATTATGCATGGGCAAAAGTTCCATTTAAAGTGCAAGATTTAAATGTAAAGAATACAAAAATTTATTGATATGCTTTCATAATCCATGTTACAACTAATATTTAAGAAACTACCCCCTCATTGAGTTTAGTTTTAGTAGAGTGGCCACAATTATCTGAAAAAAATTATTAAACTATTCCCCCTTTCCAATTATATATTTGTTCTCACAAAACATTTGTTGTCTTAAAAAAAGATATTTTATTTTTTCATAAATATGTCAGTTCAAAATACATTTTTCAAAAATTATGAATGTTATCTTGCAGTGGCATATCATTGTTATTTTATGCATATTAAAATAGCTTCATGATTTCTCAGGTTTAATGATTTAAGAGATTTATTTTTAGAACAGTTTCAAATTTATACAAAAACTGAATACACGGAGAATTCCCATTTGCCCTGCATCCAATTTTCTTTTCTTACAAATGATTTGGTACATTTGTTACAATGAATGAACCAACGATGATACATCGCTAACCTAGCTACATAGTTTGTCAGGTTTCCTTGGTTTTTGCCTAATGTCCTTTTTGTATCCCAGAATCTCTTCAGAATTCCTGATTACCTTTACTTTTCATTTCTCCTTAGGCTCCTCTTGACTATAATAGTTTCTCAGACTTTCCTTGGTTTTGACCTTAACAGTTTTGAGGAGCACTGGTCAACTGGGATTTGTCTCAAGTTTTTCTCATGATTAGACTGAAGTTATAGGTTTTAAATAAGAACCACAGAAGCGCCATTTTCATTATTATACCAAGGGTACATACTGTCGATGTGATACCTCACTGCTGATTTGAACCTTGATCACTTGGCTGAGTGCGTGTCATTTCTCCTCTGTAAGGTTGCTCCCTCTGCCCCTTCTGTACTGTACTCTTTGGAAGAAACTCTTAATGTGTAGACCAGACTTAAGAACTAGGGAGTTACTCTCCATCCCTTGAGTATCTATACAAATTCTTTGAAAATCTTCTTGATTAGGAGATTTGTCTCTTCTCCCTCATTTACCTTTTATTCAATTATTATTTATATCAATATGGACTCATGGATGTTTATATTTGGGGTTATAATCTAAGATTACCTTATTTTGTTGTTCACATTATCTTAACTTTTGCTATTGAGTGCTCTTTCCGTTGATATATTCCTGTCATTTTTTGTGTGTGTGTGTAAAGGATTTCCTTATTTCTGGCACTACAAAATGCTCCAGGCTTATCCTGTATATGAATCCTAGAATCAGCTTCAGTCCTAGAACCAGACATTATTCAAAAGACATTATTTGTTGTTGTTGTTTTTTAATTGGAAAATGGTATTAAAGCCAACATCTGGCTATAGGTATGCTTGCTGCTGCGAGGGTATCATTGCTTCTAAGTCCTATCAGCTGACAGAGCAAGGAAATACACATGTGTTTACTAATCCATCCACATATACCTATCTATAAATATTTCTACATGTAAATGCCTGTATCTATATTAAGATAACAAGTTCCTAGTGATCTCTTCAACTCAAATCCACTATCAAATGGATTATTCTACCCACCTCCCTGTGCTTATCTGAAAATCTACCACTCCAACGGGAAGAAACTTGGGTCCTGCCATCTGCTATCCACTTACGTAGTTATTTAATTTCAGTATACATGTAAACCAGTATCAGAATTAAGCCATACCCTCATGGGAAAAAGACTTAATCAGCTAGAGTACAGTGTTTACATACATTATCTTTAGTCTTTAGGCTTACAGATTTCTTTCATTTTCAAATGAGTATGTTTTCCCTACCTTCTTCAGTGAACCTGGCTCATACATGTAATAGTGTTAAATTATTTTGTCACATTCTGTGTTCCAACTTGGGATCCTTCTAAATGATTTATTTTAATTTGCATGTATTAAGGTTCACTAATTGTTCTATAAGTTTCTATGAATATTGTTAAATGCATAGAGTCAAGTTCAGATCAGTTCAGCCAGTTCACTCAGTCATATCCAACTCTTTGCGACCCCATGAATCGCAGCACACCAGGCCTCTGTGTCCATCACCAACTCCCGGAGTTCACTCAGACTCAGGTCCATTGAGTCAGTGATGCCATCCAGTCATCTCATCCTCTGTCGTCCCCTTCTCCTCCTGCCCCCAATCCTTTCCAGCATCAGAGTCTTTCCAATGAGTCAACTCTTCGCATGAGGTGGCCTAAGTATTGGAGTTTCAGCTTTAGCATCAGTCCTTCCAATGAACACCCAGGACTGATCTCCTTTAGAATGGACTGGTTGGATCTCCTTGCAGTCCAAGGGATTCTCAAGAGTCTTCTCCAACACCACAGTTCAAAAGCATTAATTCTTCGGTGCTCAGCCTTCTTCACAGTCCAACTCTCACATCCATACATGACCACAGGAAAAACCATAGCCTTGACTAAATGGACCTTAGTCAGCAAAGTAACGTCTCTGCTTTTGAATGTGCTATCTAGGTTGGTCATAACTTTTCTTCCAAGGAGTAAGCGTCTTTTAATTTCATGGCTGCAGTCACTATCTGCGGTGATTCTGGAGCCCCCAAAAAAAAAAAGTCTGACACTGTTTCCACTGTTTCCTCATCTATTTCCCATCTATTTCCCCATCTATTTCCCATGAAGTGATGGGACCATGATCTTCCTTTTCTGAATGTTGAGCTTTAGGCCAGCTTTTTCACTCTCCACTTTCACTTTCATCAAGAGGCTTTTTAGCTCCTCTTCACTTTCTGCCATAAGGGTGGTGTCATCTGCATATCTGAGGTTATTGATATTTCTCCTGGCAATCTTGATTCCAGCTTGTGTTTCTTCCAGTCCAGCGTTTCTCATGATGTACTCTGCATATAAGTTAAATAAGCAGGGTGACAATATACAGCTTTGTTTCCTATTTGAAACCAGTCTGTTGTTCCATGTCAGGTTCTAACTGTTGCTTCCTGACCTGCATACAGATTTCTCAGGAGGCAAGTCAGGTGGTCTGGTATTCCCATCTCTTTCAGAATTTTCCACAGTAGATTGTGATCCATACAGTCAAAGGCTTTGGCATAGTCAATAAAGCAGAACTAGATGTTTTTCTGGAACTCTCTTGCTTTTTTCATGATCCAGCGGATGTTGGGAATTTGATCTCTGGTTCCTCTGCCTTTTCTTAAACCAGCTTGAACATCAGGAAGTTCACGGTTCACGTATTGCTGAAGCCTGGCTTGGAGAATTTTTAGCTTTCCTTTACTAGCATGTGAGCTGAGTGCAATTGTGCGGTAGTTTGAGCATTCTTTGGCATTGCCTTTCTTTGGGATTGGAATGAACACTGACCTTTTCCAGTCCTGTGGGTACTGCTGAGTTTTCCAAATTTGCTGGCATATTGAGTGCAGCACTTGCACAGCATCATCTTTCAGGATTTGAAATAGCTCAACTGGAATTCCATCACCTCCACTAGCTTTGTTCGTAGTGATGCTTCCTAAGGCCCACTTGACTCTACATTCCAAGGTATCTGGCTCTAGATGAATGATCACACCATTGTGATTATCTGGGTCTTGAAGATCTTTTTGTACAGTTCTCTTGTGTATTCTTGCTACCTCTTCTTAATATCTTCTTAATGCTTCTGTTAGGTCCATACCATTTCTGTCCTTTATCAAGCCCATCTTTGCATGAAATGTTCCTTTGGTATCTCTAATTTTCTTGAAGAGATCTCTAGTCTTTCCCATTCTGTTCCTCTATTTCTTTGCATTGATCGCTGAAGAAGGCTTTCTTATCTCTTCTTGCTATTCTTTGGAACTCTGCATTCATATGCTTATATCTTTCCTTTTCTCCTTTGTTTTTCACCTCTCTTCTTTTCACAGCTATTTGTAAGGCCTCCCAGAGAGCCATTTTGCTTTTTTGCATTTCTTTTCCATGGGGACGGTCTTGATCCCTGTCTCCTGTATACCACAATTAAAATGTCATGTAGAATAATTTTACTCCCTAAAAAACTGCCTGTTCTTTACTTATTCAACCCTCTCTCCCTCCTCTCCAAGCTCCTAACAACCATTAATTTTTACTGTTGCTATAATAGTCTTTTCCAGAATGTTATATAATTAAAATCATAAAGTATGTGGCCTTTTCAGACTTATTTCTTTTACTTAGTAATATGCATTTAAGAGTCACCCTTGTGTTTTCTTGGCTTGCTTTCTTTTTCACTGATGAATAGTACCCCATTTTATGGATGTAACAGTTTTTTATTCAGTCACCTATTGAAGAACATCTTGATTCTTCCAAATTTTGGAGTTATGAATAAAAATAATACAAATATTTGTGTGCAGATTTTCAAATATGGTGAAGCCATATTTTCAAATCAATCATATTTTCAATTTCAAATACCTCGGAGTGTAACTGCTGGATCATATTGTAAGAATATGCTTAACTTTATAAGAAACTGCCTTCCAAAGCAGGCTGTACCAGTTTACAGTCCCACTAGCAGTGAATACTTTCCCACCAGCATTTAGTGCATCATTGTCTTGAATTTTAGTCATTCTAATATATGAGCAGTAGTATCTTACTGTAATGGTCAATGAAACCGAGCATCTTTTCATTTGCTTATTTGCCATCTGTATATCTTCTTTGGCAAGGTGTCTATTCAGTCTTTCACCATTTTTTAAATTGGGTCACTTGTTTTCTTGAGAGTTCTTTGTATATTTTAAACAAGTCCTTTATCACATATGTACTTTGCAAAGATTTTCTGCCAGTTGGTGAGTTATCCTGTGATTCTTTTATCCATGTCTTTCCTACAGCAGAAACTTTAATAAAATCTGACATCATTTTTCTTTTCTGTCATGGATTATGCTGTTGGTGCTATATCTAAAAACTCACTGCCAAATGAAAGCTCACCTAGGTGTTCTCCCATTTTCTTTCAGCAGTTTTATAGTTTTGTACCTTTCTTCAGAAATGCTCCATTTTGAGTTAACTTTTGTGTAAGTTGAAAGGTCTATATCTAGGCCTTTTTTTTTTTTTTTATGTGGATGTCGCTTGTTTCAGCACATTTATTGAAAAGATGATCTCTTCTCCATTGAATTGCCTTTGCTCCTTTGTCAAGTATCAGCTGACTATATATGCATGACTCTATTTCTGGTTGTGTCTATTCTTTCATCAGTACTACACTTGTCTTAATTATTACAGTTCAGTGAGTTTTCAAATAAGGAGGTAACAACTTTGTTCGTCTTCCGTGTTGGCTGGCTAATTCTGGATCTTCTCCCTTTCCATGTAAACTTTAGAATCAGTATGTTGTTATCTACAAAATAGCTTCCAGGGGTTTTGATTGGTATCGTGTTCAGACAGAGTTGGGAAGAACTGACATCTTTAAAAAACTGAATGCTTCATTCCACGAGCATGAAATCTCTCTCCAGTTATTTTTGGTTGCACGAGGTCTTCATCGCAGCACGTGGGCTTTTCTCTAGTCGCAGTGAGCGGTCACAGCTCTTCATTATGGTGTTCAGGCTTCTCACTGTGGTGTGTGTGTGTGCTGTGTGCTAAGTCGCTTCAGTTGTGTCTGACTCTTTGCGATCCTTTGGACTATACCCCATGAGGCTCCTCTGTCCGTGGGATTTTCCAGGCAAGATTACTGGGGTAGGTTGCCATGCTCTCCTCCAAGGGATCTTCCGTGCCTGGGAACAAACCTGCGTCTCCTGTGACTCCTGCATTGCAGGTGGACTCTTTACCCCAGAAGCACCAGGAAGCTCTCTCACTGTGGTAGCTTCTGCTATTGCAGAGTCCAGGCTCTGGGGCATGCAGGCTACAGTAGTTGTGGCTCTAGAGTTATAGTGGGTTCAGTAGTTGTGGCACATGGGCTTAGTTGCTCCACAGCTTGTGGGACCTTTCTGAACCCGAGGTCAAACCTGTGTCCCCTGCGTTGGCAGGTGCATTCCTATCCGCTGAAGCACCAGGGAAGTCCATTTCTCCATACATATATATGTGTGTATATGTATATATATATACATATGTGTATATATGTGTATATATATACATATGTATATATATACACACACATACATACATATGTATGTAATTTCTCTCTATATATATAATTTCTTTCATCTGAATTTTGTAGTTTCCTCAGCTTTAATTTTTTTTTCCTTTTTAAAAAAATTTTTTAAATACTTTATTCTACTTTACAATACTGTATTGGTTTTGCATACATTGACATGAATCAGCCACATGTGTACACGATCTCCCAATGCCGAAGCCCCCTCCCACCTAGCTTTAATTTTAATAATGTTATAGATTAGCAAAAGCTCTTTGTGTGTGTGTTAGTTGTTCAGTTGTGTCTGACTCTTTATGACCCCATGGACCATAGCCCACCAGGCTCCTCTGTCCATGGAATTCTCCAGGCAAGAATACTGGAGTCGGTTGCCATTCCCTTCTCCAGGGATTGTCATGACCCAGGGATTGAACCCAGGCCTTCCACATTGCAGGCAGATTCTTTATCCCCTGAGCCACCTGAGAAGCCCTTTGGAGGCCCTCAATAATTTTGACCCTGAGACACAGAGCTTTGAAAACTATTAGTCTCCCTGCTGATTACTTCTTTTGGTTTTTAATTTTCTGTTAACTTCATTTCCTTGCCATTCATGTCTCATTAGGATTTAGCTGATAAGCATTCTGTTCCTCCTTTTACTAATGCAACACAGTTGCAACCTTCTCATTCACAAGTAATGAAACTAAAAGAGACACCATGTCTAAAGTAATAGAAGAAAATGTGCAGCTTTTATAATAAAATGCAATCAACTAATAACGACTCACATAGTGATTTTCCTCCGAAGAGGATGGTAGTGAAAAGCCAAGAACAAATCAAAACAAAACAAAAATTTACATTAGAGAAACCTGCCAGTACTTCAGTCAGGTGATCTAGGTCAACATCAACAGTGGAGGTCAGGTTGATAGTATTTACCACTGATATGATGTGATGAAAATGACTTTACCTCTGTGATCTCCCTCCCCCAAACCCACAACTTGAGTCTAATCATAAGAGAAACAACTGACAAATTTCAGTAGAGGGGCACCCTTCAATAAACCTGACCAGTATGCCTCAAAACTCTTAATGTCATCAAAACCAAGGAAAATATGAGAAACTATCACAACCAAGGGGCGCCTAAGGAGAAATAATAACTAAATGTAATAAGGTATCCTGGATAAGATCATACAACGGAAAAAGGACATCAGATAAAAAATAAAACTGTGGAATGTCGTTAATAATGGTAACATATTTTTATTTTTTGGCTGCACTGGGTCTTCATTGCAGCCCAAGGGCTTAGCTACCACCAGGCATGTGGAATCTTAGTTCCCCGATCAGAGACTGAACCATCCCCTGCACTAGAAAGTGCATTCTTAACCACTGGACCCCACGGAAATCTCTTATTGGTTTATTAATTGTAATAAATATACCATACGAGCAGTTGAGCACATGAGAATTCTTCATACTATTGGCCCAATTTTCCTGTACATTTTAAAATTGTTTTAAAAAATGAGTCTGTTCAATTAAAAGATCAGTGGTTTACAGGGGTTAGAGAGAAGGATGAATAGAAGAAGCACAAAGGATTTTTATGGCAGTGAAAATACTCCATTTGATATTATAATAGTGGGAAAATGTCATTCTACATTTGTCCAAGTCCATAAAATGTGTATACCAAAAGTGAACGCTGATGTAAGCTATGGTCTTTAGGTGACAAGGATATGTCAGTGTAGGCTCGCTAGCTAGTTGTAACACATTTACCATTTTCATGGGGGATATTGCTAAATGGGGGAGGCTGTGCACATGTGGGGTCAAGGAGCATCTGTGAACCTAAAACTCATTTGCAGAAATAAAGCCCATTAAAAACAGTTTTTAAAGGTCTCTTCAATTTGAATAAACCTGACTTTATAAAAATAGTAACATGTGGGAGTTTGATGATGACATATTTTTCTTGGGATGCTCATGATTTTAAACTTAAGTTTGAAGTCTAGTTTTCACAAGCAGTACTATAAAGATAATTTTCTAGGTTTGTCTTTTCAAAATAAATGTGTCTCCAGTGGGGAGAGCCTTTAAAGAGAGAATCAGGCAGTGGCCTGGGCATGCTGTCTAAATTACATTTGTGCCAGCTTGTTTTGCTACGGTGTTAATGGTGTTTCCTTTTTCCTCAGGTGTGCCAGCCATATAATTATTATTAATGTTACATTTTTTGTTTTCTAAAATTATTTCATTCATTCATCAATCATTTACTGAGTGCCCCGCAAGAGAAAGGGAAGGGAATGACACCCATTTTTCCATTCAACAGGTATTTATTGAGAGCATTTTGTACCGGGCATTTTGCGAGAAGATGAGATATAGGATAGCAGGGGAGCAAATTTTTAAACAATTATACAAGGTGCTCCACTAAAAGTCTATTAAGGAAAGGAAAGGGAAGTAACATTGTATGTCAGCTATTGTAGAAGTAACTTTCAATACCACTTCTTACCTAATTATCACAATTACTGATATAGTTTACATATGAAGAAAATGAGGCTCAGAGAGATTAAACTATATGCCAGAGATCCCTGATAAAGTAAATCCTGAAAGGAAAGGTCCAGCTCAGATCTACCTAACTCTAAAGATCGTGACTGAAACACTATTATTTCCTGAATTTCACAAATCACTGAGAGCATACCTTATCTTGACTTTCCTAATGAGAAAACTGATGCTGAGAGGAACTAGAACCCAAATCCCTTGAATAATTCATTTATCTTTCCACTGAATCATAATGTTTCCTCAAAACAAGCTCTGTAACTTTCGTGATACAAGCTATGCATGTGGGAAATGAATAATTTTTATAAACTTAAAAAAAAGGATATAATGTCATTGAAATAAACTACTATTAAGCAACACATGGGGTGGGTTTTTTTTTTTTAACATGTTGAAGTGTGTCTTACAGCTCTCTGAGCTGAATTTAAAAATTTTTCTATACTAAGCAAGTATTTCATTGTATTTTAGACAGGGCTATTGATATGGATCAGGAAAACAGTTTTGCAAACAAGCAGACTCACTCTTATTTTATAGAAGACATTTTCCAAGCACAATTTCAATTTATACCATTCAGAATTTTACGGATTTTTTTCAGCTATTTCAGATTCTTTTGGTGACTCCATCAATATAATAGGATATCCTAAATTTTTCTTTGCAGAGGAAAATGTTTTTCTTTGCGTAGCCATGTTTATATGAGGTACAAATAGGGAAAGAGGATTTAAAAAACCACAATAATAGAAAAGGAAATAAAGATTAATTTCACAGAAAGCATATAGCTCTGCTTAAAGCCTTTCTGTTTGCAGCAAGGAAAAAAAACTGGGATTTGATATAGCAAATAGAAAAAATATATATGAAACAAATACAGAAATAGTATGTGAAATATTCTTAGTAATACATTTGGGACAGAATGAATTGCCCAAGAGGTAGCCTCCAAGTTTATCTTTCTGCTTGAGTCTCTGGGGACCACAACTTACATTCATTTTCATGGATAAATCATGGAATCACTTAATAAATACTACTTTTCTTTCCCCCTGTTCCTTGCATCTTTATTCTTGTCTCAACCATGTACAACTTTCTCATCTTTTAAAGCTTTAATAGTCTATTTAACCATCAGAGTTGAAATAGATCAACAGAAAAGATGGGGGAAAAAATTCCACCTCAAACCCTAAGGAAAGCATAGAACACATTTCCCTGTGAATCGAAACCTGAAAAATAATAAAAGATTGACTTGTCTGCCCCTACTGAGCATTGTTTCTCCTTTCTTAGTCCTCTTTCCACCATCCTCAGCAAAAACTGCAACTATCATCTTTGCATAAATTCCGTAAGCATTTACTGAGTGCCTGGAGAAGGCAATGGCACCCCCACTCCAGTGCTCTTGCCCGGAGAATCCTATGGATGGAGGAGCCTGGTAGGCTGCAGTCCATGGGGTCGCGAAGAGTCGGGTACAGCTGAGCAACTTCATTTTCACTTTTCACTTTCATGCATTGGAGAAGGAAATGGCAACCCACTCCAGTGTTCTTGCCTGGAGCGTCCTAGGGATGGTGGAGCCTGGTGGGCTGCCATCTCTGGGGTCGCACAGACTGGGACACGACTGAAGCGACTAAGCAACAACAGCAGCAGCAGCAGCAGCAGTGTTTACTTATTCTTTCCGTAAATATGTATTGGGTGCCTACCTCATGCCTGGTAGCACTGGAGATAGCAGAGAGAGAAAGAGAGAGAGAAGACAGAGAGTAAAAGAAGGAGAGAAAGCAACTCTTGGAGCCTGGAATTATGCAACATAGGAAAAATTTTAAAACCCTGCCTTAAAGACACATTACAGCTTAATATAATGGAGATGAAGCATAGAAGACTACAACATAAGTAAGGTGAGTGTCATGGTAAAGGAAAAGCTACTGGAGGACTTCAGAGGAGGGTTGTAGTCTTGTTTTCAAGCAGGTTTTTTTTTTTTTTTTCCTTTTAAAATTTCTACTCCCTATTCAGCCTAGCAGAGTATCTTTAAAATATCTAAGTCAGGAACTTTTCCTATCAAGTGACTGAAACCCAAGTGAAGTTGACTAAAGCAAAATAAGGACTTTGTTGACCTGGGAAATAGAAAAGACCATGGTACTTCAGGCAAGTTGGATCCAAATGCTCAAGCAATTCAAGACTTACTCTCTACTTAACTATCCCCTCTGTGCTCAAGAGTATTGGCCTTATCCTCAGCAGATTCTTTTCACCTGTCGATTCCTAGCAGTTCCAGGCCTTCATCTTGGAAAAAAGAACTTCTCTTTTACAGTAGTTGTAGGAGAGAGTTTTATTAGACTGAATTGGTCATGTGCCCATCCCTAACACTCTTTCTTTGCCGAGTGCTAGAATACCAAAGTCTAAAGGTGGCAGTGCAGCAGCATATCAAATGAGACCAAGAGAGGGGTGGCTTTTCAGAGAAAAATCTGGGTACAATTACCAGATGGTAGGCAAGCCAGCACATATCCAACACAATCAATGTGGCTAATTATTTTTTTTTTTAATTCCACTTCAAGTTTAGAAAGAGCAAGAGTCTAGGTCAGCTTTTCCTGCATCATAACAAACTTAGAGATTGGTTATAATCACTATGAAGTGGGAGCAACGTATAAAATCTGGACATGTTTATAGCCTTTCCTCAATACGGGTTTTGTTCTTTGATCCAAAGTGCTGTGCATTTCCTGACTGTAAAATATATCCTTAAGCAAATACGTATATCAAAAAAGAAAAAGAAATGTCTTGATTTATTCATGCCACATCTTTTCCTCATTAACACAGATATTCAAGTGCTGACTGCAAGACCATTGGGCATCTCTTTTTAACTCTTAAAATTTACTTAAAAAGGAATGGATACTCAAATCTTACTAAAATGTGTGGACAGGGAGGAAACCACTGCCATTTCTAGCATACATGGCTAGAAATGGTGAAGCCCTGAGCCTGAACAAAGGTGGTGATAATGGAGAGAAGAGGACTAACTCAAGAAATACTTAAGAAGTAGAATCATCAGGTGTTGGTAACTGACTGGATGACAGAGAAGAAGCCTTAAGATGAAACAACTGGATTGAAAATCTGAGCTAATAGTGGTAGTACCAGTGGAAATGTTTAATGAAGGAGGAAGATCAGGTTTGGGAGTGGAGAGGACAAAGATGATGAGTTGTGGAAGCTCAGAAAGGAGACTTGGGTTACTAATAGGGACATTGGTGTCCAAAATCACCAAATAAATGATAGCAGGAATCATGGGGTTTGATAACTCTTATACTAGCAAAAGAAACCAATTTAATGTAAACATAATTTAAATATCAACAAATATTCGTTCTGTACCACAGTAGGACATATCGTCAATTTTTCAAAAAAGGCTTTATTTTCAAGGAGTTTCTATTCCTACACATACATCTTAATTTGTTTTGTAAGTTTAAAATTGGTACATTAGATTTTCTTAATTTTCTTTAAATAGACTTGTTTTTTAAGTTGTGAAAGCAATATATGACTTTTAGTTTAAAAAAGCTAAGCAAAAATGTAAAGAAAAGAATTAAATTCACCTGTGATTTTACTTTGCAGCTATAATCACAATTTTGGAGGTTTTTTGAATTTTTTCCTAACTACATTTTACATGCATAGCTTCTTTCATAGTTTTGATACTATCTTCAGCATTGTATTGCTTTTTCATTTAACAGTATCTTGAGTATTTTCTATGTCATTAAAAAGTCTTCATATTAATAATTTTCATGGTTCCGTGACATTCCACCTACTGGATGTTTTATCTCCTGATGGACATACACCATTTCCAATCTTTCAGTGTTATAAATCGTGCTTTAATATTTTTATATAAATATTTTTCCATTTCTGATAGTTTAGAACAGGGTCCTAAAAGTGGAAATAATGAATCAAAGTCTATATAAACATTTTTAAGTGTCTTGATACACAATGTCAACTTTTGTAGTCATTACTGCTTCTTTCTAGTAAGCAATAGACTGTCTGATGCTGCCTTCACCTGCTGTAAGACGACTAACTTAAACTCCTAGTTTGACCGACAAAATGTTACATTATTTAAAAATAAGCTATATTGAGTGTGAGAAATCAGACAAGAGTATACTATAAGCATACAGTTTCATGAAACTAGAAAATGCAAATTCCAGGTGACAGAAAGCAAATCAATGTTTGCCCAAAGACCAGGCTGGGGGCAGTGGGAGGGAGTGATTACAAAAGGGCAAGAGGACCATTTGGGGGCTGATGAGTATGTTCACTATTTTGACTGCTTAAGTGTTCATGGTCATATGCAAATATCCAACTTAACAAATTGCACATTTTGAAAATGTGCAGTTTACCGTGTATCAAGTACACTTAATAAAAGCTGTTTAAATTGTTTAAATATATGTTAATCTGAGTTTTAAAAATTAGCGAAGAGTTGTGAACATTTTTCACGTTTTAGTTGAGTACACACTTCTGTAATACTTGTTTCATGTTTTCTACTAACTTTTCTACTTATGCTTTAGCAATTTTCTCCTGGATTTGTGAACTCTTTACAGATGAAGAAAATTAACCCTTACAGTTCTCCAGATTTTTCTTCCCTGTAATTTTTCTTTCTACTACAAGCTTTTGGGAGAACTCATTTGTGTAAGACAATTTTAACCAAGAGGATGTACTATAATACCACAGATCTCGAAAGTACAGTAAATTATTAACCATCACTTTGCAATATAAACAAAAATTCTTTATACAAAATTCAAATTAAGGAAATGAAGGGGTGTTAAAAATAAAGCCTTCAGAAATGGCGTCTAAAATGCACTGCACATCTACTCTGATGTTCTGGAGCTATGTTCTTAAGTTACATAGTAAATAGAAGGGACAGGCGGAGGACCTTTAAAAACAGACTACTCTGGGGGCTTGGCTAGAAGACACTGTGCTTTCAAAGGCGCCCACAGGGTTTCCCTTCCCTGACTTCCCCAGGTTACTCCTCTGGCTACTGACACAGGAAACTAAAGGAAGGTAATGCCACGGGTGATCTCACGCTGGCGTGACGTCAAGACTTGACGTCAGAAGGCGGTTGCCACGGGGACCATTCGCCACCGACGGCAAAGTCGTGAAACCCCATCACCACACTGTGTCTCCTTGGCGGCTGCTAAAGAAGATTTAACCTTAAGGGGCCTCAGGGGAGAGGAGTGTTGCCGCTGCCGCCGACAGCCGCACTACCGCGGCTACGGGTCCTGGGTTCCCGGCCCTGGCCTGTGGCGGCGAGCGGCGGCGGCGGCGGGCGACCCGCCCGGGTCTCCGTCCCTCCGTGCAGAACTGGAAGAGGGGGAGCCGCCATATTGGAGCTAAAGGCGAAGGTGCCTTGCAGACGCCGCGCGAGTCGGGTGGAGGTGGCGGCCCTGGCCTTGGTCTGGGAGGAGTCGACCGCGCCGGGGCCCGCAAGGCTGGGCAGTGAATGAGCCGCTCGCGCTAGTCTCCTCCCCGCCCACTCCCACTCCCACTTTCCGCCGCTTTGACCTGGCCGGGAGGGGGGCCGGAGTCGGCCGTGGCGGCGGCAGGATGTTCTCCAAGAAGCCGCACGGGGACGTGAAGAAGTCTACCCAGAAGGTGCTGGACACCAAGAAGGACGCGCTGACCCGCCTCAAGCACCTGCGCATCGTCATTGGTGAGGGGCGAGGGGTGACGGCGTCAGGAGGCCTGGTTTGCTCGGCCTTCCCTGTCCTGGGAGCCCCTGGGGACTCTCCTCCGGCCCTGGCGCGATGCGCTAGTGGCGGGCGAGGCATCGCCCCTAAAGAGACGCGGGAGGGCGGATAATTTGGGGACGGGAACACTTGGTAGTTGGCAAACGCTGATCACACACAGGGTTACCTCGTTTTGAGTTAATAGCCCTAACTGTTTTAAAAAACACTACTCAACAACTTAGATTATTTTTAGACTTTCTGGAGACTTGTTGTTGCAGATAATGGTGTTTATAGGGTATGTTTGTCAGATGACTACCGCCGTCCCCACCCAAGTGAAAAGAAAAAAACTCAGACAATATAAACCCTAATCTTTCAAGTTTCTTGGCTAAGGAGGGCAAGGAGGAAGCAGTTACACCTCTTTGGGAAGTGGGTGGTTCCCTAAAAGCTTGTGGGAAAGAGCCCCGCCCTTGTTAATGCACCTTGCTCATAATTACTATCATTTAGAGGGAGAGCTATGATTAATTGTAGAAAACAAGGTAGTTTATCGCTTCCTTTTCTTTTGGAGAATCATACAACATTCTGTTTTTAAACAAAAATTTCTTACCGTCTGTTACCTTCTCTTTTGCGTCCGACCGAACTACTTTTGAATTGTGCATGTAGGGTTAAATGAGTTTAACCCACTCATTTTGGCCCACTTGGTAATTTCAGTGGGCCAATAGGCTGTAACAGTACTTATGGAACAACTGGTCCAGAACTTGGATCTTTTTATACGAAATTTGAGGTGAAAAGGAAAGTTTGCCTTTGTTGATACAGAGAGTTAATGGCAGAACTGAGTTTAGAACTCAGATGGCTGAATCCTAGTCCGAGGTTTATCATCTCAGGCTCTCTTCCTAAAGAATGTTCCTTTTGGAAAATGACGTTTATTCGGTGAATTAAGTCTCTCTTATTTGAGGTGCATGTTTCTCTACTATGTGGTTTACTCACACCAACAGGATACTACCAGTACTCAACCTTTGTATGACACTTTACAGTGTACAGTGTACAGTGTACCACATAAGTGGTAACTGATCCACACAACTTTAGAGTTAGTTAAATTATTATTCTCCATTTTTACAACTAAGAGAGCTGAAGTTTGGGACTGTTACCTGGTCATCCAAGTACTAGGAGGCAGAGCCAGAACCCAGATTTCATGTCTCCAGTTTGTTTTTACTCTTTCTGCGTTTATGGCAGCAAATCTGTATCCCAAGTAAATTATATTTATTCTTGTGTAATAGTAAGAAAGTGATGAAGTCCAGTTTAGCAATGTAAAGAGATTTTTTTCAAGAAAATACAAATTTTCTAGACACAGTTGACATTGTGATCTTTTTATTTTCATTTCACTTCAGAGTTAAGCCATTGAAGAAAAAATTTGGCTAGGAGACTGTGACAGGGAAAGTTAATGTGTAGGAGATTTACCACAAATAATGGCAGTTTGAAATTGAGGACAATGATATTTGATAATCTACTTAGGACAAGATGTAGGTTGGGTAATGGCAGAGCTCTAAAATTGAATTCCAATAGAGTATTGACATTTTCTAAATTAATTGCCACAGTTCTTTAGTTAAGGAATGGTTTGTTTATACTTCTTTGGCCTTAGAAGTGTTTTTTCCCACCCTGAAGACATGGTCTGAATGAAGAGGTCATAGGTATCAGGTATTTTGTAGGGCCTAGCTTTCTCAGTTTGAAAACAAAACAGTGTCTGTTTGTTTAAAAAAAAAAAAAACCTTTGCTTTTTAGTAATTTTTTTTTTAAAGGAGCATGTACTGTCTATAATCATTTAAAATATTCTTAAGAACTTTCAAATGGAGGACTCTGTTTTCAGACTCCCTGCCCTGTGACTGAAGGAGGTCTATATATAGAGATTACTGCACTCATTTTAGGACAGTAACTCTCAACAGGGACTGTTTTGCTCCCTTGAGGACAATGAGAATGTCTGGAGACCCTATTGATTGTCACAACTATGGAGAAGTGCTTCTGGCATCTAGTGGGCGGCAGGTCAGCTGAACATCTTGAAATGCTCAGGATAATCCCTCACAACAGTATTGTAGCTCCAAATGGCAATACTGCTGAAAACCTTGTCAAATGTAGAACAAAAAACATGGACCTCTAAGTACTATACTTGGTTCTAACATTAGTTAATTGAATTAAAATAGTCTGTATTTCTGAGTGGTCACAGTGACTTTGAAATATAATTAGTGTAATTCCTAAGCAAATGAGTAGGGGAGAGTAGGCCTGCAAAGACTGAAAGATGTCTTAGGGGTCTCCCATTTTGCAGATGAGAGAGCCACTTCACATCCTTTTTGCAAGTTAACTACAGGTTTTATTAATACATAACCACTATAAGGAAACTAGTTTGCAGAAGAGGGTATTCCCAGTTACACAGGATTTGGGTTTTTTTGGTCCCATCTAAACTGTATTTTTAACCTTTAAATTAAACTGCCATTCACTAAGGGTATTTTTAGAATTCAGTGCTTATCAGAATATTGCTGCTGCTGCTAAGTCGCTTCAGTGGTGTCTGACTCTGTGCGACCCCATAGATGGCAGCCCACAAAGCTCCCTTGTCACTGGGATTCTCCAGGCAAGAACACTGGAGTGGATTGCCATTTCCTTCTCCAATGCATGAAAGTGAAAAATGAAAGTGAAATCGCTCAGTCGTGTCCGACTCTTAGCGACCCCATGGACTGCAGCCCAACAGGCTCCTCTGTCCATGGGATTTTCCAAGCGAGAGTACTAGAGTGGGTTGCCATTGCCTTCTCAGGCTTACCAGTATATGAGAACATAATTTAAGCATCTGTTGTAAACCTTTGTCCTGGCATGTATTCCAACTGAAGGACAATTCCAGCTGAATTTATAGAACTTGGAAGATTTAGATTTAAATCTCCTGTGTTTATGGATAATGTTGTATATTTGATTTTTAGGAACTGGAAGTTACAATTATTACAGACTAGAAATAAAACTTTGTCTAGTTGCTAAAGTTTCATATTATCATCTTGCTCTGCCCCATCCCCCCCTTTTTCCCCCAACGAATGGCCTTAAGATGACACTAAGCACATAACTTAGTATCTAACAAGTGGCTAGCATAATGCTTAACATATAATGGATATTGACTAAATGTTAATTTTCTTGTATGGTACAATAACAGTTCAGTCTTCTTGGCTTAAAAGGTAGGTGCTTACCTAGCTAATCAATTTTGGCTCATTCTTTCTAGTAACTTTATTGAGGTGTAATTGATAAATGATATGTCACATAAATTTAAAGCACATAATTGAATACTTTTAAAAAGTTGAAGTATGGCGATACACAATATTGTATAAGTTACAGGTATACAATATAGTGATTCACAGTTTTTAAAGGTTATACTCCATTTGTAGTTATAAAATTGGCCATATTCCCCATGTTACACAGTATGTCCTTTTAGCTTATTTTATGCATAGTAGTTTGTACCTCTCAATCTTCTACCCCTGTCTTGCCCCTCTTCCCTTCCCTCTGCCCACTGGTAACTACTACTTTGTTCTCTGTGAGTCTGCGTCTTTTTTGTTAGATTTGCTGGTTTGTTTTATTTTTTTGATTCCACGTACAAATGATATCTCATAATATTTGTCCTTCTCTGACTTATTTCACTTAGTGTAGTACCTTCCAAGTCCATCCATGTTGCTTCAAATGGCAAAATTTCATTCTTTTTATGGCTAAGTAGTATTCTGTTGTATATATATACCACATCTTCTTTATTGCTTCATCCATTGATGGACACTTAGACTGCTTCCATATCTTGGCAATTATAAATAATGCTGCTGTGAACACTGGGCATAATTGAATACTTCTTGACATACATACACTTTGTGAAGCCATCATGACATCATGATTAGGAATATAGTCATAATCAAGAAAACAAAAGACATCTGTAATCTCCCAGAGTTTCCTTTTGCCCCTTTGTCATTCCTTCCTCTCACCCTTACTTGCCTGCCATCCTACCCCTGGGCAACCATTGATCTGTTCTCCTCTACATTAGTTTGTATCTTTTATATACATACGTGTGTGTGTGTGTGCATGCACGTACACACTCAGTTCTGTCTCTTTGTGACCCCTTGGACCATAGCCCGCCAGGCTTCTGTGTCCATGGGACTTCCCAGGCAAGAATACGGAGTGGGTTGCCATTTCCTACTCAGGGGATCGTCCCAACCCAGGGATCAAATCCACATCTCTGACTTGTCCTGCGTTGGCACTGTGCCACCTGGGAGACCCATGCATAACATATACACAGAATTAACAGTGCTTACTCTTTTGGTGTGGTTTCTTTTACTCGGCACACTTTGAAATTCCTCTATATTTGTTGTGTGATGATATGTCTATAATACATTGCTCTTACTGCTTTTATTGTATGGATATGCTATCATTTGATTGTCCTGGTCATATGTTGATGAGCATGTGGATTTTCAGTTTGGGACTATTACATGTAAAATTGCTGTGAGGTACACCTATTGTGTAGACATAGACTTTCTTTTTCTCTTGGAGTCAATACTTAGGAATGGAATGGATGAATCCTATGGCAATTGTATTCTTTTTAAAAACAAATGTACTGTTTCTTGTTTTTGTGTGTGTTTTTTTAAACCAATTTACAGTCTCACAAGCAGTATATGAGAGTTATAGTTCCTGTAGAAATGCACCAACACTACCTGATACGGTATTTCTTTTTCTTGTCAGTTGAGTTCAGTTGCTCAGTCGCCCGACTCTTTGCGACCCCATGAACCGCAGCATGCCAGGCCTCCCTGTCCATCACCAACTCCCTGAGTTTACCCAAACCCATGTCCATTGTGTCGGTGATTCTATCCAACCATAACATCCTCCGTTGTCCCCTTCTCCTCCTGCCCTCAATCTTTCCCAGCGTCAGGGTCTTTTCAGATGAGTCAGCTCTTTGCATCAGGTGGCCAAAGGATTGGAGTTGTGGCTTCAACATGAGTCCTTCCAATGAACATCCAGGACTGATCTCCTTTAGGACAGACTGGTTGGATCTCCTTGCAGTCCAAGGGACTCTCAAGAGTCTTCTCGAAACCACAGTTCAAAAGCATCAGTTCTTCAGCGCTCAGCTTTCTTTATAGTCCAACTCTCACATCCATACATAACTACTGGAAAAACCATAGCCTTGTCTAGATGGACCTTTGTTGGCATAGTAATGTCTCTGCTTTTTAATATGCTGTCTAGATTGGCCGTGACTTTCCTTCCAAGGAGTAAGTGTCTTTTAATTTCATGGCTGCAGTCACCATCTGCAGTGATTTTGGAGCCCCCAAAATAAAGTCAGCCACTGTTTCCCCATCTATTTGCCACGAAGTGATGGGACCAGATGCCATGATCTTCGTTTTCTGAATTGTTGAGCTTGAAACCAACTTTTTCACTCTTCTCTTTCATTTTCATCAAGAGGCTCTTTAGTTCTTCACTTTCTGCCATAAGGGTGGTGTCACCTGCATATCTGAGGTTGTTGATATTTCTTCCGGCAATCTTGATTCTAGCCTGTGCTTCCTCCAGCCCTGCATTTCTCATGATGTACTCTGCATAGAAGTTAAATAAGCAGGGTGACAATATACAGCCTTGACGTACTCCTTTTCCTATTTGAAACCAGTCTGTTCCATGTCCAGTTCTAACTGTTGCTTCCTGACCTGCGTACAGGTTTCTCAAGAGGCAGGTCAGGTGGTCTGGTATTCCCATCTCTTTCAGAATTTTCCACAGTTTATTGTGATCCACATAGTCACAGTCTTTGGCAAGTTACTGTTTCCCTGATACCTGATAACATTGAACTTCTTTTCACATTCTTATTGTATATGACTTCTTTGATGAAATCAAGTTCAAATCTTTCACCTGTTTTTTAATTGAACTGTTTGCATTCTTACTCAGTTTTGAAGATTCTGAATATATTCTGTATGTGTGCTAAGTCACTTCAGTCACATCTGACTCTCTGCAATCCTATGGAGTGTAGCCCGCCAGGCTCTTTTGTCCATGGGATTCTCCAGGCAAGAATACTGGAATGGGTTCCTGTGCCCTCCTCCAGGGGATCTTCCCTACCCAGGAGTCAAACCTGCATTTTTATGTCTCCTGAATTGGCAGGCGGGTTCTTTACCACCACTAACGCCACCTGGGAAACCCTGTATTCTGTATATAAGTACTTATCAAATACATGATTTGCAAAGTGTTTTTTTAATATTATCTTTTAATTTGCTTAACATTTTATTTGAAGGAATAGTAATTCTTAATTTTGATTAAGTTCATATATCAACTTTTTCTAATATGGTTTGTATCTGAAACCTTTGCTTAAGTCCAAGATCATAAAAATTTTCTCCTATGCTTTCTTCTGAAGTTTTATCGTTTTAGGATCTATGTCTGTGATCCATCTTGAGTTAGCTGTGAATATAGTTTGAGATATGGAAAGATTTTTTTTTTTTTTTGCAAGTGTTCTAGCACCATTTGTTGAAAAAGACTTTCCTTTCTTTGCTGAATTGCCTTTGTACTTTTTCCAAAAGTCAGTTGTCTCTGTATCTATAGAACTATTTTGGGACTGTTTTGTTCTGGTCATATGTTTATCTTTGTTGCTGCCTATACCACAGTGCTTTTTATTGTTATTATTATAACTTGATAGTAAATCTTGAAATTAGATGGTGTAGACCCTCCAACTTTTTTCTTCCTTGCCAGAGGTTTTCTTTTCTTTTTTTACTGTAAGAGAAGGGAGCTATGCCTTGTCTTTTAACTTTCCCATAAGATTAGCTTGTCAATTTCTAAAATAAATAAAAACTTTTGCTGGGAATGAGATTGTGATGAGTCTGTAGGTCAGTTTGGGAAAAATTGACAGTAGTAATTTCTCTGACTCGTGAAGAAGGTATGTTTCTTCATTTTATACAGACTTACTTTAATTTCCCTGGCAGTGTTTTGTATTTTTTTAATCTACAGTTCTTAAATGCATCTTTTGTCAGTTATCCCTAAATATTTTGTACTTTTTATATCCTTGTAAATTGTAGCTTCATGACTATTTCTGGTTGTTAGTAAAATACAGTTGATTTTTATATATTGAGCTTATATCCTGAAACTGTGCTAAATTCACTTGTTCTATTAGTATTTTATAGATTTCATTGAATCTTTTACATACATGAACTCATTAATAGAGTCTTTAAGTCTTCTTTTTAATCTGGATGCCTTTGTGTCTTTTTCTTGTTTTATTGCACTTACTGGAATTTCTAGTACAGTGTAGAATACAAGTGGTGAGAGTGGATATCCTTCTTTTTATTGATCTTAAGGGTAAGGTGATCTGCTTTTAAACTAACCATATAATATCATGTTCATTGTAGGCTTTTGAATAAATGTTCTTTGTCATGTTGAGAAAATCTTACTCTTTCAGTTTGCTGAAAGTTTTCATCAAGAATGGATACTAGATATGTCAAATGCTTTTTTCTGTTTCTGTTGAAGTTAATAGGTTTTTAAATAATTTTTCATTTTGTTTTTTAAAGATTTTGTTGTTAACTTTTTTAAAGTCTCTACTGAATTTGTTGCAGTATTGCTTCTTTTGTTTATGTTCTGTGTTTTTGGCCTTGAGGCATGTGGGGTCTTAACTCCTGCGCTAGGGATTGAGCCCATACCCCCTGCACTGGGAGGCAAAGTCTTAAGTAACCCGTGGACCACCACAGAAGTCCCTCTTTCTGTTAATACGATAAATTCCAGTATGGATTTTCAAATGCTGGGTCAACTCTGCAGTCCTCTGTAAGCCTAAGTTAATTGTGACATCTTGTCCTTTTCATATAACGTTGGATTTTATATGCTAGAATGTTTGTAATTTTGTAGTTATGTTTATGGGAGATATTACTTTTTGTAGTGTTTTTTTTTCCATGAGCATTTGGTAGACTTCACCAACGAAGCCATCTAGATATGCAGTTTTCTTGGAGGGAAGTTTTTAACTACTTTAATAGGTAGAGGGCTGTTTGGGTTCTGTGTTTCTTCTTGAAACAAGTTTGTGTCTTTCAAGGAATTTTCTTATTTCATATTAAGTTGTCAGATTTGTAGGTATAAAGTTGTTCATAATGCTTCCTATTCTTTGATACCTGTAGAATCTGTGATGATGTCATACCTCATTCCTAATATGGATAATTTATCTTTTTTCCTAATCAGTCTGGCTGGATGCTTATCACTTTTACTGATCTTCTAAAAGAACCAGTTTGTGACTTCATTGATTTTTCTCTATTTAATAGATTTCTGCTTTGGTCTTTATTATTTCTTTTTCCTGCTTAGTTTTAGTTTAATTTGCTCTTTTTCTAGTTTCTTTAAGTGTAAACAGGTTATTAATTTGAGACCTTTTTTCTTTATAACGTATGCATATGTTGATCGATATTTTCTCTAAACAGTGTTCTACAAATTATGGTATTTTATATTTTCATTTTCATCTAGGTCCAAAGTGGATTCTAATTTCTCTTTTGGTTTCTTCTTTGATCTATGGGTTATTAACCTGTGTGTTCTTTAGCTTCAAATATTGGTGGAGTATCCTGATAACTTTCTGTTATTGATTTCTGCTATAATTTCATTATTGTCAGAAAACATATGTTTTGTGACTTGAATTCATCAAAATTTATTGAAATTTGATAGCCTGGAATATGTTTTAACTTGATGAATGTTTCATATTCACTTGAAAACAGTATATATTCTGCTGTTGTTGGGTTGAGTGTTTGAAAAGTGTCAGGACAAGTTGTTTGATGGTATTGTTCAAGTCTTGCTGAATTTCTTTCTCCTTGTTTTATGAATTATTGAACGCAGGGATATGAAATTTCTGACTGTAATTGGGGGTTTGTCTATTTCTTTTTGAGTTCTATCAGATTTTGCTTAATGTATTTTGAAGCTCTGTTACTAGGTTTCTAAACATTTGGGATTATTATCTCCTCTTTATAAATTGCCTTCTTTTGCCTTATGAAATGATCTTTATCTGTGGTAATAACTTTTGCTCTGGAATCTACTTTAATAGTGATATAGACTTCTGCTTTCATTGACTAGCATTACTAGGATATATATTTTTCTGGTTTTAATCTATTTGTTTTGTTACATTTATATAAAGAAGATTGTTTTGGAGCCAGCATATATGTTTGAATCTTAATTTTTAATATAATGTAATCTTGGCCTTTTAGTTAAGATATTTGGATGACTTTTTTTCCCCCCTTTTTTTTCTTTGTCACTGTGCTGTACCTTACATTCCCAGAACTTATTTATAACTAAAAATTTATACCTTTTCACCCTCTTCACCCATTTTCCCCTCAGATTCACTGCCTCAACCACCATTCGGATCTGTTTATTTGGGTTTGGTTTTTGAGATTTCACGTGTAAATGAGGTCATGCAGTATTTCTCTCTCTGTGATCTCACTTAGCATAATGCCCTCAGAGTCTGCCTATGCTGTAGCAAATGATAGTGCTCTGTAGACTTCACCCTTGAAGCCGTCTGGTTCTGGGTATTTCTTTGTTGGGATACTTTTGATTAGTGATTTAGTCTTCTTACTCTTAATTGTTCTGTTTAGATTCAGACCAATAACTTATCATTTAGAACTGGATGATGTACAATTAAAGTCATTATTGATTTGTTTGAGTTTGATTTACATTTGTGTCTGTTATCTTGCTTTTTTCTATTTGGCTTATCTTTTCATGAAAAGTGAAAGTGAAGTCGCTCAGTCATGCCCGACTCTTTGTGACCCCATGGACAGTAGCCTGCACCAAGCTCCTCTGTCCATGGGATTTTCTAGGCAAGAGTACAGGAGTGGGTTGCGGTTTCCTTCTCCAGAGAATCTTCCCAACCCAGGGATCGAACCCAGGTCTCTCACATTGTAGACAGACGCTTTACCGTCTGAGCCACCAGGAAGCCACCATCTGTCTTTTCAGAGTTCTCTTTTCTTGCCCTTTTTTATATTAGTTGAATAAATGTATGATTTTTTTACATTTTTTTGTTATCTTAATTAGCTGTAATCTTTTAATATTTTACTGGTTGATTTAAGATTTATAATAAATATTTTCAACTTTCCAGGGTCTATCTACTATTTAAGTAATAACACTGTACCACTTCTTGTATAAGAACTTTACAAGAGTTTACTTTTATTTGTCTCCCCAGACTTTATACTCTTTTGATCATACACTTACTTACACATTTTGTCTAAACAAGTAGTTATCTTTTAAGGACTTCTAAATAATGAAGAAAAAGATATATATTTACCCATGTAGTGCCATTTTCAGTGCTCTTCATTCCTTTGCAGAGATATTTCTATCCATCCAGCATCATTTTGTTTTTGTTGGATTTCCTTTAACATTTCTTGTGTAATGATGCTCTGCTGGTGATGGATTCTTTACTTTTTTAATGTCAAAATCTATATTTTGCTTTCTTATTTGAAAGATGTTTCGCTGCAGTTAGAATTCTAGATTGATGGCTTTTCTCCTTAGTCCTTTAAATAAAGATTTTGCTCCACTGTCTTTTTGCTTGCATTGTTTCTGATAAGAAGTCTGCTTTCCCTTTATCTTACTCTGTATATATCTTTTTTCTGGCTACTTTTAACACATTATTGAGCATGGAATTTTTGCTGAAACTAATGCCTGTGGCATTAATACATCTCTGACCAATGCTCAATAATGTGTTAAGATTTTCTCTTCATCACTTGTTTTGAACAATTTGTTTATGATGTGCAGTGGTGTAGTTTTCTCAATATTTCTTGTCATAGAATCATCGAGATGCTTAGATTTGTAGGTTTAGCATTTTCATAAAGTTGGTAAACTTTTGGGCCATTTTTTCCCAGTTATTTCTCCCCTCCCTCTTTTTATTTTTTGTTTTACTTATTGGCATATAAAAAGGTATTAATATCAGGCTCATCTATTAGGAAGTATTGTATTAGAAGATCTTATAACGTTTGAAAAAGAACTGATATTCTTTCCATTTTTTTAGATTCTTTTTTCTGTGTTTTATCTTGGGTAGTTCCTATAGCTACTCTTCAAATTTATGACTCTTTTCTTTTGCTGTATTAGTCTGCCATCCCACTGGTTTATTTTTCATCTCAGATATTGTAGTTTTTATCCAGTTCTTTGTGTATGTGTGTCTGTATGTACATATAAAATTATATCATCTGTATATTTTCTTAGCTTCTTGAACATATAGAATACAAGTAAAATACCCACTGTCATATTTGCTCATTCTAACATCTCTATCTATTCTGGGTCAGTTTCTGTCAGTTGGTTATTCTTCTCATCCTGGGCTGTTTTTCCTGCTTCTTTAAATGCTGAGTTATCTTTGTTTGTCTCATTGTGAATTTTGCCTTCTTAGCCTCAGGGTGTTTTTATATTTCTGTCAGTTCTTGAGCTTTTTACTGAGATGCTGTTAAATTACTTGAAAACAATTTGATTATTTCAAGTCTTGCCTTTAGAGTTTGTTGAGTGGATCCATCTAAGGGTAATTATGTATTATGAGACAATACCTTCCTGAATATTCCATTCAGTGTCGCCCAGGTATGAGGGATTTTTTCGTAGCCCAGCTCTTGGGAACAGGCACTGTTCCCCAGCTTATGTGAGCCTCTGGCACTGTTCTCTCATATTCCCTCACATAGTTCTTTTTCCTGTCTTGGCAAGTTTCCTTGCACGTGTTTATGCTCAGACTGGAAGGAGAACTTCTCCAGTCTTCTAGGGTCTTCCTAGGTGTGGCTCTTTCACCTTTGGTACTTTCATCCTGTGGACCCTGATTACCTTGGTTTCCTTGGACTGTCAGCTCATTTTCTCAACTCAGTTTCCACTGGCTCTGACTAGATTCCCTCTCCTCTCATTATGGCCTGTAAACTCTTAAGTCAGTAAACTGGAACTGTCAAAGGTATACTTCATTTGTTTGCCATCTGTCAGGAATGACTTTCCCTATCTGATGTCCATACCTATATACAAACATACAAACCAAAGAACAGAAAACCCCCTGAAATATAAACAGTTTTCAAAACATTGGACATTAGATGCTGATAATAAGTTCTCCTAAATGAATGAGACTAAAAATGGATTCCCAGCCATGCAACTTGGCCCCTGCTTTTTAACATTTTTATATTTAGAGAAGAAATTTATGATCACTTGACTATTGATTATATCTGTGAAAAATACTTAATTGTTCTCTAATCTGAATATATCAATGTTTTCAAAAGGAAGTGAGGTGAAGTCGCTCAGTCGTGTCCGACTCTTCGCTATCCTGTGGACTATAACCTACTAGGCTTCTCTGTCCATGGGATTCTCCAGGCAAGAGTACTAGAGTGGGTTGCCATTTCCTTCTCCAGGGGATCTTCCCAACCCAGGGATCGAACCCAGGTCTCCCGCATTGGAGGCAGACGCTTTAACCTCTGAGCCACCAGGGAAGCCCTTCAAAAAAAAAAAAAAAGAAAGTGGGATTAAAATATCTTCAATCAGGAAAATGAGAAACTAGTGTTCATTAGATATAAAAAGTAATGTATAAAGACAAAAACAAGTATTGCTTATGTTCATTAAGTAAATAACTTGAAAGCAGCATAGATTAACTTGGAACAGCTATGCCTGAAAATGTATAGGAGTCACTGTGAACTGTAAACTGCCTATAAAAATAAACTAAGTTGATATTTGAATATGTTTTTAGGATTCGATATGCAGAGTTAGTAAGTAATCCTATATACATGTCATTAGTATATAGTAATATACATGTCATTAGGCCTTTTTATTATTCTTTAATTTATATAAACTATATTCCTTAGTTTGACTCTTACTTGAAATGTTTTATCTTTGTGTATTTATGAAGAAGTGATATACTGAGTAAATTATTTATATAAACAATGTTACTGATTAATTTGCTTAGTAAACCAAACTGTTCCATAATATACCAATTTTTTTTTTTGTATTTTTGCATTAACACTTCTCTTATTAAGGAGTTTATTTCATCCAAAGAATTTTGCATGGCTTATAGAACTGAATAAAATGTAGACTAGAACAATTAGTGATAAACAGCTGAATAGCCATTACTTAAAGTTAACATTATCAGGTTCCAGAGATGAGCTGGTTATAGCTATAAGGCATTGAACTTGATTCTTAGATTTCCTGGCAGCCAAAGTGAAAAGAGAAACATGTTGAGTTACAAGTTTACAGTGTTTTAGAAAAGAAAGCATACTTTTTTTTAGTTAAAACTTTTTATTTTGAGTTGAATCACAATTTGTGTATATATGTATGTTCATATATTGTCTAATGTCTCTTTTAGAAAGGTCATGTAGTAGAAATAGATTTTGGAGAAAATAGCAAAAGAGCCAATTAGTATGTTTGTTAGATCTAACAGACAAGATCAAATGTATATTTTTTTAATGTTCGTATAAGTGACATCACCATCTTTCACTAAGACATAAAACTTTGACAGTGTGGTAGAAAAAGAAAATTTTGTCTTAGTCTTAGTTTCTTCAACTTCTTGTTACCCCTCTCTAGTATTTTACATTTCATTAATATTGAATGAGAAGTCACTTTCTGCGATGCCTATGCTTTTGCTAATGGTATTTACCATAATCAATAGCCCATTTCTTTTAACCTTCTTACTAAGAAAGAATAAGAGGGAGGAAGGAAGGAGAGGGAGGAAGGAAGGAGAAAGGAAGAAAGAAAGAAGCATCAGCAACAAAATGAAAATCCTACCTATTCAATTTCAAAACTACAGTTTGGAGGGACAGTTACTATAGAAAGGAAGTAGACTTTGTATGAACTCTAAGTTGAAAAGCTAATATGGTTTGGATGCATGCATTAATCCATTTTTAGAAAATATCACTTTTACTTACAAATGAATTTTGAATTACGTATGCTGTATGTGAAAGTAGTACTCCGTGAATATGAGTGATAATAATTCTGGGATGCCCACTGGTGCAATGAAAAAGTAGACCAGATGCTATCAAGAAGGCACCTAAACAGTATAAGATGGCAACTGTATTCAAAGAAAAGCAGGGGATAAGAATTATGCTTACACCTGAAAGCCTTAAGTCTTAAAACCTCTTCCTTAAGAATAGCGGGAAACCTGTAGAGCTTTGTTGAAGCCTTCTCTGTCATCCTGTAGATATAGGAACTTTTCCTATTTACTTCCGGTAATTTGGTTATTTTACTACGATGTAATTACTTATTTGCATGCCTATATCTTACAACCTTCCTGAGAGTAGAAGTTTGTCTTTTAAGCTTTGTATCCCTACTTCAGCACAATGGCCAGCATAAATTAGGTGCTCAGTAAATATTATATAATTCATGAATAAATGTACTAGGTACGAGGAGAGCAAAGCTGCTCTTCTTTGAACAACTTCTTTTCAATGAAGAATGATAGAAAAAACCATTAAAGTCAGTATCAGAAAGAACCCCTCTTGGGTTATCTTAATTACCTATGCAAAAATTGGCTCAAAATCTAAAATTTGTCCCATGTGAAACAGAAAAATAAAAGCTAAAAAATAGGATGTTAAATGAAGAATGCTTATGGCATTATGGCAGAGGTTATCGTATAATCTTCACCATTATTGAAAGAACTCATGACTCTTATATAACATGTGATTTTCAAAAACTTATGAATCAGTGAGCACAACAACAGGTCATGTTTGAAGTATATAGCACCCACCCCCCCAACATACCTAACAGAATAAACTGACTTGGAGGAGAGGATGAAACAGAATACTGAGTTTGTGGCTCAACATACCTAACAGAATAAACTGACTTGGAGGAGAGGATGAAACAGAATACTGAGTTTGTGGCTCTTAATTTGTCACAGCAGCCACAGTATACTGATATAAATCTTTTAGTGTTTTGTTGTTTTGCTTCTCCATATGAATTTGAAAATCAATTAAATTTTGTAAATATTGTTAGGATTTTAAAAATTGGATGGCCTTGAATCCGTACGTTTAATTTAAGGGAGATTGACGTCTGTGGTATATCTACAGTTGACCCTAAGACAGCATAGAGGTTTAGGGCACCAACCCTCTGCACAGTTGAAGAGCAACATGTGACTTTTAGTTGGTCTTCCACATTCCTGGTTCTGCGTCTGCAGATTCAACTATGGATTGTGTAGTGCTGTAGTTTTGAAAAAGATTCATGTGTAAATGGACTTGCACTGTTCAAACCTGTCTTTTTCAAGGGTCAGCTATATTCTTCCTATCTCAAGGAGTCTCCATTTATTTAATTAGGCTTTGCTTAAAGTTCATAAAAGAAAATTCTATATTTTTCTCTGAGATTGGCACATCTTTTATGGTCAGGAATAGGTGTATTTAAAAAGAATGTTAAAAGGGATGGCTTCTCTTTGCTGCAGAAGGAACTCGTGTGACCACTTAAATGGTGGTTTAGATAAAGATTAGGAAGAAAGGTTCATTTGGATAAAAGCATATATAGATCACTACTTTATATATCTTTTAGCAGAGTGTGTTCTACATTACTTAGATTCTTCAGTATAAAAGGAAGGCAAATTAAATACATACATTTGCAATATTGGGATAGAGAAGACAGCTCTTAAAACTTAAAGTTAGAAATTGCCATAGAAATGTTGGATAAGTTTGCCTTTATAAAACACTTAAAATTTTTAATGGTAAAATCTGTCATTAACAGAATTGACAAACAGCTAAGAAACATTTGTAACATGTTTAAAGGAGTTAATTTCCTTAATTTATGAACTGTTAAAAATGTATGAAATTGGGAGAAAATTGTAAAGGACATTGTCAAGACATAATGGAAGGAGATTTTCTCATACATTGCTGGCCAAGTGTAAATTAGAGGGCTTCATTAAATGTGAGAATTTTAAATATACAGGTGAATATGCTTTGAAACCAATACTTCCGTTTCTTAGTATTTTTTGCCTGAGGAACTAAGTGGATGAGTGTGTCTAAACACTGCAGTGTTATTTAGAATAATGAAAAAAATTGAACTAGTCTAAATATAATTTTGGGATTGATTTTAGAATTTAGGTATGTTCCTTTAGATGAACATTAGCATTCTCAGAAATTGTTAGCATTCTAAAATTACTTAACAAATAATTTGACCTTTGAACACAAAGTACATTTTAGATGTGGGTCTATCTCTTGTCTATCTTTTGGAAATTTTTAAAGAATGGAATTGTTTATAGGAGCATCTATCATGTATAGAAATGAGAGTTAATATTTTTGACCACTTACATGTGACATGTGCTGGACCAAACATTTCACGTGTGTTACCTGACTTAATTCCTTCAACCGACCAGTGTGGCAGATAGTAATTGATCTCCAAGGAAATTTGAGTATTAAATAACTAGTAATGGGTATATAGTGTGTACAATCAGAATATCTGGGTTCTGATCTCAGCTATATTATTTGCTTAACAGTTTATAGAGGCTTTGGCTGTCTATAAAATTAACATAATTTTAGGTATTATATGAAAAAATGCATTTGAAGCACAGAGTTTATGGAAAAATTTAAAACATTTGAATTTTAATTGGAACCTTAAAGGTGCTAAAGTTGAATCAGATATTCATGATCTATTTAAAGTCAGCAGAGTTTTGTTTTTAAAAAATAAATTGAGTACAAACCTCTGAATATACTTGATGATGGTCTTGATTCTGTATTTTCAGTTTCTAACTTATTAAAAATGGGTAAATTAGAGAGGAACTTATTTAAAAATTATATTTTGGTTAAACAAAAAATTGAATAAATGAAAGGAAGTGAAATTCATTGTTCATGTTTTATTTTGAATAACACAAATCTTTAAGTTGCATCACTTAGCAACATTATTCTTTGTTTCACCACCCCAAACTGAAGTGCCATAGCTAGTAAAAGGTGTGTTTGTGTTACCAAAAGTTTGTCAGTGTTTGAATTTTTTAAAATCGGTAGCTTCAGAGTACCCAGTCATCTTTTCTTTTCCGTCAGTTGTCCTTAGGACTTTTTGGAGGCAAGTTGGTTACCATAAGCTGCTGCTTATAATCATGCCATTTCTTGTAATTTGTCTTTAAGAAAAAAATTATTAATTTCTGCCTCCATTTCTTTAAGAATCTGAAAATAACAGTTCTGAGCAACCATTTAATAGCTGATATAATATAGCACTTTGCTAGGTTTGGGGCAACTGCAAAAGAATACGGGACTTGATGGTATAATAAGAGAATCATGTCAAATATGAAACATGAGTATAAAAGGCAAGAGGATCATATATATTATATAGTATTTATTTGGCTGCACTGGGTCTTATCTAGTTGCCTGACCAGGGATTGAACCTCGGCCCCCTGCATAGGGAGGATGGATGTTGTAGTCTCAGAGGGATCATATATAAACAAGATGCCCTGAAGAAAGTTTCGTGAAGCTGGGTCATTTGAAGTGTACCTTGAAAGAGGATTGAAATTTTAGTAGTTGTAGAAGAAGAGCACAGCTATAAATGGAGGAATGTTGAGTGCAGTGGTCTTCCATGCTTTTAAAAATAAAGATATCAGGCCTCACCCTAGAAATGAAAATTTAATGGCAAGGTTCCCGAATTTATTGCAGGAACAGATTCCTCATTTCAAGTACCAGTATTAAGGATACTCACCCAGTATCCCAAAACCTCTGCATCATTCTTCCCAGTCAATAATACTGCTACTCAAAATGTAGCCTACAGACTGGTGCTGGTTTTTCAGCTATTTATTTACAAGTCTGTAACATGTTAAGTGCAGAAGTTGAGGTGTTGAGAAGCTCATCTCAGTGTGATAATGCTGTGACATCCAATTGTGTGATTGAGGACTTGCCTTGTTGAATATAGTGTATAGACCATTGAATAGAGTATAGGAGCTTTTCACTGTATTTTCTAGCAATTTATTGTAGAGCATTCGTCTGTTTTGAATTGGAATTTAAAAACAAATGAACAAAATCCCCAAAAAACAAAAAGCAACTGTCCCTATATATAATTTGAGAAGCATGATCTACACAGTGTTTAACTTTTCACATTCTGACTCATTCTGTTTTTATCGTGTTTTATTTTGTTGTTGTTTTCACCCTCTGTTTTAAAGTATACCTTCTTTTCTTAGTGTAACAGTATTTACTTTCCCTTACTAGTACTTAAAAATGTGCATATGTTTAATTATTTTCATTATTCAAAAGAATGCCTTTGAATTTAGGTATATGAATTGAGAAACTTTTCTATTTTGGAGGTACAGAACTAGATTGAGAACAGGTTTCAAGATTCAGTGAAAATACTTTTTCAGTCTGATTTTTTTAGTGTATATATATACACAAAATTACGTCTTTTGTGAATAGAGATGTAATGCTTCTCACTTTACAGTATATATGTGATTTTTATTTAATGTCTAATTTCTTTGACAAAAACTTGCAGTACATTGTTGAATAAAAGTGGTAAAAGCAGACATCCTTGTCTTGTTTATGTTTTTAGGGGTAAAACTTTAGGTCTTTTACCAGTCATTATGAAGTTAGGTATGGGATCTTCATAGATACCCTTTATCAGATTGAGTATGTTACTTTTATTATATATATTTTATTTTTTTTAATCCTTGCCTGTGTTAGGTCTTGGTTGTGGTGCAGGCTTTTCTCTCGTGGCAGTGAGCCCAGGGGCTCCTCTTCATTGCAGTGCATGAGCTTCTCATTGCAGTGGCTTTTCACTGCCAAGCATGGACTGTAGGACTCTCAGGCTTTGGTAGTTGCTGTGTGTGGTCTCAGTCATTGCGGTGCCCAGGCTCAATAATTGTGGCACACGGGCTTAGTTGCTCCCTGGTGTGTGGGATCTTCCCAGACCAAGGATTGAACCCGTGTCACCTGCATTGGCAGGCAGATTATTTACCACTGAAACACCACGGAAGCCCTGAGGATATATATATATTTTTTATTCCTAACTTTCTGAGTGTCTTTATCATTAAAGAATGTTGGCTATTGTCAAGTGCTTTTTCCATGTCTGTTGAGACTGTCATGTGGGTTTTGATCCTTTTACTAATATGGTGTATTGCATTGATTGATTTTTGTTTGTTGAACTGACCTTGTATTCTGAGATAAATCCCACTAGGTCATGATGTGTAATTCTTTTTATATGTTGTCATATTCAGTTTTCTAGTAGTCTGTTGAGGATTTTTGTCTTTATTCATAAGGATTATCAATCTGCAGGTTTTTGTAATGTCTTTGATTTTGGAGTGAAGATAATACTGGCCTCATTGGTTTAGTTTGAAAGTGTTGTTTCTATTCTTAGAATTCACCTATGGGCCTGGTCTTTCACCATTTGGGCCTGGTCTTTTCTTTGAGGTCAGTTTTGTTTTTTATTAAGTCTGTCTTTTTATGGATCTGTTCAGATCTTCTGTTTCTTCTTGAGGCAGTTTTGGTAGTTTCTTGTATATCTTTTCTTTGAATTTGTCCATTCTATGTCAGTTCAGTCACTCAGTCATGTCTGACTCTTTGCAACCCCATGAACTGAAGCATGCCAGGCTTCCCTGTCCATTGCCAACTCCTGGAGCTTGCTCAAACTCATGTTCATCGAGTCGGTGATGCCATCCAACTAGCTCATCTTCTGTCATCCCCTTCTCTGCCTGTCTTCAATCTTTCCTAGCATCAGGGTCTTTTCAAATGAGTTCTTCGCATCAGGTGGCCAAAGTATTGGAGTTTCAGCTTTAGCATCAGTCCTTCCAATGAGTATTCAAGACTGATTTCCTTTAGGATGGGCTGGTTGGATCTCCTTGCAGTCCAAAAGACTCTCAAGAGTCTTCTTCAACACCGCAGTTCAAAAGCATCAGTTTTTTGGCGCTTACCTTTCTTTAGATGTAGATCACTTAATTTGCTAACATACAGTTGCTCCTATTGTGTCTTAATATGTTTGCTATTACTTTAAGATTGGCAGTAATGTTTTCTTTTCCAGTCCAGATTGGTAATTTGAATCATATCTCTTTTTGTCTTGGATAGCCTAGCCAAAGATTTGTCAATTTTGTTATCTTTTCAAAGAACTAATTTTGGTTCCTTGATTTCTTAGTATTGATTTTCTTGTCTCTGATTTACTTATCTCCATTCTAATATTTATTATTTCCTTTCTTCCCCATGCTTTTGCTCTTTGTTTTCTAGTTTTGTAGAGGAGAACATTAGGTTATTGATGTTCAGATCTGTATTGAGGTGTTTATTAAAGCTCTGAATTTAACTCGTACATTGTTTTAGCTGGACGCCATGTGTTTGGTTTATTATTTTTTCACTTACAGGTCAAAGTATTTTTTCCAGCAGATTCAATTTACTGTCTAGAATATTTTCATTTCATCTTGATGGATTCACTTGCTAACAACAAATTCAGTTTTGGTGTACTTGAGAATGCCTTAATTTTGCCTTAAGTTTTGAAGGACAGTTTTGCTGGATATAGAATTCTTGGTTGCCAGGTGTATTCTTTATGCTTTTCAACTGTGTCATCTCAGTGACTTCTTGCCTCCCTGTTTTCTGATGACAAATTACATTTTTCTTTTGAGGCTTTCTTGTTAACTGATGTGTTGTTTCTCTCTTCGTATTCTTAAGATTCTTTTTGTTGTTGAATTTTGACAGTTTTGTTATGAGGTGCTTATATATGGGGTGTGAGTGGGTTGCCATTTCCTTCTCTAGGGGATCCTCTCAAGCCAGGGCTTGAACCCACATCTCCCGCACTGGCGGGTGGATTCTTTACCACTGAGCTACCAGGGAAGCCCCGATGAGTTTCTTAAAAATATGGAGAAGTGTGTTTCATCAAATTTGGGAAGTTTCAGCCATTACTTGTTGAAATTCTTGTGTTTCTTTTCTCTCCTTTTGATTCTCCTGATATAAACAAACCTCTTGATGAAAGTGAAAGAGGAGAGTGAAAAAGTTGGCTTAAAGCTCAACATTCAGAAAACGAAGATCATGGCATCCAGTCCCATCACTTCATGGGAAATAGATGGGGTAACAGTGGAAACAGTGTCAGACTTTATTTTGGGGGCTCCAAAATCACTGCAGATGGTGACGGCAGCCATGAAATGATGCTTACTCCTGTAAGAAAAGTTATGACCAACCTAGATAGCATATTCAAAAGCAGAGACATTACTTTGCTGACTAAGGTCCGTCTCGTCAAGGCTATGGTTTTTCCTGTGGTCACGTATGGATGTGAGAGTTGGACTGTGAAGCAGGCTGAGTGCTGAAGAATTGATGCTCTTGAAGTGTGGTATTGGAGAAGACTCTTGAGAGTCCCTTGGACTGCAAGGAGATCCAACCAGTCCATTCTGAAGGAGATCAACCCTGGGATTTCTTTGGAAGGAATGATGCTAAGTCTGAAACTCCAGTACTTTGGCCACCTCATGCGAAGAGTTGACTCACTGGAAAAGAGTCTGATGCTGGGAGGGCTTGGGCACAGGAGGAGAAGGGGACGACCAAGGATGAGATGGCTGGATGGCATCACGGACTGGATGGATATGAGTCTGAGTGAACTCCAGGAGATGGTGATGAATAGGGAGGCCTGGCATGCTGTGATTCATGGGGTCGCAAAGAGTCGGACACGACTGAGTGACTGAGCTGAACTGACATATATGTATTATTGCATTTGATGGTGACCCAGAAGGCAATGGCAGCCCATTCCAGTACTCTCGCCTGGAGAATCCCATGGATGGAGGAGCCTGGTAGGCTGCAATCCATGGGGTCGCTAAGAGTTGGACACAACTGAGCAACTTCACTTTCAGTTTTCACTTTCATGCATTGGAGAAGGAAATGGCAACCCACTCCAATGTTCTTGCCTGGAGAATCCCAGGGACGCGAGCCTGGTGGGCTGCCGTCTCTGGGGTTGCACAGAGTTGGACACAACTGAAGCGACGTAGCAGCAGCAGAAATGTTTGAGGTTCTGTTCATTTTTATTCATTATTTTTAAGTTCTGTTTGTCAGACTGGATAATTTCAACCTATCTTTTGAGTTTGCTTATTTCATTGAAAAAAATTCTTTTATTTTTGACTATGTTGGTTCTTCATTGCTGCATGGGCTTTTCTCTAGTTGCAGCAAGTGGGAGCTACTCTAGTTGTGGTGTGTGGACTTCATGTTGTGGTAGCTTCTCTTGTTGTGGAGCACAGACTCTGGGATGCACAGGCTTCAGTAGCTGTGGGATGTGGGCTCTAGAGCACAGGCTCAGTAGTTATGGGACACAGGCTTAGTTGCTTAACAGCATGTGGGATCTTCCCAGATCAGGGATCGAACCCAAGTCATTGGCAGGCAGATTCTTTATCACTGAGCCACCAGAGAAACCCTGCTTATTTTAAATTTTGCCATTTCAAATGTGCTGTTAAGCTTTTAGTGAGCTTTTCATTTTGTTTATTGTATTTTTAAACTTTTTTTTTTTTTTAAACGTAAAGAAGTGAAAGTTGCTCTGTCGTGTCCTACTCTTTGGGACCTCATGGACTGTAGCCTGCTAGGCTTCTCTGTCCATGTAATTCTCCCAGGCCAGAATACTGGAGTGGGTTGTTGTTCCCTTCTCCAAGGCATCTTCCCACCCTGGGGACTGAACCCAGGTCTGCACTGCAGGCAGGTTCTTTACCAGCTGAGTCATTACGGAAGCCACCTGTCTATTAACATTCTCTCACTTGGTGAGATACCATTCTCAAACTTGCCTTTAGTTCTTTAGACATGGTTTTCTTTATCTTTTGGAACATATTTAAAACTTGTGATAGTGTTTGATACTGTCACACTTGTCTAGTGTATCTAATGTTTGTGCTTTTTCAGGGACAGTTTCTATTGACTTCTCTTTTACATGGAGTGTACTTTGTTGTATCTTTGCATCCTGTAATTTTTGTTGATAAGTTAACATTTTAAATAGCACAGCAACCCTGGAAACCAGTTTTTTCCTCCCTCCCATGATTTGTTGTTGCTTCTGTTTGTTATTGTTGCTGTGTGGTTCTTTAATGCCTTTCCTGAACTATGTGCAGTCTGTTTTCTTCTATTTATGACCACTGGATTCTTCACTCATTCAGCCTAGTGGTCAGCTAATGATTGGATGGATACTTATTTACAAGCTTGGAGTCCCTTAAGTCTCTCCTAGTCTTCACCACGGGGCTCTGTGTATGTGTTGGGGACATACTATCAGTATTCGGGAAACAGTTTACAGTACTTTTTAGCCTTCTTCTGCAGTCTCCAGATCAGCCAGTGGTGAAAGTTTAAATATTTTTCCAGTCTTTCCTTAATTCGCTTGTAGCTCATGCACACGGCCATCTATACTCCCTTTAATGTGTTAGTGTTCTTTAAAGTTCCCTATGGATAGCATATCCCCCAGCTTTTCCTTTTTTTTTTTTTTTTTTTATTTTTGGTTAGTTGTTTGCCTCATCAGTGATTGCTGCCTCAGGCAGCTGTGGTGTTAAATAATTGCCAGTGATTGTTTTTCACAAATGACCCCAAGAGAAAAACTGTTGCACTGGGTGAGTTCTAAATTAAGTTAAATAAAGACAAGCTTTGTGAGCTCAGTTGGAAGGAGCAGATAAGTGAGTCAAATAATGATGTTTCTCAGAGTAAAGCAATGAAAGAACTCTGATTCTGTTCTGATTCTTGCAGTGACTGATAGGCTGCTGCTTGCCACTGTGTTCATGGGCTGTTGGTTTTAAGGCTGCCATGGAGATGAGGATGGAGGGTGGGAGCACAATAAGTTTAAAATGCAAAGCTAACTGTTTTTAGTGAGATTCATCCATTTTTCATGAATAAATGTCTTTCTTGCAAACCTTTGATTAATTTCTAGGTTTCCAAAAGAGTTAGGTTTTAGTGTTTACTTTTGCTTAATTGTTTTTAATGGAGATTTTCAGAGTTCTTTATTCCGCTAACTTGCTGATATTATCTTATAACCTGCTTTTTAAGGTATAAATACTTAATGTTTCTTAGTTTTATTAAAATATTCTTTTATGAATATTTTTAGTGACTGCCTATTCACTTGCATGTATGTACCATGATTCATTTAGTGTCTTTCTGTGTAGTGAATAGTGGACAAGATAGTAGAAGTTAGGGAAGAAAAATAGGACTTGTATATCATGTGAGGGAACCTGGGCATTATTCTGTTTACAGTGGGAAGCCCTGTAAGTATTTAAGTAGATGAGTGATACAGGTAGTTGGACTTAGGTTTGGGTAAATTATTCTGGTAGCAGTGTGTGGAGGATGGATAGAAAGTGGGCTTAGAATATTGTGAGAATAGGTAAGGAGGCTACTAATAAAATTCAGACAAGAGATCATGAAGTATCAAATGACAGCAGGCATCGAGAGAAAGGAATGCATTGCAGAACTGTTCAGGGTGAAAATGAGTGCTTTGTTGAGTAGTGGGGGTAAAGGGAGCTGAAGAGGGGGGGTGAATCTAAATTGAATGTCAGGTTTAAGATTTAGATAATATTACCAATGTAGTAAGGGAATGCTAATAATAAAGAACTTGAAGAAGATGAGGGATGAAGAAGATGGTGTATTCATTTTGGGCCAAGTTGAGTTTGAAACACCTGTGGAAGATGTAAGTGGATAGGTAATGTAAGCCCGAATCTCAGAAAAGAGCATGAAATAAATAGTAGCTGTGGATTGGCTGTGGTTGGTTGCTTCAGGCCACTCTGTGACCCCATGGGCCATAACCCACCAGACTCCTCTGTCAATGGGATTTTCCCAGCAAGAATACTGGAGTGGGTTGGTATGCCCTCCTCCAGGGGATCCTCCCAACCCAGGGATTGAACCCACATCTCCTGCATTGCAGGCTGATTTCTTTACTGCCACCAGAGCCCAGGGATTAGGGAAGTATTTTTATGTAGATACAGTTCAAGTTGTATCAGATGGAGGAGGAGGACATGTTCCTGGAAGACACCACAATTTAAAGAGAGAGTATACAGAAAGAAAAGTTCATAGTGAACATGGAAAAAGGCAGTTTGTTGCTAACATTATCGTAATCGTTTTTCTGTATCCTCTTCCTTCAGCATTGACTTGTATCAGCCCTAAACTTCAGTGTCACAACTGTTTCTGTGTCTTGAGAGGTAGCATAGAATAAGGCATACTTTATTCTTAGTTCAGTTTGGTTCTGTTAATTGCTCTTTGATCTAGTGTCCTGGTCTCTTTGAAGATTGGTTTTGAGTTTATTTTTAACTTTTTAATAAAGTGAAGAGGTAGAATAAAATTGATAGGTCCCTATCTCCATGAGAATTAATGAAACTAAAGTATCTAGCTCAGTCTTCAGAGAATGGTGGTGTCAGTAAATGATATTACCTTCTTTCTTCTTTCTTCCCCATTCTTCATACGAGAATTCTTTTGCTCCTTTGCTGTGTTATGAGGAAAGCAGTTGGTACCAGTTTATACTAATGTTTGAATGGTACTTAACTCTTTACACTGTGTGTTAGAGTGGTTTGGTATCACAAATGAGTTTAATTAGTTAAAATTTAGGTATTCTGATGAACTGAATAGGCTATAATCAGCCAGTGTCAGGAGATACTTTAAGGTAGTATGCATGCAACTGCACTAAATCCTCTGACTTCTTGATAATTTGCAGTGCCTGCCTGTCCTAAACTTCAGAGTTCCCGTCTCATCCCTTGCTGGACTATGTAGCTTTCAAATAATTCTTTAAAAATACTGTTCTTTCAGAATGAATTCAGTTAAAATTGGCCACAAGTTTATGTTTTGGCTTACCACCTCAAGTGTGGCTAATGTGGTAGTGTTGATTGAGGGCTCAGAAGAGCTGGTTTGGAATTAATAGCTTTGTGTGGAGAATTTCAAAAATATATTTGTGGAGAATGAGTAAGATCATGTTTGTGTAACTGTAAAAGTGCTATCTATGCAGATATAAACTATTAAGTAAGCGTAAGTGATTGCAACTTGTTTGGCTTTCCTTATCTTTATGTTGCCATACTTAGCTTGTATGTTTGATAAAACAGAATTGACTTGTTCTTAAATAGGACACTGTATCTTTGTTTATTAGTTTCTCTTTTTCACTGTATCTCCTCATTTCCTCTGTGCCTGTGTGGAATCGTTGAAGGCAAGAGAAGAAATTTTATTTTCCTTTATAGATTTTAATCTTAAAGGGCTTATAAATATTTTCAGATCATCAGTTCAGTTGCTCAGTTGTGTCCGACTCTTTGCAACCCCTTGGACTGCAGCATATCAGGCTTCCCTGTCCATTACCAACTCCTGGCTGCTGCTACTGCTAAGTTGCTTCAGTCGTGTCTGACTCTGTGCGGCTCCGCCATCCCTGGGATTCTTCACGGAAGAACAACACTGGAGTGGGTTGCCATTTCCTTCTCTAATGCATGAAAGTGAAAAGTGAAAGTGAAGTCGCTCAGTCGTGTCTGACTCAGCAACCCCATGGACTGCAGCCTACCAGGCTCCTCCATCCATGGGATTTTCCAGGCAAGAGGACTGGAGTGGGATGCCATTGCCTTCTCCCACCAACTCCTGGAGCTTACTCAAACTCATGTCCATCGAGTCGGTGATGCCATCCAACCATCTCATTCTCTGTCATCCCCTTCTCCTGCCTTCAGTCTTTTCTCACATCAGGGTCTTTTCCAGTTCTTCACATCAGGTGGCCAAAGTATTGGAGTTTCAGCTTTAGCATCAGTCCTTTCATTGAATATTCAGGACCAATTTCCTTTAGGATGGACTGGTTGGATCCCCTTGCAGTCCAAGGAATTCTTAAGAGTCTTCTCCAACGCCACAGTACAAAAGCATCAGTTCTTCGGCACTCAGCTTTCTTTATAGTCCAACTCTCACATCCATACATGACTACTGGAAAAACCATAGCTTTGACTAGATGAACCTTTGTTGGCAAATACATGTCTCTGCTTTTTAATATGTTTTCAGATCACGATCACATATTAATACTTTTTCAGTGCTTTTTGTTGTTTCAGTTCTATATATTTTTACCTTCCTATCATATCAGGAGCTTTTCTGCAGTTATTTTGAAGCATCAGTATGGTAAACAGATGAGTTACATATCTTAAGCGATTTTGCTTGCTTTGAAATTTCAGCGTGTTTTTAGTATGATTTGTATCTGCTTGGTTTTCATGGTAAAGGACTAACGAATAATAAGTATTTGAAAGATGAAAAAAACAAACATCTTAAGTATTTATACAGGAGATAGGTTCCCAGCTTTTGTTTTAATGAAGTAAAGCATTCAGGACAGTTATCAAGAGAGAGATTGACTTGCCTTCTTGCTACATTGTTAAATACAAGAGTGAGTTTGCCATTTTCATTTCTGTTAATTTATTATATAAAAATAAAAATAGATTTTAGTAATTATTTTCTGAGTTATTTTTTTCTAGTTAAAATGTTGGAACAGTAGACTATTTTTGAAAGCATTAAGAAAAAAGTCATTTTTGGTTTTGTTTATATTGCTTTAAATTCCTTTGTAAATTTGTAAATTCCTGTGTTATGAGTGTTTTCCGAGTTTAGGGTTTTTCTTAAGAATGCATTCATGGAGAGCTTCCAGGTGCCGGTAGTAAAGAATCTGCTTGCCAGTGCAAGAATGTATTCACATGTGCAAAAACTTTTGTGGACACAGAGGAGCATAGGTTTAAGTGTTGAGGAAATACTCTGTAGATCAATGCATTTCCTAGAGTGATTCCAGAAACTTTATTTTTGAAGTTCCATTTCACCCACTCTCACTTCAGAAAGCATACTGAAATGAAACTAATGAACATAGTGTTGAATATATATTAAATTAGATTTTTTAAAACAGCTTTATTGAGCTGTTTAAAATGTATGTTAGTTATAACAATATATAGTAAACTGCATATATTTTAAGTGTACACTTTATATTTCTTGTGAGCAGTGTAGTTGAGTTTTGCTTTTTTATCCATCTGATAGTCTTTAACATTTTGAGAGTATCATTTTTATTTAATGTGATTATGTAGGTCTGTCATCTACTCTTTATCTTCTACTTACTCCTTTTGATTATTGTTTCTCTTTTTCTGCTTTTGTTTGGATTAATCAAGTATTTTTGTGATTTTTGTATCCTTTTTTTTTGGCTTATTACCTGTATGTTTTTATTTTCGTAGTTGCTTTAATGTTTATAGTACTTGTTTAGTCATTAAGTCATGTCCAACTCTTTTACCACCCATGCACTGTAGCCCACCAGACTTCTCAATCCATGGGATTTCTTAAGTAAGAATACTGGAGTGAGTTGCTATTTCCTTCTCCGGGGAATCTTCCCAACCCAGAGATCGAACCCGCGTCTGCTGCATTGGCAGGTGACCTGGGGCACCCCAGTGTTTATAGTACCTATATATACAGATCTCTTAACATTTCACCTTAGACATTGTGATTTTGGTTGATACCTAGAAGCTCGATTCGAAGAGTTCTTTATATACAGCTTCCATCCTCAACTTTCTGGATATGTGGAATATAGTTAGAATAACTGTCTTCATGTCCTTTTCTGCCTGCCTAACATCTGTGTTAAAATCTGTTTTAAATCTGATTTGATGATTATTTTCTTCATTATGATTTAGATTTTCCTGCTTCTCTGCATGCCTGGTAGTCTTCAATTAAATACCAGACAAGATAAATTTATTTCATCCTGGATATTTGTATACTTATAAAATTGAGCTCTGTTCAGATGATCTTGAAAACAGTTTGATCTGTTTGCATCTTGCTTTTATGATATGTTAGGTGGCTCTGGAGTAGTGTTCATTCTAGGGCTAATTGCTGCATCAATTGTGAGTTTTCCTAGTCTGGCTTGTGGGAATTAGGTACTCTCCAGCACTTTCCTCCTTTTATATGGGGGGTTAACTTTAGTTATTAATCTAAATTTTATTTTAATTTTCATCAGAGAGCACGTGTTAATCACTCAGTCGTGTCTGACTCTCTGCAACCCCATGAATGGTACCCCACCAGGCTCCTCTGTCCATGGGATTCTCCAGGCAAGAAGATGAGTGGGTTGCCATTCCCTTCTCCAGGGCATCTTCCTGACCTAGGGATTGAATCTGGGTCTCCTACATTGCAGGCTGAATCTTTACCTCTGAGCCACCAGAAAAGCCCAGAGAGCATGGTATGTGCTGTTTTTCTTGGTTCTTTTTCTCCTTAGTTGGTGTCCTTACTAGTTCACTTTTACACGAAAAGATTTATACTGTATTGAATTAACAGTTTTAAGGGTAAAGTGCTAATTGTGTTGTTCAAATCTTATGCATAGTTACTAGCCTTACCTTTGCTAAATATGAGACAGATGTGTTAAAATCTCCCATACTTTTAAAAATTTATCTATTTTTAATAAAAGGATAATTGCTCTATACTATTTGATGGTTTCTACCAAACATCAACATGAATCAGCCATAGGTATACATATGTCCTCTCCCTCTTGAACCTCTCTCTACATCCCACCCTCTAGGTTGTTGGAGTCCAGGTTTGAGTTCCCTGAGTCATTCAGCAAATTCCCATTGGCTCTCTGTTTTAGGTATGGTAATGTGTGTTACCATGTCACTTTCTCCTATACATCCTACCCTCTCCAAAATCTACCACACTTTAAGTGACTTTGCTTTTCCTTAAATAGCTTCTGGTTTTTGCTTTTTATATTTTATAACTTCATGCAGAATTGAAATTAAGACTTCCTGGTAAATAGAGCTTTTTGTCAAAATACATTCAGTTCAGTTGCTCATTGTGTCTGACTCTTTGCAACCCCGTGGACTGCAGCACACCAGGCCTCCCTCTCCATCGCCAACTCCTGGAGTTTACTCAAACTCATGTCCATTCAGTCAGTGATGCCATCCAACCATCTCATCCTCTGTCATCCCCTTCTCCTCCTGCCTTCTACCTTTCCCAGTATCAGGGTCTTTTCAAATCACTCAGTTTTTTGCATCAGGTGGCCAAAGTATTGGAGTTTCAGCTTCAGCATTAGTCCTTGCAATGAATATTCAGGACTGATTTCCTTTAGGATGAACCGGTTGGATCTCCTTGCTGTCCAAGGGACTCTCAAGAGTCTTCTCCAACACCACAGTTCAAAAGCATCAATTCTTCAGCACTCAGCTTTCTTTATAGTCCAACTCTCACATCCATACCTGACTACTGGAAAAATTATACCCTTGACTAGATGGACCTTTGTTGGTAATGTCTCTGCTTTTTAATAAGCTGTCTAGGTTGGTCATAACTTTCCTTCCAAGGAGTAAGCTTCTTTTAGTTTCATGGCTGCAGTCACCGTCTGCAGTGATTTTGGAGCCCCCAAATAGTCTGTCACTGTTTCTGGTGTTAATCCTCATCTATTTGTTCTGAAGTGATGGGACCAGATGCCGTGATCTTAGTTTTCTGAATGTTGAGTTTTAAGCCAGATTTTTCACTCTCCTCTTTTCACGTTCATCAAGAGGCTTTTGGTTCCTCTTCGCATTCTGCCGTAAGGGTGGTGGCATCTGCATATCTGAGGTTATTGATATTTCTCCCGGCAATCTTGATTCCAGTTTGTGCTTCATCCAGTCCAGCATTTCTCATGATGTCCTCTGCATATAAGTTAAATCAGCAGGGGAACAATACACAGCCCTGATGTACTCCTTTCCCAATTTGGAACCAGTCTGTTGTTCCATGTCCAGTTCTAACTGTTGCTGATACTCTAACTGGTGATCTGATATTTCTATCTCTTTATGAATTTTCCACAGTTTGTTGTCATCCACACTGTCAAAGGCTTTGGCAGAGTCAGTAAAGCAGAAGTAGATGTTTTTCTAGAACTCTCTTGCTTTTTCCATGACCCAGCGGATGTTGGCAGTTTGATCTCTGGTTCCTCTGCCTTTTCTAAAACCAGCTTGAACATCTGGAAGTTCACAGTTCATGTACTGTTGAAGCCTGGCTTGGAAGATTTTGAGCATTACTTTGCTATGTGTGAGGTGAGTGCACTTGTGTGGTAGTTTGAACGTTCTTTGGCATTGCCTTTTTTGGGATTAGAATGAAAACCGACCTTTCCCAGTCCTGTGGCCACTGCTGACTTTTCCGAATTTACTGGCATATTGAGTGCAGCACTTTCACAGCATCATCTTTTAGGATTTGAAATAGCTCAACTGGAATTCCATCACCTCCACTAGCTTTTTTCATAGTGATGTTTCTGAAGGCCGACTTGACTTCACATTCCAGAATGTCTGGCTCTAGGTGAGTGATCTCACCATCATGTTTATCTGGGTCATGAAGATCTTTTTGTACAGTTCTTCTGTGTATTCTTGCCACCTCTTCTTAATATCTGCTGCTTCTGTTGGCGCCATACCATTCCTGTCCTTTATTGAGCCCATCTTTGCATGAAATGTTCCCTTGGTATCTCTAATTTTCTTGATGAGATCTGTAGTTTTTTTCCATTCTGTTGTTTTCCTCTATTTCTTTGCATTGATCATTGAGGAAGCCTTTCATATCTCTCCTTGCTGTTCTTTAGAATTCTGCCTTCAAATGGGTATATCTTTCCTTTTCTCCTTTGCCTTCAGCTCTCTTCTTTTCTCAGATGCTTGTAAGGCTTCCTCAGACAACCATTTTGCCTTTTTGCGTTTCTTTTTCTTGAGGATGGTCTTGATCACTGCCTCTTGTATAAAGTCACGAACCTCTGTCCATAGTTCTTCAGGCACTCTGCTGCAGTCCATGGGGTGGCAAAGAGTTGGACATGACTGAGCAACTGAACTGACCCAGACTTAGGGTCTATGGGCTCTATGGTAGGGTTAATGGTGAACTCCAAGAGCATTTACACTAAGGGTGCCCTTACTGGCCTGATCCTGCCAGTGCCCTTGTCCCCATGCCATCCCATGCCTCCACAGGCAGCCCTCCAACACTAGCAAGTAATTTTGGTTCAGTGTCCTGTGGGGTCACTGCTCCTTTTCTCTCGGTCTTGGTATGTGCAAAATTTTGTTTGTGCTCTCCAAGACTGGAGTCTCCCTCTTCCTCAGGCCCCTGGAATTCCTGTAATCAAATCCCGCTGGCCCGCAAGGTCCGATTGCATGGGAATTCCCAGTCCCTTTATCAGATCCCCAGGCTGGGAAACCTGGGGTGAGGCCCAGAACCTTTGCAACAGTGGGAGAACTTCTTTGGTCTTATTGTTCTCCAGTCTGTGGGCCACCCACCCTGCGGTTATTGGATTTCATTTTACCGTGACTGTGCTGCTCTGCCCTCTCACTACAAGTCTCTTTGTCTTTGGACGTGGAGTATCTTTTTTTGGTGGGTTCCGGCGTCCTCCTGTCCATGGTTATTCAACAGCTAGTTGCAATTTTGGTGCTCTTGCAGGAGGAAATGAGCACACATTCTCCTACTCTACCATCTTCTCTCGTCATCTTTATATAATATTTTCATCTTGTTATTCTGTGTTAGAATATTCTGAATAAGAGCACCAGGCTCTCTTCCAAGTATTTCTTTCTTTTGTCCTTTCTTTTCTTCCTCCGTTTTCTCAGTTTCTTCTCACTTCTCATATATCTGCCTCTTTTTAGAACTTGATAATGTATTATTTATAATTTTCCAGCCTGTTTGTGTAGTTTTACCCCCCTCCTCCTCTTTTCCTCCTACTTTTCTCCTCTTCTTTCCTCCTTATTTGTGCTTAACTCCATATTGTTTGTATCTTAATACTGTATTTTTGTGTTTCTTTCCCTTTACCTTTCTCCCTTCTCTTTCTTCATCCTTCCTTCCAGTCTCCCTCCCTCCATATTTCCCCTTCAACCCCTTCCTGCCTTTCACCATTCCACATTCTTACCGTCTTCCTCTCCCCTCTTAGCCCTTTTCCAACATCCCACTTCCTCCTCTCCTACTTACTCTTTTCTTCATTTCCATTCCTTCTTCCCTCTCTTTGTTTTGAGCTTGTATTTATTTTTATCCAGCATTTCTGTGTCCCTGTAATTGGAGAGGTTTTTGGTGTGTTATTCACCATATTGTTACATCAGTCATTTTAAGGGAATAATTTGCATTGTTTGTTACCTTATTATTAGAAGCAGATTCCTTGTACGCTTCATAGTTTAGTGTATTATAATGCCATCATTTGAGAAAAAGTTCTAAATTGTAATTTTTTTTTTGACAGATGAGAAGGAAGAATGATGATATTGCAAAATTTGTTGAATTTTTGGTCTTCCAACTTGGGTTATGTGATAACTTTTATAAGGGAGGTATTAGTACAGGTGCTTGAAACTTAAGCTCAGGAACACTGGCTTCTAAACTGTATAATTTTTAATTATGTATGTTACAGAGCTTAAATGTCTTCAAAGTACGTAGTAGGAAATATGTTAACCTTATTCATAAAACGATCTTAGAGACATCTGAAATTTTATTTATGAAAACTCAGTGAGGTCTGGAACTGTTTTGCCACTTGAAGTTAGTATTCCCAAAGGTCTTCAAAGCATTCCTAAGCCTGAGTCAGTTTTTCACAATCTCAGAGACTACAATCTTAATTTATAGTAGAAATGTTTATTTGATTCCTTTAAGGAACCTCTAGTTCACAAACAAATCAAACAAAAATATTTCTTAAATTGGGAAATTTTTGAATGTTGAGGCTTTTAAGTTCCAGCCATCAGTTTAGCCCTATGCAGAGCACTCCCGCACTCCCGCAGATTAAAATTTTGAAAAAAATATCGAAGGTTAAAGAAGCTAAGGCATGCTTCCTGTCCCCTAAAGCACTCAGTATCTGTAAGATAATAATATAATTGGTACTCCATCTTGGAGTGGTGGGTCTGCATCCTCAGATTCAACCAACTATGGATCCAAAATATTTAGGAAAAAAAAAAATTCTAGAAAGTTCCAGAAATCAAACCTTGAATTTGCTGCACCCAGTCGGCTATTTATATAGTATTTATATCGTGTTAGGTTTTATAAGTAATCTACAGATGATGTAAAGTGTGTGTGGGAGGATGTGCATAAGTGATAAGCAGATATTATGTCATTTTATGTAAGGGACCTACTTGAGTATGTTTGGATTTTGGCATCTGATGGGTTCCTGGAACCATCACCTGCTGATACAGAGGGACAGTTGTACCAGCTAATGTGACATAATTAGGAGCCATATTGACTGAAATTAATGGAGACATTCACAGAAAGAGAAAAAATACTCATAATGGGTTATGGTCATTTGAGGGGGAGGACGGTATTGGGCAGAAGTTTTTTCCATAATCTTTCTTCCTGCTTTTCTTTTTATATTTGCCTTTCTCTTGTGTTACTATTTTAGAGAGTTGTTTTTAAATTAGTGAAGCCTTCTTTTATATTACTCTTTTATATCTACCTATCCTTTTATATCCACTTTTTTTGTGTGTTTTTTCTCCTATTTTCCCCTGACCGTGTAAATTTTGTGAATTGATGAGCAAAAGTATTTTATAAGAGTTTTTATTTGCTAACTAGATCATTATAGGTAGATACAGATTTAAAAAACAAGCTTCAATCCAGTACTTTTTATTAGTAAGTATGTAGTTTCCAGGCTTTGTTTAACCTAGTATATGGGAAGGAAATAGAGGCTGTCTTGGCTCCTAAATTAGGTTGCAAAATCTTGAGTTGATTCACGTTTACTTCTGTTATGTTTTGAATTTTTTTTTGTTTTGCCTTTTTTTTTTCTCATTTTCGTTTTTCCCTGGGGACATTAGTTTTGTTAGAAACATTAGTTTCAGGAAATTTAGTGATAATTATAGAAGTTTATTTCATTCTGATTTCATAGTTCTTTGTTATTTCAAACTACTCTATGGGGAAAATAGAATACTTTTCCTGTTTATTTTAGTGTATGTGTTTGTGTTTTATTTTGGTATTCTTTAAAATATGTTTAACTAGTATTCAGTGACTATTATTCTTATCTTTGTTCTTTTCATATTTTTCTTATAAATGTGTTAACACTGGAGGCTGAATAACATAGAGGCTAAGAGCATAAGCACTAAGTCCAGGCTGTGTGTCTCTGTGCTTAGTCACTCAGTCGTGTCTCACTCTTTGAGACCCCATGGACTGTACCCTGCCAGGCTCCTCTGCCCATGGGGATTCTCCAGGCAAGAATACTAGAGTGGGTTGCCATGCCCTCCTCCAGGGGATCTTCCCAAACCAGGGATCGAACCCAGGTTGCCCACATCACAGGTGAATTCTTTAGTCTGAGCCACCGGGAAGCCCAGTCTAGGCTGTGTTGAGTTTAAATCCATGACTCTGTTTCTCACTAACTGAATTATTTAAACTCTCTATGCCTGTTTCCTCATCTTTAGAGTCAGAATAATAATAGTACTTATTTCATAGTGCTGTTTTGAGGAATATAGGAATTAATTTCTATAAAGAACTTAGAAGACTGTCTGGCATATGGGAAATATTGTTTATGTTAGCTGTTATCCCCCTCCCCTGCCTCCCCCGCCCAGTTCTCTGAAGAGTCACACAGATACTGTTACAGGTAGGAATAGAACCTGGGTGTTCTTATTCCAGTCAAGATGAAGCAATGCTATTTTCCTTGTCAGTAGATTATGCAGTGTTTTCCAAGATATAAATTTCTGAGCTACAAAGTGAATACAATAAAATTAAAATTATTTATTTATTTATAATAAATCATATTTGCATGTTTAGCACTGTGCTTAGGTTTTATAAATGCTAAGGTAGACATACTTTCTGTCCTAAAGAAGCTATAGACTAGTCCTGGAAAAGAGATAAGAAAATACTTGAGACATAATTACTTTCATGAGAGAGAATTGTAGAGAACAGAAAGAAATAGAAAGGAGAGGGCATCCATCCCTTCCTTTGGGAGGGTGAAGGTAAAGGGAAACGGTCTTGGAAAACTCCATAGATGAGCTATCAATTCAGAAGTTATGAATATTCATAGGATAAGATAATATACCACAGAGAGTTTAAAATGCTATGTGTATGTTGTTAATATTTAACTTTATACTGAAATCTGCTATTCAGCCTTAAAGCATTCCAAGAAATTATTTGAGTCTTACCTTTAACTTGAGTTTACCAACAAGCAGTAGTTAATCCTACATTTTACTCCCAGGGTGTAAAAAAATTTTTTTTTCCAGTTGCTTTTTTCAAATTTGTTTATTATAGAAGAGACACATGCTTTTTGTAAATAAATTTGAGTAGTTGGAAGTATATAAAAGTTATTAATTCCTCCCCCTTTCCCCAACTTTCTCATCCCTCTGAAAACAAACAATAAAATGTGTAAGTAAAGAATGTGCCTGCAATGCAGGAGAGCCTGGTTTGAATCCTGGGTCGAGAATATCCCCTGGAGAAGAGAGAGGCTACCCACTCCATTATTCTTGGGCTTCTCTTGTGGCTCAGACAGTAAAGAATTAGCTTGCAATGTGGGAGACCTGGGTTTGATCCCTCGGTTGGGAAGATTCCCTGGAGAAGGGCATGGCAACCCACTCCAGTATTCTTGCCTGGAGAATCCCCATGTACAGAGGAGCCTGGCAAGCTGCAGTCCATGAGGTTGCAAAGCACGGGACGAGACAGAGTGACTAAGCACTAGCACCTATATACCTGTGTAGGTATCTTGCTTTAAATGATGAATGCCATTTCCTTCAGTTCAGTTCAGTTCAGTCGCTCAGTCGTGTCCGACTCTTTGCGACCCCATGAATTGCAGCACGCCAGGCCTCCCTGTCCATCACCAACTCCCGGAGTTCACTCAGACTCACGTCCATTGAGTCAGTGATGCCATCCAGCCATCTCATCCTCTGTCGTCCCCTTCTCCTCCTGCCCCCAATCCCTCCCAGCATCAGAGTCTTTTCCAGTGAGTCAGCTTTTCACATGAGGTGGCCAAAGTACTGGAATTTGTTTCAGCTTTAGCATCATTCCTTCCAAAGAAATCTCAGGGCTGATCTCCTTCAGAATGGACTGGTTGGATCTCCTTGCAGTCTTCTCCAACACCACACTTCAAAAGCATCAATTCTTCGGCGCTCAGCCTTCTTCACAGTCCAGCTCTCACATCCATACATGACCACTGGAAAAACCATAGCCTTGACTAGACGGACCTTAGTAGCAAAGTAATATCTCTGCTTTTGAATATGCTATCTAGGTTGGTCATAACTTTTCTTCCAAGGAGTAAGCGTCTTTTAATTTCATGGCTGCAGTCACCATCTGCAGTGATTTTGGAGCCCAAAAAATAAAGTCTGACACTGTTTCCACTGTTTCCTCATCTATTTCCCATGAAGTGATGGGACCGGATGCCATGATATTCATTTTCTGAATGTTGAGCTTTAAGCCAACTTTTTCACTCTCCTCTATCACTTTCATGAAGAGGCATTTTAGTTTCTCTTCACTTTCTGCCATAAGGGTGGTGTCATCTGCATATCTGAGGTTATTGATATTTCTCCCGGCAGTCTTGATTCCAGCTTGTGCTTCTTACAGCCCAGTGTTTCTCATGATGTACTCTGCATATAAGTTCAATAAGCAGGGTGACAATATACAGCCTTGACATACTCCTTTTCCTATTTGGAACCAGTCTGTTGTTCCATGTCCAATTCTACCTGTTGCTTCCTGACCTACATACAGATTTCTCAAGAGGCAGGTCTGGTATTCCCATCTCTTTTAGAATTCTCCACAATTGATTGTGATCCATACAGTCAAAGGTTTTGGCGTAGTCAATAAAGCAGAAATAGATGTTTTCTGGAACTCTCTTGTTTTTTCGATGATCCAGCGGATGTTGGCAGTTTGATCTCTGCCATTTTCTTAGTTTGCATTTAAGACATTTCATTACATATCAAGGCTAATTTTTCCATTTTATTTTTATCAAAATGCTCAAAGCTAGCCAAAATGAATGAATAATCTGCATTCTATCCTGTTTTTTTCACTTCATGTTTTTGTTTATGCCAAGAATGTCTTTCTTATTCAAAACCACCACATCATATACAACTACCTTCCTGTCCATAAAGATCTTTTCAGATAATACATTCTCTATCAAAGCTTTTCTTTGCCCACCTTCACTCCTTCCTGTGTTTTGAAAGTAATTTTGCGTTAGTACCTAACACTTGCTGCTTTGGATACAGTTAAATGTTTAGTTTTCTGTGCTTTGCACTACACTGACAGTTCTTATAACAGTATTTTATGAGTTTTATAATTCTTAAATACCTATTTGTAAAGCCTGCTGTTAGATGTTTAAAATAAATGTATTTTAGTCATGTTTTATTACTCTTAGAAATACTGATTTTTAACTGTCTTGGGGAGAAGTTACAAAATGTGAGCTGTGAATTGAAAATAAAACTTGGTTTGGTTAATGATTTTGGATGAATCTTTCTGAGACATTGTTTTCTTTAAAGATTATGATAACCTGATTTGGCTAGTTTTTAAAATTAAAACTAAATAAAAGCTTTAAAAACTAAAGTTGTGAGAATAAGGTATTAATAAATCTCTCAAATATTTTGATAGAAGTTTAAGAGCAGTTCTTTGACATTTTTGAGGGAAACTTGCCACAGTAAATACTTGCTGAATATGATATAAATAGTAATCACTAAAAACTGTTTTCATTTATTTTTCAGAGAATGCAGAATCCATTGATCTTAAACAGTTTTTTGACCAACATTTTTCACATATATATTATGTGTTTTTTGAGAATTTTGTTACTATTGAAGCTAGTCTTAAACAGAAAGGTAAGATGTTAAAATCAATCCTGGCTTATGCTGATGTTTCAAATAGTTGTCATAAACATTCACTTAAAATAGACTCTTGCACGTTGGAATTTTAGTATTATTTCAGTTCTCCTCTCAGATGGCTTGTAGACACCCTGTCACACAGTGGGTTAGTAGTATTAATAATACCCTTATTATTTTGAGAAGGCTTAGAAGATTTGCCTTTTCTCTGGTCAGATTTGTTTTCTCACCTTTACTCTGCCCTAGGGCCATGTGTCAGGTTTGAGCAGTCATTTTCAGAATTTCATTTTTAAGAGCTCACTTAAGAGTTTGCCACAATATATTATTACTTGTTTTTTAGACATAAATATGTAGAACCTAAGTGTAATTGTCTAAAAGAGTAGAGATGCTATGATATTGTCTACACCGTGAACAGAATACAGTTTAAATATTTTATTAAAGAATCACTGAGAAAAAACTATGCCTGAAATATTTTAAGCTTTTTAAGTGGTTGTTGACATTGAGGACAAAATGATAATGTTTAAATATTTTTCTGTAAAAATGTTTTAGGTCACAAGTCTCAGAGGGAGGAATTGGATGCTATACTTTTTATTTTTGAGGTAAGTACCTACCCTGGTAACTTTTTTCCCAAAATTAATTTTTGGAACATACAAAGGAATATATTGAATATTAACAAGCACTGTGAATCTGCCATGCTTTTTAAAAATCAAATTCTATTGTTTAACCTAAAAAAATACATGTCTTAATTATTTTCTGAGGTATATTTTAGGTGCAGATAGAATTAATGGTTTTATGCATCTGAAGCCATAATTGGTACAATGTTTATGGTGTTTACAAGCAATAAAAATTTTAAATTGTGGGATGTTGACACAAATGGAGAATTTTTTTTTTTTTTAAGAAATTCTAAAACATACTTGAGAGGATAAATTCATAGAACTGTTGTATACCTAAGGAGTGCATAGTTTCTGCTTTAACTACTTTTCATTGAAAACTTGTATAGAATAGTTTTAAGCATTTTATACATTGTTGTTCTACCACATCACTTTTTATTGGGGCGGGACAAGTTTGTATTGCTAAATAAGCAGAAGGAAATAACAACATATGATACTCTGTTAAAACTTCTGTTTTATTTTTGGCACAGTAATAAAAATGAGGGACACACATGCTTTTCAAATAACTCCTTGCTCTTCATTCTGGCTTTCAAATCAAATAGTGATAGGAGTATTCCAATCTTTATTGAGAATTTTAGCGATCAGGAAACAGCCAGGATTAATTAGACCTTGTGTTTTGAAAGGCATAAAGAATTTGGAAATCACTTTCTAAAGATTGAACTATTCTATTTACTCCTAATTAAAATTCACTGTTTTGTATATTGACTATTTTGGTATGGTTTAGAAGAATTTAAAGAATTTGATCTTGCTCAGTTGCTGAGTTAGTCACACCTTAAAAAAGAAAGTCTTTTTTTTTTTTTTTTAAGCATTCCAAAAGAAGTAACTGATTTGGTACCTAGTTCTGCAGTTAATTTTTGTTAGTCATTAACCCTGAGGAATTTGCTCATATTTACCTCCCAAAGTGTTTCCATGAATTGTTTACAAGGGGAATATTAAAGCATGGAGATTTTGAGAAAGAATAAAAAGTATGTACAGAGAAAAGATAATAATTCCTGGAAAGTATTCCTTCAGACATTCGTGAAACTGTATTTAGTAAATTGAGATCATTGACTAGTTAATAGAAGCTCTTTCAGGGTATTCCTTCTATTAAAACATAATCCTTATTTTTCTGTATGTAATATATACTGGTCATTTGTTACTCTGAACTGAAATGTTTGTCTATAATCCATCACTAAATTTCATTAGAAAAATAAGTGTTAAATAAAGGGTTTTTATCTTTTGGAAAAAATACTTAACTGGTGTGCTGTTTTTGTACTTATGATGGTAACAATATCTCCACCTTTAGAGACTAATGATTTAAAAGATCAAGAAATTATCTAAACTGATTTCCTTTTTCTGAATAAAGTGCATCATTGTGGAATGTTATTATGACAAAGCATTGATATTCTGTTTTCTTCTGTGTATTTGAGTGTAGTTAAGAGTGTATATGATTTCTTTCATCTTTATATTACTGAATAAAAAGATGATAAACTGATAATTTAATAGTGATAATGTAGAAGTACTTTAAGTAGTTCACAAACTTGTCTTTTTAGTTTTCTATAATTTTATCTCTTTCCATACTGCAATAAATATAATTATACAGTTGCTGGCTAAGTATGGGAGAAATGTAGGAGAGCAAGGCTGAAGAATTTTCTGTATCTTATGTGGGACTAGCACCTGTCTGTGAAGAACTTTATAATTTCTTCATCATCCTCTTATATGAGAAGGACTAGAGACGATTATCAAAAGGAAGATGGAAAAGTGTAAAAACAGGCATACCATTCTTTGAACAGAATAGCATGAAAGCACTAATTCTGGAGATAGGAATATGGAAGCTGGAATCTGTTTCTCTACTTTCTAACCTAAGCACATTTCTTAACCTGTTATGGCAAATGAGATTACTCCTTTTAGGATGGTTTTGAGGATTAATGAAATATCCTTTGTATAAAGTGTCTGTTATTTGGCCCTTATGAACATTCAATTAATGGTGACTCTAAATAGTATTAAAATAGAGCAGCAATAATAACAAATACCATTGAGCAAGCAGATGAGTACTGAGAGCATAGTTCAACAGCATAATAAGGCAGCTATTGAAATAGAATAATTCATACAGGTGCAATATATAAGGAAAATAAAGATAAAATTTTGAAGATATTATATGTAAGAAATATTCCAAACTTGCAGAAGTATGTATGGGTTAGCTCAACCATAGGGCTTCTGAATTTAAAATTTTTTTTCTCATACCTATAGCCTTATAATATATAAGTATCTTCGGGTTCATGTGATTAATTTAGTACAAGTATTTGATAGGATTTTTGTGAAAGCAAAATATTTCCCCTCTTAGGTTTATCAAAATAGGAGAAAGAAAGAACTACTTGAAGAGAAAATATAACAGATATTAGTATCTAAAAGAATTTAGAACAGATCAGTAGTTTCCATAGATAGTCTAAGAATAGAAAACAGGCCTTAGGGGTAGAGTGCCATGAAGGCCTCAGGGACGCTCGAGAGTATAAGGTGGTGGGGCGCTGCCTGCCGACCCCCAAATGCCGCATGCCGCCCCTCTATCACATGAGAATTTTTGCGCCTAATCATGTTGTTGCCAAGTCCCGCTTCTGGTACTTTGTGTCTCAGTTGAAGAAGATGAAGAAATCCTTGGGGGAAATTGTCTACTGTGGACAGGTGTTCAAGAAATCTCCCCTGTGAGTGAAGAACTTCGGCATCTGGCTGTGCTATGACTCCCGCAGTGGCACCCATAGGTACCGGGATCTGACCACCGCTGGCGCTGCCACCCAGTGCTACCGAGACATAGGCGCCCGGCACCGAGCCTGGGCCCACTCAATCCAGATCATGAAGGTGGAGGAGACTGGAGCCAGCAAGTGCCTCCGACCAGTGGTCAAGCAGTTCCACCATTCCAAGATCAAGTTCCCACTGCCCCACTGGGTCCTCCATCGCCAGCACAAGCAACGCTTCACCACCAAGAGGTCCAACACCTTCTTTTAGGTTGCAGGCCCTCTGTCCCTGGGTCTGCCCAAATAAAACTTGGTGGGAAAACCGAAAAAAAGAAAAGAAAACAGGCCTTAAAAAATATAGTATTTATTCACTAAAGAGAAATATAATTTTTACATCATTGTAAAAGATAAATTTCATCAGTTTCCTGTTCCAAGACTTAGTATAGCTTGTTGTTTTCTGGAGTTTTTATATACTGATCAGAATTCCATTGCTGAAGTAGTGCCACTACCATCAGACTACCTCAAAGATGAGTTTGTATTTGTAATACTATCTCCTGCATAAGAAACTTTTAAAGGATTTGTGTAAGTTCTTTAATTTTTCACGTTGTTCAAGATGTGGACTTGTTACTTGCTTTTCATACTTTTCTTTGTTTTATTCGTATTGATTTTTAGAAAATTTTACAACTTCTTCCAGAAAGAATTCATCAGCGATGGCAGTTTCATAGTATTGGTAAGTAATATAAGTACTATTTCACATTTGAAATAAATGATAATATTTGAACATATTCTGTAATGAGTTGGTTATTACTTGAAATGAGTTCATAGTTTATACTTTAGTAAAAATAAAGAATACAGAATTCAACTTACTGGGAATATAAGATAAAAACATACATGAAGGCATGTTAAGTTTCATAGTGGCATGTTAAATTTCTTTGATCCACCTGTTGTTACTGTGAATACGTTAGCAATGATGATAAACTGTAAAGCCTAAAAATAAAAGTAGACTCTACATCAAAGTAAATATTCTGTAATCAGAAATGGAAGACGAAAGTCAAAGTGTCAAGTGTAAGAGCCATGGGTTCCAGGTGTGAAAGCAAGCAGTGTAGGCTGGCAGTTTGCTCCATTAAAAAAAAAGAGGGAACCTGGGGTTTAGCTTACTGCTTGAAGAGCCAAAGTAGAACTTCCCAGATCAAGAGATGAAGCTGAAAAGGAAAGGAAGCTAGAAAGGAAAAACATTCAACCATGCTGTATTGATTACTGTGAAAGACCAAATAGGCAGGAGGTCACAGGCTTCTCTTACAAGGAGTTAAGCCAAGATGCTGGCTGACTTCAAGTCTGGTTCTTTAATAATCATAGGATTGCCACAGGACTCTCTGACTCTCATTGTAAGCCTTTTTTCCCTCTTGGATGAAAAAGGAATCTGAAGGTAGGCAATTTCTGGCTTTGGTTCAGTGTCTCAATTAAAACAAAGGTGATTGCTAGTGATTCTCGTGACCTTTCTCTTGTGGTGAATACACAGATAGCCACCATATCTACATTGTTGAAGTAGAATGTTACAGGCCTTACATTCATTTGTAAAAATTGTATTTTCCTCTTAAAAAGAGTCATAGATTTATTTAGGCCCTATAATTCTTAATCAGTTGTAGCAAATAAAATCTCTGAGATGACTTATAGTTTCAAAGCCTCAATTAGCAGTTCTGGAAGCAAAAGAAACTACATATAGGATGGATATTGATGCAGGGGCTAAAAAGACAAAATTTTAAATAATAAAGCCTGTTGAGAATAAACATTTTTGATAAAGCTCAAGACTAAAAATGATGTGTCCTTATGGCAAAACAAATACAGTATTGTAATTTAAAAAATAAATAAATTAATTAATTAAAACAAACAAACAAAAAGAACTCTGGCAACTCAGTAAGACAGACAAGTTTTTAAAATATGCAAAAATTTGCATATATATCACACCAAAGAAGACATATAAATTGCTAATAAGCATGATAAGGTGCTCAATAGAATAGTGAAATCCTATTTTTTATTTTTATTTCATAGTCATTAAAATGTTGTTGGTTATCTGTGAAGAAACTTCTCTAGACATCTGAACTTGTAAAGTTTTTCTACTGAGGACTGTAGTCTTCAATCTGTAAAAGAGCTTCGGGCTATCTAGTTGTCATGTTTAGTAGTATTCTAATAAATGTCCAGTTTTTTGTTTGTCACTAAGAGTCCTTAAAAAAAGTAACTTGAACAACTTTACACTAACAAATTAGGCAGTTTTTTCTTTAGCATATTTATTTCCTTGACTGCTGAGTCTTGGTTGCAGCGTGTGAGATCTAGTTCCCTGACCAGGGGTGAAACCCAGGCCCCCTGTGTTTGGGAGTAGGGAATCTTAGCCACTGGATCACCAGGGAAGACCCAAGGCAGGTTTAATAAAATCAAATTCATAGAAAGATACAAATTATTCAGACTGACTCAAAAAAGAATGTGAATGTGCTCAGTCCCTCAGCTGTGTCCAACTCTTTGTAACCCCATGGTCAGTAGCCTGCCAGGCTTCTCTGTCCACGGGATTTTCCAGGCAGAAATAGCGGAGTGGGTTGCCCTTTCCTTCTCCAGGGTGTCTTCCCAGCCTAGGGACTGAACCCACATTTCCTACACTGGTGGCAGATTGTCTACCACTGAGCCACCTGGGAGCCCTCATTTAGATTACTCACTCTCAGTGCTGCTGCCAGAAAAGCTGTATTCCATTTTCCATCTCCTTGCGTCTACTGTTGTTCCCTGTTGAATGCTTTAAAGACATCTACTAATTGAGAAGGATTCATTTCAAATATACTGTCTGATTTCTATGATTTTTTAATCTCTGGGGCACTTAAAGTAACAATTATAAATCTTCTCACAAAGGAAAGCTTAACTCCAAATATCTTAAAAGATGTAATATCAGTTGGTCACAAACTCTTTTGGAAAATAAAGGAACTCTTCCCAGTCTATATACATGTCTATTATTATCTTGATAATAAAGCCAGATTAAAGACCTGACAGAAGAACACAGTAGTGTTCAATAGCCATCATAAATACAGAGGCAAAAATCTTTAATAATTTACTAACAAACTAAATTTAGTAGTATGACAAAAAGACTATATGTAAATAGTAACCAATTGGGATTTATCTCAGGAATGCAAGGTTGGTTTAATATTTGAAAAGCATTTTGTGAAAAATACAATATTAATAGAATAAATGACAAAACCACCTGTAATGCTGACTATGATGTTTATTTGACTGTAATGCCAGTAGAAGAAAAAGCATCCAACAGAATTTACTGCCCATGCATGATTAAAAACGCTCATCAGATTTGATTAGTTTTCACCTTATTTTTCTGTTCCAGGGTTCAGTCGGTGATACTACAATGCATTTAGCATGTATAGATTTTTAGGAGAGCTGATTAAGACCTAGGCTTTATATAGAATTGTTTAAAGAAACTGAATTTGCTCAGACATGAGGAAGGGAATTGCAGATAAGTCAACACTATTTGTTGAAATATTAAAGCTTATTTTAGTATGATAAAACTTAAGCAATAGAGTCAGAGTCTTAATCATTTTATATATATATATATATTTCATATAAAAATATGTAATATTGGTGTTACTAGAAAGAATAAAGATGCAAGATTAGAACAAATAGCTGTAGAGGAAATTTTGTTAACTGGTATAAATTTTAAACATAAAAACTATTTCTAAATATTTTATGGATTTATAAATAAGTAGTAATAAAATATTTTTGGAGATAATAACAAAATCTGGATAAGATTTCTTTGGGGGAGGGAAGGAGGAAAATGATACAGGATGAGTTCACAGGAGGCTTAAGTGATACTTACATAAAACATAAATAACATAAATAAATGAAATTTTGAAATTATAGGAAACATGAGACTGTTTAGATTTGTTCAAACTGAATGGTGGACTTCTGATTGTTTGTGAATATTATTTCATTATTTTATTATAGGTTTGAAATATTATTTTGAATATTAATTGGAAAATTATTTTGAATACTTCAAGTATTTTGAAAAGAAAAAGTAGTACAGGGGAAACGTTTGTTAAGAAATACCACAGTTTCAGGTGTTTATTTGATTAACTATATAATTTTCTACAGTGGTTTTTATTTGTATTAGTGATGGTGAAAGTATTTATTTATATTCTTCAGTTCAGTTCAGTAAAATACATAGATTGTTGCCTTAAATGCAATTTTGGTTTTATTGTTTAATAGGATAAATCATATTTAATTCCAGTAAACCATGTGTTAAAATGGTGACTTTTTATATGCCCTCTATCCTAAGACTATGGCCAGAGGGATGTTAAGGTCACCAAGAACAATTTGGAGGTGACCAAGGACTTGTTTTTAAAGTGTTTTCAAGTCTTACTGATAACTCTTAACATTTAGAAATGAATAAGATATGAATGTTTAAAATCATGTTTTCTTTTCAGGATTGATTTTAAAGAAACTACTACACACAGGAAACTCCTTGAAGGTATAATGTAATTATATTCTTTTTTATATTTAAAAAAATTATTTGAATGAATTCTTTTCAGCTGTGCTGGGCCTTCGTTGCTGCACAGGCTTTTCTCTAGTTGTGGCAAGTGAGGGCAACTCTCCAGTGGTGTCCTGGCTTCTCACTGCGGTGGCTTTCCTTGCTGTGGCTCTCGGGCTGTCGAGCGCAGGCTCGGTAGTTGTGGCACACAGGCCTAGCTGCTCTGTGGCAGGCGGGATCTTTCTGGACAGGAATTGAACCCAGGTGTCCTGTATTGGCAGGTGGTTTCTTTACCACTGAGCCACCAGGAAAGCCCCATTTCTGTAGGTTTTTTTTTTTTTTTTAAACTGAGTAAAGCATATAGTCAACTGCTCCACTTGCCTGCATCATTGTTTTCCTAAATAAATATGAATTGTCTTCAGTTCCCTTGATTGAAGTGAAATCACTTAAAAAATAGCAGCGTGGTCAGTATGCATGAGGTTGACTGTGCTATTGAAAACTTTTAGTAGTTTTACCACTGCATTTGACTCATTTGGCAGAAACACAGTCAGCTCTTGATGTCCACAGGTTCTGCATCCATATCATTTTATTTATCGGACTTGAGCATATGCTGATTTTGGTATCCATGGTAGGAGAGGTCCTGGAAGCAATACCTCATAGATACTGAGGGACAACTGTGCTTTGCCCTGTGCTCCCCAGAAGATACAAATTATTAAGCTGTTCAACAAATAATTCTTCATTTTACCATAGCTATCGTGAGATGTAGAGGGAAGTAGTACATCTGTTAAAAATGGTTTGTTTGTTTTTCTTTTTATCCCATTGTGTTGTGGTTAGAAAAGCTTCTCAGTCCAAAAGCATCTTGCTGTAAGTTGGGTAAAAGTCTCATTGTAGGTACTTTTGGTGTCAAAGCTAGGGTTTGCAGTACAACAGGATAAGCCTTCCTACAGCTTTGTCCTGTTTCTAACTGAACTGAGAGGGTGGCAACAGATGCCTAGCTTTGGCAGTGGCTGTTTACAAACCATGCATGTGTGCTAAGTTGCTTCAGTCTTGTCCAACTCTGTGCTACCCTGTGGACTGTAGCCTACCAGGCTCCTCTGCCCAGGAATCTCCAGGCAAGAATACAAGAGTGGGTTGCCATACCCTTCTTAAGGGGATTTTTCTGACCCAGGGATTGAACCTTGATTCTGTTACATCTCCTGCATTGGCAGGTGGGTTCTTTACCACTAGTACCACCTGGGAAGCTCAGTTGTGTACAAAGCTGTGATAGAGGAATATCTGAAGCTATCAGTGAGGTGAGGTCAGTGAAGAACTTTATGTTTTGCTTGGAGATTTGGAGTTTGCTTTGTTTTCTCCTTTTGTCTTCCTGAAAGAGCATTCTTCAGTTTAAATATTTATTTTCTGTGTATTGGGCATTGTTCTAGTTGCTTAAAAATACAGTAGTAGGCCAAATTTACCCTTTAGAAGTAAATTAAATAAGATAATGTCAGGCTGATAAGCCTTTAAAGGACAAGAGCAACGACTTAGCAGAAAATCCAGATCCCCATGACCATTCTCCCTTTTAGCAGTTAATAGTTATACCAACAAGTGGTCTCTCTCCTTTCTTCTTGGATTAGAGTGGCAATGTTGGGAAGAATGAAAGTAAATAAGAAGGAAATAATTTTGATTTTTATAAGTGAAACTTATAGTGTAAAAATTACCTGATAGCTTTAAGTAGTTCAGTTCAGTCAGTCATGTCCAGCTCATTGTGACCCCATGAACCGCAGCACGCCAGGCCTCCCTGTCCATCAACAACTCCCAGAATCTACCCAAACCCATGTCCATCGAGTCAGTGATACCATCCAACCATCTCATCCTCTGTCGTCCCCTTCTCCTCCTGCCCTCAATCTTTGCCAGCATCAGGGTCTTTTCCAGTGAGTCAGCTCTTTGCATCAGGTGGCCAAAAAGTATTGGAGTTTCAGCTTCAACATCAGTCCTTTCAATGAACACTCAGGACTGATCTCCTTCAGGATGGACTAGTTGGATTTCTTTGCAGTCCAAGGGACTCTCAAGAGTCTTCTCCAGCACCACAGTTCAAAAGCAACAATTCTTCAGCATTCTTTTTAGTCCAACTCTCACATCGATACATGACCATGAGAAAAACTACAGCCTTGACTAGACGGACCTTTGTTGGAAAGGAAAGTCTCTGCTTTTTAATATGCTGTCTAGGTTGGTCATAACTTTTCTTCCAAGGAGTAAGCGTCTTTTGATTTCATGGCTGCAGTCACCTTCTGCAGTGCTTTTGGAGCCCAGAAAAGTAAAGTCAGCCACTGTTTCTGCTGTTTCCCCATCTATTTGCCATGAAGTGATGGGACCAGGTGCCATGATCTTAGTTTTCTGAATGTTGAGCTTGAAGCCAACTTTTTCACTCTCCACTTTCACTTTCATCAAGAGGCTTTTTAGTTCCTCTTCACTTTCTGCCATAAGGGTGGTGTCATATGCATATCTAAGGTTATTGATATTTCTCCTGGCAATCTTGATTCTAGCTTGTGCTTCCTACAGCCCAACACTTCTCATGATGTACTCTGCATATAAGTTAAATAAGCAGGATGACAATATCCAGCCTTGACATACTCCTTTTCCTATTTGGAACCAGTCTGTTGTTCCATGTCCACTTCTAACTGTTGCTTCCTGACCTGCATATAGGTTTCTCAAGAGGTAGGTCAGGTGGTCTGGTATTCCCATCTCTTTCAGAACTTTCCACAGTTGGTTGTGATCCACACAGTCAAAGGCTTTGGCATAGTCAATAAAGCAGAAACAGATGTTTTTCTGGAACTCTCTTGCTTTTTTGATGATCCAGCAGATGTTGGCAATTTGATCTCTGGTTCCTCTGCCTTTTCTAAATCCCGCTTGAACATCAGGAAGTTAACACTTCACGTATTGTTGAAGCCTGGCTTGGAGGATTTTGAACATTACTTTGCTAGTGTGTGAGGTGAGTGCAGTTGTGCGGTAGTTTGAGCATTCTTGGCATTGCCTTTCTTTGGGATTGGAATGAAAATCGACCTATTCCAGTCCTGTGGCCACTGCTGAGTCTTCCAAATCTGCTGGCGTCTTGAGTGCAGCACTTTCACAGCATCATCTTTCAGGATTTGAAATAGCTCAACTGGAATGCCATCACCTCCACTAGCTTTGTTCATCATGGTGCTTCCTAAGGCCCACTTAACTTCACATTGCAGGATGTCTGGCTCTAGATGAGTGATCGTACCATCGTGATTATCTGGGTCGTGAAGATCTTTTTGTACAGTTCTTCTGTATATTCTTGCCACCTCTTCTTAATATGTTCTGCTTCTGTTAGGTCCATACCATTCCTGTCCTTTATTGAGCCCACCTTTGCATGAAATGTTCCCTTGGTATCTCTAATTTTCTTGAAGAAATCTCTAGTCTTTCCCATTCTATTGTTTTCCTCTATTTCTTTGCATTGATCACTGAAGAAGGCTTTCTTCTCTCTCCTTGCTATTCTTTGGAACTCTGCATTCAAATGGGTATACCTTTCCTTTTGTCCTTTACTTTTTGCTCCCTTCTTTTCACAGCTATTTGTAAAGCCTCCTCAGACAGCCATTTTGCTTTTTTGCGTTTCTTTTTCTTGGGGATGGTCTTGTTTCCTGTCTCCTGTACAATGTCACGCCCTCCATCCATAGTTCATCAGGCACTCTGTGTATCAGATCTAGTGCCTTAAATCTTAAATCTCTTAAAGCCCCGACCAGTAACACTGAAGAAGGTGAAGTTGAACAGTTCTATGAAGACCTACAAGACCTTCTAGAACTAACACCCAAGAAAGATGTCCTTTTTCATCATAGGGGACTGGAATGCAAAAGTAGGAAGTCAAGAAACACTTGGAGTAACAGGCAGATTTGGCTTTGGAGTACAGAATGAAGCAGGGCAAAGGCTAATAGAGTTCTGCCAAGAGAACACATTGGTTATAGCAAATACCCTCTTCCAACAACACAAGAGAAGACTCTACACATGGACATCACCAGATGGTCGACACCAAAATCATATTGATTATATTCTTTGCAGCCAAAGATGGAGAAGCTCTATACAGTCAGCAAAATCAAGACCGGGGAGCTCACTGTGGCTCGGATCATGACCTCCTGAAGTAGTTAGAGACCAAGTTTATTTGTTCAGAATCCATAAATTTAGATTTATAAGTGCTAAGGGGGTCAGTAAATTGTCACGGCTATCATTGTGTCTCCCTCTCCTGCTTGCCTTCCTTTTCTTCCTCTCCTTTGGAGAGTATCAGTCTGTAACCATCTTCAGAGAATTTTTGCATGGAAGCAAGAAAATATTTCCATTTTAAATAAAACTACTGTTTTTCATTTCATTTCATTTTAGATTAGGCGGGGAAGGTGTTCGGCTTTTCTTATTATGGTTGCAAGCTCTTCAGAATAACTGTAGCAAAGAACAGCTTTGGATGTTTTCATGCTTAATCCCTGGATTTTCAGCACCACAGTCTGAATATGGACCTCGAACTTTAGATAACCTCATTAATCCTCCACTCAACCTACAAGAAAGTAAGATTCATTTTTTCCATCATTATTTTAAAAATTTTGTATAGTTTGTTAATATATATTTTTTAATGTCTGTACATTTTTAACTGGTTAATCCAAGGCCATGTTTTGAAATGTGGGATTTACAAAACGCAGAGAAAAAGGATTTGTGGTTGCGGGTCAGGGGGTGGGGGGTTTGAGCAGGGTAGGGGGAGGGGTTTGAGGGTGTTCAGAATTGGTGAAGGGGATTTAGAGTTACAGACTTCTAGTCAGAAAGTAAATAACATATGTAGTTGATGACAATTGTTGTGAATTTGAAAGTTGCTTAGAAAGTAAATATTAGAAGTTCTTAACCACAAGAAAAAATTTTTTTTTGTAATTTTGGTGACAGATGGTAAATACTTATTGGGGGTGATTATTTTTTTTGGGGGTGATTATTTTATAGTGCATACAAATGTTGAATCATGTACACCTGAAACTAGTATAATCTTGTGTGTCAGTTATACTTCAGTAGAAAAATGTAAATAAATAAAAATTTTAACATCCAGGTATAATGGGGCCAACACATCAGGAGATGATTGCTGTTAAAAGATAGCTTGTTACTCATAGTTCCCAGGAGAAATCGTTGTGCCACACCAAGGAGGGTGGTCACACAGGGACACACCAGGGTCAGTTGGCGATGGGGCTTAAAGGGTAAGGGTGGATAACATGGGCAAGAGCCCAGTTAGAAATGTGTGAAGTAGGGTGAGCAAGTCTAAGACTGGCTAGTTTGGATAATTTTATTAATAGCAGGCTCTGGGGCATAGAGGTTGTATCTGGTATTTTGGTACCTAGGCCTAGGGGTCATTAGGTTAGGGGATTAGTAGCCTTGAATGTATGGAGAAGGAAATGGCAGCCCACTCCAGTACTCTTGCCTGGAGAATCCCATGGATGGAGGAACCTGATAGGCTGCAGTCCATGGGGTTGCGAAGAGTCAGACAGGACTGAGCAACTTCACTTTCACTTTTCACTTTCACCCATTGGAGAAGGAAATGGCAACCCACTTCAGTGTTCTTGCCTGGAGAATCCCAGGGATGCGGGACCTGGTGGGCTGCCGTCTGTGGGGTCACACAGAGTCGGATGCGATTGAAGTGACTTGCAGCAGCAGCAGCAGCAGCCCTGAGTGTAAGAGCCCAACAGAGGAAGTGGTAGAGATATGGGCTCTGGATATTTAGTTTGTATTTGAAAGGCAAACTTTCAGGCCTGTAGTTTTCTCTCTCTAGGAATTAGCTAGCTGTGCAAGAGGCTTTCTCACTAGGACCTGTAAGACCCCTGTTATTGTTTAATATAGGCCATTTTTACATTTAATTTTGAATTGTCATGTATCAGCTTGTATCCTTAGGTAATTTTGATGTACACTGAAGTCCAAGTATGTTTTACTTTGTGCAGAGAGTACTGTTAAAAAAAAATCTTCTTTGGGCTTAATTTCTTGCCTTCTATTTACTCAGAAATAGGTTTCAGAACCTGCTTATGCTAAACCAGGTACTGATTGTGTTGCCTGGGAAATATTTAAGAGAATTTACTAGTTGTGGGTTGATTTTCTTGGATTGCTTTTGTTATAATCAATGTTTTTAATATCTGAAAAGTTAAAAAATGTGCAAGTTTCTTCTTTTTTACAAGTGGACTTTTATAAACAGGGAACTAAATGCTAACTTCTCTTTCTTTCTGGAAGGGAAATATTAATGGTATTCATCCTTTGAATAAAGATGCTACCTTAAACAAGAAGCATGGACATTACCTAGGGTGATCAGATTGTCCTTTAATTGATGAATAAGCATATTATTATGTTTTTATAATATTTATGGAATTTTGTCATGTACACTCTTAATCTGAATTTGAAAATATCATGAGCAGTTCTTTTTCAGGCTGACGTTATTCACTCTTAATCCCTGAATATCTGTCCATACCTGTGTCACATTTCCTTGATCAGGGGTTCATGAAACAGTTGATTATTAAAGTTGATGGTTGTTGTGATGGGCTGTCAATATGACCTTAGGTTTATTTCAAGTTTCAGTCATTAGAATATTCTCAAGCTTTGCTTATTCTTTGCTTATCCGTTTTGTAGTTAAATTTTATTTGGGTCATATTATCATATTCTTAAGTTTGTGGTTATACCAAACTTTTGTCTTTGGATAGCTCAAGTCACTATAGAGGAAATCACTCCACTTGTCCCACCACAATCAGGAGATAAAGGACAAGAAGATCTTACAAGCTATTTTCTTGAAGCACTTTTAAAATATATAGTAATTCAGGTATGTGTAATCTTCTTTTATATCACCCTTCTTACTATCCTGTGGGTAATTCATTTTCAACTCCTTCCAGTTATGCTATCATAGTAGATACTTGCTTCTTTTCCTAAAGGAGGAGTAACACATTTTTACTTCTGAAAATATATGTTAATATGCTCTTTCTGAAATAAAATCATTAGAGGCATTATGAACCTCTTAGAAAGGGAGCTGGAGAGAGAAAATTTTATAGTAGACTCCTTATGTCTATAGTGTCAGCGAAAACAAGACCTGGGGCTGACTGTGACTCAGATCATGAACTCCTTATTGCCAAATTCAGACTTAAATTGAAGAAAGTAGGGAAAACCACTAAACCATTCAGGAATGACCGGAATCTAATCCCTTACGACTATACAATGGAAATGACAAATAGATTCAAGGGATTAGATCTGATAGAGTGCCCAAAGAATTATGGATAGAGGTTTGTGACATTGTACAGGAGGCAGAGATCAAGACCATCCCCAAGAAAAAGAAATGCAAAAGGAAAAATGGTTGTCTGAGGAGGCCTTACAAACAGCTATGAAAAGAAGAGAAGTGAAGGCAAAGGAGAAAAGTAAAGATATACCCGTTTAAATGCAGTGTTCCAAAGAATAGCAAGGAGAGAGAAGAAAGCCTTCTTCAGTGATCAATGCAAAGAAATAGAAGAAAGCAATAGAATGGGAAAGACTAGAGATCTCTTCAAGAAAATTAGAGATACCAAGGGAACATTTCATGCAAAGGTGGGCTCAATAAAGGACAGGAATGGTATGGACCTAACAGAAGCAGAAGATATTAAGAAGAAGTGGCAAGAATATACAGAAGAACTGTACAAAAAGATCTTCACGACCCAGATAATCACGATGGTACGATCACTCATCTAGAGCCAGACATCCTGCAATGTGAAGTTAAGTGGGCCTTAGGAAGCACCATGATGAACAAAGCTAGTGGAGGTGATGGCATTCCAGTTGAGCTATTTCAAATCCTGAAAGATGATGCTGTGAAAGTGCTGCACTCAAGACGCCAGCAGATTTGGAAGACTCAGCAGTGGCCACAGGACTGGAATAGGTCAATTTTCATTCCAATCCCAAAGAAAGGCAATGCCAAAGAATGCTCAAACTACCGCACAACTGCACTCACCTCACACACTAGCAAAGTAATGTTCAAAATCCTCCAAGCCAGGCTTCAACAATACGTGAAGTGTTAACTTCCTGATGTTCAAGCGGGATTTAGGAAAGGTAGAGGAACCAGAGATCAAATTGCCAACATCTGCTGGATCATCAAAAAAGCAAGAGAGTTCCAGAAAAACATCTGTTTCTGCTTTATTGACTATGCCAAAGCCTTTGACTGTGTGGATCACAACCAACTGTGGAAAGTTCTGAAAGAGATGGGAATACCAGACCACCTGACCTACTTCTTGAGAAACCTATATGCAGGTCAGGAAGCAACAGTTAGAAGTGGACATAGAACAACAGACTGGTTCCAAATAGGAAAAGGAGTATGTCAAGGCTGGATATTGTCATCCTGCTTATTTAACTTCTATGCAGAGTACATCATGAGAAGTGTTGGGCTGTAGGAAGCACAAGCTGGAATCAAGATTGCCAGGAGAAATATCAATAACCTCAGATAATGCAGATGGACCACCCTTATGGCAGAAAATGAAGAAGAACTAAAGAGGGGCTTGATGAAAAGTGAAAGAGGAGAGTGAAAAAGCTGGCTTTAAACTCAGCATTCAGAAAACTAAGATCATGGCATCCAGTCCCATCACTTCATGGCAAATAGGTGGGGAAACAGTGAGAGACTATTTTTTGGACTCCAGAATCACTGCAGAAGGTGACTGCAGCCATGAAATTAAAAGACACTCTTTGGAAGGAAAGTTATGACCAACTTAGGCAGCTTATTAAAAAGCAGAGACATTAGTTTACCAACAAAGGTCCGTCTAGTCAAAGCTATAGTTTTTCCAATAGTCATGTATGGATGTGAGAGTTGCGCTATAAAGAAAGCTCAGCACCAAGCAATTGATGCTTTTGAATTTTGGTGTTGGAGAAGTCTTGAGAGTTCCTTGGACAGCAAGGAGATCCAACCAGTACTTCTGAAGGAAATCAGTCTTGAATGTTCATTGGAAGGACTGATGCTGAAGCTGAAACTCCAATACTTTGGCCACCTGATGCAAAACACTGACTTATTTGAAAAGACCCTGATACTGGGAAAGATTGAAGGTGGGAAGAGAAGGCGACGGCAGGATGAGATGGTTGGATGGCATCACCAACTCCCTGGACATGAGTTTGAGTACCAGGAGTTGGCGATGGAGAGGGAGGCCTGGCGTGCTGCAGTCCATGAGCTTGCAAAGAATCAGACATGACTGAGGGACTGAACTGAACAGAATCTGAACTTTATGTGTATATACCTTATGTGAACCAGTTGTGTTTACTTTCTAGTCTTTCATTTATAGTTAGGAGCTGTGGTACTTTAAATGAAAGATGGTTTGATTTTAGGGATCAATCTAACTAGAAGCAGCAATTGAGGAGGTGGAATGAGGATGCTCTTAGAGGGTGGAAGGATGTTATTTTACTTAAACCTACTTGTACTTTAAAAAATTTTCGGTACCTGTATTATGTAAGATAACCTGTTTGTCTTCATATATGAAATGTGCATATCCTGATTGATGAAAACACTTTTAGCATATACACATTTCTTTTACTTGTTCTCAACACAAAAATTCCCTGTGTCTCACAAACAAACATTATGAAGTTAATTTGCACCCTGAACGAGATGGCCAGGGTTTGAATCCTGACTCTGCATCTTACTGATAGTATGATTTTTGGTAAATTACTTAACCTCGTGTGTGCCTAAAGTAGAGACAAAAAAATTATACACATCTCATTTTGGTGTTTGGGGCTTAAGTAATTAGTGTATAGTATTTAGAATAACCAACTATGATATATAGTTGTGTTTTGTAGTGAGTAGTTACCATTAGTGTATTATCAGTTTTTATTTTTAAAGTGTCTTTTGTACTTCATGTAAATTTTAAAAATTGTTTTACTGGTTCATTGAGATACATTTGACATACAGTAAACTGTAATGTTTGAAAAGTACATTTTGATGAATTTTATTACATGTAAACCCCCCTGAGACCATCACAACAATCAAGATAATGAATGTATCTATCACCCCTAAAAATTCTCAGATGCCATAAGAATCCTCCCTTCTGTACCTGCCTGCCACCCTTCATCATCTTGTTCCCCAGGCAATTGTCGACCTGATTTACTTTCACTGTAGTTTGCATCTTCTGTATTTTCATGTAAATGGGATTATATTGTACCTCTTTTTTCTTCTATTTTTGGCCTGGCTTTTTTTTCCCCAGCATAATAATTTTAAAAATCTTTATTATTGTATGTATCTATCGTTTGGTTCTTTTTATTGCTGAGTAACTTTTCAGTGTATGAATATGCTATGATTTGTTATCCAGTCATTTACTGATGGTACGGTGAATTGTTTCCAGTTTTGGGCTATTACAGATAAAACTACTATGATTATTGCTAAGTAATTCTTTGTGTGAATACAGACTTTCTTTTCCCTTGGGTAAATAACTAGTAGTGGAATAGCTAGATTGTATGGTAGGTATATATTGACTTTTTTCCAAGTGGTTATACCTTTTTATATTCCACTAGCTATGTTTGAGACTACATAAGGTTGCTTCATATACTCACCATCAGTTGATATGGTCAGTGTGTAGTTCTAGTCATTCTAAAGTTAATGTACAGTAGTATCTCGCTGTGGTCCACTCAGGTCCACTTTATTATCCCCCTACTTAGATATCTTCCTCAGCCTACTGGAGTTTTCACACCCTCTGTTTCACAACTCTGCTCCTTCTGGCTTACTCTGCTCTACACTTCATGGATGCTTTCCTCACCCCTGTAAGACTGAGTCCCCACTGAACTACTGCCTCTGTTATATATACTCCCTTCACGGACGCCGCCTGTAGTCAGGCTCTGATTGCCTGCACTTGACTGACACTCTTTCATGCCTTCCATTCTTCCCTCTCGCATATGCCTGTTTTGTTTGACTTTTAGGCTGAATTATTCAGGAAGGGAGAAAAAGGAAAGAACACTATCATCTTTGTCAGTAGTAGAGGCGAATTTTAAGTCAACTTTGACAGTTTTCCAGAGCACATTACAAGATTTTTGAAAGATATATCATTGACCTTTGAACAATATAGGTCCCCTTATATCCACAGATATTTTTCAATAAATATGATCTACACTACTACACAAGCCACTGTTGCTTGAATCTTTGAATATGAAGGGCTGACTGCAACATTACAAATGAATTTTTAAGTGCACAGAGGATCGGCACTTCAACCCCCAGGTTGTTCAGGGGTAAACTGTATATTGTATTTGCATGGCACAAGTTTTTCTGTTTAAACACATGTACATACACAGATTTAGCTTTTTATCTTTGTAGTCTAAGTTTAGTTTGCTGCTTAGGTAGCCTTTTATAAGCTTGTTTTTAACAACTACTATTTTTTTTCCTCCTGGAATGATTCTAATTTTTTGTTTATTTTTAGGTAAAAAGTTTAGAGTGGAAGAACAAAGAAAACCAAGAAAAAGGATTTTCATTTTTGTTTTCACATTTTAAGAAATATTATTTGCCTTATATTTTCCCAAACATCTGTAAGGAGAATAGTTTATATCATCCTGTACTTGGTAAGTAATCTTTGTAATTTTCTAAAATATTATACATAATAGTAAAACATTCATCAGTAGAAATTTAGCATTTATTACCTGCAGAAAACTTGCCACATTTAATTTGTACTGATTAATTGGAGATAATGTACCATGGTTCATACTGAATGTCATACTGAAAGTGCAATTTTATTAGTGGAGAATTTTCATTCCAAATGAAGAGACTTATCAAAAACTTATTTCTGGTTATCACCTCTTGGAGAAGTTAGCCTACCAGGAATATTTGTGATCACAAATTAAACTTAATTCTGATGTTTGGTATCATCTTTAAACTATTTTGTAAAACTTTTTAAAGGTCCCTCAAAGGTTTGGTTTTGTATCTCTTTTTCAAATTGTGTATGAATAATTATATTATATTTTGATCATATCTTGTTCCAGTATTTAGTGTCTATGCCAAAATGTTTTTGGAACTTTGAAGCTATAGCCTCAAGGACAAAGCCTGGGTTAGAAGTAGACTACTGCCATGTATAGAAGCCATTGACAGCCTATATGTGGAAATGTCTTTTTGCACAAAGATGTTTCTATTTTAAGCTCTGCCAAGTTTAGACAACTCACAAGCTTAGGCATAGTCATTAAGGCTGGTAGAAATAAATTAGAGTAGCAGACCTTTAGCACTGAAAATAATATTTGTTTTAAAAATAATTTTTCTATGAAAATTCTCATACTTTGTATGATATCAATCAAAATATGTTCAGACCTAGTTAATTGAAGTGAGCTCTCATTAATTTTAAATGGCTCTGGAAGTTTCTTAATATTTTTAATGATTTTTTTTTAGTGATATTTTTGCACATTTCCATATATCAGCTGTATATGTTTCAGTCTTCTATATTCCACGCTAATATCTAGCAAATTATTTTAAAAGGTATTAATTCTATTTCTTAAATCAGGATATTATCACGTTTTCTGAAATATTTAAAACATAGATTTATCTAAGCATAATTCCTTTCTTATTTTGGTTTTTATTTGATTCCGCATAGATATCCCACAGATGAGACCAAAGCCACATTATGTCATGATAAAGAAGGATGCTGAAACCAATGAGGCAATCTATTGTACAAAGGAGCCTTTCATTAAGGCTCGTGTTATTGTCATTCGTTGGCTGGTTTCATTCTGGCTGGAGCCAAAGCCGCATATAGGACCTCATATTCCTGGGATGGAAGGTGAAGTCTTGCCAAAAAATATTCAGGTAATACACACACAGAGCAAACTTGTTAAAGTTAAAAATGGGTTTAGAGATTTGTCCACTGATTTCAGTTCCTTAGATGTAGAACACATTTTAAACAAATAATAATGCTACATTCTTTTTAATAAATGTATTTTGTAAATCCAGATTTTAATAAGCATTATAGAAACAATAGTTTTCTTAATGAAAAATGCAGTTTGTAATGTTGTAAGGTATAGAAGATAATTTCAGTCATATACAAGTCTCAGCTTATTTCTTTATTTCATGTTAATTGTACAGTACTAAAAATATCCTAAATTGTACAAATAAAAATATTTTGAATTGTGCAAATTCTTGCAAGTGGAAACAACTTGCAACTAAATGACCTTCATAGTTCTATTTATTTTTTATTTACTTTTTAAGTATTTAGTTACTTATTTTGATTGCCTTAAGTCTTAGTTGTAGCACATGGGCTCAGTAGTTGCTCTGTAGCAACTACTTAGTTACCCAACCAAGGATCAAACTCACATTCCCTGTGTTAGGAGACAGATTCTTAACCACTGAACCACCAGGAAATCACATTCATAGAGTACTGTTTTAAAATCCTGTCACCATGTCATGTCCTCTTTTTTTCAGGAACACTGACTCTAGAAATGTGATGTAAAGTTACACAGCTATGCAGTGGAAAGACTAATATTTAAAAATCTGTATTTTTAGTTAAACCATTACCCTCTTTCTTCACCTGCCCCTTCTCTCTGTGTGCATTTTTTTCCCCTGAAATTGTCTTTATTGCAGTGTTTTTGTTTTTATTTTCCTTTTCTCATATTTCCTCATTTAAAAAATATTTAGTATGTGTGTGCTTTGTTATACAACCTCTTTAAGTGCTTTAAAAGTTAAGTGGAGGTATAAAGTATGTCTACTAACATTCAGAAAATTTTACTTACATTCCTTCTAGCCTTTTATTTGTCTATAGCAGATTATGTGATGTGTTTTCCCTGAAACATTGTTCTAGATTCTCTACAAAGAGTTTTTGAATGTAGACACTCTCAAGCAGAACTATTCTTTCTGATCCCAGAATTCAATAAACTAAAAATTAATTTTTTTTTTTAGTTGGGAAGGCATATTTGAGATCATTTACATACTTAAAACCCTTTCATTTTATAGATGACAGAACTGAGACCAAAATTTGAATAACGTACCAGAAAGTATATTATCATGCCACTGTATAGTGCTACCTATCATACTATGGTAGTAATTTCTTTATTACTGCCTTAAGACTTTGCTTTTTCCCTAAGTTTGTCATCATCTTCAGTCATGGTGAAAATTTTTAAGTTATTAGAATGTAGAGTTTTCTAATTTATATTTTATGTTAGCTTCATTTCTACTTTTTCTGTCATTTTTTTCTGTTCCTTTGGTTTTTTTAAGAAGTTTTTGCTTGCATAATCTTTGTTTATGGTAAAATAGAGATGACTTCACACCTTTAAGACAATAAATAGTCCAGTTTTAAGGTATTTGTTATTGAAGATCAAGCTGACTCCATTGGCATTATTCTTTTACGCAGTCTAGTTCATAACTTGTTTGTGCTGCAAACACACTGAAAAACTTAATTGAGTAGCTGTTTCGTGAGTATCACTGTGTCACTTAGATATTGAGTTATTTCAATGCCGTTTAATTATTTAGCATGTATTCTAAATGAAACTCTATTCCTAGATTTTAAACAATGCTATAAGTTACTAATGGAATGCTTTGAATTTTGTCAGTATTTGCTATCGGAAGACAAAGTATTGAGTTAAAGGATCGTGATATTCTCCCACTTTGTTTTTATTTTAGAGAGCAGCTGCTAGTTTGGTATCCAGAGAAGAAAACAAAAATGATAATGCTGATAAAACAGATAGAAGTACAGAACCTGAACAGTCTCATTCCAACACAAGCACTCTCACGGAGCGAGAACCTAGCTCTTCTAGTCTCTGTAGTATTGATGAAGAGCATCTCACAGACATTGAAATAGTTCGCCGAGTTTTTTCTTCTAAAAGAAGTAACGTAAACTTTGTCACAGAGATATTTCGTCAGGTAAAATATCTCTCAATATTTTTAATTTGTAATACAAACTTTTGCCTTTAATATTGAATATACTGACTTTTAGCCATTTAGAATTTATTCTTCATGAAAAAGTTTTTAAAGTTCATATTTAGTTTTTAAAACTTTCTACATCTAGTCCTTGAATGTTTTCAGTTATTTTTTTAGTTTATGATAACTTTGGTTTAATAGTTATCCCCCAATATTTCTTCTGTTACCAGAATAATTTTCTTAGTGACTCACTTTATGGTTTGAAAGTTTTCTTCCTATAATTTATTAATAAGTTATATTAAAAGTATTTATCTTTCACTCTAAAATTAATAAAAAATGATTTATGAATAGTGTATCCTCCGCATGGAGGCTCGGTTTTGTCTTCTAAGGCATTCTGAAATTAAATTTGCTTAAGGCATATATTGTTTGGGGAATAAAATAAAGAAGAGGGAAGGGAAAAGAATAAAACCTATTTCACATAAAGATAGTTAAAAATTCCTAAGTGCACATTTTCAGTTACATAGAAATTTTATGGGAAAATAAACCTTTTGAAAACTAATCATTTGCTCTTAATAGCAAAGGTACTTAACTTTTACAGGTAAACATCATTGAGTTTTGTAGCTGAAGGGGATCATTCAAGTCTCACAGCAAGTAAGTGGTAGATCCTGGACTAAAATTCTGTTAGTGCTCTTTATTCTATGCTACACTGTCTTCACATCTCAGGGAGCTCTCCAGGCAAAGCAGATTTTCATCTCTTACATGTTTGTTGATATGTAAAAGAAAGCATGAGGCAGCATTAGCTTTGTCAGTCTAAGGTAAACAAACAAGTTGTAACATTTTGTCCAGCTTTGGCAGTGAGTTGCCAGCTCTAAGGTTTGGGTTGACAGAGTATATGACAAGTGCGAAGGGAAAGAAATTTGACAAGTATGAGTGGACTCTACTTTGCTTATGGGGAAATTTAAAGCTTATAGAACTATAGAGGTTTTCTAGTTCTTGAGTCAGTTTGAGTATGTTTGTTTTTGTAGGAATTTGTTCATTACATTTGTTTTTAAATGCATTCTCTTATAATCTTTTTAAATCTCTGGAGCATTTATATTCATGTTTTTCCTGTCATTCTTGTTAGTATTTGTTCCTTGTTTGTTTTTTCTTGATGATTCGTACCAGAGATTTGTCAGTTTTATTAGTCCTTGCAAAGAGTGAACTTTTGGCCTTGTTGATCCTCTGTGTTTTATGTTCATTTTCTCATTTATTAATTTTGCTCCTTGTTATTTCTTTCTACTTTTCTTGATTTTATTTGATGGTTCTTTTCCTAACTAATTTAATTAGCCTCACGTTTTTTTCGTATAAGCATTTTTGAGACTGTTAATTTACCTCTTAATGCTGTTTTAGTATCACTCACTTCTAAATGTTTTCTAATTTTCATGTTAATACCTTCTTTGACCTGTGAGTTATTTAGGTGTCCATCTTCCAAACAAATCAGATTTTTCCAGTTTTCTTTTCTCACAGATTTCTAATGTGATTCTTTTTGGTCAGAGGATATAATTTGTATTAGTATGTAGTCAATCCTCATAAATGTCCTATATGTTTGAAGAGAATGTATTCTTTTCTATGAGGTTCATGATTTTTAAAGTTTATTAAATCAAACTTATTATTGTGTCGGTGAACTTTTCTGTATTCTTACCTAAAATACTTGGTCAGCTTGACCACACAGTTATGAAGAAGGGTGTATTAAAATCTTTTGTTCCGATGGTGATTTGCATATTTTTTCTTTGTAGTTCCATAAATTTTCCTTTGTATATATTGAAGCTTTATAATAAAGTACATACTTATTTATAATTTTATATCTTCTTGGTGAGTTAAACTTTTTGTTTATGGACCTCTTAATCTGTAGAAATTATCTGTAGTAAAAAGGAAACTTAATTTGCTTAAAGTCTACCTCTAGTAATCTATCTACTTTTAGTACATTAATACCACTTTTTATTAAATTATCCTCATGTATATTTTTAAAATTCTTTAATTTTGAGTCCTTTTTATTACATTTTATGTCTTTTGTAAATATGGTTGGATTTTAAAAAAATCTTTGTCTTTTAACTGGAATATTTATTATAATTGCTGATATGTTTGGATTTATTGATATGATTGTGTTTTGTTCTTATTATTCTTATGTCTGTATTTTTATATTCCTCTTATTTTTGCCTTTTGATAGATGATTTTTCATTCTGTATCCTCCTTCCTATCACTTGGTTAGAAAGATTTTCTTTTCCTTTAGTGATAACTATCTAAATTTTAACATACATACTTCACTTTCCAAATATAATATTGTTTTTTTTACCCTCTTCCTAAACAATACAAGGTTAATAGAACCCTATTATTCTAATTTCTCCCCAAATAATATATTGTTATTTTTAACAAATAATTCAGTTCTATTTTGCATGTTTATATATTTAACTCCAGTATCATTATTATCTGTGTGTTCAGTTGATTTACAGTTAGTTTTATTTATGATTTCTTCCTTTTCAGATCTACCATTTACAATTACTTTCCTCTGCTTGAAATTCATCATTGAGAATTTACTTGCAGTTCAGTTCAGTCACTCAGTCGTGTCCGACTCTTTGCAACCCCATGAATTGCAGCACGCCAGGCCTCCCTGTCCATCACCAACTCCCAGAGTTTGCCCAAACTCATGTCCATCGAGTTGGTGATGCCATCCTGCCATCTCATCCTCTGTCGTCCCCTTCTCCTGCCCCAATCCCTCCCAGCATCAGGGTCTTCTCCAATGAGTCAGCTCTTTGCATGAGGTGGCCAGAGTATTGGAGGTTCAGCTTTAGCATCAGTCCTTCCGAAGAACAACCAGGACTGATCTTCTTTAGGATGGACTGGTTGGATCTCCTTGCAGTCCAAGGGACTCTCAAGAATCTTCTCCAACACCACAGTTCAAAAGCATCGGCGCTCAGCTTTCTTTATAGTCCAACTGTCACATCTGTACATGACACTGGAAAAACCATAGCCTTGACTAGACGGACCTTTGTTGGCAAAACAATATCTCTGCTTTTTAATATGCTATCTAGGTTGGTCATAACTTTCCTTCTAACGAGTAAGCTTAGTGGATGTCAAACACTTATAAATTTTTGTTCTGAGAATGCCTTTTATTTTTCTTACATATTTTTTCCACTGCATATAAAATTCTAGATTGACAGTTATTTTCACCCAGTACATATCAGATACTTTCCCACTTTTCTGGTTTACCATGTTACTGTTGACATGTCAATCAGCATTTGAGCTCTTGAAGCTTTATACGTCAATTGTGTTTCTCTGGCTTTTAATACCTTTTTTTTTTTTTTTTAAATTATTTGGCATTTTGTATTTTACTCTGGTATATTTAGGACTTCCCTGATAGCTCAGTTGGTGAAGAATCACCTACAGTGTAGGAGACTCCAGTTCAGTTCCTGAATTGGGAAGATCCACTGGAGAATGGATAGGCTACCCACACTCCAGTATTCTTGGGCTTCCTATGTGGGTCAGTTGGTAAAGAATCCACCTGCAATGTGGGAGACCTGGGTTTGATCCCTCGGTTGAGAAGAGCCCCTGGAGAAGGGAAAGGCTACTCGCTCCAGTGTTCTGGCCTGGAGAATTCCATGGACTGTATAGTCCCTGAGGTCACAAAGAGTTGGACACCACTGAGTGACTTCCACTTTCACTCTTCACTGTTTAGGTCTAGATTTCCTTTTATTCTTCAGGGGATACTTTGGGCATACTGTATTTATGGATTAGTATAATTTGACAGTTATGAAAAATTTCCAGCCATCATTCTCTCTTTAAATATTGCTTCTGTCCTTTTTTTTTTCTTTTTTGCATTTCAAGATAAGTGTTAAACCTTCCTGCTTTATACATCTCACATAAATATTTTCAATCTCTTTGTCTCTCCATGCTACATTCTGGATACTTTCTTTCTAATTACAACTGTTTCTGGAAGTTGGCCAGTCTGTTTGGTCAATTTTAGGTCTCTAGTTCATACCTTACTTTTTATGTATTGATATGAAATTTTTTATTATATTTATATTCTGTTTTCTTGATTGATCCTCCTGATATTCCTGAAGTCTTTATAGTTCTGAGTCTGCCATATTTTGTTTCTGAATACTCCTTCTCATGGTGCTATATATTCTCTTGAAATATTTTGTGATCAGAATTTTGATTCTGAACTTCTGCTACTTATGACTGTTTCTTGATTTGGTTTGTTAAAGGTTGATTGTTCCAGAGAGGAGATGCATTTACTTTATATAGAGGCAAGGAAACTCTTCCAATCTCACATTAAACTAAACTCCTGAAGTTTAAGCCAGCCAGATAATATGAATGTACAAGCGTAAACCTGTATTAAGGCTAGCTTTTGGTGACAGTGTCTCTGAGGAGATGTCTGTTATCTACTTTGCCTCTGTGTATGGGCAGTTTTTCCTGCAGACTTTTAATGGGGTAGTTTTAAGTGATGAGACTGGATGCCATCGTCTTTATTTTTGGAATGTTGAGTTTTAAGTCAGCTTTTTCACTCTCCTCTTTCACCTTCATCAAGAGACTCTTATAGGTCCCCTTTACTTTCTACCATAAGGGTGGTGCCATCTGCATATATGAGGTTATTGATGTTTCTCCCAGCAATCCTGATTCCCGCTTATGCTTCATACAGCCGGGCATTTCACTGATGATATATATTCCTTTGGAACTCCCAATTTTGGAGGTTTCCTATCATTCTTTCTTCCTTGCCCCTATAGCTCCATAAAATCCAGAGTAATTGGTTCCACTCAAAATGAAACCACTTTATTGCTACACCTAAAACCTCTCTTGAGTTTGGACCTCATGTAAGTTTTTATTTTTAAATATTTCTCCCTACATTTTGGCTCATCAGTGCATTTAAGAAGATAAAAGTTTTTTTTTAATGTATTACATTTTTTTTTCAGTTGTACGATTGGTTACCTAGTATCACACTCTTGGAAATAGAATTCCCCTTATTGGGTTTTTAATGATACTATTTATATTTTAATTTCTAGAAGTAAATATTTGTTTTTTTTTAATATCTGTGTAGTGATTTTTTTACAGTGGCTTATTCATATTTTCACTTTCTTAATATTAAAGCATATTAAAATATTCATATTCCTTATTCTAGTAATTCTAGTAACTTAGGTTTGCTGTTCTGGCCTTGTTTGTTTGTTTATTCACCCTCATTTATTTGTTTTGGATTTTTATGTTAAGAGCTTACATTTCTTTGGAATCTTATGAAAATTACTGTAGAACCTAAGTTGAAGCATGTGTTCCTCCAGAGAAGACTTACACTTGCTTCTCTCAGGTATTCAGGAGTCCTGTCAACCTGGGTTTACTTTACATTACAATTCTTTGCTGATGATACTTCTCACTTTGCAGCACTCAAAGTTAGGTGATAGCCAGCCTGCAAATATGAGTTTCTGGGGAAGACTGGTATTCCTTAGTCAAAGTCAGCAGACAAGTTTCCTCACTGACTCTTCTCTGGAGTCAAGTTTTTCTTCCTCTCCTAGCTCACCGTTATTTTGAGGCTGTCCCCTTGATTGGTTTCTCATTTATATGGTCTCTCCGGTCCACACAGAGGGCATTAAAGCAAAGCACTGAAGGCTGTCCAAGGCAGCACCCACCTGTTGCATTGCTTCCTCGCCCCTCTGGATCAATACTTTGATTTTGTTCTAGACTCAGAATATCCTTACAAGCTGAGCCATTCATTTAAAAGGTATATTATACTTTTTATGTGACAACTTAGGTGTTCTGTGCAAGTGAATTCTAGGGCATCTTTCTTAAAATACTGCTGGGAACTGAAGTTCTCTGAGATGTTTTTATTGTAACAGCTGCTTTTAAAAAGTGGTTTTAAGGCAAAACTTAAAAATAGATTTTAGGATGGTGACTCCAATGAATCATTAATGTTTTGAAAGGAATCAATTTCTAAGATTAGATTGTAGTAGAAAAGCTATTTTTACTTGCTTAATACTGATGATAAGTTTGCACAACAGAGAATCTGTGTAATAATTTCTTAATTTGAAGGCTCATATGTTTCATACTGTGGTATAGACCGAAATATTTCATTAATTACTAGGTATATGGGCATATGATGATTTTGCCGTTAGCAATCTCAGCTAGAGCACAAGTCCCTCTGTAGGTAAGTTTAGTAGAAATGTCTTATCTTTTCGTCTTTCAAATAATTTCATCCTCATAGCCATTACACTTAACTGTTTCCCTGTCTTCAGCCTTCCTGTCTTTCCTTCCCACCTCCTCTTCTTGCCTGGCTACTCAACCTTTAAGATCGTAGCTTAAATGTGAGTACACCAGAAAAGTCTTCCATAACCACCCTCACCCATTCACCTGCCCACTCGCAAAGCAGGTGTACACACACGTGCGCATGCACACACACATGCTCAGTAAGGACCTCTTTTTAATGATGTTTTTGAAAATATACTCTCCTTCATAGTATCTCTGAGTAGTTTTAGAAATTTTTTAGTGTTTGTTTAATTTTGATCTTTCTTATTACCCTCCATAAATACTTATCTTATTCATTCATCATTGTAGCCATAGTGCCTGGCAGTGAGTTAGGCACCAAATAAATTCTGGTGAATTTGTTGAGTGAATTTTGGTGAATTGTCAAATTTGGTGAATTAATCAAGAAACTCAGTAACTGTTGAGTACTGGGCACTTAGCTAGTGCTAGCTGTGGGCTAACATGTATTTCTGGAAGCCAAGTCTTGAGACAGTTTGTTTCATAGGTGATAATTTTTTTAAGGGCCAGTTTAATGACTGTGAGTTCTAGCTCAGATGAGGGTATCTATAATGTTATGTGTCTTTAAAAGAAAGGTACAACTGTAAAGCGTAAATGCCCAGATTATCTGAAATGGTAAAATTATCCTCCATATCCCTTCAGTTCAGTATAGAATAGGCATAATAACACTCTAGACATCAACACTCTTATTTTATAGATAAACCCATTCTTTGTGCTGTATGTTGTTAGTACTTGGAGGCTACAGTGAGGAGCTACAGGTACTTTGATGTGAGGTAAATAAAACACATGAAGAGTTTAGCTTTTAAAAGCACCACAGGTTTATTTATATGTAATTTAAAAATATATAAATGGGTGGCAGTGGGTGGCAAAGTATAACCTGGGGCTCCTGAGAAATCCCCAGAACCTTTGAGGTTCATAAGGTCAAAACCTTTCTCATTCTTACTCTCTCACAAGTGTACAGTGAAATTGTCCCCAGGATACCTGACATATGATACTGTATCAGATTTAATATGGAAGCAAGCAGATAAGAGAGTCCAGCTGTCTTCTATTAAGCTAAACATTAAAGATATTTACAGAAAAGTAAATAATTCTACTCTTCTTTTAATTTGGAAAATGAATTATTCGTGTTAACATACATTAGATTAAGTATTCTGAGACAAAATATGAACCTCTTTGTCTCTAAGGAGGTTTGTCTCTAACCTATTTGTCTCTAAGGAGACAAAAAATTCCCAGGTCTGCTAAATACTCTCTGTATTTAATTTAATTTTAAAGAATGTGTTTGTCACAATCTGGGTTGGTTAATAATGGAAGCCCATTTAAAAAGTAATCAGAGACTAACATGTTTTGTTAGTGTTTTTTCACCAAAGAAGAGAGCCTTAGCTATCAGCAAATCAGATCCCATTGGTTAAGCCAGTTATTAGAAAACTATGTACCAGGTTGCCTTAAGCTGATACCATTAAATATTTTACTTATTTTTTTATCTCTTGTTTTTTTGACTTTTTCTCCCTGTAGTTTTCTGGTTCTGATGTAGTTTTATGGTCATGGAATCATAAAAGTGGAGATGACCTTGTAGGTCTACCTGTAGAGAGAAAATTTGCTGAGTATTGATTCACAATTCTTGCCTATAATGACAGATTCCTTTATTATCAATTAATACTTGTATCTGATTGTGAGTGGTACTTCTTCGTAGAAAGATTAAGGTGCCAATATATGGATTTTACTTCCCTGGTGGCTCAGACAGTACAGCGTCTGCCTACAGTGTGGGAGACGCAGGTTCAATCCCTGGGTCAGGAAGATCTCCTGGAGAAGGAAATGGCAATCCACTCCAGTATGCTTGCCTGGAAAACCCCATGGATGGAGGAGCCTGGTAGTCTACATACAGTCCATGGGGTCACAGAGTCGGACACAACTGAGCAACTTCACTCACTCATATGGATTTGAACGTTCTGGTCTGAGACCGCTATTTTTCATTGTAAATGTATAAAATGACCCTCTGGTTTTTATGCATCAGACTTTTATCCATGGCTAAGATCAGTCTTTCCTCAAGATCCTTTAGTGTGTAGGCAAAATCAGTATGGCGGCCTGTAAGGACAAATGTGGTATGCAGTCACTCTTGTCTTTAATAGGTACATCCAGCCACTTGGAATATAGTGTGATAATTTGTGTAATAATGAAAATCATAGCTCTGGGTCTAATATTTTTTAATTAATAAGCTTTATTTTTATAGAACAGTTTTAGGTTCAAGGGCTTCCCTGGTGGCTCAGATGGTAAAGAGTCTGCCTGCAGTGCAGGAGACCTGGGCTCGATCCCTGGATCGGGAAGATCCCCTGAAGAAGGAAATGGCAATCCACTCCAGTATTTTTGTCTGGAAAATCCCATGGACTGAGGAGCCTGGTCAGCTACAGTCCATGGGGTCACAAAGAGTTGGACATGACTGAGTGACTTCTCTCTTTAGGTTCAAAACAAAAATGAGCAGAAAATACAGAGACTTCTCATACTGATTTTAAAGTAAATTTGTCAGTATTTGAGAATAGAACTTTTAGAGATTGAGCTTTTTTTTTTTTTTTTAATATTTTTAAGAAAGTCTGAACTGTTGTTTCAGTTGTAAAATAGTCTTAGAGCAGGCAGTGATGATCAAAATTATGCCATTGACCGTTAAGCTGTCAGAACATGAGAATGAGAATTTGGGAGTGGGTTTGTTAGATGGAGGAAAGTAGCAAGTAATGCAGTTTTCTAGGGAATCAATAATAGCAATAAATAAAAGGATTACCAAATAACGTGAAATACCCTATTGATATTACACGTGAACTTTTCATCATTATTTTCTTGGCTAGTTTCAGTCAGATAAAGTAGTCTTTTGACCCCATGATTGTTAATAAATATTCATAGATAATTCTAGAGTAGAAAGTATCAGGTTTTAGGTAAAGGTTTTATGATTTTTACAGCTGAAATTCATAGATAATCATTATGAAACAAATACAAAAGAAAAGTAAGTTGAATACCAATTTTACTTGTTAAAAAATAACAATGAAAATGTTAACACATAAGCACAAATATTATAAGGGAAGGACTTTGAGTAGTGAGACTGAGTGCTTTTCTTGCTTTATAAGTATGAATTGTATAAAAGGGTTATTTTTTTCTGTGATGATGTTTTTGTATTAAGGAAAATGTTATTTTTAAACTTAAGATAACACTGAAAGGAAAGGATAGCTGTAAGGTATTCCTTTAAACTTTCTAAATATTTTTGCCATATTGTTTAGCTTGTAAAATTTTAAATGTGTAAAATGACAGAAGAAAACTCTTACCTTTTTAAACAATATGTTGTGAAAAGCTAAGTTGCCTTGTTACATGGTGTTTTTATTGCTTTTTAGAGTCATTTTTATTAAAATTTGTTTATCAAAAGTTATTTTAATCTACAAAAATGTGATTTATTATGAAAAGTTGTATTTACAGTAAACTTATAGGAGCACAGTTACAGGGAATATGTTCATTCTGAAATAGCACTATTGAAACAAATCTTTGCTCTTAGGGCTGGAAATCCATATCTACCTACCAAAAGTATTTGTCTTAATGTATATACAGATTATTTGGAAACAAAAGATTTTTCTGACAATGAGTTGTTTGACTTTAGCTCTTTAAGAAGCATTTATATCTCACATTTTATTAAGATAGAAATGTATATTTTAGTAGTTTGCAGTAAAGTAAAAGATGTCATTATATTCTCTTTTTTCACTAGGCATTTTTATTACCAATTTGCGAAGCAGCAGCTATGAGAAAAGTGGTAAAAGTATATCAAGAATGGATCCAGCAAGAGGAAAAACCTTTGTTCATGCAAGAGCCTGAAGAAATTGTGATCTCTTCTTCAGACCTTCCATGCATTGACAATGTCACAGACCATGATATTTCAATGGAAGAAGGAGAAAAAAGAGAAGAGGTAAAATAAGACTTACGTATTTTAGTATAAGTGTAATAAGATTTTCACAGAAATGTGATATGGGATAGATGGGAAGGTAAAGATACTTTTCAGTATATAGTTGGTCCTTGAACAGTGTGAGTTTAAACTGTGTGGGTGCATTTATATGAGGATCTATTTTGATATTAAATGTTACAGTACCACATAATCCATAGTTGGTTAAATCTGCCGATAATGGAGAAACTGGATATTGAGAGCCAACTGTAAGTTCTATGCAGATGTTTGACTGCTCAAAGGGTTGGTGCCCTACACCTAATGTTGTTCAACAGGCAATTATATTTCACAGTTTAGATAATACGTTATCTCAGTACTCTATCCCAAAGCTCTTTGATGTTACAGCTTTTAAAAGAGCTTGTATTCTGATTCTTTCAGTCATTGTCTAGATCAAAATTGGATGGTATTACAAAAAGTAAAATATTTTAAAGTTTGGTGGGAATTGCCTGGTGGTCCAGTGGATGGATGTGGTGCTTTCACTGCTGGGGCCCAGATTCATCTTTGGTTTGGATAAGTAAGATCCTGCAAGCTGCACATCCCAGTCAAAACAAAACTGTGAGACTAAATCAAAATGGATGCTGTCGTACATAAACTGAAAATACTTTTATTTGGCTGTAGCTAAGAGTCGGTGGTTGAGAGTGATAAGAAATGTGAGACAGACAAGAACTAGACCCTGTTTAGTAACTTGTATGCTGTCATGATGGACTTTGATTACATTCTGGACACTGGAAAGATGATGAATAGAAAATGGCATGGATAGTTACAAATCTCAGAAGGCTCATACCAAGCTTAGAATGGAAGATAGATTGGAGGCCAGTCTGGAGGCAAGGACACTAGCTAGGAAAGTACCAGAAGGAGATAATAGGCACCTGATAGAGGACAGTGGCAGTTGCAATGGAAATATAAGGGAGAAGACAGATTTATGAGCTCCTTTGATGGTGAAATCAAGTTTTGATGATTAATTATATATGAGGAATGAGAAGGTATCTCAAGCTTTTTCTTTTGCAACCAAGTTAGTTGCCATTCACACATGAACAGGAGTGAAAATAAGTGCAAGTGTGGTGATTATGTCCAAGGAGGCTATATTCAGATTGTTAGAAATGAGAGCATGCTTGTATAAATTTACTTTTAAGTGTCTTGAATTTGAAGTGCTTGTGGATCATTCAGGAAGAACTGTTCAGAAGATACCTGATGGAGAAGTATGGGACTTAAGAGAACAGTGTAGACTAGCTACTCGGACAAAGCTGAGTTCCAATACTGCTTCTGGTAATGAAACAATAGTTTGATTAGACTAAATCTCCCATATATTAAAATTGTAAGTTCTAGGCAGAATACTAAAAAAAAAAAAAAAAAATGAAGATACTGTTGAGTGACCAAAAGCAGAAAGAAATTAGAAACTTTAAAAAAAAAGAGAGAGAACAACATTGAGTGAAATTTCTGTTTAACTGAGGAAACTCCTTAATCAGCAGGACTTTTGATAGCTAACACTCCAGCAGAAAGATGCAGTATTCATGGTTTGAAGTGTCAGTATTCATCTGTCTTTGGATAACAGGAATTTTATTTTTCTTCAGTAGGATAAATAGAAGTTGGTTTTTTTTATTTCAGTCATTTAGATTCTGGCATTTCCTTTAGAAGAGGATTTATCTTTTACAAAGCTATAAATAATACGATCCCATTCTTTTTAAGATTTATTTATTTACTTATTTGGCTGTGCTGGGACTTTCTCTAGCGGCAAGTCAGGGCAGGGGCTGCTCTTTGTTGTGGTATGCAGGCTTCTCATTTCAGCAGCTTCTTGATGCAGAGCAGAGACTCTAGGCATGCGGGCTCAGCAGTTATGGCTTGTGGGCTCAAACTGTGGTGCACAGGTTTAGTTGCTCTGCGCCGTGTGGGATCATCCCAGACCAGGGATGGAACCTGTGTCCCCTGCACTGGCAGGTGGATTCTTAACCACTGCATCACCAGGGAGGCCCAATACAGTCCCGTTTTGAGTGTGTAAGTGTAAGAGGGAAGGTTTATACATTAGACAGGTAGAAAAATGTCTCTGTATCTGAAATAATACAATTTCTGACTCGTCCTGATGGTTGATTTTTTTTCCTTATATTTTTGTCAATGAGAACTTTTTTTACAGTGTACATATATGTTACTTTTGTAGTCAAACAGGATATCTTCTATTTTGAGATGTTTAACAGAGGGACCCAGTACTTGCCAGTTTACTTCTTGAACTTACTGACTTATCACAGCATTCTTAATTGATAAAGTATTACCATGATATTTTACTTCAGGAAAATGGGACCAATGTTACTGATCATGTTCGAAATTCCACTTGGCCTAAAAATGGAACCTACCAAGATATTCTTCATAATGCTTCTGAGGAAGCCATAGAACAAAACATACGAGCTGGTGCCCAGGCAGTTTTGCAGGTAGATCACTTTTTATTTTTATAAAATGAAGTAAAAATCATTAACTATTTCAAATACATATTTCAGTATTTCAGTGTAATGTTTAAATACAGTGAACTCACCACACACATTTATCAATTACTGTTATGCCCTATTAATGTTTTTTCCTTAACCTTCATATCATAATGTATATTGATAAACATTGCATTTTTTTTCCATACAGTTTTAAAATTTATATAAATTGTGTCATGGTATACTGTCACCAGCAACTTTTTACATTATCCAGTATGTTTTTGAGATTTCTTGTTGATACATAGCCATAGTTAATTCATTTAAAACTACTTTGTGGTATTATAATTTATGATTATTTTGCATTTTTCTTAATCATTTTTCTATTGATGTTTTTTGTGTGTATGTGTTGATGGTTTTTAAGTTGGTATTTTTAAGATGGTTTCCAATTTCTCAGTATTCCAGATAATGCTGCACTGATCATTCTTATACATGTATTTTGGGGTACATGTTGGACAATTGTCCTAGGATACATATGTAGAAATGGAATTGCTGGGTTGGAGCATTTATACTTTATCAGTTTTACTTAACTATTAATTGCCAAATTGTTCTTAATCATGATTATATATTACATTCTTTTAGTAGTGCTTATAAGTTCTTATTTCCTTGTCTCTTCCTCATAGCGTATATTGTCAGATTTTAATTTTTGCTGCTCCTGTGTATATGAAATGTTATTCTTTTTAGTTTGTGTTTCCCTGTTTTAATTTGCTTTTCCTTAATCACTACTGAAATAAAGTATCTTTTCTTATGTATGGCCTATTAATATGTTTTTCCATATTCTTTTGGATTTATTTTTGTAACTGATTTTTAGTTGACTGTATTTATTCATTTTTTAAATCTTCTGTTCTTGTCAAGGCCACATGTGACTTCTCCATTGTTAAATCACATGGAATTTTTCAGTCCTAATTTTACCAGATTTGTCAGCATTTTGCAGAGTAGATCATTCCTCCCTGTTAAAACCATTCTTCAGATGGCCTTCAGAATATCATACCCTCCTGATTTTCTATTTTCTCCTAACTTACTGGCTACTTCTTAGGTTTTTGGTTTCTTTTCTTTTATTCTTTTTTTTTTATACTGATTTTTCAAAATATTTCTGAACTTTCATGTTGAAGTACCCAGGAACCAGTTCTTGACTCTCTTTTCTATGTAAACTTACTGATGTCTTATTGATCTTATCCATTCTTAGGGCTTTAAGTGTCATCTCTACACTGCAACTTATACTTTTTATTTCTAGTCTGAGACTTATTATCTGAACTCTTAAGAGTCCTGAACTCAAATATTCAAATGCCAAGTTGGCATCTTCACTTTACTATCTAATAGACATCTTAAATTTGACGTATCTAAAACTTGACTTATCTTGTTCAACAAACATGGTCTTCCTGCAGTTTTTCTCATTTCATTTAATGGCAGTTCTTGTTTTCCAGTTTCTCAGGCCATCTTATTTCCTGTGTTTCTTTTGTATCTTATATCTAATTTGACAACAAATCCTGTCAACTTTCAGAATGTATATAGAATCTGACCACTATTCAGCACTCATACTACCTCTTTTGTTCAAGCCTCAATAATCTTTCATCTGGAATATTGCAGTAAATTTCTAATTACTATTCTTGCTTCTGGTCTTGCACCTGCCATCACCCTGCTATATTCTCAACCCAATAGCCAGAGGGATCCCATAAATGAGATCATGTCATTTTTCTGTTCCAAAGCCTCTGTTGACTTTTCATTATCACTGAGTTCTTCCCAGTGATCTGTCAAGCCTTTACATCATTGCTCCTCAAAGTATGTGGTCCACAGACTAGTCCTAGCCCACAGGTAGTTACAAAATGGAGAGTGAAAGTTTAGAAACTTAAGTCATTTAATATCCCTTGATTTTGATGAGAAATTTGGGTTTGTATTTTGCATGTCTTTTTCTCATTTCCTTTATCCTGTTCATTTTTTAAAATTGTATTTTACAGTAGGATTGGTCTGCAAAAGACAGGGGGAAACCTGTGCCTCCCCACTGGCAGCGTAAGAAACTCTGCTTCAGGTGCTCGGGCTGCTTCTCAGCACGCCTCCCACTGCTCTTCCCTTCCTCACTTCATTCTGTGCTTGGTATTCCTCACATATGCTAGGCCGGCTCTCACCTCAGGTCATTTAAACTTGCTTTTCCTTTTCTTAGGAACATGTTTCTTCCAGGTTGCTACATAGTTGACCTTTGTCTTTTCTGTTTTAAGTCATCCTTATTTATATTCATTTTCTGCTCCCTGTCACTTCCTTTGCTTACTGGGTTCCACCAATGAGATGATAGTGAGGAATCCTTGTCTTGTTCTTGACTTTTGGCACTACTTCCATATATTCAGGTTCAGGCAGAACTTTTCAATTGCTGTTAAAACATTGCTGCTGCTGCTGCTCCTGCTGCTAAGTCACTTCAGTCATGTCTGACTCTGCGACCCCATAGACGGCAGCCCACCAGGCTCCGCTGTCCCTGGGATTCTGCAGGCAAGAACACTGGAGTGGGTTGCCATTTCCTTCTCCAGTGCATGAAAGTGAAAAGTGAAAGTGAAGGCACTCAGTCGTGTCCAACTCTCAGTGACCCCATGGACTGCAGCCCAGCAGGCTCCTCCGTCCATAGGATTTTCCAGGCAAGAGTACTGGAGTGGGGTGCCATTATAAATACTCTTTTTCAGATTAAGAAATTTTACCTTTTTTCTTAGTGTGCTAAATTTTAAAAAATGAATAAGTGCTAAGTGCTTTTCTTTATTCAATGTGATGATTCTACCTTTTCACATTTTAATCTATTGATAAAGTATATTTTGCTTGAGTTGAATTGCTACTTTTTGAGGATTCTCATCTGTATGTTCTGAAGTATCTCTTACTTTTCTTCTCTGTTTTTGATAACTGGGTTATAGTTTTATAAAAATAAACTTGGTAGTTTTTTTTATTTGTTTCTGAAACACTTTATGTACAATAGGGATCATTTTCTGGGAAAACTGGACAAAACTGTGCCTGTAAAGCAGCGTAGGCCTGGTGTTTAGGGATGAATTAGGGATAGTTCACTGTCTTTGTTTTGTACCTCTTTTCTACTTTTTCTTGGGTCAGTTTTGGCAGTTTATGTTTTATCTACAAAATATAATCCATTTTATTCTCAGTTTTACTAACATAAAGTTATTCACTAAACCATCATTTTAAAATTCTCCAAAAGTCTACAGCAATAAATGCTGGAGAGGGTGTGGAGAAAAGGGAACCCTCTTACACTGTTGGTGGGAATGCAAACTAGTACAACCACTATGGAGAACAGTGTGGAGATTCCTTTAAAAATTGCAAATAGAACTGCCTTATGACCCAGCAATCCCACTGCTGGGCATACACACCGAGGAAACCAGAATTGAAAGAGACAACGTGTACCCCAGTGTTCATCGCAGCACTGTTTATAATAGCCAGGACATGGAAGCAACCTAGATGTCCATCAGCAGATGAATGGATAAGAAAGCAGTGGTACATATACACGATGGAGTATTACTCAGCCATTAAAAAGAATACATTTGAATCAGTTCTAATGAGGTGGATGAAACTGGAGCCGATTATACAGAGTGAAGTAAGCCAGAAAGAAAAACACCAATACAGTATACTAACACATATATATGGAATTTATTTTTTTCTTTTTTTTATTATTATTAAATTTATTTATTTTTTAAATTACAATACTATATTTTTTTGCCATACATTGACACGAATCAGCCATAGGTGAACACAATCTCCCAATGCCGAAGCCCCCTCCCACCTCCCACCCCACATCCTCTACTTGAATCATCCTGTGCATCAGCCCCATGCATCCTGAATCCTACATTGAACATAGATTGGCGCTTCGTTTCTTACAAGAAAATATACACGTTTCATTGCCATTCTCCCAAACCATCCCACCCTTTCCCTCTCCCTCAGAGTCCAAAAGTCCACTCTATACCTCTGTGTCTCTTTGTTGTCTCACATATAGGGTCATCATTACTGTCTTCTAAATTCCATATATATGTGTCAGTATACTGTATTGGTGTTTTTCTTTCTGGCTTACTTCACTCTGTATAATCGGTTCCAGTTTCATCCATCTCATTAGAACTGAGTCAAATTTATTCTTTTTAAGGGCTGAGTAGTATTCCATTGTGTATATGTACCACAGCTTTCTCATCCAATCATCTGCTGATGGACATCTATGGTAATAATAACCCTGTATGCGAGACAGCAAAAGAGACACAGATGTTTAGAACGGACTTTTGCACTCTGTGGGAGAGGGAAAGGGTGGGATGATTTGGGAGAATGGCATTGAAACATGTATACTATCATGTAACGAATCGCCAGTCTGTGTTCAATATTGGATACAGGATGCTTGGGGCTGGTGCACGGGGATGATCCAGAGAGATGATGTGGGGTGGGAAGGGGGTTCAGGATTGGGAACTCATGTACATCCATGGCTGATTCATGTCAGTGTATGGCAAAACCAATACAGTATTGTAAAGCAAAATAAAGTGAAAATAAAAATTAAAAAAAAAAAATTCTCCACTGGGTATGTAGGTACATCCTTATTTTATCTTCAATGTTATTTGTGCCTCTCTTTTGCTTTTCTTAGTCAGTGTTGGTAGACCTACAGAGTCAGCTCTTTTCACGATTTTAAAGTTAGCTTAAGTGTTCTTTGTTCACATGATTTTACAACTATATTTTGTTAGAGTTCATCCAGGGAATGTAAATCAGAATTGTGGGTATAGAAGATGTAAATGTCCTTGGTTCACAATAGATGTAATGTTCTGTTCCTCCAAAGTGTTTTGAGAACCTTTGCACATGCCTGTCACTAACAGAACAACTTTGTCCTCTATAACAAAGTATAATTAATGATGTTATAATAAATTAAAGATACATATGGATAGATCCTGATTAGTAGTACTGTAATATGCCATCTGTTATTAATAAAACAGATATGCACAGATAATAAACATGAAAAAAGAAAATAGATGATTTTGAACACCTCATTCAGAAAGTTCACCTTGATTATCTGTCATCTTGATTGAGGTATCCTCTTTTATCCTAAACTGTTTTTGTTTTTTTTTATTCTTTCCATTTTATGACAGTAATAAGGTTATTGTGTTAAAGCCTCACTTTTAAAAATCGCTGTTTTTCACTTGGTTTATTTTCTTTCAGTGCCTGCTAGTAATTATATATTTGTCTAGATAAACATAAAAATAGATTTAATGAACTTTAATTTCCCATATCAAGCTGGTGGTAGAAGCAGGATTAGAATTAACCTACAGTCTAATGCTTTTAAGTTTGTTGTAGATCACGTAGCATCTTGAATTTTTCCCTTTAAATTTTGTAACAGCTTATGATTTCTTTTACCTTAGGTGTTTATTATAAACTCTTCAAACATATTTCTTCTTGAACCTGCAAATGAGATAAAAAGTCTTCTGGATGAGCACACAGATATGTGTAAACGAATTCTTAACATTTATCGGTTCATGGTTGTGCAAGTATCAATGGACAAAAAGACTTGGTAAAAAAATGTTGTTTTTTTTAAAGTGTATATGCACATAGTAAATTCTAGAGGAATAGTATCTGAATATGGCTGGTAACAATATTGTACAGGCTTCCATTATTGAATGAATGAATGACTGCAATATTTTAGGTAATAATCATGATGGCAACAATGTTCTCCTTCACTTTATCTCAAACATCTTTGATCAAACTTTACAGGATCCCTTTGTTTATCTTTCTAAAGTGGGCATTGATGGCCTTCCCCAGGAGTGAATACTGGCATGCATGTATGAATAAATGAATTTATGTATGTTTGAATGAATGATTAAATAAATGTTTGAATGTATGACTGCCTGATTCCTGAACCTGATATTCAAGGCCTTGTACAGTCAGGCTCCTGACTCCTTTTCTAGCCCTTTCTCAAGTCTAAATTCTGTCCTGCAAGATGTGATCCTACCTGCCAGCTTTATCAGATTGCTCTCTCTTAAGCAGTCTGAGGGAGAAGGCATTGGCACCCCACTCCAGTACTCTTGCCTGGAAAATCCTATGGATGGAGGAGCCTGGTGGGCTGCAGTCCATGGGGTCGCTAAGAGTTGGACACGACTGAGCGACTTCACTTTCACCTTTCACTTTCATGCACTGGAGAAGGAAATGGCAACCCACTCCAGTGTTCTTGCCTGGAGAATCCCAGGGGCCTGGGAGCCTGGTGGGCTGCCATCCATGGGGTCGCACAGAGTCAGACACGACTGAAGTGACTTAGCAGCAACAAGCAGTCTGAACTTTTCTTTAGAGAATCTAATTCCTGTCATCTTTTCCTGTTGTTACCATAACTATGCTTAGATTCTACCTTCCTTTCCTCACATACTCTTCCTCTTTCAGTTCTTTTCCTGTGTTTTTACCTCTGTTGTTTTGTGGTTTTGCAGTCACTAAATCGTGTCTGACTCTTTGCAAACCCCTGGATTGCAGCATGCCAGGCTTCCCTGTCCTTCAACAGCTCCTGGAGTTAGCTCAAATTATGTCCATTCAGTTGGTGATGGACATTTATACAAGTAATTTAGGAACTAAGACAATTTTGACAAGATCTACAACAGAGATGAGAATGAGATGGATGAGCATCACCTGTGGTGATGTGAGAGGATGAGCATCACCTGTGTTGTAGATCTTTTCAGAATTGTCTCAGTTCCTAAATTACTTTATACATGTCTGTTTACCTCACTGAATTAAGATGCTCTACAAGGTATATACTAGCTGTCTTGTTTTTATATTTCCTACATTTCTTAGCATAGTATCATACATTATGGAGACTCTAAAAATTTAATTGCAATAAAAAAGGACTTTTAGAGAGATGAGAAGAGCAGTTCTTCAGTTCATTGTAAAATTCAAACAAAGAAAAGTTTTAGAAAGAAAATAAAAGTTTCCCAGAAGCTCATTCTCTATAGGTAATCATTGTTTGTCCTTTGGTGAATGTTTGGTTGACCAAACCAGATAGAGTCACATAGTGTACATATGTATGTACCAAACCTTAACTAACCACCTCTTGGTGGACATGTAGTTACTTATTTTGTTGTTGGAGGAGAGAAGGACAGTAAACATCCTTATTATGTATATAATTTTCCTCTCTTGACTCATTCTTTCAAAGTAGGAGTACTTAGTAAAAGAATATGCCCAGTTTGTTTTGTTACATATGGGAAAATAGTTTTATTTTTAAAAAACTTTCTATTACCCATATTGATCTAGTTAGAAATAGTTACTGTTATTAACTTATTTGGAGCACTTTTCTGTGTCACATCTTTTTAATCTTTTTACATCTAATTTTTTCTTAATCCTGGTAGCACCCCATAAGGTAGATAATTTTACATGGTGATTCTTAGACACAAAGAAAGTAAGTAATTTATCATTGTTCACACACCTTTGTTTTGAACTGTGGTCCTTCTGACTTCAGAGCCCAAGTTATTGCCAGCCAATAACTTTTTACTTTGAACCCTTCTTGGTTAATCCCTCCCCTTTTTTTCTTTTCATATGCTTTGAATCAATGGTGTTGAGCCAGGTTAAAGTGAGAGACTTCTGTGTGGAACACAGTTTAAAACTTTTGTAAGTTCCCTTGAAGTCATAGTATTGTGAAAGATTACTCACATATTTACATTGAATTTACAGGACTTTATAATTAAAATCATTGTTGTATTAGATATATGAGTGAATTGGAGTTTGACCACAAATCAGAAAGTTTTACTTGGAAAATCCATTATTTATTGAATGTGTAGTTGACTTTAAATGGCTTTTTGTTTCATATAGTGAAACTGGAAGTCTAAAGGTTACAAATACATTACCTCTAATTTTTACTTTATGAGCTGAATACATATATTTGTTTAGTTAATAAGTTCAGATACTGTTCATTGAGTGATACTTTTATATTTAATTCTGCCCTCACTTCCCAGAAAACCACGATACCTACATCTGGGATCTCTTGCTGCCTCTGGCACATTTCTCACATAGACTGTCCCACATACTGCTGAGCCTGGAATGGGCCTGCAGACAAGCCAAAGAAGAAGAAGCTGTGATAGAGACTTGGGCTATTAGTCTGTCTATATACCTGCCCAAATCCCCTTGTGAGACTTTTTTTTTTTGGCATGTGGTTGAGTCCATTTTTGAATTACCAGGTGCAAATAAGGTAGTTTTATGGTCTTAATATTAAACATTAAGGAAAGAGAGGCATGGTAAGGATAATAGGATTGGGTGACTTGCAGTACACATCGAAGATAAAGAGTTGAAAGATGACCAAACTAGAAAGGATAGAAAGAAGCAATGGAGTAATGATCCTTGCTTTCTCATCAGGCTCATTGTGATCTTTTAGTCTTAAAGTATCAGGTAGTTTTTTAAATTGAACCTGGTACAATTCAAGATACGTAGTTTCTCCATGTTGTAAAGATGAATGAGGTAGACAGGCATCAAGGTAGAACTGTATTGTAAAGACAAGAGTGTTCTTCAGACAGCTCCGTAAGGTCACTGCTTGATTTGTGGGGTGGGGGATGCAAGCAGTCTCCATATTCTCACCCCTAATTCATCAGCTTTTGTACAGATTTTTATTTGATGAAGAGGTATTATGGCTGAAAAATGGCTGGTATAGATTTGTAAAATGAAAATTTATATTTTAATATATAAAGAATTCTGAAATTTTGAAAGATATTTGATATTTGAATTATTGAAAGATAATACCATTTTTATAGCAAATATTAATTTCAAAGTTATTCATTAACCAAAAGCAAACATATGCAAGAAGGAAACATTAACTGATTTTTTTACTTTAAGGGAACAGATGCTGCTTGTGTTGCTCAGAGTCACGGAGTCTGTACTGAAGATGCCATCACAAGCTTTTCTACAGTTCCAGGGGAAAAAAACATGACTTTGGCAGGTCGACTTGCAGGACCACTTTTCCAGGCAATAAAAATAAATAAATAAATAGATGATAAATAGGTGGATAGATATGTATTTTTTCTTAAGAATCATTGAGCCCTGAACTTGTTTCTTGGGGAAAAAAGCTTTAAATCAGAAATCATATTAAAGGAGCTTTTGTAGAGCCAAATAAAAATTGTATATCTAGTAGTATGTTTGCCATACATACAAACTAACAGCCTAGCAGAATAGATGAAATACCAGTCAGGCCTATGAAAAAAGTGTTAAACTGATGACATTTACTTTATCTCTTGTGGGGTATACTTTCGTATGATTGCAAAAAGCTGCCAGAAGGCTTTGTGGTAATGATTTAATTGTTTGCGTTATGAGTTTCCAAGTCTCTGGCATTGTTAGAAAAACAAAACTTCCTTTTAAGTTGTTCTGTAGTTTTAAAAAAAGTAAATCAAGATTCTTTCCCACCATGGTATATTGTAAGACTATTCTCTTCACGTCTTCATTTGAAGTATCAGTAGTAGTTGATGATACAGGAATTACATGTTGTGTTTTCCAACCCAAGGACAGAGTATTGACTTTACATGTGTAATAGATTACTTGGAGAACAGAAAGCAAAAATAATGTTTTTTTTTAAAGTCAAGACATTAAATATAAACACATGGATAAAATGGCTCCTAATGTCAAGGATAAAAACTATCTCAGATCTAATTCTTGGCCATTTAGTGTAGCTTTTCAGTTTAATATTTTTTTCCCAGATGATGCTAGTTTACCTAAAATTCTGTGCTGATAGTGAATAAGTCTTTCAAATCAGCTACCTTTATTATTTAAATTCCTCTTGACTTCATTAGTCTTTTATTCCCTCCCCTCATCATTAGAACTAACCCAGTGGTGAGTGCTATTGGATGATACAATTTTAGCTTGCTATATGGAATAATATTTTTGTTCTCTGAATGGAATGGAAAGCACTAGTTATTACTGTTTTATGCCATAGACTTTGCTTATGTTTATCTTTATGTATAATGTTGAACTTATGTAAAATTTGTTGAGTTATGATGCTTTTAAAACACTTATTTTGTGACTAATTCTTCAGTAGGATTTTATCTTCAGTAGAATTCTATAAAGTCTCAAGGGTATAGTCTGATTAGTAATTTCTGCCCTTTTATAAATCAGTTTTTTATTCTATGATTGAATTTGTATGGAACACCTTTAATTCCACTGGTGTCTTTAAAATAAAATTTAATTTTATCCTTCAAGTTTACATACAAATTTTCAGAAACATGTATCAACAAGTTAAATACATCTCTAATAACTTTTTCTTTTAGAATATTCAAATTGTATAGTTAGTGATTCCATTCTTTTTTGAGAATGTTAGTAGTTCAGTAACTGCTAATTACTCAGTTATTTCAACCTGTAATAATGTGGAGACTTACCTATTTTTGAACAACATGTGCTTAACATTAATGTAATATACCGTGAAGGGTAGTTAAACTTTAGGGAGATTTTTTTTTCAGTTTTGGTAACTTGTCCTAATGTTAGAATGTTGGAAATTGGCAGCGTTTTGAAATTTGAAGTAGACGCTAATGAGTGCATGTGTTACTTTTATAAGTATTATGTACCAAGAAAGGATATCATGGATATTATGTGATTTAAAGTTCTGCTAGTTTGTGGATAACTTTTCAGTAATTGATTTTGAACATATTTCATTATTATTTCTGATTATTTGTCTTTACAGACTCTTATAGTTGCCTGGATTAAAGCAAATCTAAATGTGTACATCTCTCGGGAACTTTGGGATGACTTACTCTCAGTATTGTCATCGCTGACCTATTGGGAAGAGTTAGCCACTGAATGGTCGCTGACTATGGAGACACTAACTAAAGTTTTAGCTAGAAATTTGTATAGTTTGGATCTCAGTGATTTACCATTGGATAAGCTGAGTGAACAGAAACAAAAAAAGCACAAAGGGAAAGGTAAGAGTTGTTCACAGAGATGTTTCATATAAATTTGTTTAAATAATTTGTTCTGGGAGTATCAAGCCAGGGAGAGGAATGAAGGTGAAAGTCATAATTTCTCTTAATTATTCCCTCCTTAATTTACCCTGAAAGTGAAAGTGAAGTCACTCAGTCGTGTATGACTCTTTGCGACCCCATGGACTGTAGCCTACCAGGCTCCTCCCTCCGTGGGATTCTCCAGGCAAGAGTACTGGTGTGGGTTGCCATTTCCCAAGGTTATACATTTTCAACAGTGAGACATGTACTTACCTTGTAACTGTTCTTGAAGAGCCTTAAATTCAGTGGTTCTGTGCATATCTAATAAAGTTAAGTAGCTCAGAATCTTAAATATTTTATTTTTAACATTAACCAAACTGAAAATTATAAAATACTCTTCCTTTTTATCATAAACATATTTTTATTAAAACTTAGAAGGTGATTTCATGTTATTGTATTCGAAAAGAAGTACTTGAGAAATTCTTTTGAAAGCATTTCCTTAGTTTTAACTAAAAACAAACACTCCCTGACTATGGATTATATATCTGTCTAATGTTAAAAAGCTGGAGAGGGACAGTAACATAGTGATTATATCAAAGAAACATGTCTTTATAATACTGGTAATAGTGCTTTGTCACGAAAGTCATGTCTGACTCTTGTGACCCCATGGATGTAGTCTGCCAGGCTCCCCCATCTGTGGGATTTTTAGGCAAGAATACTGGAGCGAGTTGCCATTTCCTTTTCCAGGGGATCTTCGTGACCCAGGGAGTGAGCCTGGGTGTCCTGCATTGCAGGCAGATTGCCTTCCTACTCAGTCACCAGGGAAGACTTTTATAATACTGAGTTTGCTAGGACTTTTTGTTATCAATAATTAGTTTCTATCTAGAGATTACATGAGTCACATTTCATACTTAACAGTCCAGAGTGGTAAGTATGTGACCAAACTACTTTTGCCTGGACTGTTTATTTCCCAAGTGGCTATTATTGGCAGGTAAAGATAGAGTAACTTCCTTCCTAGGATGAATTTTGGTTAGTTCATTTTCTATCGTTTTTTGCTTGTCCAAATGTTTCACTTCTATATGAAATAAGTGGGTGACAGAGGATTTATTATCACTTATTGTTGATGGTGCCCTCAGTTTTGGAATGTGATTTTTACACAATAAATTTAAAAAAACCCTTTCAGTACACAAGCATGTTATCTAGTTATATGAGTAAACCTAAGAATCTGAGGCAGAATGGTATACATAATTTGATGCAGTTATTGATGAGGTGACAGTGCACTGAGATTGAACATCTGCATTTCTAGGAGTGGGGCATGAATTTCAGAAAGTTTCAGTTGACAAGTCATTTTCTAGAGGATGGAGTCGCGATCAGCCTGGCCAAGCCCCAATGAGGCAGAGAAGTGCAACAACCACTGGTTCCCCAGGCACAGAAAAGGCAAGGAGTATAGTACGGCAAAAAACTGTTGGTATGTACTTTTTAAAATCATGAGAATTGTATGTAGTGATATGTTTATAGTTCTTAGTAACAATATATGCAAACACAGTTTTCATATCAGTTGTTTTTCTGTTGTTAAATGAAAAACTACTATAGCAAAACTTATTTCAGGAATACTTGGAATCTGATGACATACTGTGTTATTCCTTTATGCTAGTAAGATGTATCTTACATTACTGCTTTTATGTAGTTTATTTTACCATTGATGTCAATAATTTTAAATTGTTATTTTACAGAATTGAGAAATAGAACTCTGATTCACTCTACAGAACTCATGCATTAACTGATGTAGTTTCTAATAAACATGAAAAAATAGGGTAGCTTGTTTTCAGTGCTACAATTATATGATTATATTGGCTTCACAGACTTCCAGTGAGGAATTTACGTTTTTTGCTTATAGACAGCTGAGGCCAAGGTAGAGTATATTGCTAGGTTCCTTGCTGCCTTTAACAGGTAGGGAAGACATTTCTAGTCTTGGAAATATCCACAGAGGGCAATGATGGAAAGAATTTCTGGATGTGGGATCACTTGCCATCCTGTGAACCTAGTTACCATCTCACTCCTTTCCTCTCAGATTTAAAACCTGGTCTTCATCATAGTAGAAAGAGCGCTGCAATGAAAAGCAAGAGGACTTTGTCCTGATCTCTTTTCACTCTCATCACTAAATAGCTCGATAACCTTGAATAATTGACTGAACTTTCTAGACTTTATTTACTTCATCTGTGTAGTTGGAATGATAATATATCTCATAGGCCTGAAACAAAAATTGCTTGAAGTTACTTTAGGCTTTGCAATCTGATTCTCTGAAAGTGGAATTTTCTGTGGGAATGTATCTATATTTTATAGAGTCAATGAAAAACACTTATTTTAAATTTTAAAATTCTTGTAGGCTATGTCTCTTGTAAAATGAGGTGTTCTAAAGTGTTAAGAATTAGAATTCTAAAGGAAGAAACAAGTAGAGAATAGGGAAATTAAGGGTTTTAAAAGAATTTAAAATGTTTAGTTTAAAATTGTTCAAAAGAGTATTTTACCCGTTAGTCTTCTGCCTGTAAAATAGCCATAGAATTATATTGATTGTATGTCAAGCAAGAAGAGTAAGAAATTATACAAGGAAAAGGATATTGGATAAAAATTAATATAATACTTAGACATTTTGGTATAGAATTATATTTTGAAATTCTTAAAGAATATGTTGATTACATCTGAAATGCCTTTCTTCATTTTATGTTAAGGTCACATGTATAGAAAATATTTCTGTATTGGTGAAGAAGGAATTCTAAGCTTAAAATTTTACTTTATTTTCTTTAAAAATAGAATATTTTTTTAAAGATTATATATTTTTTCTGATTATAGAGGTAATTTATGCTTGATGTGAAAGACAAAAGTTTAAGGAAGCACAAAAACATCTTAGGTATCTAATGAGAAGAAATCATAGCTAACATGATGGTATATTTCTAATGTTTATAAAAGCATATGATGATTAAAATACTCATCTTAAGTGCATGCCTGACTAATTACTTTTTGGTACCTCTGTCAAAAATCTTACCTGGCTTGTTCATTGGAGCAACCAATCAGAAGTTTAATGCATAATAAATTTTGTTCAGAAAGATGCCTACATAAAGTTAGAAAATACTAAAAGGGAAACACATTTAACTAGGATATCCTTTAGACATATATTTTCTTAAGTTTTTAATTTTTTATGTTTTTAGGGAATGTACATAGTTAAAAATTCAAACTGTGATAAAGTATATAGGTATTCTAATAAGTAATTCCTGCATCACTGCTCCTCACTCACCCAGGTCACCCCATTAGAGATAACTGCTATTACTAGTTTTTGAGGATTTTTCTAAAACTGTGCATATAGTATAATGTATGCATGGCTTTTAGTCATTCAAATGAAAAATACTTGTACTCACAATGGAAGCTTTGTTGTAAGCATTGAGGATACATGTGAGAACAAACTTCATAGAGTCCACTGAAGCTGACAGTTCTTGTGTCGGGAGACCCATAATAAGCAGATAAACCAAACATCAGGCAGTATTACGTGCTATGAAGAAAAGTAAAATAGGGTAAGGGGCAAGAGTATAAGGACAGAGAAATGGGACTGTTAGATAGGGAGGTCAGTGAAGACCTGTCTAATCATACAAGAACAGAGACCTGAATAAACTGAGAGGAAGCATCTAGGGAAAAGTGTTCCAGGCAGAAGGAGAAGAATAGAAGCCCTAGTCTGAGTGTGCTTTGTTATTTAAAGAAGAGTAAAGAGGCCAGAGTGAGTGAAGTGTAGAGTAAGAAGGACAAGAGTGCAAGGAGATGAAGTCAAGCTGTAATGCTGTATCTTAATGATTATTGCATATCAGCAAATGTCGAACACCTTGCACCAGATGTATGTTACATGACAGTACCATAATTTAACTTGTGTCCTGAAGAAGGACTTTTAGTTCATTTTCAGTTTAAAAAATGACACAGAATATAGTTATGTATACTTCTGTAACTTGTGCTTGTATGTGGGTATGTCTATAGGTTTAGTCTATAGTATTTGAAGTTAAATTGCCCTTAAAACAATGAAATACCGCTACATATCTATCAGAATGGTTGAAATCCAGAACATTTATAACACCAAATGCTGACAAGGATATGGAGCAACAGTAACTCTTACTGGTTGTGAGACTGCAAAATGGTACTGCCACTTTGGAAGATGGTTTTGCAGTTTAGAAAAGTAAACATATTCTTACTGTAGAATCAAACTTTCCATGGCATTTATCCAGGTAAGTTGGAAACATATGTCCACAAAAATGGCATGCAAATATCTATAGCAGCTTTATTCATAAACTTGAAATTTATGCCAAAACTCAGAATCAACCAAGATATTCTTAAATAAGTGAATGATTTAACAAACTGTGGTACATCTATACAGTGGAATATTATTCTTTGAAAAGGTACAGTGAGCTATCAGGACATGGAAAAAAATAGGCAAGAGTTCTGAATACTATTGCTAAGTGAAAGAAACCAATCTGAAATGTTATATACATGGTGATTGCAACTATATGATATTCTGAAGAAGGGAAAACTGAAGAGACAATATGCTGATTGCCAAGGAATGGAAAGCAGGGCAGTGAGGAGGGAGAAATAAGTGGAGCACAGAGGGTTTAAATAGAGCACTGAAACTATTCTGTAGGATACAGTAATTGTATATACATGTTAGACATTTGTTAGAAACCTGTAGAATGTACAACACTAAGAGTGATCCCTAATGTAAACTATAGACTTTTGTTGTTAACACTATGCTTTGAAGCTTAGAAGCCAGGCAGTAACTTCTCTAGTTAGGAAAGTCCTTGATGGCTTCTTCCGTATAAGCTGTTGTGTCCACATTGAAAATCTGTTGTATAATGTAGCTACCTTCATTAATGATCTTAGTTAGATCTTCTAGATAGCTTACTGCAGCTTCTACTTCACCACTTGCTGCTTCCTGTATACTTTTATGTTATGAAGGTGGCTTCTTTCCTTAAATCTCATGAATCAACTCTGCTAGCTTCAAACTTTCTGCAGCTTCTTCACCTCTCTCAGCCTTCTTAGAATTTAAATGAGGTAGGGCCTTACTCTGGATTAGGATTTCGCTTAAAGGAATGTTGTGGCTGGTTTGATATTTCCAGAGAACTTTCTCCTTACCAGCAATTAGACTTTGTTGCTTTCTTATCGTTTGTCTCTTCAGTCTTAATTTTCTCCAATAGTTTTTCCTTCACATTTACAATTTGACTGTTGGGAGCAAGCAGTCTAGCTCTTGGTCTATATTGACTGTTTACATGTCTTCCTCACTAAACTTAATCATTTCTATTTATAGCATTTGTTTTACAGTGAGAGGTGTGTGACACTTCCTTTCACTTGAGCACTTACGAGACCATTGTAGGGTGATTCATTGAAGTTGGGCCAGTTTCAGTGGCTTTACAGAGATTCTGTGATATAAGCTTTGAATTAGTAAATCCCCCAAATCTCTGTAGCTAATTCATTGTTAGTTATTTTCTATAGTGTAGATTGCACAGCTGTGAGGCATTTAACAGATTTCCAGGTAAACATAAAGATAGTAACAGATGGAAGCATGTCTTTTTGAAGAATTCATTCAGGATCCTAGTACACAAACATATCATAGTGATTATGGGGGAAAGTTCCAAGGGAAATGCCCAAGCTCTTGCTTCAAGTTGGTGGTAGAAAAGAAAGAATAGAAGGAATTGTTATTTTCAAGGAATTACCTAACCCAAGGGAAAACATCAAGAAAGCTTGTAATTCATCTGTGGAATTGAGAATTTGATTCAGTTTGGTTCTAAAAGAAATTATCTCTTTTTAATCACATCTGATTATCACTGTAGGTGGTGTTTACCTTTTGTGTTGATAAGCAGCACTTTAGGTTTTACCTTTGTGTTTATATCTTTGTTCTAATAAGTTCTAAGGAATGATTATCTTGAAGTCAACATAACTTTTATTTCAAATTGAATCATAAAATTATTGACCACTTTCACAAGAGGGAGAGGAAGCCATCAGAAAAACATGAGTAGGGTCAGACTCTGACATTTTGTACATGGTTTCCATTTTAAAATACGCTTAACCTTTATAATACATGGGAAGTCATATACTGAAGGCATGTTGTTGCCTTTTCTTAATATATTCCAGCTTTCCACATTTTGCTACACATAAACTTCTAAAAAAGCTACTCTTAAAAGAATCTGTTATTTTGCCAGCATTAATGGGGAATAGGGACTCTTAGATTATTCTTTTCCAGTGATAAACTCTATGACATACAATCTAGTTTTTGGTTAGTAATTTTTTTTGGTTTTCTCTTTTATATGTTCACACTGAAAACTTTAGTTTTTTTCAAATAATTTTGCCGTGCATCCAAATATAGGTTAGGTACTCAGTAAAGATTCGTTGAGCTCATATGTGCCAGGCACTGGAGATAAGAAGATACAGTTTTTGCCTTTTAAAAATTGGGGGCATATAAAACATACAGTCTACCAAAAATAGGATCATAAGCTTTGTAAAAAGAGGAATTCTTGTTTGTTTTGGTAACTGCTGTATTGCTAGTAAATTAACTATGTAGGAAAGTCTTAAAGCTTCACAGATGAGATGACATTTTATATATGAAGGAGTGTCAAGAAGAAAAGAAGACCAAATATATTAAGAACTCATAAGGCCATGTTGTGAAAGAGCATGGAATTTTCAAGAAATGGTATAAATTTCTGTATGGCAGTAGCATGGAATAACAGTAGGAGGAGATGAAGTTTCAGTGGATACTGTGGTTGGATTGCAAAGGCCCTGATACACTTAAGGAATTTAGGCGTTGGGGAACCAGCTGTTTCTAATAATCAGGAAAACCTAAGATATTTGAAATGATGGTAACATTCAAATATATATGTATATGTGTATTATGTCACCATTACACTGGATTTTATGCAGTCTTGTTTCTTTTAAAATCTTTATATCTTCATTTATTCAAGAATCTCTAAGTGTTAAAAAGTACTTGAGATATAAACTTGACTGTTAATTTATTTCTGAGGGTGTCAAAATTTGTCTTTAATTTTGCAAACTGGTAACTTTTCTTTTAAGAAATTGCCAAATACAACTAAATACAAATGAAAAAATTTTTAATTTAATCTTTTAAGTTTTTATGTAATATAGTTAAGATTTGAATAAACACAAACTTATTTTTCTCAATAACTTGATTCTTCATGCTGATTCCAAATGCTATTTTCTAGAAATATTTTTACTAAAAATTTAAAATTTAGATACTGTTATCTTTAATATAAATGAGAGATAATGATTTAATTAAGCATTCTTCTTCTATCAGGAACAGATACCAACCATGAGATTCAATCCTTTCCATTATGAATTACATACAATTCTCTAAAATAGACCTGTGAGTAACTTTGAGACTTTATTAGGGAAAAGTATGAAAGTAGGAATTTGCTCTTGGAATTCAGCTTCATTAAGAGTGGCTCAGAAAAATGCCCAAATATGGTACCCCAAATCTCTTGAAACTATTGATATGGGTTCTTTTCATTGTTTCTGTTCAACGAACTTTTCAGTCCTTAGTTTTGAGAACGTAGTGCTGATTAAAGTGTATGCTGTTTTTAATGCTGTGCCATTGTAATTGCTAATAATGAAAAACAAAAAAATCATTTTCCTGCTTTACACCAAAAAGTTTACATTTGAAATTTCATGTGTGTTCTCTGATTTCTTTTCTTACAGCTTGCCAGTATTTGCCGTGCTGAAATGTTTTAATTTAAGATTTCCTTCCTTTGTATCTTTCAGTTTTCTCTGTTGCTGCTTTTTCTATGACACAAGCCTTTCATTATAGTCACTCTTCTTTTTCCTTCCCCACTTCTTTCTTTTCCTTTTTAAAGCCATGAGAAGCCGATCCATTGGTGAATGTGCTCTGCCATCGGCCTATATACGCAGTGCTAAAAGTGCTCCTGTTCTGATCCATACTTCCAAACCCTTCTTGCCTGATATTGTTCTCACTCCCCTTTCTGATGAGCTTTCAGGTAGTGCCACCTCTGCTAATTTCTGCACCACCTTTTTCACTTTTTAATCCTTCTGCTTTCAAATTTTGCTTAATCAAATAAACTCTTCAAAGTTAATTTCTTCGGGGAGGTGTGGGAAATTGGGAAAGTGGTTGAGAAATCAACATTTTGAGTTATTTGAACTCTAATGCTATCCTTGCAGTTCATTCTGGAAGTGCTAAGTTTAGTGCTGTGCCAATGACCAATATTTGGGGCTGTAAATGGCCTTTTTTTTTTTTTTTTCTGTTCATGTCTGATTTTTTTTTTTTCTTCTCAGGTGGTCAGGTAAAGTAGTAATGTATATTTATAATTGCATTTATAATGTCATCATTTGACTGAATATATGGTTAATATTAAATAGTGCATTCTCCATCATCTGTAGTAATGAAATTTAAGCTAGGGGACTCAAGTACATAATTGAAAAGTTGCTTTGGAATAAATCTTTGTATTAGATTATAATAGTGTATAGAATTCTAATAACTAGTTTTTAAACCAAATAACAAAACCATTCTGTAAAGCCTCAATTTCTAAGGAGTCTCAGAACCTTTCCTCAGAAAGTGATCGACTTTCCACTTCTGCCTCAGGTCCTTTATCAGGTCCTGGGATGATCTCCTCTTTAATAAGGCATAATTAACATAATAAAATGCATAGTTCCTAGGTTCATTTCAATTAGATTTGAGAATTGTACATCCCTCATCATCTTTCACCCCAAACAAAATATAGAGTATTTCCATTACTCCCAAAATTCCCTAGTGACACTTTCAAGTCAGTCTCTCTCTCTCTCTCTCACACACACACATGCACTCACACTGTCATTTCTACCACCTTAGCTTAGTTTTTTCTTAAAAAAGTTTTTTTCTGTATGACTAGAATCATAGTGCCTTGTCTTTTAGACAGAAGCAAGTTTGCTTTTAATAAACACTTGGTACTTGAGCAACGCAAGGGTGAAGGTTGCATTCCTTTCACATTATCCAAAATCCATGTATATATAACTTTACAATGAGCCCTCCACTTCTGTGATTTCACATGGGCAGATTTGATCAACCACACATAGTGTAGTCCTGTAGTACAAATTTATTTGTAAAAACCCACAAATAAGTGGACCCACACAGCTTAAGGGCTTCCCTGGTGGCTTAGCGGTAAAGAATCCGCCTGCCAATGCAGGAGAGGCAGGTTCAGTCTCTGGGTCGGGAAGATCCCCTGGAGAAGGAAATGGCAACCTACTCCAGTAGTCTTGCCTGGGAAATCCCATAGACAGAGGAGCCTGACAGACTATAGTCCATGGGGTCACAAAAGAGTCGGATACAGCTTAGTGACTGCACAGCAGCACAGTTCAGAGCCCTGTTCAAGAGTCAGCTGTACTTACTATGCAAAACATGCTGGCTTAAAGTTACTTGTGCATTCTTGGGTGCTTTTTATTGTTTTCTTAGGAATGTTTCCTTTATATTGTGACTTTTGGTGAGGTTACTGATTTTTATTTTTTAACAACCTATCTTTGTACCCTTTTAGCTCCTAATGAACTGTAGGCTTATGCGAGAGAAGGTGCATTTTTATTAATAATGTTATTTCAGGTTCATGAAGGTCCCTTCCACCATCCCTAATCCTGGTAAGATCAGAGATTTTTCCCAAACCAAGAGGAGGTACATAAGTGAAAGCTAAAAAGGAAAGTGAAGTATGTTTTTCATAGTTTAATCTGTCCCGCTGATGTAAGCGGGCTTAGTTGAACTCATAATAAATATTTCCTGGGTGCATCATCTTAAGAAGAGTTGAAGTTTCTATAACTGCTTCACTGGTAAGACAATGAAAGTACCCATAGACAATCACTCTAGCTTTTGGTTAGAAGTATAATTTTCCAGAAAAATATTTACCTGCTAACTCTTGAATACTTATATGGCAAAAAGACACTCCTTTTAGTTCTTTTATATTTGTTTAACATACTGTGATTTCTTTCTAAGAATGAACTGTCAGTTTTCAGTGTACTCTATTGTCATCTAGCCCTTTTTTTCTCCTCCAGTATTTTGGGTTAGATAACTATTCAGTCTACATTGTGGTAAATGTGGTTCTATATGGTATAACTTTACATAGATAGACTAAACTAATTGAGTCGCTGAATATCCTTGGAGAGTTTTTCTTAAGCTCCAGGAACTATTTCAACGGCATTGACACAGTCAGTGAGTGACATGAGTTCTTAACATTGAACTCATCTGATGTTGAACAAATGTTTCTTCCCAGACTTGTGTCTGTCTCTGGTTTTGATATAATATCCTGGGGGTTTCAGGAGATCTTTATTTTTAAAGCTCTGCAGGTAGTGCTGGTGTCTGGGAGGCACATTTTCCCTGTCGTGTCTTCTATACCACCAGATTGTACTTTTACATATATGGTAGCCCAGTCTAGCAGTCTTTATTTTCCTAAAAAAGAGACGTCAGAAATCTCAAAAATTTGTCTTAAGTAAATTAGCTTTCACTGCCAAAAATAATACTTTCATGATAGAAGGCATGTAAAAGAACATAAGCATGGTAGGCAGCTGACTCTTGCAACTGTTCTTGCTATTTTCTAATCAAGAACTTTCTCAGTCTGAAATTGTTTACAGGTCCACTTTCTTCCCAGTTCTCAAAACTGCTAATTTGTTCGCCACATTTGATGCTGTTAAATTCTAGGCTGTCTAAGCCATGTTACATAGACTGCTGAGGTTATTAGCAGTACTTCAGTATTTGAATTGAGGACTCCAGAGCAAAATGTTTTTGATCTTTCAGCTTTTACTTTCTGAGTATCAGGAGAAAGAAGATGGTATGTCTCATTCCCCATCTTGTTCCTAAGATCTGCCTCATCAGGAGAAGAATTTCCTGTCTAATCAAGTAGGCCCTTCTTTGTACAATCAAGGAATTTATTCCTTCTCACCAATATGTGATAGTAATTTTCTAACAATTTTTGTGCCTAGAACCAGCAGATTCTAGTGTAATTCTAAGTTACACTAGAATTTTTTTCACTGAAATAATGTGTTAATTCTTTTAAAAGTATATCTGAAAAAAATTTGAAGCTAACTTAAACACAGTATTATTTAACATGTTTGCAAACAAATACTAAATCTGTATAATTTTCTTATAAAAATATATTGGTCATTTATCTATTGCAAGAATTTGAGTCAAGGAAACAACATTAAAAGGGTTAGATGATAGTTTAGTATTTTAAATTTTAGTAGTCTAAAATTAATTTGTTGGCTAGTTGCTTTTCAGTCTTTTCATATGATTTTAATGATGTGGATACTGCTTTGAATTACCTACAAAATGAACATCTAGTCTTAAAAAGATGTAGAGTTTTTGCTAGTCTCTACTAATAATAATTCTTAACTTACCTTGAAGGTACATTTTCATTATAGCCCAAATAGGGGGAAAAAATTTTTTTAATTACATAAAGAACATTGTCTTTTCCTTCAGTAATTCTAAAAACCTTGAGCCTCTAAATAACATCAGTTTCTACATATATTAATATAAATGATTTTATGAATTCAAGAGCTGTAAAAATATTGCCACTCATAGCTACTGTTTGTGATTAACTAGAAATAGAATTTAGCTTTGGTAAAAGGGATTTGGGTACTTTTTCTGTACCTCATTTTAGAAATTATTAAAATTTTCCAGTAGTATCTTAGTATTATAAATTAAGTTTTCCCCTTGAGAAACTAGCTTGATATTTTACTAGTTAGCAGCTTCTAGTTTTTAACATAAAAGATGCTTCCCTTCTACCAGTATTTATTGAGCCCCTGCTATGTGACAAAAGCTATTTCAGACAATGGGGATATGGTCATGTTAATATAAAGAAAGAAAATCCTGAAAAATGGTAAATTTTAGTGAAAAGAGTTTGTTTTTTTTTTTACATGTTACAAGCTAATATTGCACAGCTTATCTTTCCAAAATATCAAAGAAAACTTTTTTTGCAACACAACATTCAGGGAAAAACTATGATTTAATCCAGAGATGATTTCCATCCCTTTAATGGTAAAACGTCATTAAGCAAATCCAGAGATGAAACTTGACATTTCAAATACTTTATAGGCTCTCTAGGAAGCATTTTCTCAATGTTCACTTATTTTTTTAAGTTTATTAAAAAACATTTTTCTTGTTCTGTTCAGTCATTGGTTAGTGATTCTTTAGATTGAACTAATTTAATTAGACACTTATTCAAGGTAAAATGTAAGCAGTGTAATTAAATAATTTTAAAGGCCATGTCTGTTTTAACCTGTTATTACCATTATTTTCAGCAATCCAATACCAAGTTTATCCATTGTGTTTTTCTGTATAGTTTACTAATACTTGTAGTTGACCTAAGTTTTGATTCCTAAGATTCTTAGCTTTATAGAGATAAATTACTATGCTGATTTATTATAATAGTAATTTTTAATTATTTCATGAATACATAATATATATTTTTCAAGAGATAAGAACCTGGACTAATTTTTGCCTTCCTTCAAATCCCAGCTCTCCACCTTCTAGCTATGTATCCTCAGACAAGTCTTAGAGTTTCTTCATGTGTAAAATGGGGATAATACACCTAATTCATGAGGCTACTGTGAGGATTAAATGAGTTAATATACATAAGATGCTTAGAACAGTGCATGTAGGAAGGACTGTACAGTTGGTCCTTCATATCCGAGGTTGGTTGAATACAAGCAAACCTGTTGGTTTGGAGAGCCAACTGTATTTATTGTACCTGGCCATTTTATATAAGAAACTTGAGTGTCTATGGATTTTAGTTTCCACGGGGGCTCCTGGACACCAGTCCCCAATGAATACAGGACAGCTGTGTATGATTGAGCTGTCATTTAGACATTATCTTCAATAAGGTTCAGGTTTATTTCTTTAAACTGAAGCCTTGTTAGAGTCAGTTTTGCCTGATTTCAAGTGCTGATTTTTATTTCCTCTCAGCAGTTACTTTTCTTCTTTGATTTCATGCGATTAGTATTAGTGTTATATGCCTGGGTAAGAACTATATTTTAAAACTTAAAACTTTCAGAAAGCTTTTGTGTTGAAACTTAGATTTACTAACAGTACATTATTGTTATAAAAATATTTTCATTTTCTTCAAAGCCCTTGCCCTCTTAAACTTGAACATTTTTTATATGTACTAACAAAAGTTTAGGGAAAAAACAAGCTGAAATAATGGCTAAATTTCCTAACATGCAACATGAAGACTGGATTTGGGAGGAAATGCCTAAAAACAGAACTTCACAGTAATCTTTATTGGTTTCTTTAGAATGGAAAAAGTATGAGATTATCAATAAAGGAAACTAAACATTAACACTAATATTCAACTTTTTCCCTGAAGTTCATATATTTTCTAGTCTCATTAGCATTAGATTTTAAAAAGGTTTTAATATCTTGATTTTAAATTTGCAGCTAAAAAATTCCAACTATAAAATTCTTAATAATTTTTATAGAAAGGTTATATAATCTGTATTCTTTGCTGGGTCCTTTTAGAATATTTTGTGGGAAGAAACTGGAATGCATGGTGGATATAATCTCTTGGCAGAGGTTCTTATGACCTATTATGGGACACAAACCAAAAATACTTCACATTTGTCAAGATGCACAAATATGCATTACTTATCTGCTACAGTATTACAATATATGCATAAAGTTTCTATGGAAATGCTTTGTTTTTCATTTAGAAGAATTTGTAAGAAAAGTGTATGAAGAAGAAAGCTAACATTTTTAAAAGTATTCTCAACTTAATGATAAAGAATTGTTTCAACTTTAGGAGATAGTTTATATTTGACATGTATTGGGAGTCTCAGTGTATATCTTCAGGAATATAGTGCAATTTTAGTATATCACAAACGGCTCTTGATTTGAATTTAGTATAAGGTGGCTCCTTTTGGATCTCATACAAAGAAAGTGATATCAGTGAAATAGCAGAGGTACCAGCCTCTCTTCATCCCTCACATAGATCCTGAGAATATTTTGAATTACTGTCCCCATTTTATAAATGAGAAAACTTACTTCTCAGAGTCTGGAGTAAGAAAACCAAAGTTTTAGATCTTGCACCACTTCAATAAATATATCTGTGATCTTGGACAAGTAACTGTTTTCTCTGGATCTAAATCTTCTCATTTTCATCAGTTATAGTTCTGTTACTTTTAATCTATGCATTACAAGCCTAATGAGTACCAAGATCAGACTTTTTGACTCTTTGTCCCTTTCTCGTGGTATTTTTTGAATGTGTCTTTTAGTAAAATGCCAAGATGTTTTTGTAGACATGACATTTTATCAGTAGTAGACATTTTAATTTGTATATATCTCTACAATTAAATAGTATTTCATATTGTGATTTTCAATTTTATACATATTTTTGAAAATTTATCATATAAATAGCACTTCAGGCACTAAAAACTATATAATGACATGGAACACAAAGTCTGCTTCTCAAACTTGAGAAGTGGTTTCCTCTCTTTAGGACTTAGTTTGTTCAGTAGGAAAGTTAAATAATCTATAATGTCCATTTTGACTCTCAAATCTGTAATTTTTAAAAGAAATGTAAGAAGCTGTAGGTGCACTTTTTAGGGTTCAGTGGTTACCTAATGGAATGGGCCAGTGTTTGGCAGAGGAGATTGCTTTCTAGTAGATTAATGCTGTTTGTGTCAGAAATGAAAAAGTACAATTTTTTTTTTAAGCAGTGTATTGATTTTATTTGATAGGGTAAGTAGATTTTGCAGGATAGGGGTAAATAGATTTTAATAGTGTATACCTCAGTAGAACAGATAACTAGTTTCCTGACAAAGAGAACTTTAGGAAGAGGATGGAGATTTCCAAGTGTAGTAAGTGGTCAAATAAGCAAAATTTGAAGAAAAGGTGATGTTTCTTGCCTGGTAAGGAAAGAAACAGGAATTTATGAGACCCTATGAGTTTCTGTAGTGGGGTACTAAGATGAGCTTTTTTGTGTTAAGATCTACTTTTTTCTGCCTAAAACTTTATTAGGAAAAATTGAATAGCAAGTTTGAATTGCTTGATTTATTGGCACAGCTCTATCTTTAACTGCACTTCCAAATTTTTCATCACCTCACTGTTTGTTCTATGCATGTTAACATTTTAAAATGTATTCTGGTAGTTTTCTAATTCATTTATACTACATGCTCTATTGGCTTGTGCCCATCATTATTTACAAACAAATGTGTAGATTTTCTTTCATTGAGCTTATAAAAACTCAAAATTTTTTATTTTTAAGCATATGCTTAGAAAATGGTTGAAATTAATACTTTTTTGGTATTTGTATAGTTTCTACTCTATAATTTTTCTTTCTTTTTTTTTTTTAACAGATATTGATGATGCTCAAATACTTCCTCGTCCAACTAGAGTCAGACATTTTTCGCAAAGTGAAGACACTGGAAATGAAGTTTTTGGTGCTTTGAGTGAGGAGCAGCCACTGCCTCGAAGTAGCAGCACTTCTGACATCTTGGAACCATTCACTGTTGAACGAGCCAAAGGTGCAGTTCCTGTCATTGACAGTTCATCCCGTCATGCACCAAGCTTGCAGAGTTCCACAGAGGCTTCTTCAATAACTAGATCCACTGAGAGCCACATCACTGATACTCATAGTAGAGAATCTTCTCTGGAAGTTGGTGATAGCATATATGACCATCTCTGTCACTTAATAGATCCAGTAGAACTTGCAGATTCAGCTTTTGAACAAATCCAGTACATTGACCTTGAAGGAGATGATGATCTTCTTTCCTCCCTGAAAGAATATTTTAAGGAAACCCAAGAAAGTCACAGTAAAAACGAGTTAGATAAAGATGCAGCTTCGCAGGAAGTGATCTCTGTTGCAGTAAATAAGGATGAAAGATCATCCTCAGATAAATTAGAGTACATAGACCAGGAAAGTAAATCAGAAAATACCACCTCTTTTGTTGGAACTCCTGAAAACATACAGTTTCAAAAGAACCAAACTCCGCTGTCTTCACAAATATTAGTGCACCCAACCAGTTAGATAGCTTTATGAAAACAAAAACTTCTGAAAAATATAAACAACTAAACAGTGATAAACAGTCATCGGAACCTAGTTCAGGTAGCCCTTGTGATAAAGAAAAAGAGAAAACATCTGTATAGACAAACAGCCACAGAATTAGATGCCTGTATAGATATAACACTAGCTGAAAAGGTTAAGGGTGTGCAAATTAATGAAAAAATCACTGTCCCACATGTTTTGCATGCCAAGAAAACTACACTAAAAGCACCTGTTAACCGTAGAATGCCTCATGTTACAAGCACTAGCAAGCTTTCTCCAACTAAAAGGAGCTTGTCTGAAACAGTAACTCACAGAGCCAAAATCATGAAAATTGCTACTAAAAAGCGAAATAGTGTTCATGTTACTTTTAGACCTTCTACTGAGTCAGTTCAGTTTTATAATCCTCTGGAAAACAAAGAGGCTCCATGGAAGATGAGACTGCGGAAGCTCAGTGGCTTTAGTGGTAGTAATAGCAACATCAGCAACCCCCACACCAGCTCCAACAGTGCTGCAGAGCTAGTAAAACCTGGTGTGTACAGGCCTCTAGATACAATTAGTGCAGCATCAGCAAGCAGTGAAACAATTAAGGAAACAACAGAGATTCCCACCGCCACATTACAAAAAGAAGGAATTGCAACTAATCAGTTAGGTAGTCGTAGTACGATTAAGTCATCAAGTCACGAGGCAGGACTACCGCAGGGCTCCCTGGGTGGCGTTTATAAAACTGTTGTCCATGCTCTTTCGAAGCCGAAGGCAAATGTTTCCCCACAGAGGCAGAACAGAATGCCACCAGAGGCTCCACTGAGGGATCTGTACAGTCATGTAATGGGCTATTTTGGAAGGAAAGCTGCAGGTGAGCACTAACTGTGCAGAGCGCAAAAGGAGAAGACAGCACCAGTTTGGCTTAATGCAACTGAAGCAAGCTATAAGCAATCAAAAAGCTTTGGGATGGTCACTGCTTTCTCTCTGTTTGGTTATGCATGCGCCTTTCCCCAGCTGTATTTTTCCCAGCATAAAATGTTTATTTAAATTACTAATTTCCCTTATAAAGCATTTAGTTAAACCTCTTTGCTGCTGAACAGATAGAGAAGAGGGGATACAGGAAAATTGAATGACCTTCCAAAGACTATCTAAATCAAATGTTTTTAGTGTTTACTTCATGAACTTGAAATTAAGTTTACTGAGGAGTTGGACTACTTTCTCCCTTGCTCCCCCAATAGTTTACATTTAAAAGGATCCTAGCTCTTAATAATTGGTTTCATTTACTGCTGATTTATTTAGTTTTATTTTTCTTGTAGAAAATTATTTTGACATTATATAACATAATGGAAATCAGGGTCCTACAATGAACACCAACATTTTTAGTTAATTGTTATTGAAGAGGAAATTATGTCTTAAACCTCAAGGTGTGCTTACTTTCATGTACTCCATTTCCAAATAAGCTGTAGGCTTTTTAGTTTTGCATTCATTTGTATAGAATGCAAGTCATATCCTTAAAACACATCATCATTTTTTCTGAGATTTTAGATGTACATAAAGGTTTCATGGTAGCCAATCATGATTTAGATATGGAACCTCTATGGACAGATTACAGAAAGCAAAATTATGGTAACTGTTTTCTATTATCTTGATTGAAATTTAAAATAACTGTACAGTTATAGAAAATTAACTTTCAGCAGTAAGGTAGGTTTTGATTTTATTTGTTTAACATGGTTTTGTTAGCATGATTAACAGAACGCTGCATCTTGCACTGAGCCATTAATGCCACTTGAGGGCAGTATTTGACAGCTTAGCAAAGCCTGGCCACATAGTATAAAGATAATGGTATTTCACAGAGTTCCTGACCAGTATATTTTCTTAACCTGAAATGCTTAGAAGGTCATTAGGAATATTAACAGTGTTGATTTCCTTTGGTTGTGGAGATATCTCCTTTTCAATGGCATAATAGTGAAATAAGTAAATATCTCACTTTCTGTCAGTTTCCCAAGTTTTAAAACGTCTGTGTTAATGTAAATCACAGTATAGTCTTTAAAAATTCAAAATAACTTGTTTTTTTTTAAAGAAAAACCTTTGTGAAAATCTTTTTCTTCAAACAGTAAAATTAGATTTTGTAGTGAACAGAAACAATATTATGTCAAGATCATAGAATTTAACTTATTAATATCTTAAAATTCAGGGGATATATTCCTTATAAATATTCTTTGGGGAAGGTAGATTTCTAAATTATTAAAGCTCCAAATAGAAGCATAGAAACAGGAAGAAAGAAAAATATACCAGTTTCTTTATAGACAATATTAACCTATCTCCCAACTAGTGCTTATCTATAAGCTTTCTTGCTGTTTAAGGTTGTACTGAAGATTGACTAACATCTGCTTAGTTAAATAAAGTAAATATCAATTTACTAATTCTTAAAATTAAATCTAAAAGGAGAAAAATTACTCTTAGATGCATGTTTGGCAAATAATTGATATGGCATAGGTAATTTGTTGTGGCTGTTTTTGTTTGTTTTAAATTTAGGAAATGTAGTTAAGTCTTTACTCACTATATATAGTTGTTTATTTGTTTTTAGTCAATAAAGAGGACATGAGCACAAAACTGCCCCCTCTTAATAGTGATATTGGCAGCAGCAATGCTAATGTTCCTGATCTGATGGATGAGTTTATAGCAGAACGACTTGAAGTGGTAATGCCTCTGTAAGTATTATTTTATTTATTTGTTTTTAGAGAGGAGGATAGAGATACTAAAAGATACATACCTTTTACATATATACGTGTGTGATACACATGTGAATAATTTTATTCCAGTCAGCCTTCACCCCAAATTTAGGCCTTGTTTAAAATTAAGATTTTAAAATTATAGTTTTATAATATTCTTTATCCAAAGACATAAAACAAGCAGGCTTTTAGTTTTGACCAGAGCGAAAGACTGGTGTACCTGTTTGTTCAGCCACTGCATTATAAGCCGCTACCTTGCTAGCTGTTTTTCATCTTCGCTCTTGGGGTGCTCTGATGCCTGCTGCCAGAACAGTAGAGGTCTTCTGGCCCAATTCCCACAATTTTAAATATAAATATATGTGAAATTATATAGATAAACATATGTGGAGTTGCTTTTTTAAAAAAGAAAGCTATTTCACTTGTATTTCCACTGTCTTCAAAGTCTGCAGCTCCATTACATTTTCCTTTCTTAAATTTTTCTTTATTTTGGCTGCACCGCACAGTTTACAGGATCTTAGTTTGCCAACCAGGGATGGAATCTGGGCCCCCTGTAGTGGAAACCTGAAGTCCTAACCACTGGACCACCAGGGAATTTCCTCTTCCATTGGCCTCGTTTTTCCATTTGAATTTCTTAACTTAATATTCACTCCATAGATCCTTTTAGGTCTTCAGAGTCTCAGGCCCAGCACCGTTTATGATATTGACTCTTTGATTTAGGCAGACCAAGAGTGCAGGCTCTGGCTCCATACAGTTAATGTAGACTCTTCAGTTAGTGCCCCCACCCCCTCCCCCAAGTTCATGCCCTAAATTTCAGTATTTATTGTGATGATTATCTTGGAAATTAAAGATTTCAGATGCTTAGAATTAAAAACCATTTTTTAATGGTAAAATGTTTCTTTTAGACTATGACACGAAGAGGAAGTAGTCCAGGTAGCCTTGAAATTCCCAAAGACCTCCCTGATATCCTAAATAAGCAAAACCAGATGCGTCCTGTTGATGACCCAGGTGCACCCTCAGAATGGACTTCCCCTGCCAGCGCAGGGAGCAGTGATCTCATCAGCTCAGATAGTCATTCGGATTCTTTCAGCGCTTTCCAGTATGATGGCCGAAAATTTGACAGCAAGTATCTTTTTACTGCTTGAGCAATACGGTTTTTTGTTAACTTGTTTTCTGTTTGAGACTGATTTATAGATTATATAACCATCACCTTCCTCTCTAATGTTGCTTCCTATATATGTATTTTGATTTCATTTTCAGTGAAACTGTAAGGATTTTGGGGGAGTCATTTCAAGTTGAGACTACTTTGTTTTGCCAACTAAAGGCGTTAAAAAAGAAACACACACTTCTCTTTCATAAAACAAATGGTATCTTAAGACCAGAAACACAGAAGAGGGAAAAATTAGGATGGACTTGGTGTTAGAATAAGAGACAGTCATGCTTATGAGAGGGACTATTTCGTGCAGTCATTTTGAGGGACCACTCTGTAGTCATGGGGGCTTCCCTGGTATCTCAGGACAAAAATCCTTCTGCAGTGCAGGAGACCTGGGTTCGATCCCTGGGTCGAGAAGATCTGGAGAAAAGAATGGCCACCCACTCCATTATTTTTGCCTGGAGAATCCCCTGGACAGAGGAGCCAGGTGGGCTCTAGTCCCTGGGGTCGCAAAAGTCAGACACGACTGAGTGACTAACACTTAACATCTAGTTATGGGCAAGCTTCAGTATGTTCAGTACAGTTACGTTCAGTGTTACATTACCCAGAACCTTACTTGAATAATCATTTCATGTTAAAGTGACATCAGTGATGTTACTTGTGCTGTATTATTACCACATAGCTTTTCTGCTATAATCTGTATTACACTTGGTAGTCAGTGAAGGATACCAACATTTAAAAGAAGAGAGTCAAAATCTTGGGAACTGAGTTTATGAAGAGCTGGGAGATTCATTGGAGAATTTTATTTCTTGCCCTCGTGGATTATATACTACTATAATCTTGGACTGGAAGTGAGTTTTAAGAGAAAAATTACTTTTACCACTTAAGTGCCATTTTTATGATACATTTCTCTGTTCTAGAGATTCTAAAACTTGAAAAACAGTTAGCTAAATTTCCATCTACCAGAAAACATGGATAAGAATAGTGATGATTGTGTTTCTGTCTTTTTGTCATTATTTTTGTTAATAATAGGCTCTGAAGATCTTTAAAAATTTGTTTCTAATTATAAACTTCAAAGTGTTTACACTTACCTGAATGGTATGTAAATATGAAGTAGATTTAGGGGAGAATGTTCATATTTAATTATTTTGATAAAGTAGCTCTGTCTGTTTTGTAAATATTTTTGTTTTGTAATCAGAACATCTGTTCACTAGTATGTCTTCTTCCTGTAGATTTTGGTTTTGGAGCTGATACTGGGAATGCATCCTCTGCTGACATGGATTCAGGTTCTGGCCATTATCAGAGTGCCGAAGAGCAAGAGGTGGCTAGTCTAACCACACTACATATTGACTCAGAAACAAGCAGTCTTAATCAACAGGCTTTCTGTACTGAAGTTGCAACGGTTACTGGTAAAGTTACTCAAGGGAATGTATTCCTTAAATGCATTTTTAAGCCACCAAAGAACTTTTGCAGGCTTTTATTTGATAGATGTTATTTATTACTTACTACTATTTAAGTGTTATTTTTTTTCCACTCATCTTTATGTAACAATGGAGAGAGAAGAAAAAACATTATTATGAAAGAGTCACTTGACCTGGAGTCCACATGGATAAGCTTTGGGGAACTCTATGAACTCCTAATATCATATGCAGAATTTTATAGATGTTTGCACCAGAGCATTTCCTGCAACAATTTTTAAATAAATAACCAAAAAATGTTAAGGGGCACTGCACTTTATCTTTTCATTGATTTTCAGAATTAGCCTAGATTTTTATAGATTTCTTTGGTAAAATATTATTGAAAAGATAAACCACACTGCCAAAAAGAAACTGTACTGGTCCTCTGTATTTATACAGTCAATTATGAATTTCAGCAACTTTTTATATGTGGTTAAACCTAACAATCATATGATGCGTGGGGTCCAAGAAACTGAGTCATCAAAGGTGTCACCTTATTCCAAGACCAATACAGTGACCAAAGGAAGCCTGAGCAGCCTGTGACCCATATTCAAGAGTTCCACTGTTTTTTCCAAATTCACTCTGGTTCCCACTGTAGTTTGATGCCTTTTTGATGGATGATAGGTGAAATATCTGCCCATTGCAGAATGAGGGCTGAGTGGAAGACAGGAGCCAGTTAGGTTGGCTCCACAGTTTTGATTGTTGGAGAATTTAAATTACTACTGAAAGAGAACTACTAGAAAAAGTTCTTACTTTACAATAATACCTTTTACTTTAGTTGCCCTGAAACATAAATTTAGATGAGAAGATACTCAACATTACTAGTAATCAGGGAATATAAATAAAATCCATGAGATAAAACCCAACTGCTATACATATAATAAATCAGCTCAAGTCAAAAAAAAACCTAACAGTACCAGTGTTGAAGAGAGTGTGAAGCAACTGCAAATACATTACTAATTGGAGCACAAAGTGATATGGCCACTGCAAAAGCATTGTAGTATCTTTTAAAATTAAACAATACATTTCCTATATGACCATCCCTAGGTATTTATTTCAGTTGTTTATATGTGAACATTCATAACAGCATTATTCATAGTAGCTAAATTGAAAATAGTCCAGCTATCCATTAACTAGTGAATAAATTATCAAATTGTATTCATTCAATCAGTATTCATTGAAATTGTACTCAGCAATTAAAAAAAAATTAAATGCTTATATTTGCAAAACCATAGCTGGCTCTCAAAAATATGCTTTTAAATGAAAAATGTTGAAGCTAGCAGTGGTAGTGGCATATAGCAGTAAGGAAATTTCTCTTCTCCTGAATCACGTCAAGCCTGAAGTAAATGAAGTAAAGTAGTGGTGGGCACCAGAGTTTCTGTAGCTGGACCCGGAATGGGAGTAGACTTTCTTGCTTTCACTGATGGTCCCTGTTAACTGCTAAGTCCAGTTCTCATTCCACACTAGTCCCAAGGTAGACATGGAATGAGACTGCTAGATATGAATCTTGTACAGCATCATGATTTTATTGAATTCTTCACCCAGTTTATAATCTATTTTACCTTTTGATATTTTCAGTTTATGTTTTATTGGGCTTTTAAGCATTACATCTTAGGTTGTTTAAATATACTCTTCATGGTAATTTTATGAAATTATATTTACAGGTTCAGAAAGTGCCTCTCCAGTCCATTCAGCTCTGGGATCCAGGTCACGGACACCTTCTCCATCCACACTGAATATAGATCACATGGAACAGAAGGATCTACAGCTCGATGAGAAGCTCCACCACTCTGTTCTTCAGACACCAGATGACCTAGGCAATATTTAAAAATTAGATCTTTGCCATTTTTTCTTTTGGGAGCATTAGTGTCAGGAGATCTTGAATAATGCATCTCAAATTTGATTATGTATTTTATATATATTACATAAGTAGTATTATAAGTCTTTTGAACTGTTCTGTCTTGGGAAATTTATTGCTGTAACATTTTTTCTCTGCCCTTAAAGATATTTACATGCTGATTTTTGTTATTTGATATTTTATTATAAAGTAGACAGTCCAAATGAAGTATTTATATGCTTAAGCAAATGTTTAAAAGTGACTGGGAAGCCTTAGAAACTGGAAGTTAATAAAAAGTTATTTTTGCTGTGCCCTACATGATGTAACAAGCATCAGGATAAAAAAATCATTTTGGAAATATGCTAAAAAATTTTCCAAGGACCCAGTTGATAAAATATTTAAAATGAATAATATAAAATACTATATTATTTAGTGATGTAGCAAATTTACTCTTTGGCCAAAGGAAGAGATTTAAAACCACATGACTTCTCCCTCACCCCAGTCCCCTCCTCCCTGCTTCCTCCTCTCCCCATCCCCTCCTCCCTGCTTCCTCCTCTCCCCATCCCTTCCTCCTTGCTTGCTCCTCTCCCCATCCTCACCCCCCTGCTTCCTCTTCTTATCCTCACCTCTCTGCTTCCTCCTCCCCCTACCCCACCTCCCTGCTTCCTCCTTACCCCACTCCCCCCACCCTCCTGCTTTTTTAAGGTACTCATACTCTTAATTCCCAATTACCTTGTAATTACATAGCCCTCATTTTCTGGTTTGTATCAACAGATTATTTCTGACCTTTTCTTTCTTTCTCTTGGTCTGCAGTTTTTTGGCTTTTGGTTTTTATTTTCAATTTTCCCACAAACTTATAGAAAAGTTGCAAGAGTAATAAAATGAATGCCTATAAATCTTTCAGATAAATTCACCAGTTGTTAATATTTTACCACTGTATCTTTTTCTGTACACACACACACACACTCACTCACTCCCTCCCTCCCCACCATAACACACACACCTCCCCACCATAACACACACACCTACCCACCACCACCACTGTACCTGCCCTTTTTTTCTGAGCCATGTAAGAGCAAGTATTAGACTTTACATCTAAACACTTCAGCAACTATGTCCTAAGAATAAGTATACACTTCCTGAAAAATCATAATATAAGGGCCACATTCAGGATATTTAACATTGATGTATTACTACAACTTTAGTCTATAGTCAGTTATCCTCAGTTGTTCCAATTATATCCTTCATAGTTACAAATCTGTTGATTTATCACTATATTATAAAGGTTCTATAGAACAGAGAAGATGTTAACAGTGATGATTAACTCTAGTGTTTTTTAAAAATTTTAGTGAATTTACAGTAGAAACCTGTTTTTATTATTATGGAAGATTGTTTAGTAACTTTTTAATAATATATTCAGTTACTGCACACTACATGCAAAGAAGAAAAAGGTAAACATTAAGCATAAAGGATATATGTCTACTACATATGACTTTGTAAATTATCAGTACACTGAGATATTATCAAGCAGGAAAAACCTTCACTGACTTTCTAACGCTTTTACATTTTCCATTATATACGTTGCATAGGATAATGACTTTTTTTTTAAGCTGGAGGAGATCTATAACGATACCTACCTAAACCATCTATTTTTACAGATAAGCTGTAGTCTTAGAGAGATTATTGAATAACTTATACAGTGTCACATAATTAGTGACAGAAATGAGACTAGGACCCTAGGTTACCTGTAGGTCTTCTATATAATCATGCCAATATTAATAAAAGAAATTTAATTATGGAAATTTTAGATTATGGGGTTTTTTTCATGCCATTGTGATAATCCCTTTTGATGCTAGACCTGACTTAATTGTGAAATACAGAAATATTATTCTTCAAAAGTTTTAATTACAAAGAAACAAGGTTAGGGAAGACTTGTTTCCTACAGGATTTGCCTTCAGCCTGAGATTTTCTGTTAAATTTGATGAGGTACCTTGAAATAGCTATTAGATGAAAGAGAGGGTACATACTTATAAATAAGATCCTTATTTCAAAACATAAATTTCTCCATCTTGTATCTGTGTCATTTTCTCCTTAGGTAAATCTAGATAGAAGCACTATTGAAGAAGTAATTATTGTCATAATAAATGAAAGTGAAAGTCACTCAGTCGTGTCCAACTCTTTGCGATTCCATGGACTATACAGTCCGTGGAATTCTCCAGGCTAGAATACTGGAGTGGGTATCCTTTCCCTTCTCCAGAGGATCTTGCCAACCCAGGGATTAAACCCAGGTTTCCCACATTGCAGGGGGACTCTTTACCAGCTGAGCCACAAGAGAAGCCCAAGAATACCGGTGTAGGTAGCCTATCCCTTCTCCAGGAGATCTTCCTAATCCAGGAATCAAACTGGGGTCTCCTGCATTGCAGCTGGATTCTTTACCAACTGAGCTATGAGGGAAGCCCATATTGTCATAATAAGGAATTACGAACTAGTGAGGTTTTGACCTTACCAGGAAAAATAACACTAAGACATATTGACATTTCTCTTATTCACTTTTGTAGATATTTAAGATTATTAATTTGACTCCTATGTATTTTTTTGATCAATTCTCTGGAAAAATTACTGACACTTGTATATTATTTTTTTCTATAGAAATCAGTGAATTTCCATCTGAATGCTGTAGTGTGATGGCAGGAGGCACTCTTACAGGATGGCATGCTGATGTTGCTACTGTAATGTGGCGAAGGATGCTGGGTATTTTGGGAGATGTCAATGCTATTATGGATCCTGAAATACATGCTCAAGTTTTTGATTACCTCTGTGAACTTTGGCAGAATCTAGCTAAGGTAAAAAATAAGCAAAAGCTAAAAAGGGAGAAGGAAAGAAATACAAAGTATTAAGAAGTATAGAAAAAGCCTAAGATAATATTCCATCCCCAGTCCCCTACTACAGACTGATGCCTTAACCATGATTGACTATATAGTTGGTGGTAGGAACTAGATCTCAGGTTCAAGGTAAGGTAAACCAGAAGAGAGAGCACTTTTCATATCACAGATTTGTTGCATTTTATTTGAAAATTACAGATTAGAGATAATCTTGGCATTTCAACTGATAACCTGACCTCCCCTTCTCCACCGGTTTTAATTCCTCCACTGAGAATTCTTACACCTTGGCTTTTTAAGGTAAGTTTAATATATAAAATATTAACTTAACAATTGCATTTAGTAAACAAGTATGAGAAAAGACTATTGTGTAGTCTTCTAGAGCACTTAATTTTGTTTTGTATTTTGTTCTGCATTTTAAAAATTTGTTTCATTGAGGTATAGTTGATTTACAATATTGTGTTAATTTCTACTGTATAGGAAAGTGATTCAGTTATGTGTGTGACACATTCTTTTTCATGTAGTTTTCCATTACAGTTTATCACAGGATATTGAATATAGTTCCTTGTAAAGCACTTAGTTTTTAACTAGCCATTGTTATATAGAGAGGAGTGGGCCTAGCAAAACTACTATTTAGGATGCATCAATTTTATTACTGAAATAACGAATATAGAAAATTATGTTATTATATTTAAATGAAATGTAAACCTCAATTTTCTGTTACAGAGTATCTGTGTACTTTTAAGGAACTGATCCTTTTAGGTATTATTTGATATATTTGGTGCATTTCCCTAAGTGAAACAGTATGTAGTTATTCATGCCTACATTGTATAATTTTAGTAATAAAGATAATTCTAGTAATACTGATATTTGGTTCAATAAAGAAAATGGGCCAACACAGGAATAAATAAAAATGAATATATTGCTTGTTGTATTCAGTTGCCTCAGTTATTTAACAAATAGTATTTGGTTTTGAGTATTGAAAACAGCATCTTTTAATTGTAGGCAACCATGTTAACTGATAAATATAAACAAGGTAAATTACATGCCTATAAACTTATTTGTAATACAATGAAAAGAAGACAAGATGTTTCTCCAAATAGAGATTTTCTAACACATTTCTACAATATAATGCATTGTGGATTACTTCATATTGATCAGGTAAATATATGTACTTTCTAAGAAATTACTTTATGACTTTATCTTTGATTTTTGAATCTGCTTAATTCTTGACTTTCAAGGTGTAGAATTAAAAAGCATTCCTTTATATGAGTAATTTATTTACAGATTTCTCCTATTTATAACATCATTTATTCTGAAAAATGCTTTCAAAACAAGCTATTGTAATTGAGAGATTAATTTGATTATTAAGTGCATGTTTCTTCTAGTGTTACACCAACTAGTTTGTTTTTGAAGAACCATCCTTTGCTTACAGTGAGAGCATCTTCCTTTAATGTCCTAATGTATGACTAAGCGCACACAAGCGCGTGCTTAGGGCTTCTCTGATAGCTCAACGGGTAAGGAATCCACCTGCAATGCAGAAGACACAGGAGATGGCCAATTTGATCCCTGGATCAGAGATCCCCTAGAGAAGGAGGTGGCAACCCACTCCATGATTCTCGCCTGAGAAATCTCATGGACAGAGGATTCTGGTGGGCTGCAGTCCATGGGATCACAAAGATCAGACATGATTGAGTGACGAAGCATGCACATAGCTGGCACTTAAGACTTAGGATTTGCTCAGGTAGTCATGCAGTGATCAGAAGTTTTTTTCCTATTCTAAGACTCAGTACCTCACTTGCAGTTCATTTAAGGAGCATTAAATTAATATGAAAGATGATATATCTTTCTGAAAAGTGAAAAAACTTCTTGTGTTACTTTGAAATAATTACAGTGTTTTACCCTACACTCTTAATTATGGATAAAGAGCTTCATTTAAGGTAAATTGGATTGAGTAATACACCTGGTGCACTTCATGGTAAATTCCAAAGACAAAATGAATGAATAACCAAGTTAAGAATATTCCCTCAAGAATGCCTAAGTCTAGATTTTTGAGACTAGATGTCTGTCATCAAAGGGCTTCAGTTTTTCTAAAAAGAATTTTCCAAGTTGCCACATAGCAAGTCATGTAGCTTCAGATATCAAAGTGATCTCATGGAAGCAAGTAGGAGGCAGGAGGAACTACTCTACAGTTAAGTTTTACAACACATGGGCCTTATATTTTTAACCCTGTGAGGTGAAGAGCCTTCTGACTGACTCTCCAGGATTGATTTCAGTTAAAAAAAGTGTTTTAGGTTTACTTTCCTTTAACGAAATATAGTACTAAGCATGGATTATTTGGAAAAATTAAAATTAGTCTTTCCTATTAGGCAAGCACTTATAGTTATTACTTGTTTTATTATTTCATATCTTATCTATATTTAAGGATATTGATTAGCTGATACCCAGAATTACATTTGTGATTTCTTTTTCTCCTCCTTTCTTTATTCCTAAGGATATTGTCAATACAATCATCAAGCACTGCTCACCTCAATTTTTCTCACTTGGTTTGCCTGGTGCCACAATGCTTATTATGGATTTTATTGTAGCAGCTGGTAGAGTGGCTTCTTCAGCTTTTCTCAATGTAAGTTTTTATTTCCTATCCTTCGTAATATAACAAACAGCAGTTAACCAAGATGTAGCTAACAAAGCAACAAAGGAAGAGCCATTGTTGATAAAATATGACAAGTTAATGTTCAGGAAATATATGATTTAATTAGAATTGTAATATATGATTTAATTAGAATTGAGCCTCATTTTAGATCCCACACATATCATCATCTTTTTGTTAGTTCCCCCATCCCTAGATAGATTACGGAGTAATTTGATTAGGTGTTGCCTTTCTTAATTACAGTTGCATTCTAGTTATGCCTTCCATTATGCCCCACATACCTGAACAAGTATTCCCAATTTTATTGTCCAGCTTTAAAGAAAACCCATAACTAATCTAGTTGTTTTTTTTTTCACTTTTGTAGTATAATTGATTTTTAATTGAGATAGTGGTTGTGAGCCTACCATGTTCCATTATGCCTCTGGCCTTGTATTTGTAAATCTAGATTATGTTTTAAATATGAAATGAGTTATTTTGTTGAAAATTAGAATACTCCATCACTTCTGTTATAGCGTTTATTAACATAACGAAACCCTTTTGGAGATAGATTCTTGTTTTACATACATAGAAGATATTTTATATTTTTAATAGATTTGTTTTAGCCTTTTTTGTTAGGTGTGCTTAAACATACATCAGTGTGTAGGTATTTCAGTAAGTTAAGTAATGCATTGTATCAGTAGGTGGATGTTGGTTCGTGGGCATGCAAGAAGGCAGAAGAAGAAAAATAAACATTCAGTGTTGATACTTAAGAAATGGCTTAATATAGCTAAAGAGAAAGGATGAAAAGCTACCTTCATCTTCCGTCCAAGCATAATTTTTAATTTTGTTTTTATTAAGTAGTATAGGTAGTGTTTATCATGTACATAATACCATAAAAATAATCTAGACTAGTGCCTGTTTCTTGAAGATACAGTGAACATTTTAATTCCTACTTTATTCATCCTTAGGTTATTACAGATGTAATATAGAGACATTGAGTCTTCTACTCATTAGAACAATCTATTACAATGCATAAGTTGCCTTTAAAATGAAAGGATATTTTTCCTCGAAATTAGGGTAATTTTATGCTGTTAGCTAGAACTATTCCTGTCTACATACACATTAGCTGCAGCCACATTTCTGCTTTTTAGCTGCTCTTAAGGAAAGCTCTGTTTGTTCATTGCGTTTATTGAGAATAGCAGTAGTTTATGTGGAAAGTACAGGTGAAAACCTACTGTTTTTGTGTTCCCTTTCCTTTTTGAATTTTGTCTTGTACTCTGACTTCCCTGTATAATCCGATTAGGTAATAAACTAATTTTTCTGATAAGTTAAAGATTTTTAAAATCTGATACATAGGCACCAAGAGTGGAAGCACAAGTTCTTCTGGGATCTTTGGTTTGCTTTCCCAACTTGTATTGTGAACTGCCTGCTCTCCATCCCAATATCCCTGATATTGCTGTGTCTCAATTTACAGATGTTAAGGTAAGAAGTCAGAGACTAATTTATAATCATAGCAGTATATTCGGGAAAATTTGTATTCTTTATTTTCCTCTAGAAAGCCACACAATTGTTAAAGAACATTAGCCAGCTGTACCCCTCAGACACAAAGGCTGGAATGTTCATTAGGAGCATAGCCTTTTTTATTTGTAACTACTCTGGAAACATTTTCTCACTATTGAACCCACTTATATGCCATTATCTTAGGATTCATTCATTCACTCACTGAACATTTATTGAAATCTGGAGTCAGATTTGATGCTGCTAATATAAGGCTTCTAAGATTGATGGTGCTCGGCCTGCACATTTGACTCTCTCCTTCTAGTTTGCCAAGGTGATAAATCAAACAATGTAAAGGAATATTCTTTCCTGTTCTAGGAAAGTATGGAATTGGGGTGGGGATCCCATGTACCTGAAGCATTAACAGGCTTAAACAAGAGATGGTACAAAATTGAAGTGACCATGCAATTGCTTACCCAGATAATAAACCTCTCTTACCTACTATAAATTCCTGTGGGTTTAACAGTCCTAAGAAGTTGCGCTTGTTACAGTAATTGCCAAATGGTCTGTTTGAGCTGAGTTGGCCCTAGAATTAGAAGGAAAAAGAGAATAAAGAAGGGACAAGACAGTAGCATTCTGTCTCCTTGAGAGTCATGCTGATGGCTTTTTTAAAACACATGTGCTTTCTCTGAAAAAAATTTTAAGACAGATTTTTGTCTAGAGTATTGCATATACTTTCCATACCACCTTTATTTTTCTTTATCACACTTGTTATTTTTCAGTGTCTGATTTATACACCAAATAAACACCAAGGTCTTAATTACTGCTACATCCTCAAGCTTACCATGATGCTTGGCATGGAGAATACACTCAGACATTTTTTAGACAAGTGAACTTCACTGAAGCATAAAATCATAGGGGCTGATGTGAATTTGCAATGATACTTGATTGAAATTATACAAATTGACCTTTACTCTTTAGGGATGTAATGGCTTTGGTTTCTTCTACTTTCAGAAGATTCTGAAAATGAGCCTCGGTGTTCTTAGGCAGTTTTGAGTTTGTTTGAGCTTAGCTTAGCCTACTATATGTGATTTGCATGAACTGAGTGGCCTTCTACTTTGTTGGCCATTGTATAGGAAGTAATGGCTGAAGTGATTTCAAAAATAATAATAATAACACTGTTGCATAGCAAGGCTTCCCTGGTGGCTCAGATGGTAAAGAATCCACCTGCAATGCAGGAGACCTGGTTTGATTCCTGGGTCAGGAAGATCCCTTGGAGAAGGGAATGGCCACCCACTCCAGTATTCTTGCCTGGAGAATTCCATGGACAGAGAGGCAAGAGCTTGCATAGAAAGCTCTAGGGTTTAAACAATAGGTAACTTCCACCGACCTATTAATTCCTAGCCATTGGGATAGATGCTAAATTCACAAAAGTAAGTAGAAGTTCACTCCTCTTAAAGACCTTACAATCTGTATATGTGATAAATCTTTAGTGAATGAAATACAAATTCTAGTCCAGTTTCTATAGACTGTAAGCCAGGAGACACTGGCACATATCCCCGGGACATAAGACAAGATAAAAAAAATTTCATGGCCTAATGGTATTGAAATCGTATAGGATCTGTCCTCTTATCACTGTAGAATTATGTTAGAAATCAGTATCAAAAGATAATTGAAAATATTTTGAAGTGCAGTGTGACATTTACCAAGAAAGATATTTGACTTAGCCATTGAAAACCCCTGATTGAATGATATTTTAAAAACACATTAACTATTAACTGGCCCTTCTCCCCAAATTCACACATTATCATGGTTTATAATTTTTAAAGAAGAAGCTTGCTTTTAAATGATAATTCTCAGAGTTTTGAAAAGTTTAAAAAGATGTTCATACCTTTAAGCTATTAAATCTGCTTTAATTATTTTTATATTGAACATATTATTGGTTTTCTAATCAGGAAATAAAAGCTGGCTTAAAACACAACATTAAAAAACCAAGGTCATGTCATCTGGTCCCATGACTTTATAGCGAATAGAAGGGAAAAAGTGGAGGCAGTAACAGATTTTATTTTCCTAGGCTCCAGAATCACTTTGGATGGTGACTGCAGCTATAAAATTAAAAATGCTTCTTGGAAGGAAAGCTGTGACAAACCTCGACAGTGTATTAAAAAGCAAAGATATCACTTTGCCAATAAAGGCCATATAATCAGAGTTACGGTTTTTCCAGTAGTTGTGTACAGTTGTGAGAGTTGAACCATAAAGAAAGCTGAGCGCTGAAGAATTGATGCTTTGGAATTGTGGTGCTATTAAGACTCTTGAGAGCCCTTTGGACTGCAAGGAAATTAAACTAGTCAACCCTAGAGGAAATCACCCTGAATATTCATTGGAAGGACTAATGCTGAAGTTGAAGCTCTAATACTTTGGCTCTATGATGCAAAGAAGTTGACTCTTTGGAAAAGACCCTGAGGCTGGGAAAGATTGAAGGCAAAAAGAGAAGAAGATGAGATGATTGAGGATGAGATGATTAGATAGCATCACCAACTTAATGGACATGAATTTGAGCAAACTCCAGCAGATAGTGAAGGACAGGGAAGCCTGGCATGCTGCAGTTTATGGGGTCACAAAAAGGTGGACATGACTTAGTGACTGAACAACAACAAAATCAGGAAAAAGTTTTTGAACATACACATTTGGTGATAATTTCCAAAAATATTTGTCTGCTATAACAAAATACTACAGAATGGGTAGCTTATAAGTGACCGAAATTTCTCTCTCACAGTTCTGAAGGCTGAGCCCCAAATCAAGGCTCTAGCATAGTCACATCGTGGTGAAGGCCCTCTTCCTGGTTCTTAGCTTGTGCCTTCTTGTTATTTCCTCACAGAGTAAGAAGTGCTTAAGGAACTCTGTGGGAGTCTTCTCTTAGAAGAGTATTAATCCCATCTATAAACGTTCCACCCTGGTAGTCTAAGTACCTCCTAATACCATCATCTTCAGGGGTTGGGATTTCAGTGTATGAATTTGCAAGGAGAGCACAAACATTCAGACCATACTGTTGTTTTGTTTATTTAGCTAATTTTTTGAATAACATTGGAATATATTAAAATTATGTACATGAGAACAAAAATGTCTGTTTTATTTCTCTGTTGTATCTATCCCTAGAGCCTAGGCCCATAGTGGCTATTTAATAAATATTTGCTGAATAAATGAATGAAATCTTAGTCATTGCTACTGTTTCTCCTTCATTTTAGGAACTTATAATAAAAACTGTGTTAAGCTCTGCAAGAGATGAGCCCTCTGGTCCTGCACGGTAAGTCAGACTTTCTTAAGACTTGACATAGCTCTTCTGTGTGTGCAGTTTTATTTTAAAAGTTAATTATTTAGCAGTCCAGGTTGTTTGAAATGCACAAAAGCTGTTCTGAATCGCAAATTTAAATGATTTGGATGATTAAATTTTTATTACAAACTTCCTTCAGTAAAAATAAAATCCTAGTTACCTTCTTCAGTATTTTTATCTTCTGTATCTAAAATGATTTCTTTTAATCTTATTAAAATTCAGCTACTCTAGAAATTGATATTGTCTTTTCCATTATTCCACATTTTCATTTCATTTAGCTTTAACTCTAAATTTGGTGATTTTCAGTATTCTTTCCCAAGCATTTTCTGTGCTAATAATGACAACCTTCTAAGTTTACAGGGATATTCCTATAATATTGTTCTATTCCATCCTCATCACAATTCTGAGAAATTATTAGAATCATTATTCTTCCAATTTTACTAGCAAGAAGCTGGCAGCATAGAAAGCTAACATTCATTAAACTTTTTTCCAAGTGCCAACCACTGTTATAAATACTTTATTACCTCACTTAATCTTTGCAACAATTTTTATCCTCCTCTTTATAGATGGGAGCCCAGAGAATTTTAGTAATCTGCCCTATCATACAGAAAATGTAGAGCCATAATTGAAACCCTGGTAGTTTGTCTTCAGAGCCTTATTAGATGTATAAGTAATAAGTGGTGGAACAAAATTTGAACCTTAAACTTCTGATTCTAGATTTTCTGCCCTTTTTTTTTTAATGTCATTGCCTTTCCAGTGAAAGAATATTTAAGCCTAAAACATAATTATCCAAAATAGATTTAGGAATCATTAACATAACAGCTTGTGTTGACAGTATAGGAGAATCCCAGAAGTTGAACATTAAACATTTTCTAATTCTTTTCAGAAATGTAGGGCCTTATGCGCACAGACACACACACAACCTTTTCCTATACTTTTCAGGAATATATGGCCTTACATACATATACAGCCAAAAAACAAAACTTAAATATTTGCATCCCAGTGTGTGCCTTTAGTTAGCTGCATCCATGGAGAACTTTGTTTCATTTCAAAGTTTATTTTTATTTTACGATTACAGCTCCTTCCACTGCTAAGCCTGACACTTGGTTGTTTAGATCTGTGAATGTATACAGTTTATGGGTGGACAAACTGAGAAAGAAAGAAAGCAGTAGACTGCACATAAAGACTTTCTGCAGTTTTGATAGTAAATTAGTAGCATTAGCACTGAAAGGGGGACTTTGATCCATTATATTCAGGAAGAAAAATATTTCTGCATTGAATTGTTCTGAAATTTAGCATTATACTGAATTTAATTTAAGAATATCAGTATCAGGATATGGAAGATATATCAGAAAAACTAGAAGGAGTTGACTTATTTTTATACCTTGAAATATTACATGCTTCATTAGAAGCTTATACTTGAACACACTAATAGAATTTTTACTGATTCTGATCATGAGATAACTTTCTTCAAGCTGAAACTCAGTTGACGTAGGGAACTGGAGTTTCACACTAGAAAAACAAAACGAAAATTCTCCAAGTTCTGTTTCTGTTGGAATTCCTTTATAAAGTGTATAAGTTTTGTGTTCTCAATTTGTTTTAAAGAGAATTCGTAGCTAGTTATGTTAAATTTAAAAGATATGAAAGAAAAAATACCTTATTACTGCTACCAGTCAATAAAATTAGTTTCCTCTTTGAAAGCAGGTTGCATATTTGGGAAATTGATGATATCAGTTTGTCAATATGGGTTTGTCAGAAAGATCCTGTGTCTTTATCCCCACCTATGATCGTGGTAGTAAATTGTAGTTGAAAATAAGGCTTAGAACAGGAAACTACTCAGTAGTCTGTAATAATCTATATGGGAAAAGAGCCTAAAAAGGATGGATATATGTATATCTGAATCACTTGGCTGTACACCTGAAGCTAACACAGCATTGTAAATCAACTATCCAATATAAAATAAAAATTAAATTAAAAAATAAGGCTTAGAGTTTGGGGAATACGCTTTTCTCCCACTTTATTTTCCTAGGTAACAAATTGATTAAGGAACAGTAATGAATTGATTAATAGTAACAAATTGATTAATTCACCTAAATTGTGCATCTTTACTCTGGGTTGGTTGGTTGGGAATATTTTGGTTGTGGTGGTGGTTTCATTTACAGGCACATCCGCTTTTATCTGTATCATTACTGGTTGCCTTTTTGCAGATGTGTAGCACTTTGCAGTTTAGGTATTTGGATTTGTGAAGAACTAGTCCATGAGTCTCTTCATCCTCAAATTAAGGAAGCTCTGAATGTAATTTGTGTTTCCTTAAAGGTAAGTAAGTAAATATTTAGAATATTAAGATAGTATAGAATGCATTATCATTTTTCCCAAAATGTTAATTTTATCTTGTGCATTACATTATTTCCTTGATTCTGATGTTTTCCTTAGTAGTTCTACACTTGAATTTAGGGTATCTTAGTGATGGCCTATTTTATCTCAGCTTTTATGTATTTGGCTTTGTCCCTAAGATGCACATGGATGACTGCTATAAGAGAAACCAGTCATTTAACAACATATGTAGGGCTGTTTACCATTTCTTTGTAACCTACTCTTTGATCTTTATTACCTCCTGAATTCTTAAGCTGTTCCACTTTTTGGCTTTATCATTCAAGTTAAATGCCCTGTTTATGACCAGAATCAGATTTGTTCAGAAATAATAACCTGATTATTTGGAGTCTGAATGAACAATGTATATTTTTGTTAGTAAAGAGATTAGTGATTTTTTTTTGTTGTGTGACTTGTAATACAGTATCTATATAGAACTCTAAACACACAAAATACAAAAATACTTGACAGGTATTTCTGAATATATACTATGTTTGAGGTGCTTTGCTAGGCAGAGGAGAAATACAGAATAAAAAAGATATGTAAATATTACATTGAAGAGATTAATAATATGGCTGAAAAATATAAAAATAAGAGTAATAAAATATGGAAAGCTGAGAGAACCAAATGAATGGTGTATGTAAACTGCTGATTCAGTTCAAAGAAAGCAGAGGTTACTTTGACGTAGGTATCAGAGAAGACTTTAGAAAGAGAACACATCTAGTCATGGCTTAAAGAGCAGGTGAGATTTGGTCATAGAGTGATAAGCATAGAAGTTGGGCTTTATACCAGTGGGGGAGTCATCTAAGATTGTTAAGCACAGTTCAGAAGACAATATGGAAGTATCTTCTACAGTAGATTGGAGTGGGGAAAAATGGGATAACAAGATGAGCAGTTTAGAGGCCATTCTAGAAATGAAATAAAAACTTCAATGAGGACAAACATTACAAAGAAAAAAATAAAGTTATATATTTGGAATGTGTTATGATTTTTTAATTTTACAGGTTATATTTATCCTTCCAATATTAATATAAACATAGAATGACAAACATGTATATACAATTAAAAATGTTCAACAACTAGTGCATAGATAAATAATACCAAGAAGAAATTTTTTATCATATTTCTTTTTGTTTTTTCTCTTATTACTGCAGTTTACTAATAAAACAGTAGCCCATGTAGCTTGTAACATGCTTCACATGCTGGTTCATTATGTACCTAGACTTCAGATTTACCAGCCTGATTCCCCCTTGAAAATTATTCAAGTAAGTAATTTCTCATTTGTTTATTATGACTTGTTAAGGATTCTTACATTTGGATACCTTGAAATATAAAATTATTTAATAGTTTTCTTTAAATTTTGCATAGCTAAATAGTGGCCACTCAGGGTACATATTTGAAATACCATAATTCATGGTAGTCCTTTTCTATATTATGTTATCTTAATATATTAAGAGATTATGTGGTTGGTTTTAAATGCTATGTGCAAATTTATTATTGCTATTGTCTTTGTAATGGATATTCAGTATCATTCCCTGTCTTAGGTTAGAAAACATAACCATCCCTTCAGTTACCACAATCAGAACATTATTTTGATTCATTCCTTCCCTTTCCTTTTCTGCCAGTCATTTATAAAGTCTTTTATTTATTTATTTTTAAATTCTGTGTGTTCTGTGCTTCCTGTAACACAAGATATTATAATAGCCTTTTAAACTGGTCTCCTGGCTTCTGAGGTCATCCCTCCAAGTCATCATTCATATTGACATGACTTATATCACTATCCTGAAGGAGAAAATAACAATGAAACTAAAGTCTCCAAGTGAATTTCTTTTACCTAGAAGACCCAAACTCTTTATTTGCGATTTACTTGGAAGCCTCCAGATGAGAACCCATACCATCTTTTCAGAACCATGTACAGATTCCTTTGATGAAATACTCTGTAGTCTAGGCACCTGAGTCAGCTATTATCCCCTAAACATACCCTTTCTTTACTCATCTTCTTACCTAAAATGCTCTACTTTCTCTGCCCACCTCATCTTTCAGTGATTGGTTTAAACACCATCTCTTCAAAAAACAAGAACCCTTACTTATTCTTTCCAACCAGAATTTATTTTTCTTATCTTTATGTTCTTATAGCATTTTTAGGAAAGACAGTAATATTTATTAAGCACTTACTCTGTATCAGTCATTATGCTAATCACCTTTTCATATGTTACCTCTTTTAATTCATAAAAGGTCATTTGAAGCAGACTGTTATGTTATCTCTTCCTCGTCTTCTCCCTATATATAAGATGAGAGAACTGAGGATATAGTAACTATATAAAGTCATCAGCTAAACCAGGGTAGAAACAGAGTTCAAACCCAAGTCTGTTAAATTTCAGGTCCAAGCTTTTGCCAGTCAGCCGTGTCACCAAGGCCCTATTGTAGCACTAAATATGTTTGTGTAAAAACATCTAAGCTTCCTTAAGACAATTACAGTTTTTCTTTATTATTTTTTATGCATAGGATGACTTTCATATAGAATCTCTTAAATAAATATATGTTGAGTTTAATACAGTATTATGGTTCAGAGATTGGTTTGAAGGTTAGACCTGGTTTAATTAACCCACGACTCTGCCATTTACTACGTTTGTAACTATGAACTCAGTCCTCTAAACTCTGACTTTCTTTATGTTTGCATTTGGGATAAAAATAACTACCTCACAGAGCTGCTCTGAAAACTACATGAGAAAATATATATAAAACACTGATACGTTTTGCCATAAAAGTGATGGGACATAAATTTTAAAAATGTGTTGCCTGCAGCTGCTGTTGTAATCATGCAGGACTTGATACCTGGATGTAAATGTGAATGTTCATATATATATATATATATATATATATATATATAAAAGCATTTGAAATTTTAAAACTTGAAAATTTTACTCTTTAAGATTGGTTATTCTGTTGAAAGTTAAGGTATTCTTTAAGCAGATTTTTTTTTTTCTCATTTGAAAGCCTCCAAATGCTTTTTTATATTTTCTTTCTCAGTTTATTTATTTTAATACTTATCTAAGTAATTCTTAGGTGTGTAGAGTTTTTGCAGATTGCTTCACTATAAATTATGGTGACCAGTGGCTACAGATAAATAGTTATACTTCACCTCTAATTGAATGAAGAAATGAAATGCTAAAATAGTAGAGAAATTCCCTAATGGCTACCTACTTGCATAGTTAGGAATAGAATCCCAGTTCTATTACCAGTATTAAGCTCATATACTAGATTCATTCTATTAGTGAGTAAAACCTTTTACAGTGTAAATTACCTTTAGAGGAATTTTTTTACTTGAAGCACTCATTTAAAAATATAATCGCATGCAGTAAAAATACAATAAGTTTACCTCAATACATTTTTAGCATACACATTAAAAAATTGAATAAGATCAAGAAATTTTCAGGATAAATGGTAAAACTATATTAATATTTTGCTTTCTTTAATAAGGTCTTCTATTTCATACTTTATCAATTTTGTTCACACTATGTTCAGTGTAAAATATATGCTAATTTAAAAAGCCACATTATAAAATTTCTTTTAAAAGTCATATATTTGCGAGTATATATACCACAATATCCAGGAAGACAAGAGTAAATTATTTTTCCTTCACTTCATTGGGGAATAATTGATAAATATTAAAATGTATAAAGCAATGATATTGTAGAAGGCTTACCAAGATCAAGGTAATTAACATATTGATTATTACGCATTGTTAATTTTTTTTATGGTGAGAATGCTTCAGGTCTACTCTTAGCAACTTTAAGATAGTATTGTATGATGAACTGTATTTACTGTACTATACGATAAATCCTTAGAATTTATTATTCTTTTAACTGAAAATTTGTGCCCTTTGACCTCCATCTCCCCAGTTCACTAGACCTCAGCCCCTGGCAACCACTATACTATTCTGTTTCTACAAAATTAGCTTTTTTTTAGATTCCCCATGTAAGTGATACCATACAATATTATCTTTCTCTGGCTTATTTCATTTAGCATAATACCCTCCAAGTATTTTCATGTTCTCACAACTGGCAGGATTTTCTTCTTTCCTATGATTTAATAATATTCAATAGTGTATGTATGTACACCACAATTTCTTTGTCCATTTATCTGTCAAAAGACATGTGGGCTGTTCCATATCGTGGCTATTTTGAATAATACTGTAGTGAACATGAGTGTGCATATATCCTTCTGAGATACTGATTTTATTTCCTTCATATGTATATCCAGAAGTAGTATATATGGTAGTTACATTTTAAATTTTATGAGGAACCTCCATACTATTTTCCATAATGACTATACCAGTTTCCATTCCCACTAAGAGTGCATAAGGGTTCCCTTTCTCCACATTCTCACCAACATTGGTTCTCTCTTGTCTTTTTAAAAATAGCCATCCTAACAAATATGAGGTGATACTTCATTGTGATTTTGATTTGCATTTTCCTGATGATTACTGATGTTGAGTACTTTACCATGTTCTTGTTGGCCAATTGTATGTCTTTGGCAGAAAGTCTACTCAGAATCTTTGCCATTTTATAGATTCAGATAATTTGTTTGGCTGTTGGATGTAGAAGTTTATTGTATATTTTAGGTATTAACCCCTTACAGATATATGGTTTGCAGATATTTTTTTCCATTCTGTAAGTTGTCTTTTCACTTTATTGATGGTTTCTTTCTCTGTGCAGAAGCTTTTAGTTTATATAGTCCCACTTGTCTTTTTTTGTTGTTGTCGCTTGTGCTTTAGGTATGATTTCCAAAAAATTATTACCAAGACCCATGTCATGGAGCCTTTTACTATGTTTTCTTCTAGGGGTGTTAAGGTTTCAAGCCTTTGTATTGAGACTTTGATCCATTTCAAGTTAATTTTTGTGAGTGGTATAAATTAGGGGTCCAGTTTCATGCTTTTGCACATGGATACCCAGTTTTTTTCAACACCACATGTGTATGTGTTCTCGGCACCCTTGTCAAAAATAGACTGTATGTGTGGGTTTATGTCTAGACTTCATTCTAATGCACTGGTCTATGTGCCTGTTTTTGTCAGTCCCTTACTGTCAGTGCCATATTTTGATTGTTGTTGTTAAGTCATGTCTGACTCTGCGACCCCATGGACAGCAGCATGCCAGGCTTCCCTGTCCTTCACTGTCTCCCAGAATTTACCCAGACTCATGTCCTTTGAGTCAGGCAATACTATCCAACCATCTCATCTTTTGTTGCCCCTTTTCCTCTTGTCTCCAATCTTTCCCAGTATCAGGGTCTTTTCCAGTGAGTCAGCTCTTCCCATCAGGTGGCCAAAGTATTGGAGCTTCAGCATCAGTCCTTCCAATGAGTATTCAGGGTTGATTTCCTTTGGGACTGACTGATTATCTCCTTGCAGTCCAAGGGACTCTCAAGAATCTTTGCCAGCACCACAATTCAAAAGCATCAGTTCTTCGGGGCTCAGTCTTCTTCATGGTCCAACTCTTAACATCCACACATGACTACTGGGAAAACCATAAGTTTGACTGTATGGACTTTTGTAGACAAAGTGATGTCTGTGCTTTATAATATGCTGTCTGGGTTTGTCATAGCTTTCCTTCCAAGGAACAAGCAACTTTAATTCTATGGCTGTGGTTACTGTCCACAGTGATTTTGGAGCCCAAGAAAATAAAGTCTTTCACTGCTTGTACTTTTTTCCCCTTTTGTTTGCTATGAAGTGATGGGGCAAGATGCCATGATCTTAGGTTTTTGAATGTTGAGCTTCAGGCAAGCTTTTTCACTCTCCTCTTCTACCTTCATCAAGACACTCGTTAGTTCCTCTTCACTTTTTCCCATTACAGTAGTATCATATGCATATCTGAGGTTGTTGATATTTTTCCTGTCAATCTTGATTCCAGCTTGTGACTTATCAGCCCAAAATCTCACATGATGTACTCTGCACATAATTTAAATAAGCAGGATGACGGTATACAGCCTTGCTGTAGTATTCCTTTCCCAATTTTGAACCCGTCAGTTGTTCCATGCCTGTGTTCCATATTTTGATTGCTCTAGCTTTATAATAAAACTTGAAATCAGGGGAGTGTGACGCCTCCAGCTTTGTTCTTTTTCTCAAGTTTGCTTTGGCTCTTTGGTTTTGTGTGTGGTTGCAGGGGAGAGGGAGGAATTCTATTCAAATTTTATATTTTAGGATAGTTCTCTCTCATTCTGAGAAAAAGACTTATATACTGAAAATTAGAAAACACTAGTGAATGAAACTGACGACAAATAAATGGAAAGATACTCCTTCCAATCTATAGCAAGGAGTATCTTTCCATTTATTTGTCTTCTTCAGTTTCATTCACTAGTGTTTTCTAATTTTCAGTATATAGGTCTTTCACGTCCTTGGTTAAGTTTATTCCTAAGCATTTTATTGACTTTGATGCTATTATAAATTAATTTCTCTTTGTGATAGTTTATTGTTGGTATATAGAAATGCAGTTGGATTTTATGTGTTGATTGTTGCATCCTGCAACTTTACCGAATTCACTTACGAGTTCTAATCTAATAGGTTGTTTTTGTGGAATGTTTAGAATTTCCTGGGTATAGGATCATGTCAAGTACAAACAGAAATAATTTTATTTCTTCCTTTCAGATTTGGATACTTTTATTTGTTTCTCTTGCCTAATTGGCGTGGTAGGATTTACCATACTGTCTGGAATAGAAATGACAGTTAAGATCATCCTTGTCTTATCCCCAACTTTAGAAGAAAGGACATTAACTTTTTACCTTCATATATGTTGCTAGCTTTGGGCTTGTCCTATATGGAATTTATTTTGTTAAGATACATTCCTTCTTAACTTGTTGAGCAAAGCAGATGTCTTGAGAAATAAATTACCAATGGTTTTTATATGTCATTTTGCTTATCTGTATCTTCTGATTTTTCTGTCAGAACATATATTACTTGTATATTTATACATATTGATTCAAGAATTGAATCTATAAGAAAACCATTTATAGTTAAGAGAGCGTATATAACTTTGGTTCTGTACATTAAGGTTGTAAATGTTGGATAGAATACTTGAAAAACTGACCTATTAAAAATTACTTTGAAATAACAATATATTTTGGCTTAAACTTTCAACAGTATATTTTCTATTACTGTATTAGCATTAATGTTTGTTTTAAGATACAGCATTAGTTTGACATATTTTGAGCTTTTTAAAATTTCTTACAGATTCTAATAGCCACTATTACCCATCTTTTGCCAAGTACGGAAGCGTCATCTTATGAAATGGACAAGAGGGTAATTTAAATTTGTTTTTATATTTATCAATATGATTATCTAGTAAAATATTTATACTTTTAAACCATGAAAGTATATATATTTATATGGGATACAATCTTACATTAATTATGAGATATAGCTTTCCATTATTTAAGTATAACTAAATTATATTTTTAGTTCATATTTCAAATTAATCACGGTCATTTGATAAAGTCATTTTGTAAGGAACTTGAGAGGGTTCTGTCCATTTTATTTGTTTTAGTTGTTACCTTATTTATGCTTGAAAGTTATTAATTGTGAGGAATTCATTCTTAAGGAAGCCATGCATTTTACTATAACTGTTACTGATAGGAAGTAAAGAAATTTCCATTAAGGAGAGTTCATATAATGTATAAAGGTATGACGCTTGAAGAAGACATACCCTTTGGCCATCAAAAAGTTCTACAAGATTGTATTTACCTCAGTAAATTTACTATGAGATTCCTTTAATTATTTCAGATATTGTACTTATCAGTCTAAAGTTTCTATTTGATATCTCTTTATAGTTTTCATGTCTTTCCTGAAATTCTGCATTATTTCATCAGTTATCTCCATTTTCTTTCATAGATTTTTAACGTATGTAATGAAAGTTCTAGCTGCTAAATTCAATATCTGTATTATTGATGAGTATGTTTCCATTGAACTTTTTCCTGAAGACTATAGGTCCCACTTTGCTGTTGGTTCATATGTCTGTTAATTTTTTGCACATAGCTTGTTATAGAGACTAGACATGGGCTGCCCAAATGGTAGCTATTTAGCATGTGTGACTTTACGTAAAATCAAATTGAAAATTTACATGAAAATTTTAATTCCTTGTTTGTACCAGCCACATTTCAAGTGCTCAGTAGCCACATGGGCAAATATATACTATTTCCATCACTGCACAAAGTTCTATCAGATAGTGTTGCTCTAGATCCTCTTAATTTTCCCTGAATATTATTCCTTCTCATTTTCACATCCTAATCTTGAATTCTCTTCTCCAAATCTCAATGTTACGATTTCTTAATCATATTGTGTTGAAATCTCATGTATTCTGCCCATTGTTCACAGAACTCTGCAGTTATAATTATGTTTCTGGACCTCTTCTCAGTTATTTTCTTGTGTGGGCTTGTTTAGTTGCTAAATCATGTCTGACTCTTTTGACTACATACTGCAGCACTCCAGGCAACTCTGTCTTTCACTATCTTCCAGAGTTTGCTCAGGTTCATGTCCATTGAGTCAGTGATGCTTTTTAACATTTTTTGGTCTTTCCTATTGTCTTCCATATCACTAACTTCATGAGTTTACCTAAGAATTTTTTATTCTTCCTCTTTGTACTTAGTTTAAAACTCATTTGATCGTATTATCTAATGATTGATAAATACATTCTCCCTCATCTTTAAAAGACCCTCTTACTCCATTTTTAGGCAGGATTCCTTCATTTTAGTGTATTAAACTATGGTCAAGAATTCCAAATCCAATTTGTGGACTATATCTGGGTCACTAATTAGCCACCTCCTTCTTTATCATTTTGTCTTCCAAAGGCCTAGCTATGCATAAGATAAAGCTCCACTACCAGGTTTTTGTTCCCCGCCTACTTTATTCACTAAACATTTATGAATCACAAAATATGTCTGTGGTATTCTGCTTGGAGCTAAACAGACATAAATAAGATGGTCCCTGCTCTCCTGGATTTTGAAGATTAGAGAGTCAAGTGAAGCAATCCAGTATAGTAAGTGCTTACTGTAAAAAGTAGAAAAATGTGTATGATACAGGGTAGAGGAGGAAGTAGTTAACTATCAAGGCAGGAGGACTTGTTTTAAGGGAACAATTGCTTAAAGATGAATGAGGTCTTCTGCATAAATGGAAACAAGTAGAGTCAGAGAGTTATTCCAAGTGGAGGGAATAGCATAAGTAAAATCATGTGAACAATGTCATGGTGTGTTATGGGAAGACAGTTGTTGTTAGTCAGTCAGTTATGTCCAGCTTTTTGTGATCCCATGGATTGCAGCACGCCAGGCTTCCCTGTCCTTTACTATCTCCCAGAGTTCACTCAACCCACGTTCATTGATTCGGTGATGCCATCCAACCATCTTATCCTCTGTCATCCCCTTCTCCTGCCTTCAATCTTCCCCAGCATCAGGCTCTTTTCTAATGAGTCAGCTCTTTGCATCAGGTGGCCAAGGTATTGGAGCTTCAGCTTCAGCATCAGTCCTTCCAGTGAATACTCAGGGTCAATTTCCTCTAGAATTGACTGATTTGATCTCCTTGCGGTCCAAGGGACTCTCAAGAGTCTTCTCCAACACCACAGTTCTTTAAAAGCATCAATTCTTCGATATTTAGCCTTCTTCATGATCAAACTCTCACATCCATATGTAACTACTAGGAAAACCATAGCTTTAACTATATGGACCTTTGTTGGCAAAGTAATGTCTGTGCTTTTAATATACTGTCTAGGTTTGTTAAAACTTTTCTACCAAGGAGCAAGCATCTTTTAATGTTATGGGAAGACATAATGGGAAGGCAGTAGGCAATTATTTCCATATTATAGGACATGAAATGCATGATTCAAGGTTGGAAAATTAGGCATTAGAGATAGAAAGGGGTCAGAATTCTACATTAAGAAACTTGGACTTTCTCAAAAGTTGTTTTTTTGAAAGTGACTTTTTGGAAAGGTTTTAATATGCAACAAAATGCCAGATTTGTGAGAGATCACTTAACGTGTGAAAGTCAAAAGGAATAATATAGCAATTGTTAATTACAGTAATCTATGAGAATTTATAATGTTCTGAAATAAAGCTAAAGGAATAAAGGTAAATATTGACAAAGTGGCATCCATCACTAGCGTCAGGAATAAAGAAAAAGGCAGGATATTTGAAGAAAGATGAATTTCAGTTTTTAGTGTGTTGCACGTAAGGAGTGATGCCCAGGTAGAGACCACCATCTGTATAACTAACAGTAAATTTGAAGCTGGAAACAAAATTATTGGCATTGTCAATACATGAGTTGTATTAAACTGGGAATATATGTGATCACTTAAGGACAAGCTAAAGAGTAAGATAGGTTAGCAAAGTATAACACCTTGAAGAGTAACAGTTAAAGAATAGGCAGAGAGAGAGTCCCAAGATAGTGACCTAGGGAGCTCCTGAGTTTTCCTCCTCTCTTGGACCTGTGGAACAGTTCTCTCTGAGAGAAATCAGAAACTAATCAAGTGACCTCTACACATCAAGTGACTGAGAAAATATCTACATCAAAAATAGGTAGGAAAGCCTGTAGCACTCTTGTCATAAACCCCACTCCTGGCATAACTCCATACAATCAGGAGGAAACTCCCAACTCACACCCTGTCAGAGGAGAGAAGGGTTTAGACCATACACCCAGCACTCCACCATTTAAGCCTGCCACCCGAGGGACAGATGCCAGATCACCTGGCTTTTACCTAGTTCCTCATTCTCATTTACACTCTCTCTTCACAAAAGCTTACAGTGGGAGAATGGGTGAAAGCTCATTTGCTGTGTATATTTTATACTTACAGATAATTTGAAGTTTGAATGTTCTGTTTTCTGGTTATACTGAGGATGTGGGGTTTTGTTGTTTCAGTTGGTGGTATCCTTGCTTCTGTGTCTTCTGGACTGGATCATGGCCTTACCTCTTAAGACACTGCTCCAACCAGTCCATGCTACAGGAGCAGAAAATGATAAAATAGAAAAATCTGTCCTTAACTGCATTTATAAGGTAAACTTTGCTTTATTATTTATTTGGTAACCAAGGATTTTTGAAACCTAAAGAATTAACATTTCTTAGTATTGCATTTTCATTGTTTTAGAGCTAGCAATTTTCTAAGAACATAGATTTATCTTATAGTACCTATGGATAATTAAAAGTACTTCTTACAAGACTTTGTTTCATTGCAAAATGTTGAAAAGTGAAATCTTTGTTGAATGTGAGAATTATTAGTTAAATATTGCTCATTCTTTTTAAGAAAAGTTTTACCTTGATTGAAGAGCTGTGTTTAAATATTTAAAAATTTTGTCAAGTTCTTGTATTAGCAGTTGTTTTCTCATTTTACCTTTATTTTCACTGAAAAGGAAAATGTGGTATGTTTTTTTCCCTGTATTTGCAGGTATTACATGGGTGTGTTTATGGAGCTCAGTGTTTTAGCAATCCGAAGTATTTTCCAGTAAGCCTTTCTGATTTGGCATCTGTAGATTATGATCCTTTTATGCATTTGGAAAGCCTAAAGAGCCTGAACCTTTGCACTCTCCTGATTCGGAACGATCTTCTAAACTCCAGCCAGTAACAGAAGGTAAAATGAATTCTCTTCAGGACAGTATTGTTGCTTGGGTTCTGCCAGAGTATGATTTGAGGACTACGTAGAAATACTGGAAGGTAGTATGCCTTACTTTATAATTGTTTATCTTGCCATGTATATTATAACTAAAGTTCATTTTTAGTTTAAGAAATAACTTCAGATACACAAGTACTAAGATGATACGTGATGACATTCCCTTTATACTTATAGGTATTCTGATACTGATTAAGTTCTTTAACCATATTGTGATTAAGTTCTGATTAAGTTCTTTTTTCTGATGAAGTTCCTTAACCATATAGTTTTTATTTCTGATTAAGTTCTTTAACCATACAGTTTTTATATTCAGTGAATGTACTATCTGAGATAAGGAAATATGTAGACAAGTAACCTTATGATATGACTACATACAAAATAAAAGTACATCCAAGATGCAGGGGTATAGTATGATGCAGGGAACTCAAACCCAGTGTTCTTTGACAACCTAGAAGGGTGGGAGGTGGGAGGGAAGTTCATCAGGGAGGGGACATACATATACCTATGGCTGATTTGATGTATGGCAGAAACCAACACGATATTGTAAAGCAATTATCCTTCAATTAAAAATTAAATAAAAGATGCAAGGGTAGCCCAGAGGAATCGTGCAATTATTGAAGGGTTTTAAGGAGGTGATATACATGGTAAAATTAGTATTAAGAGCTCTTTGAAAGTAGTATTTTAGGAATCTGCAGACTGTGGCCCACACCTGCCACCTAAATACAGTTTTATTGAGACACATCCATGCTGTTCATTTATGTATCATAATGGCTGCTTTTGTGTAGTAATAGCAGTGTTGAATAGTTTGGACAGAGAGAACATGGCCCATAAAACCAAAGATAATTTACTGTCCTTTGCAGAGAAAGGGATTTGCTTGATCTCTAATATGTTAGATTGATTTTTAGGGAGGTTGCAGTAGGAAAAACAACAGTTGCTAAAGGGTTAAATTGGTGATATCTTCCCAAAACTAGACCAAGAATATGAGAAAGTTTAGAGAATTAGGAAAGGAAATGAGAGCAGTATTAGAAATGGTTTAACCTGGAGCGCCTGTTGGATATTCATGTGACTTAGTGGGACAGTTCATTGTACACGCAGATCTACACCTTAGCAGAGAGGTCTTTGTTAGGAATATGTATTTACACAGATGTGTGTGTTCTGAGAAGAAAAGGTTGGAAAGGAAGGAAAACCAGGAAAGAGTAGTTTCTCAGAAACAGAAGAAAAGATTTTTGAAAGACTGGCCAAAGGTATTAAATGATAGAGATACTAAGTACAAAAAGACTGACAAATACATCTACTTTGGTTTCAGCAGAGAAGTAGGAGACAGAAGTGGTTGGCTGTGGGTTAAAGAGCAAGCAGGACTTAAGGGAGTAGAGCCATTTGTCAAAAGTGCTCTTTAAAAAGTCAAGAAAAATGATAAAACAGATAAGATTATTCAGCATTAAAGGAGTTTTAAAAAGAGCTAAACTCAATTATAAGCTGAGAAAGAAAGATGTAAGGGGTTCATTAACAGAGTGAAGTTCCTGAGAGCTAGAAAGTTTAGGTATTAATATTAGCTCTTCTTCTGAAATCAGAAAGATGAAGAAAATTGAAGTAAGTTAAGAGAAGGGGAAACCACAGTGTTTTGTGTACATCTCTCAACATTCCATAAATTGGATCTGGCAGATAGACTAGGGAACGATGGCTTTCAGAATATTGGTATATGGTTTAATTATAGAATCTAGGGTTGGTGAGGATTGAACTGATGTTAGGAAATAGCTAATAAGCTGGAAGAAAGTAGAAGTGATCATATGAATCAGAAAGTAGATGTAGTTGGTGATAAGAAGTTTGAGCAATGGTTCTCAGCCTTGGCTACATATTAAAATACTGATATTCTGGTCCCACCCATAGAGGTTTTAATATATTGATCTGGGATTCCTCAGACTTTTAAAACGTTGCAGGTGAGTAATATCCAGCCAAGGTTGAGAACTGCTGAGCTTATCAGTATGTTAGGACAGTGGTTTATTAAATGAGTTTTTAAGCAGCAGACACTCTTTAGATAAATTTCACAAGGAAGTCTACTTTGTAAAACTTCTTAAAGTAGAGCTGCAGTGAAGATTCTGCAGACTTCTTTCCCATTCATGTCTAAGAGCCCTCTCCAAGGGCTCTACAGAACAAAATTGGAAAGTCACTGGACCAGGAGGTTTTGGTTAGAGTATAAACTATTAGGGAAAAGTTTGATTTTTAAAGGTAGAATAGTTATAAATGATTAAAACATTCAGAATGTGGCCATGGTAATGGATTGATGACATAAAATGCAAGTGAAGGTATAAAGTTATGTATCAAGGAAATACAGGGCTTGGGTTTTGAGTCAACCACAAATACCTAATAGTTTGTGTAGAACACATATGTACAAGTGAACTAGGGATGTAATAAAAATAATTCAGACAATAATTGATATAGATGACTTATTTCTTTAGATTTGGCATGGTATAATAGAGTGTTTATTTTACTTAAAAACAAAGTTAAATGAAAATATTCTTTCCTTTCTGCATTTTTAAAGGTGTAAAACAATAAAACTTGGTTCAGGGCAGTATAGTATATTTCTTAAACAGTGAAATAGTTTACTTACTATTTACTTACTAAAAGGAAAGTTTTAATGTCTTGCATGTAAAAACAGTGAAATAAATAGTTTACTTAATATTTACTTCCTAAAAGGGAAGTTTTAATGTATTTCATGTAAAATTTACTGCCGTTAACAGTCGCTGTAAAAGAAAGGTGTAAAGATTTTAAACAGATGAGCTTTATATTGATACCAAATACTCCATGGGGTACTATTCTCTAAATGTATTAAAGTTGTTCCCTTTGGACTTTCTTAAAGGTATTATTAAGGACCAGATAAATGCAGAAGGAACAGCTGTGAGCTAACAGCAGGTGATTCTGTGGTCTGTAGTGACTACATGCTGAGGGTTTTGTTTTGTTTTTTTTTTTAATGTGGTAAAAATGGCTAATCATTGATGTATGCCTTGTCTAAGGCATGCATCATCATCTTCAAGTACTTTTTTGGCCAAAGATTTCTAAACACACAGTGTCCCTAATAAGCTCAGTATTGGACTGAACAAGTCTGATTTGAAAACTATTGGCAGGAGTAGCTGTAATTATTAAATTTACTAAAGAAGCAAGATAGTGAAGTTGGCTTTTTGTCAAATGGCAGTAGTCTTATTAGCAGAAAGTCATCATTTGCAGGGTCAGAGTGAAAGAAGGCTCCAAAGGATTCATTCTGTCTTAATTATAGTTTCACCTGTACATATTATGCAAAGCTAATATTTAAAGCATTTGCCAAAATTAACTTCCTCTGCATGTTCTGTTATAGTGCAGTGAATTGCAGCAGCTTTTTATGTCTTGCTGCTTTTGTCTGCCATAATAATCTGTAATTATGGGTTTGCTGCAAATGCTTGTAGGGTTTGTTTAATCTGACAATCTGAAAAGACAACCTTGAATAGACTTACTTAAATGAATGATAGTTATCCAAAGCATTAGAAGCACTGATATCTTCATTTTGCATTTTCTCACAAGGCTAGTTATTTTAGAATTTCATTTTTAACTTCTAAATTAGAGAATTTCATGTTTTTTATATCTAGGTAGATATGTAGTAGATATGTATGTTCAATAGCTAATGATTCAAAATAAATCTAAGTAACCCTAACTGCCAAATTAATAAGTTGAGAGGTTGTTTTTATCCTTGTATAGTTTTAAATATCCTGAAATTAGAGAAGCAGTTTAGGAAAGAAAATGCTTTTACCAACTTCTGAAATCTAAGTTCATTTGTTAAATATTCTCGGTGTTAGTAATTATGACATGTGTGAACAAGTTCACTAAACTGCATTCTCACTGTCTCTTTCCTTGAGGGGAGCATGTATAGAACGGACAGGACCTAGACTTAGGTTATTTCATTTTTAGGGAAGGAGCTGGCTCATTCTTACAGTTTAGTTATAGGCAAGTTTGCAAAAGGAACTCATAAAACCTTTGTGACTTACAGTGCTCTCAAAATTGATTTGTATTGTTTCAGTTATATCAGGCTTTGTATATGAGTTTTCAATTCATCTTTACCAAAAACCCCATGTTATCCTTAGAGAAAAATGGAGTTTAAGAAGTTTTATGTGACTTGTCCATGATCACAGAAGAAGCCAAAGTCAGAAATTCTTCTCTTTTCTGTAGTCCATTTCTATTAAATTACACTCTTTTGCTTCTTTAGAAATGTTTGCAAAGAGGATTCACTGTCTAAATGAGTCACCTGTTTGTCACTCAAAAGGAAGAAAGAGGAAAAATATTTTCTTGCATAAATTTAATTTAATCATAATTTTCTATTACTATTTAAAACATGGCTTAGTTTATTTTTTTTCTCATGGTTTAGTTTAAATGAGCTTTTCCAGTTGATCTTGGCCATTTATTAATTTATGTTAAGTACTCTTTTTGACTCCATACACAGAAAAAACTTTTTGAATGCGTTGTTTCCGTATGTCAAAGTAATTTGCCAGAAGAAAAGGACAGTTTAACAAAAGAGAAAAATACGGAGATTTGAGTTGTGATAAAGATGAAAATAACACTGCCCCAATGTGGTACCTTCTGTGGCAAATCCCTGAACTTGTGAACCCATTTGTCGTCTTGTTCAAAATGAGAAGTATTGGCTAGTTTATCTGCAAGGCCCCTTACAGTGTGAACACTCATTATATTCCAAGTTATAATTAGAGAAGCAAAAGCAGACACTAGATTCAGATTACCCGTTTCCCATCATTTAGTGACATATCTTTTTGCTTTACCATAGTAAGTCTTGAAAATGTAGGACTGAATTAAGATCAGTCATTTAGTTTGTTATGCAGTGTTAAAATAGCTCATTTTCAGAGCTAGCCCTAACTATAAAGAACAGCTCGATGAAATTGGAACTTAAGTAAATTGAAGAATTTTAATATAGATACATATATGTAATAAAACTTGATTATGGAAGAAGATTAAAATTTTGACAGTAACATTTCCAAATCAACAAAGTCCAAAGAAAATTGTTCTTTTTATATTTGGAATAATGAAGAAGATGTTATTGGTTTAATAGCATAGCTGCTGACTTGTTGCTTATGCTTTGCCTGTACCGAGGGGTGTCAGTTCTGAATCTTCCAGGCTGTTGCCTGGAATATATGACACTATTTGTCTGTCTTGCCTCTTTTTAAGTAATCATACCAACAGTGTACAACTTAGTTCCCTTGTGAACTTTTAAAAGTTGAGTTTACTCTCTCTCTTTCTCCCTTTACTCTCTCTGTGTTGTTTGTCTTCCTTCCACCCTCCCCTCCTTTTTCCTCTTCCTTCAGGTCCTGACATTAGGCACCTTGCCTCTTCAGGCCTCTTATTGCTATATTCTTTGAGTTTTCTGTTTTTACCATTTCCTATGGTGGTGTTGTTTTTTTTTTTTAAGTTACTCATATAGATGTACTCCTTACCTGTTTAATGCCTTAGAAAAATAGGCAAGCCAAAAATGTTTTTCCTTTAAAGTTTCCTTGGCATGTACAGGCTACACTGACTCATTGTTTAAATTGACCCTGACTCCTGAAGTTTAGTTGAAAGATCACTTTTCTGTGACACTTTTACATCATCCATCTACGCCATAGTTAAATGATACTCAAGGCATGTTACAAACTATGTCTCTGCATCTCCTGATAAGATAAACTTTTCAGTTGGATTTTGTTGACTTTTTAATCTGGGAGCAAAGCTATTTCACATGATTTAAAACAATTTTGAACCTTCTTTGAAGGTATGATGTACATTTAAGGGCCTCAATTTAAATTATTAATAAGAATCCACAAGCAAAAATTTCAAAAAGGTCTTTCTTATAAAAATTAACAGAACTTTATCTGAGTAGTTTTCTTCTTTGCCATCATTCTTGTAGTTCATATGCTACATTGAACATATTTGCTCTAATATTTGAATGTGATTTTGATAATGTGATAGAATCCCTATTTGCTGTCTGTTTCACTGTTACATGACTCTCTAGGAAGCAGCAGTATTCTCACTCACTTATATTTTTCTTTATTCCTAGTGAAAACTCAAATGCAGCAAGGATTAATCTCCATAGCTGCCCGCACAGTTATTACACATCTGGTGAATCACTTGGGCCATTATCCAATGAGTGGTGGTCCTGCTATGTTAACAAGTCAGGTGTGTGAGAATCATGACAATCATTACAGTGAAAGCACTGAACTTTCCCCTGAACTCTTCGAGAGTCCAAATATTCAGTTTTTTGTGTTAAACAATACAACCTTAGTGTCCTGTATCCAGATCAGAGCTGAAGAGAGTATACCTGGAGGAGGTTTATCTGCTGGTCTTGCATCAGCCAATTCAAATGTCAGAATTATAGTACGCGATCTTTCTGGAAAATATTCATGGGATTCTGCCATCCTGTATGGACCACCTCTTGTAAGTGGTCTATCAGAACCTACATCTCTCGTACTTTCATTGTCTCACCAAGAGAAGCCAGAAGAACCTGCACCTAATGAATGCTTAGAAGATATAACAGTTAAAGATGGGATTTCCTCCAGTTTAAAAGAAGTTTTAGAGAAACTGTACCAACTTGGGACACAATAAGAGATGAAGAAGATGTTCTTGATGAGCTTTTGCAGTATTTAGGTGTAACCAGTCCTGAATGCTTACAGAGAACTGGAGTCTCACTTAATATTCCTGCTCCACAGCCTGTGTGCATTTCTGAAAAACAGGAGAATGATGTTATTAATGCTATCCTTAAGCAGCATACAGAGGAAAAAGAATTTGTTGAGAAACACTTTAATGACTTAAACATGAAAGCTGCAGAACAAGATGAACCAACACCTCAGAAACCTCAGTCCGCATTTTATTATTGCAGATTGCTTCTTAGTATATTGGGAATGAATTCCTGGGACAAAAGGTAAGGATACAGGACAGGTTTTTCCTTTTTTAAAAGAAATATTAGTCTTTATCATTTTATGATCAACATTTTAGTCTCCATTCTTTCCCTCACTAAATTTTACCGACCAGTTAGTTCTTTGATGAGTCAGCAGATTTTCTTTCTTTTTTTAGTCCACAGAGTCATAATCAGGTTTCAGAGGAATAAGAAGATAATTGAATCTAATGAATTAACTCTAACATTTTCATAATGACTAGTATAACTATCTGACTTAGAACACATAGCTCAAATAATTGAGAAAATCTTTTTTCCAACCTTCATGTAAGCTAATAGGAAAAACTTGTTTTTTAACAACACTTCTGACACCAGATGTGTGAGTTTCTCACACTAGGCAGTTTCAATAATACCTGGAGTTATCACAAACAAGAGCTTAGACTGATGAGATTGCCCTCTATTTCAGACACCAATTACAAGTCTGGGTAAATCAGGGGTTCCCACAACCCCCTTCTTGGATTTGATAATTAATTATAATGACTCTTAAAACATTTACTTAGGTTTATCAGTTTGTTATAAAGGACAATTAAAGGATGTAGATGAACAGCCAGATGAAGAGGTATGTGGAATAAAGTCTGGAAGGATTCCAAGTGTGGAAATTCTGTTCCTGTGGAGTTGGAGTGTGCCACCCCTCCCAGCACTTGAATGTGTTCAGCCAGGAAGCTCTCTGAATCCTGTTGTTAAGGGATTTTTATGGAGGCCTTACCGTGTAGGCATGATTGATTAGTAACTCAATTCTCTAGTTCTTCTCTCTCCCCAGAGGCAGGGCTGAAAGTTTCAAGCTTGCTCTTTCTGGTGGCTTACTCTTTCTGGTGATGAGGCACCATCCTGAAGTTAACGAGAACACCACCAAAAATTACCTTATTAGAACAAAATTAAAAGGAAACTCCAGAGGTTTTAGGAAGTCTGTGTACGACTCTACTGTCACCTCCTATACTTAGGAAATTAGAGGAGTTTAGGAGCTCTGTTTGAGAAATTGGAGACACAGCCCCAGTGTATATTTCTTACTGTGTTATATAAGCCTAATTTTTTTTTATTTTTAGACAAACAGTGATATATACTTTCTTGTTTGTATCAGAGAAATTAACTTAGGATTTAGCATCAAATCACAAAAATAATTTAGATTTTCTTTTAATGTTACTTTGTTTTCTTTCATGTATATTGCAAAACCTCATTAAAAACTTGCAGTACACACAGAGTTTTGTAGGAAGTTAAGTAGGAGTTAAATGAAAAGGCATGAGACTTAAATCAGAAGATCCAGGTTAGAGAAACTTAAACTTTGAGCCTCAGGCCACAGTCTGCAGGTTGAGGAAATAACTCCTACTTCACATGATGGTGAGAATTAATTTAGACAATGTATATAAAATAGTAAAACTGTACAAGTATAAGCTGTAGCTGTAAACTGTACAAGTATAAGCATTATTAGCATACATTTCTGTTTTTAATTTCTGTAATATTAAAAGCTGTAGGGAAGTGAAAGAAGAAATGCTTTTATTTGTATAATGCATTGTTTTTGTTCAATTTATAGTAGGGCAGCTCAGATATAACTGGATGAATAAATCTTAAAAGTAATTAAAACACATGTGAAGCATTGAATTGGAATTCTTCTTGCTTTCCTAGTATTTATAATCTTACTTGGTTTAAATATTTCCATTTATAAAAAGAGTATAGCCTCTGCCTTATGGGAAAGCAAGGTTATATCAGGAACACAGTTTGGTATGTCCAGTACAGGTAGTTGCTACCAATTTAAATTTATTCTACTCTCTTTTCGGAGAAGGCAATGGCGCCCCACTCCAGTACTCTTGCCTGGAAAATCCCATAGATGGAGGAGCCTGGTGGGCTGCAGTCCATGGAGTCGCTAAGAGTCGAACACGACTGAGCAACTTCACTTTCACTTTTCACTTTTCATGCATTGGAGAAGGAAATGGCAACCCACTCCAGTGTTCTTGCCTGGAGAATGCCAGGGACGAGGGAGCCTAGTGGGCTGTCGTCTGTGGGGTCACACAGAGTCGGACACGACTGAAGCAACTTAGCAGCGGCAGCAGCTACTCTCTTTTGCTGTGCAATGGCCCATATATTGTTTCTTGAGAAAAGAAGGAAGCTCTGTTTTACTTTCATGAATATAATTTATACATATTCAGCACCTGTATAATGTATTTGGTAAAATTTACACTCTGCTTTATAGTGTAAAAATACATATAACGTAAATCAAGAAAAAAAGCTCCATCTGGATTACGCATCCCTATCTGGTAGAGTTAGATTTTGTGAAATATTTCTCATGAAGGATAACTCTCACACATACTTATGAAACTTTTGAGAAGGAACCTACAAAGTACTTTTATCCATTTTTCTGAATATGAGTTTGGGAAACTCACAGCATCTGCAAGGAGACATTTACATGGTCAAGAGATAATGATCCACAAGCAGAAATATATGAGGGACTCAGTAGAAATAATGACATATAATCTTTACATTTTTTTAGGATCTATTTCTCCTTTGTGTTAGAAGTATGAAAAGGCAAGAAAAGTCTAAGAACTGCATGAGTAGAGTGGAAAGTATTTCCAGGACTATTATGTCATTCACTGCAAAGATGATGAAAATGTTTATAAATCTCTCTATTTAGGGAGGAGCTTTCATCTCCTGAAGAAAAATGAAAAACTGCTTAGAGAACTTAGGAACTTGGACTCAAGACAGTGGTAAGTCGTTGAGAAATTTTCAAGTCTATATCTAGCACCTCAGCTGTTTGTATTCATAATGTGAATAATAATGTATTGTTGAGTTACAAATTTCTGAACACAAACTTTTTTCACTTATACATATCTTAGAAATAATAAGCATTTTTGAAAATGTACAGCTAAATTTAAATGTTTGATATCTTTGGATTGTTTATATCTTTTTATATACTTCAGAATCATCTTTTGAGTTGAGTAAATCTGATTGAACCTATAAAATGTCCTTTAGTTTCCACATACTTAGATATTCCCTTTTGATTAGTGTAAGAGGCCAAAGTGAAAAGACTGGTGTATGTATATAAGCTAGTAGCTACAAAAATATTAATAAAATGAAGAAGATGGAGATAAGTTTGTTATATTACTATAAACCTGATTTCTAGATTCCTGGTGTATCTGGATGCGATTTCCTCAGAAACTCATACTTGAAACTAGAAAATATTACTTTACTGAAATTCCTGTATGGTCAGCTAATATATGCACTACTTTCCTTTTAGGTTCATAAAATAAAATTTATGAATAGGTGCTTTTTGGCAGTATGACTAGAAACACATTAGTAAAGCAACACTTTGGATGTTACCATTATTAAGAATGCTTATACTTCTGAAATTTGAAATCCACAACATCCTTAACATTCACATTTCTTAACTGTCTCAACATCTTGCTTGAGTGATGTTTTATACTGTTGTGTCTAGTTTCTGCTTTTCATGTTCTCCCAGTCAGTTTGCCCGGTCACCACCGATTCTGCTTGCTTGCCTGTCAAGCAAATTCACGTATTGTTAACCATTTTTAAAACACCTTCTCTTACAATGCCAAAACTGTTAAGTTGATATAGATATATATTTCTATAACCAGTTCTTTAATCAGAATCATTCTTAACATCTGCTTTCTCTACTCCTAGGCAGCAGTACATTACTAGAGAAAATTATCAGACCAGTATGATACAGGAAGTTACTGTAGATTCATGCATCTTTACTTCAACAATGCTGCCTCTGCTGTTTGGCAAATTTTTTATCCCTTGTTCACTTTTCTTCTTAAAGTAACTATTATAAACCACTTCTTTGTTCCTAAAGCTGTTGTTTGGCAAATTTTTATCCCTTGTTCACTTTACTTCTTAAAGTAATTATTGTAAACCACTTCTTTGTTCCTCAAGCTGTCAGTGTAATCAAAAGTCATCTCTATCTTCTGACCATTGAGAAACTAGCTTGTAACAAGCCATTCACCCTGCCATCAGTATTCTGTAAGAATGCAAAGTGAAGAAGATGATTCAGACCATTCCCACATCAAAAACACATACCTTACATCTTTTTTAAATTTCTCTGTATTGAACCATCTTCTCTTGCTCGTTTTCTTTGTCGGAAAAGCATTTTTTTTCTTTCTGTGCTTCTGCTTCCTACCCTCTTAGTCTGCTCTAGGATCTTAAGAAAGTTATTCCTTCTTTATCTTGTATTTCTACTTCTCTTGCTCTAAGTTATGTGTTTAAAACAAAACTTTCCTCAGTTTTTATCCTTTAAAGCTATAGTACATCCCTTTCATGTTTTTACTACCAAATTTATTAAAAAATTTAGTTTTTATTCATTGCCAGTCATTCTTGTTTTTCTTTGTTTTCAGCAATTGTCAGAATAATTTTTTAAAATAATGTATGATTTCTTTGGCTGTTACAGAAAATAGAAAAATAACACTATTGTTATTCATAAGACTATTGTTAACATTTCTTTATGTATTTTAGTCTTTGATAGACATATATTTTTGTTTTACAAAATTGGAATCACAGTAATGTGTAGTAAGTTATGTCTTTTAAAAAACTATATTGTAAGCATTTTCTTCAACCGTTTTGATATTCTTCAAAAGAAATATTTTTATGGCACCAAGTTCTATGAATTTTTGACATGAGTTTTTATTTCTTCCCCTATGGTAGATTCCTAGAAATAGAATTGTTAGGTCAAGCATAAGAACTTATTTCAGGCCATATATATTATAAAATTGCTTTCCAGTAAGTACTGATTTCTAATCCCACCAACATTGTGTAACTGCAGCCTGTACAGCACAAGATATTAATCACATTTTCTTAACTTTTATAATTTGAGGGGCAGATCATGGTATCTTATTAACCTATAGTTTTTAAATACTACTGAAGTTAATATTTTTCATATATTTATAAAAAATTTTTAATCTGTTTCCAAATTTTCTCTTACTGTCCTTTTCCTCTTTAGGAATTTTTATTAATTATAAGAGCTCTCTTACATGTGTATATGTCTTAAGGGTTAATTTTGATAATTTGTGTTTATTGTGGGAGTTCTTCTAGTTCAGTTTTCAACATCTTTAGGTGGCTTAACATACAGGTATTTCATTTTTATGTATTAATTATTATCTACCAGTTTTCTTTTTAATTTCTGTAATTGTGCTTAGAGAGTTCTGTCTTAAATAGTTACATTTCCTTCTAGGTTTCTAAGTATTTATATTAATTTTTTATCCCATCTGGAATGTGTTTTGATTTATGGAATGAGAAATGGAACCACACTGAATGTTGGAAACTAGTCTATTTCTATAATTTGTTATAGAATTTGTTAAAGACCATATGTTTCCCCATTGACTTGATATCATCTTTTTCAGATATTAAGCTATTTCAAAACCATCTGTTTATTGCTATTAATTTGTCAATTTTCTGGAGATGTTACTGTTTATTACAGCTTTATAATTTAGTATCTGATAGGATCAGTCTTCTTCCTCATTTCATCCAAACACATTCTTCTTTTTGTAGATGTTCTTACCTGTTTTTTCTACCAGAGTTTTATTAGAATTATGATATTGTTTTGATTGGATTTGCAGTAAAACTTTGCTGTGAAAAAGAGTAAACACCCTTATTATCATCATTCTTCCCATTCTGGCTCAGAGGGTAAAGCGTCTGCCTACAATGCGGGAGACCTGGGTTCAATCCCAGGGTCGGGAAGATCCCCTGGAGAAGGAAATGACAACGTACTCCAATAATCTTGCCTGGGAAAATCCCATGGACTGAGAAGCCTGGTAGGCTACAGTCCATGGAGTCACAAAGAGTCGGACATGACTGAGCGACTTCACTTTCACTTTCCCATTCATGATCATAGAGTGCTTTTTATTTGTTCTGAGACCCAGCCATTACTTTTAGGGGTATATTTTACTTTTGTGTTAGTATTCTGAGTAGAATCTTTCCCCTCACTGTATTTTGTATCCAAATACCTTAATTCTCTTACTGATTTTATTTTTTGCCATTACCAAATCAGGAATTTATTTATTTATTTTAATATAAATTTATTTATTTTAATTGGAGGCTAATTACTTTACAATATTGTGGTGGTTTTGCCATACATTGACATGAATCTGCCATGGGTGTACATGTGTTCCCCATCCTGAACCCCCTCCCACTGCCCTCCCCATTCCATCCCTCTTAGTCATCCCAGTACACCCTGGGATGACTCTTATTAATTTTAAACATTTTATAGTTGTCTCACTCTTAGGATTTGTTTAGGGGTACAATCATTTTCTGCAAATCATCTCCTTTCAAAAAGTAATGACAAAAAAAGGGTATGCTTTCTTTTGCTTATATCATCATGTCTTATTGCACTAACTAAAACTTTCACTACAGTTTAAATAGCTATGGGAAGACCGGTCATCCCTGTCTTTTCTACTTTTAATAGAAATGACTCTTCTATTTAATCCTTAAGTAAAATATTGGTTATTAGTTTGAAATAGATTATTTTTATCATCCTGAAAAAGCTTGTTTCCTATGAAATTTCATAATGAACAGGTGTTAAATGTTGTCGGAATCCTTTTCAGCATCAATTCAAGTTTTCATATATTTTTATTTATTTTTGCATTCAGCCTTCGCTTTCTTACCGAGTTGATACATATTAGATTGTTTATATTAAGTAATTCTTGCATTCTTGGGATGAACCTTCCTAGGTCCTATGACTTCTTGCTGGGTTAAATTTACTAGAATTTCATATTTAATTAGGGCATGGTTCATCTATGAGAATATTTTAGTTAAATTTTTGTCTGTTCTCATGTTTTTAAAATTAATGTTAGAGCCAGATTCATAAAATGGATATTCAGTTCAGTTCAGTTGCTCAGTCATGTCTGACTCTTTGCAACCCCATGAACCGCAGCACGCCAGGCCTCCCTTTCCATCACCAGCTCCCAGAGTTCATGCAAACTCATGTCCATTGAGTCAGTGAATCCATCCAACCATCACATCCTCTGTCATCCCCTTCTCCCACCTTCAATCTTTCCCAGCATCAAGGTCTTTTCAAATGAGTCAGTTCTTTGCATCAGGTGACCAAAGCAATAGAGTTTCAGCTTCAACATCAGTCCTTCCAAGAACACTCAGGACTGATCTCCTTTAGGATGGACTGGTTGGATCTCCATGCAGTCCAAGGGACTCTCAAGAGTCTTCTCCAACACCACAGGTCAAAATCATCAACTCTTCAGCACTGAGCTTTCTTTATAGTCCAACTCTCACATCCATACATGACTACTGGAAAAACCATAGCCTTGACTAGACGGACCTTTGTTGGCAAAGTAATGTCTCTGCTTTTGAATATGTTATCTAGGTTGGTCATAACTTTTCTTCCAAGAAGTAAGCGTCTTCTAATTTCATGGCTGCAGTCACCATCTGCAGTGATTTTGGAGCCCCAAAAATAAAGTCTGACACTGTTTCCACTGTTTCCCCATCTATTTGCCATGAAGTGATGAGACTAGATGCCATGAGCTTAGTGTTCTGAATGTTGAGCTTTAAGCCAGCTTTTGTACTCTCCTCTTTAACTTTCATCAAGAGGCTCTTTAGTTCTTCACTTTCTGCCATATGGGTGGTATCATCTGCATATCTGAGGTTACTGATATTTCTCCCAGCAATCTTAATTCCAGCTTGTGCTTCTTCCAGCCCAGCGTTTCTCATGATGTATTCTGCATATAAGTCAAATAAGCAGAGTGACAATATACAGCCTTGACGTACTCCTTTTCCTATTTGGAACCAGTCTGTTTTTCCATGTCCAGTTCTAACTGTTGCTTCCTGACCTGCATACATATTTTTCAGGAGGCAAGTCAGGTGGTCTGGTATCCCCATCTCTCTCAGAATTTTCCACAGTTGATTGTGAGCCACACAGTCAAAGGCTTTGGCATAGTCAATAAAGCAGAAATGATGTTTTTCTGGAACTCTCTTCTTTTTTGATGATCCAGCAGGTGCTGGCAATTTGAACTCCGGTTCCTCTTTCTTTTCTAAAACCAGCTTGAACATCTGGAATTTCACAGTTCATGTATTGCTGAAGCCTGGCTTGCAGAATTTTGAGCATTACTTTACTAGCTTGTGAGATGAGTGCAATTGTGGAGTAGTCTGAGCATTCATTGGCATTGCCTTTCTTTGGGATTGGAATTAAAACTGACCTTTTCCTGTCCCGTGGCTACTGCTGAGTTTTCCAAATTTGCTGGCATATTCAGTGCAGTACTTTCACAGTATCATCTTTTAGGATTTGAATATGAAATAGCTCAATTGAAATTCCATCACCTCCACTAGCTTTTAGTAATGCTTCTTGAAGCCCACTTGACTTCCCATTCCAGGATGTCTGGGTTGTGAAGATCTTTTTTGTACAGTTCTGTGTATTCTTGCTACCTCTTCTTAATATCTTCTGCTTCTGTCAGGTCCATACCATTCCTTTCCTTTACTGAGCCCATCTTTGCATGAAGTGTTCCCTTGGTATCTCTAATTTTCCTGAAGAGATCTCTAGTCTTTCCCATTCTGTTGTTTTCCTCTCTTTCTTTCCACTGATCACTGAGGAAGGCTTTATTTCTCCTAGCTATTCTTTGTGCATTCAGATGGATAGATCTTTCCTTTTCTCCTTTGCTTTTCACTTCTCTTCTTTTCACAGCTATTTGTAAGACCCCTCAACCAGCCATTTTGTTTTTTTGCATTTCTTTTTCTTGGGGATGGTCTTGATCTCTGTCTCCTGTACAGTGTCACAGCTCCATCTGTAGTTCATCAGGCACTCTATCAGATCTAGTCCCTTAAATCTATTTCTCACTTCCACTGTATAAATCGTAAGGGATTTAATTTAGGTCATACATGAATGGTCTAGTGGGTTTTCCTTCTTTCTTCAGTTTCAGTCTGAATTTGGCAATAAGGAGTTCATGATCTGAGCCACAGTCAGTTCCTGGTCTTGTTTTTGCTGACTGTATAGAGCTTCTCCATCTTTGGCTGCAAAGAATATAGTCAATCTGATTTCGGTGTGGCCATCTGGTGATGTCCATTTCTAGAGTCTTCTCTTGTGTGGTTGGAAGAGGGTGTTTGCTATGACCAGTGTGTTCTCTTGACAAAACTCGATTAACCTTTGCCTTGCTTCATTCCATACCCAAGGCCAAATTTGCCTGTTACTCCAGGTGTTTCTTGACTTTCTACTTTTGCATTCCAGTCCCCTATAATGAAAAGAACATCATCTTTGAGTGTTACTTCTAAAAGGTCTTGTAGGTCTTCATAGACCCGTTCAATCAGCTTCTTCAGCATTACTGTTGGGGCATAGGCTTGGATTACCGTGATTTTGAATGGTTTGCCATGGAGACGAACAGAGATCATTCTGTTGTTTCTGAGATTGCATCCAAGTACTGCATTTCAGACTCTCTTTTTAACTATGATGGCTGCTCCATTTCTTCTAAGAGTTTTTTGCCCACAGTAGTAGATACTATGGTCATGTGAGTTAAACTCACCCATTCCAGTCCATTTTCGTTCGCTGATCCTTAAAATATGGATGTTCACTCTTGCCATCTCCTGTTTGACCGCTTCAAATTTGCCTTGATTCATGGACCTAACATTCCAGGTTCTCATGCAATAGTGCTCTTTATAACATTGGACCTTTTTTCTGTTATGCCCAAAGTCCGAATCCCCAAAACTGAGAGAAATAAGACGCTCCACGGCAATGCAGAAGCATAAGGGGGTTTATTGCTAGCTCAAGCCAGGGCTCCCCGGCACCAGCGCAGCGGCTATAGGGAGGGAGCCGTGAGTCTTGGGCTGCACTGCTTTTATAGGGAATTTAATCAGGTAAAAGGATACAAGAGGGGGTGTTCAAGCAGGAGGACAACTGATTGGCCACTTGAGGGGGTGTTTAAGTTGACAGATAACTGGTTGGTTACTTCCATCCATAAGATTTGTGTGTAGATTCTTGATTGGTTTTTACTTTCAAGGTAAATCACAAGCTCCTGAACGTTAACTCAGAAGGTTTAGCCTAGTGACCGATTGGCTTGTGTACAGTGGGGCTAGGTTAGGTAATCTGAGGGTTGATTGGCTATGGGTAGTGGGCTTAGGTTGGGTAACGTCCAAAGTTCTTTTGTCCGGGACCTTGCAGGATGGAATTCTTTTACAAGATGGAGTAGCTCAGGCCCTTCATGCTAGGGTGAGTGGGACCCTGCTAGGGGTAGTCTCCTGGAATCATGACCCAGGTTTACAAGAATTCAAAACCTAGGCCTAGTGCAACCTGTCGAGCCTGCCATGGCTCTGGTCTGGTTCCCCAACAGTTTCTATCACCAGTCACATCCACATCTGGGTGTTGTTTTTGCTTTTGCTCCATCCCTTCATTCTTTCTGGAGATATTTCTCCACTGATCTCCAGTCACATATAGGGCACCTGCTGACTTGGGGAGTTCATCTTTCAGTGTCTTATCTTTTTGCCTTTTCATACTGTTCATGGGGTTTCTCAAGGCAAGAATACTGAAGTGGTATGCTATTCCCTTCTCCACCACGTCGGAACTCTCCACTATGACCCATGGGTGGCCCTACATGGCATGGCTTAGTTTCATTGAGTTAGACAAGGCTGTGGTTCATGTGATTAGATTGGTTAGTTTTCTGTGATTGTGGGTAACACATAGTTATTTTTATATTGTATCATCGTGGTACATTTGTTAAAATGATGACCCAATATTGATATGTTATATTAACTGAATTTTATGTTAGAGTTCACTCTTGGCATTGTATATTGTATGAGATAATGAGATTTAGTGACACACGTATACATTCAGGCTTCCCTCATGGCTCAGCAGTAAAGAATCCACCTTCAGTACAGGAGACACAAGAGACATGGCTCAGATGATCACCTGGAGGAGGGCGTGTCAGCCCACTCCAGTACTCTTGCTTGGAGAATCCCAGAGACAGAGGAGCGTGGTGGGCTATAGTCCATGTGGTCGCAAAACAATCAGACACAAATGAAGCGGCTGAGTGCACATACCCCGTTACAATATAATACAGAATAGTTTCTGCCCTAAAAACCTCATGAGTATTATATCCCTAAAAATTCAATACTGTCATCTATTCTCTCTTTTCTTTTTATTTACTTTTTATCATGTGTCTGTTCTCTCTTTAAATGTTCTTTTTCCCTGACTTCAAAAGTCATGTTAAAATGACCCTACATGTGAGACAACAAGAGACACAGAGGTATAGAGTGGGCTTTTGGACTCTGAGGGAGAGGGAAAGGGTGGAATGGTATGGGAAAATGGCAATGAAACATGCATATTTTCCTGTAAGAAACGAGGCGCTAGTCTATGTTCAATGTAGGATGCAGGAGGCATGGGGCTGATGCACAGGATGATTCAGGTGGGGGGTGGAGGGTGGGAGGTGGGAGGGGATTCGGCATTGGGAGATTGTGTTCACCTATGGCTGATTCGTGTCAATGTATGGCAAAACAAATACAGTATTGTAATTTTAAAAAATAAATAAATTTAATTTAAAAAAATTACCTTGTTCTAAAGTAAAATTTTTATTTTATTCCTTAGTGACTTCCCAATGCCTGATCAGATTCTTTAGAACTCAGGCCATACCAGCCAATCTTGGCTATTCATGGTTGCTTTACATTACCTTATGCTTTTCTGTTTTTTGGCTCCTGCTAAACTACTTCCATTCTCATATATCGCTGGAGTATATGGAGGACATCTTCACTGAGACAGCATAGATTCTCTTTTTGATATTATATGCCAAATGAACACATGACATTAATTTTGCTTTTTTATAAGAATTAAAGAATGAAACCAGTTCCCTTTCTTCTTCTGACATAATGGGTTCAAGTAAAAATTCATTCTAATTATGTGATAGATAGTAAAGCAACTTTGAGCTTCTTCTTAAGCCAAGAATCTGGAAACAAACCTGATTATTTGTCTGCAGGATTAGGAAGAAAGAAAATGAAAAGATACTTTCTTTATAGTCTTATGTCTTCAACCATTTATATATCCTCTGTTGTCTTTGACTAAATTAACTCATTCCTATTCTGCATGGTTGAACTACCATATTTTTAAATTTCAAGTCTCAATTATTTTTATTATTCTTTCTATTGCAATGTAGATATAGGGAATCAGAGTGCTTGTAACTTAGCATATTTCATTTTTAATTTTCCAATAGTAAGTTCATAATATTTTGCCTGTATTGGACTTATTATAGAATATTTGTGCCTGCTGCTAAGTCACTTGAGTCGTGTCCGACTCTGTGCGACCCCATAGACTGCAGCCCACCAGGCTCCCCAGTCCCTGGGATTCTCCAGGCAAGAACACTGGAGTGGGTTGCCATTTCCTTCTCCAATGAATGAAAGTGAAAAGTGAAAGTGAAGTCACTCAGTCGTGTCCGACCCTCAGCGACCCCATGGACTGCAGCCTACCAGGCTCCTCCGTCCATGGGATTTTCCAGGCAGGAGTACTAGAGTGGGCTGCCATTGCATTCTCCATGTTTGTGCCTGCAAGTTCACTAAACTCTTTTTTTTTTATCTTTTTACTTCATTCACTCACTGTTGTGGCACATAATAATTTAATAGCAATCTGATACATACCAAGTATTTTAGTAGAAGTAGTAAGTAGAAAAATAAGAAGGAATGGTGAAAAATTAACATCTGATGTTAAAGGGCAGCTAAGGTCTCCTTCACAATAGAGTCCTGCAGTCCATGGAGTTGCAAAGAGTCGGACACGACTGGGCGACCAAACAACAACAAGCTCTACTTTTACAAATTTTAAAAAGGTCATAGATAATATAAAGTGAGTCCTCTTTTACTTTTGCATTTTAAAGATTTATTTTCTAAATTTTCCTATTTGGCACATGTATTTCTCTTTTGACTCAGTAATAGGTGAACATTTCTATATAACTCTGCTCAACTTTATTAATTGTGATTTACGAGTTCTAGCTGATAGCCCTTGACCTGGAATATTGAGAACACTGAGAGGTCCCCTTCTGCTAGGACCAGAATTTACACATACTTCCAACTTAAATTTACTTCATACTTCCAGCTTAAATTCTAACCGCTTTCTTGAGATGTAATTCACATACCATAACGTTCACTCAAAGTGCACATGTTTTTAGTATATTCATAGATAGCTATCACAGGAATTTTAGAGTATTTTCTTCAAAAGAAACATTGTTCCCATTACTACTCATTCTCCATTACCCCTGAACAGTACCCGCTACTCACCAGCTGTAGACATTTATCTACTTTCTTTCTCTACAGATTTGCCTATTCTGGATATTTAGTAGGAATCAAACATATGTGGTCTTTTGTGAGGGCTTCTTAGCACTGTGTTTTCAGAGTTCATCTATGTTGCAGCGTGTGTCAGCACTTCATTTCTTCTTATCCCTGAATAATACTCATTTGTGAATATATTGCATTTTGTTTATTCATTCATAAATTGATGGACATTTGCATTAGTTTCACTTCTTGGCTGTTATGAATAATCCTGCTGTAAACATTCGTGTCGTTTTTTACATGGACATTTTATAGTTCTGTGAACTTTTTAATAAGATTTTTATAATTTTAGACCTTATATTTAGGATCTGTGATGCTTTTTAATTTTTGTGTATAGTGTAAGGTAAGATTCCAACTTTATTCTTCTGCATTACAGATATCCAGTTCCCTCAGGACCATTTGTTGAAAATACTAATTTTTTTCTCCCATTGAGTTGGCTTGGTACTGTTGCAAAAAAGCCTTTTTTGTCCATTAAAAAATGACACAAATGTTTATAGCAGCATTATTCATAACAGCCAAGAAGTGAAACTAACGCAAATATCCAACAACTTATGAATGAATAAACAAAATATAGTACAATCACAAATGCAGTATTATTCAGGGATAAGAAATGAAGTGCTGACGCATGCTGCAACATAGATGAATTTTGCAAACACTGTGCTAAAAATCCTGTCACAAGAGACCACATATATATGTCTCTGCTATGATAATGCCATGGGCTTCCCTGGCGGCTCAGATGATAGTCTGCCTGCAATGCAGGAGACCCAGGCTCGATCCTTGGGTTGGGAAGATCCCCTGGAGGAGGGAATGGCTGCCTACTCCAGTATTCTTACCTGGAAAATTCCAGGGCAGAGGCACCTAGCAGGCTACAGTCCAGGGGGTCACAAAGAGTCGGCCAGGAATGAACTACTTTCACTTCCATGATAGAATCACAGTCTGTTGATTGCTACAGTTTTGTAGCAGGCTTTAAGACTGGGAATTATGAGTCCTCTGATTTCATTCTTCCTTTTAAAGATTATTTTGACTATTTGGAATTTTTTGCATTTTCTTGTGAATTTTAGAATCGGCTTATCAACTTCTACAAAAAAAAGGAAGCTAGGATTTTGGTAAAAGTTGTATTAAATTTATAATCAATTTGGTAAATATCATAATAAGTTTTTAAGTCCATGAATATGGGATTTTTTAAAGATATTTACTTTTCTTCAAAAACATTTTGTGGCTTTCAGAGTATTTAAGTTTTGTACTTTTGTTAGTACAAAATATTTTTGTTAAGCATTTTTATTATTGTATATTTTTGATGCTATTATAAAAGAAATAGCTTTATTTTGTTTTTGGATTGTTCATTGTTAGTTTATAAAAATACAGTTGGTTTTTTGTATGTTGATACTATATCCTTAATCCTTACTGAAGTCATTTACTAGCTCTAATAGTTTTTTAGTCTTTATTGCTTGTACCATACAAATATGGGAATGGGGACAGACAAATGGGGAGGAGGGAGACTTGTCAGTTTAATGACATACATACACAGAATGGAAAAATGAATCCCTTTGTACCCAAACCAACCCCCACTTTACCCTAAGATGTCTCTCTGAACTACCTGGAACATTTTTATTTAAAAGTCTAATATAGCAATATCAGCTCTTTTTATTACTGTTTGCATTGCATCTTTTTCCATTTCCTTTACTTTCTACTTTGTGTCTTTGAATCAGAAGTACATTGATAGTCGTTTGCTTGAGTCATTTATTGTTATCTTGGAAAGCCAAATTTCATACAAGAAGTTTGCTTTTAGGAGCATTTTTAATTTTAGGGAGAACTAAAACTAAAATGTCTCATAATTTGTCAGTTATAAGTCTTATAGTATTTATGTATGAATTTCTTATAAGTAATTTGGAGAAATGGATCATTTCTTATTCATCTCTGTACTCCTACTTAGTTTTAGTTCTAAAACACAGTCCCTCTAACTCTGGGATTCAGCTACATTGTACAACAGGCAGCTCTTCGGATGCTTTGTGCATTCACACCTATGTGTCTTTCCTGATACCTTCTCTTCTTCATCTGTCAAATCTTGGTTGCCTTTACCGAACTTAATATTACCGTCTCTTTTAAATTTCTAATTTCTCAGTCAGAAGTAATCGTGCTTTTCTTCTGTTCAAATCACAACTTTGTAACTTTCAGAATTTTTTACTTATAGTTACTTAGATCTCTTTCTGTAGATTATAAGGTTTAATTCATTTTCATCTTTTTATTGCCCCATATTTAGAAGTTTATTATTAGATAAATTAATGATTGAATGAATGGTGAAATCTTTTGTTTTATAGCCGAGAGACACACAAGATTGCAGTATTTTATGTTGCTGAAGGACAAGAAGACAAACATTCCATTCTCACCAATACAGGAGGAAGTCAAGCATATGAAGATTTTGTAGCTGGCCTTGGTTGGGAGGTATTGTTTCTAAATTATAGGAATATCATTTTATTTCTATTTGGAAGCAGCAGTTTTCTTTTTCCTTTTAGTTTACTTTAGAAGCATTATTTTAGGAGACTCCATAACTTAACAATGGATTTGTTATTGTTTCTGCCTTATATCTCATCTACAAAGACGGCAGCAATTGGACTTAGGAAATCTTTGACTGTTTTATCATATAATATTTTGTCAGAGTGTGCTAAATTCATAGACTTAAAAGATCCAGATTTTCCTCACAATTATGACCATTAGACTAGTGATCTTAAAATGAAGATCATTTATTTTTATTCTAGGACTGTCCCAAGGATTCTGACTAACCATGTCGGCATGGTTAGTTATGAGGAGATAAGTTTCTAGATCTTCAACTTTACTAAAATTGAGAACCCTTCTACCAGTCTCTAGCCTCTCCTTTTCTGTTCTTCATCTTTGTTAAAGTATACCTCTCACTCACCTGAGGTCTGCGTTGCCCTCTAAGGTTTTGTACCCCAAAAAGAGACAGTTCATTCAAGAGGGCATGTTCCTGAGAGAGAGTATCTCCAATTGCAAAGCAGGAAATATTGGAAGGTGCTGCACTTTATGTCATGCTAGCAACCAATTCATGTCAAGGTTCTTGAACCAATTTGTCTGTGTTAATAATTATAGCTGGAAAGTGAGGTGTTTGTAATAGATTTGAATTAGTATGTTTTTTTAAATTGTAAAATGGTGAGGCAGACATGTTCTAACAAAATGAATTTGATGTAGCTGATTGATTTGTCATTAATAGACATTTTATATATATTGGATCAGCAAAATTTGTGCTCTGAGATTTTGAATATGCATATATATTCATCATATATTAAAATTTTAATTCATATTTTAAAATATATGTATAAATGGAGGAACCCACTTTTTAATTTTTAATTTATTCATTGTTGGCTGTGCTGTCTTCATTACTATATGTGGGCTTTCTCTAGTTGTGTCTAACAGGGACTATTCTACATTGCATTGCATGGGTTTCTCATTGCAGTGGCTTCTCTTGTTGTGGAACTTGGGCTCTAGGCACGTGGGCTTCAATAATTGTGGTGTGAGGGGAAAATATATGTAAAGAACACATATATAACTATAGTATACTGGAAATTGGGCTTCCCATGTGGCTCAGTGTAAAAGAATCCCCTGTAAATCAGGAGACATGGGTTCAATGTCTGGGTTAAAAATATCCCCTGGAGAAGGAAATGGCAACCCACTCCAGTATTCTTGCTTGGGAAATCCTATGGAAGAGGAGCTTTGCAGGCTATAGTCCATGGGGGTTGCAAAAGAGTCAGACACAGCTTAGCAACTAAACACCACCACCACCAAGCAAATATTCATGGCAATTATATTACAAACCAGGGGAGGGTTGAAGAACATAAAGTGACATAGGGTTTCTATGTTTCACTCAAACTGGTAAAATGACAACATCAGTAGACTGTAATAAGGTATGTTTAATATAATAAATACCAAGATAAACCAGTAAAGAAACATACAACAGAAGATATACTCAAAATGATAACTAAAATCAGAGGTCTAAAATATGTTTCAAGTAACCTGTAGGAGGTAGAAAAAATAAAACAGCAAATGTGCAGAGAACAAAAAATAAAATGGTGAGCTTATGCTCTAATATATCTGTCATTACAGGAAATAATAATGATCTAAATATAACAATTAAAATTGGCAGAGTCAGGACTTCCCTGGTGCTACGGTGGTTAAGAATCCACCTTCCAGTGCAGGAGAAGCAGGTTTGATCCCCGTCAGGGAACTGAGATCCCATATATTGCAGGGCAACTAAACCCATGCATGTGCTGCAGCTGCGGAGCCCACATATTCTAAAGCCTGTACACCACAACCTGAGAGAGGAACCTGCAAACCACAGCAGAGAGCTAGCATGCTGCAATGAAAGATCCAGCGTGATGAAAGGTCCCATGTGCTTCAGCTGAGACCCATGGCAGCCACATAAATAGATAAATCTTTTTTTTTTTTCCCCAAAAAATTGGCTGAGTGGATTAAAGAACATGACTCACTTATATGCATTGTAAAAAAAAAACTCACTTTGAATATAATAATACAGGCTGGTAGAAAATAAATGGACAGAAAAATTATATTGTGCAAATCTTAAAGCCAGAGTGACTGAATTTATATTAGATAAGGTAGGCTTCAGAGCAGAGAAAATTATCAGAGATAAGGCACATTCTGTAACAATGATAAAAGGGTCAGTCCACTAAGAAGACTTAAAAATCCTAAACATGTGTGCAGCAAACAACAGAACTGCAAAATATGTGAAGCAGAGCTGATAGAACCGAAAGAGGAAATAGGCAGATTCACCAAAAAATGGAGACTTTACCCCTCTCTCAACAACTGAGAGAAGTAGACAGAAAATCAGCAAGTGTGTAGAGAGTCTCAACACCACCAATAACCAATAGGACCTAATGAACATTTATATAAAAACACTCCTCCAGCAATATCATAACATATTTTCATTGTCTAAGGAACATATGCCAAGATAGACCATGTATGAACCATTAAAAGAAACTTCACATTTTACGGTGTTGAAATCATACAGGGTGTTCCCCAACTACAGTGGGATCAAACTTGAAATTATTAACAGAGAAATAATGGGAAAATCTCCAAACACTTGGAAAAGTTACATGCCATATAATCCACTTACATAACATTCTTGAAATGACAGTTTTAGTAGTAAAGAACAAGTTAGTGATTGCTAGGCATTAAGAAGGAGGTGGGGTAGGGGTGAAGTGGATGTGGGTCGTGTAACAGGGCAACACGGGGAATCCTTGTGGTGATGAAAATGTTGCCTCAGTCATATCAGTATCAGAATTCCTGGTTATAATATGGTTCTGCATTGGGGGAATCTGAGCAAAGGGTACATAAGATCTCTTTCTATTATTTCTTAGAACTTTGTAGAATCTATAATTAATCTCCAGATAAAACATTTAATTAAAAATAGAGATCTGCCCGTTACAGATCTGTTTTATAACAAGGAGCGCAAAACTTATACTTTCTCCTTTATGTACTCAGAAAATTGACTTGAAACTAAATAACTTTCTCACTAAAAGAAAACAACAAAAATGTACACTTAAAATATCATTTTTTTACCTATCAGCAGAGATCATACATTTTGATAGTATATTTGAGAGCATATGAGGGAAACACTTACGCAACTGTTGGTACAATCTACAGGGAGCAATTTGCTAGTGGGTTTCAAAATCAGAAATGCACATGTCCTTTGACTTACATTTCCACTTTTGACTGTCCTACAGATCTACTTTCACAAATGCAGCATGATGTGTGTTCAGTGTTATCCATTGCAGCATTGACTGTAATAGCAAAAGATTGGGAAAGTCTAAATACCCTTCAAGTAGGGCACTAAATTATTGTACGTCAAGAAAAGGCACTTCTGTGAAGTCATAAAAACAAAAAGATGAGGAGGCTCTTTACTTACTAATAAGAAGTATTTTTCAAGACGTTTTAAGTACGTTAAAGCAAGTTGCGGAACATTGTATATCTATGTTGTAAGTGTGTGCACGCACACATACATACCTTTAAAATTTAATTGTATATAGAGAACATTTTTGGAAGCATACTTAAGAAATTGCTTCGTTAGAGTGAAACTGAGTAGCTAGAGATTAGAAATATGGAAGAAAAAAACTGATGTAGCTTTTGAACTTTTAATTGTATGAATGTATTACTGAGTTAAAAATAAATTTAAAACATTATAAATGAGGAAATCTTACGGTAATAGAATGACAGCTAACTTGTTATACATTCAGCCATTAGTAGGATATACTGCTAGTAGAGACATGTTCAGTTCAAATATGCAGAAATTTGCTTTTGTAAGTCTCTCAATTCAGTTCAGTTCACTCACTCAGTCATGTCCGACTCTTTGGGACCCCGTGAATTGTAGCATACCACGCCTCCCTGTCCATCACCAACTCCCAGAGTTCACTCAAACTCACATCCATCGGAGTCGATGATGCCATCCAGCCATCTCATCCTCTGTCTACTTTGCACTTATTTATATTTTGTTTTTTACAAGCATACGTATAGCTGTTTTTCTCTGAATGGAGAGATACAAGCAGTGTTTAAGTTTTGGGTTTTTCTTTACAATATTTCTTCAGTTTTCTACAATGAGCAAGTTACTGGTCTGTGCATCGAACAAGTCCAGTGAAATGACCCTGATATTAAATATATCATAATTGGGGAAAAGAGATTTAAAAGTCTTTTCACAGATTAATTTGAAGTTTTTTAAATGCATTTGAAGTGTACATTTTTGTATTTTTATTCTGGGCTATAATAGGTACTAATAATTAGGCAGCCAGTTTTGATGAATAAATATGTCACACCAAAGTAATTATTTAATCAAACTGACATTTATTGTGTGTGTGTGTGTTTTTTTTTCTTTTAACTTCTCCCCAGATCATTTCCAGTCTTGATTTTTGCCACTTGGTTTTTACTCTCTGCCCTTGATGTCTACCCCTGAGCCTTTACAATTTAACACCTAATAGGCTAACAACTTGGTGGGCTGTGCTCAGCAGTTGATTCCTTTGCTAATTAGTTCCTACTAATTAGAGATCTTCAGATACTTAAGAAGATCTACCAGTGTATAGAATAGTTCTAACTAATAATTCTGGAACAAGCTATGGTTGGTAGTATACAAAAGACTTCATTCCCCATATTTGTGCAAAGTGAGAGACTTGAGTCTTTTTCCATAGTGAGTTTAGTTTGGTTTTGTTAATAAACATTATGTGTCTTTTCATTGCTTCTAGGTAAATCTTACAAACCATTGTGGTTTCATGGGAGGACTACAAAAAATAAAAGCACTGGATTGACCACACCATATTTTGCTACCTCTACAGTTGAAGTAATATTTCATGTGTCAACAAGAATGCCTTCAGATTCTGATGACTCTTTGACCAAAAAGTAAGTGCTAAGGAAAAAAGTGCTCAGAGTTAGAATCTTAGTAAAATATGTGAGCAAGTAAATCTAATTGATTAAGAGCTATTTCTGAGTACTTTGTTCTTCACCTAGTACTGTCTTAAAAAACAGTAAAAAACTGTTGCAGAGTAAACTGTTTTCCTTAATGATATGATTGAAGGTTATAGTCTTAAAAAGCATTTGCCTTCAAGAAAATGGGCATTTGACAAATTGAAAAACTACTGTATGTGTTCGGATTGGTGAAATTATAATTCACGTCCCCACACAGAGATGGATATAACATTTATATTGATTGAGGGAAAGGGAAAAATGAAAATGTAAATTATTATAAAGCATTTAAAATGTGCTTTATAATAAATTTTAACTAAAATTAATATAGCAGATAAAATAAGTCTTAATTCATTAAAATAGATTTTACTGCCTTAGGATTTATGAGAGATATAGTGAAATGGTTTTAATGGCCCATGTCTTTTAAAACCTGCACCACCATTTTGCTGTAGCTGACGCCAGCATTCAAAAATCATTCTAGTGACCAGAGACATACCCTGGAATAAAGTTGTGTGCTCAGTCCATGTTTGGTGTTTTTAGGGAGAAACATATTTTTCAAGTGAAACCTTGTCCACCATTTCTTTTATCTTCTTTTTTTCCTATCCCTCAGTTTATTCAAAACCACTGCTGAATGTAACCTGCTTAATATGGTAGATCATTTTACTCAATACTCTTATGCTACTTAATATCAGAGCTCATCACAGTTCATTAATAACTCATGCAAACAGTTTCATACTTACACTCTTTTGAAAAGCAACTTCAGAATTCCTCTCAAATACTTTACAAGATTGAATTAATACCCTTGATGTTTTTTGTTTACATTTTAGAATACTGTTGGAAATTGCCTACTAAATGAGTAATGGTTAGAATAACTAGTATATGGGTGCTAATTAGATTGGAAAGCATAGTAAAGGTATAGGTAATTGATGCTTAGGTTAGTAAGTATATTTAGTCACAGATTTTCTATAGAATATCTTAGCATATAGTTGTTAGTAATACAGAATGAGACATAAATACTAACAAGAAAATGGTAAAGAGTTGGGTTGGTGTAAAACTTCAGTTAAGCACTTTCTTCCATCTTCTCATTTTAAATCTGTATAAAAATAAGCCATACCCAAATTAGAGACAATTATGGGTATAATGCAAAAAGATAAATTTTTGTAATCATTAAGAACTTGTCAGTGATCCTCATTTTCACAGAACCGTGGATGCAACTTTTAAACCCCAGAGCAGAGTCTAAAATTAGTAGTATCTTCAATTGCAAACATAAGAGCAAAACAAAGTATATCATTTTTTGTTGAAAAATTTTTAAAGAAACTTATGTAGGATATTTTTACTTCAATATATTAAACCTGATGGTTATAAGGTACTTTAAGTTGTATTTTTGCAACCTTTGTAGAAATGTCTTAAATTAAGATTTCTTGTTTTCTTCACAACAATCACAAAGGTCTTCCTTAATTATTTAAGAAGAATCTGAAATGGATGTTTAACAATCCATTATCATAGCAAAATTAATTTTGGAAATGTGTTAACACCATTTAAGAATAGTTAAATGGTTGAGTTCTAATTAAAATTATACCCTAAATGGTGAAATTTTTAAGTATTGGATATATTAGAGTATATTGAGGGATTTAAACCTTAAATACTAATAGTTTCATTTATAAGCACAGAAATTTTTATTGTGGTAAAATATGTATATAAAACATAAAATTTACCGTTTTAATCATTTTAATATGTACAGTTCTTTGTCATAAAGTGCATTTACAGTGTGGTACAGCCATCACAAACATTGATTTCCAGAACTTCTCCATTTATTTCAAAATATTTTTTGACCTATGTGTTGCTTAGAACTGTGCTGTTTAATTTCCAAGCATTTGGGGCTTTACCAGCTATCTTTTTGTTATTGATTTCTAGTTTAATTCCATTGTGGTCTAAGAGCAGACATCATATGATTTCTTTTTTTTTTTAATTTGTTAAGGTGTGTTTTATGGCCCAAGTATAGTCTATCTGGTGAATGTTGTATGCGAGTCTGGGAAGAATGTGTAATCTGCTATTGTTGAATGAAATAGTCTATAAATGTCAATTATACTTACTTGATTGATGAAGCTGTTAAGTTCAACTATATCCTTACCAATTTTCTGCCTGCTAGATCTCTCCGTTTCTGAGAGGGGGTATTAAAGTCTCCAACTATAATAGTGGATTCTTCTGTTTTCCTTGCAGCGCTGTCAGTTTTTGCCTCACATATTTTGACACCCTGTTGTTAGGTACATACACCTTAGGATTGGTTATGTCTTCTTGGAATATTGACCTCTTTATCATTAGGTTATGCTCCCCTTTATCTTGGGTTATCTTCCTTGCTCTGAAGTGTGCTGTCTCTGAAATTAGTATAGCTACTCCTGCTTTTTATTGGTGGTATCATGGTATATCTTTCTACATCTATTTACTTTGTATCTGTATGTGTCTCTATATTTAAAGTTGATTTCTTGTAGACAACATATAGTTAGGGCTTTTTTTTTTTTTTAATCCACTCTGACAGTCTCTATGTATTTGAATCATTGACATTTAAAGTGATTATTAATATAATTGGACTAATATTTACCATGTTTGTTATTATTTTCTATTTGTTACTCTTGTTCTTTGGTTTTGTATTTTACATTTTTTTTCCTGCCATTTGTGGTTATAACAGCATTTTACGATTCCATTTCTCTCTTTTCTTAGCATATTATTTGTGCTTTTTTAAAAATTGTTTTCCAGTTCTTGCCCTAGAGTTTGTACTATTCATTTATAACTAAGTCCTCTTTTAAATTACACATGGTGCTTCACTAACAGTACCTATATGCCCAATTTTTCCCTCCTATCCCTTGTGTCATTGCAATATCATTCATTTCACTTTTACTTAACCATGTGTATAGATGAGTGTGTTAGGCACTCAGTGGTGTCCTACTCTTCACAACCCCATGGACTGTAGCCCGCTGCTCCTCTGTCCATGCAATTCTCCAGGCAAGAATACTGAAGTGGGTTGCCATTCCCTTTGCCAGGGGATCTTACTGACCCAGGGATCGAACCCAGGTGATCTGCATTGCAGGCAGAGCCTTGACTCTCTTAGCACCAAGGAAGCTGTTATATTAAGCATATTATAAGCATACATTATCAAATACATTGTTGCCATTTATTACCTTAAACTGTTATGTGTTAGATCAATTAAGAATAAGAAAAATAAGTTTTTATTTTGCCTTCAGTTTTTTTTTTTCTCTTAAGATTTTTTTTTAATTGGTTTTGCCTTACATCAACATGAATCCGCCACAGGTTATTGATTCTTTGATGCTTTTCCTTTCTGTATGCAAATCCAAATTTCTATCGCGAATCATTTCCCTTCTCTCTAAAAAGGTATTTCTTATAAGGCAGGTGTGCTGGCAACAAATTCTCTTAGTTTCTGTTGTCTGAGAATGTCTTTATTCTCCTTTACTAGTGAAGGATAATTTCACAGGGTATAGAATTCTAGATTAGTAGTTTTTTGTCTCAGCCCTTTAAATATTCTATTCTATTCTGTTCCTCCTTTCATTTCTTAGGAGAAGTCACATGTAATTTTTAATCTTTGCTTCTCCATAGGTGAAATGTTTTTCCCCCTTCTGGCTTCTCCCAAGGCTTTTTCATCTGTTATTTTCTGAGGTTTGAATTTGATATGCTTAGATGTAGTTTGGGGGCCTTTTATCCTGCCTAGTGTTATCTGAGCTTCCTGGATCTGTTATTTGGTGTCTGACATTAATTTGAGGCAATTCTCAATCCTATTGCTTCTGTTTATTTCTTTCCTCTTATACATAAATTTTACACTTTTAGTTGTCTCACAGTTCTTGGATATTGGGAGATTTTTTTCAGGGTTTTTTTTTCTCTTTGCTTTTAGTTTCAGAAATTTCTGTTGTTATATCCTGAAGCTCAGAGATTCTTTCTTCAGCCTTGTCCAGTTTACAAATGAGCCCATCAGAGGCTTCTCCTCATTTTACTTACATTGTTCTTTTTTATCTCTAGCATAATTTTTTTCTTTCTGAGAATGTCCATCTCTCTGCTTACATTATCCATCTGTTCTTGCATGTTGTTTATTTTTTCCATTAGTGCCCTTTGCATATTAATTATAGTTGTAATTCCCATATCCCTGCCATATCTTACTCTGGTTTTGATCTTCATCCTGTCACTCTTTATTTACACTGAGTCTCCAGCAGTTTGTCAGCAACAACTCGGGTTTTCCTGCTCTGGCACTGGTTCCTGCAGAGGTTTATTCATCATATTTGCCTATCCAGTTTTGGGGGTGGTATTTTTCATATTTTCCCTATGACCTCACTTCTCTGATCTAAGAAGAGTACTGTAGTTGATTTTTCAGTTGTTCAGCTTTTTACTTGTTGCTAGGACAGAGTGTTAACTTCTGTTCTCCTTACTTGCCAGGCTGGAAACTGGAAATCTCAGAACTTTATCCTCCCAAACAGAACTCTATATCCATTAACAATAACTCTTCATTACCACCTACACCCAGCCCCTAGTAACCTCTAATTTGCTTTCTTTCTAATTTTCCAATTCTAGATATCTTATATAAGTTGGAATATTTGTCCTTTGTGTCTGATTTCATTTAGCGTAATGGTTTCAAGCTTCATTGATGTTGAAGCATTTCAGAATTTCATCCTTTCTGTGACTGACTAGTATCCCATGATATGTATGTGCTTCCAATTCTAGCTATCTTATATAAGTTGGAATATTTGTCCTTTTGTGTCTGATTTCATTTAGCGTAATGGTTTCAAGCTTCATTGATGTTGAAGCATTTCAGAATTTCATCCATTCTATGACTGACTAGTATCCCACGATTTTGTTTGTCCATGTATCTATTGATAGATACTGGGTTATTTCCACTTTTCAGCTATTGTGAATAATGCTGCAGTGAACATTGTCATGCAGGTTTTGTTTGAATTCCTGTTTTCCGTTCTTTTAGGTGTATAGACTAATGAGTGGAATTGCTGGGTAACATGGAAATTATATGTTTGGTTTTCTGAGGAATTGTCCAGCTGTTTTCCAAACTGACTGTGCCATTTAACATTTCCACCAGCCAATGCACAAAAGTTCTAGTTTTTCCACATCCTTGCCATCACTTGTTATCAGCTAATCCTCATAGGTGCAGAGTGTTATACTATCTGTGGTTTTGACTTTCATTTCCCTTTTGAATAATGATGTGCATCTTTTCATGTGCTTATTGGCCATATGTATATCTTCTTTGGAGAAATGTTCATTCAGCTTTTCCACCCGTTTTTTAAATTAGGTTGCCTGTAATTTTCTGGTTATGTTATTGGAGTTCTTTATATATTCTAGGTGTTACTGTCTTATCAGATATATAACTAGCAAATACTTTCTCCCATTTTGTGGGTTGTCTTTTCATTCTCTTGATAGTGTCCTTTGATGCACAGAAGTTTTATTTTGATGGAGGTCAGTTTATCTATGTTCTCTTTTGTTGCTTCTGAATCCAAGAATTCATTGCGAAATCCGATGTCATGAATATTTTCCCGTGTGTTTTCTTCTAAGAGTATTTTAATTTTTGCTTTTATGTTTATGTTTTGGATCCATTTTTAGTTATTTTTTTGTGTAGAGTATGAGGTACAAGTCTGACTTTATTCCTTTACATGTGGCTATTTATTTGTTGCACTAATGTTTGTTTAAAAGACTACGCATTCCTTTAGTGAGTGGTCTTGGCACCCTTGTAAAAAATTAATTGGTCATCTATGTAAAACTTTACTTCTGAACTCCCTATTCTATTCCATTGGTCTGAATGTCCTTTTGCTTTAATTAATGCTTTAATTACTGTAGCTTTGGAGTAAGTTTTGAAATCAAGTAATATGAACACAACTTCATTCCTCATTTTCAAGATTGTTTTTATTATTCATAGTCACCTGAGATTTTGTATGAATTTTAAGATTGGTTTTTCTGTTTCTGTGAAAAACCTTGTTGGGATTTCAGTAGGATTGCACTGACTCTTTGGATTACTTTAGTAGTCATTTTAATAATAATAAGCTTTTCAATCCATGAATATGGGCAATGTTTCCATTTTTATGTAGTCTTTCATATTTTTTCAGCAATATTTTATAGTTTTCAACATCTTTCTCCTCCTTAAATTTATGCTAATATTTTATTCTTTTAATGTGTTAAAAATTGAATTGTTTTTACAATTTCCTCTTCTGTTAAAAATGCAGCTGACTTTTGTGTGTTAATTTTGTATTTGTTGAATTTATATATTAGTTCTAACAGATTTTATTGTAGAATCGGGGTTTTCTGTATATAAGATTGTGTTTTTTCAGTGTCTCTAAAGAAACAATTCCTTGGTCCACGATTTTGCTGACACAACACCCTAGACAAAAATTTTAGTTTTTCTCTCTTTTAAGTTAATTAATTATAAATGTAAAATTATATATTTTAACAATTTACCAAGTGGAATAGGACAGGTAATTTTTTCTAATTAATTAGTGGGTTTGTTTTTTTTTTTTTTTTTTTAAAGAATGCAGGCAGATACATGGCATAATTTCCCAGTTGTTTAGTACTGAAATGTAAGAAGTACTGTAACTTTTAAAAATACAGGGGACTTCCGTAGTGGTCCAGTGGTTAAGATTCTGCACTTCCAAAGCAGGAGCACAGGTTCAGTTCCTGGTCAGGGAACTAAGATCTCACAGGTTGTGTGGTGCAGCCAGGATAAATATATAAATAAGTAGGTAGGTAGAAAAAAATAAAAATGTAAGCATATATTTATCATTTTAAAATTTATAATGCAAGCATGCTGTTATATTAGTTGCTAAAGTAACTATACCTGTTTTATCGAAGAAAATTATCCTGGCTAGATAGGCTAGATAGGCTTTTTAACCTAAAGCATTTTAGGAGTTTTTTTGTTTGTTGTAGTGAAAAATCTTCAAAATATCACTTCTTTTACATATAAAAACAAAATACCATATAAAAACAAAAACCTGTCGAAATTATAAACAATATGTAATAAAGTGATATCATTTTGAAAGGTATAGTTCTCTTGTTTTCTCCAGTAGTAATTTAAGTAATCTTAAAATCTACTCTATCAAGGTGGGACTAAATTGATGCAATATTTCACTTAATTCAGTAGAGAGGAAAAATTTACCCCGTTATATAATTCTGTATAAATTATTCTAAATGTTCTTTTAGAATATCAAAAAGCTTTATATTTATTGCTCTCTATATGAGGTTTCATTTTACCTATTTTCTCTGCTCAGTGCTCTTCAAAGTCCTAGTATGTAAGATTTTTCTAAGTAACAAGCTTATATTTTAGCTCTATTATAGTATCAATTTCTTTTTAATAAAAGGTTAAATGCTTAAACTTCATCATAGAAACTAGTTGTCTTATACCAGTTCTCCTTAATAAAAAAATCACTTTCTGTATTGGTATTTTTTCTCCTGAATTTAATAAATTCCACATTAGTGGTAATAAGTTGAGGCCTAGAACATGTGTCCTATTACAAATGAACAATTGGATATCATTAGGTTGTCCCCCTTTCCTTTGTACATACATCTTTAGGTGTGTTAATCCATTCAGTAGACACATTAATGAGCACTGGTTGAAGTGTAATATTGAAGGAAGTAAGGCTTGTTGACCTCAGCATGGAGTTTAATACCCCTAATTAAATTAGATACTCGACAGTCAGTATAAAGAAATAGCTGTGCCTCTGGCAAGGTAGAATTATTTATGACTCTGGTTCTTTGTTTTAAACTTGATAGGAGAAAATCATTTATATCTATTTTATAGAAACTAATTTTAGTTTTTACTTTTTATTTAAACTATCATATGGTAGTTCTGTAAATTATTTTTAAGCATTTTATGTTCTTAGAATTAGAGGTAAATATCTTTGGTAAATAGAGGTAAATAAGTGTAGCTGTTTATTTCTTGTCAAGAAAGCCTTTTTCAAGGATCAAAATGATAGCAACAGAATTTTTACAACATGGACTAACTATACTTTTTTTTTTTTAACAAATTAACGAAGCATTCAGTCTACAAAGTAGTCTGTCTTAGAAATATTACACCACCATATTAAGAATCTTGATATAACTCCAGTCCAACCTTCTGTTCTGTAAATTATCTCTACCTGAGGAAGATTGACAGAAAATGGTTAAAAATAATTTCCACTTAACTGAGTTTATTCACCCCTAAAAATCAAAAGTGCTGCAAGCATTGGTATAAAGTGTTCACAGGAGCTTGTCTCATTTCCTTTCTCCTTGTTCTAGCCACTTGCTGATACTCTGCTTCATAGGTAGCTGAATCACCCTTTTAGGAATTTGATGAAGATCAAGTTGAGATAATTGTAACCTACTTAGTTGGACTCTCTAGCCTATCTTTCATTTCCTAGACCCCCAAAAGAGGGGAAAGAAGCACTTTATTTAAGTCAGTTCCCTTTGAAACACTGTTAGTGTCTTGGACAGCAGTTCGTTTTCTGTTTTGAAATTTGCTCACAATAGTTTCACAAGTAAATGAGCTTTATAGAAGTACTTGGTCTGATTTTAACTTTAAATCTGTTTTTCTGGATTTTATCTAGAAATAGAATTTAAAAACTTGATTTTCCAAAGAACTCTATTCTAGTATAGTCTGGAAAATGAAAAACAAATTGAAGGAATAATAAAAAATTTTTCATTGTGTTAGTAAAATTGTAATTAATGTAATAGTTAATAATTCTGTGGAATTATATACATCATTTTAGACCCAAATTTAGCCACATTATATAAAAATAATTTTAATATAATAAACTCTACCTTTAACCCCAGGTGGCTCGTGGTAAAGAATCTGCCTGCAGTGCAGGAGATGGAGATTCCATCCTGGGTCAGGAAGATTCCCCCTGGAGAAAGAAAAGCAACCCACTCCAGTATTCTTGTCTGGAAAATTCCATGGACAGAGGAGCCTGGCAGGCTATAGTCCATAGGATCACAAAGAGTTGGATATAACTGAATGACAAACACCTTTAACCCAGTTTCTATAAATATACTCCTGATGATAAGAATCGAAGATAGAGAAACCAGGAAATATAAATGGTTTATAGTAAATTTATCTTATCACTGTGGCTGGTTTAATTTGGATGGTATAGCAGTGGCCTCTCATTGCACATAGATTAAACTAATTCCTTACCATGGCCTTCCATGCCCTACAAGATGTGGCTATTTGCCTGTCTACTTCTTCAATCTCATCTCTTGTCACTTTCCTTTTCACTTACCAGAACCTGGCCTCACTAGCTATCATTCTAACGTGCCATCACATCGAGCTCATTCCCAACTCGGGCTTTTCACTTACTGTTTCTAGCCATTTGAAATGCTCTTTTGCCACCTCATCAGGCTTTCTCCCTGGAGGAGGGGAATGGCAGCCCACTCCAGTATACGTGCCTGGAGAATTCCATGGACAAAGGAACCTGGTGACCTACACTCCATAGAGTGGAAAAGAGTCGGACACGACTGGGCAGCTTACACAAACACACACACAGCAACTAACATACACACACACACGCTTTCTCATCTGCATTGTTCTATTCTCAGACTCACATGACAGTTCCTCAGAGAGACCTTTCCAGACCATCTGAGCTAAGGAAGCCCTCTCTACCCAGTAACACTACCACATTATCCTATTTTATATTTTTAAGCACTTACCACCATCTAAATGGTATATTTAAGTAAAGCCATGAAGTGAAGTCAGTCAGTCGTGTCCAGCTCTTTCCGACCCCATGGACAGTAGCCAACCAGGCTCCTCCATCCATGGGATTTTCCAGGCAAGAATACTGGAGTGGGTTGCCATTTCCTTCTCCAGGAGATCTTCCCAGCCTGCTTTTAATAGAAATAGAGACATTAGGGGATAAGCTGATTTTGTAAAAGAGATGATACAGTTACGTTATCTGACTTTTAGTCTCCAGCATCGAATGAATGATTTTCACCAAGGAAATCTAGAATTAACTCTGGAATCTCTCCTGATAATCATGGAAAATGAGAAACACTGTTGTTGATAGGCAAACATCTGATTTTCATAAATGACATGGAACAGGCCATCAAGTACAAAAATTACTAACATTCATGAGCTCCATGTCAGTGCCTGGCAAAATAGGATTATTAAACAGATGGTTTGTGAGCACTTAAGTAATGAAGTAGTGGTCACTAGGAGCTAGCATGAGTTCACCATAACAAATCACATCAAAGTAACTTAATTTGTTTTAATAGGATTACTACACAGGGAAGGCCATACACAGTATAAAGCATTTAACTAAGTCGTTTGTTGTGGACAAGTTGAAGAAATGTGGTCTTAATAATAGTTCAATAAGTATATTATTGACTGATTGTCTAATTATATCTACAGACATAAATTAATTATTTAATGAGAGGCAATGTATAGAGGTGGTTAAAGTGTGGTTTCTGAAACTAACCTGCTTGGGTTTCAATCCTGGCTCTGCCACACTAGTTATATAACTTTGTCTTTTTAAGCTTCAATTCCTCACCTATAAAAATAAGGTTAATAATAGTTATACTTACCTTATAGCATTGTTGTGAACATTAAATAAATTATCACAGGGCACTTAGAATAGAAAACATTTAGTAACTGTTGGATATTCATTTAACTAAGACAGACATCTGTAATGACTTGCTATAAGCCTCCTACCCAGATCTGTCCCTTTTGACATTTTTATCCAAAATCTAAATAAAGACACAAAATTTTGATCTTAAAGATAACCCAAATCTAGAAAAGTCAGAGCCAGCGTGCTAAATAGAAGAATCATGCTAACAAAAGACCCTGATAGGCTTAAAGATAATCAGAACCTGATAAGACAAAATTTATTAAGAGCTGTAGTTCTAGTAGTCAGTTGTACCTACTTAAAGTTTCTAAGAAAAGGTCTTAAGGGTATGAATTGACTACAGCTTCCATCTAAGTCAGTGTTGTAAAATGCAGAGAATAATTGAGTGTACAGAACAAAGGAAGTAGCCTTGGTTGCATATGTAGATATTATATTCTCTTCCACAGGTGGCACTAGTGGTAAAGAATCTGCCTGCCAGTAGAGTAAATATAAGAAACTCAGGTTTGATCCCTCAGTCTGGAAGATCCCCTGGAGCAGGAAATGGCAACCCACTCCAGTATCCTTGCCTGGAAAATTCCATGGATAGAGGAGTCCGTGGGGTTGCAAAGAGTCGGACACAACTGAGCACATTCCACATTTGATATTGTTCTATTCCACACACCAAAATTTAGTAGAAATATCAGTAAACTGAGATAATCAGGAAAATGAATGTTGGTAAACTTAACTATTTTGTCTTCATAAATTGATAATGATAATCTGCAGCTTATGTTATATACCTTGAATTCTAAAATGACTTTAATAGCAGTCAAAGTGAATTTGGAAGAGTATTTTGCTTGTCAATCATTTTAACAGACCTATCCCATATATAGAATTCTTATACTCTATTTCAGAAGTGATTGGCATCTGGGTACAAAAATACATAGGTAAGAATTCCTTTCTGAGTTTTCAGTATATAGAAAAACTTTCTCAGTATACATAGTTACATGCATGTTCATTCACTAAAGTCTTGTCTGATTCTTTGTGACCCCACGGACAAGCTCCTCTGTCCATGGGAGTTTCCTGGCAAGAATACTGGAATGGGTTGCCATTTCCTCCTCCAGGGATCGAACCCAAGTCTCCTGTGTCTCCTGCATTGGCGGGCAGATTGTTTACCACTGTGCCACCTGGGAAACCCAGAGAGAAACCAGTACTTAACACAATCCTTTAAATCCTTATAAGGTATAGATAAAATAATTTAAAATATAAAATACTATATAAAATATTTATGTCAAATGTCAAACACACTTTGGAAATTTCCATTAACTGTTAACCACTCAAAATTCTTACTTTCAGTAGTCTTTAAAAACTCCAAGATACATGGTAGTGATTAGCAATTTCCCCATTTGTTTGTTATATAATAATAATTAGTAATTTAGTTAATTTTATATAACAGGTTTTTAAAGACAAAGATATAAAAACATGCCTCACCATAACAGCATAAAATACTTACTTTTTAGCATTTGGATATAAATGATAAGGGATGTACTTGAAGCTTTTTCGTTAAAATGACTCAACGTGTTCTGAATGACTTTGTTATATGCATGGTTCTATGCCACAAATATCTGCATTACGGTATTTTTGTAAAAATTATTCTTTTCTGTTAAACTTCCATAACAGACTTTTAATACTCTGTGGTAGATATTTGAAGACAAACTTTCATTATAAAATAAAACTACAGTTGCCCTTTTCTCTCATTTCTTTAGATAAGTGGGCACTAGAAATTATAGATAGCTTTGGCAAGAGTTCAAGGGTTAATGTAGCAGATAAATAAAAGGAATTTTCTGTAAATTGAGACCTGCATTATTTCAGTTGTCTTGTCTTTCCTAACCTAACTCATTTAATTTTAAAAAGTAAATACTTAAATTCTTCCTGACAGTGTGCTCAGCTTTTACTATCGTTTATTACTTCAATTATACTTGATATCACTTAGAACAATCTGCCATTTGGAAATCTCAGTATAGCCTGGAGCTTAGTATTAGATCTGGCTGCTATTGTAACATGTACAGCATATGACATTAATGTATCAAAATTAGATTGGATCATCCCTCCTGGTTAAATTTATTTCACATTTCTTTTGTATTCAGTTAACATAAACCTATTAGGGAAGCTGACACATGGGGATGGCTGTATAGGAAGGATATTTTTAAAGTATTTTGATTAAAAAATGAAATTATACAGCCATAGCTTTTCTGAGTTGTGTAATCTTTTTTGGTTTTTAAAAATGTCACAAAGCCCAAGCTGTGCATTTATATCATTCAAGGTGTGTGTGTGTGTGTGTATGTTGTAAATAATGATAATTAAAACTTCAACACTGTTTTGATGTTTGAGGTCTATCATCATGCATTTAGGGCAATAAGCACATTTATGTTTTCCAAAAGAAACTTTAATCCACTTAAAGCTAAAGAAAAGTCTTCTCTAAAAGAAAATAAAAATCTCTATATTTCGAAAATAACAGATCCTGCTCTATAGATTTAGCTAGGCACTGTCTTTAGAGTAATAGCTGGCACTATCTTATAATCCATCAAAGAGGAGAGGACGTTTCTTACTTAGGAATATAAATTTTAAAGTTCAGGGATTTACCTTGTGTTTTCACATGCTTAATTTTATTCATCAGTTCAGTCGCTCAGTCGTGTCTCTTTGCAACCCCATGAATCGCAGCACACCAGGCCTCCCTGTCCATCACCATCTCCCGGAGTTCACTCAGACTCACGTCCATTGAGTCCGTGATGCCATCCAGCCATCTCATCCTCGGTCGTCCCCTTCTCCTCCTGCCCCCAACCCCTCCCAGCATCAGAGTCTTTCCAATGAGTCAGCTTTTCTCATGCGGTGGCCAAAGTACTGGAGTTTCAGCTTTAGCATCATTCCTTCCAAAGAAATCCCAGGGTTGATCTCCTTCAGAATGGACTGGTAGGATCTCCTTGCAGTCCATAGTGATTAGGATTTTCTAGATAGATTGGTGTTGGGGACTTTTAAGAACCACCAGAACATTGGTTCTTGGCCTTTTTGTTACCTAGTCCTGTATGATGGAGAAAGCGATGGCACCCCCACTCCAGTACTCTTGCCTGGAAAATCCCATGGATGGAGGAGCCTGGTAGGCTGCAGTCCATGGGGTCACGAAGAGTCAGACACCACTGAGTAACTTGACTTTCACTTTTCACTTTCATGCATTGGAGAAAGGAAATGGCAACCCACTCCAGTGTTCTTGCCTGGAGATCCCAGGGACGGAGGAGCCTGGTGGGCTGCCATCTATGGGGTCGCACAGAGTCGGACACGACAGAAGCAACTTAGCAGCAGCAGTCCTGTATGATAGACTCTTCTCAGAAAAATACATAGAATTTGCAAAATACATAGATTCCCTTGAACCCAGATGACAGAAGAGAATCTTTTATTAACTGAACTTAATTCCTTTCTTTGAATCACACGTTTGTGATCCTGCCGTGTAGTAAGTAAGCCAAAATAAATCACTATTTCAAAAACACAAATTGCCTGTATTTTAGTTCATACTAAGAATATTGACAACACTTACCCTAATTTTCTCTTGCACACATTTCTGTCTACAGTATCTCAAGTTATCTGAAGGTAATTGAAAAACCCGTGAGTTAGGCACCAATAATGGACTCAAATGTTTGCAGTGGCAGAATCAATAAATGTACCAAGATAACCAAACTGTATATTAAAATACACGTTTAAACATATTTCCTTGAAGAAAACTCAGTACTGATGGATATTAAGTTAATTTTTCTAATAACTTAGTAGAACTCTAACTTTTAGATACTTTTTATAATTTTAATGAACATAATGTTAACTCTGATTGCCAAGAACACCTTCATAGGCCAAATTTCATAGGCAAAGGAAACCTGGAAATAAATTTGTTAAGCCAAGTATAATCATCTTTCTCCAAAGGTAATTTATGAATTATTTACTTCTCTTCCTGTTGCCTCCTTTAGTCCCTTTCACTTTCAGTCATAAGCACATCCAGAGAGTGGTCAGAAAAAAAGAACAGTCTTAAATCAGTCACTTTATAAAACACTCTTTTAAACAATTTTTGAAAAGGTTTGGTAGTGGAAAATTGGTGCAATTGCTGGTTAAGAAGAGTGGACTGTATGTGAATCTTTTTAATCTAATTTCTCTGTTTCCCATTGGCTGTAGACAGTTGAAAATTATCTGGTCTTCTGCAGCATCTCCTAACATCTTTTTGAGTGTTTGTGTTTTGAATGTTGTGAAAAATGGTCAAGTGAAGTTTTTAAAATATTTTAAATTTTTTTCCCTTTTAATCTTTTTCTAGTATGTTGTCAGTAGCTGTATGACAATATTCACAGGGCTTTTCTCAAGCACTATGAACTATTTTCTTGGTTTTCCAGTTGAGACATTTAGGAAATGATGAAGTGCACATTGTTTGGTCAGAGCACACTAGAGACTACAGGAGAGGAATTATTCCTACAGAATTTGGTGATGTCCTTATTGTAATATACCCGATGAAAAACCACATGTTCAGTATCCAGATAATGAAAAAACCAGAGGTAAGAATTCTTTATCTTACATTTTAATAAAATATTTTGAGTTCTATGTGGATTTTTGAGTTTCTTTCTCTCAGATGAATTAGGCTATGTAAAAATGGAGAGAGCAATGAGACACAAACTCCTATGTGAATTGTCCCAGTTTAGTTCAGAAGGAGCTAAAACAGGAAAAACAGATAGAAACTGTACTTGAATGGGACAAGGCTAGGTAGTGCCAGAGTGGAAGTTCCTTTACACTAAGCTCACAAAAAGGCTTACCTTTATTAACAGGATGATTTAGAGTTTCCTAAAACACAGGTAATCATTCCCTTTTAGAACAGTATGATTCCTATATTTTTAGCTGATACATTTTGTTAAGATTACATGGTTATTTAATTATGTCACTTAATAAATGAGAATTCTACAAAGTTTAAAAAAGCAAGTAGTTCTAGTTGAATGTCTTATAGGGCTGAAACACCTGCAGAAGTATTTTCTTTCAGAAGAATAAAAGTTTGGCAGTATTTTGGTGTTTTTATTATTTATTTTCTTGAGGACATTTTGTTTATGGAAAAACTAGTTTTTGACTGTTGATCGTGAATCTTCTTGAAATGGATTGTTTCCCATGTGTGAAACAATGCTTATGGCTTATAGCCAGATTTTTTTAGGATTCATCTAATCAGAGGTCAGCAAATGATGGCTTGTTTCCTGTTGTTTTCGTATAACCCACAAGCTAAGAATGTTACATTTTTAATGGGTTTTTCTCATTCGAAAAATTGAAGAATATACAGCAGAGACAATTTGTAGCCACAAAACGTACAATATTTATTGTATTATCCATAGCTCATGTCTTTGCCTTTAGCTGCCATTTGTACTAGCCATATTCAAATGGAATACTTTTTGAAAATATCTGTCATTTGATAATAGTGACAGATCTTTTTCTAATAAACCATGTAATAGAAAATAGTGTTTTAGGTTCATTGGTAAAGGTGGCATTGCATGAAAATGATAAACTTGAAGTGTTGGATTTTTGTATACAATTGAGGCTACAAAAATTGGAAAATTGACTGGTAGTACGTTGCTTAATCAGTTACATGAAGCACATAACTCTTTTGAATGGAACCCCTGTAGACCTTTGGCATTTTTTGTTTGTTGTCCTAGTATTAATGACCCATCTTGGCAGAAAATTTGAATAGCATTTCTGCTAAAGGAAGAACTAACGAGGAAGCAGAAAGATTGTTTTATATGCAAACTGTTTTGATTGTTGTTATTTACAGCCTTTTTCCAGTTTGAATTGTTAAATTATTCTAATTTCTCAATCAGGTTCCCTTCTTTGGTCCACTCTTTGATGGTGCTATTGTGAATGGAAAGGTCCTACCTATTATGGTTCGAGCAACAGCTATAAATGCAAGCCGTGCTCTGAAATCGCTGATTCCATTGTATCAAAACTTGTATCCTTTTTAACAGTTGGTTTAACAGTTGTTTTCTACTTGCCAAGGTAACTTCTTCTAATGTGCTAAGACCTATGGAGTTCTTGTTTATTAACATCCAGATGATGGAGTGTTCCTCCCCAGTGTTTAAACAGTTATGGTATTTTCTTTTACACAGTTGTAGTCAGTACTTGTCTTTTGGTTAATTAATTAGAGCACTATTATATACTAGGTGGTCTGCTAATCTGCATGTGCAGAGATAACCAAAACAGTCATTGTACTCAGTCTAGATTGTTTTCAGTATCTATCCTGTAATAAGAGTTATGCACGGAATGTTCTGCAAGTTATTATAACAAGGGGCCTCTCAGCTGGAAGGGATGGTGGTATCAGCAAACATTTCTGAGAATATAAGGATTGACCCAATCTTGAACGATGAATGAGTTAATCAGGTAGATGAGATTAAGAAGAGTATTCCAGGCAGAGGGAACAGCATAAACAGAAACATGGAAGTGTGAGAGGACATGGAGTGTTTTAGAACATGACTTCTGGAGCCAGATTGCCTGGATTCAAATACTGGTCACCTCTTCCTTAGTTCTGCAGCTCTGGACAAGTTATTTAACTTCTCAGCCTCATTTCCTTATCCATAAAATGAAGAATGATAATAATATCTAGCCTATAGTGTTATGAGAACTGAATGAGTCAATATGTGTAAAACTCAGAGCACTGCCTGGGATGAAATATGCACACAGTTTTAAAATTTAAATTGTTTTCGTTACTCCTTCGTAAAGTGGATTTGTGTCTTCATATACTTTTTCTATATGATTAAAAACATTTGAATTATTTCTCTTCTACATAATAAACTGTAGATGTTAAGCTTTACAAGGAAGGCTTTTTAAAATATCCTATTGCACATGAAATAGATTTATCATAAGTCTACAGCATATGTTTTCTCTTAAGAAGCATTGACTTAAGTAACCTGATTTCTGTGTAATTTCTCATGTATTCTGCAGTGTGGAATAGAATTATAGGTAGATTCTGATGTGTTACATTGATTAATTAAGCTTAGTGACATTTATATAGTATTTCTTTTTTATATAAATTTATTTTAATTGGAGGTTAATTACTTTACAGTATTGTTCTTATTTGTAGTGGTTACATCTTCATTTACTTCTAGTTGAAAACTCAGATTTGAAGTGGTCATTGTTATGAAGTGTAAAGATTCAGTTTATTATTTCCTGAATATCTCTAGAAAGCTTATTATGCATAAACTAATTTTGTCCACATTGTCAGCTCTACTGCTGACGTCTTTGTGACCTTTGCCTCTTGATAGTTCCCCTGATCCTGATGTTCATCCTGAGGTTAGTGTTTTCCATCATTTCATTTAAGACACAGTAGAAAGAATGCCTTAAATCTTTTCTTTTTAAATTGGAGGATAATTATTTTACAGTACTGAATGGTTTTTGCCATACATTGACATGAATCAGCCACAGGTATACATGTGTTCCCCCATCTTGAACTCTCTCCTCCTTTTCTCCCCTCCCTATCCCTCTGGGTTGTCCCAGAGCACCAGCTTCGGGTACCCTTCTTCATGCTTCGGCCTTGCACTGGTCGTCTGTTTTACATATGGTAATATACATGTTTCATCCCACCCTCACCTCCCACTGAGTCCCAAAATCTGCATCTCCTTTGCTGTGCTACATGTAGGGTCGTTGGTGCCATCTTTCTAAATTCCATATATATGCGTTAATATACAGTATTTGCCTTTCTCTTTCTGACTTACTTCACTCTGTATAATAGACTCCAGGTTTGTCCATTTCATTAGACATGTTTCTTTTTATAGTCTAGTAATTTTCCATTATGTATATGTACCACAACTTCCTTATATGTTCATCTCCTGATGGACATCTAGGTTGCTTCCATGTCCTGGCTATTGTAAATAGTGCTGCAGTGAACATTGGGGTACACGTCTCTCTTTCAGTTCTGGTTTCCTCAGGGTATATGCCCAGCAGTGGGATTGCTGGATCATATGGCAGTTCCGTTCCATTTTTAAGGAGTCTCCACACTCGTCTCCATAGTGGCTGTACCAGTTTGCATTCCAACCAAGAATGTAAGAGGGTTCCCTTTTCTCCATACCCTCTCTAGCATTTATTGTTTGTAGACTTTTTGATGATGGCCATTCTGACTGGCATGAGGTGATACCTCAGTGTGGTTTTGATTTGCATTTCTCTAATAATGAGCAGTGTTGAGCATCTTTTCATGTGTTTATTGGCCATCCGTATGTCTTCTTTGGAGAAATGTGTGTTGTGTTTTGGAGATTAATTCTTTGTCAGTGTTCACTTGCTATTATTTTCTCCTGTTCTGGCTGGCTTTTCACCTTGCTTAGTTTCCTTCGTTGTGCAAAAGCTTTTAAGAATGTCTTAAATCTTTTGGGAAAGTGATGAGAGTGCGATTAGAGTGTAATACAAACCTCTACTTGCCTCTTGTGTCAATAGGAACTCAATTTATTGAACTAACACAAACTGTTTCTGGCCTGAGAGACAAACAGCATGTAAGATGCACATCTTACCAAGTAGTTCAAGTATACCAATGAAAAGTGAGGATATAGCTTAATTTCCTTTACCTGCACCTCTTGAGGACTATTTCCCATTTGCATGTTACACTATAGGTATAATAGCTGGATTTGCAGTTAGAAACATTGATTTTAACCTGAGGTCTGCCTTGTTATCATAGTCAAGTCCCAGAATCTCTAACCCTAACTTTCTTCATCTTTAATAAAAAACATGCTAATACCCATCTCAGAATTGTGGCAAAGAATAAATGAGAAAATGAATTTTAGATGTGCCTGGTAAATGAAATAAGGTACGTTATTTTGTGCCGTGATTAATGTGTAAAGATTACAGTCAATATAAAACAACTACCCAACAGCAAGGAATTGCCTAATTGGGTTTTTATATTTGGTTGGTTGGTTGGTTGGTTAATTGATTGAATTGGATTTTCAGGCTTGTTTCATGAAGTTCTTATAGTTAATCTTGCTGAGACATTAATAGATACCACACTGGAGAAAATTCTAAGATGAAGAGAGAGAATTTAAGATGAAAACAGTACACATGAACACTTTACCCAGCAGATATGAGGAACTTCTATCAGGAAAACCACTTTAGCAACAATCAGTAAAAATATTAAATCAGATCAAACAAGTTTTTCTTGACTTGGAAGCTTGAATTTAGAAGCTGAATAGAAGTTGTTTCCCCATACTATTTAAGTATATAGTAGAGATACTCTTAGCCTTTGCTAATCTGAAGAACTATTCTCTTTTCACAAAGGTTCACAAAGATATATGTTAATTTTAAATATTGAGGGAATTGACAATATAGGTAGATTACTTGATTTTTAAGTGAAAGTTTATATAATAAATTACAACTAAATGGTTTCAAAATACTAAAATATAGATGTCCTTTCATTTTAAGTAGCAAATACTTCAGAAATAATAAAATTTTAAATATGTAGTTTTGACAAATTCAGATAAGCTCACATTAAGGAAAAAATCATACATTCTAAAACAGATCAATAAAGCTTATGAGAAATTACAATAAAAATTGAGATAGCAGTAGGCTTTGAAAACCATCAGGTTCTATTTTAATCCTCATAAGAGAAATGGAGTAAAAGAATATGTAATAAACTCAATTATATTTGGATAATTGAACTGCTGTGTCAGTTATTTTATGCCCAATAAAAGTACCCACTAAGATTCCACAGCATAAATTGTGCTATTTATGATCATTAAATACAGCTTAAATTTTATCCTAGGAACATCTTCTTTATCTATGAATCTAATGCTGTTCACTAAATGAGGACAATATTGATTGTCATATGCTGCCCAAATCGATCATGCTGGCAGCCAGAATTACAGTAATCTGTCAGTATTGATGACTGTCTTTCAAGCTTTGAAACCTCTCCTTCACTTCACTTGTCATTTCTTGCATTACTTGTACTTGAAAAGCATTTCTTTACAACTTCTGACTTTGTCAGTTAGGTTTTTTTTGGTTTGTTTTGTTTTTTTGTCTCAAGCTCAATTTGTTGGTTTGATCATGCAGTTAGAATTGAAATGCATCACTGAGGAGGAAGAGTAGGCACATTCTGGGTAACCATTGGACCTGAGGACTATTTCAGGTTGATGTTTAGCCATCGTTTAGTAGTTACCTGTTGAAAGAGAGTGTGTGTGTGTTTTGGTGTCGGTTTTGGGTTTTTCAGTTGTTTTTGATTTTTTGTAAGAATATAATTCTAAAACATCAATTTCATGATCAAAAGTCATATCATGGCTTTTTCTTAAATAAAATTTTTAAATTATTTGTTTTGACCCCAGAGACATTATGACTGTGTATAAATGTTAAATATGTTGATATTACATACATCCTGTTTTTCTTTAATGTGAGATTTATTATACATAGAAAATTTTCAGAAGTTACAGTATATAATCATAGTGTATTTAGGTTCTCAGAGAAACAATCAGTAGGATGCATGTTCTCAAGTATATGTATATAGAGGGAGGTTGATTTTTAAGGAATTGACTCACGTGATTGTGGGTACTGGCAAGTCTGAAATCTGTGGGAGTTAGGGTAGAGATGGTAATCACACCTATAAATTACCTTCAGAGCAACATCTAAGCTGGTATTTAACCAAAAACTGGGTACCATGGCCTAGCCAAGTTGACATAAAATTAACCATCTCCCATGTCTTAGTTTTCTTAAGTTTTCTTAACCTTTCTTACTCCAAGATATAATTTGAAAAAGTTTTATCAGTCTTAAATATGATGAATAATTAGTTTAACCACCACCAGGTTAGAAGATAGAACTATACTGTTTTTCTTCTATCAAAAATATTTATTGATCAGTTACATAGTAATGGTAAATATTTTGAGAGAAATGCGAAGACAAATTAGATGGTAATCTCTTCTATAAGTTTATAATTTAATAGGAGAGATAATATATATTTACACTAAAAATTACACAAATTAAAATGTGTCACGGTCAGGTTGTAGATAAAATGCTATGGGAGTCCTGAAGAAAAAATCATTACTTTGGAGTCAGAAAACTAGGGAAGAATGTGTGGAAAATCTGGGCATCAAAGGTGAGATTTGAGTAGGTGGAATGGAGCATGTCTGTTATAATCCTTGCCATCTTTATTTTGAGATTTTTATGTATAGAAAGTGAAAGTGAAGTCGCTCAGTCGTGTCCAACTCTTTGCGACCCCATGGACTGTAGCCTACCAGGCTCCTCTGTCCATGGGATTCTCCAGGCAATAGTCCTGGAGTGGATTGCCATTTCCTTCTCCAGGGGATCTTCCCAATCCAGGGCTCAAACCTGGGTCTCCCACATTGTAGGCAGATACTTTACCGTCTGAGCCACCAGGGAAGCCAGTTTTTTATACATATATAATACATATGTAATATTCTGAAATATACATTATAAGGGATATTATGAAACTAAATGGTTATCTTTAAAAAAACACTTTCCTCCTAGATTTAATATTCTTTCCTACCAAACCAATATTATTTGATTTCTTCTAATCTGTTTAGATTTGACTTTTTTTCGTAAATGCCAGAATTGGGTTTCTGTTTAACTTTATCAGACAAATTACCAGAAGTCAATGATCCTTCTTCAATTAGTCACAGTTTGTTATCCCTGCAGTTCTGCTACTCAAATGTAAAGAACCTGTTGCAAAAGTATAAGAGCCAAAACGAAATGTAATTGATTGGCTCCACTAATGCAGTTTGCCATTCATTACGATAGAACATTATAAAACCTCTTAGGGAGGCCCATCAATATTGCTGCCATTTTATGTTAGAAGAAAGTGAGTTTATTGAGAAATTACATAAATTTATATATCTACTGTCTTTTGTAGATCATTTCCTCTGAAGATAATATTGATAAATACAGACTATCCTAAGTCCTTAATTATAAATTAATTATTTTTTAAAGTGTGGCAGCTGACTGTTGGGAAATCAGCATGGGCTTCAGAGTCCAGAACCATTTATTAATAAAGTTTGTCAGTGTCTCTATGTCTGATTTTCATTTAATCTGTAAAAAGAGTACCAAACTCAGGAATGTTGTAAGGATTAAATGAGATCATCCATATGAAGCACTCAGCAGCCTGTCTGCCATGTAGCAAGAGCTCAGAAAATGCGCTTTTATATATTATTATGCTTCAACATGTTGCTGACAGATGAAGTATTTTTATCCTATTCTGATAGGAAAAGAAAGCACTACCAGCGTCTTAACTGTTTTGTCACATCCAGCATGACAGTATGGGCCACATATGGTCCAATCTAGATAGTTGGGCTATATCAGAGTATACCAGAAAGAAAATAGAAAACTATCAGGTGATTGTCCAGCTTTTCCATAAAAACAACAAAACTTGAAGTTTCTCTACTTCTGTATCTTTACTAACTTCTGAGCTATGCTAGAAAGAAACTTTTTCTCCATTAAACCCTTATGTTGTTGATATTTGTGACAAAGAGGCACTAGTGTGCCTACGTTATTATTGAATATACCTACTACATAATGTGTAAGTTTTATTCTAGTCTTTTTTAAATATAAAAATAGTAGTAGATTCAGATGCTATTTGGGGATTTCAGAGAGCAAAGCTGAAATTACTCTAACCTTGTTTAATGAAGGAATTGCAGTGCTTTTAATCCATTAATTTCCTTTTTTTACTAAATATAAAGGATATTGCTATTGTATTTTTAATAACTCAGTAATAGAATTAAAATTAAACTATGGATCACAGATCTCCTCATTTTCTTATAACTGCTTTTCCTCTCACACACTAGAATACAGCCTATTTAAATCTTAACTTTTGCTTGCCAAACCACTGTTACCGTCCATCTGTTCATGCCAGTTGTAAAGAAGGTTCGGTTTTTAGTGAAGCTTTGCATTTCACATAAGGTATGTGAAGTGAAATTTCACAAGGGACATGATGGATCCTGATTCTTAGTGATAAACCTTTGGGGCCATCAGGGTTGGCATATGGTCCAGTATGATATGAAGGCTTGGGTTCCCTGGCTTCACTTCTTTGGCGTGAAGCTGATAAAACCTGGCTCTTGAGTATTATTTCACTGGACACCAATCATGGGCAGCAGGAACTGCCCATTTAACTCTCTGTGGGAAGGAAGCCCAGAGAGCATTCACAATGGTACCATTGTCGAGTTGCAAACTGCTCTGAACAGCTTGACGGCACTAGGGAGGAGGGGAAGGGGTTGCTTTACTAATTGCTGTTGAGAAAAGAGAAGCAGCAAAATAGCTGTTGTAGAACTGATGTTTCTACATTTACTTATTCTCTCTTGATAAAGGTGTTGATTTTTATTTAGCACATACCTGCTATCAAAAAGAAAGCAAATATATTTAAGCAACCACCTGTAGTAATTCCCTGTTAACAGCCCACAAGATTATAGCAGAGCAAAAGTCAGTTTTCCTTTATGATATTTTTATGGTTAAATGAAATAAATATTGTTTTGTAATCTTGATAGAAATTTAAAATAAGGGGAAGTGGGTTAAAACCACCAAAGTTTATACATCACATAAGGTTAGAGACAAATTTGACTTAATTTCCTTTACTGTGTGCTTTTAACAATTCCCAAATATCATATGAATATATATAAGCTATACTGATACAGAAATATAAGTCAATTTTATGCGTAACAGTCACAAATGCTAAAATAATCCACTAAGCAAATCTTAAGGTTAAATACTAGATTTATCATTTAAATGAGGTGATGCCTGTTTCAGTCACTCATGATTATCTTTCCTTGAATTCTATTTTGGATATCTTTTTAAAAAGTGAGTCAGTGTATGCTGTAATATTTATATAAACACCACTCTAGGTCTTTACATTTTCTTCTGGTCAGTCTAATCAAGCAGTTGGAGGTTCTGATGCAAAAACCAGTGATGTACAACTTAAAAAAATATCAAAAGCTTATTTCAGCCCCCAAGATCCTGATCCCACAATATATTTCCATAGGTGATTCTTTTTTCCAGCAGAAATTAAGTTGACTAAATTACACTGCAGTATTGTAATTTATGCAACATGTCCTTTCAAAGGATCAGGAGAGTTATTTTGAGAAAAGTTTTTCAATCTATAAATTTTTAGAATTTTGATGTTCTTGCTAAACTGAAGGAAAATCAAATGCATGTTTTATAAAATTAGTAACATTCTGTAAAATTTAACTACTATTCCATCTCTCATATCCGCTTAAACTGTTTTAGTAAATGAGCACCCAGTGCAATATTTCAAAAACAGTAATTCATTGAATACCCATTCTTCCTTTTACTACAGAATAGATTATAGTTAAGTCAAGATTAATGGGTAGATTTTAATGTTAAAGTCCTGTCTCTGAACCTATTATTCCCTGGGGGCATATAGTGCATTAGTTTAAGCCAATATATTGTTTATCATAGATTCTATGACACTGTCTTAAATGATGGTTTGCTGCACCCTGTAACTATTTACCATGATAATAAATCACTTTGTGTACTCCCAACAATTATAGCATTTAAACAGAATCTTAATTAAGTTAGTGCACATTTAGGCAGAGATAACACTTAAGTAATTGTACACTGTAAAATTTCACTTAGTTATTTTTTTTCCTTTTGCAGTCTTCTGACATAACCCAAGTTTAGTATTAATCCAAACACATTGATTTCCTTAACTTAATGTATTGAAATTTTTGTTCCTAAAAGGAAAAACATAAGTGATTGTTTCTAATTTTCCTTCAACATTTAAAAAACTCTTACTCTAATACTTAGTAGTTCTGAAGCAGTTCTCTGTTGACTGTGAAACACTCATTACTTAATGATAATATTTTCAAGCAGATCTTACTGAGAATGAGAGTACGAAATTTTAATTTCATTAAATTTGAAATCCAAGTAACTTAGTTTTTCGTTTAGATGATTTGGTTTATACAACTTTCATGAAAGTGAAACATATACATATTACATAATGTTAGTGCTTTTTAGAAGCTGCCAATGATTATTGGATTATTAAGTCAGGAAGGATTTTCAGTACCTTTAGGTAGGTTTAAATTTTTAATCCTATTTATTTAAGGTTAATCTTTTTAAGTGTGTTTACATAAATTTTGTTATATAGAATTGGGTTTATCAACTTTTTACTTAATGTTTTCATTTAATAATTGACTGATTTATGAGCAATTATATATGGTCCAAATTTTATACAACTCCAGCTCTCAATAATAGGGCTATCCTCACAGTGCCTTAGCACCTGTTATGGATTTTGAGTCATCTGGCAGCCCATGGGACTTAGATAAAGAAGTACCAGGTGTCCTGCCTGTCTCCTAATTGAGACGCAGTGAAAACAATATAGACTTGGCAGTATGGTTAAAAGGATGGATTAAAGCCCAGCTTTGTCTTCTCTGACAAATCACAGCTTTTCCTTCATGGTGTAGATAGTATCAACTACTAAAGAATTTCATTAATATTAGACATCATAAAAATCATACACAATTATTTGTCATAACCTGTTGTGGATTTTCAGAATTTCTGCCAAACAATTCTAAGATTCATGCTGTTTATGTAGGAGAATTTTATTTTTACTGCATATGAACTAGACTCCATGTTTCTTAAAGAAATTAGTTGCTGTAGGAAAGAAATGGAGTGTTAATTTACTAGATCTTTATAAAGTAAGCAATATAGCTTACTTTTATCTTATAAAGGAGCAGTGCCTTTTAGTCTATGGGATACTTCATTGCCCTGTATATTTCAGGAAAGTATCCCACTTTACTCCTGATAATAGTCATGAGATCCTTGAGTTGTACTTACAAAATATATCTACCTTTATATTATGTCTCAATAAAATTCTAATTATCCATTATGTTTTCTTAACAATACTGCTTCAGAATGTTTGAAAATATTTCATGTCCTTTTAGAAGTGGAAAGCCAAATTTTTTAGAACGTGTTATAGATTTTTACTATACTACATATGAGATTCAACTATATAAACAAACATTTTTTGAAAATTGCCAATCTTAGAAGTTAAGCTAATAGTCATTGTGTTAGCCATCCCTGAGCTGACTGAAATGCCTTTTATACTTTTTTTTTCCATCTAAAATTCGTATCATTGAGATTGTCTGTAGAAAGAGCACTGGACTCTTAAATAACCAAGGTTCTAGTCCCAACTCTACCAGTCAGCAGCTTTGTTTTTATAAGCAAATCTTTATATTCTCCTTCAAGGCAAAGCTTATTGTTGAATAAGCATTTTGCTGAGTTTCCTGAAATTAATGTTGGCAGATCTTTGTTGTATCCTTCCTCAAGTTCTGACTTGTCCTAAAAATTCTCTATAAATAATGCCTTGGAATCAGTCCTCTCAAGATTGCCTTTTTAAAACCTTAAATATTTACGTTTCCAAGTATTTTTTTCAAGGATATTTTTACCTCTCAGAGTGTACAGAGCAGTTTTGAATATCTGCCTAAAATGATTTTGAAAATACCTTTCATTTTATCTATGGAGATATTTCCAGTTGTCTTCCCTTTTCTCCTTTCGCTACAGATGGCCACTTGGATGATAAGAAGTAGAATTGATGAAAAAAATTTTAATTTCTTTAAAAAAAAATAACCAATGGGACAAAATGTTTATTTCAATGCTAAATTGTAATGAGGTGTGATTATGTTGAACATTATAGCATTTCTTCCATGGGCAATTGTTTTATGTTAATATCAGCTTTCTTTTAATGGTATACCTTACATAGGTATACACAGTGCTTTACTCACTTCTTTCAAAAAAGGTCAACAAGATTAAAGATAGGGGTAGAACCAGACTCTTCCTCATAAGATTCAAACACTGTCTCTAAATTCAGTCCTAGGAAGGTCCCAAATATATTTGCCCCAAGGGGGTTCGTCTCTGGAGAGCCTAATTGGGATTAGGGGAAGCAGGCTCTCTGCAAAAGTAAAGTCGCTCAGTTGTGTCCTGTTCTTCGTGACCCCATGGACTATAGCCTACCAGGCTCCTCCATCCATGGGATTTTCCAGGCAGAAATACTGGAGTGGGTTGCCATTTCCTTCTCCAGGGGATCTTCCCAACCCAGGGATTGAACCCAGGTCTCCTGCACTGTAGGCAGACACTTTACCATCTGAGCCACCAGGGAAGTCAACAGGCTCCTAATCAATTATCAAACCAACTTGATTCATTCCTTCTATAGTTTATAAATAGTCAAGGAGTACTACTGGGTCTTGTGCTAGGTGCTGGAGATATTAAGATAAAACGGCATGGCCTCCATCCTCAGGCATTAGTCTCCCACTGGTTTATTAGAAGAACAAGCATGAGGAAAGAGGCACACTTGGTGCTTAATAGCTGGCTCTGGAGAGCAGAAAGAGGCCTCTGTTTGTGGCATTTATTGAGTTCCATGATGTGAAAACTCCCACCAGAGTCAATACCCAGCCACTAACCATCTTGCAAACTTTGTAAATAAGGTAGGTAGTATTCACAAAAAGTCACTATGCAAAACTCTTTCTCTTCCTGCAATTACCATTCTTGGAATTTTCTATAGAGAGAAGGCAGATGAAATTCCTAACTGGTAAAACAGCAAAGAAACCACATTCATATGAGTGTGGGCAAGTGCTTACTGCATTAGGAATTTCAGAATGGGCCTTGAATCCCTGAGGCTATGCTGTCAAGCACAGATATAGATACTTCATACTTTGCCTTTACTCAAAAAGGAGTCAGCGGGGTTTTTGTTTGTTTTGGAAAGAAAACATTAAACTTGAATTTAAGAGGCAATGATAGGCCTTTGATGTCTGCTTATCATTTTCCTAACACCTTTTATGAAAAATTATACTTTATATTCGTTCTTATGTACTACATGTGTACACACATATATACATATATAAACATACATACATAAATTTCAGTTTCTTTGAAACTAGTCACAAATTACATTGGACATATAAATCCCCTGATTACACTGTATTATTAAGAAAATTATTGTGGAGAACGAAAAGTTGTTCCTTCTTTAAAACCAAATCTACCTTTAAAAAAATTATCTTTTGTCTATTTTTCCTATACATTAGTAAAGTTGAAATAAGTGGCACTGATTAACTGTTTACCATCTCTTTCTTCATATTCTCTTTTTTTCTCATGAGAAATCAGTTTTCTCAGAATAACTCAGAAGTTCCTCTTGTACGTACCATAGACAAGTTTTATCAAAGCATTCTTGCAAATGAATGCATGATATATTTCTTAAACTGGTACTGAAAAGTGGAGACAACACTTGCTATTGGGTTGGTGCAAACATAATTGTGGTTTCTGACCATGAATTTTAAATCATTATAACTAGGCTCAAACAGATCTTTATTAGTCAAAATAAAAACCATTAAAATCAACACATTTTTAGTAACGAGAAATAAGTTGGTTTATTCCCATAGCATAAAAATCTGTTGTTTTGGGATTCGATGAACTCTTGGAAAGAATTTGCTGCATTCTGCTGGTTGTGGAAGCATTTTCCCTGCAAGAAATTGTAGAGATTCTTGAAGTGGTCGTTGGTGAAAGATCAGGTGAATATGGCGGATGAGGCAAAACTTAGTAGCCTGATTCGGTCAACTTTTGAAGTGTTGGTTGTGTAATATGCGCTTGGGCATTGTCATGGAGAATTGGGCCCTTTCTCTTGACCAGTGCTGGCTGCAGTTGTGGCAGTTTTTAGTGCATCTCATCGATTTGCTGGGCATACTTCTCAGTTACAGTGGCTGCACTGAGATTCAGAAAGCTATAGTGGATCAGATGGGCAGCAGACCACCAGTGACTTTTTTTTTGGTGCAAGTTTAGCTTTGGAGCTGCTTCTTGGTCTCACCACACTAAGTTGGGCATTGCCAGTTGTATAAAATCCACTTTTTGTTGCCTGTCACTGTCTGATCAAGAAATGCTTCATTGTTGTTGCATAGAATAAGAGAAGACAGCACTTCAAAACAATGTTTTTATTTCTGGTCAACTCGTGAGGCACCCACTTACCAAACTTTTTCACCTTTCCAATTTGTTTCAAATGCTGACAGACCATAAAATGGTTGATGTTGAGTTCTTCCGCAACTTCCCATGTAGTTGTAATAGGTCCAGTTTCGATGGTCTCTCTCAAACGGTGGTTGTCAACTTCAGGTGGCCAGCCACTGCACTCCTCATCTTCAAGCCTCCCATCTCCTTTGCAAAACTTCTTGAATCACCACTGCACTGTGCATTCGTTAGCAGTTCCTGGGTCAAATGACTTGTTGATGTTGTGAGCTGTCTCTGCTGCTTTACGACTGATTTTGAACTCAAATAAGAAAATTGCTCGAAATTGCTTCTTATCTAATATGATTTCCATAGTCTAAAATAAATGTAAACAGTAAGTAATAAGTCATTAGCAAAAAAAAATAAAAGCAAGAGTTGCAAATTAAAATGATGTATAACATAACCACATTAATTTAGAATGTGTTCCAGCATCAAGCAGCAAATGTCAACAATGCAAAAACCGCAGTTACTTTTGCACCAACCTGATACAAGGAGGTTGAGTCAGAGGTCAAAATAACTTGTTTTTAACATTCACATTAAAATGTGGCACAGAGAATTCAAGCATCTCTTTCCAGGAGTGGGCTGAAATTGAACCCTAGTTTTTTAACAGCTGATCTTGACCCAGTGACAGGGCCATTATTTATTATTTCACATGTAAGTTTAAAATCAAAATAATTACTTAAAATGAATACTGATGTTAACATTGTGTTAATGAAGTACAGATTGAGTTTAAACTATTTATACTATAAAAAATATTTAGTTCCTTCTTCTTATTTTTTAGAATGGTAATACTCCTTCCCCCATTTCTGCTTTTGCAGAAAGTAGAAGGAAAGGAGGATTAGTGGATAATTATATTGCTGTGATTGCAGCACCTGTGTGTTATTTCTTTTGATTGGCTAGTTCTGTATTAAAGATTCCTACCAGCCAAAAGTCTCCTTCATCAAATGGCTTTTTACTAGCTAGTTTTGGCTTGGTTGTTTTAGATTTGCAACAAAAACTGTCTTAATTCAACTTAGACTCGTACTTTAAGTTTTACTCTGAATTTGTAAGTATGCCATCACCTTTTAGCATCTCACCCATTTCATTTGTAATTTCAATGCCAATGGCAACAAACAATTGCAGTAGGAATATAGCTTGAATTGTTATTATCCATCAGGTTTGTGTAGGCCACTCAATTTGTAGGTACTAATAACTCTTCCCTAGAGAGCTGCCTTTTAAGGAATAAGTGGGTTACCTATTTTAAGGATATATAGGAATTAACTGTTTTGGATTATGGTTACCATTGCAGATGCTAACATCACTGTTTGGAACTTTATAATCATCTTAGTCACAAAAGGTTCCTTGTTTGTGGACTCAGGATTATGGTTTAAGTACTTCGAGTTCAGTATATCACCTTAATATATGTTTTCCAAAGTAAAAGGAGAAAGATGTAAGTACGTAGATTGGGTTGCTTTGATACTATTGTTTGTGCTTTATTTGACTGCAGCAAACTTAGAAAATTAGAAAGAATTTAGCTTTTAGAATGTGGTTTACTGTACTCTACTGTTACTAACAGTATTTTCTGAAAATAATCCCCCAAAAGGAAACTGCAGACATCACTGTTACAGTTTTTCATTTGAATACAACCGTCAGTGATTGTTTTCCTTTACTCTGCCACCTATACTTAGACTTTAAAAATTGTTTAGTAAGCATTATTACCTCTAATGATTTTTTTGCAGTTTTATTAAATACATCATGTGGCTTTTCTACAAAATGAATATATTATGTCTAGATAATTTTAATTTGGATAGTTTTATATATTGAAGTTTCTTCAGAGTTTTATGAATCACCTTTTATATAGTGAAATAGAAATTACACCCCAATGTACCTTCTCTAGATATTCATTTTTTGTTCTAATAAATTTCACTACTTTGGAAGTATTCTCCTTGCTTTAGAAATACTAAATTTGCTTTCTCTCTGCCTAATTTTTGTGTAAACTCTAAATATAATAAGATAAAGTAAAATATTTCATTTATAGGCCCTCTGAAAGTAGAGCATTTTAAAAGCAGGTAGGTGTCTCCACCCTACTTTTCATGAAGCATTTTACCCATTCAAGCAGACTTTTAAAAACAGCTTGTTTTGATAGCAGACTGTTCTCCTGTGGGCCTTCAGCCTTTGCTTCCTGGCAGCACCTTTGGTGCGAAAAGAGAGTGATCAATTGGGAGACTATCAGTGCCAGCATGCATAGAGTGATAAGTTAACACACCACTGGGAATTTCTAGGGCCCACCAAGATACTTCACTTCTAATGTGCTAACAAGCTCATTTTTCTACCTCTTGCCTCTTCAGTTATTTTTTTCTCAGAAGAGCTTAGAAGTTGAGTGCATCAGGCATAATGAAAAGCTCTGTAGGAGGGAGAAGCAATAACCCCATTTTTCCCTTTTCAGCCAAATAGAAAATTAGTTTCTGGTAATACACAAAGGCCAGTATTTTTTGTACAAGGGGCACTGCTGTGAATCAAAGGACTCTATTAACTGCAGAAAATTCGGCAGCTGTGAATCTCCCCCAATGAAAAAGTACTTTCCAACAAGTTGTGAGATATGTGGTATTATTTAGATTGAACCATCAGTTTCATCCCCTTTCATTTATAACCATATACTCTCTTTTAAAAGTGTGCTATATTACTTTTCAGGGTTAACACTCAAAAATGTCTGCATGATCCTTCTATAAAATCCTTACTGCTGATCATTTTAATATAGCATCTTTTCCTGTTGCTCCCCCATTGCAGGAGTGAAATTATTTTGAAGTTCAGCCCCAGAAGTGAAAATAATGGATTACAAGGAATTGGAATTAAGATTATTTGAATATTTGATACATAATATGTAGTATAAGAGATTACCCAAATCATTTAGATGGCAAAAGACATCACAGTCTTAAGTGCGTAATGAATATAGACTTAACTTTGTTTCTCTCGATAATGCCTTGTAAATGTAACTGGCTATGGGATCTCCCACTGAATTAACATTTTAAATTATCTTCCTCTCAAAGTTTTTTCTTGGTCTTGATTATAGACCTAGTCTACAGTTTAAAGAACTGAAGAACAACAACTGAATTGCAATTTTTAAAAGAGAGAATAATGAATTTTGAGGGTAAAATACTAAAATGGGTCTTAGGGAAAATTCAGTGAATAGAGAAGAAGCAATAGGCAAATTTTTATTATCCGTCATACTTATTTATATGTTTTATGTAAAGCCTATCAACATAGCACACTGAGTACAGCAGGAAAACTTTCAAAAGTTGTAGAAGAAAGGTTAACTGATTTCTCAGTTCAGGAACTATACGACATGAAGTCAGCATGTGAGATTTTCCTGATAATTGTATGTTGCTGCCTGCTGCTCTACATTTTGACAGCCATTTCCATAGTTGCCTTTCGTGAACAACAGAAATATTCTCTCTCTTTCTCGCCCTCTCTGTGCTAACAGCACAATCAGGCCTGCTGAAACAGGAAGCCTGGAGTGGGTTGTTCAAAAGCAACAACACTTCAAGGTACTGGTTGCTTGTCAATAATATCAGAGAAGAAAATGTGGTGAAAGGGAAGTACAGTATTTTTCTGTCAGTGTCAGTGCCCTGTAGATGCTTTTGTTAGACAGTATTTAGGAGTCCTGTGGACTCTTTGCAAATATTCCTGCCTGTTTCAGTGTTATAATTGACTAGGTATTTTTTTCTGACATACAGATTCAACTGTGTATTTATCTTAACTGCATGGAGTTATTCAAGGATTACAGCAACAGTAGTCTTCCGTTCAAAATGAGAACAATTGTTGGGAAAATGCAGGGATTTAGAAAAAGAAGATGATATGCAGGAATTTTTCACAATAAATCATTGCAAATGAAAAATAGAATTTCAGACATAGTATTTTAAGCAGCATTATAATATTTATCATGTGGCTTTTCAGAGTACATCTGCAGATCGAAGCTGATTAACCAGGCTGCCCTGGTAGCAGTTGAATCCTCTTCCAAGTAAACTGTTAACCTTTCTTTCTTCCAACAGTTTACTGTTAGTTATATTCTAATAAATGTATCCCTGTTAAGCTACCAGGTATAATGGTGTCCGGCAGAGTAAACTTATGTTAATAGCTATATTTTTTTACTCTTTACAAAGTCACACTGTTAGTGATATGCAAGAATAGTTGGCGAATATATTTATTAAGAAGTAATGGCTTAGCAGTAATAGGCCTTTTGAGCAGATCTGTTCTTTTCCAATGTAAGCTGCATTTAAGTTCAACCTTAACTGAAGGAAATCAGCTATGAGGAGAGAGCACGGTATCTGCAAACGATTGTCCAGCACCATTTAGAGCCAACGACATTTGAAGATTTTGCAGCACAGGTTTTTTCTCCAGCTCCCTACCATCATTTACCATCTGATGCTGGTAAGGTTAAAAGCAAGTATTAGTTACTGGTCATTATTCGAACTTGAAATGCAATACCCTTTTGTTCTGAGAAAAAAACAAAACTCTTAATGAAAAACTTACTTGAGTACAATTCCAGTCATTGAAGTATAGATATTTTTCATCATTATTTTCATATTTGGCCTATAAATTTGATTTATACTTTCTTTTACCTAAATACAGTTCTTTTAAACATCAACGGTCTTCATTAAAAACACATACACTACATTTTATCTTAGCTAAAGGGCAGTAACAGTTATGTTTCAGAGAATCATTGTTGAAATATCTGCAAAAGAAACGCAGTTGAGCAGGCACTCAAATTTGGAGGATCAAATTTTATGGCCAAGAATATTGCCTTACCATTTCTGATTTTACAAATAAAGTTAAAATAACTGGTCTGGATTTAGAAGTACTTAACACAGTAAATTATTTGTAGTATTTGAAGATTATAAGAGGGTACTGCATTTTTACAATTAACTAATTTTGAAGAAATCAGTAAGAAAATAAATGACTCATGGCCTTCCTATTCTGTAATACTTTGCACTCCTTATGATTGTTTCATTTATTTTATTTTCCCTCTTTAGATCATTAAATATCAGTTCTGTTTATCTGAAGGTAAGACAAAGTGTCACACAAAACACCCTTTGTTCTTCCCCCATTTCCTTTTTAAAAAAATTAGCAAACACTAAGCTTGTAACTCAGTTAATAAGCAAACTTAACACTGCCCTGATTCATACTAAACATTTCAGAAATTGTCACTAAATTTCTTCCAGAATTATACTTACTAACTTAGGTCTGCATGAAACACTAACATTGGTTCTGGGATAAAAATAACTAATAATAGAACCCTTGGTTGAAGTTAGTTACACCTTGTTGTGTTGACCTTTTTGTTTCTCAGCATGAAAAAGTAGTCCTACTGAACTGAAATGGTGTGTCTGTATTTTGTAATGTGTTGCATTGTTACTGGATATCCTTACGCATCAAATAGTTATTGTTGTGTGCCTTACACTGTCCTAGGCACCTGAAATACAAAGACTCTTTTAATGATGTTCAAGGGAAGCAGGGAAAAGAATACAGTATACTTGAAATTCATTATGACAAGCCTTCAAATTCTCTTTATATTATGTAAGTTTTCTTTGTATTAAATAAGTTGAACAGGCACAGTACTTCTTTTCTGGCCTAATTGGTTTGAAAAAAATAACTAATTCTCAATTGAGGTTTAGTCTGTGAAATTAAAGTTTCCATTCCTATCACCCATTTAATTGGCCGTTATAAAAATAATTTTACAAAGAAATTTGGAGCCCTTTCAATTAATAATATAAAATACCTAACAAAGAGAAAATTATATTAGACTGGGTTCAATCTTTTGAAAGATTAAAAGGTCTTAATGTTTGCTTTGATGGATTGACACTATCTGAAATTACTCAGCTTGGCATTAAGAAAGATGGTAAAAGAAAGATACTAAAAATAATGAACAACTAGTAAAAACTAGTTAAATATACCCGGACATTTCATTTTTAGTAATAGAGAATATCTAATAAAATATCAGACTACATTATTGAAATAGACATGAACACCTTTGTGTATCATATAGTTGAACTATAAGTTCCACAAGTGAAAATATTGATTAGACCATGTTCAGGCTAACTTCTCCCCCTTAAATGTATACAGGCTGTCAGTTTTTATGTTGTAGTTGTTTACTAGCTGGAGTCCCTCATATTCCTGTTCTTAATGTTTTTCTTATATTTTATGTATTATCCTGCACATTTGACCAGATACATAATATGGGAAGTAAGTAGTATTCTCACTTTCTGAAACATTAAGTAAAGGGTGATACAGCAGCCAAGTCAAGGCTCTTTGGTTAATTTGGGAGTGAGGGGGTTGTGCCTGGTCTTAGTCGCAGCTTGCAGGATCTAGTTCCCCAACCAGGGATCGAATGAAACCTGGCCCCCACATTAGAAGAAGCCCAGAGGTCCTAGCCACTGAACCACCAGCAAAGTCTGTGGTTAATTTTTTTTAATTGTCTTTGCTTTTAGGAACCATTAGAAACATGACCTTGAAATTTTTTAAAAGGTCTTTTTACCTATAAATAACTTTTCCAGTATTACTGAATTCATTTTTATGCTTTTTACGGACTTGAATAGTTATGAAAGATAAAATTTTTATCAGAGTAGTTTTAAGGTGTTTTTTTTTTCTTTAATGTTGACCATTTTTAAAGTCTTTATTGAATTTGTTATAATATTGTTTCTGTTTTGTGTTAGGTTTTTTGGGCACAAGGTATGTGGGGTTTTAGCTCCCTGACAGGGATGCAGCCCACACCCCTACATTGGAAAGTCAAGTCTTTGCCCCTAGACCCCAGAGAGACCCCAGAGTGGTTTTCAGTTCAACACAATAATATAAAAAGGAAACATTTTCCCGTTTACAGTAGCAAAACATAATGACATCTGAAGAATGATTGTTTTCCCCAATCAGCTCAAATTTTGATTTTCCTGTCACAAACCAACTCATACATGCAGAACTCCCTTTAAAGTTATAAGTTAAAGTGTAGAGAGAAGACATAAAATAGGCCACATAATAGCCATATGGACCTGACTTATGGTTTGCAAAAATTGCATAGTAGTGTGAAGATTTTTAGGTTCATTATTACTTTTTAATATAATGAAAAAATTGATTTGCCACACTGAGGAAATGGCATTCAGAACTGCAGTTGAGAATCAATTTAGATAGCCTATGCATACCACATCTATATAAACTAATACTAATCAATACTAATACAATAAATTGAAATTATGTTTTAAAGGAATATCAATATGATCATATAAAGGATATAATCTGTTCTTCTAACCAAACCAATAGAATTATAATAATATAATTAATATAAATAATTATAATAATATTCTATTCAGTAGAATAGTGGAAAAATCCCACTTTAAGTTTACTTAACTTGACTCAAGCTTATTTAATACCTACTTCCTGTATAACAGTAATTTATCAGTTGTGATGACATTGAAATCCAAGGAGGATTTTTCTAGGTAATTTTTAGTATTTAAATAGACATGAAAAACATTTTTGGTGTATCATAGTTGATCCATAAATTTCATAACTGTATTTTCTCAAAATGGACTGTCTGTAGCAGTAGACTGATACTTAAGGGAAATTATTTTTATCCCTAAGGTCATTGAGGGAGATATCGTGATGTCACACGTTGTTGATCTTCCATAACCACATTAAAACATTATTAGATTTTTCATGTCCTTTATTTTAAAAAAATTACAGGAAAAAAATCCCTTTATCTTTGTCAGGCATGTGTGTGGAAAATATCAAAAGTTTTACAGTGACCTTCTTTTTTAATGTCTTAATATTCATGAACACCTCTCCTCTGGCTCTAAACTTTGAAATTACTCCTCTTCCTGGTCAGATTATATTGGCAGTTCAAAATCCTGATATTTTCCCCTAATGTCACATTATCTTCTCAAAGTAAGTCTTGTCTTTTCTCCCTCACCCCAAGTCTTTTCCAGTGCTATGTGTTTGTTTGAATACATTGTTATAATCTAGAATTACCTCTAATACTCTGTTTAGTTGAGCTAGTATTAGATACCTCCCTTTGGATTTGTTTCTCTACAAATTGTTAGGAACTTTAGTATTTTAAATAGTAAAGGGTTGATTGGTATTTGACTCCCTCTGAAAATGCACATATATACATATACGCACACACATATACATGTACAGTTGACCCTTGAACAACATGGGTTTGAACTGCACAGGTCCACTACACATGTGTTTTTTTTCAGTAGCAAATGTCACAGTACTGCACAATACGAGCTTGGTTGAATCTGTGAATGCAGAGCCACAGATACAGAGGAATAAGAACTGCCTGCCTGTAGGGAGAACTGCATATATAGAGGGCTGACCGTAAGTCACAGGCACATTACATAGAGAGTTGGCACCCGATCCCCGCAGTCCGGGGTCAGCCACATATACACACATAGTGTATGCACAGCCATAGGTAGGTGAGGTGGTGAAGTCGCTCAGTCGTGTCCAACTCTTTGCAACCCCATGGACTGTAGCCTACCAGGCTCCTCCGTCCACACAACTATATATACAGATAAATATATGTATATCTATCTATACGTACCACTTTGTATAATTACCTTTAGAAAACATATAGGTTCCTAAGTATTCTAAAAATTAGGAATAAGATTCAAATAATCCAAATAGTGATTATGAAGACCTAGAGTAGAAGCTAATCTTTCTTCATCCCAACCTCGGTTTTGCTATTAATTCATAAAATCTATATTGCCACATATAGATAAGACAGTATGACAATTGTCAGGCCCATCTCTTTGAATCTTTCAGTGGAATGAATCATCAAAATTTAGCCATGAATGTTTTCTCCTTTACCCAGGCTTTGAAATGAACTAGAAGAAAAGATTTTAGCTTTTCAGAAGATAGTTATTTTATATATATATCCTAAATATTATTTGTGAATGCCAATAGAAAATCAGCTGCCTTTGACATATAAGCTATAAGTTTGTTTACTATGTTTTTAAAAACAAATTCCTAATGATATTTATCAGTAGTTTAGCCTGAAATTAAAAGCAGCCAAGTATATTCTCTCTTCAGTATTTTGAACTTAGAAATTTGACTTGTATGTTGACCAAGAAGCAAGTAATATTAATCTTAAATAAAGTCTATTAAGCTTTAATAACAATAATTATTAGGTTCAGTTTTCACACAGACCAGTCATTTAGATATAGAATTTGTGATGAAAATAACAATAATTGAACAATCAGTGTGCATCCTCTCATTGAATCTTCTATGAGATGAAAACCAAAAAGTTTACCCAGTCACCTGCTAAAGTCAGAGTCTGACTTCAGAATGCATGATCTTAACTAATATAATTATTCATTTAGTCTAAATATTTTCAGTCCCTTCTTGATATTGAGGGAGGAGAGAAATTGACCAGTAACCTGTCATGTTTGCAAATTAGAGTTTGTTAAACATTTTTATTTTGAAGGCTCTACTTTTCCATCCATTACAAAATCTTCATTGTTTTTTATATAGTTTTAAGGTTACCATGGGAGAACTATGGGCTTTGGAAGTCAGACTGATCTGGATTTAAATCCTAGTTCTCTTGTTTATTATCTCCATGAACTCAAATGAACCTATTTATCCTAAACCCAGTTTTCCCATTTGTAAGGAGATAAAATATGACAAGTTTAGACTGATATGTTCTCAGTCTGCAATCATGGTAGTTTTTAGTATCTTAATAAGAAACCTCATGTTTGCCTGTATTTCTGTTTTTTTATTTTAAATTATGTGTTAACTTTATGACATTCAGTGGTGCGTCCACACTAATCTTAACCATGTGTCTACTCCTTCACCAATATTAAAGTAGTAAGATTATTTGGGTGATCTGTTCTTTAACAAAGGTTATATTTTGTAGGAATATTAACATAAAAGTGGATAAATTCTCTATTTTCCCCCAAACTAAACGGTTATGTTCTCCACATTTTACCAAGTAACATTTTGTTATTGGTCATTTTCTTCAAAAACTATTTCTAGTTTCTATCCCATCTTTTCTAATCTTCATCTGTTTTGATTTAAAGTCTGTTAATTTTTGCTCTTATCATAGTTTTATTGTATACACTTATTATATACCTGCTATATGTCAGGGTCTTTGCATTTGTAGGCGTTCATTCCCACGACTTTGGAATACAGCTAGTATTGTCTCCATTTTACAAATAAGAAAACTATCTCAGGTTAGGTTGCCCAGTATCCAGCAAACTAAACTTGTCATTTAACTTAGGGCTGTCTAACCCATGCCCATGCTGTTTCTAACATGACACTACCTCTCACTTCATTATTATTTAGAATTGCTTTCAAAGTCGCAATATTTTTAAAGGCATCGTTTAGTATCTCCAGTAACTTCAGCAGTTTTAAATGGGTCATACCTGTTAGTATAATTAAAGCCACAACAAATAACAATCCATTAAGTGCCCTTTTATAATCTTTATAGATCCCCAAAGTCATATTCTTCATGTTACTTGTAATAAAGTTCATTGTAATCAGTGTACAAAATACAAATCAATATATTGTACCATCAAGATATAGACACCATTCTGTGTGAGTACTGTAAAAACATTAGTTAGATACATTTTGTAAAACATAGGAGCATATACTTTTTAAACTTGATACTAGAGAATATTTTATTGATAGAAATAAATCAATATTTTTTATGACTCAAGTGACATAAGTCAGTACTTAGAGTAGGATGTGAAATGAAGTGCAAGTATCACATTATTCTTTAAATCTAAAACTGAGATCTATCCACCATCGATTATTTATGGAATTTGGGTATGCTGAGTATCCATCACAAACATTTGCTAAAACGTGAGGAGGTCCTAATAGCTGTATACCACACACATATTAAAAAGTCTGATTTGACTCAGTTGACTGAAAGGGGTTTCACCTTGAAGGCATAAGGGGGACATAGAGGAATTGATGTTTTTGAAGAACATTTTCATTTAATTAACTGTAATGTGGCTGTGGCTACCATGTTGGGCAGTACAGCCTGAGAGAATTTATGATTGAGTGATTAGGATAACCTGCCACCAGTACAGTGAACACTTTAAAAGGTAGATGTTTATAGAATTTCTCATAGACCTTTTTTTTCCTTTTCTTTTTCCTATTTGAACTTGTTTTGTTAGTGGGTAAGTATAACATTTGAATGTACAAGCATTTGTCCATTGTGAAACTTCATCACCCTAACACATTGCATGCCCAATTGTATTTCATAATAAAAACCTGATTACTGTCTTCTCTGCTCCTCTATTAACACCTGTAAAATTCTGCACTGTGTCGCTCATATCTGTTATCTGTCTTCTCTTTTTGTTTTCTCACTTCTGCTCGCTACTCCATTTCTTCATTCACAACAAAGAAAGAAATGCAGTGATAGTTCTCTTCCTCCCAAAACCTCCACTAGAAAACATTGGCCATCTCAAGGTAAACAGACATGGGAAGGCCTCTCATGACTGGCCAGAAATAAGTATGCATTACCTGAAAAGCATGAGTTACTGCTCTTCACCTTCCTTCTGCCATCCATCTGCAGTGCTCCCCTAAAAGGGCCATGGATTCATATTCTCTAAGATTTCCAGTATGGGTCCAGTATGAACCAGTTCAGATCTTTGGGAAGGGTAAAGGCAAACAGAAGTACATGTCCTTCTTGTATTTTGAAGGCCAACCTCGTTTCAGTTAGAAAAGAATGAATGTTGGAGAAGTTACTTTGAAAAAGAGGGAAATTTACCTGAATTAGGATTAGTGATAAAATATTTTTTCCTTGACAATATATGCTTGTTCTTGAGTATACTATTTGACCTTGAAAACATTTTGAAGTGTTCTATAGAGATACACTCTTAATTTCCTAAGACATCTCAGTAGGATCTGTACCCCCTTATTGAAAGGTTTTGTTTCTTTATAAATATTCATACCTTCAATTTAGGCACAAGTGTTTCATTATATGGAAGCAGTAGTATAAGTATTCCCAAGCTCAGAGTGTCAGAGAGGAGTTCCAGTGGCTAACAGATGTGCCAGAAGTTTCCTACAGAGTAAGGAGCTGTGTCCGTTGAAGCCTGCAGCCTGATGTCATGTACCTTTGTTGGGACACACATAAAGATAATTTTTATGTACATAAAACAAAGGAAACCTGGATTAAAGTGCCTCAAAATATACAGAATGTTAAAAATTTTATTTGCAGGTTTTTTCAGGGGTTTTTAGTTTTAACGAAATATTTGAGTGCCTATAGTGTGCAAAGTGTGTAAATTAGAGAATCATAATTCATAGAAATAACATACAAAAGTGAAGAACTACTTTGTACATGATACGAAGAATTTTCCAATTTGAACTCATTTTTTTGCTTCTTTCAAATATTTATGTCTACTGACTCTACTGGTAACTACAGCAGTTTAAGAAAAGGAGCATTACTTATCTCTTCTAAATTGAGACATTTTGAGAGAGCAGTTTTTTCTTTTTGAACTGACTTCCAGATGAGAGATCTTGTCCTCACCCTCCTCTCCCCCTGGAATTTATCTTGTTCCTTCTTAAAAACATATTTAAATTTAACTTCCTAGCATGTTTAATGGTCTCATACTACTAAGTCCCTTTTGGGAACGCTTTGTTCTGTTTTCCAGTTTGAGCAGTGAAGGCCTTTTTGTTGATTATATTCTGTACCCGAGAGATAGCAATTGGTCCTTCTCACCTGCTTCTTAAGCCCTCACGTGCATGCTGATGGTGCTTTAGATCCCTGTCCTTTCTGTCCTAAAGATCTTGCTTCCCATTGCTGCTTTTGGGGAGCTCTCTGGTTGATTCTGGTTCTGGAAATAATGATTGGTGCTTTCTGGCTACTATGATGACATGAGCCCCCAGATCACTGGGTTTTAAATAAAATACTAGTAGACTTTTGTAACAAGCAAATTTGGGGCTTGCTTTTTCCTCTCAAAAGACCTCACTAAGGTCTTTGGATCTGTAGCAGGTCTTTGGATCTTGTAAGAGGAGAGCCAGATTTGCACTAATGGACTTGCTGTTTCCCACAGGCTCCTACCCAGAGATCCTACCCAGTGAAACTCCCACAGCGGCGCAAGTAGACGGGGCCGACCTGGCCTCTCCAATGTCTCCTCGAACGAGCAAAAGCCGCATGTCCATGAAGCTGCGTCGCTCCTCTGGCTCCGCCAATAAGTCCTAAGGAGACAGCAGCCTGGCAGTGGTCACCAGTAGCCACCTTAGCGCAAACTTGGCGTTAACCCTCCCAGGCTTTGTGTTTGCCATAATATGCATGTTCCTTCCTGAACATTTATTTTAGACAACACTGGATTTAAATAATTTGTAACTTAGTATTTTAGATTTGGGTTGTTTATTCGGTTGGTTTTTCCCCCACACTCCAAGCTGCCATATGGGGGTAAGGGGTAAAGCTTTATTCTGTACCCTTTACCTTCCCTCAATAATTATGTCCAAGTAGTTTTACTTTGAATTTCATAATTAAATTTGAGCCAAAATATAATTAGATAGCCTCATGATTTTATCGTGCCCCATTACAACTTTATGGCTCAGTAAATATATAATTTTTTAAATAAATGTACATCTTTAAACATTTGTAACATTGTGGCAAAAGTTACAGATCTGTTAATACACTTGATGTGTATGGATTATTTATGTTATCAAAATAAACGACTTAAAATAAATGGTCTTGTAGCATCTCAAGTTCCAGCTGAAATAATTTTAGCATTACCTTTTTCTTCCCAAAGCAGTGTCTCATTTCTTGGCTGTGTAGCAGGTGATGCCATGACATATCTAATAACCAGAAAAATCACTGGGCTGAACTCTGATTCATGTTTAGCTTCCAAATATTTTTCTTATGTTTTGCTTTTTTAATGGTATCACTGTTAAATGCCACTTCTGTTTTGAGATTATGGCCCCTTATTATTGGCTGCTGGAGCCTGGTATATCTATGTTCTTTCTTAAGTACCGAAAAGGGAAGAATGAGGTGGGGTGGGTAGAAAAAAAGGAAGAAAACTTTTCTAAGTGTGTGGCTTAAATTATGTGTATTATTTTAAAAGAAAAGGGAACATGACCCAGGAGTCTAAATTGATCTAATATTATTAATACTGAACATGCAGGTGCAGGTTGGTATACATTCCACCCTCCAGAAATATTTTCCTACAGTAGATAAGCTGCTCACATTTTGCTCACTTTTTTTTTTTTTTTTGAATGAGCATCTCCTAAGGAAATGTAGCATGACATTGGTACTAACTGCATGTGTAAATACATCATATCGGCAAACTATAAAATATAAATTATGTATCATCATTCATGTAGTATCTACAAATTTGTAACAGTGGAAAAAAAGATGGTATTTAATAATACAATAAAAATATTCTTATCATTTTGTGTTCATGAGTGGTCTTCTATATTTTTCCAGACTTAATAAGCAGGGCCATAAAGCATGAACCTAGATTTATCTTAACTAATCATGAAAAATGAATTTTAATTCTCTTCTTTGGATACACCCCATTTCTCAGAGATCTACCACAGTTACTAAAAATAGGAGATTTTTCACTTTCATAGCGTCTCACCAGAAACTTCCTCCAGTGCACTTAGTGAAACCATCTATTTATCTCACTTTCATGTTTCTTTGATTACTTAAATTTTACCTTTTTGGTAATATATATTCCAGAACAAAACTTTTACAGTTTGCAAAGGAAGCTTTCAGAGTTCTGTGCACTTAAAATGTTGGATTTCCTTATAAATAAAAACATTCCTAAGAAACTAGAAAATAAACTAAAATTCCCATTAAAGCTTATATAAAGGATAAATATGGATAGAGAGAGCTCTGGCAACAAGATTAAACAATACAGTTTCCCACAATCAAAGTGAACTGCAAAAAGATAAAATACCTACTTAAAATTTCTGTAGTGCTTTTCCTTTTTAAAAAAAATGCACAAGTTAATGGTTTGATAATATGTAACAAATTGGAGTGAAAATACTAACTTAACTGTGCTAATTAACTTCAGTATTTTTAACATTTTACTCATCTTCAAATAAACTATTCACTAATTTTGAAAAAGAAAATATGTAAAATATTTTCTGTTGACATTTTTTAGTGGTAAAGTATCTTTAATATTTGAAGAATAGTACATATCCCTTGCTTTTGGAGTTCAGTCTATGCAGCCATACTTCCAAGGAAAATCTCCCATTTATGCACCATTATAATAATTTACAAAATATAATTTGTCTGTATTCCGACTAAATGGGTCACCAAGATTACTGGCTTTGGGGAGATGAAGTGTGGCATTTAGAAACAGGCTGTGTTCAATGGGATTCTTTAGACAAACACAGAACACAACAAAGCACCAGCTATGTACATTTATTTGGTGGTAAGCATCTTACAAATATGGGCTACCTGTCCAGCAGTATTTAGCCAGTGTTCCAAACTCTGGCTATTAGGGCATAGGTACAGAATGCATGCTAAATATGGTTTACAAAAAGAAATTCAAAACCAGGTTGCTGCTGAAATAATGAATTGCCATTCATTTTCATAGTGGGTTATAAGTATTAACATCTTCCTTAAGCTGAATATAGAGTCATATATAATACACATTATAAGATTTACAACAGAAGCATTAAAACAAGTTGGATGAAACCCTACTAAAACTGAAACTTTAGGAAATGAGTTCTGTATTTCCCAAAAGCTTATATTAAAGGTTTAAAGTATCTTCCTGAATACTGCACACAAAAGGGCTAGAGATGAGAATCTGGGAGGGGTCTCAGCTCCTTTCAGTAAGGTGTTATTCCCCACCTCCAGACACCAGCTTCAGAGTGGACTAAGCATTGAGAAAAGGAAAGTTTACAAGGAGATCTCCACATCACCCAAAAGTGCGCAAACATCTTACATTTCCTTTCTTACATTACAAGACACTGGTCTTGAATTTCCCACCCACCCAATGTAAGTTTGGCACCAATCACATAACTTTTAATTCACAGAATATACAGTGCAAGACGTCTGACCCTATTGAGACAGAAACTACAGAGGCGCTTGCGATGGCTAGAGAAAAAAAAAAAAGGACCTCCACTTTTGGTAGCTAGAATCCTTTGTAGAGACATGCACGCACTCACTGCGACTTTCCATAGGAATTACAAGTCATATAGGATTCGTTGGGGTCTCCAGTTTGGTGGGGGCGGGGGAATCCTATCTTGTGAGGAAGATTTAAAGCTGATGCTTCTTGACCGGGAACGCTTATACCATATACATACCTGCTCTAGAGAGAGATTTTACATTGCTCTGTCCGCTCCTCAGGCGGAACATTGACACAACTGAGAGTTTTAGGTGAGAAAATAAGGAAAGAGGGTAAACTCGCAAGTTGAAGAAAACCCCACAGAAATCCCCAGGATCGTTTCCTCCACGGCCCACCTTACAATCTTCCTCATCTCTCAGCCCTCAGCAGCCCGGCCGCAGCGGCATTTGCAGCAGCAGCACCTGCCGACTTTCTGAGGGATGGCACTTATTGATGTGCCGGGTCAGCCCCGGGGAGCTAAAAAAGTGGACGGGCAGTGCTTGCACGAGAAAATCTGCTGAGCATCCCCGTCGGATGCCCCGCCTGGGTTCGGTGCATCGGGAGGCGCCCCGGCCAGAGCGGGCAGGAGCAGCTCGTCGCGGACCGCATGCCACAGCCGGTGTTTGTCCCTGATGTCTGCCGACGGGAAGTGCGCCCCGCACAGCGGGCAGGCGAAGGCCAGGGGGCCGCCGCGTTCCGAGCCAAAGCAGGGGCCGAGCGCGCGGGCCGAGCCAGCCTCGTGAGTGCCCAGGTGCTTGCGCAGATAGGCTTGGCGACGGAACTTTTTGTGGCAATATGGGCACACGAAGATCTCGGGTCCCCCGACACCACTGGCACTGCCGGGCTCAGGCACCCGGCGCCCCAACACCCCCGCTGTATAAGGGAGCTGAGGAAGCGGAGGCTCGGGGTGAGACAGCACCTGGAGGCCGGGCTGTGGGGTGCTGTCCTGGTGCTGCTCCGTCCCGGAGCTGTCCCTGGCCCGTGGGTGCTGATCCGCAGTTCGCTCCGCCCGGCTGTTCTCCTTCCCCTCGGCCAGGAAAGGTGCGACAGTCCCAGAATCCGGGGAGGACGACGATGGGGGCAGCTTCCCGTCGGCCGAGGAGATGGTGGCTGCATTGGCCGCTGCGGGACGCGGTTTGTGCCAGCGGCGATGGGAGGCGAGGTTCGCAGGGCAGCTGAAGACCTTGTCGCACTCGGGGCAGCGGTACTCGACGCGCACGATGCGGGAGCAGCGGTGCTGAGCTAGCGCGAAGGGGTCTGCGTACTGCTCCTTGCACAGCTGGCAGATGAACTCCCCCAGCGGCGTGCGGCTGCCCCCGGGGCCCCGGGACGGCACCCCGGGCTCCTCCTCCTTGATCTTCAGGCCCAGAACAGGGGACGTGGTGACTTCATCGGCGAAGCTCAACTTCCTCATGGCCTTTGGTTTCTTGACTCCGGCGGCCGCGGGCCCAGATGAGCAGCCCGAAGGAGCCTTGGCGCGGCGCTCGCCGCCGGTGGCCCGCTTCATGCCGTGCAAGGTTGCCGAGAGGGGCGCGGGGTCCGGATGGAGCGCGGGCTCTGGGAACGGTGCCCGGAGCGGCAGCAGGAACTGCTCCCCGAGGCGTCGGTGCAGCTGCTGGTGCCACCGAGCAGGAGAAAGAGGCCACGGCGGCAGCGCCCCCGGGGAAGGACTCAGCAGAGACGGGTGAGCTGAGGCAGCGCTCCAGGAACGCCCTGCGCAGTTCCACGCCCGCCGGCTTCGTGGGGCTGGGGCTGGGCCCCGGACCCTCCCTACCATCCGCCCTCCACTCCGCGCCTTCCCGCCCGCCCGCCGCTGGGCTCACCCTAGCCGCCCGACAGGACGACCCTGACAGTTCACGGGCCGCCTCCTCCTCCAGAGTTGGGTGTGCCTCCTGGTCCACACTGGGCTGAGGGGCACTGGAAGCCTCCTCGGGGAAGGGTGGCGTCCCCGGAGGTTCCAGAAGGGGTAAGACCCGCTCGGCTAGGCGCATTCGGTAAGAGCCGCCCGTCCGTTTAGTTCTCTTTACCAGGAAGCCCCTAGGCATGGTGGAGTCGGAGCGCTCAGGGGCAAAAGAGTGACACGGGTGCCGCGGGGTCTGCGAGAGGGCAAGCACCGCAGCTGCCCGAGCTTCGCCGCGGCCGTCATGCGTCTGCCGCTTTTATAGCTGAGACGAGGGCCGAGGGGCCGCAGGGTCGCCTTCGGGCTGGACCAGCCAATCAGGAGTGGGAACGGGCGCAGGGGCGGGGCTTTCACGGGACCGGGCTCGCGCGGGTCCACTAGGCGGGAGGCGGCGCGGGCCCGGCTTAGCTGCGCCTCCTCCCTGCCGCCCACCCGGCGAAGACGCGAGAAGGTAAGGTGCTGAGTGTGAGGAAGCTCGGCGCTCCCTGCCTCAGCGGCCTCCAGGGGCCGTCGGGGTGCCAGGCGGAGAGGCCATCTCACCGCGCCCTCCTTGCGGGCTTGACCCCGCTGCCCCCGCGTGTGGGCGGCTGATGGAAAAGCACCCCACACACACTTTGCGGGAGCACAGCTGAGAAGACGGGCGCAGGGCCGCAGGTGCCGGGGAGGCGACGAGTTGGTTGTCAGCCGGCGAACGGGTTAACGTCCTCTGCTGGTATCGAGCTGATGAGAAGCTGCGACAGAGCGGCAGGGCGGCTGACTCCACCGCCCTGTGCCTACACTTGACGGTGGGAGCACGTCTGCCATCCAGTATCGATCGAGGCTGCGCGCGTCTGTGATACTATGAGAATTCATCTGGGAAGAAGGGCTCTCAGTGCGGGAGAGCGTGCGTGCTGGCAAGCCTCTGGAGCTCAGGACGCCAGCAGGTTTCTGGGCCCCGGTCCTCGGGGGCTTATGAATGCCTCCTCCCCATGGGAACAGGAGCAGGGAGGGGAAAACAGGATCTAATTTTCGACTGTGCTCAGATAAAGTGCTTTCTCTGTTCGCACCTTCCACTTGTACTACCCAGAGACATGACAGTGCCTAACTGAACTGTTTAGCATGGAGTAGACTGAGTGAGAAATCCTGGTGGAATCAGGATTTTCTCTGCCCCCCTTGTGTAAGAGATACTTTGCCAAAAAATGTGCTATGGACATTTAAAAACTCAATACCTTTTCATCCAGCACTGTTTTCAGCACTAGAAGAGATCTGAAAGTTTGTGATACTAGTTGAACTATGAAAAATAATTAGAATATATATATGGCAGATGCATAGTAAAGTGCCCCAAATCCATGGTATAGACAAGTACAATCTGAGAATAGGAAGGGAAAAGAACTGTGTGTTCAAGCCTCCTCCCTAAGTAAAATTGGAGAAACAGACTAAGCCGATATGTTTTCACAGTATACTATGGCATAACAGATCCAGTCATCAAAAACAGATACTGTCTTCCTTCTAGTGCATGAAGCATTTTTACACAGAGTGCATTATTTGAGGGAAGATTTGGAAGTAATTATATATTTGTTAATCAGTGGCTATATTTTGTGCATTCTACTTAAGTAATCTCTAATCTTTCCACAAACACAAAGTAGATGTTATTCTCCTTTTATGATGAGGGGACTGAGCCACAAGAGAAGTTGTATCACTGGCTGAAGTCACCCAGAGCCCAGAATCAAACCAAGTTCTCACTAATTCCAAAGCTCAGACTTTCCACTAGACCAGTGTCTTCAAACTATTTTTTTTTCTGATCACATCCCACATTAAGAAATATTTTACAGAACACACAGGTAACTGAAACAAAAGTTCTACAAAATAATATTTACCCTTAACTAGGTGCAATGCATTTTTGTATTTTCTATTCACTTCTATTTAATTTTTTTAATGCTAGTCATAGCAAACGAATTTATTTGATAACTTTAACATATCCCCCCTTTTTTTGGGGGTGGCTTTTCCTTGGGTGCATAGTACTGTGTCAGAATTGCTGTTAACCATATGACCCAGCATTTGTGCTTCCAGGTATAGACACAGAAGAATTGAAAACAGAGACTGAATCACACGCTGGCACACTGATGTCCATCAAAATGTAGCATCATCCACAATAGCCCAAAGGTGAAAACAACCCAGTGTCCACCAACAAACACACAAACAAAATGTAGTATATACAACCGACGGGTAGTATTCAGCCATAAAAAGAACTGAGGTTCTGACACATACTACAATGTGGGGACTCTCAGAAACATTATACTAAGTGAAATAAGCCAAAGACAAAAAGACAAATATTCCAAGATTTCACTTACATGAAATGTCTATAATGCTTATTGAAAAGAATGCTTATCCTTATTTTACTTAAATAGAAATAGAAAGATTATTACTGGTTGTCAGGGCTGCAGGAATGGGAACTTATAGCTTAAGAGGGTTATATAATTTCCTTCTGGAGTGATGGAAAAAGTTTTATTAATAGTGGTGAGAGATGGACAACACTGTGAATGCAATTAATGTCTAAACTGCCCATGTTTATATTTAAACAATTTAAAATTGTTTAAAGGGACACTTTTGTTATATATATTTTACCACAATAAAAACTTTCACACACACACCAAAAGAGTGGAAGGCAAAACCATGGCATATCAGCCTGTGGAAAGAATGTAAAGGACTAGGTCATGTAATTTGGACTTAATTACACAGGACAGGCAGAGAGAGTCACTGGGTTTTGCAGTGAGGGGAGTGACATTTGCTTTTGAAACTGCATGAGGGATAATATCTTTGCCTAAAATTTCTGCCAGAGAGAGAAAAGGAAACACAGATAAAGCAGTCTCCTCTCCTCAGTCTTTCACCTTTCTGAAAATGTGGATCTATTTTCTAGGAAAAAAAAAAGTATGGAAACTTGAACAGTCAGAAGGGCAGTTATAAGGTGAGAATACTTAGTGAAGTGATTGGCATAGAGCTGATATTCAATAAATATTTTTTGAATGAATGTTGCTTATTGTTAAATGGCCAGTGAGTGTGTCTATCCATCTATCCAAGCATCCTTCCAGCCCTCCTGGCTTCCAGACATCCTGTCTTCTTCCATCTGTACAACTACTCAATCAGATCAAGTAACTGCTCTGTAATCTTTCTGTGATGGTTCAGAAACATGGTGTTCAAGGGTTACTTTTATTTTCAGATAAACAAATTCATGGAGAAGAAGGCCAGGCCTGTACTATTTCTGTTCCTGACCACCATTTTACAGAAATCTACCCTGAAATTTCTGGTTGACCCAGAGGACATCAGCATCACCCGGGTTACCAAAGGGTTTGCTCCTGACCCATCCTCCTACCAGCTCTACTTCACTGCCTCCCAGGAAAGAGCTGCCTGCCTGCCTGGGAGCTGCTCTGCTCTTGCTGCAATTACCCCTCCTCTGGGGGAAACAGCCCCCTCCTTCTCAACTCCCCCTCCCCAGAATGCCTCTTCTGTTGTTTCCTTTCCTCACCCCATTCTCTCAATATCCAGTGAACCTCAGCCCTCCATTAAAAGCAGAGTTTCCCTGCACACGTGCATCTGCTATTCCCCCTACTCTGTAACACTTGTATTGGCTTCCCCATAGGCTAAGGCTAATACTTATCTAGTATTGAGTTAGCCCTATGTTACCACTATGAAACAGAGCAACTAATGATTTGTACGTAACACTTCTCAGGTGGCTCAGTGGTAAAGAATCCACCTGCCAATGCAGGAGACGGGTTCAACCCCTGGTCCGGGAAGATCCCACATGCCACGGAGCAACTGAGCCCATGTGCCACAACTACTGAGCCTGCACTCTAGAACCCATGCTCTACAACAAGAGAAGCCACTGCAACGAGAAGCCCGCTCACCACGACCAGAGGAAGACCCAGCACAGCCAAAAATAAATGAATAAAAATTTTTAAAAATGCAATGACACTAGCAAATGTGTATGTCTTAATGTTAAGCAAAACTAGCAGGCTACACAGCTACAGGTATAATAAAAAGCTCAATTATGAAAGTACAAAAAGAATAAAAGACTAGAGAGAAATATGCGAGAAGGTTGTTGGACTTGCTTCTAATTAGTAGAGAATTCTTTTATTAGTTTTAAAAATTCTGTTAAAAATTTTTTTGCAATAAGCATAGAGCACTCTGATAATGAGGGGGAAAATTAATGTCTTAAATCCTTTCTAGTATTAGACGTGGTACCCCTCCTCCAGGACACTGCTGCAGAAATGACAGTGGGACATCAAATGGGAATTGCACAGTTAACTAACATTCTCCAGAACTCGGGGCCCAGAAAAGAGATGAAAAGCCTCTATCATGCCATGGCCTTCCAGGTGAAGAACACTTTGGGGGAGAGATTAGGGGTTAAATAAAAGGTAGAAAGGGGGCTAAAGGGAGGAGAAAAATAATTTAGATGGATACTCTCCACTTAGCTGTAAATCCAGATAATCCTTCAACATGTGAACACTTCTTTTTCCATTTTCCCACTTAGAAATTATGATAAATAGGGTAGCCCTTAGCAAGATTGTGAAATCTTTATCTATAATACATCCTTTCTCTTGATAATCACACTTTTTTTTTTTTTACCACTCAAGACCTTTTGAATACACAATAGGACCTTCATCTGCTCTGGTATAGTTTGATTAAAAGTCATACACACTGAATTCTCTCTCAAGCTATCTGCATTTTAATTTTCATATTTCTAATTATGGAACGAATTACTTTGACTTAAATTCAGGAATTTTGTGATAATAGCAATGGGAAAAATTTTCTGCTCAGAGAGAGACTTCTTGCCCTGAAATCATAGTGTGTGTAAGACAAGCTCAGATAACTGACCTGCTTTCTAGTCACTTGAATATCAGATGATTGGTCAGAAGGAACTTTATCTCTTCTATTTCTCTGCTGCCTCACCTCAACACAGACATGCCCCTATACAAGGTAAAGGCCTGTGGCACCTACTATGGGCCTTTTCTCCCACAAGAACTTGTAAGTCAAATGGCCTCTCATTCATCTAAGGCAAAGCACCGGATTTATTTTCCTAAACCTAATCCTCACTTTGGTAAATGGCACCTCTATTCAATTAGCTGCCTAAACCAAATTTCAAAAAAATCTGACTGAAGCCAAACACTCCATATTCAATCTGTGAGCAGTTCTTGTCAGCTCAAGCATTTCCTGAGTCTGAAGACTTCTCAGATTTCCCTTCCACCGTACTCTCCTTCAGTCTCTCTGCTTCCACCCCTGCCCCTCAATAATGTATTTCTCATTGGGCAGCAAGATGGATCCCATCAGAACATAACTCTGACCACGTCACTCTTTTGCTCAGAATCTTGAAATGACTCCCTGCCATATTTGGAATAAAATCCAAAACTCTGACTGGTCCCTGTGATTCTTAAACCACAACTTCCACCATGCTCCTCATTTTGTTCCATACATATTGATTTTATTTTCCCAAGACATGACAAGTACAGTCCACCTCAAGGCCATTCATCCCACCAGAACATTCTTTCTACAGATATGCTCACAACTTCTTTCACTTCACTGGGGTCTTTACTCAAAGAATTCCACCTCAGAAAAACCTTCCCTGACTACCTGACCTGAAATGGCAGCCCCGTACCCACTAGTAGCCTTCATCATTTGCTATCTCTGTACCACTCACCTTGCTTTCTCTTGACAGAACTTAACCACAATCTGTCACCACATTATATATGTATTTGTTTATTTGTTAATTGTCTGTTGTCCCCCAAAGCTATTTTTCATTTGGTTCACAGCTGTATATCCAGTATTTAGAACAATGTCTGGCACAGTTGTAAATGAATTGATGACTAAAATAGTGAGCCACTGGATTTTAAAAAGCATCTCTGTGCCAAGTGGGATATATAGAACGGATAAACAAGGTCCTACTGTCTAGCACAGGCAACTATATTCAGTATCCTAAGACAAACCATAATGGGAAAGAATATGAAAAAGGAGATATATTATATATATATGTATATATATATTATATACATATATATATAATATATATGGGGGCCGTGGGTGTGTGTGTGTATAACTGAGTCATTTTGCTATACCAGCAGTAATTGACACAACATTTTAATTCAACTATTGCCGGGAGAAATATCACTAACCTCAGATATGCAGATGACACCACCCTTATGGCAGAAAGTGAAGAGAAACTAAAATAGCCTGTTGATGAAAGTGAAAGAGGAGAGTGAAAAAGTTGGCTTAAAGCTCAACATTCAGAAAACTAAGATCTTGGCATCTGGTCTCATCACTTCATGGCAAATGGATGGGGAAACAGTAGACATAGACACAGTGTCAAACTTTATATTTTGGGTCTCCAAAATCACTGCAGATGGTGACTGCAGCCATGAAATTAAAAGATGCTTACTCCTTAGAAGGGAAGTTATGACCAACCTAGACAGAATATTCAAAAGCAGAGACATTACTTTGCCAACAAAGGTCCATCCAGTCAAGGCTATAGTTTTTCCAGTGGTCATGTATGGATGTTAGAATTGGACTGTGAAGAAAGCTGAGCGCTAAAGAATTGATGCTTTTGAACTGTGGTGTTGCAGAAGACTCTTGAGAGTCCCTTAGACTGCAAGGAGATCCAAACAGTCCATTCTGAAGGAGATCAGTCCTGGGTGTTCTTTGGAAGGAATGATGCTAAAGCTGAAACTCCAGCACTTTGGCCACCTCATGCGAAAAGTTGACTCATTGGAAAAGACTCTGATGCTGGGAGGGATTGGGGGCAAGAGGAGAAGGGGATGACAGAGGATGAGATGGCTGGATGGCATCACCGACACGATGGATATGAGTTTGAGTGAACTCTGGGAGTTGGTGATGGACAGGGAGGCCTGGCGTGCTGCAATTCATGGGGTCGCAAAGAATCAGACACGACTGAGCGACTGAACTGAATTGATACTTCAACAAAAAATAAATTTTAAAAAAGTGAAAAAGGCACAGAGTAGAAGAAAATTATCTTAAACTTATAAGGACCTTCTACAAATTCAATAACAATGAAAGACAATCAAGTAGAAAAGAAACAAGTAGAGGTACTACACAGAAGACTGTATCCAAATAAATGAAAATGTGCTCAAACTCATTCATCGTCAGGAAAATATAATATTAAGTCCACAGTGAAATGCTTTGACATCACCACCAAAATGACTAAAATTTAAATCTGTTAATATCACAGTGTTGGCATTCATACGGAGCAACTGGAACTCTAATACACTGCTGCTGCTGCTGCTAAGTCGCTTCAGTCGTGTCCCACTCTGTGTGACCCCATACATGGCAGCCCACCAGGCTCCCCTATCCCTGGGATTCTCCAGGCAAGAACACTGGAGTGGGTTGCCATTTCCTTCTCCAAAGCATGAAAGTGAAAGTGAAGTCTGGATGCTGACTCGGTACAACTACTTTTAAAAAGTTTGGCTGTGTCCACAAAATACAATAAACATACTCTCTGACTCAGGAAATAAAAGCATCTCTCTTTTATTACTGCAAACTATAAATCTAGAGCCCACATTGAGCACAGAATGGGGAGACAAAGTCATAAAGAGTCCCAGATTCTAGATATTTGGGCGTCTTGGTACAGAAAAAAATGAGAGGAATAGAAAGGTCTTCCTTGAATTTTTACATCCTTGAAAGATCTTTTCTCCCCACCTCAGTCGCTTTACCCATGGCTTGGATCACACTCACTCCCTTCCTCTGAAGTCCTTTCCTCCAGGGAAAATAAACACCAGCTTCTAAACCAGAGTTTTTGACTCAAGCTCTTCAGTATCCAGAAACCAGGAGAATGAGAGCAGAAAGAAGCTTGCCGGCTATTTAGATGGAAAGACAAGACTTGCCAGATAAGATTGCCTGTGTGGAAAACAAGAAATTTCAGGCATAAGGCATGGCGGTTATTGACAAGTTTAATCCAGAATGGTGTAGCCGTCAGGGACACAGGCTATAAAGTGAGATGGTCTTGAGTTCAGTTCCAGCTCCACAACTAGCTGTTTCATCTCAAGCACCTTACTGAGCATTTTTGCAGCTTCAGTCTCCTCATCACAAAATAGAAATAGTAACAATTATCTCAACGAATACTTTTAGCATTAAATATGTTAATGTATTTTAAAGGCTTAACACAATGGATGGCACACAGTGAGCCCTACATGAATGGAAGGTACTATCATTATTATTACTGAGGTAAAGGAAAACTATTGCCACTAAGGGCAACTATAAATTCTACAGAAAGAGCAGACTCATTTATGTGACTGGCTGATATTTTATACTCAATTCTGACGCCAGATAGCACTGATGGGGCATAGCTTTTGGTGTGCTGAAAATTAATTTTGTTTTACTGAAATAAGATTCACAAAACATACCAAGACAGAAGACAGTGTAGTTGACTGGATTAAGCCCATGATTTGGAGTCAGACCTGAGTTTGAATTCTTAGTCTGCGATTTACCTGCTGCATGACTGGGACAGGTTCTTTAAACCCTCTGGCCCCAGACTGCTGTCACGTGGGCACTACAGCACTGTGTTCTCTACATGTGGGCAAGAAGTCTGATGTCCTTTGTGGTGAGGAGATGCTGCCAAGCAGAGGAGCTGAGGTTGGGAAGATAAGTCAGGGTTGGATTGCAGAGAACACTGTATATCAGACTAAACTGAGCGTTGGTATTATTCAGAGAAAGCTGCTAATTTTTCTTATAAAGCACTGAAAATTGACAGAGAAATAGATAAAAAGATATGGTACATATATACAATGGAATGTTTTACTCAGACATAAAAAAGAATGAAATCATGTCATTTGCACTAACACAGATGGGCCTAGAGACTGCCATACCAAGTGAAGTAAGTCAGACAGAGGAAGACAAATATAATATGATATGCTTATACGTGGAATCTAAAAAAAAGTATATAGATGAATTTATATACAAAACGAAAGTAAAAAAAAAAAGTAGACCCATAGAAAATAAACTTAAAGGGGAAAGGGGAGGGGAGGAATAAATTAGGAAGTTAGAATTAACATGTACACACTACTGTATATAAAATAGATAACCAACAAGAAGCTAGAGCACTCGGAACTATACTTAATATTTTGTAACAACCTATAAGGGAAAAGAATCTGGAAAAAAAATATATATATATATGTAAAAAACAATCACTTTGCTGTACACCAGAATCCAATATAACATTGGAAGTCAGCTATATTTAAATGAAATAAGTTTTTAAAATTAAAAGTAACAATTTTAAAAGTAGTTGACAGAAGATAATATGGCCTTAATTATTTAACTATTGAATGGATTTAAATGATTGATTGCTGAACTGTATTAGTATAGTATCTCTATAAGTGCTTTTCTCCCCATGTTAAGCAGTGAAATAGATAGTTGACACCTTCTTAAAAACTGAGAAGTAAAGAGAAACCTTGACTTTCACTTGGCCATGAAAGACTGCCTGTTAAAACTGAGATTCACTTCAGAAACTGTAAGCAACTGGAAAAGAGTGAGCTTGAACTAGAAAAAAATGACTTTCAATGGCATCAGATGCCACAATGGAAAGTGTTTTAATTTGTTGTGCAGGAAACACGACAGCTCTTTATTCTCAGCCATTCTCATGTTCCCAGTCACCAGCCCCAGCTCTATCTTACAAGATACTTCTCTCATCAAATTCTTTTAGCTACTTCTTCAGCTCAGTATATAACCCTCCTACCTATGAACACTAAAACCTTTGTGAAGGCTGCACAAAGACTTCATCTTCCTAATTTTATAGAGATCCTTCTCTATGAAAACCTACTGCCTTACTTCCAGACTCAAAAAGATATTTTATGGAGTTGGTTTATTGCTCATAAAACAAGTAGATTTCAATTCTAACATTGTCATTTAATGAACAGGTGATCTTGGAAATTTTATTTCATCTCTCTGAGTCTCAACAATCTCTAAATTAGGTATAACAATACCTATATCATCTAATGAGAACTAAATTGAATGTGATGAACTAATATTCTCAACAGCACTGGCTCTTACTTGTGCTCACTATTGATTTTTTTCTCTACCACTATTTATATACTTGGTACTGCTTGTAAATTCATAAGGGTAGAAACTGACCATCTAACCAATTTAGGATTACACAGAATAACGTGTGTGTGTGTGTGTCTCAGTTGGAGAAGGCAATGGCACCCCACTCCAGTACTCTTGCCTGGAAAATCCCATGGATGGAGGAGCCTGGTGGGCTGCAGTCCATGGGGTTGCTGAGGGTCGGACACGACTGAGCGACTTCACTTTCACTTTTCACTTTCATGCATTGGAGAAGGAAATGGCAACCCACTCCAGTGTTCTTGCCTGGAGAATCCCAGGGAAGGGGGAACCTAGTGGGCTGCCATCTAAGGGGGTCGCACAGAGTCGGACACGACTGAAGCGACTTAGCAGCAGCAGCAGTCCAAGGGACTCTCAAGAGTCTTCTCCAACATCACAGTTCAAAAGCATCAGTTCTTCGGCGCTCAGCCTTCTTCACAGTCCAACTCTCACATCCATATATGACCACTGGAAAAACCATAGCCTTGACTAGGCGGACCTTTGTTGGCAAAGCAATGTCTCTGCTTTTTAATATGCTTTAGTCTTTTTACATTTGTGTAATTGCTACTATACTGGAAATGAAATCTACCATCTTCAAAAGTGTTTTTCATTTGTCTGATCTGAAACAGTTTCTTTTTTTACATTTTATATTGATTTCTAATTTTTATGTATCAAATTCCCCCTCTACTAATTTAAAATTATACTCTTTGCTTATATCTTTTTATTAATTCTTAAACTATATCACAAATTTTTAAGTTATCAAAGGTTTTTTTAAAAATATTGAGAAAGTTAGAAAACTTTAATGCATTTACTCTTTCTGACATATGTTGTTATCGTTTTGTATTTTTTAAACTTTACAAGACACTGTTATTATTGTTTTTCACAGATAATATTCCTTAGATCTACCTACAAGTTTCCCACTGTCTTGACTCTCAGTTCTTTTTGTATCTCAGACTTCCAGGGTGGGATCATTTTTCTCCTGCCTAAAGAACATGCTTTAAACTTTCCTTCACTATAGACTTGCTAGGAGCAAAATATCTTAGCTCCAGTGTGTCTTATCCACCTATAGAACTCTAAGATAACTATTTTCTTTTAGCACATTGCAAATAACATTTCACTGTCTTCTGTTTCCTGTTTTTCACTTGTGAAAAGTCAGCTATCAGTATATTGTTGTTCTTTTGAAAGTAATTTATCTGTTTCTCTGGCTGTTTTTAATATTTATTCTTTGTCTTTGGTTTTCAGACATTTTATTTCAGTGGGCTTAGATATGGTTTTCTTTTCATTAATCATCTTTCATAAGACTTCTTAAAATTAGTGACATGAAGTCTTTTGTCAGCTTAGAAATTCCTCAGCAGTTAACTCTTCAAAGAATTGTTTATCTCATTCTCTTTCTTGTCCTAGAAATATGGCTGAACCCATGTTAGACATTTTCACTATATCTTCAGTTTCTTTTATCCCCTCTTCTTTTCCCCTCTGCAGGCTGCATTCTGGATTATTTCCCTTGATGTGTCTTCAGATTCATTAAGTCTTAAAGGTGTGTCTAACCTACACTTAAAATCTTGTTGGACTTAAAATTTTTATTTATAAGTTTACTCATAAAAAATATTTTTATTTATAAAATATATATTTTTGTTTAAAATAAAGCCACAGTATTTAAACTCACAGTAAAATTGTACTTGGATCTTTTTTCAAATTCAGATTTGCTGTTTACTTTCTATAGTTTCCTGTTCTCTGTAGAAAGCATCAAGCTGGTATTTTACATCCTTATTTTTAATTTTTTTTCTTTTACATTTTTAAACATCACCATCATAATTGTGCTATAGTCCACGTCTCATAATTCTAGTATTTAAAGTCTTCATGGGTCTGTTTTTGTTGATTGCTGTCTCTGACGACTCTTGTTCATTTAATCTGGCTTCCTCATGCATCTGATTATCATTGAGAAGATAATACATTCTCATATTCTGCCAGATACAAGAATGTGCTGAATATCATATTTGAAAAATTATTTATAGAAATTATTTAGGCCTATGATAAAAGTATCTTCCTCAAGAGCAGACCTGTATTTCCTTCTGCCAAGCATCTGGAGACACAGCCAAACAATTATTTTAACCCAGGTTCAAGGCTTTGAGATTCACTGACCCAGGCATTTGCACAAGCAGTAAATACTCACGGGCTTTGGAATCTCAGTATCTGGTGGAAAAGGGTCTCCCATTAGACCTCCTGTCGTGTACAAGTCCTGGAGTTTGCTTTTTGTCTCCCTTGCACTTGCAAGTCTGTCAAGACAAATACTGTCGTTGTTTAGTGACTCAGCTGTGTCTCTTGCAAGTCCACGGGCTGTAGCCTGTCAGGCTCCTCTGTCCATGACATTTCCCGGGCAAGAATTCTGGAGTGGGTTGCCATTTCCTTCTCCAGGGGATCTTCCCGACCCAGGGACCAAACCCACATCTTTTGCTTAGTAGGTGGATTCTTTACCACTGAGCCACCAGAGAAACCCAGACAAACACTCTGATTTTTGCCAATCAGCAAATTCCCTCAGGGCAGAACATATTTGGATTCCCATTTCTCCTTCACCTTTAGTCTGGTAATTCCAAACTACCTTTTCATATCCTTTTATCTTGAAGAATACATTTTAAATCTGGATCTTTTAGTTGTTTTTACTGGGAGGATTCATCTAGTTTACCAGAACCATTCAATAGACTTACATTTTAAACTTTTTGGTGACTATTAAGAAAATGTCCTTCAGAAAGGTTGTATCTGTTTAGGCTTCTATCAGTAGGCTTAGAAATGCCTTTTTTTTTTTTTTTTAATCTTTTTGCCTTAACTATATATTTTGCCACTTATGAGAAAAAACATTTCCAAGTTGAATAAGGGAAAAGTCCTGCTTTTACTAAGTATCTGTACTTATTTAATTACCAATGAAATTGAATATTTTGTGGTCTGTTTATTTAAATTGTATTTTACTTTTTATAATTTAACCTATTCAGAAATTTCTGGTTTTTATTTTTCTTAGGTCTTTTGGCTACTATAAAGCTGCTACCCACATCAGTTGTTAAAATATTAAACAACTTCCATACCAATCAGCAAATAGCCATCACCTTCCAAATGGCCTTACCTTGGCTCACACAGACATTTCAGCCTCTCCCAAACACCATTTGCTTGCTCATTTTCCATCAGTTAAAGAGTTAATGTCCAACATACCAACAGGCCTTTAGAGCCCTACCCTTGTTCAGAGCCCTGGCCATTGTCAGTTCTGACTGGTTAGTAGCTATTATGTAGATATTGTTAAACCTTTTAATGTAACATATGTGCATATATATTGAAAGTATTTTTTTTTATGTGACTGACAAGGGCTTAATTTCCAAAACATACCAAATAGCTCACATAACTCAGAAACAACAATGAAAAATATCCGACTGAAAAATGGGCAGATCTAACCAGACATTTCTCCAAAGAAGATGTAATACATGGCCAACAAGCACATGAAAAGATGCTCAGCATTACTAATTTTTAGAGAAATGCAAATCAAAACTACAATGCGTGCCCCCTCACATTGGTCAGAATGGCCATCATTAAAAAGTCAACAAACAACAACCGCCAGAGAGGGTACAGTGGAAGGGATCCTTCCTACACTGTTCGTGGGAACATAAGTTGGTACAGCCACTGTGGAAAACAGTATGGAGGTTTCTCAAAAACTAAAAATAGAGTTGCCGTATGATCCAGCAATCCTACTCTTGGGCTTACATCTGGACAAAACTATAATTCAACAAGAAATGTGCACACCTATGTTAATAGTGGGACTATTCACATTAGCCAAGCCATGTAAACAACCTACGTATCCATTGATAGACGAATATATAAAGAAGATGTAGTACATATGTACAATGGACTACTACTCATTAAAAAAAAAAGAATGAAATAATGCCATCTACAGCAACATGGGTGGAATCAGAGATTATCATACTAAGTGGAGAAAGACAAAAAAAGAGAAAGACAAATACCATACGATATCACTCATGTGTGGAATCCAAAATATGACACAGATGAACTTATCTATGAAACAAAACTCACAGACATAGAGAACAGATTTGTGGTTGCCAACAGTGGGTATAGCGATGGAGTGGAAGTCTGGGATTAGTAAATGCAAATTTTTATATATATAGTGGATAAACAAGGTCCTATTTTATAGCACTGGGAACTCTATTCAATATCCTGTGATAAACCATAATAGAAAAAATATGAAAAACATACATGCACACACACATATATGTAACTGAGTCACTTTGCTATGTAGCAGAAATAAACACAATATTGCAAGTCAGTTATACTTGAATAAAATATATTTTTAAAAATGTAAAGGAAAAAGTCCATTTTACAATAAGACTTTAAAAACATATCATGCTGTATTCCTTTTTCCTTCCATATCCTATTTCCTTAATTTTTATTTACAATTAGTTTCAGTTTCTCTCAAAATTATTACAACAGCTATTTGTTCTTTTTCTTGCACTTTGCTTTATTCACAAAACAATTTGTTTAGGAAATCATTCCACATTATGACTCATCAGTTCAGTTCAGTTGCTCAGTCGTGTCCGACTCTTTGCAACCCCATGAACCACAGCACGCCAGGCCTCCCTGTCCATCACCAACTCCCGGAGTTCACTCAAACTCTTGTCCATCGAGTCGGTGATGCCACCCAGCCATCTCATCCTCTGTCGTCCCCTTTTCTTCCTACCCCCAATCCCTCCCAGCATCAGAGTTTTTCCAGTGAGTCAACTCCACATGAGGTGGCCAAAGTACCAGAGTTTCAGCTTTAGCATCATTCCTTCCAACGAATACCCAGGACTGATCTCTTTTAGAATGGATAGACCACCTATTTCATTTGTTTTATTTTTTTATTTAATTGAAGTATAATTGATTTACAATGTTGAATTAGTTTCAGGTATACAACAAAGGAATATGTATATGTATGTATACAAACGTTATGTGTCAACAAGTTGGTGCAGCCACTACGGATTCTTCTCCCTTGTAGGTTATTACAAAGTACTGAGTATAGTTCCCTGTGTTATACAGTAGGTACTTTTTGTTATCTATTTTATACCACCTATTTCAACTGCTGCATAATATTCCCTAGTGTGCATTATGCCATTGTTTATTTCACTGTTGCTCTGTGTTCACACTTAACAAAGTGTGATGATTAATATCCATGTCCCTGTGTCTCTGAGTCTATTTAAGCATGTTTCCTCTAGGGTAGATACAGAGTAGTAGAAATGCTACTACTCAGATATGCAGACGACACCACTCTTATGGCAGAAAGTGAAGAGAACTAAAAAGTCTCTGGATGATAGTGAAAGTGGAGAGTGAAAAAGCTGGCTTAAAGCTCAACATTCAGAAAACTAAGATCATGGCATCTGGTCCCATCACTTCATGGGAAATAGATGGGGAAACAGTGGAAACAGCGTCAGACTTTATTTTCAGAGGCTCCAAAATCACTGCAGATGGTGACTGAAGCCATGAAATTAAAAGATGCTTACTCCTTGGAAGAAAAGTTATGACCAACCTAGACAGCGTATTTAAAAGCAGAGACATTATTTGCCAACAAAGGTCTGTCTAGTCAAGGCTATGGTTCTTCCAGTATTCATGTATGTATGTAAGACTTGGACTGTAAAGAAAGCTGAGTGCCAAAGAATTGATGTTTTCAAACTGTGGTTTTGGAGAAGACTCTTGAGAGTCCCTTGGACTACAAGGAGATCCATTCTGAAGGAGATCAGCCCTGGGATTTCTTTGGAGGGAATGATGCTAAAGCTGAAACTCCAGTAATTTGGCCACCTCATGTGAAGAGTTGACTCACTGGAAAAGACTCTGATGCTGGGGGAATTGGGGGCAGGAGGAGAAGGGGACAACAGGGGATGAGATGGCTGGATGGCATCACTGACTCGATGGACATGAGTCTGAGTGAACTCTGGGAGTTGGTGATGAACAGGGAGGCCTGGAGTGCTACGATTCATGGGGTTGCAAAGAGTCGGACACGACTGAGTGACTGAACTGAATTAATATTAGCTATGCTACGTTCTCAGAGAGAATATTTTAAAACTTGTATCAGATGTTTAAAAAATATGTCTTCCAAAATATAGTTCTAGTTTACAAGCTGTGAAATTGTGATTTATAGAAAGAAATGTACGTTTGATCTTCATCCTCATTTCTGGCACCTATAGCTATTTGCTGTTAAATGATCTCTCAGCTTTAAAAAAATCTATAAAGGAATTTAGTTACAAATCTATAACATTTTTATCAGATTTTATTATGTTTTGAAAACCTATCATGATTGTCTACGTTAATATTTTTAGCAGACATCACAAATTATAAAATTTCTAAGTATTAGTAGAAGCCAGAATAAAGTAATAGTTCATTTTGGACAAGAAGTAAAGTATTTTGAATTTTTTTGCCATGCTGTGTGGCATATGAGATCTTAGTTTTCCAACCAGGCATTGAACCTGAGACCTCTGCATTGGAAGCACAGAGTCTTAACAGTTGGATTGCCAGGGAAGACCCTGAACTAGTTTTTATTTATGATCTGTTATCTCCTATAGAAAGAGTAAATGAATTTCTGTGCACTAAATCATTTTCATACTTGTTTACCATATTGATCTATAAAGATACTAGCTCTTTTATGGTCTTCTGCCAAATATATCAGTTAGCTATTATGATCCATTTTTTATGATTACTTTGCTTTAAATCTGATAACCTCACCATTGCATTGTTATCCAGGCAACATCTTCCTAGCATTTCAATTATCTTAATCTCATGCAGACCCACATCAAAAGCTTTTACAAACATTTAGATATATTGTTTGCCCATGGAGTTTTCTTTATCCACAAACTTGTTGAGTAATTTTATAAGATCAAATAAATCAGATTTGCCTGGCATAATCTGTCTTCATAAACAAATGCTGTCCACTGACCATCACATTGTTATCTAAATGATTTCAGATCAATTTGGTTTGCTCTAACTTGGGCAATTGCATTCTGCCAGCCCCAAACTCCCTCTATTTTTCAATTGGAGACATTATTCTTCCTTTCACTTAACAAAGTGTTCTGTAAAGCAAGCAGGCAAGTATCTGAACCAATAAAGCCTAGTTTCCGGAAGATTTGTGTCTGATAGGCTAACTGAAACTATGTATTACATCCATGTCATAGCTTTAGCTGGTGACATTATTACCTAAATCATTGTACTAGATGTCATAAGTAATATTTTGTGTTACATCAATGGGAAAAGTAGGCAACACAAAGAAAGTTTTTCATGTGTATGTCTAGGACCATCCTAATGTTAGATTCCCTGCAATATAATCAGATTTAGTTGGAATCAAGTTTTACATCAGAGGTTAATAGTGAGATACACTGGATGTGAGATGATTTCACTAGAAGACTTGTTATATATTGTACTAAGGTAGAATGATCACTGTGCTTTAGCTAAGAAAAATGGTAATTCTACAGTCACTCCTCCTTATCCACATGTGTCCACATCTATGGATTCAACCAACTGTGGACCAAAAATATTTGGGACAATATTCCAGAAAGTTCCAAAAAGCAAAACTTGCATTTGTCACACTCTGACAACTACTTATATAGAATTTATATTGTGTTGGGTGTTACAAGTAATCTAGAGATGATTTAAATTGTATGAGAGGAGGTGCATAGGTTATATGCAGACACTATACCATCTTATGGGCCTCCTAGGTGGCTCACATGGTAAAGAATCCACTTGCAATGCAGGAGACCTCGGTTCAATGCCTGGGTTGGGAAGATCCCCTAGAGAAGGAAATGGAAACCCACACCAGTGTTCCTGCTGGAGAATCCCATGGACAGAGGAGACTGGTGGGCCAATGTCCATGGGGTCTCAAAGGGTCAGACACGACTGAGTGACTAAACATGCATGCACCCATGCCCTTTTACGTAAGGGACTTGAGCATGTGTAGATTTGGATAACCACAGGGTCCGGGAGACAACTCCCTTCAGATATCAATAGATGACTATATTTCAGGGTAAATGACCAAACTATTAATTACTCATCACTTCACTGAATAAAATCTATAAATTTATTCATTCTATTCCTCTTATATTTATATGATGCCCTGTGAAATCTGTGGTTTATCTCCTTATTTGACATTGACATAAAACTGAATGCTAACTTGGGGGCAATCAAAAGAGGCACTAGGCTGGCTTGCATATAGGTTTTGAAATGGAAGAGGACCTCTCGGCTCCTTTGGTGCTTCTATATTTTAATTTCAACCACACTCAGCTTGAACTGCACAGTTCTTGGTTTAAAACAAAGAAACCCAGATTCCAAAATTCAGTCATAATGTCCAGGGAATAATTCACACACTTGAAGAACGTTTGTGTGGTGGAAGCAATCCACAGCCTGCTGGGCTCGCACTGCCCCAGGAGAGCTGGGACTGGGAGCCCGAGGGTCTGGGCCCTGCGGTGGCAGCAGCAACGGTGGCAGGAGCCCCAGTGGGACTGCCACAGCAGCCAAGAGCCAACTTCCACAAGAACTGGCTGATGCCCTAAAAACCCAGTCTATGTGGGCGGCTTCACTGGAGGTCACGTCACGTGACTGTGCTAACTTAGATGAGGCTCAGGACTGAAAGAAGTTATGTCAACTCACAAGTCAGGTACAAGCAGCGTCTCAAGAAAACCTAGAACAGTTAAGAGAGAGGAGTAACGCTTTAATAAGAAGTCAGGTGGAACTCAGAATTAAATCCTTGGAATCTGAACTCTCCAAGATGAACATTTTTCAAGAAGATTCTAATAAAGCAGAGATGGAAAAATATAAGCAACTCTACCTAGAAGAACTAGAAGTTAGAAAGTCATTGGCAAATAAACTAGACAAGACTAAGGAGAGGCTGGCAGAGGTCAGTACCAAACTTGAGGTGCAGAAACAGCAGGACAGATCTTGCCTCAGCACTCTCACCAGGAGGCCAGTCCTGGAGTCTCCTTGTGTTGGAAATTTCAATAATATTTTAGTGCTCAATAGAAATCTTACTCCAAGAGCAAACGTAGTGCTTTCTACCTCAATTCCATGCCCTTCAAATAACAGCATGGAGACTTACTTGACCAAGATGCAGTGGGAGTCGCAAAAGAATATAACTAAAGAACTAGGAAAAGCTGCTACTGAATTTAAATCTGGATCCTATAGAGTGTTTCCTCTAGGATTTACAGATGAGTCAAATCTATATCAGGACCTACTTTTGAAAACATCACAAGAATATGTGCACATTTTGAAGGAAAAAAAAATATGATCTGAAAGATAAATAGTAAAAGTTTCCCTGCTGGACTGTTTTCATGACATTTTAGGTGTTTCCCATTAAATATAATGAGAAAATCTTTATTAAAGGGAAATATTTTTGTGTGCATAATGAAAATTTATATGATATTTTTAGCCATGGCTCTCCACATCTGACTTACTTTTAAGCAGATTTAAAAACCAGCACTGTTGAGTTTTACATATGCAAAGTGAAAGTGTAGTCACTCAGTCATGTCTGACTTTTTGAGACCCAGTAGACTGTAGCCCGCCAGGCTCCTCTGCCCATGGCATTCTCCAGGCAAGAAAACTGGAATGGGTAGCCATTCCCTTCTCCAGGGGATCTTCCAGCCCCAAGGATCAAACCCAGGTCACCTGCATTGCAGGTTGGTTCTTTACCATTTGAGCCACCAGAGACTCCCTTTACAAACTCAAACTGAAAACTAATACCAGCTGTTTAAACAGCACCCAAACAACCAAACTTGTCATTAATATTTAGTAGTGCAGATTGATATCTTTTTGTATTTTCCAGTTTATATTACTATTTATAGACCTAAAGATTTAGATATTGCTGTTATGGCTACTGCCAATGTTCTCTTGATGAAAGGGAAACAGGAGAGTGAAACAGCTGGCTTAAAGCTCAACATTCAGAAAACTAAGATCATGGCATCTGGTCCCATCACATCATGGCAAATAGATGGGGAAACAGTGGAAACAGTGTCAGACTTTATTTTTGGGGCTCCAAAATCACTGCAGATGGTGACTGCAGGCATGAAATTAAAAGACGCTTACTCCTTGGAAGGAAAGTTATGACCAACCTAAATGGCATATTCAAAAGCAAAGACATTACTTTGCCAACCAAGGTCCATCTAGTCAAGGCTATGGTTTTTCCAGTGGTCACATATGTATGTGAGAGTTGGACTGTGAAGAAGGTTGAGCACCGAAGAATTGATGCTTTTGAACTGTGGTGTTGGAGAAGACCTTTGAGAGTCCCTTGGACTGCAAGGAGATTTAACCAGACCATCCCAAAGGAGATCAGTCCTGGGTGTTCCTTGGAAGGACCGATGCTGAAGTTGAAACTCCAATACTTTGGCCACCTCATGCGAAGAGCTGACTCATTAGAAAAGACCTTGATGCTGGGAGGGATTGGGGGCAGGAGGAGAAGGGGACGACAGAGGATGAGATGGCTGGATGGCATCACCGACTCAATGCACATGAGTTTGGGTGAACTCTGGGCATTGGTGATGGACAGGGAGGCCTGGCATGCTGTGATTCATGGGGTCGCAAAGAGTCAAACACGACTGAGTGATTGAACTGAACTGAATTTTTCATAGTGGCATAAAACTTACTATATGTAACTTTAAACACTGATTCAGAGATTGTTCCTCATGGAGAAATTTTTAAAAAAACAGAATGTTTGTGTAATTTTTTTTCCTTTGGGGCCCTTTGGATCAGCATTTGTAGCACCAAACGCACATGGCCCAAGCAGTAATCTGGAAAAAGACATTAAAGGCAGAGTAGGTAAACAGAAAACTATCATTATTTACTTTCTAAAGGTATCTTCTTTACTAACAGAGTATAGTTCAAGTTTTTCTATCGACTAATGAGTGAAATGAGTAGCATTTCATCTTATAGTAAATATCTATAAGACGAAATTATCATATTCTCTTATCTTCTTTGTTATTATTAAGTTGGTTTTGTTTTGTTTTTTTCACTTAAGAACATGATACCTCATGAGATCAACCATACTAACATCTTTCTTGATTTTTGAAAATTGCTATTGCTAAAATATCAACCATACTTGTTTAGTAAAAGCAAATGTTCTGTGTGTGTGAGCGTGCACCCATGGGCATGTGTTTGTGTTGGAAATGATTATTAAAGAAGCCAGCATTATTATGAGAGAATAGGCTAGAATGACACTAGTGGCTGTGTTTCCTTTACTTACTTTCTATTTCTCCAGGGACCTTCCATGGAGATAATTAGAATATTGGCCTGGCTATTATTGTCTAATAAGAGTTGTCAGTCATTGATAAAACTTGTTTCTGCCTTCTTGCACTGTAACACTTGTATATAAGGACTGTTCTGCTTTCCAATAAAATAAATTTTCCTAAAGCTTGTTTGTTGTTAATATTTTGCTAAGGAGGGAGGCTGTTGAGAGAAGACAGAAATGCAAAGAAGATTAAATAAGGAAACTTCAACATTTTCAACTCAGATTCCTCATCTGAACTATAGTACACAGAAAATTTCTTGACTATTCTCTCAATTCTCTCAAGGATAGTACAAAATTAGTACTATTCTAGATACACAGGATAAAAGTTAATTTATTAGGGCTTAATTCTCCCCTAGATCAGATGAGGAATATAATTCCAGCTGTATTTGAATATAATTCCTTGGGAGTTTGGAACTAGCCAATGCAAACTATTATATATAGAATGGAAAAACAGCAAGGTCCTGCTGAGTAGCTCAGGGAGCTATATTCAATATTCTGTGATAAACCATGATGAAAAAGGAAAAAAAGAATAGATATACATGTGTGACTGAATCACTTTACTGTACACCTGAAACACTGTAAATTATACTTTAATTAAAATTTTTAATTAAAACATGCTAGCAAAGTAATGCTCAAAATTCTCCAAGCCAGGCTTCAACAGTACATGAACCGTGAACTTCCAGATGTTCCAGCTGGATTTAGAAAAGGCAGAGGAACTAGAGATCAAACTGCCAACATCCACTGGATCATCAAAAGGCAAGAGAGTTCCAGAAAAACATCTACTTCTGCTTTATGAATATCCCAAAGCCTATGACTGTGTGGATCAAAACAAACTGAAAGATTCTTAAAGAGATGGAAATACTAGACCACCTGACCTGCCTCCTGAGAAATCTGTATGCAGGTCTGGAAGCATCAGTTAGAACTGGACATGGAACAACAGACTGGTTCCAAATCAGGAAAGGAGTACGCCAAGGCTGTATATTGTCACCCTGCTTATTGAACTTATAAACACCCTGCTATTTATTTATATGTAGAGTACATCATGAGAAACACTGGACTGGATGAAGCACAAGCTGGAATCAAGATTGCCGGGAGAAATATTGATAACCTCAGATATGCAGATGACACCACCCTTACGGCAGAAAGCGAAGAACTAAAGAGCCTCTTGATGAAAGTGAAACAGGAGAGTGAAAAGTTGACTTAAAACTCAACATTCGGAAAGCTAATATCATGGCATCTGGTCCCATCACTTCATGGCAAATAATAGATGGGGAAGCAATGGAGATAGTGAGAGACTTTATTGGGCTCCAAAATCACTGCAGATGGTGACTGCAGCTATGAAATTAAAAGACGCTTGCTCCTTAGAAGAAAATCTATGACCAATCTAGACAGCATTTTAAAAAGCAGAGACATTACTTTGTCAACAAAGGTCTATCTAGTCAAAGCTGTGGTTTTTCCAGTAATCATGTATGGATGTGAGAGTTGGACTATAAAGAAAGCTGAGAGCTCAAGAATTGATGCTTTTGAACTGTGTTGTTGGAGAAGACTCTTTAGAGTCCCTTGGACTGCAAGGAGATCCAACCAGTCCATCCTGTTTACATCAGATCAGTCCTGAGCATTCATTGGAAGGACTGATGCTGAAGCTGAAACTCAAATACTTTGGCCACCTGATGCGAAGAGCTGACTCATTTGAAAAGACCCCGATGCTGGGAAAGATTGAAGGCAGGAAGAGAAGGGGACGACAGAGGATGAGATAGTTGGATGGCATCACTGAGTCAATGGACATGAGTTTGAATAAACTCCATGAGTCAGCGATGGACAGGGAAGCCTGGCGTGCTACAGTCCATGAGTCGCAAAGACACAGACACAACTGAGCAACTGAACTGAACTGATTATTCTTTAAATAGTCATTGTAATTTCAAAATAAAGTTGAACTCTTATGTAAACAGCTTTAATAATTTCAACTGATCATAAATAGAGATTGATTTGTTCCCTCCCAAAGGTTTATTGTGCTTAATCCTTTGAAACTAGTTTAAAGATGAAAGAAGCATTGTAACCTCAAATCTTTTATGGAATGCTAGTTTTAAAACAAGACCCACATGATATATTCATGAGCATTAACAATTTGAAAAGTCCTAACTAGGTGTCAAGATCAAAAGATTTTACAGGGAACTCTGCCCAGTGTTAAGCAGCAGTCTGGATGGGAGGGAAATTTGGGGGAGAATAGATAAACGTATACTTAGGGCTGAGCCCCTTTGCTGTCTACCTGAAACTATCACAACAGTGTTAATTGGCTATACCCCAATACAAAATAAAAATCTTTTTAAAAGATCAATAGGCTTTATTCCTAGTTTGGTCAGAAACTTATTGATAGACAATCTAACTTTCTAAATGTTTTAACTTCAAACACTCTATTGAAAAAAATAAAAACAAATTACCATAAGCACCATATTTCTCACTGGGAATGTTGAGACTTCAGTCTTTAAAGGCGATAACTATGTATTTATATCTTTTATATATATTTTATAAATAAACGAGGACAGTGACATTTATTCTTAGTGAGCTACTGCATCTGTCTTCCCTGTGCAGAATGCTTTCAAAAAAATTCCAAAATGAAAGAGGACACAGAAAAGGCAGTATCTAAAAGGCAAGAAATAAAAGGAAAAGAAATACATGAACCAAGACATATTAGATATTCATTAGTGTATTTTCAGAGTCCACACAATGCCCGTAATTATTTAACATTTCAACTGAGAAAGTCTGTATAGATATATTCTGTAGATACACAGTACATAACTCTGAACATATTTTGGACAATTATGTGTGAAATCCTCATCACAACCATTTTCGCTGAACAACTCTACTATGAGTGGCGGATTTTCTGAAACTGAAATTGCTATTTGCACGATGTGGTGCATTGAAGCAATTCAAGGCTTTCATTCCACTTCACTGGAAATGAAGATTCACTATATTAACGTTCTTTAGACACTTATGTGGTGTGAAATTATGCCCCTCAATTACAAATTCTTCCAGCCTTCTCTCTCTTGGCTTCTCTATTTTCAAGTCTTATTTCAAATACTCCACAAAATATTTGGCCTCACTTGGCATAAAAGAAGCAAACCTCTGTGCCTCTTTTCCCCACCTTTCCATGGATATAATAACACTTGCCTGTCTCATAAAGATATTGTGAAGCATAATATTTTGTAAAGCACTTTAAAAACCTTAGCTGTGAAGGCTAATGGCAATAAGGGCTGTATTGTCATCTACTCCTCCATTTCCTTTCAAGCTGGCCATTTTCTTTTTGTCTTTGTTCGTTTAAATGTTAAGAAGAAATACTGTTTTGCTATTGAATGCTGAAGCTTAGCTTTATTTCCTTCACCTTCGTTCTTTTTGATTTCTTTATGACCCTCTTCTGGTTTCACGCCATCAAATCAGAGATTGCTTCCAAGAACCCACCTAGAACAGACTCAAACCTTATCTGTTTTATGGCTAAACGACCTGCATATGGTCTAATCTCACAACCAAGGATCCTCCAGAATACTAATTCAGGACTTAAGGCTTCAGGCGGCATTACTGGACACTGTTGCCACCTAGTCACGCTCTGGCTCCACCACACCTATATTTGTATCAACTGAATAGATTCTCTCTCTTGACATGGTGAATGCCCTTGAGGCAGGGGACAGAGTCTGCCTATAAAGTACCTAGCACAATGGTCTACTCACAGTTAATATTTTTAAAAATGAGTTGAAGTAATTAAACAACTCTACACTCTTACTAAGCTGGCTGCCCTGCAGAAGTCTTTGGAACCAAATTGGACTGAGCCTAGAGGAACTGCTTGCCGTTATTTCCAAGCTCAAGGTAACCCAGGTGTGGAGAACTGCTTGACAAGCTGCCAGGGGTTCATCTGGATGACTTCATGTCTCTGCAAGCCAAATCGTGACTGAATTCTCCCTGGAGTTGCTGATAAGATTTAAAGGTCTGAGGCCTTTTTCTGTCTCCTATATAACCATGTCTTCAGAAAAAAAGGTACTCTTAGAATGCATCGAAGTATGATGATGAAGGAACACAAATAAAAGTGAATTAAGGAGTACATAAAGTACATAATGAAAGGATGATGTTGAATAAAGAGGCCTTGAAGTTGGACAGACCCAAGTTCCTGTCCTGGCTCAGCAATTTGCTAGCTGTGTTACACTGAACAACTTACTTAACCTCTCTGAACCTATTTCCTCATTCTTAAAATATAACTTTCCTTGAAGAGTGTGAAGATAGTTTTCCTGTGAATAATACTAACATATATCTGACCTACGGCTTCCTAGGTGGGTGGCTAGTGTTAAAGGATCTGCCTGCCAATGCAGGTGACATATGAGGTGTGGATTCAATTTCTGGGTCAGGAAGACCCCCTGGAGTAGGCAGTGCTAACCTGCTCCAGTATTCTTGCCTGGAAAATCTCATGGACAGAGGAGCCTGGTGGGCTACAGTCTATGGGGTCACAAAGACTTGGATACAACCGAGCACAACAACAGCCAGGACCAACCACCATACCTGATCTAAAGTAAAAGCTCAATAAAGGGCATTATTAGAAAGGACACCATGGAAAATTATGAAAAAGAGCAACCATAGAGTCATCTTAACTAAAGTAAGAATGAAACACTTCTGAAAAGAGCCTCAGGGAAAGCCTAGTAACAAGAGGGAGGTTTCGCCAGTGGACTAAGCCAGAAGTCACAGCTTGCTGTTCCATCTCACTCTATGGTGGGTTCAGGGTATGAAAACCTCCATAAGAGAATTACAAGCCAAGAATATAAAACCACTGAATTTGAATAAAATGTTGTTCTGTTTCCTATAGGGCCACTTCCTGAGAAGGAAGAGCTCTAGATGTCACAAAGCCCTCGATGACCTAGCCAGTGGCAATAAAACAGGAAAGGAGGAGTATGTTGCAGCAAACATTTCAACTTATTTAAAGTTTCACGTCTTATTCCTAAGGCTCTGTGCAGGAAAAGCAGGGCCAGGTGCTTGGCTCTATCTCAGAGTAATGTTTTCTTCTAGAGTTCGGGGAATGCAGGCATTTCCTAGATACAGATAAAAGGAGGCATTGTTATTCTGCCTCCTCTACTCCCAGATTCTTTTAGGAAAAGAAATTGGAGGAATAGCAAAGAATACACTTTAGATGCAGTTGTTCAGGTGTCTCAGAAAAACATGATCTTAAAATGTCTGGAAAATATGATTCCATAACACAATAGGAGAAGATCATGTAGCTGCTGTTTCCCTCTGAACTTACAAAGAATGAAGTCACAGAAGGAGTCTTAGAAAAACCGGAGACACAGAAACAGACAGACAGCTAGACAGATTGGTAGTAATAGACTGACAGACAGAAATCAGTATTAGTGAAATCCCATCACAGGAGGGCTCTCTAGGGTGAAGGATGTTAAACTTCATGCCTCAAAAGAGATTAAAAACATATCTGAAGTGACAGCTCTTGATCGATCAGTCACATAAATAGGTGATGATTTGCTAGTGGGGAGAAAAAAAGTATTTCGTTTTGTCTCAACCTACCTGAGCTAATACAAATAATTGCAGCTGACCCCTGAACAACACGAGGGAGTCTACTTATTGGCAGATTTTTTTTCAACAGTAAATACTGCATGATCCAATCTGTGGCTGCTTGTTTGAATCTGAATATACAGAGCTGCCTGTTGGAAGGAACTGTATGTAGGGAGTGTGTGCTCAGTTTGATCAGTCGTGACTGACTCTTTGCAGCCTTATGGACTGTAGCCTGTCAGGCTCCTCTGTCCATGGGATTTTCCAGGCAATAATACTGGAGCAGGTTGCCATTTCCTACTTTAAGAGATCTTCCCAATACAGGATCAAACCCACGTTCCTTGAGTCTCCTGCGTTGGCAGGTGGATTCTTTAACACTGAGCTACCTGGGAAGCCTGAATATAGGGAAGGCACTATAAATCACATGCAGATTTTTCACTGCTGGGGGAGGGGCCCCCTAATCCCTACATTTTTCAAGGTCAATTATATTATGTTTCCCAACAGAAGCACTGACAACTAGGAATTTTAAGATTACCTATGTATGGAGAAGGCAATGGCACCCCACTCCAGTACTCTTGCCTGGAAAATCCCATGGGTGGAGGAGCCTGGTAGGCTGCAGTCCACGGGTCGCTAAGGGTCGGACATGACTGAACAACTTCACTTTCACTTTTCACTTTCAAACATTGGAGAAGGAAATGGCAACCCACTCCAGTGTTCTTGCCTGGAGAATCCCAGGGACGGGGGAGCCTGCTGGGCTCCCGTCTATGGAGTTGCACAGAGTCAGACACGACTGAAGCGACTTAGCAGCAGCAGCATGTATGGATGAGAGAGTTGGACTATAAAGAAAGCTGAGCACCGAAGAACTGATGCTTTTGAACTGTGGTGTTGGAGAAGACTCTTGAGAGTCCCTTGGATTGCAAGGAGATCCAACCAGTCCATCCTAAACGAGATCAGTCCTGGGTGTTCTTTGGAAGGAATGATGCTAAAGCTGAAACTCCAATACTTTGGCCACCTCATGTGAAGAGTTGACTCATTGGAAAAGACCCTGATGCTGGGAGTGATTGGAGGCAGGAGGAGAAGGGGGTGACAGAGGATGAGATGGCTGGATGGCATCACTGACTGGATGGACATGAGTTTGAGTGAACTCTGGGAGTTGGTGATGGACAGGGAGGCCTGGCGTGCTGTGATTCATGGGATCACAAAGAGTCGGACACGACTGAATGACTGAACTGAACTGAACCTATTAAGAAAAGAGATTGATGTCTACTGTCAGATGAATGGATAAGGAAGATGTGGTGCATATATATATGTATGTGTTTGTGGAATATTACTTGGTCATAAAAAAATGAAATAATGCCATTTGTAGCATATAGATGGACCTAGAGATATCATATTAAGTAAGATAGAAAAAAGCAAATATCATATAATGCCACTTAAATGTAGGATCGAAAAAAAAAAGATACAAATGAATTTATTTACAAAACAGAAATAGACTCATAGGCATAGAAGTAAATTTATGGTTATGGAAGGTTAATCCCAATTAGTTTGGGATTAACAGATACACACTACTACATATAAAATAAATAACCAACTGTAGAGCATAGGGAACTATATACTCAATAACCTATAAGGAAAAGAGTCTGAAAAAGAATAGGTTTGTATACGTGTATGTAAATCACTGGGCTAAAATTAACACAACATTGTTAATTAACTATACTTCAATAAAAAGAAAAGAGATAAGACAAATAAATGGGGCAAGAAAGCATGTAGCTCAGGATACAATGCCTTTTTTTTATCATATGTATGTTAAGCAGCTGACAATATGGACATTTTGAAGTAACTGTGACATGAACTAAATGTTTTGGGAAGTCCTAATCAGTACCACTGCGTGACGCTTTCCTTCTAGCTTTATGCTTAGTGTGTTGCTGAAATTCAAGAAGTCCTTGGTAGAAAAATAATTATTTGGCTACTACTACTACTAAGTCACTTCAGTTGTGCCCGACTCTGTGCGACCCCAAAGACGGCAGCCCAACAGGCTCCCCCGTCCCTGGGATTCTCCAGGCAAGAACACTGGAGTGGGTTGCCATTTCCTTCTCCAATGCATTAAAGTGAAAAGTGAAAGTGAAGTCGCTCAGTTGTGTCCGACTCTTCAGGACCCCATGGACTGCAGCCCACCAGGCTCCTCCATCCATGGGATTTTCCAGGCAAGAGCACTGGAGTGGGGTGCCATTGCATGACTATATTATGGGCCAGGCAGTTTTTATTTCCTTTGGTGAATGCATGTGTAATGAGAGGACCCTGGAAAGAGGAAGAATCTCTAGCCTGTTGTAAAAAGTTAACTCAATTAGCCTCAAGACATATTATGCAATTTAGTATTTGAAAATACACTCAATTTTTACCATCTCTATAAAAAGGCAAAAGTGTACTCACAGATTTATCTGTAATGCTTAATTCTGGAACAGTGAAATTTTAATTCTCTTAATAAGTTATATTTTTCATCAAGTAAATTGAGCAACTCAAATGCAAACTTTCCCTTTATTTCAGCTCTTCTCTGATTTTTCACAAAATTTATAAATTTGTACTTTTATCTTCTGCTTGAATACATTCTAGACTGTGTTTTTCTCTTTGTTATTGCTATTGCCTTGATTTTTTTCTTTGTATGTTTTGGTGGACAGAATATTATAAACTCCTGTGACTACGAGAGCCCATATCTTTCCCATTTGCTGTCATCCATAGCATCTAAAACAACTGTGTACTCACTGCATATTCATTGGTTTAAATTAAATAACATGTTTAAAAAAAAATTTGTAAGGTCCTATGTCCATTTCTCTGTTTTTAGAACCATATATCAATCTAGGGAAATAAAGTCAGTCCTTCTGATTAGCCCCAGGAAAAAGTGTCCACCACCTGTAAAGGCAATCCTGTGAAAGTGTGAGTTGCTCAGTCATGTCCGACTCTTTGTGACCCCATGGACAGTAGCCCACCAGGCTCCACTGTTCATGGGATTTTCCAGGCAAGAAGAATACTGGAGTGGGTAGCCATTCGCTCCTCTAGGGGATCTTCCCAACCCGGGGATCAAACCCATGACTCCTACATCTCCTGCACTGCAGGCAGATTCTTTACCATCTGAGCCAAACCTGCTTAATATCAAAATGATTTACCAAAAGGAAATTCTTCACATATGTGGAGACATACACAGAGACATGTAGATACAAAAAGCTTTTATCTTTGTTTCACCCAAAAGCTACAATTGGCATTTGCTACATCAATGTTATGTAGGGATGAACTTTATAAGATTTCTTTCTGTAAAATATCATGGAAAAAAATTGAGATCATTAGTGAAAAAAAATCCCAGGGACGGGGGAGCCTGGTGGGCTGCCATCTATGGGGTCGCACAGAGTCGGACATGACTGAAGCGACTTAGCAGCTGCAGCAGCAGTGAAAAAAAGGTGGAAAATATTCATAAATCTAGAAGGCAGGAACAGCTATTAAGAATAACATTTTAATTACTGTCATGAGATTTTGGAGCCCAACATACCAAGTTAACTACTCTTTCAATACTGTGTTTTAAATTTAGCAACAACTTTACACTGAAGCAAAACAAAACTGTGTACCATAGTAAAGTGAAAGTGTTAGTTGCTCACTTGTGTACAACTCTTTGCAACCCCATGGACTACAGCCCACCAGGCTCCCCCGTCGATGAAATTTTCCAAGCAAGAATACTGGAGTGGGTAGCCATTCCCTCCTCCAAGGCATTTTCCCAACCCAGGAATTGAACTTGGGTCTCTTGCATTGCAGGCAATTTCTTTACCAGCTGAGCCATGTACCTCAGAGTATATCTTAAATGTTCTCACCACACACACACACACACACACACACACACACACACACACACACACACGGGCGTGTTAAATATGTGAGGTGATGGATGTGTGAGGTGACTGATGAAAGTGAAAAAGTTGGCTTAAAGCTCAACATTAGAAAACTAAGATCATGGCATCTGGTCCCATCTCTTCATGGTGAATAGATGGGGAAACAGTGAAAACAGTGGCTGACTTTATTTTTCTGGGCTCCAAAATCACTGCAGATGGTGACTGCAGCCATGAAATTAAAAGATGCTTACTCCTTGGAAGGAAAGTTATGACCAATCTAAACAGCATATTAAAAAGCAGAGACATTACTTTGTCAACAAAGGTCCATCTAGTCAAGGCTACGATTTTTCCAGTGGTCATGTACGGATGTGAGAGTTGGACTATAAAGAAAGCTGAGCACCAAAGAATTGATGCTTTTGAACTGTGGTGTTGGAGAAGACTCTTTAGAGTCCCTTGGACTGCAAGGAGATCCAACCAGTCCATCCTAAAGGAGGTCAGTCCTGAGCGTTCATTGGAAGGACTGATGTTGAAGGTGAAACTCCAATACTTTGGCCACCTGATGCGAAGAGCTGAGACATTTGAAAAGACCCCGGTGCTGGGAAAGGCTGAGGGCAGGAGAAGGGGATGACAGAGGATGAGATGCTTGGACGGCATCACCAACTTGATGCACATGGGTTTGGGTGGAGTTGGTGATGGACAGGGAGGCCTGGTGTGCTGCGGTTCATGAGGTCGTAAAGAGTCAGATACAACTGAGCGACTGAACTGAACTGATGGATGTGTTAACTAACCTCACTGTGGTAATCATTTCACAAGTTATATGTATATCAAATAATGCACATCTTACACTTACACAATGTTATGTGTTAATCCTATTTCAGTGAAGCTGGGGAAAAACTGTGTATCTCAAAGCAAATGAAGCTGGGGTTCAAGGAGACTCCAAGTAACTCAAAACATGATGGTGCCCAGTGACCATAAATTACTAAACTTCTAGCAATCTGTCTCTTCTTCTGACAGCTGATCAAAGTTTTATCATATATTAATTACTGTTTTGAGCAAAGGCCCTGAATTTCATTGAGCTCACCAGCTCTAGACACCTACAAATATGTTTTGCTATAAATTACTGGCACTGTTTCTGTTGATATTCAGTATAATCAAACATTTGTAAGCATGCTGTCTTTTCAATCTGTTCAGCTGATGCACTTTACCTGATCTTTCATTAAAGTAATCAAAACACTTGCTGTGTCGCATCTAATGAATGTTGCATGTATGATTAAGTGCTTTCATTCATATTGCAAGTTTGATTTAATGTAATCTGCCTTTCAGACAGCCATTAGCCTAGCTCCTATGTGAATTTGATTAATTGGCTGAATTCTTCCAGATGTCCATTAGGCATTACAGGAATTTCTATGTAGAAACAGCAGGGACTGTCTAGCACAGAACCAAACAATGAAATGTTATATTGCTGTCATGACTTACAAAAAGCTGGATTCATTTTCATTAATAAAACATCTGTACTCCTGCACAGCTATGCATTGAGATGCATTTATTTTATATGTTTATTTCTCTTACGACTGTAAATAGATAGTTAAATAGAAGCACATTTACTGATATTATGTGGGCCCAGGGTTTAGCAGATGCTGATTGGCAAAACAGATCAATTTTTAAAGTTTACAGAAGGTCCTAAACAGAGAAAAATGCACTAACAAACACCTGTTTGAAACAGAATTAAAGAATGTCTGGTATTATAGAAATGAGTATTAAAATGAGAAGCGAGACTTATTCTGAAAATGGCTTGATTGTTCTACATACACTAAGCCATTGGATCTCTTTCAGAAAAAAATGGCAAATGTGGCTCTTGCTGAGACAACTTACACTGTTGTCTGGAAAAGCTTTCTTTGGCCTTTAGTTCTGTTTTGTTGGTTCTTCAAGAGCAGGGAGAGATTTAGCCTTGTGCAGATCCTAGCTCAATGTATTTTCAGTTCAGTTCAGTTGCTCAGTCATGTCTGACTCTTTGTGACCCCATGAATTGCCGCATGCCAGGCTTCCCTGTCCATCACCAGCTCCCAGAATTCACTCAGACTCACGTCCATTGAGTCAGTGATGCCATCCAGCCATCTCATCCTCTGTCATCCCCTTCTCCTCTCCTGCCCCCAATCCCTCCCAGCATCAGAGTCTTTTCAATGAGTCAACTCTTCACATGAGGTGGCCAAAGTACTGGAGTTTCAGCTTTAGCATCATTCCTTCCAAAGAAATCCCAGGGCTGATCTCCTTCAGAATGGACTGGTTGGATTTCCTTGCAGTCCAAGGGACTCTCAAGAGTCTTCTCCAACACCACAGTTCAAACGCATCAATTCTTTGGCACTCAGCCTTCTTCACAGTCCAACTTTCACATCCATACATGATTACTGGAAAAACCATAGCCTTAACTAGACGGACCTTAGTCGGCAAAGTAATATCTCTGCTTTTGAATATGCTATCTAGGTTGCTCATAACTTTTCTTCCAAGGAGTGTCTGTTAATTTCATGGCTGCAGTCACCATCTGCAGTGATTTAGCCCTTAATAAATGCTGCTACCAATCACCTGAGAAGTTTCCCACAACAACCAATTGAAACAAAAGGTAAATTTCAAACAAAGCCAGTATTAGAGACAATCAAACATTCTCTAAGACCAAATATTCATCTTAAAATTAAGAGAATACCACAAAAATGATATTGTGTGTCCCTTTTACAAGGATCTATACATTGATTTTAGGAATTAAAAGTGAAACTTTTCTCGTGCCTAAAATTGTATGAAGTTAGTGGTTTGTGCGGAGAAGGCAATGGCAACCCACTCCAGTACTCTTGCCTGGAAAATCCCCTGGATGAAGGAGCCTGGTAGGCTGCAGTCCATGGGGTCACTAAGAGTTGGGCATGACTGAGCAACTTCACTTTCACTTTTCACTTTCCTGCATTGGAGAAGGAAATGGAAACCCACTCCTGTGTTCTAGCCTGGAGAATCCCAGGGACGGCGGAGCCTGGTTGGCTGCCATCTATGGGGTCGCACAGAATCGGACATGACTGAAGTGACTTAGCAATGGTGGTTTGTGAATATATCATCCCTGCTATAAAGACATACAGTGTTTGAACTTTAAGACAAAATGCCTTTTATCCTTTTTTTGCACAGTTCAACAAAGTATATCAACTTGGGAAGGTGTGGAGAAATGGGAACTCTCCTACGCTGTTGGTAGGAATGTAAATTGGTATAACCACTATAGAGAACAGTATAGAGGTTCCTTAAAATCTAGCAATTCTACTCCTGGGCATATATCCAGAGAAAACCATACTTCAAAAAGATATTGGCATCCTAATAGTCATTGCAGCACTATTTACAACAATCAAGGCATGGAAACAACTTGAATGTTCATTGACAAAGGAATGGATAAAGATGTGGTACAAATATACAATGGACTATGACTCAGCCATAATAAAAGAAGAAAACAATGCCATTTGCAGCAACGTGGACAGAACTAAAGATTGCCACACTAAGTGAAGGAAGCCAGACAGGAAAAGAGAAATATCATATGATGCTGCTTACAGGCAGAATCTAATCTTTTTAATGATACAAATGAACTTATTTATAAAACAGAAAGAGAGCCACAGATTTCAAAAACAATGATTACCAAAGGGGAAACATAGCGGGGAGGGATAAATTAGGAGTTTGGGACTAACAAGCACAAACTACTAATATATAAAATTGATAACAAGTAAGAACCTACCGTATAGCACAGGGAACTCTATTCAATGTAGTAACCTATATAGATAAAGAATCTGAAAAAGGATAGATAAATGTATGTGTATAACTGAATCACTTTGCTATACACCTGAAACTAACACAACATTGTAAGTCAAATATAATCCAATTTTATTTTTTTAATGGAAAAAAATGGTAAGTAAACTTGGAGAGAAAAAAATCTTCTCATAATAAAGTATACATGTGAATCATTAATTGTAATAGAACTTTCTCTAAAATAATTGAACTTTGAACTTTTAGTTTTTACCTGAAATAGCTTCCCTATTAGTAGGTTCTATTTCACTGCAGTTATTTAAAAAGTGAGTCTTTATTACCTAATAGTTTATTTTAATCATGACTAGGTGAACTTATATTACTGGAAGAGGGCATCTTTTAGGAAGCAGATCTTCTAGCATACGTGCCATGTTAATAAGATGATGTCAATAAGATTTCAAAAATAGGACTTGAACAGTCAACATCCACCTTGACCAGAAGTTTGTTGCCAAATTGTTGGAATATAGAAAAGCCTAAAAGGAAAATGGCAAAATGGTTGTCTGAGGAGGCCTTAACATAGCTGAGAAAAGAAGAGAAGGCAACGGTGAAAGAGAAAAGGAAAGATAGAGCCATCTGAATGCAGAGTTTCAAAGAATAGCAAGGAGAAATAACAAAGCTTTCCTATGTGAACAATGCAAATAAATAGAGGAAAATGATAGAATGGGAAGGACTAGAGATCTCTTCAAGAAAATTAGAGATATCAAGGGAACATTTCATGCAAAGATGGGCACAGTAAAGGACAGAAATGGTATGGACCTAACAGAAGCCGAAGATATTAAGAAGAGGTGGCAACAATACACAGAAGAACTATTCAAAAAGATATTCATGACCCAGATAACCACGATGGTGTGATCACTCACCTAGAACCAGACATCCTGGAATGTGAAGTCAAGTGGGCCTTAGGAAGCATCACTACAAGTAAAGCTAGTGGAGGTGATGCAATTCCAGCTAAGGTATTTCAAATCCTAAAAGATGATGCTGTGAAAGTGCTGCACTGAATATGCCAGCAAATTGGGAAGACTCAGCAGTGGCCACAGAACTGGAAAACATCAATTTTCATTCCAATCCCAAGAAAAGGCAAAGATGCCAAAGAATGTTCAGACTACCACACAATTGCACTCATCTCACACACTAGCAAAGTAATGTTCAAAATTCTCCAACCCAGGCTTCAACCGTACATGAACCAAGAACTTCCAGATGTTCAAGGTGGATTAAGAAAAGGCAGAGGAACCAGAGATCAAATTGCCAACATCCACTGGATCAGCAAAAAAGCAAGAGAACTCCAGAAAAATACCTACTTTTGCTTCACTGACTACGCTAAAGCTTTTGACTGTGTGGATCACAACAAACTGTGGAAATTCTTAAAGAGATGGGAGTACCAAACCACTTTACCTGCCTCCTGAGAAATCTGTATACAGGTCAAGAAGCAACAGTTAGAACTGGACATGTAACAATGGACTGGTTCCAAACTGAGAAAGCAGTACATCAAGGCTGTATGTTGTCACCCTGCTTGTTTAACTTACATGCAGAGTACATCATGTGCAATGCTGGGCTGGAAGCAGCACAAGCTGGAATCAAGACTGCTGGGAGAAATATCAATAACTTCTCCTATTATGTTAGAAACCTGAGAGAAATTGAAGCACCTCTTGATGAAAGTGAAAGAAGAGAGTGAAAAAGCTGGCCTAAAGTTCAGCATTCAAAAAAACTAAGATCATGACATTCAGTCCCATCACTTCATGGCAAATAGATAGGGAAACAGTGGAAACAGTGATTTATTTTGGGGGATCCAAAATCACTGCAGATGGTGGCTGCAGCCATGAAATTAAAAGACACTTGCTCCTTGGAATAAAAGTTGGGAAAAACCTACACAGCAAATTAAAAAGCAAAGATATTACTTTGCTGACAAAGATCCATTTGGTCAAAGCTATGGTTTTTCCAGTAGTCATGTATGGATGTGAGAGTTGGACTATAAAGAGGGCTGAGCGCCGAAGAATTGATACTTTTGAACTGTGGTGTTGAAGACTCTTGAGAGTCCCTTGGACTGCAAGGGGATACAACCAGTCCATCCTAAAGGAAATCAGTCCTGAATATTCATTGGAAGCACTGATGCTGAAGCTCCAATACTTTGGTCACCTGATGCGAAGAACTGACTCATTAGAAAAGATCCTGATGCTGGGAAAGATTGAAGGCAGGAGAAGGGGATGACAGAGGATGAGATGGCTGGACAGCATCACTGACTGGACATGAGTTTGAGGAAGCTCCAGGTGTTGGTGATGGACAGGGAAGTCTGGAGTGCTGCAGTCCATGGGGTTACAAAGAGTTGGACACGACTGAGCGACTGAATTGACTGGTAAAGGAAAATTCTTGATAGTCTTCTTATTGATCTTGGTGTTAAAATGAAGACCTAAAAATACTAATATTAGGACTTCCCTGGTGGTCCAGTGGTTAGAACTTTGCCTTCCAAGCAGGGAGTGCAGGTTCCATCTCTGATGGGAATGCTAAGATCCCACATGCCTCATGGCCAAAAAACCAAGACATAAAACAAAAGTAATGTTGTAACAAATTCAAATAAGACTTTTAAAACATTGTCCATATCAAAACACTCTTTAAAAATACTAATTTAACATCATTCGTATTATTTATACAATATATCATTTATATAATACACATTATAGAAGTATAAAGTTTATTTTATTAGTTATATATTATAATAATAGAATAGAATATATAATATTATTTATATAACTCATAGTATTATAAAAGTATATGAATTTAAATATATCTGAGATTACCAACTTTTTCACAGTCATCCAGCAAAAATTGATCAAATACCTTCTATGGAAATACAAAGACATATAAGCCACAGTGCCTGCACTCACATGGGAAGGCACGTAAGTACATGCCATGACAAGTACCATGATAAAAGTTGCTCCAAGTCCTATGACAGCATAAAAGGAGTGTTCCCTTCAGTCCCCTCAAGCTTCACAGAGGCGTTAACATTTGAGCTGCATCTTGCAAGACGAGTGGAGTGAAGCATATGAAATAAGGGGAAGGAGTGGGGAGCAGCAGGGTATCTCAGCCACCAAGAAACCACGCTGTCAGGGGAGTGTCTGCTCCCCACTCCTGATGCTTTCTTTTGTGTCAAGGAACATCTGTTATGGTGACATTACAAGGCTCCTTCCTTTCCCTCCTTTACTCATTCCTCACTAGGGAAGGAAGGATGATGTCATTTGATTGGTGCATTAGGGACCAGAACTTCGTATGTTTAGCTCAGCCACCTTCTTCCTCTCTCCTCTTTCTGATCAACCTGGTTGGCTCTTGGCCTTACCCAAGCATTGAAGTCACTGATTGCCCCTGAGAGAAGAGGCCAGTAGTTATCCATTTCTTCCTGGGACAGGTGGGTAAGAGTGTCTAGTTCTGGAGTTTAGAATTAAGAAGCCCCTATTTTCCACATGTAAGCCACATTCCCCAACTTAGTCACCATTAGGAATCAGTTTCAGTTTAGTTGCTCAGTCGTGTCCGACTCTTTGTGACCCCATGGACTGCAGCACGCCAGGCCTCCCTGTCCATCACCAACTCCCAGAGTTTACCCAAACTCATGTCCATTGAGTCAGTGATGCCATCCAGCCATCTCATCCTCTGTCATCCCCTTCTCCTCCTGCCCTCAATCTTTCCCAGCATCAGGGTCTTTTCAAATGAGTCAGCTCTTTGCATCAGGTGGCCAAAGTATTGGAGTTTCAGCTTTAGCATCAGTCCTTCCAAGGAACACACAGGACTGATCTCCTTTAGGATGGACTGGTTGGATCTCCTTGCAGTCCAAGGGACTCTCAAGAGTCTTCTCCAACACCACAGTTCAAAAGCATCAATTCTTCGGGGCTCACCTTTCTTTATAGTCCAACTCTCACATCCATACATGACTACTGGAAAACCATAGCCTTGACTAGACACACCTTTGTTGGCAAAGTAATGTCTCTGCTTTTTAATATGCTGTTTAGGTTGGCCATAACTTTCCTTCCAAGGAATAAGTGTCTTTTAATTTCATGCCTGCAGTCACCATCTGCAGTGATTAAATGTGTTAGTTAGCTCTCAAACTGCCCCCTTTATCTTTCTCAGTTGGGTTAGAACTCAGGCCTGGAATCAGGATGCTATTTATTGCTCCTCCTCCAAAAAACAAAACAAAACAAAAACCCTCCAGGTTGCCAGGTTTCATGTAAGTTGCCTATTCAGAGTGTTGAAGCAAAAAGGGTTGAGAGGAGAAGTGAGAAATGAGACCAGAAAGTAAGGAAGCCAGACTGGGAGAGCCACCCAGCCTGGACAATGGTCTGCTGAAATACTTTGGTCTGATTACAAAGATGAAGATGTTATCTAGGAAAAGGGTTAACTGTCCTAACGGGGCTTCAGTGGAACTGATCCGGAGCTTCTCAGGCAGTGACCCTCAAGCTTTACTGTGCTCTGGAATCATTTGGGGACTTTAGTAAAATGCAAATATGCAGCCCCTTCTCAAAGTTTCTGACTCAGGATAAGCACAATATGGGTCCAGGAATCTGTGTGTTTAACAAAGCCCCTGGGTTAGGTGACTCTCATGTCAAAAAAGTTACATAGCAGTCTGAAAGTGAAAGTGTTAGTTGCTCAGTCATGTCCAGCTCCTTGCAACCCTGTGGACTGTACAACCTGCCAGGCTCCTCTGTCCATGGAATTCCCCAGGCAAGAAAACTGGAGTGGGTAGCCATCCCTTCTCCAGGGAATCTTCTTAACCCAGGTATCAGACTCAGTTTCTCGCATTGCAGGCAGATCCTTTACCATCTAAACCACCAGTGGAGCTCACACAGCAGTCTGTATGTAAACAAGGAAATTTTAAGGTGCTGGTTGCTTAATTTCAGATGCATTTCTAGTATCCTGCATTTACCTCTCCTCTTCTCATAACTGCTGTTTGATATCATATTTGTGTGGAAATGACTTCCTACCTTTACTGTATGTTTGCCTTTACCAGTGAGCTTGTTATCCATAATTTTCTTGTTTCCAGTTGTGGCCTTTTTTGTCTACAGAAGTTCCTTTAGCATTTGTTGCAAAGCTGGTCTTGTCATTCTGAATTCTCTCAGCTTTTGCTTGTCTAAAAAGCTTTTGATTCCTCTGTTGAATCTGCATGAGAACCTTGCTGGGTAAAGAATTCTTGGCTGTAGATTCTTCCCTATCATCACTTTAAATATATCATGCCACTCCCTTCTGGTCTGCAGAGTTTCTGCTGAGAAATCAGCTGATCATCTTAGGGAAGCTCCCTTGTATGTTATTTGTTGCTTTTCCCTCAGACCAGAAATTTTAAGGGGGCTTCCCTAGTGGCTCAGACAGTAAAGAATCTGCCTGCAATGCAAGAGATCTGGGTTCAATCCCTGCACTGGGAGGATCCCCTGGAGAAGGAAGTGGCAACTCACTCCAGTATTCTTGCCTGGAGAATTCATGGACAGAGCAGCTTGATGGGCTGCAGCTCACGGGGTCACAAAGTCAGACACAACTGAATGACTAACACTTAGAAAATGTAAAACCACCCTTGGGAAAACACTATTTGAGGGTCTGAATTGCAGTTATACAGTTCTAGAAATCTAGCTTCATCAAAATACCCAGAGATGTTCTGATTCCTGGCAACCAAATTCGCAAGATATTTAAATGCAAACCAGAATGCCGCTATGCACATAGTGAGAACTCTAACATTAAAAGGACTGGAGTACTTAATACATTCTCTCCCTGTAGGAAGCCTCAAAGGGTAACCACGAAGGTTGCTTGATCACCTTGGAATCATAGCAGTGAAAGTTGAGGGACCTTTGCTAATGACATCAAGCTAGTCTGACAGTTTCACCTCCACTCTCAAGGCTGACTTGCAAAGGGGACTGGAAGCTGCCAGTCAGAGGCCCCATGCTTAATGCCCTGAAGATATACCGGCAAATTCCTATTCTTTATGTCTCCCTTTTCTAGGGTTCTTTTTAACATGTTGTTCACATACGGTTAAGTATAATTGATAAGATTACAGATTTAGATACACTAATATTGTCACATGTTCTTGAAAATCTGATGCTACCTTGATAGGATCCATGTTCTCCCGCAATTTACCTATTTACAGAGTATTTTTAGGCTGGAATATTTCTACCAATGAATGCAAGGTTCATGAGGTCCAGAATCTTGATTTCCTCTTCATCACTTTATCTCAATTGCTTAAAACAGTGCCTGACAGATGAGAGGTCGGGCATGTTGAGACACGCCCCAGAAAAGTACCACGGACAAGTCCCGGCAGTTGGCCAACGCCCAAACAGGAACCGGGAGTCTACCAAACTCCTGGGGACCAACCCCCGTGGCCTGGCCGCTGCAGCTCGCGCTTTCTACCTTATATGGGAGAACCTGGTTCGAGCGCCAGCCCTGGCTATAAAACCCCCTCCTCACCCCTGATACCTCGCAGACTCCCTTCCCTTGCTCGCTCCCCTCGGGGAGTTCTGCCCGAGAGCGACCACCCAATAAAGGCTTCCATCGATGGTCCTTAGAGGTGGCTCTTTCTTCCGCGGCGTTTCTTACAACAGAATAGTCAATAGATATATTTTGAATGAACAGCCCAGCAGGCTTCTCCGTCCATGGGATTCTCCAGGCAAGAATACTGGAGTGGGTTACCATTTCCTTCTCCAGGGGATCTTCCCAACCCAGGGATCGAACCCGGGTCTCCTGACGCTTAACCTCTGAACCACCAGGGAAGCCCAATAAAAGATTAGTCTCATATATTACATGACTTTTTCATTTTTATTATCATAGGGAAAACACAATTCCAACAGATCCTAATTTAGCATCCTACAAATTAGCCACACACTTCAACAAATGCCCAAAGCAAAATCTATTGCTTTTGTTACACTTTATCAGAATTTGCTTTGATTCCTAGCACTGATCTCTGGGGAGGTTATGTCTGTGAGTTCCCAAGTGGTTAAAAGGAATCGGAAATCTCTGCTTGCTCAAGAGTAAAGAAGAAGAGGAATGGATCTGACTAAATACCAATTCTTTTCATGTTTGGGATGGACAGCTAGGAGAACTTTCTCTTGAGTGTGTAAGTGAATGTCACCCATACTTTCCGCACCCTCATCACAACAAATGTGAGGAGGGAGTTCCTTATCTTCTGAGCTTAAGAAACATTGAAAAATATTGTGAAGCGCCAACTAATTAAAAATGAAATGCAGCCAGCTAAGCTCCAGCCATCTTTAATTTACAATATTGCTTTGCTTCCGAGGCAAATGTGGACAAGTCACAACTTCTTTTGATGCCTGAGGGATTGAAAAAATTAAATCAGCAGGATTGGCTATTGATGTTTTCGAGCAAATGTTTTGAAATCTCCGCCTTTCATCCATCTTGCAGGAAAACAGGATTGCTTTGTGAGCCTTCAAAGATATTAATTCCTTTAATAAATCCTGATTTGTATGTTGAAAACTTCCAACGGTTAGATTTCTGTAGCAATCTCTGCATCAGGGGTGAATGTTGCCCGCAGGCAGACTCCCAATTTTTCCCAAGTATCATCGTTCTCAGTCTGAAACTGGGGCTGAAACCAACACAACAGATTAAACACACCTTCTGTTCAGCCTCTTTTCATGAGATTTCTTTGTTATATTGTTTGCAAGGCAAATTTCATGACAGGCTGTTTGCTTTCCTGTTGATAAGCACTTAATGAGATAAAGCACAAACATAAGCAGTGACTGGCCCAGTTCTGTGCTTTGATCCTTGCCCCTCTAACCAAGGTGAAAAAAAAGATGGGACGCAACTGGAAATTCTAAAAATGTAGTGAACATTTGTCATAGAGGAAGTCAACTGGAGCTCCTGCCAATAAAAACAATAAAGATAGCACAGTGCAAGTTAAAGCACAAATATAGAGATAATGCTGTTTGTCCTTGCAGGAAAGGTGGGTTTGAGGGTGGAAAGAAATTGCCCTTACCATGAAATTTCTATCACAGCATCTATTTCTCCAATAATTTCACCATGATGATTATACAAATATAGTAGAAATAAGAAGATAGCAAAAAAAACTATCAGATGATCCTCTTAAGGACAGCATTATTTTAGGAGGGGTTCTTTTATTAAAAGAAAGCATTCATGACACTGGTTTAAAAATGTTCTGAGGCCTTCTTCTTAAGGGAGCAAATAGTAATGCGCCTCTACTGAACAAAAAAAAAGGCATTACATTTTCTCTTTTTGCCCAAACCCTTTTAAAAGGGGGCTTAAAAAAAAAAAAAGAATGACACCAGGGACTATATTCAATATCCTGTGATAAACGAAAATGGAAAAAAATATGAAAAAGAATGCATCTATATACATATATAAATACATATAACTGAGTCACTTTGATGTACACTAGAAATTGACACAACACGATAAATCAGCTATACTTAAATTTTTTTAAAACAATGATAAATGGCTTTATCTAGTCAATTTATCTAGTCTATCTAGAGAGAGAGAGAAGTTGAGTAGGGATAAATAAATGAGCCAACACCTTTCCCGGGAGACTAAGCTAAAGAGTGAAAGGTAGTGAAGTCGCTAAGTCGTGTCCAACTCTTTGGGATCCCATGGACCGTAGCCTATCAGGCTCCTCCGTCCATGGGATTTTCCAGGCAAGAGTACTGGAGTGAGTTGCCATTTCCTTCTCCAGGGATCTTCCCAACCAGGGATCAAACCCAGGTCTCCTGCATTGTAGGCAGACGCTTTTACCATCTGTGCCACCAGGGAAACCATGAAAAGGAGGGTCTAGATAGCTCTCGACTTTAGAAAGGGAGCTAACTTAAAAACACTAGTGCAGAGAGCAACAGTAGGAAGGCTGTGGGGGACGCTGTGAGAGCCCGCGACTCAGCAGGGCCTGATGTCGGGTGGGATGCGGGATCTTGGTTTCCTGACCAGGGACCGACACATACCCCCTGCACTGGAAGCTGAGTCCTGACCACTGGACCACCAGGGAAGTCCCTGAAGTCTCTTCTCCAGAAGAATCTTTATCATTTTGAATTAATGATTTACTTTAAACTGATATTTCCTGAAAATCAAAAGTCCACAAGGACATTAACCATATATAAACAATATTTTCACAATACTGCTAGCCACAGAGCTATATATTTAGGGATACATTAAAAATTTTTTTGTTTAGTCAACATGCTTTTGTTACATTTCTTAGCCACTGATGGAGTTTTTGTATAAACTTTTATTGAAGTATAATTGATTTATAATATTGTATTAATTACTGCTGCACAGCAAAGAGATTCAGTTACATATATTATTTTATTTTATTTTATTTTTTTATATATAATTTTAAAAATTCTTTTCCATTACAGTTTATCACTGGATGTTGAATACACTTCCCTGTGCTATACAGTAGGACCTTGTTGTTTATCCATTCTATATATAATGGTTTGTATCTGCTAATCCCAACCTCCCATTCCATCCCTCTCGCACTTCCCAATCCCTTGGCAACCACAAATCTGTTCTGTATCTATGAGTCTGTTTTTGTTTCATAGATAGGTCTATTTGTGTCATATTTTAGATTTCACATATAAGCTATATTATACATATTCAAGTTTTGCTTTCTGACTTACTTCACTTAGTATGATAATTAGAGATATATTTTATTGCTCCTTTTTTCCAGTCAAGATATAATAATAAAAAATTAAACATCACATTAAACACTGTAAAGATTTTACCTCTTAAAATAACTATCTAATTATGTATATGTACAAACAGAAATAGACATACACACCTATATGTAATAAGTACACAATTAGAAAAACTAATTCAAATGTGCACATATTACTGTTGCCAAAGTTAATTACTGGTTAACTTCAAATAGTATGTTTGATCTTTATTGAAACAAAATATTTAAGAATAAAAATGTCAGACTTACTAAAAAAACGTTAGATTTTCCATAAGTAAACTTTAATTTCATTATTCAATACTGAGCTGTATTTACATTTTGCAAGCATACCTCATTTTATCAGCTTCACAGATACTATGTTTTTTTACGAACTGAAGTTTGTGGTAACCCTTGGTCAAGTAAGTCTCTTGATGCCATTTTCCTAACAGTGTTTGCTCACTTCGTGTCTCTGTATCACATTTCATAATTCTCAGAATATTAAACATTTTCATTGTTATTGTGTTATAGTGACTTGTGATCAGCAATCTTTGATGTTATTGTTCTGGGGCATCACAACTTGCGCCCATATGAGACAGCAAACTTAACCCACAACTGTTGTGTGTCCTGACTGCTCCACCTATCTCTCGCCCTTTCCTCAGGACTTCCTATTCCCTGAGACAACTATTTTGAAATTAAGCCAGTCAATAACCCTACAATGACCACTAAGTGTTCAAGTAAAAAAGAAGAGAGGTATATCTCTCACCTTACCTTAAAAGCTGGAAACAATAAACTGAGCAAGGAAGGTACATCCAAAGCCAAGAAAGGCCAAAACTAGGCCTTTTGTGCCAAACAGTTCACCAAGTTATGAATATAAAGCAGACGTTCTTGAAAGATTTTTACAAGTGCTGCTCCAGTGAACGGATGAATGATAAGAAATCAAAACTGCCTTCTTGTTGATAAAGAGAAAGCTTAGTGGCCTGGAGAGATCAAACCAGCCACAATATTCCCTTAAGTCAAAGCCTAATCTAGAGCAATACCCCAACTCTCCTCAGTTCTAGGAAGGCTAAATAAGAAGGTGAGGAAGCTGCAGAAGAAATGTTTAAAGCTGGCAGAGTTAGCTTGTGAGATTGAAGAAACATTCAAGTGCAAGGTGAAGCAGCAAGTGCCGTGAAGAAGCTGTAGCAGTTATCCAGAAGATCTAGATAAGACCATCAATGAAGGGGGCTACATTACACAATAGATTTTCAAAGCAAGCCAAACAGCTTCTGTGGGAAGAAGGTGCCATCAAGGACTTAGCCAGAGGAGAGAAGTGAAAGCCTGGCTTTAAAGCTTCAAAGTACAGACTGACTCTCTTGTTAGGGGCTAGTGCACCTGAAGACTTGAAGTTAGAGTCAATGCTCATTTATCATTCTGAAAATTCTATGGATTAAGAACGATGCTAAATCTACTCTGCCTGTGCTGTGTCAATGGAACCACAAAGCCTGGGAGACAGCACATCGGTTTACAACATTATTTACTGAATATTTTCAGCCCACTATTGAGACTAACTGTTGAGAAAAAAGATTCCTTTCAAAATATTGTTGCTTATTCATGCCAATGTATGGCAAAACAAATACAGTATTGTAATTTAAAAAATAAATAAATTTAAAAAAATAAAAAATTAAAAAAAATATTGTTGCTTATTGACACGCACCTGATGAGGTCACCCAAGAGCTCTGATGGAGATGGACAATGAGATCCATGTTTTCATGTCTGCCAACACAACTTCCATCTTGCAGCCCTTGGATCAAGGGGGTAATTTCAACTTTCAAGTCTTATTCTTTAACATACATTTTGTAAGACTATAGCTGCCATTGGGCTTCCCAGGTGGTGCAGTGATAAAGAATCTGCCTGCCAAGGCAGGAGACTCAAGTTCGATCCCTGGGTCACAAAGATCCCTTGGAGAAGGAAATGGCAAGCCACTTCAGGATTCTTGCCTGGAAGATCCCATGGAGAGAGGAGCCTGGCGGGCTACTGTCCATAGGGGCGCAAAGAGTCAGACACAGCTGAGCACGCACATATAGCTGCCGTAGATGGCGATTCCTCTGCTGAATAAGGGCAAAGTACATTAAAAACCTTCTGGAAACAAGAAAACCATTCTGCATGCCATTAAGAACATGATTCATGGGAAGAGGCCAAAATATCAACCTTTACAGGAGTCAGGAAGAACTTGATTCCAAACCTCATGGGTGACTTTGAGGGGTTCAAGACTGCACTGGAGGAAGTCATGGCAGATGTGGCAGAATTAGCAAGAGAACTAGAATTAGAAGTGGAGTCTGAAGATGTGACTGAATTGCTGCAATTTCATGATAAAACTCTAATGGATGAGGAATTGCTTCTTATGGATTAGCAAAGAAAGTGTTTTCTTGAGACAGAATCCACTCCTGATGAAGATGCTGTGAAGACTGTTGAAATGACAACAAAAGATGTAGAACATTACTTAAACTTAGTCGACAAAGCAGTGACATAGTTAGAGAGGACTGATTCCAGCTTTGAAAAAAGTTCTACTGTGGGTAAAATGCTAACAAACAGCACTGAATGCTACAAAAAAATCATTTGTGAAAGGAAGAGTCAGTTGATGAGGTAAACTTCACTGCAGTCTTATTTCAAGAGACTATTACAATCACTCCAGCCTTCAGCAACCACCACCTAGATTAGGCACTATCCATCAACACTGAGGCGAGGCCCTCTACCAGAAAAAAAGTTCTAACCTCATTGGAGGCTCAGATGATGCTTAGCATTTTTTAGCAATGAAGTGTTTTTAATTAAGGTATGTACATGGTTTCTTTACACATACTGCTACTGCACACTTAATGGACTATGCATGCCATGTGCTGGAGAAGGCGATGGCACCCGCTCCAGGGCTCTTGCCTGGAAAATCCCGTGGACGGAGGAGCCTGGTGGGCTGCAGTCCATGGGGTCGCTAAGAGTCAGACATGACTGAGCGACTTCACTTTCACTTTTCACTTTCCTGCATTGAAGAAGGAAATGGCAACCCACTCCAGTGTTCTTGCCTGGAGAATCCCAGGGATGGGGGAGCCTGCCGTCTATGGGGTCACACAGAGTTGGACACGACTAAAGCGACTTAGCAGCAGTAGCAGCAGCAGCCATGTGCTCAGTCATGTCCAACTCTGTGTAACCCATGGGCTGTAACCAGACTCCTCTGTTCCTGAGATTCCCCAAGCAAGAATACTGGACTGGGTTGCCATTTCCTCCTCCAGGGTATCTTCCTGACCCAGGGATCAAACCCGCCTCTCCGGTGTCTCCTGCATAGCAGGCAGATTCTTCACCCACTGAGCTATCAGGGAAGCCCTGATAGACTATGGTATAGTGTAAAGATAACTCTTTTAGTTACTAGGAAACAAAAAAATTCATGTGACTTGTTTCATTGCATATTCGCTCTTTTGCAGTGGTCTGGAAGGGAATCTGCAGTATCTACAAGGTGCACCTGTACTACAGTGATGTACACAGTACTTTACTACATGTTTAAAAATGTGTTATCCTTCACCATGCTGCTCTAAAGAGAAGCCTAGTTGAGTTTATTCACTTTGCTACTCAATCTCAGAGTTTCCGATTTTTCAAGTCAGAGGAGGATTCTGAGCATCTCTGCATTTAAAAATCCCATAGGTAGGTATGATGTGCAGTCAGGGTTGAGAACTACTGATTTATAGGACCTTAAATGTAGACATTATGGTCATAAATATCATATGATATCACTTATATGTGGAATCTTAAGGTACAAATGAACTAATCTACAAAACAGATTTACAAATGTAGAAAACAAATATATGATTACCAGGGGATAAAGGACAGGGAGGGATAAATTGGGAGATTGAGACTGACATACACATACTACTATATTTAAAAAATAGATAACTAATAAAACCTCAGGATCTCTACTCAATACTTTGTAATGACCTATTTGGGAAAAGAATCTAAAAGAGTGGATATATGTATAATTGATTCACTTTGCTGTACACCTGAAACTGAAACAGCATTGTAAGTCAACTATCCTCCAAAAAAATTTTTTAATAAGTAAGAAAGTATGGTCATAATTGATAACAACATCTTTCACTAAGAGTAGAGATAAACTGGACAAATAAGTAAGTCTCAAATTACTCCAGAAACGCCAACTCAATACAGAAATTAGAGAGGCTTTGTAAAGCAAAAATTCCAATATAGTAAATGCTAATGATAATGAGGATGGTAAAATGGTTGAGTAGGCAATTCCAAGCTCTCATTCCCCCACTGAAACACGGGAAAACAAATAGAAATTGTCAGCATCCACTTTGGCAGGACTCTGGAAAACAAAGGTTTGCAGCAACTAAATGAATACTCAACCAAGAAAAAAGACAACTTGCAAACTAAGAAGGCCTTGTGACCTTTTCACTTGTGCTTGCCTCACCCCATCCCAGCATGAGGGCAGTGTTGAAACAGCAGCAGCCCACATTCCTAGTGTGGACTCTGGTCCTGGGTTACAGAAAAAGCAAACTTTATTTGCAAATTATTGTTTATGTCTATTCAACTTGTGTGAGGCTACCTGAAGGGCCAAATCGAGTGCTTGTCTCTGTTTGGACTGAGAACTCAGGCCAGAAAACCTGAATATATTGTTCAAAAAGAGCTGCAAAGCATACAAATGACCCACAGATAGCTGGGGTAAAAGATTAGGGTCTAGGCATACAATAGACCACCCAAACTTTGGAGGAAAAACCGATAGAAGTTTTAAGCGAAATCAGGACAATCAAAAATACCCAAGGGTATTTACCACTGAGGTGCTCAGTGATAAAGAATCCACATGCCAATACAGGAGACACCAGTTCAGTCTCCAGGTCTGGAAGACGCCCTGGAGAAGGAAATGGCAACCTATGCCAGTATTCTTGCCTGGGAAATCCCAGGGACAGAGGAGCCTGTTGGGCTACAGTCCACTGGGTCACAAAGAGTCAGACATGACTGAGCAACTAAACAAGGACTACTCACAGGAATTTAGAAAGTCACACACATGTACAAGGAAAGACACATGCTCAGAAAATACTTGAGAAGACCCTAAATTTTCATCTCAGGCTGACTGCCAAACTCAAGGTGAGCCTGGATAAGTGCTGGAATGTCCTAGTTCAGAGCCCATCAGCAAAGAGTGGGAGAGGTATTTGGTGTGGTTTTTTTGGTCTGTTTTTTTTTTTTTCCTGTGGTGGAAGGGATCATTTTTAAAATTTTATTTTATTTCTTAGCCATCAAAGAATCTCTGAAGGAACGGAGACTTCAAGCACCACAGATGACAAGATATATAGTCTTTGCAAAAATCGTTCAGGAAAGGTACTAAACAATAGACTGCTACAGCCTTCAATAGTCAAAAAATAAGAACCATCACATCCTAGAGAAGGCGTAAAAGCTGGTTTACGGATTATCCCATTACAATATTCAAATGCCTAGTTTTCAACAAACAAGGCACACAAATAAACAGGAAAGTATAGCCCATCCCTTTAGAATAAAATAACTGGACCAAAACCAGCCTTGCCATTGGACTCTCTAGCCTAAGACTTTAAAACAATCTTAAATAAACTCAAATCACTAAAGCAAAACATGGCCAAAGAACTAAAGAAAGTCAGGAAAACAACATATGAACAAAATGAGAATATCAATAAAGGAAACAATTATAAAAAGGAAACAAAAGTATTCTAGAACACACCTGTATGACGAGGAGTGTATCTTTAAGAAATGGCTGGCTAGGGCGAATGCTGCGGTCCACAGTGAACAGGATGAGGGTAACTAACCACCTCTGGAAGGCCTGCCCTTAACAACCCATCCAGCCTTCCTCCAGATTTTGAATTGACCCTCAGCTCTGACTTTGGACAATAAGTTTGTTCCATGCCTTTGAGAATTCATCGGGCCCTGCTCTCAGGTTTTTTGAAGTTAGAAGTAAGCACAATCTGGGACCCAGAAGTGGGACCAGCAAGCCCCCAAAGCCCGCGGTCGTCCATGCCCAGACTTAAAGCATTTTAGAGGAGAAAACCTGATGACTAGCCCATCAGTGCCGCAGAACAACTTTGAGTCAATACGGATCACAGGTACAACCTTAGATATATTTCACTGGCTTGATTAAATCCCTACAAGGTGAATTCTTTTTATGAGGAAAGAACCGTGGGACACTGAGAGAGGTCCCTGGTTGTGACAAGGAGAGTAAGACAGTGTGCCATGTAATCAGATCTCTCAGTCCAGGGGGTTTTCTGGTGCTTTCTAAATTGGTCTGCTGAGAATTCCTTCAGTCTCCCCAACTAAATAAAAGAGGATCATAATGCATTAGGATCGTGAGAATTAACAAAAGGCATCATTTGATGATTTGACTTCTGAGAAGAGTCAAATAGAAATACCATTAGCAACACTGGGTTGAGAAAAGATTTAATAAACCACAAAGTCCTAGTCAGAACGTGGGAATGACGTTTGCCTCTTTTTCCCTACCGTCTGGTATTATATTCCCATAAGAAGGTTAATTGTATTAATAGCAGTTATAACCACAAGGGAACACTGAACTGAAGAAAGGGCCACAGCCTCTAAAGGAGTCACCAGTCATTCAGGAGTGACGCTGTCTTATCTCTCAGGACACACCAACCATCAAGATAATCTGAGGGTTGCTGCTGTTTGCAGCTGAGGGCCTGTGAAATTGACAAATAGCTTGTGTGTGTGCTGCCTGTGTGACTGAAAAGTGACAAGACAGTAAAGTCACAGAGCCAAGAGTGACCTTTCCCAAGAGACCCATTATGATACAGGGCCATTATCAGCCCTGTGATTCCCACACATACAATAAAATTCACTGTTTTATTAACACAGTAGATTTTATTAAATCTTAACAGAGTGGCGAGGAGAGTAGATTTCCTTTTGTTTTCCTCCTGTATCCGTCATCATCTCTGCAAAAACAACTGTTTCTGCCATTGTGACAGTAAGGCCATTGGAACACCTGCAGGTATTAATACTAATCTTACATTTTTTGGAAATGGAAGAAGTTGCTATATTAATGCAGAATAGGTAGAGGCCTCTCTAGAAACAGCACTTGGAAAGAAAAAATTTTTACCTTTTTTGCTGAGGATGATATAATAGTATTGATAGCTAAAATTTGTAGAGCATTTTACAATTTTCGAAACATTTGTCTTAAACATTCCTTCATCTGCGCTTCAAAATATTTCTCTTCTGTAACCTGTGCCAAGTTCCCTAACTCTCAGGAGTTGAGTTCCCTCATCTATAAAAAGGGGATAATACCATTTACAGCACAGAATTGTTGTGAGGATAAAAAGAGTGCATGTAAAGTGTTCAGCCCGATGCCTGCAATGAAGCACCACTGAATTCTAGCTCTCAGCACTTTGCCACACTAGCCTTCAACATGAGATCGCTGAGCTCATGAGGACCAGCTCTGAGTTCAGAACCCAGGTCTTCAGACTGCCCTGTTATGCAAAGGAAAGCAAGAGAGAAGGAGGAGTAGTCTAGTTTACACGTGTCATGCGCACAGGCTTGATCTCATTTCCATGTTTCATTGGATCCAACTGGTCAAACAGCAATTAAGATTGACACAATATAAAGAAAAGTTCATCTAAGTTCATCTCTCTTTATACCCCCAACCTTCCCATAGCTTGTAAGTTCCCTTTATTCCAGTTTGATGTCTGCAACATTAAACTGTGGTGCTGGAAAAGACTCTTGAGAGTCCCTTGGACTGCAAGGAGATCAAACTAGTCAATCCTACAAGAAATCAGTCTTGAATATTCATTGGAAGGACTGATGCTAAAGCTGAAGCTCCAATACTTTGGCCACTTGATACAAAGAACTAACTCATTTGAAAAGACCCTGATGCTGGGAAAGATTGATGGCAGGAGGAGAAGGGGACGACAGAGGATGAAACATCACTGACGCCATGGATATGAGTTTGAGTAAGCTCCAGGAGTTGGTGATGGACAGGGAAGCCTGGCGTGCTGTAGTCCATGGGGTTGCAAAGAGTCGGACGTGACTGAGCAACTGAATTGAACTGAACATCAAATGAAATGAAAAGTAGTTCCACATTAGAGTCTCAACTGGAGAGAGATTACCTTTAAAGCATTCACATAAAGGAACTATGAGATAGCCAACTCTGTAATTGAAATGAGAAAAAGTCAGTCAAACAAAAATTATTATTATTGATTGAGTTTTATTCTTAACACCAACATACTACCTATCTATGCAAAGTACCAAACCTTTATTTGTTGATATCTAAGATTAAAATCAATAAAATTGTCTATAATCTATGCTTCTCAGGTTTGCCTATCTGTAGTAGATCAAACAAGAGTAATTAGGTTTCTGCCTGACTAGCAGGGGGATAAAACTGTTTCATTTTGAATCAAAATCTTCCTGGTGGATAGATTACACTTTCTTCCTTTACCATCACCATGGAGCAATTGCTTCTGTGTTTTATTTGGTTCAAAGTATCAAAATGCCATTTTACAATTCTCAGTAGAAAGATGTGACCAAAGTTTGATTCTTATTCTAGATTTAAGGCTTATTCTTCCCTTTTCACTTTCTTCCAAAGTTTTCTCTTGGATAGCATATTTTATACATGATAATATCAATCTTCCTAACTGTTAATAGCAGTTTTCCTTAGTTTAATAAACACAATGATAAGAATGGGAACTACACCTACACTTCAAAAATTTAAAAATGTTTTCACACTCATCATCTCATCTGATTCTTATAGATGTTAGGAAGTAGATAGTGTAGATGTTAATTTTACAAAGGAGGATGGTTAGGAGATTCAGAGAGGCTAAGTAATTTGCCTAAGATTTCCCAGCCAGATAGTACTGGATGGATTACATCACGTCATTTCATGGTAACACGGCTCTTCACCAGAGCACAGCAAGACATCCTGTGTTATCTGGTCATGAAATTATAGCAACACACAAAGAGCTTAGTGTGTCACCTACACATGAGTTATGTAGGTGAGCAAAAGATGGCACTGATTATTACCTTGCATATGCATTTATGCAATTTGTATATTAAATAGTATATGCTATGAACAATCTTGAGATTTTTTTAGTGATGGTGGCAATTAAATTTTTAATAAAAATAGCTTTTTTCCTGATTCTAAAAATGATATTTCTCTCCTTCAAATAAAACAGAAAAAAAAACAAAGGACAAAGTATAATATACCTGAAATTCCAGAACCTAAACCTTTGGTCCTTTTAGAATCTCTCAAAGGGTATATGTAGGCATGCATGCTCACACACACACACATACACACACACACACACAGAGCTTTATACAGCTTTATATAAACAGAACTATGTAAAAAGCTACCTGGCATATTTTTTATTCAACATCTTAAATATTTTTTCATGTCAATACGAGATCTACTTAACCATTTTTAGCTACTGAGAGTACACAGTGTAGAGATGTATCCTTTCTTTCATTTTTAAGCCATTTCCATTCTGCAACTTGCTATTACAAACTACAGTGTGATGACCATTTAGGACACATTCCTGGAAGTATTACTGAATCAGAGGGTGTTCTAATTTAAGATTATGATATATATATTGCCCTCTTGCCCTCTGGAAATGTTTCAGTTTGTACCCACTTTGACAGTGACTGAGGGGAAATTTCCCCATACTCTCTCACTAATGTCAGATTTTGCCAAACAAGTTTTACCTTTTCCCATCTGAATAATGAAAAATACCTTATCATTGTCATTTTCATGATTTTGATAATTAGTGATATCAAGCAAATTTTGTATGTCTTTGCCCTATTTAATTTTTTTGTTTTGACTTACTTTTATGGCTTTGTAATGTTTTATAGGTATATCCAATTTTTAATATACAGAAATATTTTATAATTACAAAAGCAACCCTTTTATATGTTTCAGATATTATATCTTCCTTCTTTATTTTAATAATCTAGAATTTATGTTACTACTTTTTTTTTTAGCAATCTGGAATCAACTTATTATTTTTGCAGAGTTGCTAACTTAGAAAATGTTGCCCTAAGACCATTTGCTAAAAATGACCTTTTTATCATATACCAAATTCTCATATATTTCTATATCTTATTTATTTACTTATTTAGGCCATGCCGTGGCTTGTGGGATCTAGCTCTCCAAACAGGGATTGACCCTAGACCCTCAGCAAGGAAGTCCTAACAATTGAACTGCCAGGGAATTTCTTTCTTATATCTAAGTCAGAGTTTTTTCCTTCTGAACCATTAATCCTTCTATACTTTCTGTATCAATATCAAACAACTATAATTTTTATGGTAGGTATATAATCTACTATTTTGTAGTCACACACCTGTATGCAGGTCAAGAAACAACAGTCAAAACCAGACATGGAACAACAGACTGGTCCAAAGTTGGGAAAGGAGTATGTCAAGGCTGTATATTGCCACCCTGCTTATTTAATGTATATGCAGAGTACATCATGCAAAATGCCAGCTGGATGAAGCACAAGCTAGAATCAAGATTGCTGGGAGAAATATCAATAACCTCAGATAGGCAGATGACACCACCCTTATGGCAGAAAGCGAAGAGGAACTAGAAAGCTTGATGAAAGTGAAAGAGGAGAGTGAAACAGCTGGCTTAAAACTCAACATTCAAAAAACTAAGATCATGGCATGTGGTGCCATTGCTTCATGGCAAACAGAAGGGGAAAAAGTGAAAGCAGTGACAGATTTTATTCCTGGGCTCCAAAATCACTGCAGATAACAACTGCAGCCATGAAATTAAAAGACACTTGCTCCTTGGAAGGAAAACTATGGCAAACCTAGACAAAATATTAAAAAGCAGAGACATCACTTTGCCAATAAAGGTCCATTTAGTCAAAGCTATGGTTTTTCCAGTAGTCATGTACAGATATGACAGCTGGACCATAAAGAAGGCTGCTTGCTAAAGAATTGATGCTTTTGAATTTTGCTAGAGAAGACTCTTGAGAGCCCCTTGGACTGCCGGGATATCAAACCCATCAATCTTAAAGGAAATCAACCCTGAACATTCATTGGAAGGATTGATGCTGAAACTAAAGCTCCAATATTTTGGCCACATGATGCAAAGAGCTGACTCACTGGAAAAGACCCTGGAAAAAGATGCTGGGAAAAATTGAAGGCAGGAGGAAAAGGGGACGGCAGAGGATGAGATGGTTGGATAGGATCATCACCTCAACAGACATGACTTTGAGCAAACTCCAGGAGATAGTGAAGGACAGAGGAGACTGGCGTGCTACAGTCCACGGGGTCACAAAGAGTCAGACATGACTTCGTGACTGAACAACAATGACGACAGAAGTTATATGATACCTTATCATTTGTCTTTTATATAAGCATCCACTATAAAATTCATTTTGTCACCTCATATTGATTTCATTGCATTTCTGAATTGCTAGAGAGGATTAGTTTCTATAATATTGAACCTAGAAAACAAATACATATCAGGAGGGGGTGGTTACATAAAGTTCACTCATCTATGCTTACAGAATTGTTATATATATATATATATATATATATATGCAGCTGTAGTAGTTGTATGGAAGAATCGGTAAGATATAATTTAGTTTTTTAAAATAGGTTTCAGGGATTCTACTTCTGGTAAGATAGAATAGTCATACTTAGCCCTATTCCTTCCTCTAAGTGCAAGTGAGAGCACTGAGCATTATATTTAAACAAACATAAGACTCAGAAAGGCAGAAAAAGACAAATTGGCTAAAACCTTGACATACATGGTATGTATCCCCTGGATTTTCTCTTGCCTCATATGTTCCAGACGTGGAGCTCAGGAAGCTGGCAAGCTGGAAATGCCAACAAGTGCAGACAAAAATAAAGACCCAGCAAAAGTCTTCTCTATAGTCAGAGGACCAGAAACACAGCGGACACAGAAATCTTTTAGACAATAATTGCTCTACTCCAGCCAAACACTACAGAAAAAATTGTGACCCCGCCTCCACTGATGCCAACAAGGTCTGATAGGATGCCTATACTCCAATCTCAATAAGCATTAACAAAGTGCCCCAATACCCTCTCCAGGATGATGTCAGAGGAGGCAGAGTGGAGGGTCAGAACTTTCACCACTGCCCAGCAGTGGAGAGGCTACCTTCACCACAGCATCAGTGGAGACGATGCAAGGAGCCAGAACTTCCACCTACCCAGGGGCAGCAAGCAGCACCCGGGAGGTGCAACGGAGACTGAGTGGGAAACCTGGCCTTACACACTCACCCAGCAGTAATGAGGCAATACTTCCATGCTGGAGTAGCATCAGAGACAGTCATCTAACAGAAGGTTTAAACACGATCCAGAGTCTCAGAAGACAGTACAAAAGTGTCCACATTTCAACCACTTGTCAAATAAAAGACCATGAATATCTAAAAGCAAATACCAATAAAAGATAATTGATGTCAATACTGATGTGATAGAGATATTAGAATTACTCATGGGGATTTGAAAGCAACCATGATAAAAATGCTTCAGTGAACAACTACAAGCATGCTTGAAACAAATGAAAAAACCAGAAAGCCTGTTATTTGTATGACTGGTTTTTGTTGGTATACAAAAAGGCTACTGATTTTAATAATTTTTCAACTACTCTAAATCACTAAAAACTCTCTTATTTCTAGTAGTTTTTAAGTTGATTTACTTGGTGTTCCATGTATAATCATATCATCTGTAAGTGTATTTTCTCCTCCTTTTCAATATTTTTCATATTTTTCTTGTTTCATTGCATCACCTCCAATCCATAGTTTTACCAATAGCAGTTCTTATTCACAGCATTAATAGGCATCCTTTTCGTGTTTTATTCTTAATCGATTCTTGATTTATTCACTCATTTGTTCTGCTTATTAACTGCCTACCACTGTGCTAAGGCATTATGCAAGGCATCATACTAAACTCTAGAGATCTGATGACAAGCAAAACCACACATAGCCCCTGCTGTCACTGAGCCTTTTGTCTAGTGGGAAAGATCAACATTATCAAGCAATCATACTGGCCAATGTCTAATTACAAATTAGATAACTGCTAAAAGCAACTTGATTCTATGAGAACATGTAGTAGCAGAACATGAAGGAATAAGAGAGAATGTCCTGTTATAAAAAATCAGAGAATAAGTCTACAACCTTTTCTTCTAAAAGCACATAGAGGAATTGAGTCCCAGATAATTATTTTACCCAAATTCTTATGACTAGGAAGTGGTTCAAATACCACTTGTTCCATGATTTTGAGTAGGGTATATTTCAAATCAACTCATGAAAGTTATTGTCTATAGAGTGTTTAACTCTGTGCTACTGTGCATCTTATCAAGCCTCCCAACAGTCATTCACGCAGGTATTATTGTTCCTATTTCACACTCAGGAGCAATTTAGGCGGGCAAGCTAAGTTTTAGGGCATGGATGGACAAAGTTTTAGGGCATGGATGATTATCAGGTGATATCCTGATTGCTACTGATTGATGGCTCCATACAACAGAAAGTCTAGAAAACTAGGTATTGATGCATATTTGTTTCATTTCAGTAGACTGTATACTCCTTGAATGTAGAAATTATGTCCTAGTTATATTTATAGTCCCAGTGTCAAGCAAAGGACCAATCATACAGGAAATATTCAATAACTGATTTCTTTTATTACTAGGATTTCTCTGTTAAATTTCTGGACAGTCCTCATGTCTGCCTTTTGCTCCAAACAAGACCTAAGGCTGAGACAGGTGCAGGCTCTTCTGGTTTGCTGGTTTTCCACCCTCTACTCCAAGTCAAGTTAGCCTCATCCAGCATCAAAGTTACTGATTTTCACAGCGAGCACACCTTAACAGAACAACAGCCCCCAAAAAATCATGGTATAATATGGAAAGAGCCCTAGGCAAGGACACCCCTTCTCTCACTGAAGATGCCCACTCTTCACCGATTTCTAAAAGTGAAAGTGAAGTCGCTCAGTCCTGTCCGACTCTTTGCAACCCCATGGTATGTAGCCTGCCAGGCTCTTTCATCCATAGGATTTTCCAGGCAAAAATACTGGAATGGGCTGCCATTTCCTTCTCCACACCAATATCTAAAGGATATACAATTTTCAATTCATTGTTTGCCTGAGCCCTGTAGATTCCCTAAGCCCTGAAATGACTGATTTTGAAATTTCTGTACAAATTCAGTTACTTTGGGAGAGAATTTGTCAACCTATTCACTTTTCCATAGCCAGAAATCCATCTTAATATCGTTTTATGCCTTTCTGAACTTAATATAATTTTATAACTGCCTTCTGAACTTTTCTGCCTTTGTTAAGGAAACAGTAATGATATTTTCCCAATCTCACATCCTTCTTCGATTCATTCAGTTAGCTGTAGACATGTTTCTATTTTATTCTGTCATTTTTGTAATATGACTTCCCAATCTTCCAGGGTAAACATAATGTACAAACTACTATCATTTTAAATAAAATTTTAATGGAAGGTATCAGTCATGCTGTGTTGCATATAACTTATCAGTAAAGACAGGAAGAGATGGGGGAGAAATTTCTACTCAGGAGTAAGTGAGATTTTTCATATGTTCATTTAGCAAGTAACTAAGCATCCCCTTATATGCAGAAGTAATATGCAAGGTCCTCTAAGAAGAAAAGGAAGGAGAGAGTAGACTAAAATTTGTTGAAGGTCTACTTTGTGTCATGCAATATCTCATTTGATTATTTTAATGCCCCGAGGCGCTAAGTTTTGCTATTTGCATTTTACAGAGGAATAAGCTGATCTCATAGAAATCAGGTCAATTGCCCAAGGACAGCCCGTTAGTAACTATTAGAGCTCAGATTTAAAAGCACTCTGACTCCAGAGTGACACATTGATTTTCAAGGGATATTGTGGATGGTTTTTCTACACGTTAGGTAGGAAGAACATTGAAATTGGAAACAACAGTGTGGGGAGCGTGGGGTTTTCTCAACAAATCTCACTGGACTCTGAGAAGACAGACAATAGTCACCTATATCTCAATGAAAATGAAGTACAATTATTATTTTTAACATTTCTTTTGTGACTCCACTTTCCCCAAAATGTTTGGGGGAAAGGAATGTAGTCTGTTAGCATTTCTATTGCTTCCTGTTTGGCTCTATAAAGTTACTAGCAGTTTAAAAGAAAAATTAAAAAAAAAAAGGAAAAATTTGTACTAAACAATATTTTTAAAAACTTAAAAGTAAAAAGGAATTTGTATATTGACTTTGAAAACAGTCCGGTGGAGGAAATTTTTGAAAACTTTATCCTGCTTCTTGGCACTCTTGAAAAAGGAATTCTGGGATTGCAAGTGGTGGAATTTAGAAACTAGATCACATCAGTGCACAGTGTAAGAGAAAGGGTGAACAGCTGACCCAGGACTTAGGCAGTGGCCCCTAAAATTTAACTGGCAAGGTGCCCTGTGATTCATCTTACTGTTCCTGGTGCACTTACAATCTTTGGGAGGCAAAACACCACACATCAAACAGCAAACACACACACAGAAAGCTACTTAGAGTGTGAAGGAAATGCAGAGGTGTGCATCTTAAGCCTTTAAAAATAGTGACTTGAAGGAAATAAAACAAGATTATTACTAATGTCCTCTATATACAACAGAGTACACCATTATTCTAGGAGGTGATAACTTTTTCTTTCTGCTTTTATGTATTTTGTACATTTTCTATAACAAATATGGAACACATATTACATTTACAAAGAAAAATTATTTTAAAACATGTAAAGAAGACATGTGAGAAAAATTCCATGGCAAATACTTTATAACAGAAATTTATCTGTGGAAGAAGGGAGAAGACCAGCCTGAATGAAATCAAATAGCAATAGAGTTGAGAAGTATATATAATAGAAAATAGTGACAAATTAGATTCTTTAACAGAGAGGATCATAACAGAGACCCTTCTGATAGAGATTAGAATACAGAAGAAAAAAACAAAAGGACTAAACAAGCATTTACTGTATAGCACAGGGAACTATTTTTAATATCTTGTAATAACCTATAATGGAAAAGAATATGAAAAAGAATGTGTGTGTGTGTGAATCATTTTGCTGTATATACTGAAACACTGTAAATCAACTATGCTTCAATACAAAAATAAAGTAATAATCTTTAAAAGCACACTTGGTCAGCATTTGCCCCCAAAGAAGAAAAAGGACTAACCACAGAATTGAACATAATAATGTGTATATAACATAAGAGAGACTAAGGAAGAGAAGGATAGCTTGAGAATTGAAAAACAATAAGGAAAAAAGAAAGAGAATAAGACGTGACACAGAGAAAGAACCATCAGGGTTTGATGCTTGATTGAATATAGGAGATTACAGAAAAGGATAAGTCACAAACAGCAAGGACTATACCCCTAGGCATCCAGGAGAGTGGTGAGGCTTAGAAGGCTCTCAGGAGGTACGCAATAGAAAAAAAGTTCCATTTTTGATAAATAAATATTATACTTTGGTGCTGGCATAATATATAAGTAGAGATACTATATGAACAGCTAGTTATCGAAAGATATAGAGCTGTAAGGCACAAAAACTGGTGTTTGAAGCTATGAGAGTACATAATCTTTTCTAGAAGTATCTGCCCTGTGAGGACCAAAGTCTAAGTCTTAAAGAACCACAGATGCAGGTCAGGTAGTGAAAGAGCTAAAGAGAAACTATTGAGAAACATAAGGATTCAAATGAGGGTCCTTCGTTTTTGACTTTAAGAATACGACAGAAACATGGCGTTTGAATGTTGTGTAGAATATTTTATTTTTCTCTGAAATTTAAGTATGCAAAATAAAGAAGATGCAGGGTTTTTGCACACACACAAAAAGAATAGGATAGTCAATGAGGGTGAAAGCACAAAAAAGCTCAAGATTTTAAGACTATAACACAAAAACCTGTACAGGAAGCTTGTAGAAGCTTTATTTACAATAGCCAGACACTGGAAACAACCCAAATGTCCTTCAGTATAGGTTGAACACCAATGGTATGTTCATAACATGGAATAAACAGGAATGATCTGCTGAGCTGGGCAACAATCTGGATGGATCACAGAGAATTACACTGAGTGACTAAACCAATCTCAAAGAGTTACATACTTACAATATTTCATTTATATCAAAATGGTAAAATTATAGAGATTAGGAACATAATAGTTACTGGGATGTGGAAAGACAAGGAGGTAGGCGTAACTATAAAGGGGTAATATAAAGGGTCTTTGTGCTGATGAATAGTTCTGCGTCTTGATTGTGGTCATGGTAACACAAACCTATACGTGTGAGAGCATCACACAGAAACTATAGAGACAGAAACACACATAAACAGCTGCATTTAAAATGGTGAAATCTCAATTTCCTTTTCCAAGATGACATAAGATTTCATTCCATAAAATGTTACGACAGGAGGAACACTGGATAAAAGATACACGGGGACTCTCTCTACTACTTTTGCCTCTTCCTGTGAATCTACACTTATTTTGAAATAAAGTGGAAAAAAAATGTGCCAGGAAAAAATAGACGATTAGATTTAGCCAGGAGCAGTCAATTTTTTTCCAGCTTTATTGAGGTATAAGAAATTTTGAGATCTTCAAAATATACAATGTGATGATTTGATATACATATACATTGTGAAAGAATTCCCACCATTAAGCTAATTGACACATCCATCACCTCACAAATTTATCTTTTTTTTTTTGTTGTTCTTTTTTCTTTTTACTGAGAACATTTAAACTCTACTCTCTTAGCAAATTTCAGTTATACATTAGTGATATCAACTATGCTCACCATGCTATAAATTAGATCCCCAGACATTATTCATCTTGTAACAAATTCTACCCTATTACCAACTCTATCAATATTTCTCCCAACTCTCAGCAAACACTTTTCTTCTGTTTCTATGAGTTTGACTTTAAAGAAAAAAATGATTCCACATATAGTTGATATTACGCAATAATTGGCTTATCTTACTTAGCATATTGCCATGGGTGAAATTTGTAACATTTCATCCATGCTGTTACAAATGACAAAGTTTCCCGCTTTTCTAAGTTGAGTGAATTTCCTTGCATCCGTACCACATTTGCTTTATTTCAAAATAAGTGTAGATTCACAGGAAGAAGCAAAAAGTAGTAGAGAGAGTCCCCATGTACCTTTTATCCAGTGTTCCTCCTATGCAGCAATGAATACTTTCACCTGACTGTACATGTGCAAGGGTTTCTTGGGGCCTAGCTCTAGAAGAATGCTATAAACACTGACAAATTGAAACTGAACTATTAGATACTGACAAATTGCTATCTAAAGTGGTTGTCTGATTCACTCCCAACCAGATCTGAGTCCCTATCTGGACTTGTCAAACATTTCACTTTTGGTCAATCTGATGCGTATGAATGAAATCTTACGTTTCAAGTTAAATTTTATATTGAACATCTATTCATATGTTCACTGTCCACATTGAATTTCTTCTTCTGTCAATTGTCTATTTTTATTCTTAACTAATTTCTATCAAACCTGATCAGAGGTAGTTCTTTATATAGTCTGCATTTACTAATTTTGTGTGTGTGTGTGCTGTTTGTACACATTGTAGATATCTCTTAGTAAGGCCTTGTTTTACTCATTTCCAGCAATCAGAAGAGTACCTGGAAAACCCAGAATATGGAAAAAAGTTCTTAAAGGTAAAAAGAAAGAGAGGGAAGGAGGAAAAGAGTAACTCTATACTTGTTCTGACCAAGGTTTAGGCATTTGAAGAAAGTTCCAGAACAGATAAGACTAACCACTGAACCATTTTAGTTCAAAATATCTGATTAATTGGTGTATTAAAATTTTTAAGTTGTAAGTTCAGGGCATTCTGTTTTGTTGCTGGTGGGAGTGACAATGGTGGCTTTTTATTTTATATGCTCTTTTTCGGTCCAGCTGGACAACTAATTTTTAAACAAAAGCGATTTGGGGGGCCCACTTTTTGGCAAGTCACTACAGTTGAAAAAGACTCAAAAGTAAGTAAATACTAGCCTATGATCTCTTAAGATTGTTTCATTGCTGCTTTTTCTTCCCTGGCCCTGCCTTTTATTCTATAGAAGGCACCGTTACATAAAAGATACACATAGCCCACATTTGCTTGGCTCAGGCATAGGAATTATTCGGGGCTATTTCCGTACAGGCAGTGTTCTCCTAGACCTCCTCTATAGATGCCAATTAGAAGATTAGCGTCTTTTCTCTCTCCCTCTTTGCTATTAAATAGTCACACAAAAGCTGAGCTGACAAATTACTCTCTCCATGGTGCTCGACAAAGACAGACAATAGATCATCATCATTTACTATACTCAAATCCTATTAATCACAGATTAATGAGAACATGTCTAGTGGGGAAGAAATTACCAGAATGTGGGCCTACTGGCTTGTTACTCATGTAACATCTGCTCTGCCTTTACCTTTAGTGTCATGTCATCTTTTATCACATTGAAATAATGTTTGCTCCAGAAACATAATTAAGATAATGGAGCAGATTCAGAGCCCTTCCCTTAATAATTAAAGAACTGGGGTTATATTTCCTAGTCCGATGGCTTTTAAAAACTAATTTTCCTCTGTTCTTGATTATTTCCTTTTCTTTTGCTCATAATGATCTATCAGGTCTTGTTTTTTTTCCTCCTCTCTCTGTAAACTGTTATTAATATTCATACCCAAAACTAGGACAAAGCTAGAGTTTGAGTGCCTTTTTCTATTGAGATAAAATTCACATAACATAAAATTCATCATTGTAATCAAGTTAAAGCATATAATCCAGAGAAGCTCCTTTTTATAATTTGAAATATTCTAAATTTTAGCTAATACTTAGATGACTCTATAAAGCTTGTGAAGAGCATCAAATACTGTATCTGCTTTCCTGAACCTTCCTCTGCAGTGTGTTGTTTTAATTTTTAAGTCAAATACTCTTATTTTTATTTATTAACTTTGGGGCCACACTATGCGGCATGTGGGATCTTAGTTCCCCAACCACGAACCCAAGCCCCCTGCATTGGAAGCACAGAATCTTGACCACTGGCTTACCAAAGGAGTCCCTACGTTTATTTTTTAAATGCGTGGTTTCACCAATGTTTTAGTCTTTTATTCTAAAGCCAATTTTCTGCTTTAAAGCATAAAAGTTCAAATATTTAATATCTTTGGAGGCCTCCTACTATCCTCATTTCAACAAGCGGTAGAACTAGAGGAACAATTTTTTTTTTTTAGGGCAATGGCATCTGCAATCAGCTGATAAAGAGGACAGAAGAATCATAATTTATGATTACAAAATTGAAGAAAGTAATTGCTCATGTTATTAAAAGCTAGACTATGTACTTGTCACTCTTGAAGGCTGTGGTGATTAGTGCTTGGGACTGGATAAGCTGTGATCTAAGGCTTTATGATTAAGCTGTGATTCAGCACCACAGGGATAAAAACAGCTCCACGACCAAGAGCTGGCAAGCACCAGTTGAGGGAGGGGGAAGGAGGATTGCAAAGAGCTTCTTAATTAAATTTTAATTATTGCTAATTAGAACTACTGTTTTTTATATCCCCAACAAGGAAGACAAGAGCTGATCTTGCCTTTTATTATTCTGCTAATTAGTTTCCCAAGGAGAGGTTTGAAAGGGCAGACTCTGCTTTGACAGTATCCAAGTTGTCAGCTGAACTCAGAACTGCAGGTGGATCTTGTCCTCAAACTTGAGGTTTAAAATTTCTAAGTAGCTCTTTTTCTGAATCTTGGATTTTATTCTGGATACCTCAGGAAATGAGCTAACCTCATCCACTACGTGAAGAAATTCATGAATTAGTTTTCCTTTTGCTTATCCTATCTACCTTATCTTCATACAAGTCCCAAGATTTCTGCTTAATTACTAACATATGTGTCTGACTCTTTGCGACCCCCTGGACTGTAGCCTGCCAGGCTCCTCTGTCTATGGAATTCCCCAGGCAAGAATACTGGAATGGGTTGTCATTCCCTTTTCCAGGGGATCTTCCTGACCCAGGGATCAAACCCAGGTCTCCTGCATTGCAGGCAGATTCTTTACCATCTGAGCCACCAGGGAAGCCCTCTTAAAATAGAGAGTGAATCCTCTACATACGATTAATGTGCTCATGTAAACTTTATGCTTTTTGTGAACTGCTAAATGTTAGAGATGATCTCTACTGGATTTGAAGAATAAGCAAAAGGACACATAAAAAATGACTGCTAGTTTTCTGTAGCCATGGACTTGGTGCTTTGCAATAGGTAACAACAACAACGAAACCCAAGCCCCTGCCCTCAAGAGCTCCCAAGTTCTATTAAACACCATTTAAGATGAAATGCTCCAGGTAAACCACACTTGAGATTGCAAAAGAAAACCCTAATTGCAAGCTTGATATAATCCCAGAAGGTTCCCAAGATCCATTAGCATTTTAAACCCTCTGCAAAACATGAATCCTATTTTATAAGTGCATACATTTCACAAGTCTCTCCCAAGATAATAAAGAGTTCTGAGTTAGTACAACTCCCTGTGTTAATTACAATAAAGTACATCAAATGAAATTACATTTCTGGAATCAACAGCTTTTGGCCAAGCACACACACACACATGCCTTGACAATCTTCTATACAGTTGGAGTTACATCAAGACATGTGTTTATTTCCTCACCTTTACAGACACAAGAGCCTTGTGATATGTTAATTCACACCAAATTCCAATCCTTTCCCTTGTCTTTATCTTCCCAACTCAATGATGTGATGTGTCAACACCTTTCATATTGGGAAGAAAAAATGCTTAGACAAGATTTTGTTTAACTCACTTTAATTAAAATTACAGAAACTAGAATGCAAAGAGTAAATAAATTAAATCTGCCTTTCAATGCCATTCACCATCTGCCCTGTCAATATCCACTCTGATCTGAATTATTCTAAAAAGTCATCTGGGTCTTTCTTACTCTGATTAGTCAATTAGCCACATCTCACACTGGTTTGAAATGTGTTTTTTCAGGTCAGTGAGTTACCCTCACCATCTTACAGTAGTTGACATACCAATAAATAAAGACTTCTGGGGTTTCCCATTAGTACTCAAAGATCTGTTGCTTTATTTACTTATTCAATATTTGAAAGCTCTCTAATACTTCTATATTTTTCCTTCAAAACTTGTAAACATTACATATGTTTATTTTTCTTTATCATATATTTTATGTTAGATCTGGAGCTGGTTATTATTAACCTCATTTTCCCAGGTGAAGAAAGGCCAGTAGAATACTATCCAACTCCGGTTACAATATCATGCAACTGTTTCTTTCCCAGTCACCTCTGTTAGTCAACAGGAATTACTTTTTGTAAGAGATATTTGGACTATTCTAAATTTCTATGGGTAACCATGGGGAAAGACTCTGGATTGGGTGCCTTTGAAGAGAATGGAAGTGAGATAGGGAATGTAGGGGATAAATAATAAAACAGGAGAGAGACCTTATAATAGAATCAGCACTGTGTGCCAAGAACTGAGGCGTCTGACATTCAATTCTGTGCACCAACCCCAACCCCAACCCAAACAAAACCTGAGGCCCAGGTGCACTCAAGGACGGCCTGATACATGTAGTCCCACAGGCTGGATCCAAGTTCATGACTTCTCAAAAGCTGGAATTTGCTGATCTTTTAAATTTTGCTGTAATGAGTTGTAAAATACATTACAAGATACAACATTTAGTGTACAATTAAATTAAAGCGTATGTAGTGGGCATGATCAAAAATTCAGAAAACAAGAAATATCACTTCATTTTATAGAAAAGCTTAATTTCTGACTCCAGCTCCCCAATCTCTTGAGCTAGCAGAAAAATTAAGATTAGTTCTTGTTAAAGCCTTTCCCTCATCTCTTCTGAGCTGTGTCAAGATGCTGATATATGGTGTGCTGGGGTGGGGCAAATGGGCCTGGGGCTGGCTCTAGCAACCAGTCACTTCTATGCACAGCTTACCACTAAGCCTCCCATGGCCTTATCTAAATGGCACCTTTAGTGGTTCTCCTCTATTTCCTCAACATACTCAGGACTTAGTATCTAATCCCATATACCTAAAGCTCTGGAGAAGGCTGACTTTCTACCCCACTTTTCCAGTACCTCCTACCGCTACCTGAAAATCTCCGTCTCCATTTTTCTTTCTCTACAAGCCCCCTAATTTTTCCAAGAGCTTAAGCTTTTGAAACTAAAGCCAAAAAGTCTTGTGTAATACTCCTGCTTTCTGCCCTATAGAGACCCCAAGTAGGGTATTTACCTGAAACAGAGGAAATAAAAAGAAAATTCATAGATATAAAAACAAAGTAATATTACCAAGTATTGTCCATACCTCATACTAAAAATATTGCAAATAGATCACAGATAGGAGGGAGGGAAGGAGGGAGAGTTGGGAGGGAGGGAGGGGGATGGGGGAAGAAAGAGAGATAGAAGAAAGAGCCAGTCAACTATAGAAGTACAAAAATAAAGGAGAATTCCTTTATAGAATAACTTTGGCTTAGAGAAGGATCTCTCTAACTATGACTTGAAAGTCAGATGTCATTAAAGAAAATATAGATAAATTTAACTACCTAAAAACAGTTTTTAAATCCAGCATGGCAAAAATAAAAACCAAAACTATGTGTGATATCAAAAAGCAAATTACAAATTGGAGGAAAATGTCTGTAGTAATTCTTTCCACAGATAAAAGGCAAATCTCCCTTATCCAGGAGGTCCTATAAACAAAAAGAGAAAACAGACTATTGATCTAATTTAATAGCAAAAAGGGCTAAAGATATGAATAGTTCACAGAAAAGGAAACAAGAATGTTTTTTGAACACAAGAGAAAATATCCAATCTCACTTATAATAAGAGAAATGCAAGTTAAAAGTATACTATTTCTCAGCTATTAAATTGGCAAAAATCCAAATGTTTGAGAATGCACAGTGTTGGCAAAACTATGGAGAATCAGGCACTCTCACACGTGGCTGATGGAAGTGTGAATTAACACAACTGCCATGGAGGGAATTTACACTACCTATCCAAATGACCAATGTGTATGTCCTGTGATGTAGCGAAACCACTGCTGGGAATTCTTCTGTAGATATATTGCATAGGTTATCCACTGAAACACTGTAACAGCAAAAGACTGGACAACAATCCAAGTGTCTACTAATAGGAAACGAGCTAACTGAAGTATGGTATATCTACATGTTGGAATATTTTGCAGATGTACAAAAACAGTAAGACAACTCTGATATTGATATGGGAAAATATCTCCAGGATACTTAAATATTTGAAGTATAGGATAGTGCTATCTTATGTGTAAGAAAAGGGGGGAATATGTATTCTACATATTTCTACTTGTATATGTAGAAATGTCTGGAAAGATTCAGAAGAAAATAACAACAGCAACTGGTGGTGGAGGGCTGGGAACTAGGTAGACAGGGCCAGATATGAGAGTTGTACTCACATCTCCATAACGTGACTCTTTAATGTGTATCTTTTAATCTTTGAAAATATGATTTTCAAAAAGAGTATTGTTTAAGCCAAGAAACCTTGAAATTAAAAAAATTTACAATTATTTCAGATTTAAATTTTAAGAATCAAAATTTATAAATGAATGGATAAAATATCATTGGAATTTCTTATAGCTCATAGTTAAATGGTAGCAAGGATCACAGAGAATATATAGATAGATTCCAATGATATTTTATCCATTCATTTATAAATTTTGATTCTTAAAATTTTAATCCAAAATAATTGTTCCTTTTTAAATTTCAAGATTTCTTGGCTTAAACAACACTATTTATAAAAATCACATTAGAATACATGTCATGATGCTGAACAGTGTGGCCTTTAAAAAAAATAGTGTAGGTAATTTTACTATAATCAGATTTTAAAATAATTTATCAGAATACAGATAAGCTTCTTTAGTATTGTTACAGTATTAATTACACAGTAAGTTCCACCATAGGAAATTCCAAGAGACTTCTGTTTTATTATAATTTCTGTACCAGGAATGTGTAATTACTTGAAATGCATAAGTCAACAAATAAAGCTTAAAATATTTGATAAGAAATTTTTGTTTTAATATTATTTATGCTACTGGATTTGATCTATATTATTGGTATTAGCACAATGTATTTTCCCTCAGTCTTGGACCACACAACTGAAAAGAAGATCAAAAGCATGGACTCAAGGCTCAGACTGTCTGGGTTCATGTTCTGACTCCACCACTTACTAATCGCATGACCTTAGGTGAACCACCTCACTTCTGAGTGCCTCTGTTTCTACATCTTAAGATGGAAATAATAGGATATTATGAGAATTAAATCATTTAGAGCCTGCACATGCAAAGTCCTCAATAAGCTTTAAGTATTATCATTATTTTGGGCTTCACAGGTGGCACGAGTGGTAAAGAACCCACTTGCCAGTGCAAGAGATATAAGAGACACAGGTTTGATCCCTGAATAGGGAAGATCCCTTGGAGGAGGGCATGGCAAACCACTCCAGTATTCTTGCCTGGAGCATCCTCTGGACAGAGGAGCCTGGTGGGCTATAGTCCATGGGGTCACAGTCAGGCATGACTGAAGTGACTTAGCATAGCATAGCACACATTATCATTATAAATATATGTATGCACCAAGAAAGGAAAAAATATCACCTGATTTTCTGGCATTCTCTGAGGAAGAATACAAAAACACAGTGGCATTTTTCACAGAAACAGGACAAATAATCCTAAAGACTACAAATAGCCAAAGCAATCCTGAGAAAGAAGAACAAAGCTGGAGGCATCATGCTTCCTGATTTAAAACTATATTTCAAAGCCTAACAAAACAATATGACACTGGCATAAAAATAGACACATAGATCAATGGAATGGAAAAGAGAAACCAGAAACAAACCTACACATATATGGTCAATTAATTTATGATGTAGGAGCCAAGAATATACAATGGGGAAAGGACTGTCTCTTCAATAAATCGTACTGGGAAAACTAGATATCCACATAAAAAAGATGAAGGTGGACCATTATCTAACACTACAACTATACACACAAAAAAACAACTCAAAAATGGATTAAAGATTTGAATGTAAGGCCTGAAACCATAAAACTCTCAGACAAAAACAGAGGCAATAAGCTCCTTGACATTGGTCTTGACAATGATTTTCCCTGGATTTGACCACAAAAGCAAAGGCAATAAATGCAAAAATAATCAATGGAATTACAAACTGAAAAGCTTCTACACAGCAAAGGAAACCATCAACAAAACAAAAAGGGACGCTTTGGAATGTAGAAAATATTTGCACATCACACATCCGATAAGCAGTTAATATCCAATATATATTAAGAGAATACAACTCAACAGTAAAACCAAACCCAATTTAAAATGGGCAGAGGACCTGAATAGGCAGTTTTCCAAAGAAGATATAACAGATGACCAACGGTACATGAAAGATACTCAGTATCACTAACATTCAGGGAAAGGCAAATCAAAACCTCAGTAAGATATTACCTCATGCCTGCGAGAATGACTATTGCAAAAACACAAGAAAAACTGTTGGTAAAAAGTGGAGAACAGGGAGCCCTTGTACACTTTTAGTGGAAACGCAAATTGGTGCAGCCACATAGGAAACAGTATGGAGTTTTCTCAAAAATTAAAAACAGAACTACCATATGATCCAGCAGTTATGCGTCCTGGTGTTTATCCAAAGGAGGGGAAAAAAAACACTAAGCTGAAAAATATGTGTACCACCATGTTCATTGCAGTATTGTTTATAATAGCTAAGATATACAGTCAACCTATGTGTCTGTCCTTCAGTGGATGAATGGATAAAGAAAATGTATATATAGGAACATTATCCATAGAAAAGAAGGAAACCTTGCCATTTGCAACAACACAGATGGACCTCGGGGGTATTGTGCTAAGAGAAATAAGTCAGGCATAGACAGACAAATACAGTACTATCTCAGTTATATGCAGAATCCAAAAAACAAACTAAGAAAAACCTGAACTCATGGATATAAAGAACATTGATGGTTGCCAGAGGCCTGGGCAGAGGTGATGAGGCAGTGGGACAGAGGTTAGTGGGGGCAAACAGATGAAGGGGGTCAAAAGGGACAAATGTCCAATTACAAAATAAATAAGTCCTGGGCATGTAATGTACAGCAGGGTGACGATAGTTAATAACACCATAAGTATGTTTGAAAGTTGCTAGGAGAGTAAATCTGAAAAGCTCTCAAAGAAAATGGTAACTTCGTGTGGTGGTCAGTGTTAACTAGACTTACGTTAGTGATCCTTCACAGTATATACAAATACTGAATCTTCATGCTGCATATCTGAAACTAACATATGTCAGTTAGATCTCAAAAATTAAAACAAACAAAATATATATATATAAATGGAAGTTTTTCCTATATGTCATCCACAAACAAGCACACTTAAAAACCAAAGAAAAATGTTCTTCAAGTCAGTATCTTCTGAGAAGTCTCTTGGAAGACATCATCATTTTAAGGTAGGGGGCTAGTAAGGTAGAGAAGCACATCTAACTTGAAGAAGCACTAAATCAACAATACTATAAATTCATATCTGGGAGAAAACAACCTACTGTGCACACAATGCAAACAAAGAAAGTAAAGCTCAAGAAAATGATTTTGCCAGAGGTGAAACAGTGCTTCCCAACAACGGAAGGGCATGGCACTTCTAGAATCATATCAGAATTTGGATGGTAGGCTGTGGGAGAGACAGGATGAGACAGTTACCTTTATAAAAGGGGTTTGAGTTAGACAGGAAGTAGAGAAACACTGCTTTAAAATAAAGTAAAACTGATCAAACTGTCAGAAGAAGATCACTTATCAAAAAGAAGGAAGTTTCAACTTAAAAAAAATCATCCCTGGCTTGCATTTCCACCACCCTGTCCCCTCTCATACCGATGGATTTCTGTTGTTTGTTTTGAGGCTGTGGAATAATGATTAATCAGAAGGGTAGGTATTTATCTTTCCTTCCCCAGGGGGTGAATTGGAACCCGATCTTCTATCTTCCCAGGCTTCCTATTGCAATAATGAAATTCCATTACATTGAAAATGATGTAATTCCCTCTGGGGTTGGCTGTAATCAGACTTGACCTATATGGATACGGTGGTGATGAGAACCAAAGGATAGAGAAATTAGCAGAAAGAAAGGAACAGAAATTAGATTTGATTGGCTGACTTTACTTTGCTTTAATTCAGTTGTACAATGTCTATTGAATACTTGCTTTACTTCTGATGAGAAAAAATAATGCAAAAGAATAGAGAGAAATTGCCAAACGTCTTCAGAATCCAGTGTTCACTAAATAGCTATCAGGGTTTGTTCTCCCTCCGCCCCACCCTCTCCTCCCACCACCACTGATCAATTCTCATTATTAGCTCTCAGAAAAGCAGACAATCCCTGGGACAAGCCTGGCTTCAGATCAGAGAGTCAATATTCTACTGTAACAATCTGCCAAAAATGCAATTCAGGCACATTTAAAGTGTGTTTCCCCAGAGGAAAGCAAGAAACAGAGGCCACTGAGAGGAGCCTCACTCTTTAGTTTGATTCAACCACAGCTGCCTCTGACATTTCTAAGCCAGTCAGAGTTACCATCAGAAAATGCGAGTGAGCAAATGCAGAGTGACAGAAGACCACAACACAAAGGCTGCTTGATTCAGGACAGTTATCCAACGCCCCCTCCCTCTGCCCCCCACCCCCACCGCCTATGAGAACTGAGTTCACGGTGAGGCCTGAGTGCCAGCCAGGGGGGCAGTGTGTGAGAGGAGGCGCAGCAGTAGCATCCCTGAAAAAGGCATTTATGCGGCACAGGCTGAGTAGTGAAGCCTGCTTCTCTTGAAAATTCAGAGCTTAAGACACAGGATAAACGCTAGGCGTGTGTGTGTTCAAACTGTCGTTTCTATAGTCAAAAAGGGTCAAGCATTTGCAATTTTAGTTTCTTCAGACATATATACTTATATTTGACAAACACAACATGTACATAATCAAAAACAGAATGGGATAGAAATGATCTTGGAGAGATCAACCGTCAAGAAACTAGAGGTGAATGGAGAATAAATGGCTTATTCAGACATTGTTAAATGACTAAAAATCCACCTTTGAGTTGTATGATTCAATTATATTTAGTAGTTATATTCTAGCTATATAAAAATTGCACTTTTAAAAACTATCATGAACATTTATATTTAATTTAGATTTTAATAATTTGCACAAAAAGAACAATGCAAAACCAGTATGCAAACATAGGAGAGTTTGTTCTAGTAAAGTAAAAAGCCAATAACTTTGGTCAGTTTATAAAGATTATTTAAGTATCAGTGATGTAATAGTAATAAAAAAGGGTGCAAACTGTGGAGCAGATTTCCAATTCTATTTTTCAAATGTATACCAAAAAAACTGTAGAATACATATAAAACATTAATGTTTCTGGATTCTTAGAGTAGATGTAGTCTACACTTTCCTATAGTTTCAAAATTTTGATCTTTTACAGATTTTTCCTTCCACTTTTTCCTCCAACATGCAAACATTGATCGTTGACCCTAATGAATATGTAAAATTCAAAAATATTTTTAAATATCTGCATTATCTGTACTCTTATTACAAGATAAGGTTTATTATTCTCTTGAGAACTAGCATCAGGATCTTTTTGAATACAATCTTTCTTTCCAAAGTATTTTAAGTAGAAGATAGGGTCCCCAGGGTATTAGAGAAAGAGGTAAAACCTCTTTCATGAGATTGATGAGGACTTTGTTGTTCTGGAGAGGAAAAGTAAGGAGAGGAAGCAGTGAAGAACTATTAAGTAGAAATGAAAACAAAATATATAAATACAATTAACTGTTAATTCCACACATGCACTTGTGCTCATAAGAAAAAGAAAGAGGTGGGAAGAAACAACAGTGGATTATCTTTTCTGTGGATTATTTTTTCCTTTATGATTCATCCAGTATTTAAAAGCGTCTGCCTGCAATGCGGGAGACCCAGGTTTGATCCCTGGATCAGGAAGATCCCCTGGAGAAGGAAACGGCAACCCATTCCAGTATTCTTGCCTGGAAAATCCCATGGATGGAGCCTGGTAGGCTACAGTCCATGGGGTCGCAAAGAGTCGGACACAACTGAGCGACTTCACTTCACTTCACTTCTTCATAGTATACATAGATTGGGCTTTCCACGTGGCGCCAGTGGTAAAGAACCTGCCTGCAATGCAGGAGAAGTAAGAGACATGGGTTTGATCCCTGGGTTGGGAAGATACCCTACAGGAGGGCATGGCAACCTACTCCAGTATTCTTGCCTGGGAAATCCCAGGGACAGAGGAGCCTGGTGGGCTACAGTCCAAAGGGTCCCAAAGAGTCAGACACAAGTGAAGCAATTTAGCATGCACGCACACACGTACATACATAGATTAACATTATATTCAGAAAAAAACGTTTTTCTAAAAACCAGAGGAGTTCAGATAGATTAAGAAGCAGGAAGAGGGCATTCCCAGCGTATGGAAGGCTTTGAGCAAAGCCACTGGTGGGGAAGTGTAGCTTTAATATAGCATCATAAGTTAGACATGGTCTTAATGCAGTAACTGAGCTAGTCCGACTGATACCAAGAGTTCTCCCTAGAGGTTGATGGGACAGAAACTTAGAAAGATAAACTAGGATCTGATGAAGGCTTTGGATGCCGGTTTAATGCTAGGACCTGCTTTCTGAGACTGGAGTAGAATAGGTCTAGGATGCTGAACAACCCCAGACAAGTTTGCTTCTGAGAGTAAATCTTGGCTGGGCTGCCAGGTCAAAGTAACGGAACACCAGAAAGCCCCATGCAAGTCATATGGATAAAGGCCACAAGGCAAGAGAATTTATTCAGTCCAGATGCCAGGCTGTTAAAGCATCAGGAAAGTCAGAGTAATAAAGTAAGAGAATTATTATGAGGCAGCCAGACAAGGCTGAGTCTGTAGCCAGGTTACACTAAATCTCAAATTGAGATCACAGATTCCTCAAAAGCAAGAATTCTTGACAGAACATCAAAATCACTTGCAAAGTGTTTTAGTACAAACATATGTCTTCTCTTGTCCCCTCTGGATGACAAATTACTCTCCAGGTCTGACCTTACATAAACCCTCAGTTGACACCACCCAGTGTTGTTCCTTCTGGGAATGTACACTCAAAGAAATGATCAGAGGAACCTGGGAGATCAGATTCTTAGAGCTCCATGTCTCCTAATCCAAGAAGTTCATATGATTGATCCCAACAAAAATCTCCACAGTCCTAAAGAGGCAGCCCTCTTCCCAGCTCACCAAGGAGTTGGGTTCCTTGGGTTTATTGCTCATTTCATCAGTGTGACCACGCTGCTGATGAATCTATTTGAGGAGGGCTATTACCCAGGCAGCTCCTGGACTGGACACTTCCCAGCTCTTTAGCAAATTAGACTTCACCCATACTACAATGCTAACCCCCTCCAGCCCCACAATGCCTGTTTCTGGAAGAATCCAACAATTCTGATCTCAGTCATAGCTCCTTTTTCACAAATGAACCTGAGGCCAGTGTTTTCTGAGCCTCTCTGAGGACAAAAACATCATGTCCCTGGGCCCACATCTAGATAAAAATTACAATTTCCAGGGACAAGATCTGGTCATCTATTCTAGACAAATGCTCTAACAGCTGAAATATACTTCTTTTATAAATGCATCTCTTTGTCAGCTCATTGAAGTGAAAGAGCTCCTCCTGACGACCACCTTCAACACGAGCTGGAAGAGGCCCACCGTCTGAAACATCTGAGACATCTCTGCTGATCGTGCGCTTCCTGCCAGCTGGGTCAAAACTAACACAAGTGTCTCTGTTCCTCCAGTAATCCATGTCTAATGCAGTCTCAACTCTTCTGAAGGAAGCAGTCAGTCAGGCCATCGGGTCCTCACCCAGAAATGGATTATAGAACAAAAAAGATTATAGAACAGAATCCCAGCACCTGCATTACCCCAGCTGGGATTTCACAGGAATGTGGCCCTATCTGTCTCTGTTGGCATTTATTCTCCAGCCATTTTACCTACTACAGTTTTATGGGACATAAAGGCCTCCTGTAGCAGCAATAGTGTTGTTTGTGTGTTTGTTTTTATGTACTACTCATTAAAGTCCAGCCTCCAGTCTGGACTTCAATTAAGGAGGAATACTTGGTCCAATAGTTTTTTTAGTAACCCTACATATTCCACAATTTTCCACCCTTTTCAGGGTCTATACATGTGTTCAGTTCAGTTGCTCAGTCATGTCTGACTCTTTGAGACCCCATGGACTGCAGCATGCCAGGCCTCCCTGTCCATCACCAACTCCCGGAGCTTGCTCAAACTCAAGTCCATCGACGCAGTGATGCCATCTAGCCATTTCATCCTCTGTCATTCCCTTCTCCTCCCACCTTCCATCTTTCCCAGCATCAGGGTCTTTTCCAATGAGTCAGCTCTTCACATCAGGTGGCCAGAGTACTGGAGTTTCAGCTTCAGCATCAGTCCTTCCAAAGAAATCCCAGGGCTGATCTCCTTTAGAGTGGACTGGTTGGATCTCCTTGCAGTCCAAGGGACTCTCAAGAGTCTTCTCCAACACCACAGTTCAAAAGCATCAATTCTTTGGCGCTCAGCCTTCTTCACAGTCCAACTCTCACATTCATACTTGACTACTGGAAAAACCATAGCTTTGACTAAACGGACCTCTGTCAGCAAAGTAATGTCTCTGCTTTTTAATATGCTGTCTAGGTTGGTCATAACTTTTCTTCCAAGGAGTAATTGTCTTTAAATTTCATGGCTGCAGTCACCATCTGCAGTGATTTTGGAGACCCAAAATATAAAGTCTGACACTGTGTCTACTGTTTCCCCATCCATTTGCCATGAAGTGATGGGACCGGATACTATGATCTAAGTTTTCTGAATGTTGAGTTTTAAGCCAACTTTTTCACTCTCCTCTTTCACTTTCATCGAGAGGCTTTTTAGTTCTTCTTCAGTTTCTGCCATAAGGGTGGTGTCATCTGCATATCTGAGGTCATTGATATTTCTCCCGGCAATCTTGATTGAAGCTTGTGCTTCATCCAGCCCAGCATTTCGCAGTGTACTCTGCATATAAGTTAAATAAGCAGGGTGACAATATACAGCCTTGACGTACTCCTTTCCCAATTTGGAACCAGTCTGTTTTTCCATGTCCAGTTCTAACAGTTGCTTCTTCACCTGCATACAGATTTCTCAGAAGGCAGGTAAGGTGGTATGGTATTCCCATCTCCTGAAGAATTCTCCACAGTTTGTTGTGCTCCACACAGTCAAAGGCTTTGGCATAGTCAATAAAGCACAAGTAGATGCTTTTCTGGAATTCTCTTGCTTTTTGGATGATCCAACAGATGTCGGCAATTTGATCTCTGGTTCCTCTACCTTTTCTAAATCCAGCTTGAACATCTGGAAGTTCACAGTTCATGTACTGTTGAAGCCTGGCTTGGAGAATTTTGAGCATTACTTTGCTAGCATGTGAGATGAGTGCAATTGTGCGGTAGTTTGAGCATTCTTTGGCATTGCCTTTCTTTGAGATTGAAATTAAAACTGACCTTTTCCAGTCCTGTGGCCACTGCTGTGTCTTCCAAATTTGCTGGCATGTTGAGTGCAGCACTTTCACAGCATCATCTTTTAGGATTTGGAAAAGCTCCACTGGAATTCTATCACCTCCACTAGCTTTATTCATAGTGATGCTTCCTAAGGCCCATTTGACTTCACATTCCAAGATGTCTGGCTCTAGGTGAGTGATCACACCATCGTGAATATCTGGGTTGTGAAGCTGTTTTTGGTACAATTCTCCTGTGTATTCTTGCCACCTCTTCTTAATATCTTCTGCTTCTGTTAGGTCCATACCATTTCTGTCCTTTATTGTGCCCATCTTCGCATGAAATATTCCCTTGGTATCTCTAATATTCTTGAAGAGATCTCTAGTCTTTCCCATTCTACTGTTTTCCTCTATTTCTTTGCACTGATCACTGAGGAAGGCTGTCTTATCTCTCCTTGCTATTCTCTGGAACTCTGCATTCAAATGGGTATATCTTTCCTTTTCTCCTTTGCCTTTCACTTCTCTTCTTTTCATAGGCCTCCTCAGACAACCATTTTGCCTTTTTGCATTTCTTTTTCTTGGGGATGCTCTTGATCACTGCCTCCTGTACAATGTCGTGAACCTTCATCCATAGTTCTGCAGGCACTCTATCAGATCTGATCCCTTGAATCTATTTGTCACTTCCACTGGATAGTCATAAGGGATTTGATTTAGGTCACACCTGAATGGTCTAGTGGTTTTCCCTACTTTCTTCAATTTAAGTTTGAATTGCCAATAAGGAGTTCATGATCTGAGCCACAGTCAGCTCCTTATCTTGTTTTTGCTGACTGTATAGAGCTTCTCCATATTTGGCTGCAAAGAATATAATCAATCTTATTTCTGTATTGACCATCTGGTGATGTCCATGTATGGAGTCTTCTCTTGTGTTGTTGGAAGAAGGTGTTTGCAATGACCAGTGCATTCTCTTGACAAAACTATATTAGCCTTTGCCCTGCTTCATTTTGTAGTCCAAGGCCAAATTTGCCTATTACTCCAGGTGTCTCTTGATTTCCTACTAAATACATGTGTACCCAGGTGAAATACAGACAGACAAGAATGGATAGACCCCTGAGGGTAATACATAGGAGACCTGCAGCCTGCCTAACAAATATTTCTAATTTTTGGTAGGCTTCTCTTGAACGAACTTGGAGAAACCCAGAGTCCAGCCCAATTCAGTGAAGATTAAAAGAAACCAGGAGTGAGATCCCTGAAAGTGAAGACCACATATAAAAACATGCTACAATTAGGAGTTGGCATTCATTACATGCTTCCCAGGTGGCTCTACAAGTAAAGAAGCCACTTCCCAATGCAAGAGATGTAAGAGATGCAGGTTGATCTCTGTGTCAGGAAGATCCCCTGGAGGAGGACATGGCAACCCACTCCAGTATTCTTGCCTGGAGAATCCCATGGACAGAGGAACCTGGCAGGCTACTGTCCATAGGACTCCAAAGAGTTGGACATGATTGAAGCGACTTAGCACACACACATCCATTACATGCAATCCTGTTATGGATCATACCCTTCTCAGCCTGCTTCAAGCTTGATTCTATCATCAGTAAATACCATAATTGCTTTACATAAAATGCATAGACAACCATAACCAGGCTTTGAATATCTCTCATCATTTTAACTTCCTAGGTCACATTTCACCTATTAATATTTCCTGGCTCATACATCTAGACCAAACACAGAAACTGACTGCTGTCTTATTTCAGGACTTGCTTCTTGGATGGTGATTCCAGGAGTAAACCAACTGGGGAGTGATTAGCACACTCAGAAGTTCCCCTGTCTAACCAAAGACCTTAAAGAAAGTATTAGAAGGTTTTGAGCAAGAGAGTGGCACAATGAAATTCATGTTTTAAGAGGATTAGTTTGACATCTGCAAGATGATTTGAAGACAAAAGGTGCAGAATTCATGGGAATGTTATTATAACAATAAAATGTGAGTGTCTAAAAGTCTAAGCTTGCACGATGGCAATGCAAAGAAAGATACATACATTAGAGATATTGTAAAGGGAAAAAAAAAAACAATGAATTTCGTAAATGAAACCTTTGCCCAGAGAAAAGGGTCTAAGAGAGATTGCCAGTGGGACTGACATGACTTAAAGGTAGAGGCAGGGCAGAAGAAAATTAAATATTGAAGAAAGCTGGTATTCCTGAGGGGTGAGCAATTTTAGGGATTATTTAGATAAAGCAAATCACTAGCTATATAGACAACACCAGGTTCCATGCACCAATAGGGAAATAAAGTTTGATTTCCTTTGTGTATATGTGAATGTGCTTACTCTTTTCTAAATTCAAAAACAGCTCAGCTGAGAAAAACAATCTGAATAGACAATTCACAGAGGAAGAAATACTAATGGCCAATAAGCATTTGAAAAAAAATGTTCAATAGTGGAATTGCTAATGCAGATTGATTTCTAAAAACAGAATGTAAGGCAAAAATCAAGTACAGTATAGTTGGAAATCTTTTAAATCTCCCAGGAAATAAGTATACATGATTTGGTGCACAGACTCCTACCTGTATATATAAATATATAACATACTGCATCAAGGGGATTCCCAAGACCACCTCAGTTTCAATAATTCACTAGGAGGATACACAAAATTCAAAGAAGTTGTTATATGTATTACATGGGGGACTATACTCAATATTTTGTAATTAACTATAAGAAAAGATAATCTGAAGAAGAATCTATGTCTAGACAGATAGATATAACTAAACCATTGTTCTATACACTTGAAACAATTGCTTCTTGGAAGGAAAGCTGACAAATCTACATAGCATATTAAAAGGCAAAGACATCACTTTGCCAACAAAGGTCCATATAGACAAAGCTACAGTTTTTTCAGTAGTCATATACAGATGTAAGAGCTGGGCCATAAAAAGGCTGAGCACCAAAGAATTTACGCTCTTGAACTGTGGTGCTGGAGAAGACTCTTGCAAGTCCCTTGGACTGCAAGGAAATCAAACCAATTAATCCTAAAGGAAATAAACCCTGAATATTCATTGGAAGGACTGATGCTGAAGCTCCAATACTTTAGCCATCAGATATGAAGAGGTGACCCACTGGAAAAGACCCTGAGGCTGGGAAAGATAAGGGGCAGGAGGAGTAGGGAGCAACAGAGGATGAGATGGTTAGATGGCATACTGACTCAACAGACATGAACTTGAGAAAACTCCAGGAGGCAATGAAAGACAGGAAAGCCTGGTGTGCTGCCATCCATGGGCTTGCAAAGAGTTTGACACAATTTAGCAAATGAACAGCAACACTTGAAACTATACACTGTAGTTAGTTCAGTCGCTCAGTCATGTCCAGCTCTTTGCAACCCCATGGACTACATCATGCCAGGCTTCCCTGTCCATCACCAACTCTTGAAGCTTGCTCAGACTCATGTGCATCAAGTCAGTGATGCTATCCAACCATCTCATCTTCTGATCAACTCTTATGCTTCAGTTTTTAAAAAGAAAAGCTGTTATACTCATGGTTATGATTTATAACAGCAAAAGAAAAGTTTCATAGAACAGAATCAGGATAAATCAAGTGCCAGCTTCCAGGTGTCCTCTCCCAGGAAAGATAGCACTTATTCTCCCAGCAACATGTGTGACAACATACTGCCAACCAGGGAGACTCACCTGAGCCTTGGTGACCAAGGGGTTTATTGCAAATCAGTCATATGGACATGGAGCAGAGACATGACTAACTTCAGCTAGTCAGTCTCCAGCGCCCCCAGAGGTCTAGCTAATACACTGTGGCCCAGAACCTCAGCTGAACCAAAACAGGTATTCACCATAAATCATATGGTCAGCATAAACTATCTGGCACTGCCTATGATCACTATGCTTCCCAGAAGGCTCAGTGGTAAATAATTTGCCTGCAAATTCAGGAGGTGTGAGTTCAAGCCCTGGGTTAGGAAGATTCCCTGGAGTCGGAAATGGCAACCTGCCCCAGTATTCTTGCCTGGGAAAAACCACGACAGAGGAACGTGGCAAGCTATAGTCTAGGGGATTGAAGAGAGTCAGACACAACTGAGAACTCAGCTCACATGCATGGTTATTGTACAAAGACACTCTTATCAGGCAGATGTTCCAAGGGCTTAGAGCTTTTCTCCCAGGAGCTGATCAAAGTCTAGCCATAAGTATCTTTGGAATATACAGGATTTAAACACCTAGGCCTCCTGAGTTAACCTGTGACTACACATGTACATAAAAATATAAGCCATGTACTAGATTATCTGTGCAAAACAGAACTGTATAACATTCTGTCTTTAGAAACTAGAATCATAACTCCACTTAGAAAACAGTCTCCAAGTAAATAACAGGTATGAATAAAGCTCAACATTCTAGGATGACAGTAAAAGAGCAAAAGTTCAAAAACAAACTCAGTGTCTAAGACTAGGAAAATGGTTAAGTAAATCATGGTTTTCTCATAGCCTGGACTACTGTAATAGTAGTGAGCAGAGACTCGCAGGAACCTAACCCAATACTTTTGCTAGGACCAATGGTTCAATATTCGCTAATACACTGTTTGTAGTAACTACAGAACATAACTACCACAAATAATGAGAACTGTTTATGTATATACAACACAGAAAAGATATATATCAAGATAATGATAGTGGCTATCTTTAATAAGAAGGTGGCTGATTTTTTTTTCTAGTATTTTGCAATATTTGCTGCATTTTCTATCAGCAACATGTGTAATATATACAACTGAGGAAAAGTTAGTTATGCAATAAATAAATGTAAGACCATGATAAATAGATCACACCAAAAAAGAGAAAAGACCTTAGTTACTGAGGAAACCATTAAGGGTGAGCCCTAATGTTTCTAAAGGCACCAGCGGCATAAGTTACCATATGAAAAACCACATAGATGAGTACACAGGTTCACCTATGGAAAGGTAAGTGGGGGCAAGGAGGGAAAGGTGATTGAATAATATTATGCTTCCTCATAAAAATAAAATAGAACAAAATTTCATTCTATTCGTTGTCAAAGGCATGGAGGGAAAATTCTTGTCGGCTTCCCTCTTTCAGCCTGTCTCCAAACAAAGCTTATTTATGAGCAGAGAGCTGAAAAGGACCTAGAATTCCTGATTTGTTTCCACCCTGATGCTTGGTGGTAGAGATAATAAGGCTGCTGTGGGTGGGCTTTGCATAACCCATCCTGCATTCGTCCGTGGTCAGTTGGGCTTTAAATGAATCTGTTATTTGAAAATCAATGCTAAGACCATGAAAACAGCATTGCAGTATCATGAGGGTCTCACCCTCCAAGTTTTCTCTGGGGATCCGTGTGTTATCAACACTTCACCCTCACATTACTCACAGGCAACAGCAGCTGTGGCAGCATTTTCTCATCTTTGGTTTGTTTCAACTCCCCTGAGAACCATACAGAATACACCTCCCATTTATGCCAACTCTTCCTTTGTGAAGGATCCCACAAGGCTTCATTAATTTCTCAGGCTAGCCCCAGAGGTCACTGTTGCTGCTTCTGGAGCAAAGCAGAACCTGATACCACACAGAAACCCAGGACAGTTATTTGAATTAAGAAACAGAGAAGCTTTCCCACTACAGGGAGTTCAGGAAATTACATATGACCAGGAATCTAGGCATTCTCACTCTGACAAAGAAATAATGGCTGTCACTGGCTCCGAGGTGAGGTGGGAGTCCAAAGAGCTTTAGAACAGGTGGACTCCAAAGAACAAAGTTTTGATCAAAGGGGATTTTTGGTCAAGACAAAAATTTGACACATCTTGAAAGAAATACTGATACAATGGAGTTTCCTTATCTAATGCACTCAAAACTCCAAAGGAATTTTCCTCTGATATAATATAGCTGGATATTAGCAAGAAAGAACTACATGAAAAACCTAAGGTCAAATGCATCAAGCAGGGAGAACATAAAGCAATTAACGTGAGAGAAAAAGATGTTGGCTCCAAAAGAAACAGAAACTGGATATTATCATCCTTTTGATGATCAGAGACCAAGCCCTCTTGAGCAGGAAAGGGTTTCATTAACTAAATGGCCTGGAAGCTCTTACCATAGATGAACCAGAGAATGTGTTTCCAGGCCTGAGAAGGATAATAGTCTACTGAAAATGAGAACCCAAAAGATCTTTCAAAACAAAAATTTATTAACCACCTAAAAATCAATAAGGAAAAGAAAAACACCTCAAACAGAACTATGAGCAAAGAGCATGAATAGGCAAGTCATGCTCACCAATACTGCTTGCTAATGAACATTAAAAGCTGTTCAACCTCGCCTAAAATTAATCAAATAGAATTAAAACAATAATGTGATTATTTCTACCTATCAGATTACCAAAGATGGAAACATTAATGATATTCAGTGTCAGCAAGAAGGTAGGAAAATGGGACTTCCCTGGTAGTCCAGGGGTTAGGAATATGCTTTGCAATGCAGCGGACACTGGTTCAATCCCTAGTCAGGGAATTAAGATTCCCATGTGCCACAAAAACAGCTAAGTCTGAACACTGTAGTCAGTGTGCCTCAACTAGAGTGTCCAAGTGCCACAGTGAAAGATCACATATCCCAAACTAAGACCAGAGGCAGCCAAATAAATAAGCGTTTTTAAAAGATGGTAGGGAAAAATAAATAAAATTTTAAAAAAAAAGAAAGTAGGGAAACATAAATGAAGAAATACTCTTATTGTACATATATTTATATTACACTTTAAACGTTCATCTCCTTTGACTCAACATATCTACTTCTAAGAATAGAAACATTCATCTCATGGAAATATTCAAGTAGTCAAGGATGTTTAGCATAGCATTGCTTATAAAATTTTTAAAATCTAGTATAACTCAACCGTCCTTTCACTGAGGTTGGTTAAATTACTACAGTACTTATAATGGAATACTTTAAAGCTATGAAAAAGAGCGAGACATATCTTTACACAGCACATGCGTACATGTTCAGTCGTGCCCGCCTTTTGAAACACCATGGACTGTAACCCGCCAGTCTCCTCTGTCCATGGGTTCCCCAGCAAGAATACTGGAGTGGGTAGCCATGCCCTCCTTCAGGGGATCTTCCCCACCCAGGAATCAAACCCACGTCTCTTATGTCTCCTGCATTGGCAAGTGGGTACTAAAAATGGGGAGTTGATACTAAATAAGGTAATAAAATTATGTGATTATGTAAGAAACCAATAAGCCAAGCAAACACTGTACTCAAAAATTTCATTTAGGGCAGTGCATATTATTTTACACAATCTTAGAAGAATCTGTTAAGGCAACTAAGCCCAGAGTTAGGCTGAATACGCATGTTTGTGAAGACTGCCCACAGACTGCATGTTTAAAAGCCTGGAACTGAGGCAGCTATCAAAGGCGCCTTTATAGGATACCTTCAAGAGTGCCTTACGTGCAGTGAAGTCCATAAGAAGAAAAGTTCATTCTCATTCAACTAACCTAATGTCCTTCTAGCTCTAAAGATGCATGATTTTGCAGACAACGGAAAAGAATTGTATTCCTTGCTGCCCCCTTGTGAGTTTTAAGGAAACTGTTCCTTGGTTTATTAATTCCTTGGTTCCTTGGTTTTTAAATTCAGGAACCATTTATGAAGTATTTACCTTGTGCCAGGCACTTTGCTGGTGTTAACACAAAAATTAAATAAGACATGATGCCTACTTTTAAGGAACTCACAGATAAGTAAAAGTTATGAGTAGCTAAACATTTCTAATTCAGTCTGACAGAGACAAGTTCAAGGATTTACCGAACCGCCTATATCAGCCAGTCTGTTTTTTGGAAGGTAGGATAAGGGCACTCAAGGAAGGCTCCCCAAGGAGCTAAAGGAGAGGTGAGCTATTTCTAAAAGATATTTAGTAGAATTTATGAAACTTGCTTAAATGGTGATATGAAGACATGGAGATAAGGATCTAGGAAATGGAGCATAGAATAATAACTAGGAATGCGTCTATTTGGCCAAAACTGGACTTAATACCACATGGAAATAAAAGAGACTTTGAAATGGTCAGTCTTCTAATTCTTTCAGCATAGTCTCTGAATTATTTTCTATCAGTATCCCAACCACTGCTGCTAAGCTAAGTTGCTTCAGTCGTGTCCGACTCTGTGCGACCCCACAGATGGCAGCCCACCAGGCTCCCCTGTCCCTGGGATTCTCCAGGCAAGAACATTGGAGTGGGTTGCCATTTCCTTCTCCAGTGCATGAAAGTGAAAAGTGAAAGTGAAGCCCCTCAGTCGTGTCCAACTCTTAGCAACCCCATAGACTGCAGCCCACCAGGCTCCTCCATCCATGGGATTCATTGCCTTCTCTGATATTCTCATAAAACATAATAAAAATGCCAGAAGGCTGAAAGTGAAAGTCACTCAGCCGTGTCCGACTCTGAGACCCGATGGACTGTAGCCCTCCAGGCTCCTCTGTCCATCGGATTCTCCAGGTAAGAGTATTAGACTGGGTTGCCATGCCCTCATCCAGTGGATCATCCCAACCCAGGGATCAAACCTGTGTCTCCCTCATTGCAGGCAGATTCACATTTCATATTTATTCTACTTCTAATCTCAACTATACTTTTCAGGATTTTATTTGTGCATTGTGATCATCATTTTATGTTTGATAACTATAAGGCTGGGTAATATTCAAACCATAATAACACAACCTCTAGTGTCATGGAAGAATTTTTCACAATAAACAAAAGCACAGGCAGTGTCAGGAAGCAAGTTTAAATTTTCTTCTAATTTCTCACTTTTGTAATCTCCAGGGCCATCACAGAACCTGGTGCATAGTTGGTTGGTTGAAATAATAAATTTGAATGAAGGGATACAGAGCAAAGGGGTTTGAATAAATAAGCGGTTTTGAAATCAGTGAAGAAAGGGTAAGACCTGGATCACTAGAAAGGACAGAGAAGAACATTTGAGAAAGGGAGAGCCACAAATAAACCAAGACCATTTATCAGAGAAAACCTTAGTACATGGGTTAATTATTAATTAGTTTAGGGGGCTCTTTGAGGTCACAAGTATCCAGATATAGACACAATCAGACTTGGGTCTTTTCCCTCAACCTCAAGGGATTGTTTGCTGCTACTGCTAAGTCGCTTCAGTCGTGTCCGACTCTGTGTGACCCCACAGACGGCAGCCCACCAGGCTCCCCCGTCCATGGGATTTTCCAGGCAAGAGTACTGGAGCGGGTTGCCATTGCATCTATTCTTAGGAGTATGAAGAGATTGAAATAGTGGAGAGTGAAGGCTTAGGCCCAGGTCTCTTTCCACCACTTCCTCCCAAAACGCTGGCCTCTGATACCCTCAGCTTCAACCACTCCTTTTCAAGACCTAGTTATAAATCTTGTTCAATAAAACAATTAGCAAAAGAGAGAACATTCAACAGCTATAATTACCTAAATGTCCCACCATTACCCATTTGAATGACTAAATCCTCTACATTGATCATGTTAACGAATGATAATTAAAACCAAATAACCTCTAGGCTCATTTGTTTTCTGCAATGACAAAGCCGAACCTCTAGACATTATATCATGAAGCCCTGAATTGAGGCTGGAAGAGCAAAACAAAGCACAAGGAAAACTGGGGGAAAGGTGCTGTTGCCCTGGGAAGAGAGGAAGGCCACGGGCCTTAGTAGCAAACGCTTGTCAGTTACCAGTAGATGGGAGCCTCCCACCCCCGCTGCCACTCTGCTGTGCTCAGTCGTGCTTCAATCGTGTCCAATTCTTTGCAACCCTATGGACTGTAGCCCACCGGGCTCCTCTGTCCATGGGATTCTCCAGTCAAAAATACTGGAGTGGGTTGCCATGACCTCCTCCAGAGGATCTTCCCAACCCAGGGATCGAATCCACGTCTCCTGCATCTCGTACACTGCAGGTGGATTCTTTACCCACTTAGCCACTGGGTAAAGAATATCCATATATAACTCAATCACCTTGCTATACAGTAGAAATTAACACTGCATTGGAAATCAGCTATACTTCAACAAAATAAAGATCTCTATCAGAAAAGTATTCGAAGACTCCCTCCTAATTAACAATAAAGTGAAGTCGCTCAGTCGTGTCTGACTCTTTCCGACCCCGTGGACTGTAGCCTACCAGGCTCCTCCATCTACGGGATCTTCCAGGCAAGAGTACTGGAGTGGGTTGCCATTTCCTTCTCCAAATTAACAATAAGTTACCCCTAAATCTTCTGTTTTCTTGGAATTTGTATGAAGAACCTCATATCAAAGAATGTATAATACCAAGTGCACGGGTTAATTATTAATTAGTCCCGACTAATGTAGGGGCCACTAGAGGGCCTAAGTATTCTTGCCTGAAGAATTCCATGGACAGAGGAGCCTGGCAGGCTACCGCCCATGGGATTACAAAGAGTCAGACACAACCGAGGGACTATCACTTACTTACTCAGAGGGCTTAAGGATCCATATACAGACAGAAAGCAATGTAGTATTGTAAAACAGTATAATTTTCACAGCTTGTGTGTGTTTTTTAACAAGAGCCCATATATAGTGGCATCTATGACGCATGGAAACAAACAAGCTCAGGAAATACACGGCACTATAAATAAAACAATCATGGAAAACACAGCTCCAACTTCTGCCTTAGTGATCTTAAATTCCACTAAATCTGTGTATTTCATTACAGTAAAACTTTTGCCTCTTTACATTTTTTTTTCCACCATGTACACGTATTCCCCACACCATCATCCAACCTACCCTCACCAAATATTTACCTATAATGATACCTTTATCTCTGAGGCAACTGTCCAGGTATTTTAAAGTTGGCAAAAGCCCTATTTCTTTAGTGTAAGCAGGTCAGAAAAAGCACTACTATTTTTTCATTAATTTTAGAAAATTTAAAAGCCTAAATGGGAAAGGTAAAACTTTTAAATGATCAGAAGGCAATTTAGGATACTCTCTCTGATATCCAGACACAAATAAGACCAAAACCACAAAACAAAAAGAAAAATTTTAATAAATTCAATTACATTCCAATGTAAAGCCTCTGTATGGCAACATTTATGATAAAAAAAAAAGATTAAGAAAAGCTGCAGACTGAGAGATGATATTTAGGAATGTAAATTAGCCACAGTTACTTTCAAGGCAATTTGTCTAAATTGCATAAATTTGGAAACGCACCTATCCTATAACCCAGCAATCCTACTGTAAAAATATACACCTAGAGCAATAATTCTCAAACTCAAGCTTGCAACAGGATCACTGGAAAGCCTGTTAAAGTAGTCTGGTGGGCCCCACCCCTAAGTTCTGACTTAGTAAGCCTGGGTGAAGGTCCTGGAATCTGGATTTCTAACAAGTCCCAGGTGAGCCTGATGCTGCTGATTTAGACACTGTCCTTGGAGAATCACTGTCCTAGAGAAATCATCATACAGGTACCTAAGAGGATACATACAAAAAATGCCCACCATAGTATTGTCCACAATTGTGAAAATCTAGAAACCACTAATAAAGAAATGGATGAGTAAATGTAGACTATTCAAGCAATCCAGTTACATGAATGAACAACGTGTGTCAATATGAATATATCTCAAATCAGAATGAGGATGGAAGAGCAAGTTGCAATAGAATACATGCAATATGGCATTTGTGTAAATCTTTTTTTTTTTCCCCACTGTGCCATGTGGCATGTGGGATCCTAGTTCCCCAACTAGGGATCAAACCTCCATTCCCTGGACTAGAAGAACGAATCTTAACCCCTGGAACATCAGGGAAGTCTCTCACTAATGAAAATCTTTAACAATAATCTCTGTTTATGGATACATTTATAGGTACCAAAAGTATGAAAACGGGGATAGGAAGGATGCACATGAGCGAGGAGGTAGGGAATTAAGACTGAGAAGGGTTCAAAAGAGCTTCAGTTGTATCCAAAATATTTTGTTTAAAATTGACCTCAAGTTCACTCCTTCCCAATTTCCTCCTCCTCACCTTAGAAAAGAGACCGCAAAGGGGCAGTGAAAAGGGAGATTCCCCCATCCTGTCTAGAGAAAAGCTGCAGAGGATAGTTCAGTGGGAGCAGCCCTGTCTGCAGGGCAAAACAATGCAGGGTTAAGAATGGTCTATGTCGCTATTTTTTGTTTCTTTTTCTCTGGTCTTTGAAACAACTTGGATATCAGTACCCACCTAAATGGGAAGGATGGAAGGACAGGACAGGATGGAGAGGGAGGAGGGAAGACAGGAAAGGAAGAAGAAAGGAGAAAAGAACATGAATCACACCAGTACTTGTGAGAAGGATAATTCCTCGCTTTAGAGAAGAGGTATGTCTTATCATCATGGTGTGTGTGAGGCACAGGAGGGGCCACAATACCATTAATAACAACACAACTTGTATTTCCATCGTACTTTTCCATTTTCACCTGTTTCACTGGAGTAAAAAACAGCAAAAGAGTTACATAAAAGGGAGAAATGCAACTTGCTCTGATTTGACAACCCTAGGTTTGGGCTCTGACAAGGGGTAAGAAGTTTCCTTCTTTCTGTGAATGCAAAGGAGTTCAGAGCACATTACCCTAAAATATTCTGCTTTAACATATTGAGTATTTGTAGTTAAAGGCACTTGAAAGACAGAAAATATAAGAGAAAAGCTTATGACCTTCCTTCTTTTTCTTAAAAGCCAAAGAGGAAATTCCTATATGAAAGAGGTCCTCCCCCTCCTCCTCCTCCCACCAAGGATGAGAAGCTGAGACCAAGAGAATTCTACACATTAGACCTTGTTCAAGTCATTCTCCTCTTCCTTTGGCCTCCTCACGTAGGTCACTTTTCCACACTTGCTTCTCTGTGTTCAAATAGAATATAAATGCATTAACAAAAATAATACAAATGCAAGTTGGAGGGCCATTGCTTTGGGTCTTCATTCCTTATGAGGCCTCTGGTGTCATGTAAACATGTATCTGTATGCTTTCCTCTCATCACTCTCTTCTATGTTAGTTTGGTTCTCAGGCTCAACTGAAAAACTCTAAGAGGGTAGAAGTAAACACCTGCCTCCCCTGGATACACAATGTCTCCGACAACTTCCTCTGAACCAAGTCTTGGCGCAATTCTTATCTTCCGATGACCTCAGCTCCCCAGAAACTTCAAAAGTGATCACCTCCTTGAAGAAAACTTCCTGACTATATATTCTGAAAAAGCAACTCCAGTCTCTCTCCAGTTCTCTTTCCTTGGAATTCCTTTCCAGTTCTTTTACTGGAAGTAGGGAATTGAGAAGGGAATTTGTTCATAGCATTTATCACCACCTAACATTATCTTATATATTAACTTGTTTATTGGATTGCGCTCTGTCTAGCATATAAGCTTCATCAATGCAGGGACCCTGTCTGGTAGCGAACATCATGTATCTAGGGTCTTGACTAATGCGTGGAAAATAGCAGGGGCCCAGTAGATATTTGTCGGATGTATGAAAGAATCTCTCTGTGTCCATCTTTCTTCCTATTAATATTCCCTCTTGAACTGTGGGTATCCTGCAGAGGCTGGTGCATTACCAGCGTCCCAAGATGTTTCAACCTTTTGTTTTTACTTCAATCCCACATTTCCATTGTACGAAAGGCTGCCCCAGAATCTAACACCTTCTGTTACCTGAAAAACATCATCTTACCTTCTCCAAAAGAAAAAGCCCAAAACTGGGTTCACTGTTCCCATCCCATCTGCCACCACTCTTATCCCCTCTTTTCCTATATTTTTTCAGCCTTTTATCACTATCTATCATGATTAATACAACTCAGAGTAATATGCCATTTACAAAGTACCTTAACATTAATGATCTTACTTAACCCTTAAAAATCTTATAAACCTAAGTATTTATTATAGAGAAATGAAGCTATGGTCATAAAAATACACATGAATTTTATACAGGCATACCTCTTTACTATTTTGCTTCATAGATAATTGCATTTTTTATAAATTGAAGATCTGTGACAACCCTATGTCAAGCAAGTCTACCTGCACCATTTTCCCAATAGCATTTACTCACTCATGTCTCTACATCACATTTTGGTACATCTCACAATATTTCAAACTTTCCATTGTTGCTATATTTGTTATAATGACCAGCGATCCAAGATAACTGATGCTACTACTATAACTCACTGAAGGCTCAGATGACAGTTAGCATCTTTTAGCTAAACAGCATTTTTTAAACTAAGATAAAGTATTCTTTAAATTAAGATATATACATTATTCTTTCAGACATAATGCTACTGCACACTGAATAGGCCATGGTATAGTATAAACACAACTTTTATATAAGCTGGAAAACCAAAATACTCATGTGACTTGCTTTATTGCAATATCCAGTTTATTGTGGAGACCTGGAGCAAAACCTGCATACCGGCAGGTATGCTTGTAGCAGTTTTATTTGTAAGAGCTAAAGACTAGAACCAGTCCATTCTGAAGGAGCTCAACCCTGGGATTTCTTTGGAAGGAATGATGCTAAAGCTGAAACTCCAGTACTTTGGCCACCTCATGCGAAGAATTGACTCATTGGAAAAGACTCTGAAGCTGGGAGGGATTGGGGGCAGGAGGAGAAGGGGATGACAGAGGATGAGATGGCTGGATGGTATCACTGACTCGATGGACGTGAGTCTGAGTGAACTCTGGGAGTTGGTGATAGACGGGGAGGCCCAGCGTGCTGCAATTCATGGGGTTGCACAGAGTCAGACACGACTGAGCGACTGAACCGAACTGAACTGAAAGACTAGAAACCAAATATCTTTCATTAGGTGGATGGATAAACTGTGGTATACCCTTATAATAGACTATTACCCATTAGTTAAAAAAAAAAAACCATACTAGTAACAAATGCAACAACCTGGATGGATCTCAAGGGCTTTAAATTCAGTGAAAAAGAAAAGTCAATCTCAAAATCTTACATATAAGTCTATTTATATGATATTCTTGAAGTGACAAAATTACAGTGATGGGGACCAGATCAGTCACTATGGGGGGCTGGTGACAGAGGAGGGTGTGACTCGAAGGGGTACAAGGGTGTTTCTTTGTGGCAACAGAACAGTTCAATAACCTGATTGTGACAGTGGTTATACAAATATATACATTTTATAGAATTTCATAGAATTGTACCACAAACAACAACAAAAACAGTATATGTAAAGACTGTGAAATCTGAGAAAGCTGCAGCTCATTACTGTTAGCATTGTACCAGCGTTCATTTGCTGGTTTTGATAATGTTATCATTGGAGGAAGCCAAGTAAAGAACACATGGGAACTCTCTCTTCTACTTTGGCAACTTTTATGACCACAAAATATTTCAAGTTATAAGTTTAAATTATGTAAAATTGTACACACAGAACAAAACGGCAGACTTCCAATTAGAAGGGCTACCAAGTAAAAAATTCACATCAGGACGATCAATTGCAAACATTAGAGCCGTATTTAATATCCTATAGATCTATATGTTCTGGACCACTCCAAAAACTTAAGAAAAGAGCAGCACTCTACACTGGTACCTAGTAACCATGATTAAGAAGAAGTAAACTTCATTTCACTAACCTGGAGCTGTGGTGACCCAATCGGGCTTTAAAGAGTAATTTCTTCCACTGTGATGGTCTGGCTCCTGTCTGGAAGGCAGGAGTCATCTCACCTGAAATGGGGTTAGAAGCAGGGCAGGTTTACCTGAAGGTTCACTTAAATAAAACCTTGTTATACACAAAAGTCTAATATAATTTTAATTGGTATTACTTCACATGGAAAGTGAATTTTGGCTACATAGGTATATGTTATACAGATAATTTTGTAAATAAACACTGGATCACTGAAAAACAAAAAAGACCTATAAAAGCTGCCAGAGGGACATCCATGGTGGTCCAGTAGCTAAGACTCCACATTCCTAATGTAGGGGGCCCAGGCTTAATCCCTGGTCAGGGAAAGATTCCACAAGTCGCAACTACGATCCTGTGCAGCCAAATAAACTATAAAGATATATACATATATGTATATTTTTATACTGTGAGAGTAGTTATAGCAGCAGCAGCAGCAGCAGCTCTATTATTAGGACTTCCCAAAGGCACTGCCCTAAAGTCTCCCATAGATTGCCTCATCTCATCATCACAGCAGCCATGCAAGGAGGTGTTATTACTATTGCTTTTTATAGATTAAGATATAGAGACACAGAGAGGCTAAGTAACTTGATCTGGGTCACACAGATGGTATTTGGTTGAGCTGAGAACCTCAATTGGTTTCCTGCTTTTGCCCCAATAATAGTGGCCTTGATCTTTACTGCCTCCTCACCTTCAGCTTTCCTTCCTGTCCATCCCCTTTTAGTTTTTGAAGCTGCCATGACAAATTACCACAAATTTAGTGGCTTAAATAATACAAAGGTATTATCTAACAGTTCTGGAAGTCAGAAGTCCAAAATGAGTCTCACTGGGCTCATGTTCATTGTGGACACTCCAGTAGAGAATTCATTTCCTCACGTCTTTACAGTGTCCAAAGGCTACCTTTATTCCTGGGCTCTACCATCAAAGCCAGGAACATCAGCCGAGTTCTTTTCACATTGCCATATCTCTGGTTCTTTCTCTTCTGCCTCTCTCTTCCATTTATAAGTAACCCTGTGATTCCATTAGGTCCACAAGGGTAATCCAGGATCATCTCCCCATCTCAAGATCATCTGCTTAGCAACCTTAATTCCATCTGAAAACTTAATTTCCCCTTTACTATGTCATCTCAAATTTTCACATGGATCTGAGAATTATGGACATCTTGGGGTAGGGATAGACATTGTTCTGCCTACCACAAGCCATGATGCTGGCATTGAAGCAATCTTTTCTTACCACTTCAGGTGACCTTCCTTTTCCCTTCCTAGCAATTCCAAACTTTTTCATTTATATTTTTATACTCCTGCTTTGTTCTTAAAATTTTGGTATGATTTCAGAATATGTACTATGGGATAGTAAATTACAATTTAAAAAAATCAAATCTGAAGGGAGGATTGAGAAGATAATAGATGAGAAGCACCAGGAATATGTCTCCCCACTTGGACAACAATTGTGCTGGTAGAATCTGTCTGATGTAACTATTTTGAAACTCTAGAGTCCACTGAATCTTTGTAACTTCTAGGAAGCTATTTTTATCAATTTCAACTCTCAGCATAGCACAAACTATTTATCCTCCATTTTGGGAACCAAAACACCAGGAATTCAAAAGCAAGTGTATATATAGGAGAAATGAGAAAGTCACCTCACATGCCTGGGGAAAGACACAGACTTAAAAGATCTGAGAATTGCAATAACATATAAGGAAAAAGAATCTGAAGAAGGATACATATGTCTGAATCACTTTGCTATACACCTGAAACTAACACAACATTATAAATCAACTATACTTCAAATTTTCTAATTAAAAAAATTAAATTATAATCTAGGGAAAAAGAGACCCAAGACGACCATAAGTCTACATTTCAGGCTGATCTTTGGCAGAGACAGACTAGAGCAATTTTTTTGCCCTTTCTTTCAAAAATTAACTTATTTTAATTGAAGTATAATTACAACATTGTGATGATCTCTGCCATACATCAACATAAATTGGCCATAGGCATACATGTGTCCCTTCCCTCCCAGACACCCATCCCACCTCCCTCCCCATAAAACCCAAAAGCCATCAAACCTTGGGGGAGGAGAGAGAATCTGATTTCCAGAGTTATCATATCATTATATTGAAATGTCCATGTTATCAACAGCAACAGAAAAAAATATCACAAGGCATACAAAGAAACAGGAATGTTGGCCCATTCAAAAAAAAACCCACACCAACAGAACTGTACCAGAGGAAAAACAGATGGTGGACCTACTATACAAAGACTGTTTAATAACTATCATAAAGATGGTTAAAGAACTAAAAGAAGACACAGAGAATGTCAATAAGGAGATAGAAAACCTATAAAGAAACTCTAGAGTTACAAAGTGTAATAACTAAAATGAAAATTTCAAAGGCAGATTTGAGCAGGCAGAAGAAAGAATAAGCAAACTTAAAGATAGGATGATGGAAATTAGCAAGTCTGAGGAATGGAAAGAAAAAGATTAAAGAAAAGTTAACTGAGCTAAAGGGAACAGTGGGACACCTTTAAGGAAACCACCATACACATTACAGGAGTTTCAAAACAAGGGAAAGAAAGGGGAAGAGATTATTCGAAGAAAATAACAGCTGAAAACTTCTCAAGTTGGATAAAAAGCATGAATATAAACAACCAAACTCAGCGAACTCCAACTAGGTGATCTCAAAGAGAGCCACCCCAAGGGACATTGTAATCAAACTGTTGAAAGACAAAGACAGAATCGTGAAAGCAGCCATAGAAACAACACATCACATAGGTACAAGTGATCCTCAGTAAGTTTATCTGCAGATTCCTCATCAGAAATCGAAGGCCAGAAGGCCGTGGACTGCTACAGTCAAAGTACTAAAAGATAAAAACTGTCAACCAGGAATGCTATACCTGGCAAAAGCAACCTTCAAAAGTGAGAGAGAAATTAAGATATTCCCAGATAAACACAGTCTGAGAGAGTTTATTAACACTAGCCCTGTCCTACAGGAAATGCTAGAGTTCTGAGGGTAGAAATGAAAGGACACTGGACAGTAACTCAAAGTCATATGAAGAAATAAATATCTCACTGAAGGTATATACATGGGCTAGGATTCTTATAAAAGTGCTTTGTGCTACTGCTAAGTCACTTCAGTTGTGCCCGACTCTGTGCAACCCCATAGACAGCAGCCCACCAGGCTCCCCTGTCCCTGGCATTCTCCAGGCAAGAACACTGGAGTGGGTTGCCATTTCCTTCTCCAATACATGAAAGTGAAAAGTGAAAGTGAAGTCGCTCAGTTGTGACCAACCCTTCACGACCCCATAGACTGTAGCCTACCAGGCTCCTCTGTCCATGGGATTTTCCAGGCGAGAGTACTGGAGTGGGGTGTCATTGCCTTGAACTCTGCTTTTAATACATTTTAAAAAACAATTACTAGTCTAAAAGCTAGCATTATTATAACTTTGCTTTGTAACTCCACATTTTGTTTCTTATTCAATTTAAGTGATGAATAATACATAAAAATTATAACTGATTTTGGACATAGTGTATAAAGATGTAATTTTGTGACACCAATAACTGAAAGGAATGGGGATGGAGCTGTACCAGAAGAGTGTTTGTATGTTATTGAATTTAAACTAGTATAAATTCAAATTAGAATGCTGCAGTTTAGGTTATCAAATGCAATCCTCATGGTAACCACAAAAAAAATAAAGAATATACACAAAAGAAATAAGGAAATTAAGATGCTTTCCTACAAAAAAGAAAAATCAGCTAAACACAAAAGAAGACAGCAATGTGGGAAGTGAGGGACAAAAAGTATAAGCATATAGAAAACAAAAAGCAAAATAAAATTAGCAATTATTACTTTGAATGTAAATAGATTCAGTTCAGTTCAGTCGCTCAGTCATGTCTGACTCTTTGCAACCCCATGAACTGCAGTACACCAGGCCTCCCTGTCCATCACCAACTCCCAGAGTCCACCCAAATCCATGTCCATTGAGTCGGTGATGCCATCCAACCATCTCATCCTCTGTCGTCCCCCTTCTCCTCCTGCCCTCAATCTTTCCCAGCATCAGAGGGTCTTTTGCAGTGAGTCAGCTCTTCACATCAGGTGGCCAAAGTAACTCTCCAATTAAAAGACAGAGATTGCAGACTTCCCTGGTAGTCCAGTGGAAGTTAAGAATCTGCTTGTTGGGCCTCCCTGGTGGCTCGAGGGTAAAGAATCCTCCTGCCAATGCAGGAGACGCAAATTCAATTCCTGATCCAAGAAGATCCCATATGCCGTGGGTCAACTAAGCCCATGTGCCACAACTATTGAGCATGCGCTCTAGAGCCCAGGAGCTGCAGCTACTGAAACCCATGTGCCTAAACCTGTGCTCCTCAACAAGAGAAGTCACCACAGTGAGAAGTCCACGCGTCACAGCTAGAGAGTAGCCCCCACTCGCTGCAACTAGAGAAAAGCCCATGCAGCAACAAAGATCCAAAGCAGCCAAAAATAAATAAGTAAATAAAACTATAAAAAGAATCTGCCTGCCAATACAGGGGACATGGGTTCGACCCATGGTTCAGGAAGATCCCACTTGCCGCAGAGCAACTAAGCCGATGTGCCACAATTACTGATCCTGAGCTCTAGAGCCCTTGAATTGAAACTACTGAGCCTGAGTGCTACAACTACTGAAGCCTGAGTACCTAGAGCCTGTACTCTGCAATAAGAGAAGCCACCACAATGAGAGGCCCACTCGCAACAACAAAGCCCCAGCACAGCCAAAACTCTTAAAAATTAAAAAAAAAAGGCAGAGATTGGCAGAATGGATTTAAAATAATGATCCAACTAGATGCTGTCTACAAGAGACTCACTTTATTATTTTTTAATATTTATTTGGCTATGCTGGGTCTTAATTGTAGCATGTGGGGTTCAGTTCCCTGACCAGGGATTGAACCTGGGACCCCTGTATTGGGACCATTGAGTATTAGCCACCGGACCACCAGGGAAGTCCCCAAGACTCATTTTAGATCAAAAGACAAGAATAAGTTAAAAGGATGGGAAAAGACTGCAAATAGTAACCAAGAAAGATTAGAGATGGCAATACTAGTATCAGACAAGTTTGCAAGAGTTAAAGAACAGTGTAGATTAACAAATGTTGCATATATCAAGACATAACAATTATAAAATTTTATGCACCTAATAACAGATCACCAAAATACATAAATTGACAAAATTGAGGGGAAAATAGCTCCACAATAACAGTTAAAGACTTCAATACTCCTCTCTCAATAACTGATAGAACAAGTAGTAGAAGATAGGTAAGAAAAGGACTTGAACAACGCAATAAACAACTAGATCCCACAGATGTATGTAAATAGAACACTTAACCCAACAACAGAAAACACATTCTTCTCAAGTACACACGAGACATTCTCCAGGATAAATCATGTTAGGCCACAATTGTCTCAATAGACTAAAACAATAGTATTACCTAAAATATCCTCTCCCAACAAGGTGAAATTTGAAATCAATAAAAGAAACAAATTTGGAAATTCAGTAAATGTGTGGAAATTATAACAACATCCTCTTTTAAAAAAAAATCAAAAAGGAATCACAAGGAACATTAGAAAATACTTGCAAACTAATACAAATGAAAACACAGCATACCAAAACTTATGCAATGCAGCAAAAGCAGTGGAAAGGGGAAATTTTATAACTATTAGCAGTTACATTAAAAATAAGAAAGTTCTCTTATTAGATCAATAACCTAACTTTACAACTTACGAAACTAAAAAATCTAGCGGAAGAAAGGAAATAATAAAGATTAGGGCGGAGATAACCATAATAAAGGGTAGAAAACAGTAGGGAAAAAAAATCAATGAAACCAAAAATCCCTTTTTTAAAATACCAACAAAATTTACAAACCTTTAGCTAGAATGACTAGGACTAAGGAGAGAAGACACAAATTACTAAAACAAAATAAATGAAAGTGGGGACACTAGTAGTGAATCTACATAAATAAAAAGGATTGCAAGAAAGTACTATGAATAACTGTATGTCCAAAAACAGTATAACCTAGATGAAATGAACAAATTCCTAGACACACAAAACCTACCAAGTCTGAATCATAAAGGAATAGAAAAACTGAATAGACTTAATAAGATTGAATCAGTGGTCAAACCTCCCCTCCCAACAAATAAAAGCCCTGGGCTTAATAGCTCAGTGGTAAATGCTACCAGACATTTAAACAAGAACCAATACCAAACATTCTCAGACTTTTCAAAACATTGACAAGGAGGGAACACTTCCTAACTTATTCAATGAGACCAGTATTACTGCAGTACCAAAGCCAGAAAAAGACACTCTAAGAACACTCTTATGAACACTGATGCAAAAATCATCAATAAAATACTAGCGAGCCAAATTAAGCAGCATATTAAGAGGATTACACAGCATGACCAAATGGAATTTATTCCTGGAATATAAGAAGGGTTCAACATATGAAAACTGACCAGTATAAATACACCACATTAACAGAATGAAGGAAAAAACCTTCATGATCATCTCAATGGTGCAGGAAAAAAGCATTTGGCAAATTCAATGCCCTTTCACTAGGTAAAGAAAAACCTCTCAAACTAGGAATAGAAAGAAAATAAATAAAAGGCATCCAAATCAGAAAGGAAGAATTAAAATTATCTTTGTTCACAGATGATACGATCTTATATGTATACAACCCTGCTGCTGCTGCTAAGTCACTTCAGTCGTGTAACCACATAGACAGCAGCCCACCAGGCTCCCCCATCCCTGGAATTCTCCAGGCAAGAACACTGGATTGGGTATACATCCCTTGGAGTCCTCAAAAACCTGTTAGAACTAATAAATTCAGCACATAGCAGGATACAAACTTAACACAGAAAATTCAGTTGCATTTCTATTAATAGACACTAAAATGAACAGACTGAAAAGGAAACTGTAAAATAAAATATTTAGGAATTAACTTACTATGGAGGCTAAAGACATACAATAAAAACTATAAAACATTACTGAAAGAAATTAAAGAAGCCATAAATAAATGGAAACACATCCCAGGTTAATGAATGAGAAGACAAATATTAAATGTTTAATATTTAAAATGCCTATTGTACTCAAAATGATCTACACAGTCAGGCAATTCCTATCAAAATCTCAATGACACTATTTTCAGAAATAGAAAAATCTATCCTAAAATTCATATGGAATCTCAAGGAACAATCTTGAGAAAGAAGAACAAAGTTGGAGGTCTCACACATCCTGATTTCAGAACTTACTACAAAGCAATAGTAATCAAAAAGTATGGTACTACTGGTCTATAGACATACGGACCAACAGAATAAAATAGAGACCTGGAAATAAACCCTTGCATATATGGTCAATTGATTTTCAACAAGGGTAGCAAGACAGTTCAATGGGGAAAGGACAATCTTTTCAACTAGCGGTGCTGGGAAAACTGGATAGACACATGTAAAAGAATGAAGCTGGACTCTTACCTAATACCAACAGAAAAATTAACTCAAAATGGATCACAGAACTAAACAAAAGACCTAAATCATAAAACTGTGAGAAGAAAACAGAAAAAGCTTTACTACATTGGATTTGGCAATGATTTCTTGGAGATGACACCAAAGACATAGGCAACAAAAGAAAAACTAGACAAGTTGGACTTCATGAAACCTGACAACTATTGCACATAAAAGGACGTTTTCAACCATGGTTTCCTACTTCAACAATGCTTGGGCAGGTACAGCCTAGACTGCCAGGCTGCGACAACACAGAAACAGCCGAGAGGAGCTACCCTGCATCCAAAGTCAGGGGTGGCGGCCGGGAGGAGCCACCTCGCGTCCAAGACCAGAGGCAGTGACCGTGAGGAGCCACCCCGAGCCTGAGGCCAGGGCCGGCAGCCAGGAGGAGCAACCCAAGGAGCGGTGGCTGTGTTGGCGCAGGAGGGCCTAGAGGAGCTATCCCACATTGAAGGTCAGGAAGGGCGGCGGTGAGGAGATACCCCTCATCCAAGGTAAGGAGCAGCAGCTGTGCTTTGCTAGAGCAGCCCTGAAGAGATACCCCACGCCCAAGGTAAGAGAAACCCAAGTAAGATGGTAGGTGTTGCAAGAGGGCATGCTCTTGCATGCCCTAGTCAATCTAATCACACTAGGATCACAGCCTTATCTAACTCAATGAAACCAAGCCATGCCTGTGGGGCAACCCAAGACAGGTGGGCATGGTGGAGAGGTCTGACAGAGTGTGGTCCACTGGAGAAGGGAATGGCAAGCCACTTCAGTATTCTTGCCTTGAGAACCCCATGAACACTATGAAAAGGCAAAATGATAGGATACCAAAAGAGGAACTCCCCAGGTCAGCAGGTGCCCAATATGCTACTGGAGATCAGTGGACAAATAACTCCAGAAAGAATGAAGGGATGGAGCCAAAGCAAAAACAATACCCAGTTGTGCATGTGACTGGTGATAGAAGCAAGGTCCAATGCTGTAAAGAGCAATATTGCATAGGAACCTGGAATGTCAGGTCCGTGAATAAAGGCAAATTGGAAGTGGTCAAACAAGAGATGGCAAGGGTGAATGTTGACATTCTAGGAATCAGCGAACTAAAATGGACTAGAATGGGTGAATTTAACGCAAATGACCATTATATCTACTACTGTGGGCAGGAATCCCTCAGAAGAAATGGAGTAGCCATCATGGTCAACGAAAGAGTCTGAAATGCAGTACTTGGATGCAATCTCAAAAACGACAGAATGATCTCTGTTCGTCTCCAAGGCAAACCATTCAATATCACAGTTATCCAAGTCTATGCCCCGACCAGTAACGCTGAAGAAGCTGAAGTTGAACGGTTCTACGAAGACCTACAAAACCTTTTAGAACTAACACCTAAAGAAGATGTCCTTTTCATTATAGGGGACTGGAATGCTAAAGTAGGAAGTCAAGAAACACCTAGAGTAACAAGCAAATTTGGCCTTGGAATGCGGAATGAAGCAGGGCAAAGACTAATAGAGTTTTGCCAAGAAAATGCACTGGTCATAGCAAACACCCTCTTCCAACAACACAAGAGAAGACTCTACACATGGACATCACCAGATGGTCAACACCGAAATCAGATTGATTATATTCTTTGCAGCAAAAGATGGAGAAGCTCTATACAGTCAGCAAAAACAAGATAAGGAGCTGACTGTGGCTCAGATCATGAACTCCTTATTACTAAATTCAGACTCAAATTGAAGAAAGTAGGGAAAACTGCTAGACCACTCAGGTATGACCTAAATCAAATCCCTTATGATTATACAGTGGAAGTGAGAAATAGATTTAAGGGCCTAGATCTGATAGATAGAGTGCCTGATGAACTATGGAATGAGGTTCGTGACATTATACGGGAGACAGGGATCAAGACCATCCCCATGGAAAAGAAATACAAAAAAGCAAAATGGCTGTCTGGGGAGGCCTTACAAATAGCTGTGAAAAAAGAGGGGTGAAAAGCAAAGGAGAAAAGGAAAGATATAAGCATTTGAATGCAGAGTTCCAAAGAATAGCAAGAAGAGATAAGAAAGCCTTCTTCAGCGATCAGTGCAAAGAAATAGAGGAAAACAACAGAATGGAAAAGACTAGAGCTCTCTTCAAGAAAATTAGAGATACCAAGGGAACATTTCATGCAAAGATGGGCTCAATAAAGGACAGAAATGGTATGGACCTAACAGAAGCAGAAGATATTAAGAAGAGGTGGCAAGAATACACAGAAGAACTGTACAAAAAAGACTTTCAGGACCCAGATAATCATGATGATGTGATCACTAATCTAGAACCAGACATCTTGGAATGTGAAGTCAAGTGGGCTTTAGAAAGCATCACTATGAACAAAGCTAGTGGAGGTGATGGAATTCCACTTGAGCTGTTTCAAATCCAGAAAGATGATGCTGTGAAAGTGCTGCACTGAATATGCCAGCAAATTTGGAAAACTCAGCAGTGGCCACAAGACTGGAAAAGGTCAGTTTTCATTCCAATCCCAAGAAAGGCAATGCCAAAGAATGCTCAAACTACCGCACAGTTGCACTCATCTCACATGCTAGTAAAGTTATGCTCAAAATTCTCCAAGCCAGGCTTCAGCAATACATGAACCGTGAACTCCCTGATGTTCAAGCTGGATTTAGAAAAGGCAGAAGAACCAGAGATCAAATTGCCAACATCCACTGGATCATAGAAAAAGCAAGAGAGTTCCAGAAAAACATCTATTTCTGCTTTATTGACTATGCCAAAGCCTTTGACTGTGTGGATCACAATAAACTGTGGAAAATTCTGAAAGAGATGGGAATACCAGACCACCTAAACTGCTTCTTGAGAAATCTGTATGCATGTCAGGAAGCAACAGTTAGAATTGGACATGGAACAACAGACTGGTTCCAAATAGGAAAAGGAGTACGTTAAGGCTGGATACTGTCACCCTGCTTATTTAACTTCTATGCGGAGTACATCATGAAAAATGCTGGGCTGGAAGAAACACAAGCTGGAATCAAGATTGCCAGGAAGAATATCAATAACCTCAGATATGCAGATGACACCACCCTTATGGCAGAAAGTGAAGAGGAACTAAAAAGCCTCTTGATGAAAGTGAAGAGGAGAGTGAAAAAGTTGGCTTAAAGCTCAACATTAAGAAAACGAAGATCTTGGCATCCGGTCCCATCACTTCATGGCAAATAGATGGGGAAACAGTGGAAACAGTGTCAGACTTTATTTTGGGGGCTCCAAAATCACTGCAGATGGTGACTGCAGCCATGAAATTAAAAGACGCTCACTCCTTGGAAGGAAAGTTATGACCAACCTAGACAGCATATTCAAAAGCAGAGACCTTACTTTGCTGACTAAGGTCCGTCTAGTCAAGGCTATGGTTTTTCCTGTGGTCATGTATGGATGTGAGAGTTAGACTATGAAGAAGGCTGAGCGCTGAAGAATTGATGCTTTTGAACTGTGGTGTTGGAGAAGACTCCTGAGAGTCCCTTGGACTGCAAGGAGATCCAACCAGTCCATTCTGAAGGAGATCAACCCTGGGATTTCTTTGGAAGGAATGAGGCTAAAGCTGTAACTCCAGTACTTTGGCCACCTCATGAGAAGAGCTGACTCATTGAAGAAGACTCTGATGTTGGGAGGGATTGGGGGCAGGAGGAGAAGTGGGCAACCGAGGATGAGATGGCTGGATGGCATCACGGACTTAATGGACGTGAGTCTGAGTGAACTCTGGGAGATGGTGATGGACAGGGAGGCCTGGCATGCTGCGATTCATGGGGTCGCAAAGAGTCGGACACAACTGAGCGACTGAACTGAACTGAAGTGAACTGAACCAGTGGCTAAGACTCTACACTCCCAATGCAGGAGGCCTGAGTTCAATTCCTGGTCAAAGAACTAGATTCCACACGTGACAACTAAGACTCAGTGCAGCCAAATAAATAAGTAAAACAGCGCTTGGACAGAACAGGTGTTAATCTCCCATGCCTGCTGGTGCTCAGAGCCAGCCCTTCAACCCTCCTGATAGAGCTCTCAGGCTGCCCCAAAGCCCACACCCCACCCCACGGCCCCTGCTGCTGCTCTAGCGTTGGGCAGCCTTCACCTCCTCTCCATGTCACCTCCCTGACCACTGAGGTCCCTCACTGGAGGGCCAGAACCACCAACAGGACTCAGAGGCCACCATCAACTGCCAGATCAACCTGGAGCCCTACACTTCCAACCTCTGCCTGTCCATGTCTCACTATTTTGGCTGCAATCATGTGGCTCAGCAGAACTTTGCCAAATAGTTTCTTCACCAGTCTTGTGAGGAGAGGAAACATGCTGAGAAACTGACGAAGTTGCAGAATCAATGAGGTGACCACACCTTCTTCCAGGATACCAAGGAACCAAATCCTAAGGACCGGGAGAAGGAGCTGAACGCAGTGGAGTGTATGTTACCCTTGGGAAGCGTGAATCAGTTGCTACTGGAGCTGCAAGAACTGGCCACTGATAAGATCAGCCACCACTTGTTGACCTCATTGAGACTCATTACCTGAATAAGCCAGGTAATACAAAGAACTGGGTGACCACATAACTGATTTACACAGATGGACTTCACAACACTCTGAAAGTGTTTTTTGGGGGTAACCTTTACCTTTTCTATAGGTTGTACGCAAACATCTACTTAAATTCTTTTGTACCATTCTTTCAAATGAAGCAATTTCATACCCCCTCCAAAAAAATACTCAGAGTGAAAATGCAACTCACGAAAGGAGAAAATACTTGCAAATCATACATCTGATAAGGGATTAATATTAAGAGTCTATAGAGAACTCCTAAAACTAAACAACAAAAAACAAATAACCCAATTCAAAAATGGGCAAAGGACTTGAACAGACACTTCAAAAAAGATATTCAAATGGCCAATAAGCACATGGAAAGATGGGCAACATCACTAATCATTATGTAAATGCAAATCAAAACTACAGTGAGGAACCCCTTCACATCCATTAGGTAACTACCATAAAGAAATAAATGCTGGCAAGGATGTGGAGAAATCAGAACCAGTGTACATTACATGCGTGACTATAACTCAATACAGCCACTGTAGAAAGTAGCATGGTGCTTTCTCAAAAAAAAATTAAATATAGACTTGGCATATAACCCAACAATTCCACTTCTGGATATATGTCCAAAGAAATTAAAAGCAGTGTCTCAAAGATATATTCATACACCCACATTCACAGCAGCTTTATTTGCAAAAGCTAAATTTTGGAAGCATCCCAGGAGTTCACGGACAGATGAATGAATAAGCAAAATGTGCTATATGCATAAAGGGAACATTTTTCAGTCTTAAAAAGGAAGGAAATGCTGACATACTCTACAGCATGGATGAACCTTGAGTCTGTTATGCTAATTGAACTAAAAAGTGAAGTCACTCAGTCGTGTCCGACTCTTTGCAACCCCATGGACTATATAGCCTACCAGGCTCCTCCATCGATGGGATTTTCTAGGCAAGAGTACTGAGATGGGTTGCCATTGCCTTCTCCAGGGTTTCTTTCCTACTCAGTGATCGAACTCAGGTCTCCCACATTGTAGGTAGATGCTTTACCGTCTGAACCACCAGGAAAGATCTAAGTCAGTGACAAAAAACTAGTACTGTATGATTCCATTTGTATGAGGTACTCGGAGTAGTCAAAATTATAGTAAGTAGAATGGCAGTTGCCAGGGACTGAGGGGAGAGGGAAATAAGGAGCCATTGTTTAATGTGGAGTTTCGGTTTTGTAAGATGAAAAGAGTTTTGAAGATGGATGGTGGTGACGGTTGCTCAACAATATCGATGTAATTAGTACCACTGAACTGTTACTTAACATGATTAAGATGGCAATTTTTATGTTATGTGTATTTCACAATTTTAAAAATTTGAGAAAAGATCCGGGCTAATTCAGGTCAAATCCAGTATGCAAATATATAGACCTTAATTTTCTAGGCAGTAAATTAAGCCACAAATTTGACTTACCATCCCTCTACTACCTCTCAAATTCCTGGGGCATATATTTTACAAACAAGCTTCCCTATGTATTCACCGAGTGAGAGAAAAGTATGCTTTATATGGGCAAACTGTCTTAAGCTTGAGTGTAGAATAAATGTATTTCACACATATAAAGTCTCAAAAACTTACACCCTTTTACCAAAGGGATAGCAGGGGGGTGGGGGGGGTGTAAATTAGGATCCTGGGATTAACATATATACATTAATGCATATAAAATAGGTAAACAACAAAGACCTACAGTATAGCACAGGAAACTATATTCAATATCTTATAAAAACTCACAATGGAAAAAATATGAAAAAGAATATATGTATATATATATATATAACTGAATCACTTTGCTGTACACTAACACAACATTGCAAATTAACTATACTTCAATTTTTTTAAATTTACATCCTAACCATTCTTTCTTAGCACACTACTATATGACAAAAGTTAGCCCTTAATTGCTACTATGAGGTATCGTGTATTTTTTCCAAACTCTTCACAGAACTGATTACAAACCTCCCTGAGGAAAGGACCACAGTTTATATTTCAACAGGTTTTTGAGACTGTATTTGTACCACAGCAGAGATTCAGTTGGAGAAGGAAATGGCAACCCACTCCAGTGTTCTTGCCTGGAGAATCCCAGGGACGGCAGAGCCTGGTGGGCTGCCGTCTATGGGGTCGCATAGAGTCGGACACGACTGAAGCGACTTAGCAGCAGCAACAGCAGAGATTCAGTACATGTTGTTTATTCCAGAGGTATTACAAACAGTAAGTGACTCTTTCATTAGCAGAGAGAAGGGGAAGAATGGAGTCAGTTAGGAGAAAGAATTGGCAACCCACTCCAGTGTTCTTGCCTAGAGAATCCCAGGGACGGCGGAGCCTGATGGGCTGCCGTCTATGGGGTCGCACAGAGTCGGACACGACTGAAGGGACTTAGCAGCAGCAGCAGCAGCAGCAGGACATGGGGAGTGCTAAGGCTTGTTTCTGCGGCTATTCACCTAGCAACGCTCCATTAACTGGACTCACCTAGTCCAGCCAATTTTACCTCTAGTTCTTGCCAACACACACCTTCCCAGAAATAATCATTATTAATAATCTCCATGATCACTAGTCATATTTAATTATAGAATTAAAAACGCGGGCAGTATCTCTTGCTTAATTTTCAAAAATCTTCTTGCAATCAGACAAATATTTGTGCGTCACTTCCAAGGAAAGATGGTCTCTGCAGTTCCACTAAATCCCGGTAGGTGGCGCTGGCACAGTACAAACCAGTTCCAGTTTGCCCTTGTTTATGGAAAGAATCCATCTCCTTTTGCCAATAAGGTTATAAAATGTATTTTTAGTGTGACTTGATGGGCCATAGCTGTAACTTAACAATATTGGAATCAAATTCTGATACCTAATCAAACGGATGTAAGTTCTATTAGATTTCGATTAGCATTCATTCTGATTTGATTATAAGGCTTCAACCATTCAAATGGCTAATAAGGAGACATTTAGATAATTGCAGCTGTCTGGGGTTATTGCATTTGCTATCATTGCCACAGAGTGATTCATGTACAGACTGGGCCATAAAATTTGTTTTTGTTGGTGGAGACGAGAAACGAGGGTTTATTGGGGTGCGGGCACTGTGAAACATTTTGCTGTTGTGGTCTGGCATTTGGGATTGTTTTTTTTTTTTTTTTTTAATGGCATTGTTTTTTAATTAGAAGGGAAATACGAGTGTAGGGTGCTTGCCATTTAGCTGTTTTCCAAAAAGGTAGTCTCGATTCTGCATCCACAGTACTGTTTCATTTGGCAAAAGAAGAGAGACATTGGCCAAGTTTCCTTTTCCTCTCTTTTAATTGAACTGACTTTCATTTGAACCAAGCAGATTAACCACATCAAAACTCAGCTCCCGCACAAAGGCCTTCTTCAGTAAGTAGAACTGGGGTCTCTCTTCTCACTTAATGTCCTTCCTAGGTGCAAATTAGAGGTGTTTTACCAAAGCTGCTAGACCACTTAGTGAGGATATTGAGACACACTTTAAACATAAAAGGAGTACTTGAACTAACTGACCTTCAAGGTCACTTCAGCCCCCATCACCTAAGATTCTAGAGATCAACAAAAAATGCCCCTGTGCCAAAGAGCCCCCAGACTCCAGGAGTGGGACAGGTCATCTAAGCTCCTAGAGCATCCCACATGTGGTATATTTTTCTGGATGGGACAGAGTTGCTGTTCCAGAGAGGTGGGGAAACTCACCCTTTACGCTACTTGGGCCACTAAGAGCCTGAAATTCAAGTCTGGAAAGAAAAGTCATCAGTGAAAATTCATTTGTTCTTAAATCCAATACTTAATAATTTTAACCCACAGATAACTTACTAATTTGTCAATATTATTATTAGCTTCAAAACTATAGTCCACTCAAGGAAACAGATATGGTCTCTGAAGACTCAAAACCAAATTATGAGGGGAGCTTAGAATTCTCTTTTGTTCTGCTAGAAAATACGTCTCATGTCCCAACATGAAAACATAAATTCTCATAAATACTCCTCTATTCTCAGAGGCCTAGGATATAACCCCTAGACCCCAGGACTACATCTTTTTGGTCCTATGTGTTGGGGCAGGACCTAGCCTGAGACTTCACAGACCACAAACACCTTGCTGGACTATAGATCCAATCCTATTCAAGGTCAGACTGTATGTGCGAGAATATAAGAAAATGCAGAGCTTTCTTAGCACAATGTTCCATCAAGCCTAATAGTTTGCCTTCTATACATTCAAATATAAATTCAATAATCTTCCAGAAAGACAGACATCCTAGGCTGTGCTTTAATGCATTGGGTTTTTTCTTTCCCCAGTACAGGTGGTTGTGGGGTGGGCCAGGATCCAAAAGTCTTGACCATAAAAAGAATGCAGACTGACAAACTGAAGGTCTGAGCCACCGCCCAAGACTCATGTGGGTGGGGTCCGGTTTTCCCAGAAGTGCGGACAATGTCATTTGTAATACAGAAAAATGTGGCACACATTGCCAGGGCAATTCTCTCAGCATTGAGTGAAGAGATGGGGGTGGGATGGGGCCTGGATGAGGAAGGGGGATGGGGCTGTGCATATACACACAGAGAAGGTGATCAAAGAAACACATGTCCTCCTAGGTCTGTCTCTGCAGACGGGCCTGTGGGCAATTGTTTGGAGAGGAAAACAAGCAGCTGAGCAAACTCCTTAGCCACTCTGTGGAGGGAATTTCTATAACCCTTCAGTATCCCTAGAGCCAGAGCTCAAGTTTGGGACCTAATGTTCCCTTAGCAGTAGATAGTACGGTTTAGTACAAGAGAAATGGAGTAACTTTTTAGGGAGGAATTTCCTAAATGTGAAAAATCCATTCCTAAGATCCCAGCATTGACCTGGCTTTCTGAGATCTCTGACTTCATTTCCTATTGCTCTTCCCCTGACTCACTCCACTTCACCCACAGTGCCTCCCTGCCGTGTTTCCAAGAGGGCCCACCTCAGGGCCTTCGCACTCACCCAGCTCACCCGCTCCCTTCCTTCAGATCTTCGTCACTGCCCTCTCCTCTTCCCAGCCACCCTGCTAAAAATTTAAATATGTCCTCCTGCCCTGACATTTCTACTCCTTTCTCTGACTTCATTTTTCTCTTAAACACCCTCACTAGCGTAGTCTCTATTTTACTTATTTATCTGGTATATTTCTGTCTCCTAAACAAGGTAAGCTCCCTGAGGGCAGAGTTTTGGACTGTATCTCCCACGCCAAGAAAAGTGTCTAGACCAGCATGCGCACTCAGGGCAGAGCTTTGAATGAATCAAGTCCAGTTCCATATTCACACTTTCCACAGGGACACTGACTCACATGAATTTCTTTCCAAGTGAATTACTATCCTGAGAGTTTCTTAGAGAATCGTCAAGCATCCTGGGAAACCCAGCTGCTTTCTAGAATCCTCCCTACTTTTAAGTGTTTAGAAGCATCCAGAGCGGTGGTTCTCAAAGTGTGGTCCCCGGACAGAAGCAATAGAGGACCTAGAGCTTGTAAGAAAGAGATTTTCAGGCCTTACCCAGGACCTACTGGACGAAGATCTCCAGAGGTGGGGGCGTGGGAGAAGGGGGGTGAGGCAATCTAGTTTTAAAAGCCCTCTGTTGACTCTAAGGCAAGCTGCAGTTTGAGAACTAACCACTGAGTAAACAGCGGAGGGCTAAATTATCTAGAGATATGGATTCTAGTCCTGGTCGACTTAGTTGTGTGACCTAAGTTGGTCACATCCAACATACATCCCTTAACCTCACTGACCTTGTCTCTTCACCTACAAAATAAAACAGCTGCTAAATTTTTCTTCCATGCTTTCAACGTACTACTGGTAAATCTTGCAATCACAGCCCCGAAGGACCTCTTTACGTAACTTTCTAAATGTGTATTTGAAGTAATTCAACATTCTATCATAAGGAAAACTTTCTTTTCTTTCAATCTGGCCTTTTCTCAAGTTTTCTGAATTGGTGAGCAATCTGTAGAGTCACACAATCTTGCCACACTGGACGCCTCTTCCAATGACCATCTTCTCATACCTCTCGCCTTTTTCAGCTTCTGGGACAGCCCCTCTTCCGATTTCCCTCCCGTCTCTTGAGCTGTTCTCGGATTTTTTGCTGGCTTCTTACCCTCAGCTTCTTAAGTGCTGGTGTTCGCATCTTGATTCTTAGAATCTACTCGCAGTTCTGGGTGACTTTTGTCTTCACCCTGACTTCAGCTATTTCTCAAGTAAGCTAACAACTCCCAAATATTTTATTCTCTTAGAAATCTCCACATTTCTAGGTCCCCTGAGGTTAAAACATCCAACAGAGAACCCATCACTTCCCCCCACCCACTCTTCTTCCAGTTTCCCCACTAAGCAGCCCAGGTCAGGAACTAGAAGCTCCTGATGCCTCCTTGTCTCTCCTTGCCTCTCATCCTCTCTGTGCCCACTCTGGGATCTAACCATCTCTCTCCTCACTCTCCAGTCACTGCCTTTCCCTGGCCACCAGCTCCATGCCTAATCCACTCCAGTCTGTTTGCCACACTGTCCCCCAAAGCACAGTGATGGCAGCCACCACGTAAAACCCCCAGGGACCTTCCTGGTGGTCCAGCAGTTGGGACTCTGCACTTCCACTGCAAGGGGCCTGGGTTCAGTCGCCAGGTGGGGAACTAAGATCCCTCATGCTGCTCGTTGCAACCAAAAAAAAGAAAAGAAAAAAAAAATTTTTTTTAAATTTAAACAAAATCCCCCAGGGGCTCTCCATAGGTTTCAAGGCACTGTTCCAGCTTCTCTGCTCAGTCACATGGATCTGCCTCATCTTCTTCCTGCCCACACTCTGGTCTCCCCGCCCCACACCAGGCCACGTGCAAGTGTGTGTTTCACACTTGGGTGCTTCACCACAGACTCCACCTTCTCCTGGGCCTTCTCCCCGCTTTTCTAACTGACTTTCACTTGTCCCTTAAAAGCTGTGCTTTATCATCTCACACCTGTCAGAACGACCATCATCAAAAAGAACTCAAATAATAAATGCTGGAGGAAAATGGGGGAAGAAGGGAGCCCTTTCACACTGCTGGTGGGAATGTAAATGGTGGAGCCACTGTGGAAAACGGTATGGGAGGTTCCTCAGAAAACTGCAGACAGAGTTACCATATGAGCCAGCAATTCCACTCCGGAGTATGCATCTGAAAGGAAGAAAAACACTCATTTGAAAAGATACATGCACCCCGATAATCACAGCAGCACCATTTACAACTGCCAAGATTTGGAGGTAACCCAAGGGCCCACAACAAATGAAGGGATAAAGAATATGTGGTGTATATATATTTTTTGTTGTTTAGTCGCTAAGTCTTGTGGGACTTTTTGTGTCCCACAGGCTTCCCCTGTCCTCTACTATCTCCTGGTATTTGCTCAAATTCAGATCCATTGAGTTGGTAATGCTAACTAACCATCTCATCCTCTGCTTCCCCTTCTCTTTTGCCTTCAAACTTTCCCAGCATCAGAATCTTTTCCAGTGTGTCGGCTCTTCATATCAGGTGGCCAAAACAGTGGAGCTTCGTCATTAGTCCTTCCAATGAATATTCAGGGTTGATTTCCTTTAGGACTGATGTGTGTGTGTGTGTGTGTGTGTGTGTGTGTGTGTGTGCATATATATATTCCATGTATATGGAATACAACACAATGGAATACTACTCCACCAGGAAAAAAGAATGAAATTTTGCCATTTGCAATAACATGGACGGACATGGAGGGTATTATGCTGAGTGAAATAAATCAGACATAGACAAATTCTGGATGATATCACTGATATGTGGGATCTAAAACAATACAACCAACTACTGAACATAACAAAAAATAGACTCACCAACACAGAAAACAAACCAGTGGTTACAATGTGGAGAGGGAGGGCGGAAGGGGCAATATAGGGGTATGTGAATTATTCAAACCAAATTACTATGTGTAAAATAAATAAGCTACCAGGATATATGTACCACACAGGGAATGTAGGCAATATTTTATAATAACTATAAATGGGGCATGACCTTTAAAATTGTGAATCACTATCTTTTACACCGGTAACTTTCATAATACTCTACATCAACTATCCTTCAGTTAAAAAAAAACCAACTCTCCTTGACCAACCCTCACAGCCTGCCTTAATTTCCCTAATTCTATGCTCCCAGAACACTTTGTTCTTACTTCAACCTCAGCCTTTATCACTCCATACTCAAATCACTGCTGGATCTGATTCTCTCCCTACCAGCCTAGAAGTTCCCTAACAGCCAAGAACCTTTTTTTTTTTTTTTTTTTTTTGGTATCTTCAGGCACCAGCAGTGCCTGGCAGAAAAGTGCTTAATAAATGCTTGACAAATTAGTGTTTTTTTCTTTATATACACAACACTTTTTCTCTAGGGATCTGCTCTTTTCGTATTAGTCAAGTGTGTCAATATGTCACATTTCCTTTAGCGTAAACCAGTCCTTTGACTAAACGTAGTTACAGGCAGTTAGTGACAGACGTCCGTTCTGGATCCTGGATCACAAACGAAGAAAGCGAATTTGCTCAGCAGGAAAGACTCTGATGGGAGGCCTGGGGTAAGAAGGAAGGCCAGCCTGTCTGTGGGGGCTGTGACATTTTGAAAGCACCAAATTCACTGTCACCTCGAGCTTTTCCTGTGGGGCAAAAGGGGTGACAGAGGCGGGGGCTTTTGTCTTCTTTTGTGGGCAGATTTCCCCTGTGAGTTTTCCTTTTGTGGTGCCTGTGGCCACGAAAGAGCCTTCCCCAGGAACCCCCACCTATTTTTAGCCTCAGTTCAACACCCTACAGACAGCAGCCCTCTCATGCACCTCTATGTTAATTTTCAATCCTGCTGCTGCCAAGATGAATCACCCAGGCCTGGCCTGATGAATTGCTAGACCTGAAGTGAGAAGACAGACTTGAAGTGAGAAGGTAAAAACCTTTAACAGTGGAAAGTTGCAAAGATGCCCTGACATCTAACACATCTAAGCCTCCCTGTGCTTCTTTTACAAAACTGTTGTGTGTATGGTCACATGTCGTGTTATTTGAATGAAGTTCTCTGTGATCTGGCTCATGAGATTTAGAGCCTGCATGGAATGACCTGAACTCCTCACTAGGATTTGCTCTTGAAGGAAAACTCATCTGGGAAATGAATTGTTCTGGATGTTGCCTGAATGAGGCATATGACACACCATCTATCGTTCTTGGGCTTTTTAAGTACTGATTATGTTAGTTGGTGCTCGCTTCTGCCGCACATATAGTAAAATTGGAATGATACAGAGAAGATTAGCATGGCGCCTGCGCAAGGATGACATGCAAATTCATGAAGCATTCCATATTTAGGGGCTTCCCTGGAGGCTCAGCTGGTAAAGAATCCACCTGCAATGGGTGAGACCTGCATTTGATCCCTGGGTTGGGAAGATCCCCTGGAAAAGGGAAAAGGCTACCCACTTCAGTATTCTGGCCTGGAGAATTCCACGGACTGTATCATCTATGGGGTCACTAAGAGTTGAATGTGACTGAGCCTTTTTTTTTTTAATGTTAGTTGCTGTATGCTTTGTGATACAAGGTCAAGCTCTTGAGATATATTTTGTGTTGAAAATATTCCTGCTTCTAATAGATCACCCTGGAAGGGCAGCTATCCCTCCACTGGGTCCAGCCCAACCATGTGTCCACAGGCCTTCAGCCTTGCAGTCCACTGATGGGAGCTCTGATGAGGCACCGCCCTGCTGGGCAACCTCTCAATCAACTAGGTTGATTCCCATTCAGCCTTCTTCTCCTTATTCCATTATGTCCCCCAAGGATTTCTGCCATGGGAAATACTCTAGGCAAATGCTTATCTTTCCTCTAACCTAGAGCTTCTGCTTCAACTTACTCTTTGATCTCTTGTGCTGAAGAACTGGACTAAATCATAAGCAGGCTTCCAGGACCTCATCTATCTCTGTACTGAAGGTTCTGAGGAGGAGTCATCTGCCTTCTTATCTATCCTGGGTCACACCTTAGAGGGTACCCTCATGGAGCAGAGAGGAAAGAGGAGAAGTGAGGCACCATCTAGGTCTATCTGCAGTCTCTTCACTCCTCTTGTTAATGCTCCCGTCCTCCGGTGGGCTGAGTTCTAGAATGGCCCTGGGTTGGCCCCCTGTCCTCCTCATAGTCTTTATTCCACAACACTTCCTTCCTCTGTAAAATGAGAGTGGTAACACTTTACTCCACGGCAGAAGCTAGACCAGATGAGCTCTTGAGATAGTTTCCAGACAGAGAAGAGTTGACTGGGTGAAGAATGAGGTATTAACAGAAGAAGAGTCGAAGAACAAGTATCGGGACTTCCCTGGTCGCCCAGGGACTAAGAATCTGCCTTCCAGTTCAGGGAAAGGGGGTTCCATCCCCAGTCAGGGAACTAAGAGCCCACATGCCACGGCGCAAGTAAGCCTGCGCTCTACAGGTACCGAGCCCAAAGTGCCCTGCAGCCCACACATCACAACTGGATAGAAGGCCCAGTGCTGCAAGTAAGACCCGACACAGGCAAAATAAATAATATTTTTAAAATTACCATTTAAAACAGAACAATTATGTTAGCTCTGAAAGGAGGATACTTGCACTTTAAACAATGGACTGAACAAAAGAAAATACAGAAGACATGAATTTTCTCCACCCCTCCCAGCAGGGCTCATCCCACCCCCATCTCTGTGTCCATCTAGAGTCGAAAGGAGACTCCAAGCAATAACTACAGTACGAGTCAACATGTGACCTCAGACCCCATGTACAAGCCAGGCCATAAGAATCAGAAGGATTCAGAACTGGGCAGAGTCCTCTGGGGGAAAGGAACAGAGGGAAAGACTCTTGGAAAGGGAAGGTCCTGGCAAGGAAGTAGAAGGAAGCTAGTCCCTGGGCAGGGAAGGACAGCAGAGAATATATCCCAATACAGACCAGATCCCCAGGAGCAGAATGGTGGTGCTGGGAAGAAATGGGGACCAGGGTGGCCAAACTGGGCGGACTCTAACTCTGGAGGGCTGTGAATCCTGCCTGAGGAGCTCAAGACTCTGTCCTGCAGGTCATGGTAAGTCATTAGAGGTCCTGTTACAGGAAGTAACAGGACAAAAATGTGTGTTAGTGAAAGGAAATGTAATTGTCTCATTGTAACCCTCTGATACTGTTTGAACTTTTTAACCACTTTTTCCACCAAGTGCAAATTCTGTGTTTATGTATCTATCTTTATTACTACAGAAAATATAACACATAATTTGTGCCATTACCTTTGAAAAAGTTTTAAGTAGGAACAGTCAAGCCACATTGTCAGAGTGTACACAGGGGATGAGTCTGAATGGTGGCTTGGTTTTCTGGGTAAGTGACTTAACCTTTCAAAACAGAGAACGATCCCCATCTAGGACAACGCTTCTGAAAATTAAATAGGATAAAGTACACCAAGTGCCAGCCATGGTAAGTGTTCAGTAAATTTAGTGTACATAACTTGAGGGGGTACTGTCGTTTAAACAAGGCCTATAGTAATATGGGGACAATGGAAATGGAAGGACACAGGTTGGAGTCATATCAAAAGTAGGATACACTAAACTGATCGGCTAGAGGGATTTCAGGAGCAGGAGTATGCACAGCTTTCCGGGGAACTCTGATAAATGATGCACTAGAGTCACACCTAAATACCCAGTTTCTGGGCACATCTTCCACCCAACTTGCCGGAAATCCCATCCTTAAGAAAATGTGGGTCCTCGGAGAAGTTATTCTATGGACGGCCTGAAGATGTCGCTGCAGACAATACCATCCATACTGAGCGCCTCATCCTGTCTGGATTCTGCCATTCCAGCAGGAAAATTCCACTGTGGCTCTGTACTCCACCCCGAATTTCAGCTGCTGCTCCTCTTTCTCCTTTGAACACTCATCCTTCCCTCTCCCTCCTGCCCTGATGCCCTGGCCACCTGGCGGTGACTCTGAGCCCTTCCAGACAGCAGAGCCTACCTTGTCAACCAGGCTGTGCGTGGGCTTCCCTGCGTCTCTCCGTCATCACATTTGTACAGATTATTTACCGAGACCGGCACTGGTGCTCTCACCCCCGAGCACGTTCCCCCAGCCTCCTGAGTTTCAATCAGTGAGCATAGGGGTACACCGATTACTTGTCTCCTGTGGTCTTTATATTCTCTTCTAAATGGCCCATTTTTCAAATATTAGCATTAAAGATTTGGTGACGCATCCATTTACCTCATTTGCTGAAAATGTCGGTGTTCTTGGTTAAAATCATCCCTGAACTGTGGCCTATATAAACAGCCGTGGGATATAGGAAATGATGAGCATTTCGGAGCCAAGCTGAGTGATTTATCCAGAGGGAATATGTCACAGTCATGGGACTGGATTCTGATGGCTGAGACTCAGCAACAAAGGGAAAATGTCCCACATTAGTTAGTTTCCCCCTTTCTCCCCTGCTCACGGCTTCTGTTTGGAAACCTTCCTCTTTCTCTGTCTCTCATTTGTTTTCAGCATCTAAAAATCAGCCTAAGAGTATGAGATTAACAAAAATACACTACTACATATAAAATAGATAAGCAACAAGGATTTACTGTTTGGTCCAGGGAACAATATTTAGTATAATGACCTATAATAGAAAATAATATGAAATATATACATTATACATGTACATATATGAATCACTTTGCTATATACCTGAAACACAATATTGTAAATCAATTCTGCTTCAATTGAAAAATTAAAAATAAAAAGCCTAAGAGTAACATTCAGAATCAATTTTTAAATAAGTATCCATCATTAACAGCCTCAGAGAGAAGACTCCAAGACACATCTTGTTTTTTAATACTTATCCAATACTTATCTGGGGCTATACTTCAGAAAACAGAGGGTCAAAAGGAGGTTTGGGCAAGACATTATCTTGGTGATTACAAGAAAGGGCTAAGGATTAAGGTTCCTAAATCTTCACTCTATTTGTAAACTGAAGCAAATCTATGATTATCTGTGATGCAGCTATGAGTCTGTTTACCTTTGACCTAAACCATTCCCAAAACTTTGGACCACACAGGAAAAAAAAAAGTCTACATCCCCAACATAGCTTCTGGAGGTCCTCTGACATTGAGAGGGATCACGACCTTCTCCCCTGATTATGTACCAAGAGCACTCCTCTCTCTTAGGTCCCATGTCCTGTGGAGAGGCCCCGGTGCTCCGCCGCCTTGTGCCCCGACTGAACTCAGAGTGAATTTACACACAAGAAACAGCAGCAAACACACACACAAGAAACAGCAGCAAACACACAGGCATGCCGAAGAAGCAATGTGCTCGTAAACCTCCACCCCCTCCCTAATCCAAGTCCTCCTCCCTGAACACAACAGAACATGAACCACCCTCACACCTGTAGCTTAGTTACTGCCAACAAAACAGCCGAAAGGGAGAACCAGGAATTCTGGCCACAGATAACACGTGAGGGCCACCCCCACCCCCGATCCCTGGCAGCAGCTGGTTATCCAACAGGCAGATCTGCCGAGCAGGAACACCTCAAGAAGAGGTTTATTGAAACCATATGAGTATTTTTAAAAAACCTAAGTAATCTCTGTAAGAAAAATCAGAGTTATGTTGAACTCGTTACACTTATTTTACAGGATAGTGTTGAAAGTTTTGGGGGACAAGAGAGAACTCTCTTCCAGCGATTCCAGCCTTGCCTGCAGGGGCAGATGGAGCTTCCTGGAGGGACACACTCCACTCTCAGCCCCTGGTTACAGTTACACAGAAGAGGAGAACCTTGATGTTGCCAAAGGAGGCAAAGGCAGGTACCTTGCCCCCAAAGTACCCAAAGTAACATCATACCTTGGCTGAAAAAGAGGTTATAAACTCAGGGCCTGCAGGTTCGATTTAGTCAAAGGATACAGAAATGCATTTTGCTTATTTTTTTACAACGCTTTAAGATTTGAGATTTTTCATAGTAAAATCCATTTTCTGATTTTTCTTTTTTCTTTAACGATGGAATGTCAGTGCTGAACTTCAAGTGCTGCTTGGCAAAAATTATCTGAGCTGAGAGACACTCTCAGTCAGAGATGTCACCATTCCCTCCATGTGGCCAGCTTCACGCATCTGCAAAAATTGCCTGGGCCCTACGGAAAGTAGGGGAAGGAGTTTAAGACCTTTTCAAACTTTGAGTCCCATTAAACTGCAGAATTTATAGCTAAAGAAACCCCTGAAGTCTTTGACAGTCTTATTTTCAGGTCACTGCGAAAGTCCTGACAGCTGTTTCTCTATGGAGAATGCTCCAGAGTGTGGGAGCCCCAGAGGGATGGACAGAAATGGTTGCTAACCACCACAGGAGGAAAGAAGACTGGGATTCTTGAGGCAGAATGTAAATCCAGAATTTCACAGCGGGGCATCCATCAGCAGCCTGCCTGTCTTGCTTGCCCTCCAGGGCTCTAGTCATAGCTCTTCCCTCTTCCAGCCTGGCTGCAGGGAGCCACGGACAGCCTTCTTCAGAAGCTTGGTTTGCTGGAGCTAAAACAAGTTTTGGCCACTGACACAGGACACCCTGCCCATACTATTAAGAAAAGTCAAATATGCTGGACCACCACCTGGTTGAACTTACAGAAAAATCTCTACGCTGCCAGGCCACTGGACACTTCAGGCAGGAGGTTCAGTCCACACTGTGCATTCCCCACCCAGGAAGAGCGCACCAAGTGCCTGCAGCCCGCCCCCCAGGCCTTAATGGTGCTCCTTTTCCCATGGGGGTGGCTCCTGCTTCCAATGAAGCAAGCAAGCATCACTGGGCATCCTGTCCATGACGCTTGCTTCTCCAGGGCTACTCCTGAGCCACTTCAAGGCTAACTTATTCTTTTGCCCTTTATATTAAAAAGGCAGTCCAGTGATTAGGACTTCACTGCTGGGGCCCAGGTCCAATTGGAGAGGTGGTGCTGCTGCTACTAAGTCGTGTCAGTCCAACTCTGTGTGACCCCATAGACGGCAGCCCTCCAGGCTCCTCCGTCCCTGGGATTCTCCAGGCAAGAACACTGGAGTGGGTCACCAGTGCCTTCTCCATTGAAGAGGTGGGGACAGAGCTAAGATCCCACAAGCTGCCTGCCACAGCCAAAAGAAAAAAGGTTTTAAAATGACTTTAAGAGGTTTTAACATCTTTAAAATGGTCAAGATTAGCTAAAATGCTTCACAGTGAGGTAGGGAGGATTCTTAAGTGTATGAAGTTCTTTCTAAACCAACAGTCAGTTTTGCTGTCTTCTGCTCCATCTGTTGCCGTTTCCTGATTTCCCCAGTATGTTCTGTCACCCAAACTGTAATGTTTACTGATTTAAACCGTTTAAAGCATATGACAGAGAGAAAACCTTTTGGATCACATTACCCAAAACTGTCTCCCTGGTTGCAGGAAAACAAAAGGTATCTCCTTGGGAATCCCCACTGGAGGGACAGGTCATCAAGGCTCAGCACCTCCCCAAAGTTCCAAGTTCAGTTCAGTTGTTCAGTCAGGTCCGACTCTTTGCAACCCCATGGACTGCAGCACGCCAGGCCTCCCTGTCCATCACCAACTCCCGGAGTTTACTCAAACTCGTGTCCATTGAGTCGGTGATGCCATCCAATCCACTCATCCTCTGTCGTCCCCTTCTCCTCCTGCCTTCAATCTTTCCCAGCATTAGGTTCTTTTCAAAAGCTACAAGGTGCCATGACAAATCACTGACTACCTAGGCCTGAATCTTACCACTAGGTGTCACACTAAACAGTCAGAAATAAAGACTCCCTCCCACCCCCGTTGCCCAAGGCTGCAGCAGCAGCTGCAGAAAACCATCACAGGAGGTGCAAAGAAACATATTCCTGAAATACTTTGGACTTATGCAGTTTTTTTCAATGATCATTTTCAAACCTGCAGCCGACAATTGTCTTCTAAAGGTACCTTTGTAAGCAGGGCAGTCAGAGTTTGCTATTTCTGTACCTTTTAAATGTATTTTTTATATATGAAAATCCCCAGATGGGAGAACATCTACTCTCTATTTTACCTAACAATTGGAGTAGAAAATACTTTGCATATCTTTCAAATTATAGTGTATTCAGTCTCATTTTCACAAGGTGTTTTCAAAAGTGTTAATATCATGACTGTTTTGGGCAAACAGGTTGGGATAGAAATTCGATAAACTGTCATGGAATGTCCAGGTAAATTTATCTGCATCTGTTTCTTTTTAGAAAAGTGGGAACAATAGTTCCTTACTTACAAGATTATTTCTGAGAACTAACAATGTATAGCAGAAAGTGCTAGAGCCCTTCAAAAATTTATACCATGATATTTCTAAGAGCCGTGGTCACCCTTAAGCAAAGATACATGAGCATTTGTGATCACGTAATACAATTTTTAATCTGGAAAAAAAATCTAAACAGCATTAAACCCAATCTTATTATAAAAGCAGGTATCCCATAGCAAAGGCAGCTCATCTCTCCAACTAATATGCAGGTAATTGGAGGTAAACCTGGGAACTGAGGTCTCCTAGAGCCTCCATTGCACCTCTCCTAATACTTATGTATTTGTGTATCACAGGCCTGCAGAGGACATGTGGACTCTATCCCTGAGAAGTTTTCATTTTAATATATGACCATTACTACCCGACAGTTTTACTTCTTGATTTTACTTTTTTCTCCTCCTCATATTTTGTCTCTCACTCCCATTGACCCAGATTCCCTACATTCAGATACTGGGACTAAGGGAATGGAAAGGGGAGATGAGCAACGGAGAAGGCTTGGTTAGTACATGGTCAGTTAAGCTGAAGATGATTGCAATAATCACCAGAAATCTCTGCAAAACTACAGAGGCTTCCTGGGACCTATTCTGAAGAACTCTGACCCAAGTTTCTTTATTTTGCCTGGACCAATTCTAGAAATAGATGAATGCATACCTCTCATTAACTAGGAGGTGGGGGTGGGGCAGAGAGCCTAGGTTCTATTTCTGCAGGTGAGAGGAGGGTGGTGAGCCTGGAGTGGCTACCCATATGGCAAGCATTGGTCCCATGCAGGTCTCTCCCAGGCAGGAGAGCAAGGAGCCAGCAGCGGCAGGATGAAGGGCACCATGGGCTGCCTTGAGCCTCCTGCACTATGCCTGGCAGCTAATTTCTCAGCCATCCATAAGGCTTCATCTTGGATAAGGCACTACTCTACCCATTCTTCAGCCACCTTCCCCAAATGCTTCTGCACAGTCGCCCAGCAGAGGACCCAGAAGTAGGTTCAGGGTCTGTTCCCTGCAGCAGCACAGCGCAGAGCAGGAAACCCGACCTCCATTATTATTTCCTTACTGCAAGGGATTTACAACCTCTGCTACAAAGATTCATATCTTGCTTTCCTTGAAAAATACCATGGTTGTTTTCACCGTTTTCCTGCATACAGGGCAGAGTGCTTGCCTCTCCCCCAGTCAAAAGGATTGCTAATCCCAAGGAAATGATTTGAGGGTTTCCCAATGGCAACCCACTCCAGTGTTCTTGCCTGGAGAATCCCAGGGACGGGGAGCCTGGTGTGCTGTCGTCTCTGGGGTCGCACCGAGTCGGACACGACTGAAGCCACTTAGCAGCAGCAGTAGCAGCAATCATTTGGGCTTTTAATGCCAATAGCTTTAGAAACTTCTAGCCGGGGGTCGGGGGGTGGGGGTGGAGAGTGGGCTGGGGGTGGCTATTCAGCCGGTACCTACAATGCTAAGAGCCTGGTACTGGCAGGAAGGCAGAGGCAGCCACCTTCCACCGACCAGTGCGTCCTCCCCGCAGAGAGCTTTGGGGAAGTGAATCCCTACACCTGGCCAACATTTCCACTCGCGTTTTCAAAAGGTTAAAAAAAAAAAAACGGAAAAGACCTGCAGGTCGGTAAACCCCAGTGAAGAACCAGCCTGCAGGCCTGCGTCTTTGGGATCTCAGCAGCTGACGACCCTAAATCAAATCGATCAAATCGGGAAAACCCAGGGAAAGAGAGCTTCTTGCAGAGGGCCAGGATTACTGCGTGCAGGTTGCAGGGAAGTACCCGGGGAGGGGGCCCGGTCAGGAGGACTTTCCAGCCACTCAGCGTTCATCAAAAAGTTCCCTGTACTTGACCCCAGTGGCTCATCACAGGGAGTTTCTCTGATGAACCCGGGCGCGGGGTTTAGGCTTCTTTTTCCCCCTAGCAGAGGACGAGGCCAGTTCTCTTTTCTGGTCTGACTGGCTTGGAAATTCCCCGCGCCTGACCCCGCCCCGGAGAAATCCCCTGCCAGCGTTTATAGGGCGCCGCGGCGCGCTGCCGAGCCCACAACAGTCCTAGCCCGTCGTCCCGCCCGCCCGCGACTCCGAGAGCAGCCAGCGCGCAGCGCAGCCCGCGGCCCGTGCACCTGGGGAGCAGCGCCCGAGCCTTCACCGCGCCATGTTCCAGCCTGCCGAGCCCGGCCAAGATTGGGCCATGGAGGGCCCCCGGGACGCGCTCAAGAAGGAGCGGCTGCTGGACGACCGCCACGACAGCGGCCTGGACTCCATGAAGGACGAGGAGTATGAGCAGATGGTGAAGGAGCTGCGAGAGATCCGCCTCGAGCCGCAGGAGGCGCCGCGCGGCGCCGAGCCCTGAAACAGCAGCTCACCGAGGACGGAGACTCGTAAGTGTCGCGGGCCCGGGTGGCAGGGCCGGGTGGAGGCGCCGGGCCTGCAGCCCCAGGCGCGGGGCCCGCGCGGCGGCCGCGCACCGGGGTTCGTGCACCGACCCCGAGGCTGTGCAAAGATGCACGGCTGCCTGCGGGCCGGGTGATGGCGGGGGCCGGGGCGGTGGGTGTGTGGGGGGTCGGGGGTCGGCACTGGTTTCCGGGGCCTTGGTCCCGCGGCTCTGCATTGCAGCCGCGCGCACCCCCCGCACGCACACCCCCGTGCGGGTCCCCTCGGCCGGAGGCGGGGCGGCGGCGGGGACGCGAAGTCCCCGCTTGCATAAGGGGGGCGGGGAGTTTCTGCCCCGCTGGCGGGCGCCGCGCGGCCGGGAGGGGAAGTACAGGGCGTTCCGGCCCGGCGAGAGGGCGGGGCGGTCTGGCCGGCGCCCGCCGCTGAGCGCGGGGAGGCGGGGAGCCCGGAAAGTCCCTGGGCGCCTGCCAGGAACACTCAGCTCATAATAACCTCGCGGAAAACACCGCGGCCTCGGCCTCCAGAAACCCCGGCCTTGCGCAATCCCCCGCGGCCCGCGCCTCCCCGGGCCCCACGCAGTGCACTCACCAGCCCTGGGGTTTTCCCTCTCTTCCCCTCAGGTTCCTGCACTTGGCCATCATCCATGAAGAGAAGGCGCTGACCATGGAAGTGGTCCGCCAAGTGAAGGGAGACCTGGCCTTCCTCAACTTCCAGAACAACCTGCAGCAGGTACTGCTCTCCCGAAGCGCACCTCTCTCTACCGCTCTGACCCCCGAGATAAAACCGGGTCTTGCACATGATTTCTAGATTAACAGAGATTTGGTCATTATCTGCCCTGATTTTTTACACCTGCGTCAGCCAGTATTCTAGAACAGAAAATTCCATTGATTTGGGGAGGCCTTTATGAAGCCCATCTGGGGCCTCTGGTATTTTGCCTTGCCCCTGGTATGCGCCTGGGAAAAGCAGCACCCACAACCAGGATATCTCTGGGGTTCAAGGCAACACAGATGGTGGGTTGGATCCATGGCTTATCCTTTCTGTCCCTCTTCTGTTTGTAGACGCCACTTCACTTGGCTGTGATCACTAACCAGCCAGAAATTGCTGAGGCACTTCTGGAAGCTGGCTGTGATCCTGAGCTCCGAGACTTTCGAGGAAATACCCCCTACACCTTGCCTGTGAGCAGGGCTGCCTGGCCAGTGTGGGAGTCCTGACTCAGCCCCGGGGAACCCAGCACCTCCACTCCATCCTGCAGGCCACCAACTACAATGGTACGTCTGGGATGTCCTGCCCATCAGAGGGCAGGTGAGTGGGACACGGGGCAGGCAGGCTGACTTAAGGAGGCCAGGCAAGGCCTAAGCTCTCAACATGTGAAAGATGGAGCAAACATGTATAAAGGCCTAGTTGATGCCTTTCTAAAGTCCATTCAGAACCCAGATTCTGAGCTCTTCAAATTAAGAAGAATGTATCCTTTAAAAGAATAGGGATATATGTATACCTATGGCTGATCCATGTTGATGTATGGCAGAAACCAATACAATATTGTAATTATCCTTCAATTGAAAATAATAAATTAAAAAAAAGAATAGGTGAAAGCTTCTGCTTGAGAAATGAGTATTGAAACAAGTAGCTATAATACTGTCCTACTTTTTGGTCTTCTAGGCCACACGTGTCTGCACTTGGCCTCTATTCATGGCTACCTGGGCATCGTGGAGCTGCTGGTGTCCTTGGGCGCTGATGTCAACGCTCAGGTCAGTGCCTCACACCTTCAGATGGGGTACATCAGGCTACCCTGGTTCTCAATATGGGGGCTTTTGCTGCAAGCAGAACTTCCAAACTCAACCGTAAGCATCTTGAATTCCTTATGGTTCTAGGAGCCTTGCAATGGCCGAACTGCCCTCCATCTGGCAGTGGACCTGCAGAATCCTGACCTGGTGTCACTCCTATTGAAGTGTGGGGCTGATGTCAACAGAGTCACCTACCAGGGCTACTCCCCATACCAGCTCACGTGGGGCCGCCCCAGCACCCGGATACAGCAGCAGCTGGGCCAGCTGACCCTAGAGAACCTTCAGACACTGCCAGAGAGCGAGGATGAGGAGAGCTATGACACCGAATCAGAGTTCACAGAGGACGAGGTGAGTCCCAATTAACTTGTTCATGGCCTTGCAAAAAGGAAGAAGAGAGGCCATTCTCCCTCCCCCTTCTAAGACTCCTAGAGTTCCTCCTTATCCTGTGGGTCTCAATGTAATGAGCCTCTCAAGTTTGAGTATGTGTAAGCAGAATCCCAAGAGCATGTCTTTTTTTTTTTTTTGGCTCTTCTTGAAGGAGGATCCTTAAAGGAAAACTCCCTCAGCCCAGGAAATTCATTTACATTCAGTGTATAGAGAATGGAGCCCAAGAATACTTGAGTTATTTCCAGTAACAGCCCTCCCCATCATCCTAGCACCCTTGGCAAAGCCCTGCAAGTTTAACATGCCTTTTCTTCTCTTTTTAGCTTCCCTACGATGACTGTGTGCTTGGAGGCCAGCGTCTGACGTTATGAGCTTCAGAAAGAAGCTAAAAGAACATGGACTTGTATATTTGTACAAAAAGAGAGTTTTATTTTTCTAAAAAAAAAGGGAAAAAAGAAAAAAAAGGGAGGGATGTACTTATAACCACACTGCCTGGTCTAGAACATTTTACTCTGGATTAACCCTCGATTTGTCATTTTCGTGAACTCTGGAAGAGGGGCAAGAAAGATCATTGGAATTCAGAGAAAACCTCTTTTAAATGTCACCTTTGGTGGGGTTTCAGGGGAAGGTTATTCAAAATTTGATGAAAGGAGTCTTAATTTATTATGCTTATTGGTTGAATTACCATGGGTTCTGTGGCTGCGCCAGTTGAGTGACGTGTAACCATCAGGTGTGTTGTTAAATCGGTCGGGGGGTGGGGTTAAAAGTCACTACCTGTCAAGGTGTGTGTTCCCCTCCTGTAAATAGTGCACATAGTGTATTTTGTCAGTAATTATTTTGGTACTTTTAAGATGTATATTTATTAAACAGGTTTTTACAAACAGAGTTATCCTGATCATTTTCATTGGGCTGGTGTGGTGTGACACTGAGAGTCATTCAGTCCCCAGGCAGAGGCGGAGGTGGAGAGCATGTGGGAGAACTCACCACAGCCGCGGAACCCTCTCACAGAGCAGCTTCTCACACTGTCGACACCAGCCTCCCAGCTGGCCTTTGCAGGCAGCCCCGGCCCGGTGCGTGGGAGGGAGGCTGTTGTAAGGTGATAGGAAACATCAGTCTCAGGCTTGGGCCGGGCAGGCTGTTTGGCCTACAGCTGGAAGGCTCTTCACTGCCGCCTGCTTTCATCTTCTGGGTTTAAGCTATTCCTAGACCTTACTTCCGCTTTAGGAAATTATTTTGGCCAAGAGTAGTATGTGGAATTTACATTTTCTAGAGCTGGGAAAGATCTGTATGAGAAGCTCCTGAGGATGCGGGCTTAGGAATAGGACAGTGCTAACGTGTGTTAGCAGGTGCCCACCTCTGGACCTTTGTTTCCTTGCTTACAAAGTGGACCATCTGAAGATTGCACAAGACTATCCGCGCAAAAATATAACAGTGCCAGGCACCCAGTGCTGAAGAAAAAAGGCAAGCCATTGCACAACATCCTGTATTTCACACGGGAAGGAACAAGTCCACAGACAGTGTCCTGTTTGGGGTCACCTTTCAGGACAGACAGGTGGTTAACTTAGTTAATGCACTCTTGTCTTCAGTGGTTAACAGCTTTTAAGTTCCATCCACCTGCTAATCAGCCTATTGTACTGTTAGCTGCAGGATAAAACTGACAAAGTCTGGGTCTTTTCATCAGTTCAGTCTGATTCTCCTGAATGATTCTACAGAAGATTCCACAAGAAATCAGTAACCTGTGAAGTTTAGGTTTAGATGCTATCAAAGTTATTATCCCTAAAATGCATCTCTTGCCTAGACAGAGGAGTAAAGGAAAATGTATAGCATTGCATAAAATGCAGAATGGTGTATCAATCAATACAACTCATGTACTTTGGCTTATGCCTAAGAGGACATTATTCTTCCTTAAGTTGTCCTTTTCTGGAGCCATAAATGATGTCACAGTCAAGTGAATGTGATAATTATCTTCTTAGACCAAAAAGGGGCCAATACCTCCTGAATCTTTCATATGTGAAGAGCATCGCTGTGGACTGGACCATGTGGTCAAAGCTGGCTCTATAGCCCTCCTGCAGCCTCCGTCGTCTAGAGCTGAGCACTGTGGTAGCCCCTCTGCCTGTCTCATCTTCTCTCAGGTGCTGCAGGGTCCTCGCTGAAGCTCCTTGTCCCTCTTAGAGCACCTGAACACAGGTGTTAACATGATCTAACACATGAATGTCAGGTTCAGCCATCCACTGACACACATAAGCGGTCAGAGGGGTGAGGGGAGGGACATCCACCTCCAATCTCAAAGAACAAAGGTTGGAAATTGGCTCCCAATTTTGGAATGATTCCCTTAGCGGGTCTCAGTCAGACGTGCCTCTTTGCCCCCCGTGGTTGAGTATACAAGTCACTCCAGTTCTACACTAGAGGGTTGGAGAGATGGGACAAACAGACGTGGCCCACCTGTCCTCGGGCTCCTTGGGGACGGGCTTATGTGTAGAGGCAGGACCATCCAGGTTCACAGCACAGAAGGGCCTCTTCTGACCCATTTGGGCCCAGCCTTCCACCTTCTTGGCTTCATTCAATCTTTCTGATCTTCTGGACCCTAATCTCCAAAGTGGATTCCATTGTCTATATAAACCTGGAAGTAGCTGGCCTCAGTTTCTTTCCTCTCTGGATCATCTTCCTGTTTCTCCATCTCCTTTTTTTTTTTTTTTAACCTACCCTACCTTCATACCACTGGTTGGTGGCTGGAGCCTGGACTTCCTTAAATAAAAATTTTAGAACTGAAATATTCTAATCCATGGAAAATCTTCCTTAGACTTTCTCCCTTGCAAATTTCTAAGCACATGAGAACTCAAGTTTTCAAAAAATAGTTCAACAGACTGGCAGCCTTCTATGCACTCTGATTTTCTTCAAGAAGCCAAAGGTCCTGTCAAGACAGGTAGAAGTATAGGAGCCTTGGGGAGAAGGGAAGTGGTATAAGAGAGGAATAAAAATCATGTCAGCAACTTCCCTGAATTTAGTTCCTTGATTCCTTTTGCCTGCCTCATCCTCAGGATAAGTCATTTCCAGAAGGAAGGGTTTTTCTTTAAAGATGGGACAAACTCCAGTCTGAGCAATTTGAAGATTTTCCTTTACGTGGGGCCTAGAGATGTCAAGGCCGGGTGCCGAGGGGCATTTGCATTGAAACTTCATTTGCTACTGGAAGTGATTAAATGCTTACAGTTAGAACTGAGTCAGTGAGATGTACTTGCTTCGCCCCCCTCTCCTCCCGATTTTCATCAACTCGCCCTAGGTAAAGTTGAAGTTTCATTTGGCAAGAAAGGTCAGAGTGGAACTACAGTCAGAAACATACCCAAGAAGCACTCTCCAACCTCTGGGACCTGGACTAGAATATCCCACTTCATTTCCCCATTTTAAGGGAGTATCACAGAAACTGAAACTGGATGGCCCATGTGTGTTTCCCTCCTAGAGGGAATGCAGACAAAGCATTATTATTCTCCAGGCCCTGTGCTAGGTGCAAGAGACACAAAAAGAAACCAGTCATGGCCTCTGCCTCAAAGAGCTCCTTGCTCAGGTGGAGAGAAAGATAGTACATAGAAGAGAGGATGACAGGATGAGGCACGGAATGTGATGTGAACTCAGATCAGTGGCCCCCAGGGCAGAATGTGGCAGGAGAGGCGGACCAAGAGATTACACCCTAGTTAGCTATCTGTTCCCTAGGCCAGAACTATCCTCTTATATCCCAAGTGACCAGTGGGCCCCTCTCAACAAGTACAGGAAACAAAGCTGTGCTCAGAACAAAACTAACTTCTGGGATGGGATCAAAGCAAGCTTCCACAGCACGCTGTACTGTTCATTTTGCATTTCTGTGAGCTCTGAGATTCCAGAGCTGAGCCTGAAAGCAATGGAATGAATGGCAAATGATGTGCGTGCCTTAGTCTGTTGTTCAGTCGCTCGGTCGTGTCTGACTCTTTGTGAACCCGTGAACTACAGCACGCCAGGCTTCCCGGTCCTTCATCTCCCGGAGCTTGCTCAAACTCATGTCCACTGAGTCGGCGCTGCCACCCAATCATCTCATCCTCTGTTGCCCCTTTCCCTAGTCTAGCACTTCTCAAACTCAATGTGCACTCAAATGTGCACCTGTGTGCCCTGGAGATCTTGCTGAAGCACAGTTTCTATTTCATTTGTTCCCAGGCTGGCCTGACACTTGGATTTCTAACAAGTCCCCAGACAAGGCCTGTGCTGCTGGCCTGGGGACCACACTCTGAGGAACATTCTGAATGTTGGTTAACATAACATTCTGTTATGTTGGTTATTTATTGAAGCCAGCATTCTTGGCCATCCCCTTGGGTACCACCGACAAACCAGGACAAGGTTTTCTACAGCTGCTCCTGAGGATGATCTAGCATCCGGCAATGCGAGTCTTTTGCAAAGAAGGGCTGGATCCTGAGGGCTGACATTAAAATTGGAGCCAAGGTGAAAAAACCTGCCATCGAACCAGGTAAGTGTATTAATAATAAGGAAAGCAGCTGATAAAATGAAAGGCCAAAAGTGTGATCACCTGAGGTCTAAGAAAAGGACAAAAGCATGAAGGAAATGGACTTGGTGAATAATTCACTAATTAAGAAGAAGAAAGTGAAAGTCACTCAGTTGTGTCCGACTCTTTACAACCCTGTATACATGTACACACGGACTATATAGTCCATGGAATTCTCTAGGACAGAATATTGGAGTGGGTAGCCTTTCCCTTCTCTAAGGGATCTTCTCAACCCAGGGATCGAACCCAGCTCTCCAGCATTGCAGGCAGATTCTTTACCAGCTGAGCCACAAGGGAAGCCCAAGAAGAAGCAAAGCTGGCTTTAAAAGAAGGTTATCTGTCCCTTTCATGAGGTTGCTGCAGTGTGTTGGGAGGGGCCCTGACCAAGCCTCCTTCGAGAAGATGGGAAGAGGGGTTGGCCCCTATGACAAAGTCCCCACAATATCCTTATCGTAATATGAGACACCTTAACAAGAAAAATCAAAGAACGAACAAAAAAATAGAAAAAAGACACATGAGAAGCCTTAACAAGTACCGACTAAAATGCATCAGGGAAGACCTTAAAGAATCACTTCCCTTTAAATGCTGCCAACATTTCATGTTTCCTACTTTCAGAAATTCACTGAATATAGTCCCTATGGAAAACATTCAGCCATTTGAAGATAAATTTTTGGAAAGCTTTTAAGTTGCTATAGTTTCATTTTGTACCCTCTGCCCCCTGCAGTGGAAGCTCAGAGTTCTAACCAGTGGACCACCAGAAGTCCCTAAATTTACTGTTATGTATTCAGTATTACACATGTACATAGTGCTTGCTCTATGCCAGACATTGTTCTAAGTGGTTTATAAATATTAAGTCCTGGGATCCTCAAACTACTCTGTGAGGTAGGTACTATTATTATTTTTATATTTTTTGTAAAGGAAGCTAAGGCACAGCCATGTTTAGAAACTCAGCTCAGGTCACACAGCCAGTAAATAGAAGCTCCAGGCTTGGGTGGGCTCTGGGTTCACATTCCCAGCTTGTGATATAAAGCAGCTCCCAACATGCATGGAGATTCCTATTAATTAAATGACTTCAGGTCATCAATTCTGATTTTATTTCTTACACCTTTGCTACTTTTGTCCTTTCAAAATTGGATAAATATTACTTAAGGATGGTTTGAACTTGGATGGGCTGCTTAATGAAAGATTATCTTATAAAAACTCCATAATAATGCAGAGCATACAAGATAGATGTAAGACCTTGGGAAACCTCAGTAAACCAAACAATCACCTGGGACTGAGGCAGATTTGGACCCGAATCCTAATTCATCTCCTCTGGATGTTCAGTATCAAGTTTCATATGATTCTTAATAAAAGGAAATGAGGCATGTCTCTCTTTCCAGGAGTTTCCAGTTGTGTGGTCTATGTTTGTTCCTGACTGAAGCCAGGTCTACCCAAAGTCATCACATTAGACATTTTGGTCAGACATTTAAAAACTTTGCAGTATTTTAATGTTCATCTCCAGGGGAACCCAAAACAAACAAGCAAATGCAATTTCCAAAGACCAGTGAATGATCTTCTTTCAGGTGAAATGCTCTAGTGTTGATTCAGTTTTAAGCTGGTTTTTAAAGCTCTTCTTTGAACGACTTTCCCACCTCCATCCTTAGGAGGCAACTGGCCAGGCAGCACATTGCCACATGCCACGTCACACGGGGCCTAGCCAGTGGGGTAGCTTGGGCTCCAAAACCCTTTATGTGTATTTGCAATTAACTCAGTTGCTCTCTTCCACAAAACACTGAGTAAACCTCTGGCTTGGTGAGGTCTAAACTACAGATATGTAAATATCATGTAATTAACAAGTCATATGGAATAGAAAGCTGTCACCTCTTTGAGGCTAGAACTAGGACTCTCCCACCAGCAGATTCACCGGGGAAGGGTCTATATGGGGTGTATGCAGCATTTCCCAAGGCATGCAGCAACAGTGTCCCCAGGGAACTTCTGTACTTGGCTCTCTACCCGTGTTCCCACCACACCCTGAGCGCCGAGAGGCAAGGGCATCATATATCTCAAGGAGAATTTCAAATGTGGCTTAAAACAGGTCTTTCCATTCAGGGGCTTGACTAGGACTGGGGCAACTTCCTGATATAGCACTTTGGGGTTGAAAACAGCAAGGTGAGGATTTCGAGGTGAGGGTTTTGAAGTATCTCCAGCATGCACTGTTGATGCTTCCTGTTAAAGAGCTGATGGGTCTTTCAGGAAATTTCTGTAATTTAACAACCAAGTTTATTTGTCTGGGCAAGAGTGTCCTGGAATAGCAAACTTATTTCAATGAACAGTAGAAGAATAAAGTCATGTTAATATAGACAATAAACTAGGGGCAGCCTCCACTGATTAGCCATTAGGCTTAGAGGTCCTGAGGAATACGAGGACACATGACAGGCATATTTTGATAAATTAAAAAGACTAAAATTCCAGGACATGAATCTATGAGCAATGACAGGTGAGTGTTAGGGGTGGGCCAATAGGGAGTTTACAGAGGAAACTGTACCCAGGGAGCCCAGAGGAAGTGGAGGGGGATCAAACAACAAGTTTTACATGTTCCATCACTTTACCCATAATCAACAAGTCTTAGATACAATCACAAATCCCCACTACAAAGTACCCATGTAATCCAGCTACTGCTGACTAATAATAACAGATATAATGTCTTAATATGCCAGGCATTTTATATGTGTGATCACTACAGGGAGGAGGGTGATTGCAGAATTATTATCCCGATTTTGTAGATGAGGAAACTGAGGTTCAGAGTTTAGTAACTTGTCAGGTGATGCAACCAAGAAGAGGGGCAGTGCTGGGACCCAAACTTCACCCCTTCTGCCTCCAAAGCTCTTTTTCATCAGGCTGGTCTGGGGTCCTCCTCATCTGCTGAAGACACTTGAAGATCTTCAAACACTGGCATTGCCCACTGCTGCTGCTGTTTAATCTCAAGGAGCTCCGCCGGCCACGTAAACCCCTATTAACTCTGAGAAGTTACTTGTTACTAGTACTTTTATTTTAGAGAATTTCCTTATCAGAAAAGTTGGAAAGGTACCTCCTAGGAGTGTTTGAAAAGTAACTGACAGAGGGCATAGGAGACTCACCCAGAACTGTGGACATAGTCTTGGCAGGCCAGGCTTCAGTGTGGAAGGCCTCCAGCTGCCAGGGAGGCTCCAGACACCAGATCCAGCTCAGGGACTGTCCCTGGAGGATTCTTGAGAGCAAATGGCAGGCACTCACCAGCAAAGGAGAGGGAAAGCTCTGCCTCCTCCAAGCCTGCTGGGAAACCCTATCCAAAGCAATTTATGATTAACTTTAGAACATATTTCCAGCTGATTTGGGGTAGGACATGGGTACAGTGACCAAACGCTTGTGAAGCTCCAGGGAAGGGGGCTTCAAAGATCATTTCTCAAAGGACCAGCAGATACCACCTTTGGTGGCTGTCAGCTCAGAGGCCACCCCCAGCATGACTGCCCAGCCGTTTGAGGTTCAGACCAGCCTGGATCCCACCCTGGGTCTCTACCATCGCGCGACCCTGGGTTAGTGCTGAACCTCTATGCTTGTTTCTCATTGTAAAGCAGGGCAATGCAGCTGCCTCAAAGAGTTGCTGTGACGCTTAACCATCACGAATGGTGTCTGTAAAGCTTTGGAAAAGTGCCCCATGTGTAGCAAGGGCTCAGGAGCTGACAGCTCCTGCTATTAGGATTACTCACATCAGCAGCATTGAGAGGCATCTGATAACCCTTCCTACGGCAGGGCGTCCCCTCCAAGCAGCACCCTCCTTCCTCCGCCTCTCAGGGTCACCCAGGACCTGAGGAACCAGATCCTCTAAAGACAAACTGGGGTATCCAGTCTTCCCTCGTGCCCTTCCTGACCTTGTCTCTTGCCCCAGGGCTCCACCCTCTCCCAGCCTGTCTCATCCTCGCGACATGGTCCCCTGATGGGCAGGGGAGCCCATTCAGTGCAGACCTGACCCACAAAAGCTGCCACAGGGCTGGACTAGGAGACACCTTGAAATGAAGTGCCTGACCCGAAGTGGAAAACTAAAGGTTCTTGTGGGCACAGGCCTGGGTGTGAGCTGGAGGATCCTGATTTCCATCAGCCTCATGGAGCCGTGGAAAGCGACACCTCTGCTCCTGCGGTCATTAGTGGGCCAAGCTGCCAGCTGCTCGGGACGTGAGCACAACCTGCCTATAGAGTGTGAGGAATACCCCTCTCCTGGGGCCTTGCCAGGAGCCCATATGAGGGACGGCAGCTGACCGGGCACACCCTCAGGCTGTCCCAGTCCCCACCCTGCCTCACTAAGAGGAAAGTGAACTTTTATTATGACGACCCTTCCTTTCCCTCTACCAACCCACTTGTAGCAAAGGTGAGAAGGAGGAAACCCTTGCTCCTGTAGCAGCATCAACTGTGTTTGTAAAAATGAAGGAGGGAGGGGGGCTTTGTACTCACAAAGACACTTCCACATGAGATCAAGTAGAAGAGGAAAACAGACCCTACAGAGCAGTTTGCACAGTAATCCCATCAGTATGAAGAGTCAAGAGAAAAGAGCTGGTGAGCTCATCGCTGCAGTCCGGCCTGTTCCACTCGGGCTGGAATGGGTCCCACACAATCCCTCCCATCATTATTAGCCTGTGATTCAGGTCTAGGCAGAAGGGTGTGATTGCTGGAGGCTTGGTCATGCGCCCGTGCAAGGGGGAGGCTAGGCACGTGAGTGCCTGGCATTTTTGCTTCAACTTAGGGCATCCCCCAAATGTAAGAAGTGGGTTCAGATGTCAAAACTGAGAGACAAATGTCCCAAAAAGTTAATAGGGGTTATCTCCAGGGGGGTTGGATTCTAGGGTGGTTGGGTTTTTTAGGGGTTTTGGTAACTTATTATGGAGAATTTCAAATATATACAAATGTAGAATATTAAAAGGAACTTTCATCTCTAGCTTCAGTTATCAGCTCATGGGCAATTTTGTTTTCATTTAAACCTCTCCATTTCCTTACCTCCATCTCATTAGAAGTAACACCAGTCATCGTATCATATGTCCATCCTTAAAAATCTTAGTATTTATCCCTGAAAGATAAAGGTATATTTAATGTATAACTCGAATGCCATTATCACACTTTAAAACTTTCAAGAGAGAGAGTTCTTTTACTCTCTACTTTTTGCATTTATTACTTTATCAGGAAAAAAAAAACTATTCCCATTTTCAGTCTGTTCTCAAAAACATTAACCCTTAGTTGAGCACACCTTAAAATCCTAGTACTGAGGAAAAGGCATGTCAAGGGTCTCAAAAAGAAAAAGGGTGAACAAAAGGAGCAGGGGAAGGGGACTTGAATTGTATTGGTTCAATTCAGAACTGTGAGAAACCACCAGCAACCATTCCAGGCCTTCTATAGATAACAGGAGCACCCTCAGGGAGAGTCAATGACCACTCCCTCACCAAGACAAATTCCTGAGGGCATTGAACCAGATCCAGAGAGCCAGCTCTTAGCCCCAAATTCTTGCCAGGGTTTGGACAGATGAGCAAGGACAAGGCTTTCCAGCAGCAGAATGAGCCAAGATGGATCCCCACCTGGAGCCTGACCACAGAGCTCCTATGGGCAGATGGCACAGGCAAGACCAGATTACACAAGGCTATGCTAGACCTACAGGCAATCAGGAGTCACACTAGGTTCCTGAGCAGGGAAGCCACAGGATGAAGTGCAACTTAGTAGAATTTAGGATACAGTGAGCTGTAAGGAGCCCAGCTAGCAAGCTGCTGCAGTTGTCCAGCAGTGAGAAAACACAGATCTGGCTGGAGGTGATGGGGGATAAATTATGTACGAGATGTACTGCAAAGAGAAAAGTGTGGGGTACTCCAACCAGCTCCCAATTACCAACACATCAACACATTAGGTGAGGGGTTGATTTGGGCCCTGTTCTCTGTAAGCCATTAACCAGCTCTAGCTAATTTTGAAGCAAAGGAGAATTTAGTGGAAGCCCACAGGGGATGGAGGGCTCACAAAATGGACAAGAGACCAGGGAGTCCAGACTTCAGGAAGTCAGGAATTGCGGGCTCTAGTCAGCCAGAAGGTCACAGCCAGGACGCCAAAGATGCAGTCACCTCCCCTGTAGCTCCTTCCCTAAAAGACTTCTAACCGCCTGCTGCCCTCAGCTCACTCACTCAGGATCTGAAGTCCTGGGCAAGAATATCTGATGGACCAGGCAGAGGCCACGTTCCTGTCAAGACTGGGCTGGGGTGAGGGTGGAGCTGGAAGGAGTTGGCTTCCATGGCTCTCTTTGAGGGAAGTAGGGATGAGGCAATCTCCAAAAAGGGGGTCAGAGTGCTCTTAGGATGGGGCAGTGGACACCCCCAAAATGACAACTAGATTCCACTTGCTCCATGTTTCCAGCCCACTGACTGCAAGTTTGCCAAGACCTCTGACCATCACTATTCCTCTCCTGATACCACTTTCCAACGTGACTGCCCAGAAGGGCTTGCCAGGGATCTCTGAGCTCCAGGACCTTCCACCTGATGTTCCTGCCCACGAGAGGGAGAGCCTGCCATGGGCAGGTGAGTGATTGGCGGGCTGACCACCGAGCTTCCAGGACTCCTCAGGATGGTTCCTGCCTCCCTGGGTCCCTCTCTCCCCCAGTTGACCTTCATAGAGCCCCCGAGTGAGCCTTCCAGCACCCTCAAGATGAAGCATTTGGGTGGTCCTTTGGGTGGGCACAAGGCCCTTTATAAGTGGACCCTGGCTGCCCAACCTCTCAGTCTCTCTGTGCACCCTTGCTTCTTCTGGTCCCTATGCCCAAAAGGCCTCTGTCCCCAACCCAGCAGCCCATTCATCTGGCTGCAGCTGGCCAACTCCTCTTCAGCCTGCAGAACCCCTTCCTTATCTTCCCCATGATTCTTAAGCATGCCTCCTTTTATTCTGTCACATTGGTATATCTCAATCAAAGCATTTCCCCTCCAGGCATATCACATTTTGTGATATTTACTTGTAATACTTTCCTCCTTTCAGAATGAAATAGGACTCTGGACATAAAACAGAAATCCCCTTTAACTACCACCTGTGGCATCCGAAGCATCACGTATACTTTCATATACTTAAATGGCACATAACCAGCGCCTGGTACCAGTCTTGGCAGAGTTGACTTCATTCTCATTTATATAACGGTCATCACACTCTAGGCTTTGTTCCACGCCTTCATTTCTCCTGCTCAGCATCATCACGGTCAGCAGACTGTGTTGCATAACATTCAACAAATGACTATTGTAATGGACCTGATTACGTCTCTAACATTAGATATTTAGTTTATTTCCTTCTTTTAGTACTTGAAATGATGTTGAATATAGAGCATCTTACGCATTTAAGGTTATATACTTAGGGAGGTGTTTTGCAAGGGCATGTACTGGGTCAAAGGGCATGTGCTTGCTCAGTTCTTACATCTATTGCTGAATCAGTGCCCTCTCAGAGGGCCAGTCTCCCTTCTCCAGGCAGTGGGTTAGTAAGAACACTTGTGCTGCAACAGCACATTTTTTTCCCTAATCCTGGATGTGATACATTTTTGAAGTCAGCTAATTTGATACATGGAAAAGTATGTCTTCTTTTAAATGTGCATTTCTTTGATTATCATATCTTTTTGATTATTTAATAATAATTGTGCTTTTAGTTCTTCTAATAAAATGTAGTAGCCCTCATAGTCAACAACAAAAAAAAGAGTTCAAAATGCAGTACTTGGGTGCAATCTCAAAAACAACAGAATGATCTCTGTTCGTTTCCAAGGCAAACCATTCAGTATCACAATAATCCAAGTCTATGCCCTCACCAGTAATGCTGAAGAAACTGAAGCTAACAGTTCTATAAAGACCTACAAGACCTTTTAGCATTAACACCCCCCAAAAATGTCCTTTTCATTATAGGGGACTAGAACACAAAAGTAGAGAGTCAAGAGATACATGGAGTAACAGCCAAATTTGGCCTTGGAGTACAAAATGAAGCAGGGCAGAGGCTAACAGAGTTCTGCCAAGAGAACACACTGGTCATAGAAAACACCCTCTTCCTACAACACAAAAGAAGATTCTACACATCGACATCACCAGATGGTCAATACCAAAATCAGACTGATTATATTCTCTGCGACCAAAGATGGAGAAAGCTCTATACAGTCAGCAAAAACAAGAGGGGAGCTGACATGAGCTCCTTATCGCCAAATTCAGACAAACTGAAGAAAGTAGGGAAAACCACTAGACCATTCAAGTATGACCTAAATCAAATCCCTTACAATATACAGTGGAAGTGACAAATAGATTCAAGGAATTAGATCTGATAGACAGAGTGCCTGAAGAACTATGGACAGAGGTTTGTGACATTATACAGGAGGCAGTGATCAAGACCAAGAAAAAGAAATGCAAAAAGGCAAAATGGTTGTCTGAGGAGCCCTTACAAATAGCTGAGAAAAGAAGAGAAGTGAAAGGCAGGGGAGAATAAGAAAAATATACCCGTTTGAATGCAGAGTTTCAAAGAATAGCAAGGAGAGATAAGAAAGCCTTCTTCAGTGGTCAATGCAAAGAATTAGAGGAAAACAATAGAATGGGAAAGACTAGAGATCTCTTCAAGAATATTAGAGATACCAAGAGAACATTTCATACAAAGATGGGCAGGATAGAGAATAGAAATGATACAGACCTAACAGAAGCAGAAGATATTAAGAAGAGGCGGCAAGAATACACAGAAGAACTATACAAAAAGATATTCATGACCCAGATAACCATGATGGTGTGATCAGTGGACTAGAGCCAGACATCCTGAAATGTGAAGTCAAGTGGGTCTTAGGAAGCATCACTAAGAACAAAGCTAGTGGAAGTGATGGAATTCCAGTTGAGCTATTTCAAATCCTAAAAGATGATGCTGTGAAAGTGTTGCACTCAATAAGCCAGCAAATTAGGAAAACTTAGCAGTGGCCACTGGACTGGAAAAGGTCAGTTTTCATTCCAATCCCAAAGAAGGGCAATGCTAAAGAATATTCAAACTACTGCACAATTGTGCTCATCTCACACGTTAGCAAAGTAATGCTCAAAATTCTCCAAGCCAGGCTTCAACAGTATATGAACTGTGGACTTCCAGTTGTTGAAACTGGATTTAGATAAGGGATCAAATTGCCAACATCCGTTGGATCAAAAAAGCAAGAGAATTCCAAAAAAACATCTACTTCTGCTTACTGATTACACCAAATCCTTGACTGTGTAGATCATAACAAACTGTGGAAAATTCTTAAAGAAGAGAATACCAGATCACCTGACCTCCCTCCTGAGAAATCTGTATGCAGGTCAAGAAGCAACAGTTAGAACTGGACATGGAACAACAGACTGGTTCCAAATAGGAAAAGGAGTACGTCAAGGCTGTATATTGTCACCCTGCTTATTTAACTTATATGCAGAGTAAATCATGCAAAATGCCCAGTCTGGATGAAGCACAAGCTGGAAGAAATTGCTGGGAGAAATATCAATAACCTCAAAATCAATATCAATAACCTCAGATATGCAGATGAAACTACACTCATCGCAGAAAGTGAAGAGGAACTGAAGAGCCTCTTGATAAAAGTGAAAGAGGAGAGTGAAAAAGTTGGCTTAAAACTCAACATTCAAAACACTAAGATCATGGCATCTGGTGGCATCACTTCATGGTAAACAGATGGGGAAACAATGTTAACAGTGAGAAACTTTATTTCTGGGGGACTCCAAAATCACTGCAGATGGTGATTTCAGCCATGAAACTAAAAGACGCTTGCTCCTCAGAAGAAAAGCTATGACCAACCTAGACAGCATATTAAAAAGCAGAGACATTACTTTGCTGACAAAGGTCTGTCTAGTCAAAGCTATGGTTTTTCCAATAGTCATGTATGGATATGAGAGTTGGACTATAAGGAAAGCTGAGAGCTCAAGAACTGATGCTTTTGAACTGTGGTGTTGGAGAAGACTCCTGAGAGTCCCTTGGACTACAAGGAGATCCAATCAGTCAATCCTAAAGGAAACCAGTCCTGAATATTCATTGGAAGGACTGATGCTGAAGCTGAAAGTCCAATACTTCGATCAACTGATGTAAAGAACTGACTCATTGGAAAAGACCCTGATGCTGGGAAAGACTGAAGGCAGGGGAAGAAGGGAGCGAAAGAGGATGAGAGGGCTGGATGGCATCACCAACTCAACGGACATGAGTTTGAGCAAGATCTGGGATTGTTGATGGACAGGGAAGCCTGGCCTGCTGCAGTCCATGGGGTGCAAACAGTCAGACACGACTGAGCAACTGAACTGAACTCTGCGTTTTCTGTGATTTGTCTACTCGTATCCTTTATTTATATTGAAGTAATACTGTTTTTTTCTTTCCTATCTATTGATACTGTAAGAATTTTAATACTTTGTCACTTTTCTTATCAATATCTTTTACCAGGTTTTATTTAAATTCTTAAACACTTTATAATTACAGCATCAGACTTAGTTGAAATGTTCATTTCAGGTGTACCACGTATATTCTCCAACTGGTTTCCAAGCAGAGTGGCACATTACTTCTGTGATGTTCCTGGAAAGGGATTTTTTTTTATTACCTATATTTCAGTGGAATGCAGAGGACATCAGCCTTTGCTTGGAAGTGTATTTCCCTCATTGCCTCAGGAAATGGTCTTTACTCAGCTCAGTGTGGCTTACAATATTTTTAAAATCAACTCTATCAATATTTTCTTGCATGATCATTTCCCTTTTAAACTTAGAAAGTCTTTTCACTTCCAACAATTATATTATTTTCTATTATTTTCTATCGTTTTCCTTTAGATTTCATGAGGGTTTCCCTGGTGGCTCAGATGGTAGTGTCTGCCTGTAGTGCAGGAGACCCAGGTTTGATCCCTGGGTTGGGAAGATCCCCTGGAGAAGGAAATGGCACCCCATTCCAGTACTCTTGCCTGGAAAATTCCATGGATGGAGGAGCCTAGTAGGCTACAGTCCATGGGGTCACAAAGAGTCAGACATAACTGAGCAACTTCACTTTCACTTAGATTTCATAGTGGGGGTGGGGATGTTTGTTTTTTTCATATCTGACTCCAATACATCTGGAATGTATTTGGGTGGCTTGGGTCTAGGAATAGTTTGGAAATAAGCAACAAGAACTATACATATATACCCCCTGACTCACTTTAGAGGTGAGTGGGTCAGGGAGTATAAATTTATTACCTTCAAGGAAATCACCTAAAATAAAAGACTTGCAAAGATGTTTAGAGAAGAACTATGGCACCCCACGCCAGTACTCTTGCCTGGAAAATCCCATGGACAGAGGAGCCTGGTGGGCTGCAGTCCATGGGGTCACTAAGAGTTGGACATGACTGAGCGACTTCACTTTCACTTTTCACTTTCCTGCATTGGAGAAGGAAATGGCAACCCACTCCAGTGTTCTTGCCTGGAGAATCCCAGGGGCGGGGGAGCCTGGAGGGCTGCCGTCTATGGGGTTGTATAGAGTCGGACATGACTGAAGCGACTTAGCAGCAGCATTTATAATAGCAACAGTGTAGAAAGCCTAGATAGATGTTCTCCTGCAGAGGAAGAGTTAAGAAAACTGTGATATGGAATAGGAAAAAGAAAAGTATGATAAATTTTTAAAAGAACACAAAATGTACCTACCCCGTGTTTACACTTACAATATCATCCAGGAATATGACCACAGCCTGGGAAAAAACACAAGTGACAGGGCTGTGAATCACTGACTGCGGCTGAGTGGGTGAGTGGTCCTGGCTATGCGTACCTTCTCTGAAAGGTGCTCAGAAAGGAGCTCTGGAGATGGGAAAGTTGTCACTGGGTGAATTATTTTCCTTTTGTATTTAAATTACATTCATATCAGCAAAAGATTATTATTGAAGTATAGCTGATCTAATATTGTGTTCATTTCAGGTACACAGCAAAGTGATTCAGTTATATATATAATATATACACACACACACACACACACACACACACACACACACACACACACACACTTTTTCAGATTCTTTTCCATTATAGGTTATTACAAAATATTGAAGATAGTTTTCTGTGCTATGGAGTAAATCCTTGTTTTTTATCTATTTTATATTTAGTAGTGTATATCTGTTGGTCCCATACTCCTAATTTATCCCTCCCCCTACTGCTGCTGCTGCTGCTAAGTCGCTTCAGTCATGTCTGAGTCTGTGCAGCCTCATAGATGGCAGCCCACGAGGCTCCCCCATCCCTGGGATTCTCCAGGTGAGAACACTGGAGTGGGTTGCCATTTCCTTCTCCAATGCATGGAAGTGAAAAGTGAAAGTGAAGATGCTGAGTTGTATCTGACTCTTAGCGACCCCATGGACTGCAGCCCACCAGGCTCCTCCGCCCATAGGATTTTCCAGGCAAGAGTACTCGAGTGGGGTGCCATTGCCTCCTCCGCCCCTTTCCCCTACACACCCTGCAAAAACTTATTACAAGAAGACAGTAGCCACCTGACATTTGCAATGGATATGTTTCAAGATCCTTGCTAATCTCCAAATCTGAACATTGGGAAACAGCTATCTCCTCACCCCTGGAGTCATGCCATCACCAAGAGGCCCTTTAGGTCTTGTGTTTACTCTTGCACCTTTTCCACCATCACTAGTTTTACCTCTCACATGAAGTCCCCCTCCCCCAGCCCCACAAATAAAAAGTATTGATTTCTCCCCTCAACCTCTGTCACAACTTTGCAAGAGCAACCCTGTAACCAAGACAAATGGAGGCCATCCCAGCCCTGGTAAGAGTTAGGTGCTCTGTTGACAGCCAGGCTCACTCACTGGTAAGTGATTCTTAGCTCAGCACTGGCCTGCAGGCACGAGTCTAATGTCATCCATGCAAAGTCACAATGCCAACATCAGGTCCGCTCTCAAAGAGCTGAGCCTGAAAATGTCGAATCCATAACTATTACTCAACTGCTGGAATAAGAAGGAAGTGGTGGCAGGCTATGCCAGCGTGGTAGATAGACCGTGCCCTCCCAGGAAGCCCGTCTCCTCGAATCTGTCCCCTTGTGTAGCCCCTTCCACATCCTCCCTGGCTTAACCAGGTGCCTGATGATGGCCAGCAAGCCCGAAGAAGCATAATAAGAGAGCAGCCTTTATCAGTGCTGGTGCTTTAGATCTGTTCTCTTGGAAGGTGTCCCTCTTAGGACCCAGCTGCCATGCTTCAAGGAAGCCCTGATTAGCCAGTGGGAGGAGGAGACACCTTTGTGAATGAGGCAGCTCAAAAGAGGAACAGAGGTGCCCAGGGGAGCTCCTGGCTGAAGGAGCCACCTGAGCAATACTATATGGCACAGAAGAACCCCCGCCAACCCATAGGATCTTGAGGAATCTAAATGTTGGGGTAGTTTACACTACATAGTAACAAATAACTGAATCACATGGAAATGTGTGCTGTGTATACTGCAGGATGTTAAGACAGAAAGGACAAAAACACAGGATCGAGTCTATATAAAAATACATAAACATATCATGAACCAAGACTAGGGGACGCTTTAAAAGTATTGAAAACATTTGCTGCTCCCTGGTTACTTTTAAAGTATATATATATTTTTTGAAAGTGCTATAAGAAGTTTCCAAAAAGTGTGCTGTGGCTCCTGTTCTCGAGAACTTCCAGTCCTTGAAGAAAACCAGTGCCAGGCTGCTCTTGGGAGTAATGCCTGTGATTCCCAGCCCAGAGAGAGGGCAGGCCAAATGCAAGAAGTTCTGGGGCCAACTAAAGGCCGGCATGGCTTCCAAGAGAAGCAACTGACATCCTCTTTTTATAGAAAGGTGGTTCTCAGTAAGGAAGAAACTACACTTGATAAACAGCTATGAATGTGTGCGTGTATGTGAGCAAGAAGAAATCCAGCCTTAGAAAACCCCTCAGTCCTGAGTCCCCAGGGTTTGCAGCAGTGCTGTGCTCAGTTCCCTGGCTCGGGGAGATTTGGGGGACTCTCAGACAAGTCTTAAACTCTCTCAACTCTTCCAGTCAGCTCCAGACCAAACCATGCTGTGGTTGCCATCCGCAAGCAGGCGATATGATGTGATGTGTACAGCTGGGATGTTCTAAAGTTGACTGAACTCTCACTGGCTACAATACATCATATGTGAGGCCTGTGCAAAATTAGGACAATTACAGCACTGGTAAGGAGGGCATGGCATCTGGGAAAGGACTTTTTAAAAATAAACAACTTAAGTAACTTGGCAAAACAAGCTACTACAGAAACAGAAAACTCTATTCCCACTCATCGAATTTCTTGATGAATTATAGGTAATGTTGATATACCTGTTACAAAACACATTTATAAGAGCAAATGGATCATAGTGAACAAACTGGAAAACCACTGATCATGCTGTCATTAAAGATTGCTTTGGACACTTGCTTTTGATTGGGATTTCATGTCCTATTTGGAACTCCCAGTTGGCACAGTGGTAAAAATCTGCCTGCCCATGCAGGAAAAACAAAAGACTCAAGTTTGATCCCTGAGTCGGGAAGATCCCTTGAAGAAAGAAATAGCAACCCACTCCAGTATTCTTGCGGGGGAATTCCCATGGACAGAGGAACCTGGTGGGCTACAGTCCATGGAGTCGCAGAGTTGGACACAACTGAGTCTGCATGCGTACTCTACACACAGGCTCATGTCCTATTCCTAGGAAAATTTTCTGTTGGCACTATTGCTTCTGGTCTGAGAAATGGATAAATAGTTCAACAATCTCTGGTGTTCCAGAAAAACACGCTGGCTACCAGGCCTGAACCAACTCGTGATCCTTGGCTGAATCGAGTCTCTCAGCCATTCCAGACTCAATCATTTTTGAAAAGGTGAGGGCGCTCCTCCTGCCAACAAAGAATCTTCTAACTGAGCCCCAGGGAGCACTCAGCAAAAAATTTAGGTGTCAGGTTCCTGGTTCAATCCCCTTATTTAGCAAGAACAACTTCGTATTTGCGAAACTTCTGGTTCCCTTTGTGAAATGGAGAAGTGCTGAGTCATCTTTCTAAAGTATTCCTGCAATGAGCTTCCTAGATTTCCCAAGACTTTTTCTATTTCATTTTTCCTAAATTAAGAAATTAGTACAATGAGTGGCCTAGTAAATGTCACAGAAGGTTGGAAAGCACAGGTGCTGACGGCTAGAGCTGCTTCAGATTCAGGAAGTTCTAAGCAGGACGTGCCCTTTTTCCGTGCTGTGGGCTCCATCCACAGACACAGGAAAGATGGCCCAGACCCTGCCCTGGGAAACATGGGACTGGCTACACAGTGTCTTTCCTCCAACACCCTCTCCTTCAGTGGCTACTTTGAGTTTTCATTGGAACTTTTGTTCCAGCTGCTCCCTGAACGGAGCCTCTGTGATCTTGATAAGGGAGGTACCTTTCCTATTTTTTCTGGCTTCCCAGCCCTGCATCTTGGCTTGGCTTCCAGCCTTATTGTTTTGCAGTCTGTTTGAATAACCAAGCTCTCTGGTGAGGGTTCCATGACAATCCCCCCAACCCCCACTACAGTAGGCAGTGCCACGGATAGCGTTGGGGTGGCTGGCTGAATTCCTCATGTTGTCCTCTCAATTCTGACCTTTCACCTCAGAGGCCCACTGGGCAACCATGGGTACAGGCTGGGCAAGGAGTCCTCACAGCTCAGGGGTCATGGAAAAAACACAATAAAGAAAAAGCTTTTTGATTTTGGAGTCTGCCTTGCCTGGGCAGCCTTTGTGACTCTCTGCTCAGAGGGTACCTCAGTGCCCTCAAAAGCAGGGAAGCCACTGTGGATATCACTTTGGGGAGGAGGGGGCAGTAGAATGGAGTAGTTAAGGGGGGCCTCCGAGCCTCACCGCTTGGCAGCCATGAGGCCTTGAGCACACCACTTAACTTTTCTGTGCCTCAGTTTGATCATCTTTAAACTGGGGCTTTGGTAGTTACAACCTGCAGGGTTGAAAGAAGCAATCCAAACATGTAGGATCCATAAGCTCTCAATAATACAACCACTGATGCTAGTCGTAGGGTAGTGGGAACAAAAGGAAGTCTTACCTGCTTTGCTTCAGAAAACAATCCCTATTAGCCCCGGCTCATCTGGCACCCACCCCTCATCCCTGTCTGGGAGGTAGAAGGCCCTGTCCCAGCTGGGATGGTCTGGGCATCGGCACCCAGTCCTTCTTTAATCCCAGTCCTTGGATTGCTGTGGTTTCTGTCCTAGGATGACTATGCAACCAAATTCAACACACACTGCTCAGGCTGGGTATGAGGCAGGCTGGAATGCTGCCTAAGAATCGTTGCCAACATTGTGCTGTGCAGGAAGAAGGAGAACTGAAATTCTCCAGGAAATGTGGACTGACCCAGGTGAAGGTTAGAGTTTACAGTCTACTTTGGGAGATCCCGAGAAACAGAAGATTTCAGAAAAGGGATGTACTCCCAAGAGGCTCCTCAGGAGGGGCTTCAGGAGGCGGCATCTACTTTCCTTAATGTGCCAGCGTGGTCTCTCCCCAGCTTCTGAGCAGCAACTTTTCAACAACGCTTCTTTGACCTGAGCCTGTGGGCCTTCAGCAAGAGGTTTAGAAAAACTGCTCAGAAAACGGCTCAGTGCCAGAGAGCAGGGTTGGGTGCAAGGGTGCTTGCTGCTGGGTGCTGGGAGTCCTGGTTTTCAGATCGATTCTGCAATCCAGGTCCCTTCCTTGTCTACAACATAAGGTGATTAGGGAGGTGGTCGGAAGCTTATCAACCTCTCCTCCTGCTTGCAAAGTCTAGGACCCTTCACTCTCCAGTCTCTGCCCCCACCTGTCAAGCCGTACATCTGGGCACCTCGGGGAGAAGCCCCAACAGGACAGAACTGACTCATACATTACCGTAACAGGGTGCGTTTGATATTGCTTTCTGGACCTGGAAAAAGACCAGAGTGCCAAGGAGCGACCTGCCTATGAGCGTTTCCTGTTTCTCTTTGAGCTGACAGGCCGGCTGTCAGTATCCTGGGTGCAGCCTCTGCCAAAAGGACCGCGTTCCCTGGAGCGCGGGTGTAGCCTCCCCTCGGCTGGTGTCGGGCTGACTCGGGAGCTCGGCTGCGGCGTCCCCCGCCCTCGTGTCTGCAGAGCGGGTGGGGGAGGGGTCGTTCTCAGCCTGGACGCTCCCGGAGGTCACGTGCGCCCTGCGGCCCGCAGCTCTAACCTAGCAGAGGTCTCAGTCCGACCCGTGGACGGCCCGACCGACCCATGCCTCCCAAGGCTCCACATCCTGGAGGATTGCAGTTGGCACATCCATCTGTCAGCTTCCTGCAGCACCTCTCCCAGGAAGTAACCCGGCTTCCAGTCACCAGGCCCATCAGTTCCGTTAAACCCAGTAAGCTGGGATCTCCCGGGCTCCGGGCCCCTCAAAACGGAGGGTGGAGTTGGTGGAGGTCACTTTGACTTGATACAGTGGGCATGAGGAGTGGATGAGAGGAGAGGGTCCAGATAACTGTTGTGCACATTAGAGATGTACTAGGCTGCAACCAGCCCTCACCCGCAGGTGGGTAATTGGAGAGCTTAATAACGGGGCTGTTTAGAGGTGGCTCAGATGGTAAAGAATCTGCTTGCAATGCAGGGGACCTGGGTTCGATCCCTGGGTTGGGAAGATCCCCTGGAGAAGGAAATAGCAACCCACTCCAGTATTCTTGCCTAGAGAATTCCCAAGGATAGAGGAGCCTGGCAGGCTACAGTCCATGGGGTTGCAAAGAATCAGACACGACTGAGCGACTAACACTTAGAAAGATGAGGATCATGGCCCAGGCCTCGCAGCAGCCTCCGTGTTCCCTGAGGCCTGGCCTGGCAGGAGTCCGGGCAGCCTGGTGGGACCTGAGCCCAGAGAGCCTGCTGTGGGGTAAGGGAATAGGCCAGCCTCACTGGTTCCTGCACGCATCTCCGCTGTGTGCCCCCAGGCTGAGCCCAGCCTGGTCCTCTACAGAGAAGCGTGGACTGGTGAGAGGAGCCCCAGGGACAAATGTCCAGCACTGCAGTGTAGAGATAACTGTTAAAAAGAGCTGCGTCCAGATGCAGTCAGTTACCCTATAGCACAGAGAACTATAGTCAATATCTTGTAATAACCTATAATGGAAAACACTTTAGAAAATAATATATGTGTATATGTATAATGTACTCACCTTGCAGTGCACCTGAAACACTGTAAGGTAACTCTACTTCAATCATATATATGTTAAAAGTAATTAATTTTAAAAAGTTACCCTAAAACACGGGCCTCATGCTGGGTTGGGTTTATGTTCTCCAGCCATTCACTGAGGCCACAGTCCTGAGGGCAGTGTCGTCTGCAGCTGGTGCGTGCCAGGTCTTCTGGCCAGAAAAGCCCTAGATCACATGTCCCTTTTCCGGGTCAGGCTTGTGCAGAGTCCGAGCTGATGGAAAGCACCTGTGCCTGCAAATAGCTGAAAAGTGAAAACCCCTGTACTTCTTATCCCAACAACATAAAATACTAAAAGGAATTTTGCTTTTACAAAATCCAGTAAACCACCCTCCCCAAGCAAAAGTGTACCTTCGTAAGCAGAGGGATGACACAACAGGTTAGGGACACTTGTTCTCACGTTCAGGACACAGATGTAGGGACCAGTCTTATTTTCTGCCCACAGGAGTCAACAGTCCAAAAGAGTTGAGGGAAAGCCACGTTTATTGGCTATTTTCTGGCTGTGTAACCTCGGACATGTTTCTTAACCTCTTTATGCCTCTGTCCTTTTATCTGTAAAAGGGAATCAGATTTGCTTTCTAGGGTTTTATGAGGATTCAATGAGTCCACCTCTGGAAAGCATGTGAAGTCTGGGACATTGTAACATGGTCACATTACCTCACTACCAGCTATGATCACGTGTCAGCCCAGAGGTGGTGCAGTTTCCCACTGTTTCCCACCCCAGGAGACCACAACCTAGAAAGCCTAGAAAGGCTTTCTCAACATCCAGAGCAGACCAGCCATTTAGTGCAGCCAAGGGTCTACTGGCTTGGGTTCCCTGGGAAGAGATGTCCCTAGAAACTCTCTCTGAGCCCTGCCTCTTCTAGCCTGTGTGCCAGGCACCTGCTTCTGTGTATACCTGGTGGTAAAAAGTGGTTCTGAGTTGGGATTCAGAAGACAGAGAAACAGTTGAGTGACCTTAATCTCTGGACCTCAGGGTTCCTATCTGTAAATTAGAGACCATAATTGTCCTCCTCACGTACTCACGTGCAGGTGGTTATAAAGATCACATGTGGAATAATTACCTTTTCCCAGATGTAACCATCGTGCCTCCAATTCCAAATTGCATTCTTGATTTAAAAATATTTATTTGGCCTCACTGGGTCTTAGTTTTGGCATGCAGGATCTTTAGTTTTGGCATGCGGGCTCTTAGTTGCGGCATGTGGGATCTAGTTCCCTGACCAAGCATCAAATCTGGGCCCCCTGCATTAGCATTTGAGTCTTAGCCGCTGGACCACCAGGGAAGTCCCCAAACTGCATTCTAATAATCAACTGGGCATAAAATGGATTAAAATAAACCAACCTCGATGGATGTGAAGGGGCCTTAGAGTTGCTCCTTTGCCACATGGAGTCGTGGGCTATTCCCACTGCCAGGCTGCTTCAGGGAGGGGCCACTAGTCCAAGAGAACCCTTGCTGGGGATGGGGGAGAAGGAAGGTGTCACATCTCAGCTGGTTCCCAGGTTCCAGGAGGAAGCAGGGATTCTACCCCATCCAGCCCAGCGTTGGTCTGGGGGTGGGGTAAGAAGGAAGGTCCCCGGAAGAAGTGATGCTGGCACTGGGGCCCCATAGAGCTCAGAGGGAGTGGGTGAGGTGAGTGGATGTGAAGCAACCAGTTCCTTTACAAGCAAAGCTTGTAGTTGCAGCTGCATGTAGGGGGAAAGTGCCAGGGGAGGAAAGGCGCCCTGTGAACAGAGCACCCTTCAGTGGGGGAGATAAAAATAGAATAGAGTGCTCCTCACCCCCACCCCTGCTGAGGAATGTACATGAAAAGCCACCCTCAAAGCAACTACACAAATGACCAAATGACTTGATGAAATGAGATACCCTGTGTAGCAGGTGCACAATGAATCTGCATCCCTTACACATGCCCCTTACACATGTATGTGCATGTACACAATTGCTTTCAGCCTCCCCACCAGACTTTCTGCAAATGCCAGGCACCCACTGTGTGCTGGGCACTGCGCAAGTTTCAAGGGACCAGGCCTTGGCCTCTGGGAACCCCAAGGCTGCTGGTTAAGACTACCCTGAGCCCAGGAGGATGAGATAGTTGGATGGCATCACCGACTCAATGGACATGAGTTTGAGTAAACTCCGGGAGTTGGTGATGGACAGGAAGGCCTGGCGTGCTGCTGTCTATGGGGTCGCAAAGAGTTGGACACAACTGAGCAACTGAACTGAACTGAGGCCAGGAGAGAATTGGAACCCTGATCAGGGTGCTGGAGACACACTCCAGATCCGGGGGTGCTGGTGGATAGGGCTTCAGGCTGAAGGAAGAAGAGGCACACCACGAGGGGGAGGGAGCTTCAAGGTGGCGGTGGAGAGCAGGTAGGGAGAAGGCAGGGGCCTGGGCAGTGTTTTCTTGTTATACATCTACTTGATCTATTCCTTTGATACCCCCTGGAGAGGCGTACCTGGGCTGCCCACCGTGCAGGTATCCCCATAACCAGCGCTTGGTAACCCCAGCATGGGGCCCCTGTCATGGACTGGCGGGGTGGGGGCAGTGCAGCCCTTGCCCCCGGTGACAGCACAGGTGGGCTGCAAGAGTCCATAAGACAGTCCTGCCCTCTGGGTTCCAGGGGAACATTCTAACCCATCAGAGTCCTCATGTGCTGAAGGCTCTCCCAGAGGCGGCTCCCAGGACTAACTCCAGACACAGGGCCTGGTGCCGCCCATCACTTCTTTCCTCCTGCTCTCTGGTCACCCTTCTCCTCCAGCTTTTGAGGGCAAGGAGCCAGTTCTCCCCACTCCAGAGTTCTCTGCAGGATGGTCCTGGGAGGTCCGATAGGAGTGGACAAGAGGAGGATGGTAAGAGCCCTCCTCAGTGGCTCGCTCCTTGCAGAGTGTCTCAAGCAAGGCCACTCCTTCACACTGCCCAGAAGAATCAACTCCTTGGTGATGATGGCATTTCTGTCTCCTCCTCTAGCCACATATTTGCATGAAGAGTTGGGAGCCTGGATGCGGGGGAGGGACGGCTCTGAAAGTTGAGCCCTGGAGCTTGGGGCCAATCTGAAATTTGCCTCAGACTGAGAACGAGGGCCATGGTTTAGAGCCCGCCACTGTGCCGGGCCCTTTGCATACAGCATCTAACCCTCACCACAGCTTATGGTAGGCATCCTAGACCCACTTGACAGATGAGAAAACTGAGATACATACAGCAAGTTTGATTTAGCTGTCCAGAGTCACACAACCACCTGAAGGGCGTGCCCTCTGGTTCTGTTGGCACTGTCCTTTCTGATGGAGGGCCATTTCGCAGGCTCCCAGGGCCTGTGTAGACTGTGGGTGAACGACTGAGGCGGGACTGGAATCTGCCACCCCAACTGTGTGTGGAAGGCTGATTTGGGGGGCATGGCAACTCTGTCACAGATGGGCTGGGGCTATGGGTGCCCCACCCGCCAGCGGGGTTTGCACAGGCCATCTCACTCCCGTGGTCACCGGGACTAACCTGAAGTTAGTGGGGGTCCCCAAGCCTGAGCTTCCAGCGTGGGTGAAGGCTGCTTCCCAGTTGATGAGCTTGGAAAAGCCCCTGCCTCTACCACGACCACAGAGTGCTGTGTAATTTCCTCTGCGGGTCAGTCTGCCACCAGGAGTTATGACAGGGCCATGAGTCAGGCTCAGCTTGTCACTGACAAGCCACCAGCTGCCTGGCTTCCAGCCGGCTCAGTGAATATAAGTGGCTGGCCTGCCTTCTCCCACCTCTGCCCCATCCTGCAAGGATGGTCAGGTAGACATTCACTGGGGTCACACCAGCCCCAGGGCATATCAGGAGCTGGAAGCAGTTCTGGGCTGTGGCTGGCATGATTGTGACTGAGGCAGACCATCACCAGGTCGGCCATGAGCTTCCAGGGTCAGGAATCGAGGTGCACCCAGCCAGCTATTTGAACTGATTGCCTCACTCAACTCCCTTGTAAGAATATTTCACCTTCCCCTCAAATTCAGAAGTCCCACAGAGGAATTTGGGCTTCCCAGGTGGCACTAGTGGTAAAGAACCTGTCTGCCAATGCAGGAGACATAAGAGATGTAGGTTCGATCCCTGGGTCAGGAAGATCCCCTGGAGGAGGGCATGGCTTCCCACTCCAACATTCTTCCCTGGAGAATTCCATGGACAGAGGAGCCTGGCAGCCTACAGTTCATAGGGTCGCAAAGAGTCGGACATGACTGAAGCGACTTGGCACACACAGAGGCATTTACTCCTCTCAGAAAAGGCAGGTTTAAAAAAAAAAAATTAGTGGTTACTTCAGCTGCCTTCAAGGAATTCACCATGTACAGAGAAGGCCTTGAAACTCAACAACTGGCTTTTAGAAAACCAGAAGGCTCATCTTTGGATCCCTTGTTCTGTGTTGAGAGTGGGTCCTCCTTTGGGGTGGGGAGGCACAGGCTAGGGTGCCAGTCATACTCCTGGGCAATTTGATGCCACGTGCTCTGTGTCACCAAGACTGTGATTCAGCCGCACACTTGCCAAGGCTCGTTCATGTTCACAGAGGGGCGAAACTGCTCTGTAGGCACTTTTCAAAGCAAGGGCTCTCCACCTCCTGGAGGAAAAACCAGGATACACCAGAGATAGGCCTTTCCAGCCGCCCAAGGGAGGGGCTGTCAGAGCCAAGACCGGGCGGTGTTCAGCTCTGTATCTGTTAGATGACTAAAGGAATAACAGAAAAACCATGAAGCAAGGCTGGCATAAATCTAAAGCCTTTCCCATGTAGGTGCTCCCTGCTCTCTTGCTTCTGAGCACAAAGAAGTGATGCTTGTGGGCTCCACATGAGGAAACCTGGACCTCCACAGAGGTCAGCCGGGAACAAAGAGGCCTGGGCACTCCAGGGGACTGCCCTCCCTCTGCCTCTCTGCACAAGGTAGGGGATGGCCTGGCACCCTTTGAGGGAATGAGATCATTCTGTATCTGGGCTATTGCTGGAATTATCAAATTTGTGTTGGCTGAGACCCTCAAAAGAGTTTTTGGGTTTTGTGGTTTTTCTTTTCACTGTGCTCGGTACAAAGAACAAAAGCCAGCCTGCTGACAGGTGCTAAGCATCCAGGCTAGACGAGCACGGTCCAGCTGCCCCGACAGAGCGGGCAGGCAGCTCCCCACACTGCAGGCTCCACAGTGCCATGGCATCCTCTCCACCTTCAGCTGGCTCTGTGGGTTGGACAGCAGCTGCCAACACAGTTCTCCACCCTGTGCCACCCCTGCAGAGAGAAGGCACAGGCATCTTGGCTTGGGATGATTTTTTTTTTTCTCTTTCCTTTTCTCTCTCTCTCTTTTTTTTTTTTTTGCCTTTTCTTTACTTAATCTATGTGTCAACCTGGCTGGTGGAGACCAGAAGCCAGAGAGGGTGTGGCTCTGAACAGAGCCACCCAATGGGGGCGAGGGCTCAGCAGGGACCCCTGGGTGAGGAGCGGCTCCCAGACCAGCCCACAAGGCAGGTAGATCCTGCTTGTCTCCCTGATACTTGGTTCCCTAGGATCCGGCTGGGAGATACCTATAGGGCAGGAGGGAACAGAGGCAGGAGGAGACACCAACATCAACATTATATGAGACTGATTATATTCATGGCTAAAACACCAGAGTCTGTTGGATCAGAAATACAGAAGGTGTTGGAGCCCAGCTGGATATTTCAAGTTTGCTCCCATGCTGGGGGTCAGGGCGTCCCCATGGTGGGACTTTTTACTTGCTGGGACCTTCCACAGAAGTGTGTTTTGACCATTCTCTGAACCATAAACAAAAACTCTCATGGTAAACAGCTTTCAAAGACAGTTATCTCTAAAAGGAAATTGGGACTTTATTTTCCCACAAGAAGTTCAAGGAATTGTGATTACTCAGAACTCCCTCTCAACATTCTTGTGAACATTTGAGAAATTCCCAGCGCCTCCTGTTGCCCCAAGAGCGGGAAGCCAGGGACGCACCAACTCACACACAGCTACTCAAGTGCTTTTGGGCTTATAGCAACTGCATAAATCATTGCATAACTGCAATTGTGTGTGTGTTTACTTTGATAATGAGAGGAAATGCAAATAAAAAATTAATGACTTCAGGTAAAATTATGCCTAGAAAATGACTTTCTATTCTCTATCTCTCCTGTCCCCTTAAAAGTCCTCCTCTCAAGATCTCTTCTCCAGGAACTTAGCTCCCAGAGCGGATTTCCAGGATTGCTAAGGGACATGTGACCATCTGTCATTAACTCCATGAGACCTCTACTTGGGGGCTCAAAGTTTCCCCTCAGGCCCAGAGATGGATGCAGGGACTCTCCAGGCTAGAAGGGCCTCTGGCCAGCAGCCAACTTCCAATGCAAAGTGCAACTCCAGTCACGAAAAAAACCTGGGTTGTCTTGCCAAGTGCTCAAGACTCTGCCAGAAAAGAAGAAAGGGCCTGCATAAGCCTGCCCCCATCTCCTCCTGGAGAGAGCCAGCTCAACTTGTTCACCTACAACCAGGGAGGATAAGCATGTGGGGGCTAGATGTGTCCAGGGGAGTCTGATAAGGAGGCTGCCAGGAGCCTAAAGAGGGTATCTGCTCACATGTTGGCTGCAGCAAGCAGGAGGGAACAGCCCCTGGACAGCAGAGAAGTCCAAAAATAAGGCTTTCCAGGATTTTCTGCCTAGGTGAGCATTGCAGGCAGATAGGCATATGCCTCCATTTCTTAAAAATGGTATGTTTAAAAAAAGAAATATAGATGGAAGGAAGGAAAGAAGGGAGAGAAGGAGGGGGAATGAGGAAGGAGTGAAAAGAACGAATGGAGAAGGGATGGAAGAAGGAAAGAAAAGGAGACAGATAAAAGTTCTAGATCTGTGCAGTTTGATACAGTAGCTTCTGCTCACATGTGACTGTTGAGTACTTGACATATGGCTGATCCAAACTGAGATATGCTGTAAGCCGGATTTCAAAGAGTATGAAAAAGAATGTTAAAAATTTTTTTTTGATCAAGTAAATACTGAAATGGTATTTTGGAGATTTTTGATTAAGCAAAATATATTATTTTAATAATATATTATTAAAATTAATGTCACTTATTTTCCACTCTTTTTAATATGCCTCCTAGAACCTTTACATCCGTGGCCTGCACTCCGCGTATACTTGGTGAGGGGCGGGAACCATCCGGTGCATAGCGCAGCAGTGGAAAGGAGGCGGGGCCACAGTCCCACCGCTAGTTCCCACCAAACTGTTCAGGTCTTTAGCCCCGCCCCTTTCCCCAGACAGAGAGTAACTGGCCCGGGCTTGTGGTGCCTTGATTCCTACATTCTCCACGTGAGATCCGAGCATCTCCCTGGAAAATCCTTTCTGTTTTAAGCTGCTAGTTTCTGACCTGCTTGACCTTTTAAAATCCTCAGCTTCATCTGAAGGCGCGCAGGGGCTTTCTTGCACTCTTGTTTGAGAAAGCCGGTAGGTGGCTGTGTGATAGTAACGGAAACTTTGAATAGGACGTGTGAGTCGTGGGAGGGTTTGGTTACGCTTCAGTGGGGCTGAGGCACTGGCAGACGCTGTTCAAGTTTGAATCCAGGTTCAGCAGTAAATATTTAGGAGAGTTTTTAAAGTGATTCTAGAGAACATCATAGCAACATTAAGGAAACATTTCTTCCAAAAGTATACCAGTTGAGCGACCTGTCTATGCCTGAGAGTTCATTGAGTGAGGAATTCAGCAGGCTGTGTTGGACTCCGGAGACGGGAGGAAAGGCTGGGTGTGTGATGAAAATGGAAAGGATCCAGGTGCCAACAGCCCGACTGCTCAGCTTCCCAGACCTCCAGCGCATGTGTATACTTCTTTCTCGAAAGTGCTCATAAGCATTTTCCATATTACTTCTCATATACGTTTAGTACTCAAGTAAGATTCCACCAAGTGACTATCACTTTGTAAACTTCAGTGGAACATTTAAATAGTTTCAAGCTTTGTTCATTTGAATAAAATAGCAGCAAAATGCAATTTGCTTTCCCTGCTGTCTTTTCTCTGGGATTTATTTTCCTTGTGATAAATTTTCAGGAAAGAAAACTACCATGTTCAAGGGTATGAATATTTTTCTACTTCTTCACAGATATTGCCAAGGTGGTGTCCAAAAGGCATGTATGAACTTATATTGCTCACAGCGATGGATGTCTGTGCTGAAGTTTCTTGCACCTTTGCCAGGATTGAAGTGTTACAGCATATATATATATTTTATAGCTTTTAAATTTGTAAATATATATATAAATGTGTATATATATTTGCAAATTTAAATGCTGTAAAAATGGAAACTGAGATTTTTGAAGCTCTTATAAGCAAAATATTTATAGACAAGTAACACAAAAAATACATATTAGGTGTGTGTGTGTGTGTGTGTGTGTGTGTGTGTATTTCCTGCCTGAAAATACCAAGATATTGACTTGAGCATTTCTGGACTTTACATGTATTTCTGTTTTTAAATTGTTCTGCACAGGGGCTCCCCTGGCAGCTCAGTGGTAAAGAATCTCCTGCCGATGCAACAGACATGGGTTTGATCCCCAATCCAGGAAGATCTCACATGTGGCGCAACTAAGCCCTTGCGCCACAGTTACTGAGCCTGTGCCGCAACTACTGAGGCCCCATGCTGCAGCTCCCGAACCCTAGAGTCCTACTGAGCTCACACACCCTAGAGCCTGTGCTCCACAACAAAAGAAGCCACCGAGATGAGAAACCTGTGCACCATAACTAGAGACTAGCCCCTGCTGGATGCAACTAGAGAAAAGCCCACACAGCAACAAAGACTCAGCACAGCCAAAAATAAAATGATTTGTAGAAATTGTTCTGCACAGAGATATGTCTCTTATCCATTTATGAATATATTCAATCATTTATTTATATTAATATGGACTTGTTTTAGACTTTGGGGTATAGTCAATACTACTTTTGTACTGCTCAAAATTTTCCGCTTAGCCATTGGGAACTCTTTCAGTTGACTCCTGTGCCCTTTTGCCATTTCTCTATCCATGTGTTTGTTTTGTGAGCACTTCCTTTCTCTCTGGCACTACAGGATGCTTCAGTTTCATCTTGTATATTTCTCACCTCAGTCCTGGAATCAGGGAGCCCTGGTTCTGGTTATGGGAGAATGATTCTAGAAACCAAGATTCAGGTACTTGGTGTTGCTCATTGCTACTAGAGTGTAGTTTCCCAGGTAACACAGCAAAGATAAAAATGTGTTTACTAGTCTATAGATAGACATCCATAACGATTTCTATATGTAACCATCTATGTCTGTATTAAGATAAACATGAATTCTTACTTTGCCTTACTCTACTCCAGTACCACATGAATCATTCTAGTCTTGCTTATCTTTCCACTCTGATTCTGATGCATTTTAAAGACCTCATCCCAGGGAGGGCTGATCACCCCTTTTGAAGAATTTCTTTTCTAGAAGCACATTATCTGTGAAGGGGGAAGAAAAGTCATGCCTAATTTCTGTCAACAGAGAGAGGGAAATATCATCTATTGGCACCTATCATCTATTAAATGTCCTTAAAGTTATCAGTTGAATCTGTTGCTGATGGAAACACAGCAGTCTGCATTAAGTCTCCAAAGCACAAGGTCTACACAGGTGATTCCGGGTCCAAGGCCTGGCTGACTTTGCTCCCAGCATCTCCCTGTTAGCACAGAATACTATTGGCTCCCGACCAGAACCCACAGGAGGATCCCAAATACAAGTGTCCATCTTCCAAAGTCACTGCTTCTCAGTGTCCCCCTCAAGGAGGTCGTGTCTCAGACCAGAGGGGCTCCCCCACCTTGGCTCACTGAGATTGGTCACCTCAAACTGTAGCTTACCAGCATGATGTACCACAGAAAGACTCTCCACGTCAGCCCAAAGGTGCTCAGGGAGCACCTTCTGTGCCTTCTTGGCCTGGCTCCTCACCCTCCAGGAGTTGTGACTCTCCCTTTGACACAGACATACGCAACAAGTTTCTCCCTCCCTTCTCAAGCCCTTCATGGGATACGTTTGGCCATATTGGTGTGGGATTCTCCATCCAAGCAGGCACAGACTCCTTGTGAAACAAAGTTTATATTTAATTACACAAGTAGTGATAATCGAAACATTTTCCATGGGTCGGCTCTGTTCAGAGCATTTTGCTTCTATGAGTTTCATCATCCTCATAACAAGCCATCATTAGCCCTATCTTTTTAGAAAAAAAAGTAAGGCTCATTGAAATTTAGTTTTGTGCCTCTTACACAGCTAATAACTAATAAAACCAGGATCTACACTAACCATGGCCATACATACTCCAGCTAAGCAATACACTGATGTAGGCTCATTGTCTAAAAATAAGTAATTAAAAATCCCCAAGCACATAAATGTATAGTCCCTCTTTGTCACACCCTTCCAATTCTTCTCTTCCTCTTCCAATTCTTTTCCTCAGAGGTAACATCCTTCTAGAACTGTTTCTTTTCTTTTTGTCCATTTGGCTTATGGGACCTTAGTTCCTCAACTAAGGATGGAACCCGTGGTCCCTGCAGAGGAAGCATGGAGTCTTAACCAATGGACCACCAGGGAATCCCCTAGACCTATTTCTATGTATGATATAGTCTTTGGATTTGGGAGGGTCTTTAAATACAAGTATTAGACTATATGTGCCATGCTTTTGACTTGTTCATTTGTCAGTATGCCTTAGAGGTCATGTCCTGCCAACATATGTAAATCCGCCTCAGCTCTTCAAGCATTTTAAGGATTCTATGGTGTGAATGTCTCATAAATTATTTATCTGGTCTCTGATTGATAGCCATTTGGATTGTTTCTAGTATTTTGCTTGAAAAACCACAGTGTGTTGAACATTCTAGAATATGCCTTTGTCAGAATGGCAGAGGGCAGATTCCGAGGAGTGGAATTTCTAGCTCAGGGTGAAGTGTTAGTGACTCACTCTTCCTGACCCCCATGGACTATAGCTTCCCAGGCTCCTCTGTCCATGGAATTCTCCAGGCAAGAAAACTGGAGTGGGTTGCCATTCCCTACTGCAAGGGATCTTTCTGACCTAAGGTCAGAAAGGTCTCCTACATTGGCAGGCAGATTCTTTACAATCCGAGCTACCAGGGAAGCCAACTTAAGGTAGTGTAGGTAGTGTAGTAATATCAAGCTCAGGATGAATCCACATTTAACTTGTTGCTACTGCCTAACTGTTCTTCAAAATGACTGGGGTGATTTTTCACTTCCCTCAATGGTGTTTGAAATCACATGCCTTTCCACATCCCCACCAACACTGAATAGCAGCGATCCTGAACATTGTTTACTAATCTGATGGGTAGAAAATGAGATCTTCCTCTTAGAACTGGTATTAACTCTGCTTGAATTTATGTTTCTAGTTCCCTCATTGCTCATCTATTACTAGGCTTTGGATTTCTTCTCTTATCCTGTGCAAGCATTTGCACTCTCCCCAGTAATAATCTAAAATGACTGTTTAAAACTCTGCTGATCTCACCTTTGAGCTTCTGTACATTCTGCTAAGAATGCTTATCAGTTCTTCCCAGCCCTTCCTGGAGCCCCTTTGGGGCTCCTTTCTCAAGGATAAACTGTTCTGGAACATGTCAGCAAAGCTTGCCTTTGGAAGGTTGTGGACTTTTGTCACAGTTGTGACTCAGCCCCTGTCCCTGCTGTCTGCGGCCATCCACGTGGAAAACGCTAATTCCCTACGCAAGAACCCGCCTCCCACTCGGCCCTTGGCCAACAGAAGTACTTGCTCAGCCTTCCTCCCACTGCTCCTTGGCTCCTGCCTGCCCCTTTACCTCAAAATGCTGGTATGAAGAGAAGACACCCACAGAAGCTGAACCATTCAAACACTACAAAATTATCCCATGAGAACACATGGATATTTGCTTAACCTCTGCAACCTCTTTAGAAATGTTCATGCATACGCATGCATATATTTACATAATCTTTTTAATGCAAATAGAAGGAAACTATACATTGTATTCTGTACCTGGCTTTTTTTTTTTTTTAATTTACTTATTTATTTGACTGCATCTAAGCGCAGGCTTAGTAAGGGTGAGCTGGCTTAGTTGCCCCTTAGCATGTGGAATCTTTATTCCCTAACCAAGGGTCAAATCCACGTCCTCTGCATTGGAAGGTAGATTCTTTTAACCACTGGACCACCAGGCAAGTCCTTGTTTGTTTGTTTGTTTGTTTTTTTTTAAGTAACAACATAGCTCCAAGTTCTTTCCGTGTCAGTATACACAGACCTTTTTCACTTTGAATGGTCTTAGTATTTCATTGGCGTCATTATTTATTGATTTATCTAGTCTCCTATTAATAGACATTTGGGTCCTTTCCACTTTTTTACCACTACACACAAGGCTACTACTGTGAACGTTCTCGAACGAACATCCTTGTGGACTTGTGAAGATGTACCTGCAAGGTCAATTCCTAGAACTGGAACTACAGAGTCAAACAAAAGAAACGTGTACTTTAATTCTGATAGATTTGCTGTGCCAATTTACCCAACCATCTAGAGTCATGGAGAGGTACTTCCCAGATGGTCCAGTGGTTAAGACTTTGCCTTCCAATGTAGGGAGTGTGGGTTCGATGCCTGGTTGGGGAGTTAAGATCTTACATGCCTTGCCAAAAACACAAAAACATAAAACAGAAGCAATATTGTGACAAATTCAATAAAGACTATAAATTGGTGCACATCAAAAAAAAAAAGGGTCATAAAGAGAGAGTTGCCTGTCTGCTCTCTCATAAGGCTTCAATAAACTTAAAATCCTTCTCCCATTTCATAGGTGAAAAATGGTATCTCATTGTAATCTTACTTTGCATTTTTCCAGTTATGGCTTAAGAATATGTTGTAAGCATTAAGAAGTCATTTGTATTTGTTTTTTCTGTAAACTGCTTATTTATATCCTTTATGAACTATCTTATTTGTTAATAGGACTTCCTCATATATGAAAGAAATTAGTATTTTCATTATATATGGTATAATAATATCCTCTAGTTTACTATTTATCCATTATTTATAGGCTTTTTATTAAATATTTGTTGTTGTTTAGTCACTAAGGTATGTCCAAATCTTTTATGACCCCATGGACTATAGCCCGCCAGGCTCTGCTGTCCATGGGATTTCCCAGGGAAGAACACTGGAGTGGGTTGCCATTTCCTACTCCAGGGGATATTTGAGACCCAGGAATCGAACCTGCATCCCTTGTGTCTCCTGCATTGGCAGGCAGATTCTTTACCACTGAGGCACCTGGGAAAATTTGCTATCTTATAAAGGTTAGATTTTCAATATGCACATTTGGGTAGACAAGGATTGACTTCTGTACCTCATCCTCATTTTTGCATTTCAGTCCCCACTCCCTTGAGGTGGCAGACACTTGATCTTGGCAATCCAGAGATTGGCTGCTTCCCTCATCCCCTCAAGGTTCCTGGGGGATCCTGCGTCCAGGTGGGCTTACTCAGGATGCGGGAGGGGGCCTGAGCTCATTTGATCCCCCAGGCCCACTGTCCATCTGGCATCCAGAGGGATTCCCTGCCCTTACTTCTTGTCCACAAGGCCCTTCCGAGGCTGTGCTCTCCTCCCCAGTCCTGCAGGATAGGTGGAGTGCACAGGACTCCTCTGCCACCCTCAGGGATGCAGGGGCTGCAGGGCCCACTTGGCCCTTCCTAACCTGGACCTTTGCCGCCTCCTCTTGGCTCATCCCAGAAAACTTAGTCAGAACCCCTTTCTCAGGGCCCCACCAACATTTATGTACATCTCACAGACCCCCAACTCTGCTCCCAAGCCCAGGATGCTGACAAGCCTTGCTATTCCTCCTCAAACAGTTCCCCAGATCTATTCCTGTGTCTGTCATTCCTCTGAGGAGCTGGAATTCTGGACCACAGAGATCAGGAAGACTTTTATACTTTTTTCTCCTTTTTATATTGTCACTTCCCTTCCCTGAAGCAGTGCACACAGAGAATGGCCAGAAATGTGTGACAGTGTGTGTGTGAGAGTGTATGTGCATGTGTGTGGCTCCCAGAGAGAGGAGAGGTCAAAGCTTATCAGGAACTGCCAGGAAGAAAGAAAGCAAACGGGTATTAAACCCTGCCTCTCCTGACAAGTGTTGCCGCACCCGCTGGCTGCCCCAGGCCTGGACTCCCTCAAGCCCCCAGCTGACACCATCTGGGGCTACTCTGGTCTGTATGCCTGCAATGTCCCCTTCCCCAGAAGCCCTTTGCGGGTGGTGGGGGTGGCCTGTCTTCCTCTCCTCGGTGGCATCCGGCCCCGAGGGCCTTGCACGTCTGGGCGCTCGGTCAGGTGCACGGCGCTGAATCACCTACTGGTCGTAACAGGCCAGGCTTTTTCATCCTGGGAGCTCTCCAAGAAGGCCAGGATGGGTGGGGTCCCAGTGAGGGGGCTACTTTGGGTGTCCCCCCAAACAAACTCCCTGGCTTCTCCTCAAGGCTGTCCTCAGCGGAGCTCCAAGGAACCAGGAAAAAAGCTTTTCTCCAGAGAACTCTGTCAGCAGATAGGCCCTCCTCGCTCATCTGTCTCCCCAGCCTGCCTCCCTGCTTTGCTGGGGTTTCATCAGGCCAGGGAGCTAGACAGTGTAAAATAACCTCAGACCTGGGCTGCTCAGGATGGGGAGCCGCAGGGGCCGAGCCACAGGGAAGGTACCAGACAGGAAGCTTCATTTGAGCACAGCTGAAATCATTCCTCACAGGGTTTTCACCCATTGCTACCGCAGCCCTGGTGCCACCGTCTTTACTCTGCCTCCAGCTAAACCAAAGCTCCACCTCTAAGCCTTCTGGTCATAAGGGACAAGGTGTCACATTTCCCGAAACTGGTGATTGCTGTAAAATCCAGCCATCTGCACTCAAGAGGCTCCTCCCCACCCAGCAGCTCCTCTCCTTGCCCCTCTTTCACTTTTCTGGACAGCACCAGTTCTCAGAATAGTGCAAATGCATCCTCAGCTGTCTCCAGGCCTCCAGCCATTTCTAATTGCCCCCTCCAGCATCCTCCATGAGCTCAGCCCCAATCTGATCTAATTTTGCTGGTCCATTACCCACCTCAGTGCCCACTACCTCCAAGGCCTTGAGGCCTATAGATCTTTCTTAAAAAAAAAAAAAAAAAAAAGTAATTGGAGTATAATTGGCTTTACAATACTATACTGGTTTCTGCCATACATCAACATGAATCAGCCACAGGTATACATATGTCCCCTCCCTCTTGAACCTCCCTCCTACCTCCCACTCCACCCCACCCCTCTAGGTTATCACAGAGCACTGGTTTGAGCTCCCTGTGTCACACAGAGAATTCCCCCTGGCTATCTATTTTATATATAGTAATGTATAGGTTTCCATGCCACTCTCTCAGTTTGTCCTACCCCCTCCTTCTCTCTCTGTGTCCCTAAGTCTATTCTCTATGCCTGCATCTCCATTTCTCCCCTGCAAATAGGTTCATCAGTACAAAATTTCTGGAATCCTCTCCTCAGTAGCATCTCTGAGCAATATCAACCACCAACAGGCTTGCCTTAGGGCTGAAGGTCAAACTCAGGGGGAAATGCAGGCATTAGTGAAGCCCCATCTCTGGCACTTCCTGGATGGCCCCTTCATCTTCCTGGACCTCTTTCTTCATCAGAAAAGTGGTGAAAAATACAGTACTTACCTCGCAGGGCAATGAGGGGTCCATGGGTATCATATGGGTACTTATAAAACACACACTATTATTCATAGTCTTTTATAAAGAGCATTTTTCATTGTAAGTGATCCTGCCCCACCTATCTAGCATAAATCTTGAGTCTTTTTCTTTTTGGAGGGAGATTTCTCTACAATTTTCTTTCTCTTTTACTACAATTTTTATTTTACTTAGAAGGTGGCGATGAGGGTAGCAGTGTCAGGAAAACAGTGTAGGATGTGGACGGAAAGACAAATAGGCTATAAGGCAGCCTCACCTCCCAAAGTAGGTGTCAGCAAATTCAGCTAGGACCAAATAAAGTTTGGAAAACTAGTGCTGAATTCCTGGCCCCTGCAGACACTGACAGAAGTCAGACCTCCACTCCTGCAGGTGTGATATGGGTGCTCTCCAGCAGCCTGTGTTCAGAAGGCACCCCCACCCATGGGCACCCTCTCCAGTTACCTGACGTCACATCTGATACACAGGCTACCAGGAGAGTACTGGCTTGAGGAAACATGTGCTGGGGTCACTGCAGAGCCGGGGGTGAAGGAGCAGGTAGTCTCCTGAGAAGGGACAGCAAGTCGGGAGCCCAGAGGACTGGAAGGCCCTGAAGTCACGGGGATGGTTGGTTTCCCTGTGTGGAAGCAGAGCAAGAGATGCAAGGTCATGAACCGGGAGAGGAAACAGGACGACGTTAGGAACAAACCGCAGAAGATTGAAAACACCCTCGGTTTCCATCAGTGTGGGAAAGGCTAAGCTCATGGGAATATCCAAACAAGGGAAAGCTGAGCAGAAGGATGAGAGCTTGTATTATGGATGGATATGAAATGATATTCAAGATAGAGTCTAAAGTGAAAAAAGCAAGATGCAGGTGGCACATAAAATAAGCTACCACTTGTGGTTTTATTTATGTTATTTGTTTGACTATGCATAAAATGTCTCCAGAAGGCATCACAGAAAATCATTTTAGGAATTTTGTGATGGTGATGGGGTTCAGGGAAGGCCACTCCAAAACATAACACTATGGTATATTGATTATTTTGAATTAAAGTTACTTAAGTAGCCAGTGCAAGGAGAGCTACTCTGACCTTCCTTTGTGCCTCTGAGAGCAAGAAAAAAATCCCCCATTTTGGAGATTTTGTGCCTACTTTAGTCACTTTTTTGGGTCTCGTATCTTTGAGACCCTCAGAAATATAAAATTAAATTAAATCTGTTTTTCTCCTGTTAATCCCGCTTTCATGAAAGAGGTGTATTAGACAAGAACCTCAAAGAGTAGAGGAAAAATTATTTTCCTTCCTGACAATGGGTACAGAGTCTCAGATGGGCAGGATGAAAAAGTTCTGAAGAATGATGGTGGTGATAAAGTGAATGCACTTAATTCCGCAGAGTTATATGCTTAAAAACAATTAAAATGGAAAAATTTTATATTACTTTTAACTACAATTTAAAAAACCCCACAAATTTCATGAGCTGCCTGTGGGGGAGAACTGGGTATTCAAGAAAGAAAGGAAGGGAGACTTCACTGCACTTCCTTTTGTAACCATGGAAATCTTTTCAAAAAAATAAGGAAGGAAGGGACTTCCTTTGGCAGCCAGTGGTTTCAAGACCCGCGCTTCCACGGCAGGGTACACAGGTTCCATCTCTGGTCAGGGAACTAGATCCTACAACCACACAACTAAGAGTTCCAGTGCCACAGTTAAAGATCCTGCAGGCCGTAACTAAGATCCACTGCAGCCAAATAAATAAAAATAAATATTTTTTAAAAAGATGCAGAAGAGGAAGCAAACGGATAGGGCCCAAGACAAGGTAAGCCTTGCAGGATGGATGGCTCAGAGGCAGTGCAGGGTGGTGGACACTGACAAAGGAAATATTTACAAAGATTGTAGAGGGGGAAGATGGTTGGGTGGCATCACTGACTCAATGGACATGAGTTTGGGCAGAGCTGGGGAGATGGTGGAGGACGGGGAAGCCCGGAATGCTGCAGTTCATGGGGGGTCTCAAAGAGTCAGCCACGATTGAGCGACTGAACAACACAACCGGGAAGAAGAGCAGTCAGGGGTGAGAGGGTAGGGGGTTGGATGAGGGGGTACAGCACCTGGGCTCAGTAGCAGTGAAGCTCCATGCTCGGACTACTTACCGGAATCAAGGAGAGAAATCAGTGCAAGGGGCTACCTGACAGAGGCTGCGACCTTCCTTCCAAGGTCACAGCCAGCCTGGGTGACCTGGCAGGGAGGGCGTCGGGGGAATTAACACAGGACTCCCTCCCTTCCCTCCCTTTGATCTCTGCTGGCCGCTCCACTGCCCAACGCGGAAAGGCAGCCCGTGGGCAAGGGCGCTGGGCGGAGCAGGATTGGACGCGAGGGTCACCCTCCTCCTGACCCAGGAAAAGGGTGGGGAGAGCACCTAGAGGGACAGCGGGACAACCTTGGAGGCAGCCTTCCAGCCGAGGAGCCGGCCTGCCTGGGCGTGTAGCCCGGTTCGGCCACTCACCCCCTAGGCCTCCCAGGGTAATGACTGTAGGGATCCTAGACGCCGCTGCCAGCAGTACATTTGTTAATGTGGACGCAAAGTGCTTAGAACAGTGCCGGGCGCGGGGTACACGCTGTACACGCGAGTTGTGACTTACGTGTGACAGCCTGCCGAGTGGAACCTGGAGCTCCCCGCGGCTCCGACCCAGGCAGGATGCGGTGGGCGGGGCGTCCTGGGAGGCGGGAGGCGGAGCCAGCCGCGAGGGCCCAGGGGAGGCTGCCCCTGCGTGGAGCAGGACTGCGCCCCCTCCACGTGTCAGCCCTGAGCTGCGCCTGCAGTGCCACTGGCGCGAGACCCTCACCGCACGTGCCGGCTGGGTGCCGGCTGGGTGCAGCCGGGTGGAATCCTTGCTCCTTACAAAAGGGGGAAACCAAAACTTGTGAGGGGAAGCCCCGGTCCAAGCGGCCGCTGCCGCTAACGAAAACTTCCCTCCCAGCTGGGCTCTCACTGCTCCACCTCTCCCAGTTGCTAAGCGTTCCCGCAGCAACTCAGCGCTGAGTTACAGACTGTAATATCAGAATTTAGAATAGCCATTATGTGCAGAATTTTCCTAAGTTGACCTGGCACTTATACAAAGGGTAAATTCTCATTCAAAAATTGTGGTCAGTTGAAAGAGTCGATTAAAAGTGTCCAAAATATCAAATTTCTCAACTTCAAAACACAACTTTAAAGAAGATTGCAGACAATTTTATGAAAAATTAAAAGTGATAAGCCGATATTGAAAGTAATGCACTTTTTTTCCCTCAGAAAAATACCAGGGGCGTGGTACTTAGAGACAGCAAGAATAGTAGTTTTCTTTTGTTATTTTAAAATACTGGACTAATTGATATAAATAAGTTTGTTATTTGCTTGAACGTACCTTATCTTTTTAAAGACTCTTATTTTGAAAAAGTTTTAAAATAAATTATTTTATAAACCCAATATAATAAACACAACTTCTCAGTCAATAAATACTTAAAATTTTTTAAAAATCCAAGGCCACCTCACATGTCAGTGGAAGTGTGGATCCCTTCTTGCTCTCTGTCCCTGCTCCTTCACAAAACGAAAGATGATTTTCTTCCCTATAAATCACTGTTCATTATAAAATATGAATGAATAAGTGGATGGGTGATTAATGTATTTGAAGGATAGACCGACCTGGCTGGAGTGGTGATGAGGCTGGGAAGGCAATTTGGGCTGCATGGGAAAGGCTGAAGAGAGGATTGTACCCAAGAGGCAGTACTATACGCTTTGGGGTTTGGAGTTTGGGACAGAAAAATGTTGACACCAGACTGTAAGGAAGATTTATCTCACCAAGGGATGAGAGAGGTTGTAGAAGGAACCATGTCATGATCACCATTTGGGGGCTCAAGGTGACAGCATCTTTATTTCTATTTATTAATTTTTCGCCTTGCCACATGGCTTGTGGGATATTATTTCCCCAATCAGGGATTGAACTCAGGTCCTGGACCCTCGGCAATGAAACAGTGGAGTCCTAACCACTGGGCCACCAGGGAATTCCTGACAACATTTTTATTTTTATTTATTTTTTTTAATACTTTATTCTACATTACAATACTGTATTTGTTTTGCCATACATTGACATGAATCAGCCACAGGTGTACACGTTCTCCCAATGCTGAAGCCCCTTCCCACCTCCCACCCCATATCATCTCCCTGGATCATCCCGTGCACCAGCCCCAAGCATCCTGTATCCTGTATTGAACATAGACTGGCGCTTCGTTTCTTACATGATAGTATACATGTTTCAATGCCATTCTCCCAAGTCATCCTACCCTCTCCCTCTCCCTCAGAGTCCAAAAGTCCATTCTGTACCTCTGTGTCTCTTTTGTTGTCTCACATAGAGGGTCATCATTACTATCTTTCTAAATTCCATATATAAGTGTCAGTATACTGTATTGGTGTTTTTCTTTCTGGCTTACTTCACTCTGTATAATCGGCTCCAGTTTCATCCATCTCGTTAGAACTGAGTCAAATTTATTCTTTTAAGGGCTGAGTAATACTCCATTGTGTATATGTACCACCGCTTTCTTATCCATTCATCTGCTGATGGACATCTAGGTTGTTTCCAAGTCCTGGCTATTATAAACAGTGCTGCAGTGAACATTGGTGTACATGTGTCTCTTTCACTTCTGGTTTCCTCAGTGTGTATGCCCAGCAGGGGGATTGCTGGGTCATAAGGCAGTTCTATTTGCAATTTTTAAGGAATCTCCACACTGTTTTCCAAAGTGGCTGTACTAGTTTGCATTCCCACCAGCAGTGTAAGAGGGTTCCCTTTTCTCCACATCCTCTCCAGCATTTATTGCTTGTAGACTTTTGGATCGCAGCCATTCTGACTGGTGTGAAATGGTACCTCATTGTGGTCTTGATTTGCATTTCTCTGATAATGAGTGATGTTGAGCATCTTTTCATGTGTTTGTTAGCCATCCGTATGTCTTCTTTGGAGAAATGCCTATTTAGTTTTTTGGCCCATTTTTTGATTGGATCGTTTATTTTTCTGGAGTTGAGCTGCATAAGTTGCTTGTATATCTTTGAGATTAGTTGTTTGTCAGTTGTTTCATTTGCTATTGTTTTCTCCCATTCAGAAGGCTGTCTTTTCACCTTACTTATAGTTTCCTTTGTTGTGCAGAAGCTTTTAATTTTAATTAGATCCCATTTGTTTATTTTTGCTTTTATTTCCATTATATTGGGAGGTGGATCATAGAGGATCCTGCTGTGATTTATGTCGGAGAGTGTTTTTCCTATGTTTTCCTCTAGGAGTTTTATAGTTTCTGGTCTTACATTTAGATCTTTAATCCATTTTGAGTTTATTTTTGTGTGTGGTGTTAGAAAGAAGTCTAGTTTCATTCTTTTACAAGTGGTTGACCAGTTTTCCCAGCACCACCTGTTAAAGAGACTGTCTTTACTCCATTGTATATTCTTGCCTCCTTAGTCAAAGATAAGGTATCCATAGGTGTGTGGATTTATCTCAGGGCTTTCTATTTTGTTCCACTGATCTATATTTCTGTCTTTGTGCCAGTACCATACTGTCTTAATGACTGTGGCTTTGTAGTAGAGTGTGAAGTCAGGCAAGTTGATTCCTCCAGTTCCATTCTTCTTTCTCAAGATTGCTTTGGCTATTCGAAGTTTTTTGTATTTCCATACAAATCTTGAGATTATTTGATCTAGTTCTGTGAAAAATACTGCTGGTAGCTTGATAGGAATTGCATTGAATCTGTAGATTGCTTTGGATAGTATAATCATTTTCACTATATTGACTCCTCTGACCCATGAACATGGTATCTTTCTCCATCTATTAGTGTCCTCTTTGATTCCTTTCATCAGTGTTTTATAGTTTTCGATATATAGGTCTTTAGTTTCTTTAGGTAGGTATATTCCTAAGTATTTTATTCTTTCGTTGCAATGGTGAATGGAATTGTTTCCTTAACTTCTTTTTCTACTTTCTCATTATTAGTGTATAGGAATGCAAGGGATTTCTGAGTGTTGATTTTATATCCTGCAACTTTACTATATTCATTGATCAGCTCTAGTAGTTTTCTGGTCGAGTCTTTAGGATTTTCTATGTAGAGAATCATCTGACAGCATTTTTAGAAGGGCCTGGAAAGGGAGGCAAGGAAGCTTGAGAGGTGGTGAGAGGACTGGCAGGATCTGGTGGGTGCCTGTGTTCGGGGCCTGGGAGAGGGAGGGATTGGGGGGCAAGCTAGCCCCTTGGCAGCACCAGGGAGGTCAGGGTGTGGGGAGGAAGTCTTTTCTCTCTGCATTTCTGTTAAGCCCCCTGCTTCCTGAGGGAGGGGGAAGGGTTTCGATCATCCGCAGGTCATGACTCAGGTCTGAGGCTGTCACCCCAGCACCCAGAATGGAGGAGCAAGGCCACAGCACTGTCACCTCCTCTGATCCTGGCGCTGTTTCCAGGGAGAGGCTCTATGTGTCTTGAGTGGCAGGTGGGGAGCATAAGGAACTGTCCTATCTTACAGTCTTGGGACTTCTCCTATGCAGGTGGACCCTGGCCAGGACACCTGTCCAGATGGTTTTGTGTCTCTCAGCATATTTCCAGGATGCCCCTTGGAGAACTCCACCACCTACCACCGTCCTGCTGTGCTGGAGCCTGAGGGATTGAGGAAGCACTGGGAATCATCCTGGGATGATTCTAGATCATCTCTCCCTTGCTCTCTGCAGTCCTGCCTCAGGTGTCAAAGTTCAAATAGAACTGGACATCAGGGAGAAGTAAAACAAACCAGAGAGAAAGCGGCCAGCCTCCTGCTGGCGCACACAGAAGGCACGCCAGGAAAGAGGGCGAGGGGCCAGGGCCAGAAGCTTCTGATTCTGGTCTGCAAGGCCAGTGCTGGCCAGATGGGGCCTTTATCAGCAAGAATGTAGACCAAGTGGTCAGCAGCCCCTTCCCACATCACATGGATGATCTGTGATACATGTGAGCTTCAGGCTGCTCCTCGGGCCCAGGGGTCAAGCCCCTTGCCTAAGGCAGTCTCAGTGCTAATTTTCAAATGAACCTCCTGAGTGATCAAAGGATGAACACCTGTTCCTGGCAGAGAATGGGGCTAAACCATGGGCATTTCATTCACTCAACACATTTATGGAGCACCTGTTAACACACCACGCATTGTGTAGGAGAGGGGGTCGGAAGGAGGGGCAGAAATCCCAGTGAGCTGAAAAGAGAAGGTCTCTTATGGAATGCACGTTCTTGTTGTAGAAGATACATGATAAACAAATATCTGCTCAGTCACTTCAGTTGTGTCTGACTCTTTACAACCTATGGATTGTAGCCCACCAGGCTCCTCTGTCCATGGGGTTCTCCAGCTATCTAAGATAATTTAAACAGTGGTGTGGAGAATGAGAGAAACGAAAAGTGTGCAGGGAGTACTTAGAACTGATGGTCAAGGAATGAACGTTTGAAGGAAATAAAGATGGCACCGGCGGCTCAGTGGCCAAGAATCTGCCTGCCAGGCAGGAGACACAGGTTCAGTCCCTGGGTCAGGAAGATCTCCTGGAGAAGGAAATGGCAACCCACTCCAGTGTGCTTGCCTGGGAAATCCTATCATGGGCAGAGGAGCCTGGTGGCTAGAGTCCATGAGGTCACAAAAGAGTCGGGCATGACCGAGGCACTAAACAGCAACAACAACATATTGTGAGCTGTGAGAACTACCTAGATTTCTAGCAGTAAATTTCTCAATGAACCCTTGCAGGAAAGACCATTGTGTTAAGGATTTATGATGCACATGGGGTCAAGAGCGCCAGAAGCGCTGACCTTCCAATGGGCCTTTACTTTCAGGCTGGATGGCTGGGGAGGAGGAAGGAAATGGTGGTGGGTCCTCCTCCCTCAGGGGGTTTGAAGATTCTGCCTGCGTGGGTTGTGGTACTCTGGCTGCCGGAAGGGAGACCCTAGCCAGAACCCAGACGGACCCCATGACCGTCCCCAGTTGCCCCCAACAGTGGAAAGGGTTTGCTCCTGTTCCTTTCTGCATAAGCACTGAAGTCATGAGCTATGGGCCAGTGTTTCCCCTAAGTAGGGCACGGTCCTTGGGGAACACTGGAGGAGATGGTGTATGCCGGGGGGCCTCTGGGGGTTTGGTGTCATTGCTGGGGAATGACAGTATAACTGAAAGTGGGGTTTGTCTGCTTGCTGCTCAAAAACCAATAAAGAGGCAAGGTTGATGGAAAGGAAAGTTTGCTTTATTTTGGATGCTGGCAACTAGGGGGAGGGCGGATACTTTTCTAAAGGCTGATTGAATCCCCCTGCACTGACAATCAGTGGGCTACAGTTTCTACAGGCTGATGAAGGGGGAAACATTTAGAAACAGCACAGTCAGCTCTGACAGTTATTTTGAGATTGGTCACTGATGGTCTGATCAGCATCAAATACAGTTAGTCTTTAGTTCCAGGGTTGCTTTGTTCCCATTTCCTTGAGGCCAGTTCTGGGAATTGTGGCAGCTAATGTCCTGGCTACAGTCTGGTCATCATAGAGTTAACTTCTTCCACCTGGTGGGGTGCTCAGTCTATATAGGGCAGCTCATAGGAAGTGGCTCAGAATATTATCTGTAACCCTTGAGAAGGATCTAAAAGGTCCCTGACTTTGCTTAATGACTATAGTAGTATTTGATCTCCATTGATAGTTTTCCTTTGTTTCTTCACCTCTCTGATTAAACTTATTCTTTGACTAAAGTTTTTCCGCTGACAAAAGGCAGGCTGAGGATTGGGAGGGTGGGCCCATAGGGTCCTGGCTCTCTTTAAACAGGTTGTTACTGGAGGCTTGGACTTCAGAGTAACCCCTGGCTCTGTGTGCCTTCCAGAGTTTCAGCAGAGTCTGGAATCATTCCAGGGTCAAGGGCAACACACCTGCCAGTGCCTGTGCCGATTTCCTTGGCCACAGAAGTCCAGGGCCAGCAGCAAGGAGGTGGGAGCTAGGGGTTGGGTGGGGTGGGGTGGGGTGGAGAACAGGGCCAGCAAAGGCCTTGGGACAGGCATGGGGCAGGGGAGGCCCTCGAAGTGCTGGGTGGCAGGTTCCTCAAAAGCAAAACCACTTGAAACACCTCATCTGGGCCAGCCGAGGCCCCTGTGGCCAAGTCCCCCACAGCCCAGGACACTTCTGTTGTAGAAACCCTTGGCCAGCGAGGACAGCCCCTGGCCGGACATGCCCAGAGAGGCGTCTCCCTGCCTATCCCCTGCACAGGGTCTGGGATGGCTGAGGGCAAAGGCTCAGGGGCTGATGGACGAAGGGGACACTCAAGGCCTGCCCTGGGCTCTGGGACCCAGCCCCGAGCTCGGGCCTCCCCAACATGGCTCTGTTTCCCTCTTCTCTATCTGTTCTCAGCTCTTCCTTTCCCCCAGTGAAGCCAGGCTGGGAGGCTCGCCTATCCTGGGTGGCTGCCAACATGCTGTAGAAGGCAGGGGCTTGGCAAGCACACAGTGTCGCCTCTGTGGGAGCGGCAGGCTAATTATATTTCAGCTGGCGGCCGTGGCTTGGAGGTGGCCGGGAGTTTCCCAGCTCACTGGCTCGCCGGGCCTCTTGTGTGGTAAACACTGCGAGGAGGTGTGGGGACAGAGGGTGGGGAGGTGTGGGCAGGAGCTCAAGACAGGCCTTGAAGGGGAGCCAGGTGGGGCAGTCCGACTAGTCCCTGGTTCCAGCTAGGAACCTCACTTCGAATCCTGGGCCATGGGGCAGGTCCAGCCCCCTCCAGGGCCCAGGGGTCCTCCTGAGGGGTGGGTAGCCTAAGATCCGCCCAGCTGGGATATGGTAAAGCCAGATGGAATGGAATGGAATGCTTGGGGAAGGCCCGGAGAAGGGGCCTGATGGAGAGTGTGCTGTCCGCCTTTCCTTTTCCTACAAATCTTGGGGACTTTCCTGAGGTCAGGACTATTGTGTACAGCCATGCAGGTGTGGGCGGAGGTATGAGTGGGGCCCATCCAGCCGGGGTTGGGCTGTGACCATCTGGATGGGGGGGTCGCCTTAATTTCCAACTTCACAAAGGCCCTGTGCCGGCTGGTGCCTGATGCCCATGGGTCAGGGTCAAGGGGTTACTCATCAGAGAGGAGCCCTGGGCACTGGGCAACCCATCCCCCGAGGACAGTGTGGCACTTTCAGGATCGAACCTCTGGCCTGGTCCTTAGCGCTTCAGGCTCCTGGGGTGAGCTCTCAGCCTAGGTGGTGAGTGGCAGGTTGACTGAGTAGCCTGAGGGCCCTGGGTGAGAAAGCCCAGACCCCACCCCCAGGCTGTGTGCTTCCACAACCTCCCCTTGTTGTTTAGTTGCTAAGTCGTGTCCAACTCTTTGTGACCCCATGGACTGTAGCCCACCAGGCTCCTCTGTCCATGGGATTTCCCAGGTGAAAATACTGGGTGTGTTGCCATTTCCTTTTCCAGGGGATCTTCCTGACCCACGTCTCCTACATTGGCAAGCGGATTCTTTACCACTGAGCCACTAGGAAGCCCCATTACTCCCCTACCTGTGAGCTAACGTAGGCCACTGTGGCAGGTCACATCCTAACCAATCATATGTCATCCCAGTGGCTTGAGTCACACACAGTTGGCATGAGGGGGTGAGCCTGTGGAAGTGAGGTCAAGAGTCGCTGTGGTACTTGTGTCTGATCGGGAAAATATAGACCACGAGGCTAAATTACCTGTCAAATGAGTCTGCTGGGTAGGACCAATGATTTAAAGTCATGCCTATTCTTACACAATTCACAGACATGTTTAGGTTTACAAACAGTAATCTCGAAGCCCTATGCACTCAGTCAACAAACATTCAGTGAACACTTCCTGGGTCTCACTTGCCATCGCGTCTGAAGACTCAGTGAGGAAGCAAATACACCCTGTCCTCACTCACACTCTGGAAAACCAAAAAAAAAAAAAAAAAAAAACCCCACGAGAAAGCAAACCAAAAAAAAAAATGGCAAATGGCAAAAATGGCAATAAACATTAGGGAGGAAATAGCCAAAGTCGAGAGCCATGCTCGTATTTGAAGTGTGGCAGGTGTGACTGAGCTGGTCTTGCTTCACCTCTGAAATGAGATAATAGAGAACCCACCCAAATCCTCGTTAGGAGGGAAAAAAGAAGCTTTCAACTACCTCCAGACCACAAGCCCAATTAAGAACCACCCTCCCCACACACCTACTCCCACCTGTGGCTGCTCACAGAGGTGCGCCTGCAGGGGCGCTCTGCGTGCTGACGTGAGGCCCACGGCGGGGAGGGACATGAGGGACATGCCACCTCCCCACGGGAAGCGAACATCAAGGCTCTGTCAGCTTGGCAGGAGGATTAGCAGAAAAGGTGAGGGGGCGGAGGTTGGTTTTGAAAGATGAATGCAAGTCTGTAGGTTGGCCAGAGCAGGCCTCCCCGGCTCTGAGGGCAGAGGAGGAAGCAGGAGGGGGCGGGTGCCATGGGATGGGGCTCAGCTGGCACCCTGAGGTGGGGGAGGCCTTGGCCTGGGGTGCCAGCAGTACCCCCAGGGAGGTGGGGTTCCCAGCCCTCGCTGGCACCTCCTCTGCGGCTCCCACGGGGCTTTCCCATGCTGTCAACCTGGCCAGAGGCCCGAGGGGGCAGGGTCCAGGTGGGGTTACAAGGGCTCTGGAGAGGGGCTCCTGAGAGGACTGGCTGCTTCTCAGGCCTAGCCACTGGCTCCTTTGCGGAGAGCACCAGGAGAAATGCAGCTTTTCTGGACTGTCTGGCCTTTAACCCAGAAATCCGGGGGCGGGGGAGCCTCCAGGGAAGAGGAAACAGGCCCTGTGGTGTGTGGAGCTGCTCCTGGTCTGGGTTCGGCCTGAGCGCACAGGGAGATGGTTCCTAAATTGAGAGTCACCGGATGGGGGGCTGGGAGGCACAGTCCCTGTCCTTCCTCCTCTGCTTTGAGGTCAGAACATCCAGGCTGGAACCCAGCATCGGGCAACTGTAACAAGTACCCAGGCGATTCTGATGCAGGCAGCTAGGGGCTTCAGAGCCCTGAAGTGGGGCCTACTAGGGCCTGGGAGCCACCGGGAGGCTGGGAACTGGAGGCTCGCTGTGGACATGGCAGCTCCCCAAAGCCCAGGACTTGTCCTTTAATCCTTGTCAGTTCCATACCCCACTCTGCCACAAGTTCTCAGAAGGGGTCTTTTTCTCCCTGCCATCCCCACCGGCTCCACCTGCGTGTCAACAGAGACTCTAGACCCTGGAGTCTCGAGAGATCCCACCCCCATACTCTCAATAACATTTTTCCCAACTGGAAAACAGCGCAAACAAAGCAGACGTGAGGATTTGTGGTGGTCTCCTGTCTGGGAAGCCAAGGCTGGAACGCATTTTGCCTACCCGTCAGTCCTCAGCCTCTCGGCACTCACAGCTGATAGAGAGGTTGTCAGCTGAACATTCCAGAAGAAAGGCTGGAAACCACCAGGCAACAGAGAGCTCCCAGCTGTTAAGAACCTGGAGGCATTAGGGCTTAACGTCTCTGCTCACCCTCCACAGCTGTTAGACCACAGATGTGGCAGGTGGGGGTGAGCGGCCCGGGGGTGAGAAGGTCAGAAGAGGATGGAGCGGTCCCAAGGGGGATCTTGGGCAGGTCAAAGACATTGCCCTCTCTCCAGGGTCACAGGCACACAGCGCTTGTCTGAGGGCAGATGGGCCTCATTGCAAAAGCTTTCCAGCCTCAGTTAAGTAACTCATCTTCTCCTGTAACCTGTCTCCTGGGTCCCCCATTACTTAACTGAAGGCAGACAGGCCACAGGCCTATATGCTTGGCCCCAGAGCCCTAAACCCCTTCTGGCCTTTGGCTGGTGAGAGCCAATAATGGGCCACAAGGATAAATGTAGCTCATCCAACATGAGGTCAATTCTTCCTTGAAATCAGAAGGCACAATTACTTTGGCTTGCTTCTTATTAGGCCTTCATTTGGTCTATGTCCTAATTTGGAGGCTTAAGGTGAAAATGGGCTTCCCAGGTGGCCAGTGTGGGAGACATAAGAGATGAAGGGTTCAATCTCTGGGTTGGAAAGATCCCCTGGAGGAGGACATGGCAACCCCCTCCAGCACTTCAGAACTCTTGCTTGGAGAATCCCCATGGACAGAGGAGCCTGATGGACTACAGTCTATAGGGTCACAAAGGGTGGACACCACTGAAGAGACTTAGCATGCACACACCCAAGCTGGACATGGGACCTTTTCACCTACTTTATGTCACTTTTTCTGAGGGGGAGGGGTTGCTGCACATGGCTTTCAGGATCTTAGTTCCCCAGTCAAGGATCAAACTTGGGCCCTAGGCAGTGAAAGCATCAAGCCCTAACCACTAGACTGCCAGGGAATTCTCACTGCCATGTTATTCTTCTCCAGTCAGTCCCAGGCCAATCCAGAAAGCCAAGTTTTCAAACACCTGTCTCTTTTAGGGGCATCCAGGGAGTCCCTGGGCTCCCCTTTGTAGGTGCAAAGATGCTATGGGACTTGGAGTTTGGAGCTAGGTGAGACCGGATGTGCTGGCTTTCACAATGTGAGGCCTGAGTCTTCTGGTTGATGGCAGCCCAGAAACTGGGAAAGACTCCACAGCCATTGCATTCCAAATAGCCTGGCTTTGAGTCACCAGCTACCACCTGTGTGACGTCGCTCATCACTCTGAGCCTTAGGAGCCCATGTCAAATGGGCATGAAAATATTTACCTCATAGGACTGCTACTGAGAGAGTCGACGGGGTAGAGTTCATCTGCGGTGCTGGTCTGAGGGGTGGTACGCAGGAGACAGTAGGTGAGTGCTCCCACCACCTCTGCTGCTCCAGGAGCCAGAGTCCCTGGGATCCCACTCCTCTCCTGAGCAAGCATGCTGGCATCACGGAGGCGGTGGCTGCAGGAGAGGAGAGCTGGGGGGCGGGCCACATTCTCCTTAGCCCCTCAGCGCAGCGACCCCGAGTGGTGGTGAGGGGAGGGGTGAGAAGAGCTGAGGGGTCAGGCCACTGAGAGGATTTGAGCATCACTCGATTCTGCCCCGAACACTTCCCATGGCCCCCACCCCCACCACCGTTCTCCTCTGTGGAGGGCGACCCTCACCCCTGCCTTGTGCCCTGTGCCCCTGGGTGTGCAGGGCATCAGGCCCACTGTAACCAAGGGGTGTTGGTCAGGGCATGGCCCCTAGACACTGCCCAGCCAGGATTCGTTGCCCTCCTCAGGCCCCACTTGGGCACTCCCCAGGACCTTGGGGCTTGGAGGTGCCTGTGCCCATGTCCTCCCTTTCTGCTCCTGACACAGCAAGGAGTGTGAATCAGATAAACAGAAACAAACGCTGAGCACGAACACAAACTTTTCCTATTATTAAACAGACAGAAAGGGTCTGGGAGCGTCTGAAGGTCTTGTGTAGCCTTTCCCTGGCTTGGTTCCCTTAGACAGTGTGCCAAGGCTTTGTCTGGTCCCCAGGCCCTGCGGTGGCTGCGGCTTATTCTTGTCCCCATCAGGGTGTCTGGAGAGGGGGACCAAGGGCCGCCGACCTGCCTCTTCCTCCTTCTCCAGGTCTCTGGAAGGCAAAGAACACTGTGGCCCAGGCAGCCTCAGGAGCATATTTGCATTATTTTGTGGCAACAAGCATATTTCCTGGAGGGGGTTTTTGGAAGAGTCGGAAGCCGCCCAGAGGGGAAGCCGAAGGAAATAGTAGAACAGGAGGCTAGGAGGAAACAGGCCTGGGCAGAGGCTGGGTGCAGGGTACCTGAGGCCCGAAACCCGCTCCTGCCCTTGTGAGCTACAGAGCAGAAGCTTGGGCTGAGCAGCTCCAGGCCCTGCAGGAAGCTTGCCCAACCCGCCTGGTGTCAGTGGCAGGATAATGATCTGAGGAGGAGCCATCGGGGCTGCAGAGTCAGATGGAAAATTCCCACAGCACTCTTGCCCCTGAGCCGCACCGGGAGGGGGTGCTGGGCTCCAGGCAGGCCCTGGTTGCATGTGGGTGGGCAGGGCAGACACTGGGAGCAGCAGAGCTGAACAACAAGGGGAGGGAATGGAGACCAGGCCTCCCTCCTTTTCTCTCTGTTCTTGGGAACTGGCCTGACTGTGGGCTTGGGTGACGTGTTCATCGGGTAGGATCTGGACCTTGCTCAGTCGTGCATGCTCAGTTGCTCAGTCATGTCCAGCTCTTTGTGACTCCCTGAACTGTAGCCTTCCAGGCTGCTCTGTCCATGGATTTCCTAGGCAAGAATACTGGAGTGGGTTGTCATTCCCTTCTCCAGGGAATTTTCTTGACCTAGGGATCAAACATGCCTCTCCTACATTACAGGTGGATTCTTTACCACTGAGCTATCAGGGAAGCCCAGGATGCAAAGGCCATTAGGAAATGAGAGAAGACAGACCTATTTTCTGCATATAAAGGAGGCCCAACAACCCTCTGAAACAGGCTGAGAATCTGAGAAAACAAAAACAACCCACTTTTGTTTAAACAAATCAAGCAGCATTCCAACCAGCATATCAAGATTTTAAATTTGTCACTAGAAACGCTCAGGTGCAGACATTCACAGGCAGGATTCATACTGATGAATATAGTCCTTTGCTGGGCCCAGGGCCTTGAGGGAGCACATTCAAGGGCGACTTTGCGTTGCCTACTGTTCAGTCCTAGTAAGGGCCCCACCAGCAGGTCGTGCTCCATGAAGTCCAAAGCCAGACTGCTCCTAAGCAATGTTACTCCTCAGCTTCTCGCAGGAAGCCAGACTGGAGCAGGATGTTTTGAGGCCCTGCAAATACAGGTGTTTTCCACATAGTCTCCAGAACAGGAGCCTCAGGTTCCCTGTGCCCCAGGAAGACGAGAAGGAACCAGGTGGCAGGAAGGGTGTCCCCTGGACACCTGGCAGGGAGCCCAGCAGCCTGGGTGCCGGGTCCAGAAAGGCTGCCCCACCCCCTGTGAGGTCCAGTCAGAGGGGAGGAAGGAAGGAAGCCATGCTAGATGGGATTTCCCCACCCCAGGCCTGCAGTCTTCTTGGCTCCAGTCACCTGATAAGCAGGCTGGTTTGTAAGATGACCTGTGTAGTTTCCCACAGATGACAAAGCCATGGGCAATTTGCAAAATTCTCCTGCATAGGTAGGCTTCAAGCAGCCACAGTCTTCTGACAAGGATGTGAAGAGAAGGCGGAAGATCCCTGGCCGTTCTGTCAGGGTGACCCTCTTCAGGGTCTCCTGGCTCAGCCCAGAGAAACCTGGGCAGCCATAGAGAAGGTTCCATTTCCCCTTCCTTCCTGCTGGCCCCAGAGCTCCTCCCACCTTGGCCCCACCCTCCCAGCTGGCCTTGACTCACACTCCCTGGGTGAGGCCCCTGTCCTCTGGCCCACCTCCATCAAACCTGCCGGGTTCCTCAGGACACCCTGGGTGAGGAGGAGAGGGGTTGAGGGGGTGGGGGGAGGGAAGTAGGCTCCAGGGACCTCATAGCTGGGGGCAGGCTGAACCAAGCATTGCTTTGCAGGCCCTGCCTGGAAGGAGAGGAGTGGGAGTCGACAGGAGTCCAGGTTCCACTCGGAGCTCCAGGAGGCTTTGAGTTTATGCAGGGTCAGAGAGGCTGGCTCCCCAATGCCATTTTGTTCAGCAGGAGAAACTGGAGCTAGGTCAGTCCTTGTTCTGAAGGCCAGGGTCCCACCTGAGGAAAGGCTGAGGCCTGTGCATGTTGTGGGCAGACGAGCAATGCGGGGTGCCTAGGAAGGAACCTCTTCAGAAAGAAGCAGGGATTTGGCTCCTAGGCTGAGCAGCAAATGTGGCTCTGCTGGTTGCCCAGGGCTACACTGGCTCTGCTCTAGCTGAGGACGGAGGCTCTGTAACTGTAGGCTGGCTTCTGCCTTGCTAACCGCATTACTTGGGTAAAAATATATTTTGGAAAGTCAGGACACTTTTGAAACTTTTGAAAGCATTTAAGAAGAATGTGAAGTCAAGTGGGCCTTAGAAAGTATCACTACAAACAAAGCTAGTGGAGGTGATGGAATTCCAGTTGAGCTATTTAAAATCCTGTAAGATGATGCTGTGAAAGTGCTGCACTCAATATGCCAGCAAATTTGGATTAACTCAGCAGTGGCCACAGGACTGGAAAAGGTCAGTTTTCATTCCAATCCCAAAGAAAGGCAATGCCAAAGAATGTTCAAACTACTGCACAATTGTACTCATCTCACACGCTAGTAAAGTAATGCTCAAAATTCTCCAAGCCAGGCTTCAGCAGTATGTAAACTGAACTTCCAGATGTTCAAGGTGGTTTTAGAAAAGGCAGAGGAACCAGAGATCAAATTGCCAACATCCGCTGGATCATGGAAAAAGCAAGAGAATTCCAGAAAAACATCTATTTCTGCTTTATTGACTATGCCAAAGCCTTTGACTGTGTGGATCACAATCAACTGTGCAAAATTCTGAAAGAGATGGGAATACCAGACCACCTAACCTGCCTCTTGAGAAACCTGGATGCAGGTCAGGAAGCAACAGTTAGAACTGGACATGGAACAACAGACTGGTTCCAAATAGGAAAAGGAGTACATCAAGGCTGGATATTGTCACCCTGCTTATTTAACCTCTATGCAGAGTACATCATGAGAAACGCTGGGCTGGAAGAAACACAAGCTGGAATCATGATTGCCAGGAAGAATATCAATAACCTCAGATATGCAGATGACACCACCTTTGTGGCAGAAAGTGAAGAGCAACTCAAAAGCCTCTTGATGAAAGTGAAAGAGGAGAGTGAAAAAGTTGGCTTAAAGCTCAACATTCAGAAAACGAAGATCATGGCATCCGGTCCCATCACTTCATGGCAAATAGATGGGGAAACAGCGGAAACAGCATCAGACTTTATTTTTGGGGTTCCAAAATCACTGCAGATGGTGATTGCAGCCATGAAATTAAAAGACGCTTACTCCTTGGAAGGAAGGTTATGACCAACCTAGATAGCATGTTGAAAAGCAGAGACATTATTTTGCCAACAAAAGTCTGTCTAGTCAAGGCTATGGTTTTTCCAGTGGTCATGTATGGATGTGAGAGTTGGACTGTGAAGAAAGCTAAGCACTGAAGAATTGATGCTTTTGAACTGTGGTGTTGGAGAAGACTCTTGAGAGTCCCTTGGACTGCAAGGAGATCCAACCAGTCCATTCTAAAGGAGATTGGAACTGGGTGTTCTTTGGAAGGAATGATGCTAAAGCTGAAACTCTAGTACTTTGGCCACCTGATGCAAAGAGTTGACTTACTGGAAAAGACTCTGATGCTGGGAGGGATTGGGGGCAGGAGGAAAGGGGACGACAGAGGATGAGATGGCTGGATGGCATCACTGACCCGATGGACATGAGTTTGAGTGAACTCTGGGAGTTGGTGATGGACAGGGAGGCCTGGCGTGCTGTGATTCATGGGGTCACACACCAGCCACACCTGTCCTTCACTATCTCCCAGAGTTTGCTCAGATTCATGTCCATTGAGTCACTGATGCTATTTATCCATTTCATCATGGGTTACCCTCCTTTTGCCTTCAATCTTTCCCAGCATCAGGGTCATTTCCGATGAGTCAGCTCTTTGCATCAGGTGACCAGAGGACTGGAGCTTCAGCTTCAGCATCAGTCCTTCCATTGAATATTTAGGGCTGATTCCCTTTAGTATTGACTGGTTTGATCTCCTTGCAGTCCAAGGGATCTCAAAAGTCTTTTCCAGCACAACAATTCAAAGGCATCAATTTTTTGGCACTCAGCTTTCTTTAGTAAGTGGCAACCCCTCCAGTATTCTTGCCTGGAGAATTCTATGGACAGAGGAGCCTGGTGGGCTACAGTCCATGGGGTTCCAAAGAGTTGAACATGACTGAAGGACTAACACTTTCATACTATTTCACTTTCTTCTTTATGGTCCAACTCTCACATCCATATATGACTACTGGAAAAACCATAGCTTTGACTAGGACGGACTTTTGTTGGCAAAGTAATGTCTCTGCTTTTGGTACGCCCTCTAGGTTTGTCCGTAGCTTTCCTTCCAAGGAGCAAGCAGCTTCTAATTTCATGGCTGGAGCTGTTGGCTGTGACCTTTTCAGCAGGAATTTCCCCACTCCCAGTTTTGCTATGTTGTCCTGTGTCCAAGTTTTTGGACAGAGGTTCCTGTGACTATTTATCTCCTTCCCTGGAAAGCCCCTGCCTCCAAGGCCATCAGCTGCCCACCTCCTCCACTTTGGGTAAGGGAGGCTTGGGACTGGGGTTTTTCAGAAATGAGAAAGGAGCAGTGAGCACCTGCAGCCTGTCCTGCTTCAGAAGAAGCTGCATTATTCCCTGTTTTACAATGATGTTTCATTTTTTAAGAACATAGAGGAGAAAAGAAAAGCCATCCCAGAAGGGATGTCCACATAGTGTGTGAAAGGAAAGGAGTGTACTATGCATGTGACCGTCGGAGTTGTTAGAGGCAACTGCTCGCTCATCCTGGGCAGGTGGCCAATGGTCCCCGGGGATGCCCCTTGCAGAGCTTGTCTAGAAGGGGGCCTGGCACCTGGTTTTACGCAAGAGGCTTCTGTGCCCAATCTGCTTCTGTGAAGGGGAGCAAGCCCCTGCCCTGCTAGATGCAAACAGGAAGTGAAGCTGCCACGAATCTCTCTCAACTCACTTGGAGGAGACACTCTGCAAGAGATGCAAGGGCCAAAATTCTTAGTCCCCAGAGAGGCTTAGCTTGTGTGGCCTTGTTCATCGCCGTGTCCCCAGGCCTCAAGGCAGGGTCTGACTTGGAGGCCCCACATTTTTGGTCATCAGTAAGAACTAAGGGGACTTTCCTTGCATTGACAGGAGATGGTACACTCCCATGGCCCTTGCAAAACAGCACTCCTTCCCTGGTCCCTCTCGGAGCTCATCTTCTCAGGAGGCTGCTGGACACAGAGGCACAAAGAAGCTGGTGGCCTTTTCCAGGTCACCCTGCAACAGAGTCTCTCTAGCCATTCTGTCAGGATCAATGAGCTACTTTTGCAGAGGGAGGTGATTTTGTCTGCTGCTGCTGCTGCTAAGTCGCTTCAGCCGTGTCTGACTCTGTGTGACCCCATAGACAGCAGCGCACCAGGCTCCCCCGCCCCTGGGATTTTCCAGGCAAGAACACTGGAGTGGGTTGCCATTTCCTTCTCCAATGCATGAAAGTGAAAATTGAAAGTGAAGTCGCTCAGTTGTGTCTGACTTCTAACGACCCCACGGACTGCAGCCTACCAGGCTCCTCCATCCATGGGATTGTCTGATGAGTCCATCCGAAGCTTAGAGCTTGACCTATATTACTTAAGGAACACCAGCATGGCTATCTTCAGCTTTTTTGCCTTCAGTCTTGGCAAGAACTTATGAAGTTCCCCACTGATTGTCAGGCCCCTGGCGTCTGCCTAAGGAGAGTGACTCCGGTTATACAACCAAGGCGAACATGGCTCTGACGGGGGGTTACCAACTAACCAGCTAGATCCAGATGATAACCAAGGTGCTGTTCTCAGCTTCTATCCCTGGAAAACCCAAGTTCAGGCGGGCACTCTGAGTCTCTTAGATGGGGTTGCCCCTGCTTCATCCCTACTCTGACCAGGAAACTAGGTCTGTCCTGTTCTGCTTCTCCTTTTCACCCTCATTCCAGTAGTACCCAGTAGAGGATTAATCACTGCAGTTCTCGGTAAAAACCTAAATGATTGGATTAACTCTGAGGTTTGCAGGTCAACTCCTGAAATAAGGTTAGCTGTTGATGTCTGTCATGCAGACAATCTTGTGGTAGCTGCTCAAAGAAGCATCGTGAACTTCATCAAAATTTCGGTAACACCACTTGCCTTCTGGGACAATGGCACGTTCCCTTCTCCTGCAAGCACTTTCCCCTGTGTTCCCTCCATGTCCCCCAGATCTGGAGGAGCCCTAATATTGCACAGGAAGGGGTGGTTTGCAGAAAGCCCTGCTGGAGCTACTTGGAGTCTTTGCAATGGGCCCTCAGGCTGAGGTTGCCACAAGCAGAGCTGCCCAGAAAGGTTAATTATTGTTGAATATTTGCATCTTTTGTCCCCTGACCGGCTTTAGGAGTCAAGGATGAGATCAGCAAAGGCACAGATGACAAGAACCTAAGGCATATGGGTCAGTTCCTGGAAACCTGCTTGCCTCCCCAGCACACTAGTAAGCTGCCCACTGACCAAAAGAGGGGTAAAGGTGGGATGAACCCCAAATACCCTTGACTATGACCAGGCCGCCTGCAGTTACCTCTTACAGTGTTTCCTAATGATTAGCAAACACCAGACCTGACTGAGGAGCGTCCTCAAAATACACCTGCCCAAAGCAGCCTCCTGGGAACCTCTGTGATGTGAGAGATCAAGGCAGGTGGCCAGACTTGTACACTTGGGAAAAGTTCCTCTGGTGGTTCTGATGTGAAATTCTGGCTAAGTACAGTCCATCTAACACATTTCAGTTTAAAAGTCTTCACTGCTTACTCTCATGGGATGTGGGCATAGGAAAGTGGTATTACACAGAATTTCAAACCACACCAAGTTCAGTGATTTCCTTTTTGTGTAGGGGTGTCATTGAGCAAATCATGCTTATCGTTACCTTGGAGGTTCCTTTTGAGTCAGAAGCAAGCACCAAACCCATCTGATGGTGTGCTTTAAAACCAAGAGAGGCAGGACCCTCTCTTTTAAAGGAAGCGTCACTCCAGCTGGGGTCAGTCAGATGGACAATGAGTGAGAAAGGTAAGAATGTGCACCAGGGAATTCTGGAGACTCTCTTTCCCCTTCGGAGGCACCTGCATTATGTGTAGCATTCACAGTTTTGCCCGGGGAATGGGAACACACTTCGTGCGTGTGCCGTGTTTAGGCCACCTGGGTTAGGGGTTTCCTGTGGTCTGGAACTGAGAAAAGCCAGTGTCATACACAGGGTTCGCATGAGGAGTCTTGACCAGCACATGACCAGCTGAGCAGGGCTCCTCTCCAGGTAATATGCTAGGATGTGTGAACACTTCATAAATGGGTATGAATACCCATACCTTCACTTTTGGTATTTCACTGGGAAAATTTAGGCCTGTTTGCTCTTAGTAGGACTGAAACTTCAATCAAGTTAAAAAAAAAAATTGTGCTTTTCAGTATAGGGGTTTTTAGAATTCAGGGCCTAATTTTTGTCTGATTCTATGAATAATAACTAATCCACTGGAAAGCATTTTGAAAAACATTAAAAATAAGTGAGAAATTATAACCAGAAATTATTTATAAATTTGTTAAAATTTATGAACATTTTACATTTAAAAAATTAGTAAGATTTATTTTCTAGAAAGTTTTAGATTTACAGAAAAATCTAGTGGTAATTGTACTGAGTTCCCATTAACATCCAGCTTCCCACATACATGTTTTCCCTATTATCAATATCTTGCATTAGTGTGATATGTTACAATTAATGGACCAATACTGATACATTATAAAGTCCATACTTAAAAGTTTGGTTTACCATTATGTTGTATGTTTCTTTTTATATTTATTTTTGGTTGAGCCACGTGGCTTGCAGGATCTTAGTTCCCAGACCAGGGATTGAACCCGGGCTATGGCAGTGAACGTTCCGAATCCTAACCGCTGGATTGTCAAGGAATTCCTTGTGTTGTACATTTCTATGGGTTTTGACAAATGCATAATGTCCCATATCCACCATTACAATATCAAATAATAGTTTCACTGCCCTAAACCTGTACTCCACGTCTTTTCTCCTCACTCTCCCCTATTCTCCCACATACCCCTTCCAAACTCCTGGTCTTTTTACTGTCTCTATATAGTTTTGTCTTTTTCAGGATGTCTTCTAGTTGAAATCATACACTATGTAGCTTTTCCAGACTGGATTCTTTCACTTACAAGATGCATTTAAGTTTCCTCCATGTCTTTTGTGGCTTGATAGCTCATTTTCTTGTTACCACTGAATAATACTCCATTGTCTGGGTGTACCAGTCTGTTTTCCATTCACTTAATGAAGATTATCTTGGTTGCTTCCAGTTTGGGGCCAATTATGGATAAAGCTGCTATAAACATTTGTGTGCAAGCTTTTGTGTGGGTGGGCATAGCTGGATGTTATAGTAAGAATGTGGTTACCTTTGTAAGGAACTGCTGTACTGTCTCCTAAAGTTGTTACATTTTGCATTCTTACCGGAATTCTTACTGTTTACTGCTCTGTACTGCTCTTACATTCTTACTGATGCTCTGAAGCCTCACCAACAGTTGGTAATGTTGATTTAAAAAGTTTTCCATTCTAAAAGATGTGTAGCGTGGTATCTCATTGTTTTAATGTGAAATTCCTGAGGACATAGGATGTTTGGTGTATTTCACATGTTTCTTTACTATCTATATTTCTTCAGTGAGGTATTTGTTAGGATTTTTGTGAACTTTTAAATTGGGTGTCTGTGTCCTTATTGTTGAGCTTTGAGAATTCTTTGTAACTAATATGCACACACATACAAAGAATTCTTAATATATTTTGGATACCAGTCCTTGGTATCCTCTGGATACCAAACACATGTGTGTTCCAGTCTGGCCTTGTCTTTTTATTCTCTTAAGTGTCTTCATAGAAGTTTTCAATTTTAAAAGTCTATCAAATTTTTCATTCATGGATTGTGCTTTTGGTGTTTTATCTAAAAGCTCATTGCCAAACTCAAGGTCACCTAGATTTTTATGTTATTGTCTAGAAGTCTTACATTGGTGTTTCACATTAAGTGAAGTTTAACTTAATGATGTTAACTCTGTGATAGATGATGGTCTGTATCTATTAATAGATCCATGTTTTTGCATGTGGATATAGAATCATTGCAGAGCGCCATTTTCAGAAAGAGTATTCTTTCTCCAGTGGATCGCTATTCTCCAGTGGATCCACAAGGTCTAAGGCGTTGGCATAGTCAATAAGGCAAAATTAGATGTTTTTCTGGAACTCTCTTGCTTCTTTGATGATCCAACGGATGTTGGCAATTTGATCTCTGGTTCCTCTGCCTTTTCTAAATCCAGTTTGAACATCTGGAAGTTCACGGTTCATGTACCATCGAAGCCTGGCTTGGAGAATTTTGAGCATTACTTTACTAGCGTGTGAGATGAGTGCAATTGTGCTGTAGTTTGAGCATTCTTTGGTATTGCCTTTCTTTGGGACTGGAATGAAAACTGACCTTTTCCAGTCCTGTGGCCACTGCTGAGTTTTCCAAATTTGCTGTCATATGGAAATCATGAAATGATTCTAAACAAAATTGTGTTTAGAATCAAACCCATACCCATCAGAGATGTTCAGAGGGCTCAAACAAACCTTGTGCACACCAGGACCGAGAGATCCCAGAGACTGAACCAGACCTGTGTTTGAGTGTCTCCTGTGGAGGTACAGGTCAGTAGTGGACTGCTGCAGGGACAGGGGCTCTGGGTACAACAGACCGGGGTATGGGATAAGCCCTCTTGGAGGAGACTGCCAACCCACAATAAAGGCGGCAGAATTTACACAGGACTGGGAAACAGACTCTTGGAGGGCACAAACAAAATCTTGTGTGCACCAAGACCCTGGAGAAAGGCACAGTGACCCCTCAGGAGACTGACCCAGAATTGTCCACGAGTGTCCAGGAGTCTTACTCCTTGGAAGGAAAGTTATGACCAACCTAGACAGCATATTCAAAAGCAGAGACATTCCTTTGCCCACAAAGGTCTACCCAGTCAAGGCTATGGTTTTCCAGTGGTTATGTATGGATGTGAAAGTTGGACTGTGAGGAAAGCTGAGCGCCAAAAAATTGATGCTTTTGAACTGTGGTGTTGGAGAAGACACTTGAGAGTCCCCCTGGACTGCAAGGAGATCAACCAGTCCATCCTAAAGGAGATCAGCCCTGGGTGTTCTTTGGAAGGAATGATGCTAAAGCTGAAACTCCAGTACTTGGCCACCTCATGCGAAGAGTTGACTCACTGGAAAAGACTCTGATGCTGGGAGGGATTGGGAGGAGGAGGAGAAGGGGACGACAGAGGATGAGATGGCTGGATGGCATCACCAACTCGATGGATGTAGGTTTGAGTGAACTCCGGGAGTTGGTGATGGACAGGGAGGCCTGGCGTGCTGTGTTTCACGGGGTCGCAAAGAGTCGGACACGACTGAGCGACTGAACTGTCTCCAGTAGAGGTGTGGGTTGGCAGTGGCCTGCTATAGGGTTGGGGGCACTGAGTGCAGCAGTGTGTGCATGGGACAGTCTGAAGGAGGTCCCCGTTATCATTATCTCCACCATAGTTTGGCCTCAGGTCAAACAACAGGGAGGGAACACAGCTCCACCCATCAACAGAAAATTGGATTAAAGGTTTACTGAGCATGGCCCCATCTATTTGAACAAGACCAGTTTCCCCCTCAGTCAGTCTCTCCCATCAGGAAGCTTCCATAAGCCTGTTATCCTCCTCTATCAGAGGGCAGACAGACTGAAAACCACAGTCACAGAAAACTAAGCAATCTGATCACATGGACCACAGCCTTGTCTAACTCAATGAAACGATGAGCCATGTGGTGTGGGGCCACCCAAGATGGATGGGTCATGGTGGAGAGTTATGAGAAAATGTGGTCCACTGGAGAAGGGGAATGGTAAACCACTTCAGTATTCTTGCCTTGAGAACCCTATGAAAAGACAAAAAGATAGGACACTGAAAAATGAACTCCTCAGGTCGGTAGGTGCCTAATATGCTACTGGAGATAAGTGGAGAAATAACTCCAGAAAGAAGGAAGAGACAGAGCCAAAGCAAAAAAACACCCAGTTGTGGATGTGACTGGTGATGGAAGGAAAAGTCTGATGCTGTAAATAGAGCAATATTGCATAGGAATCTGGAATGTTAGGTCCATGAATCAAGGCAAATTGGAAGTGGTCAAACAGGAGATGGCAAGAGTGAACATCCACATTTTAGGAATCAGTGAACTAAAATCACTGGAACAGGTGAATTTAACTCAGATGACCATTACATCTACTACTGTGGGCAAGAATCCCTTAAATGAAGTAGCTCTCATAGTCAGAGTCCGAAATACAATACTTGGATGCAACCTCAAAATGACGGAATGATCTGTTCATTTCCAAGGCAAACCATTCAATATCACAGTAATCCAAGTCTGTGCCACGACCAATAATGCCGAAGAAGCTGAATGGTTCTATGAAGACCTACAAGACCTTCTAGAACTAACACCTAAAAAAGATGTTTTTAATTATAGGGGACTGGAATGTAAAAGTAGGAAGTCAAGAAATACCTGCAATAACAGGCAAATTTGGTCTTGGGGTACAAAATGAAGCATGGCAAAGGCTAATAAGAGTTTTGCCAAGAGAGCACACTGGTCATAGCAAACATCCTCTTCCTACAACACAAGAGAATACTCCACACATGGACATCACCAAATGGTCAATACCAGAATCAGACAGATTATATTCTTTGCAGCCAAAGATGGAGAAGCTCTATATAGTCAGCCAAAACAAGACCGGGAGCTGACTATGGCTCAGATCATGAACTCCTTATTGCCAAATTCAGACTTAAATTGAAGTAGAGAAAATCACTAGACCATTCAGTTCAGTTCCAGTCGCTCAGTCGCATCCGACTCTTTGCGACCCCATGAATCGCAGCACGCCAGGCCTCCCTGTCCATCACCATCTCCCAGAGTTCACTCAGACTCACGTCCATCGAGTCAGTGATGCCATCCAGCCATCTCATCCTCTGTCGTCCCCTTCTCCTCCTGCCCCCAGTCCCTCCCAGCATCAGAGTCTTTTCCAATGAGTCAACTCTTCGCATGAGGTGGCCAAAGTTCTAGAGTTTCAGCTTTAGCATCATTCCTTCCAAAGAACACCCAGGGCTGGTCTCCTTGCAGTCCAAGGGACTCTCAAGAGTCTTCGCCAACACCACAGTTCAAAAGCATCAATTCTTTGGCGCTCAGCTTTCCTCACAGTCCAACTCTCACATCCATACATGACCACAGGAAAAACCATAGCCTTGACTAGACGGACCTTAGTCAGCAAAGCAATGTCTCTGCTTTTGAATATACTATCTGGGTTGGTCGTAACTTTTCTTCCAAGGAGTAAGTGTCTTTTAATTTCATGGCTGCAATCATCATCTGCAGTGATTCTGGAGCCTCCCAAAATAAAATCCAACACTGTTTCCACTGTTTCCCCATCTATTTCCCATCAAGTGATGGGACCGGATGCCATGATCTTCGTTTTCTGAATGTTGAGCTTTAAGCCAACTTTTTCATTCTCCTCTTTCACTTTCATCAAGAGGCTTTTTAGCTCTTCACTTTCTGCCATAAAGGTGGTGTCATCTACATATCTGAGGTTATTGATTTCTCCTGGCAATCTTGATTCCAGCTTGTGTTTCTTCCAGTCCAGCGTTTCTCATGATGTACTCTGCATATAAGTTAAATAAGCAGGGTGACAATATACAGCCTTGACGTACTCCTTTTCCTATTTGGAACCAGTCTGTTGTTCCAAGTATGACCTAAATCAAATCCCTTATGATTATCCAGTGGAAGTGACAAATAGACTAGGGATTAGATCTGACAGACAGAGTGCCTGATGAACTATGGATGGAGGTTTGTGACACTGTACAGAAGGCAGTGACCAAGACATCCTGAAGAAAAAGAAATGCAAAAGGCAAAGTGGTTGAGGAGGCCTTACAAATAGCTGAGAAAAGAAGAGAAGCAGAAAGGCAAAGGAGAAAAAGAAAGATATACCCATTTGAATCCAGAGTTCCAAAGAATAGCAAGGAGAGATATGAAAGCCTTCCTCAGTGATCAATGTAAAGAAACAGAGGAAAACAATAGAATGGGAAAGACTAGTGATCTCTTCAATAATATTAGAGATATCAAGGGAACATTTGATGCAAAGATGGACACAATAAAGGACAGAAATGGTTATGGATCCAACAGAAGCAGAAGATATTAAGAGGTGGCAAGAATACATAGAACTATACAAAAAGATCTTCATGACCCAGATAACCAAGATGGTGTGATCACTGGACTAGAGCCAGACATCCTGGAATGTGAAGTCAAGTGGAACTTAGGAAGTATTACTATGAACAAAGATAGTGGAAGTGATGGGATTCCAGTTGAACTATCTCAAATCCTAAAAGAAGATGCTGTGAAAGTGCCTGGAAAATACCATGGACAGTATTGTGGGGTCGCAAACAGCTGGACACAACTTAGCAACTAAACCACCATGGCCCATTCCAGAAATGCCCTGCAAGAACTTAGACATTTACTCACCAGTTTAGGCAGATATTCTTTATATAATTTTTGGTGTGTTAGGCTTGCACACACTGAACAGGGAAGCAGAGAAATGTACAAATTAGTTGGATTTTCCAGAATGTAAAATAAATGAAGGTTAACAGTTATCCTAGGATCACTCATGATTTCAGTCGAAGTGCCATTATCATGTTAGCTGTTAGGACTTGTTTCTTGTATTTTGTGATTATTGATCATCAGAATATATTTAACCTTAGCATTTCTGATTCTTTACAGACCCTAAAGATCCTTAATATAGTAATTTGATTGTGGCATGTATCTGAATGTTAGATTTGGGGCTAGTGAGGGAGCTGAGTACCTAATCAGTTGTTTCATGTAATCTAAATGGTAAAAGATGTTTCTTCATGTGGGTACTAAAAGAAGGAAAGTCGTACGTTTAACCAAAGAGCTTCACATTCATGAATGTCTGGACATACCCCTCTGAATGTCAGTATTCAACTGTATATTTCTTACTAGGTGTTGATCGACATGCCCTTTGGGTAAAAATTTTTAGTTTTAACATTTTTTTAGCATTTGAATAAGACTTCCATGTTAATCCTGTTGTCAATCCAGGACTCTGTTAAAAACACTGAATGTTTACATACTTAAAACCAAAAAGCACTGAATGTTTACATACTTAAAACTCATCTCTATTTCTTCCAGTTAAGTATAAAGTAACCAATATTGGCTAACTTAAAACTACTTCTTAAATTCATCTAGATTTTGTATTAACATTTTTCTTAACAAATGAGTAAATTTCCATTTTCTACACTAGAAGGTATTTTCTTATAGAAAAATTGTTATTTGCTAGTCTCTCACCCACAATTCCAGGAGGGTAAAGCTACTCAAGGTCATCAGGTCTTTTCAGGGGAGCAGTTCTTCACAGACTCCACTTTCAAAATGAAAGCAGCACCTTTATAGAGCCTAGTTGATCTGGATGGGTAATCCCAGGGCAGCAGTCTCAGAATCGGAAGAACTCTGCTTCCCTTTTAGGACACAGTACAACTCATGACTCAGTTCTAAAGAGGATGTGGTCGGTGAAGTTTCCTGCATCTAGTGGTCACAAGTTCACAGTGTTCCCCTTCTGCGGGCCTGCTGGCTGCAGGAATAGGAGCAGCTGACTACAGGGATTGGTATTAGACCAGCAGCCGTGCTCACCTGCCAGAGGTAACATCTACAGCACCAGACTCACCCGGTATAAACAAGAACATGGAATGTATTGGCTTTAGACATTCCAAGATTTTTGGATCCTCTGTAACAATTAGTGAGGCTTCCTAGGTGGCTCAGTGGTAAAGAACCTGCCTGCCAATGCAGGTTTGATCCCTGGTCGAGATCCCCTGGAGAAGGAAACGGTAATCCACTCCAGTATTCTTGCCTGGAGAATCCCATGGACAGAGGGGCCTGGTAGGCTACAGTTCATGGGGATGCAAAGTTGGACATGACTAAGCTACTAACCACATACTTACATAACAATCAGTGGCTGAGGTCATCAGGGATCTACTCTGGGAAGTTTAAACACTTAATTAAAAAAGATTATTCAGAATATAGTTTGCTCTTTTTTCCTTAATGTTGTTTATGGTGGTATCTCTCCTTTACTATAGACCAATTTTTTAAAGTCTGCTTTAAATAATCAATCTTAAGGCAACAAAGAAAATACACTTTCTACAACTTTTCTAACTCTATTGTTTCCCAAAGGTAACTACAATTTCTACTCTTAAAAATACTGGTTCTTACTGAGTATAGATTAAATGTATACCTCAACTACTGAAGATCAATAATGCTAATCATTTTACTATAGTTAAAACCTCCAAAGGTACTTGGAATTCAAGTTCAGGAATGAATGAGGAATTGTAAAAAGAAGGCTTCCCATGCCAAGTTACTACAGTCAGAGCAAGTTGTGTAACCAGAGTTTTAGTTTGTGATTTATTAATTATGCCATACAAGCTACAGTTTAAATTTCTGGCTATTAAGTTCCTTAAGCCAAAGAAACGTGGATCTCTCAACAAAGATGAATGAAAACTACCATGTGAAGGTGGTGAACATTTATTTACCAGTCTGCACGTCCCGAGGTACGTGCTCTAAATTCGAGGCATAAAAGACAGGACGCGATTATTTTCCAAAAGCATTGGTTTTATTTATACAGACAGAGTCCTAACCATTTCAGTGGCAGCAAGAGTGGGAGAAGTTCTTTTCCAATCGAGGGGCCCCCAAAATGTTGGTCTGTTGTTACCAAACAAACAGGCAAGTGGCGTCATGGATTTGGTAAACTAACTACAGTGTCTAGTCTCTCTCTGCTAGAGCAACAAGGTGAGCGTCAATCTCCGCTTCTGTAAGAATCCTGGAAGGCAAAGGGAAAAAACCCCACAACTATTTACTTTTTGAAAACCTTTTATTATGCAAAATAAACACCACACACACACACACAGACACACAAGTAGGATAGCAATGACCTCTTGTGTACCTATCACCCAATTTGATAGGTTGATACCCACCTGATTCCTGATTTGGGAAGATGCCCTGGAGGAGGGCATGGCGACCCACTCCAGTGTTATTGCCTGGAGAATCCCATGGACAGAGGAGCCTTGCAGGCTACAGTCCACAGGGTTGCACAGACACAACTGAAGTGACTCTATATGCATGCGAGTAGTTTATACAGTTGTTTATGCTTATTATTTAAATACTATCTAGCTATTATTTATATATATAAGTATATATATATTCTATTTATTAAATACTATCACAATTTATAAATGATACAAGAGTTTTCTGAAGACATAGGCTCTTTGGTTTCTTATTTAACTAGTAGATGAAAAGAAAGATTTTAAAGGTTATAGAAGGGTCTCAGAATAGAACACAAGAACTGGAGGTCCTTTAGAGAAATTGCTCCTGCTGGAATTTTACTGCTTTAAGAAAAAAAAAAGAAAAAAAAGGCAACCTTTTCCTCCAGGGGATAAAGGGAATTCAATTATGTTTTTTAAAAGTTTTATAAATTTTTCTCAAATCTTTCAAGTTTATATCATTTATCCAAAGGCAACAAAAAAAGACAAACTAGAAAAATGTATTAACAAAGCTCTGAAAGGTCTGGTTAAGCTTAGTTTACTACTTTTGTTCCCCAGCCCTAACCTTGACATGTGTTTTTAAAATTTTGACCTTAGAGTAAATAACAGTTAACATGCCTTCCAGCAGTTCCTTGCATCTATGATTTAACAGAAACATTCTCTATTTACAAGAGTATCCAGGTTCATGGTAAAAGCAAACCACCTCACAGATTTGCTGGGAGGATTAAGTGAGCTGATAACATGTTAAGCACCCAGTACAGATTTGACTCATGGAAGCCTTGAGTAAGAACAGACAAGCATCCATTCCAGCATCAGATATTCAATAAGCTGTATGCAAAATCTGGGGGTTTCAAAGATACCCAGATAGGGTCTGATGTACATCAGTATTTCATATTGTTCTTCAAAGCTCCATTTAAATAACTACTAAATAATCAAAGCTCCATCTGAAAACTACTAGTTTGGAGCTGAATTTCTATTGGCCTTAAGCTAAAAAAAGAAAAACACTTATACTTACTTTACCCCTTATATAAAGGAGGTTATTATATATCACCTCTGGTATTAGGTGTAAAATAAATGAGAAAAAAGCAGTTATGTCTGTTTTAAGGAGACATCCAGCAAGTTTTAACAGACCTCTCAGGACCTCGCTGGTGGTCCAGTAGTTAAGAATCCACCTTGCAATGCAAGGGGACGTGGAGTCCAATCCCTGATGGGGGAACTGAATCCCACAGGCTGTGGAGCAACTAAGCCTGCGCGCCACAACTGCCAAGCCTGTGAGCTCCAGAGCCCACACACACCCAGAGTATGCAACCAGGATGCTGCACGCTGCAGCCAAGATCCGCCGCAGTTAAACAAAGAGTGAAATAAACGACAATAACAACAAAACCAGATCTCTCAGGTGCTGGGGAAAAAACTCTCGTTCAAAAAAGTGTTTTTTTTCTTCAAGTTATAGGACAAATGAACCAACACACCTCCGCCTTTCTGCACTAGAATTTATCACTTGGCAAACTTCTTTAAGTACCTAGCCAACAATATATCTCACCTGAATTTTGGGTTTTCGACTGTAACTACTCCAACTTCTATTTCTGAAGGTTTGAAATCAATTGATAGAACAGTAGACAGGCATGTAATCGCAGTCTGAAAAAAAGTATCAATATTTAAAATATAGAACTTTTCAGAGATTCCAAGATTTTTCTCATCCTAATCTTATTCAACTCATGAATTAACCATAAGCTATTCATTTTTAGGTGGTAGTTCAACAGCCACACAGATTGTTGCTTAATCCTAAGATGTTGCCTGCCAATAACAAACCTGTTTATACGAAGTTGAGCTATAAATGAAAGGCATCTCACAAGAAAAATAGGATGATTAAGACAAAACAGTCTGTTTACCTGATCACTACATGCCAGACAATATGTTCAGCCCTTGGAGTGAGACGTGGAGAGGATAAAGATGAATACAGCCTTCTTTTAAGGAATTTACAGTGATAACACTGTAATGTTTTAAGTGGCTTTGTACGTGATGTGATTAATTAATTCACTATGAATAGCAATTAAAAAAAAACCTTAAGAGATATTTAAACAGTACCTTCCACCTAAGAATGAGATTCACATTTGCTGTTAGTATATGATAATACTGCCAACCATACATAAAATTATCAGATGACAATTTTTCCTTTCTAGTTTATCAGAATCATGTTAGTCTTCAGAATTGCTGTATCCCAGACCTTCTTTTCAACAATTCACTAAAATTTTATTTTTAACTTCTTGGCAATAAATAAGAAGCTTCTTTAGTCTAAGGTTACTAAGTACTTGTATAAGAATTTTGGCTTGTCCTGTCAATTTAAAAGTTTCCAATCATAACCAACAATCTCCTCAAGAATACTGCTTAACACTGACTCTAGACATTTCAGTTATAATTTCTCTGTCAAGTCCTCCTGTGAGCATACTATTTTACTATGAAGATATCTGCTTCCCTGAAAACTTGGTGTGTGACTGCTTTTCTTTTAGGACCATAAGAGCAACATTACTGACTCAACTTTCTCACTTCTGCTTCCAGTTAGCTTAAGTCTAATTTGAATCGCAGCCATGCAGGTTTTCGGCCTGGTCTTGACTTGATTCTCAGTTATATTTTCCCATTTCATGTATTTTGCTGAAAGCAGTCTAAAATACAGTATGAGACAGAGAATTAGATGAATAATAGATGAATAAAGCAGTCCTCACTGTTCCCATGTGACACCAATTTCACTATTAACCTGACAAACTCAGATATCATGAATATCCCAGGAATAGCTTATGAAGACTGTCAGTTATGCAACGATCTTCATTATTCTATATAGCATTAAAAGAAAGGTCAGCTCCTTTCAGTTAACTTACTTCCACTGTCTGTTCAAAGGTCCAATCAAATTTCTTCTTTACTTTTTTTTCAAGGAAGCTGGTTGACTCAGTTTGTTTAACTCCTGCTGCAGTTGCTTTAAACCCACAGTAGTAACCTGCAGGATCACACTTGTACACCTGAGGGCCTTGTTCTTCATCTATACCAATTAAAATCATACCTAAACAGAAAGAAAGACCCTCATTAAATATCTTAAACCTTCATACAACCAGATTTTGTCTCTCTTGGTGTTGTCACGTATCTGTTAATCATTACTCTGGCTATTTTAGGATATATACATGTATATAATTCCTGATAACAGGTTTTTTAATGTGTGACAGATAGTAGGTGCTCAGTAAATGTGGAAATTAAATGATGTTATATAGAAAAGGCAACTCATGAAAGCAAAGAGTCAAGTTAGCCAATTTCAGAATTCTTTAAAACAATTTTTTTTAATGTTTTAAGAAAACTAGTAACAAAACATAGTTTATCACCACAGATAAATTAGGTAATATATCTCCACTTTGCAAAGGTTTTATCACAGATTTCTAAAAGGTCTGAATGATCACAAATGTAACATACAATTTTCTGATTGTATATTCTAAAATATTTCTAAAATTTACATATAATTTTCTAATCCCTGCTATTACCTAAAGCATGTTCCTCTGAACCCCAACCCCTCAAGATGTTAACTGGTCAGATAAATTTGGAAAATAGACTTTTCACATATTATTTTTAGAAAATATACAAAAGCATATTAAGTGTTCTAAAATCTTCTGCTGTAAGCTGATTTAAGAACTACCTCAGTAGTTCTTAAATTTATTTGATCACAGAATACTTTTTTTTTTTAATTTAGGAACTACCTATTAAGGTTCCAGAGAACTGAAAGTGTATGGAACTCACCTCGGGAATGCTGGCACTAAGTGAAATAAACCTAGGGACTAGCTGCTCACCTCTATCTATAATGCCCCTCTTTGTTACTGTTGATATATTCCTGTACTAGTCAGTATAAACCAAATTCTAAATTCTGTACACATAACGTATTATGTTATTATAATGACATACAATTAAGATAAACACCACCGCCAAACTTCTCTCTACTCAGCAGAACAAGTAACAAAGTATTTAAAGAAGGTCTTAACCCCATCTGAACCTTTTTAATATAGTGTCTTATGTTATCCATAACATTTCTTTACATTTTATACTTGACATGCAATAGAAAGTACCAAGGACACCACAAAGAGATATCCACTTACTGCCTGTGGGGCCGGGGGGGTGGGGTGGGTTAGTTAACACTTCCTTACTCCAGATGAGCAGGGTTTAACACATGATAAGGAACGGAAGGGCAATCAAGACAAAAGGAACACACACAAAGGGACACAAAGGTCAGGATACACCCAGGACAAAATACATGGACAAAAGATCCATGTATTACAGTAGCTTCAGGAGAAAGAGGAATGCAGCACAAGAAAGAGGCAACTTGGGAATAAACTGTAAGGGACCCTGCACATCACATTAACAACAAAACAACAAAACTCTAGGATGACAACTCAGGAAGCAATATGCAACAGTCTAGGAAAGAGTAAGAACGGAGAAAGGTGGTAAAATAGGTGGCAAAGGCAAGAGACGATGGAAAAGCGACACAGGAGGTGGAAGGGCCAGGTATTCTGCAGTAAAGCTTGACAGTCTGACTAAATAGAAGACCAGGGAAGGTGAGGTGGGGGGAGGAAAAAAGTTGAGGATGAGAGTAGGAAAAGAGCAATGATTTCGAGTTTGAAGTATCTGTGGGACATGAAGGAAGAGACTGGGAAAAAGCTAATGAGGGAGTGACTGACATATAGATGAGACAGTAAAATAAAGCCATGAAAGCGGATGAGATTACCCAGACAAACAAAGAGGACAGAAGGACCAAGGAGAGAAACCTGATGAACAACATTTAAGGGACCAGTAGACGAGGATAAACTAAGGAAAGTGAGGAGGCAGAGAAGAGTATCACTGAAGAAATCAAGGGAGTCTTTTTAAAGTAATAGGTCAATCATTACACCGACTGCTTTAATTCTCACAAATAAATGACATGCTGTCTGAAACAGACATGTTGAATTTTCCAGACTAACTTATTCCATTAAGTTTAAATCAACAAATCTTATTTCTCTCTCAATAAAATTTTACTTGTTTTTAAAAAGAAGAAATTTATTCTTATTTATATGACTATGCTGCTAAGTCACTTCAGTCATGTCTGACTCTGTGCGACGCCATAGATGGCAGCCCACCAGGCTCCCCCGTCCCCAGGATTCCCCAGGCAAGAGTACTGGAGTGGGTTGCCATTTCCTTCTCCAAGTTATATGACTATAAAGGATATAAAATATAAACACAGGCCTATGTGTGTGAGCCTGAATCTTTAGGGTGGTCAAAAGAAACAACTACAATGTTAAGATGCCTCATTTAGGGATTTTCACTGAACTAGTAATCTGGAGTTGCAGTGGAATCTCCGCTACAAATGCCTAATTGTGTTTCATGTTTAAACGCAGTGCCTAAAAGACTGCTGTGAAACCTATCCTTCCAACACCCATTTATTATAAAGATTTTTCTCACCTTTAATAATTTTCCAAACTACATGTTCAAAACCCAAGTCTTACTGAAATAACTTTCTTAATGTATGTTCTCTAAAAAACAATCTCAATTCATTAATTATTTGGGAGACTTCTTTGCATACTTACAACAACCAAGAGGCCTCATTTCAGCATTCTGTGTGTAGACCTGAGAAATATCAGCGATTCTTTTACACAGCATGTCCACGGGAATTTCGTAACCATACTTGTATTTCCAATTAGCTGCCTCATAGCGTGCCCTCTGTACCTGGGATCTACTGTCAGCTTAGAGCATAAGAAACAAAGGTTTATTTCATTAGAAGGAAAGAATGAACCTGAAAGCCAGGTCAGGTAACTGTCCCAACATATGCATGCATCTCATTATAACTTAAGGAAAGCAGAAGTGGTCCACAATGGTTTTTTCTCCCACCAACATACAGCGAATGACTCAGCAATAAGTATGTGACAAAAAGGAAAAAATGTAAAAGACGAAGTCCTATACATAGCTCTGCTCTTTTGCTGAACTCTTCATCAGCCATCACAATAATTTCTAAAAGTGTCTAATCATCTCCCAAAGAACAAGGTATAAGGAGAAAGAATAAGGTTTCTCTCCACCTTTTTGTAGGCTTGAATGTTCCCTTGATTTCAGAAAACAGAAACCCAAAGTTATTTTCACAACTGTCACCCACCTTCTTACCAGTGTCACTATCACCAGGTTTGAGATATACTGACTTATGTCCTCTTAAATTTTAACCATATCATAGATGAAATAAATTAATAAACCATTTCATAGATGAAATCAATCATTTTTGAGAGGGCCTTCACTCAGTTTCCCTGACAGCAGCATAGATATCTAATTCTATTTAAACTTACGGGTTCAAAAACACATACAATACTCTGAAGATTGATACTAGCCTTGGAAGATTGTAAATCAGATATGCGGGAAGCCTTTTAAAATTAAAAATAATGTGAAGAAAATAACAAATCTAAGTAAGTATCAAGCCAGTCACCTGTCATTCCTGTCATCACACAGCCAATGTTTTCAGTTATCTTGAATAAGTGAGTCACTGTGCTGGAATCCAGTAATTTGTCCTAAAGAACAAACCAAGATAATTAAAAAAAAAAAAAAAAAAAAAAAAACAACAAAATCACAGGTCTCTGTGTAGTAATAAAAAACATCATGGAATTATAACAATGAACTGTAAATGTCTTCTGTTTATTTTACAGTTAAAAAGGAGGTGTGGGCACTACCCTGTTTTCCTTTTAAGATGATATGTGTTCCTTGGGCAAGAACTTTAGCTCACCAAAGAGTGTTCTGAGGTGCCTGAAGACAAAAGACCTAGGAATGCATGTACTTATAAAAATAACATCAACATATACAGATAATAATATACCCCTGTACAAACTCATGAGACATTCTTACTGCATTCTGCAACAAGTGCCTATCTGGACAATACAACTTACAGGTACTTTCTTCTGTGTGACAATCACTGCACAGTCTTTCCCTCTGACAGCTACTGATGTAAGGCCACCCTGGTTAATAGCCTTAAAAGCATATTCTGGAAAATAGAACAGTTTTTTAAAACGTGAAATAAATGATCACAGATCCATGCAACTGAGTAATAAACAGTTATCTTGATTAACATGGAATGCCATCTAAGATACACAAAATCAAAATAATAATAATAAACCATGATTAAACCAATTGTATTTCATTTTGATCATTTTCATCAGAAGCAAACACCAAATTTCCAATAAACAATTTTTATCATATGAAATCTTTATCAATTGTTTTATCATTAAAAAAATCTGTTTTACAGCCATTATTCCTACCATGTTTGGTTTTCCTGGGTCAAATTTAGATGCTCTACATTTCCTCAAGATTTACTATTTCTGTTAACTTTTGGTCAATAACTAATTGATTGTATGCAGCTTTAATTGCTGTTAGATTACTCTTTTTAACCCTCTCTACCAAGCTGAAAATTTCTGGATCATGTTTTTTGCAACTTGCACGAACCTACACTATTGGATTCTTTAGTTTATCTATAACAAACTACAGCTTGTGCACTTCTCTAGTTGCTGTCAAACCACTCCCACATTAAGACAGCTGATCAAAGTGATTTATAAAAACTAACTACTTTGCTACCACGTGGTTTAGCTGAGACTGCCTATGGAGAACAGAATTACAGATGAGACTATCCCTTTCAATGTTATTTATTTCTGTAATATTTAAACTTAATAAAAACATATTTTATAATCAGGAAAACTACAACAAAATTTAATATATGCTCACTGTAGAAAATACAGAGGAAATATAGAAGAAAAAAATCACACACTACTCCAGTTGTTATTTGCATCTGATACATAATAAATGCTTTCAAAATTCTGTCAAGTATTACTCTGCACACCAGGTCTGAGGCCTGGTCTCATTTGGTTCAAAAAGCCACTGGTGATGAGGCCCATCTAAGGAAGATATTACCTATGACACCAAAGAATTTCCTTTAATAGGGGCTGTGATAAAAATCCTTTATCAAATTATAATAACTTGTTTTTACCATCTCATTATACCACAAATAATTTCTAAAATACGTTTCATAATGCTTCTCAGTTCTGTTTCTCATATGGTCAATAAAGCCTGTACCAGATCAATCCTCCAGACAAAGTATAAACTCTAGCCAAAACAATAACTGCCCAAAGATACCAGAGAGAGGCCAAAAGTACACAGATTCTAGACAGGGAGTTAGTGCCTGAAGAAGGGAATGGAGTGGGGTCAACCTCCCATTTTCATGACTTACAGCTTGCCTGCAGGCCCCAGTCTGGGCTAAACACCCACAGAAAATTCAGTCCTTTTGACCTATAGAGCTAGAGAACAGCTTGGGGGAGTGATCACAGCTGCTGGAGAATGAGGGAGAAGAAAGGAAAGAGGGAGAGCCTCAGTGTCTTTATTGCCCAAATCTCTGGCTGATTCCATAACCACACATAACAAAAGACAGACTCCAAGCATCTTAGCTAGGATAAAAGAATTCAGATGAGATTTAAGCTGCCATCAATTAACTGCCTGCTAGAAGGAGGAACATAACAAAATCCAGTCTTTACAATCCAACATTTACAAATGCCCAAGATATAATCCAGAATTGCTCAAAGAAACACCATCAATTCAGAATTCTATTTTCAACAAAAATATCCTTCAACAATGAAAGTAAAACAGACACTTCCAGATCTGCAACAAAAATGCTACAAGAAGTTCTCTGGGCTGAAGGAAAATAGTACCAAGAGAAAACTCCAATCTTCAGAAATGAGAAACATCAAAAAATGGTAAATATATGGATAAATATAAAAGACTTATTTTATTCTCTTTAATTCTTTAAAAATACATAACAAAAATGATAACATTTATGGAGTTTGTAAAATATGGAGATGTATTACTTATAGAAGGAAAGGGAGTAAGTTGACTTACATTGTTTTAAGGCTTGTATATTTTTTGTGAAATGATAAACATTAAGAAAGATGGGAAGAAGTTAAGCATATATGTTATAATCCTTAAAACAAGACTAAAAATGCTAAGATGTAGCCAAAAGGCTAATAGATTAAAATGAAATCCCCAAAACTGTTCAAATAATCAAAAAGAAGGTAAGGGAGGAGATACTGAGGAAAAACAAGCAAATAAAACAGAAACAGAAATAAATAAAATGATAAGTTAAAATCTAACTATGTCAAAAAAAGAGAAATCTAACCATGTTAACAATTAAATGTTATGTTAATAGATGAAATACTCCAATGAAAAGCATAAACTGTCAGAACAGATTAAAAAAGCAAGACTCAAAATACATGCTGACAACCGGAGACACACTTTACAAAATGGATGAAAAAGTCAATTAGCCTGGGATGGAGTGGGCACACAGGGAAAATGGATGGTATTGCAAAGTGCTAGAAACCCTCTATTTTGGAAATATTTTAAATATGAAAATTTAAAACCATACTTCTAAATAATCCATAGGTCAAAGTAGTAATCACAAAGGAAATTTTAAAATATTTTGAACTGAATAGTAATGGTAAAATATAACAAAACTTGCAGGATGCAGCTCAAAGTGTTCAGAAGGAATTTTACCTCTATGGTGGACGGATCCTAAGGTGGCCTCCTCTCAACAATACCTGCCTCCTGGTGTTCACATCTCTGTGTAATCCCCTCTCTGAGTATGGGCAAAATCTCTAACTCCCTTCTAACTGAATACGTTAAAGGTGATGGGATGGCACCTTCCTGATAACATCATATAAGACTATCTTGCTAGCAGACTCACTCTAGACCTTCTTCCTGCTAGACTAGTAAGCGGCTCCATGGCAAGAACCACTGGGGGCCTCTGGTGAAGTCAGTCAGTCAGAAAGCAGCTAGGGCCCCCAGTTCTACACTGCAAACCTAAGTTTCTACTTTAAGAAGCTAGAAATAGGCAAAATAAAACCAAATCAGAAAAAAGAAATAATAAAGATCAGAAATCAATGAAACAGACATAAAAGAGGACATAAGCAAAGTCAAGAATTGATTGTTTGAAAAATAAACCAACCAAATTATAAACTCTTTGGTATACTGAAAAACAGTCCCCAAATGATATCCATGTACTAATTCCTAGAACCTGCAAACATTACCATGTATAGCTTCTTCCCCACCCCAAAACTCTCTGCACACATGATTAAGTTAATCTTGAGATGGGGAGATTATTCTGGTGGTCTCTAAATGTATTCCTATGTATCCTTATTAAGAGAGACAGATGGAAATTTTACACACAGAGAGAAGAAGGTGCTATAGAGGAGGAGCAGAGAGATTTGCAAATGCTGGTCTTGAAGATCAGAGGGATGGAGCAGGAGCCACAAGCCAAGAAATCCTGATAGCCTCTTGAAGTGGACAAGACGAGGGAAGTAGTCTGCCCTAGAGCCTCCAGGGACAGAATGGCCCTGTGACACTCTGATCTTGGTCCAATGATACAGATTTTAGACTTCTGGCTTCCACAACTGTGAGAGAATAAATTTCTGTTTTAAGCAACCAGGTTTGTAGTAATTTGTTATAGCAGCCACAGGAAAGTAATAAAAACCTCTAGCCATACTAATCTAGGAAATGAGAGAATACAAATGACCAGTTAAGTTATCAGTAATAAAATGATTAACACTATAGATATTACAGACATAAGTATTAGGAACAACCTTTTCTATACAGATGTATAGCTGGGTCTAACAACTGGGTCACTATCCTTGATCTCACTTAATTTCAGTACATTTTCAATTACCAGCTGTTTCTACCTGATTGTTCAGAACACAATTTTGGCCTAAAAAATATCCCATCTATGGATGTTATGTTATTATTTAGTTACTAAGTCGTGTCTGACTCTTTTGCAGCCCCATGGACTGTAGCCTGACTGATTCATATTTCCTAGGCAAGAATATTGGAGTGGGTTGCCATTTCCTTCTCCAGGGGATCGTCCCAACTCAGGGACTGAAGCAGCATCTCCTGTACTGAGAGGCAGATTCTTTATCACTGAGCCATGTGGAAAGCCTGTCTATGGATATGGAAGGCTATTAGTTTGCAATTTTTACCATCTCTCCTCTTACAATGTACTTTTTGCTTCTTCAAGTCCTCTCTGGACTGCCCTATCACTCTTATTTCCACCTAGCTAAAAATAAAGCCTGTCCTTCCCCTCAAGTGTCCTCCATTTCCCATGGATACTTTCTCTGATTGTCCTAGAAGGGATTCTTCAACACTTTCTCTGAATTTCCATAGCATTTCCTATTTCACTAGTAATTTTAGCATTTTCAACTGTGTTATTTCTATTTCCCCCTCCACCACCAGACTGGATAGTCAAAGTAGGAACCAAGGAGCTTTAAAATTACATTTGCAACCAGTAGACACTAAGTCAAAGGTTGGCCATGGATCCAATCCAGCTTACTCAAATTGGTTTAGAATACACAGTTTTCTAGGAAAATTTTAATTAACTAAAAGTTTGATAAAATAAAAGCAGGATTATTTTTTCTTAGAAAACAATTCTGGTATCACTTGACCCTCATAGCAACTGTCCAGCAGAACAAAAATCATTTAGGGCTGACATGTGTTCTGCAGTTTTTCACAGTTCCCATCACTCCTCCTCCTGTCTCACCAGCTCGTTTCACTCATGTGCATTACTTACCTGTTCTGCTTAAATAAGGCAAAACATAAAAAGCCACAAAGGAAAAGAGCAATAGCTCTCACCACATATTAAAATTTGCTCCCACAAAATATAAAGAAAGTCTTTACATATAAAAAATGTTTCTCAGCAGAGAATGTGCCTATGAATTAGCAAAGATCCATTAAAGGGGTCCTAGTCCTCTCTTCCTTTCTATATAGACTACTGCTGTCCAACAGAACTTTCTGCGATGAAGGCACTGTTCTATATTTGCATGATCCAATATAACAGGCAATAGCCACGTGTGACTACTGAGCACCTGAAATATGGCTAGTGCATCTGAGAAACTGAATTTTTAAAGTTCTTAGTTAAGAATATCATTCCTGGACTTGCCTGGTGGTCTAGTAGTTGAGACTCTACACTTCTACAATAGGGGGCTCAGGGTCGATCCCTGGCTAGGAAACTAGGATCCCATGAGATGCGGGGCCCCCCAAAATTCCTGCTATTTATCTCCTACTTTTCCGTCTCCTTCACTGCTTCCATCTCTTCAGCTGGCTCCGTAAATACTGGTATCCCCAAGGATTCTATAACTTTTCCCATTCACTGGGTGATTTTCCTATATAATCCCTACTACCTGTCATCTTTAGCTCTGAACTTGTATTTGTAAATGCTCATTTCTCCCACAAGCATGGCTGAGATTAAACAACTCTTGGGCTTCCCAGGTGGTGCAGTGAAGAATTCGCCCTGCCAATGCAGGAGACTCGGGTATGATCTCTGGGTAGGGAAGATCCCCTGGAGTAGGACAACCCACTTCAGTATTCTTGCCTGGGAAATGTCATTGTCAGAGAAGCCTGGTGGGCTGCAGTCCATGGGGTCACAGAGAGTCGGACTGAGCATGCACGCAGTTAATCTCTGCAAACCTGCTTCTTATAGTTATCTCAGGTTACTAACCACTCAAGTTTTCAAGCTACAAACCTGGGTTCTTGACTCTTCACTTTCCTCTTATCAGAGAAATGTCCACTCTTGTATTTAGGATTGCTTTAAAATACTCCAGCAGAGAGGGCTAAGTGTTTGAGATTGATAAATCACAACTGAGACTGACAAATCACAACTGAGGCTGACAAATGTGGACAGTCATTAAAGCTGGGTTATGAATACATGTGTCATTGTACTAGTCTACCTACTTTTGTTTGTATGGATTACTGGAACAACCCTCTCCAAAATGGTCTTCCTGTCATCTGTCCCTTTCTATTCTTAACTCTAATTCTATACCCAACTCTTCTGCTATCTTACTTAATAATCTTCTTGTTCTTAACGATTTGAGACAAAGTCCAAACTGTAGCATGACATCCAAATATTTTCAAAATTTTTCTACAATCTTTTTCCAGTTGTCACTGTCTGCTCCAGCCACACCTGACTAACCGATACATAGGTCTCCCTAAGTTTCCTGATCTAATCTTCATGTAGATCAATTTATCTCCTGTAAGGAAACATTCCTTGCTCTGTCAGTGTCACTTCCTAAAGTACCCTTCTCTGTACCAATATTATGGTACTTACCATGTGGCATTACAGTGTAATTTTCAGTAAGGTTTTGTGTAAATGAATCCCCATTATAATACTACCACCAGCATAAAATAAGCTATAAAGACACGCTGTACAGCACAGGGAATATAGCCAATATTTCATAATAACTATAAATGGGGTATAACGTTTAAAGGTTGTGAGTTACTATGTTGCACACTTGAAACTTATATAATATTGTACATCAACTATACTACAATTTAAGTTAAAAAAATAATGCCACCATAAAATACAGTAATTTCTATAAAATGGAAACTGTCGAGTAAAAGAATTTAGAGACAGTAATTAAAAAGAAACACTGGTAGGGTAAAAGTAGTATCACAGTTTACAGCAGAGGAGAGCATGAAGGCCAATTAAAAAACAGAAGTTTATAGGCAGTATTTAAAAGACATATTTAGTTTTGAGTCAGAATTCAAATGTCAGAAACAGTAATTAAACAGTTTATTTCCATTATTAAAAATTTTGCTTTTTGGATAAATTTCAGAAACTTACAAAACTAGCAAACACTGTTATGTTAATCTCAGTAATCTGTTTTTGAATGTCCAAGATTATGCAAGAGAAGATAGCTCATTTCTTATTTTTTAAATAGGAAAAATTATAATGGATTATAGTTCATCTCAAGTCCTCAATTTCTTAATCTTTAATTTAAATACATAATTAGTTAGCAGTATATATGTGTGTGTGTGTGTGTGTGTGTATATACATATATTAGGTTGAACCACATGAAAGAGCTAGTCTTACAGGTAAAAGCAGTCAAACACCAGCAGGTTCAGAGGGCTCAATCTAACAACAAACCGTTACATTAGAATGAAAACTGCATCCTTGATTATAAATAAAATAGTTAATAAACAGTTGTCTGTATATAGAGACCTCTTTCTACAGTAATCTCTCTTATACCCTTTGCTTTCTCCCCTATAATTTTCCCCAACACTTTCCAACTTTTCCAGGACTGAGCTGTATAACATTAGGAAAAAACAAGGGCTAAATATAAAAGGTACTGTGACATAATGTTCAGGACAAGCATACAATGCCCGACAGCGGCTCACAATAGGAGCTGCTCATGCGATGCCAGCAACAGCAGAGATGCACATCCCATTTATGGGCACTCACTGAAGAGCATCTACAAGTGATTCTGAAGTTCTGATAATTAATGGAATGTAAGTCAACATTTTTCACCCATAATTTTGTCTAAAACGCTGTACTGAGATGGAAACTAAATTTTTGGTGGCAATCATGATGTAGTATGTTGTACACACAAACTTATATAATGTAATAAGCCAATGTTACTGCAATAAAAAACAAATCTAAACTTAAATTTAAAAAAGAAGGCAGCCTCTTTGTGATTTTCAGCCTGTGTGACCCTAAGCCTACCAGACTTCTAACTTACAAAACTAGGAGAAAATAAATAGATGTTTAAAAACAAACAAAAACCTGTGCTGAATTCTGGAAAATATTTTTCCCCATATTAACACTGGCTGGAAAAATATGGCTCCTACATTCTTTGAAGTTTGCTTATCAAAAAAATAAGAGGTGTTCTACTGGGACAAGGCAGATATTCTGCATGATATGTCAACATCCAATTTGAATGCTGTACAACTAGAATCTTATCGTTAAGATTTTTTTGAAACTGCCATTCTGTCTTTCCCTAACCTTTAAACTTAAGCAGAAAGTGCTTCTCATTTCACAGTGCCTCCTAATATTACATTCCTCAAAATGGTGATTTTTCAAGCAGGTGGGGTCATTAAAAATATTGGTGGTGTGTATGTGGGGAGGAGTGTGTGGGGGGGTGGGGTGGGGCAGATATGAGGTTGAAAACATAGCAGAGTTTGATCCCATGACTTTTTGTATACTTTTAATATGTGGAAAATTCTGAAAGAGATGGGTATACCAGACCACATGACCTGCCTCTAGAGAAACCTGGATGCAGGTCAGGAAGCAACGGTTAGAACTGGACATAGAACAACAGACTGGTTCCAAATAGGAAAAGCAGTACATCAAGGCTGGATATTGTCACCTGGCTTATTTAACTTATATGCAGAGTACATCATAAGAAATGCTGGGCTGGAAGAAGCATAAGCTGGAATCAAGATTGCCGGGAGAAATATCAATAACCTCAGATATGCAGATGACACCACCCTTATGGCAGAAAGTGAAGAAGAACTAAAGAGTCTCTTGATGAAAGTGAAAGGAGAGTGAAAAAGTTGGCTTAAAGCTCAACATTTGGAAAACAAGATCATGGCATTCGGTACTTTCACTTCATGGCAAATAGATGGGAAACAGTGGAAACAGTGTCAGACTTTTTTATTTTGGGGGGCTCCAAAATCACTGCAGATGGTGACTGCAGCCATGAAATGAAAAGATGCTTACTCCTTGGAAGGAAAGTTATGACCAACCTAGATAGCATATCAAAAAGCAGAGACATTCCTTTGTCAACAAAAGTCCATCTAGTCAAGGCTACGGTTTTTCCAGTGGTTATGTATGGATGTGAGAGTTGGACTATAAAGTAAGCTGAGTGCTGAAGAATTGATGCTTTTGAACTGTGTTGTTGGAGAAGACTCTTGAGAATCCCTTAGACTGTAAGGAGATCCAACCAGTCCATCCTAAAGGAGATCAGTCCTGGGTGTTCATTCAGTTCAGTTCAGTTGCTCAGTCGTGTCTGACTCTTTGGGACCCCATGAATCGCAGCACGCCAAGACTCCTTGTCCATCACCAACTCCCGGAGTTCACTCAGACCCACGTCCATCGAGTCAGTGATGCCATCCAGCCATCTCATCCTCTGTTGTCCCCTTATCCTCCTGCCCCCAATCCCTCCCAGCATCAGAGTCTTTTCCAATGAGTCAATTCTTCGAATGAGGTGGCCAAAGTACTGGAGTTTCAGCTTCAGCATCATTCCCTCCAAAGAAATCCCAGGAAACTCCAACACTTTGGCCACCTGATGCAAAGAGCTGACTCACTGGAAAAGACCCTGATGTTGGGAAAGATTGAGGGCAGGAGGAGAATGGGACAACAGAGGATGAGATGGTTGGATGGCATCACCAACTCAAGGGACATGGGTTTGGGTGGACTCCAGGAGTTGGTGATGGACCAGGAGCCCTGGCCTGCTGTGGTTCATGGGGTCACAAAGAGTCGGACACGACTGAGTGACTGAACTGAAATAAACTGAATATGCATATATTTACGAATATATATATATACACACACACACATAAATATTTATGTATGTATACATGTACACATTCAATTTCAAATCAGATCCAAAGAGGGCATGAGAAGTCTGGGTTGAGAAACATTACTTTAAAACCAGAATTCTTATGATTATTGTTATTTTTTGGCTGTGCTGAGTCTGGGTTGTGGCACGTGGGGTCTTCTATCTTCGTTGTGGCACACAGGCTCTTTAGTTGAGGCATGTAGACTCTTAGTTGCAGCATGTGGGATGTAGTTCCTTGACCAGGGATTGAACCCAGGCCCCCAGCATTGGGAGCGTGGAGTCTCAGCTACGGAATCACCAGGAAGTCCCCAAAACAAGAATATTTTTTTTTTTAAACATTAAAAGAGGCAAACAGTAAGTAAGTGCATTTACTTGTGAAACTCCTGAGGTGAAAAAAACTTCCATTTTTATCAGCCATGAGGGTGAGGGATTTTAACAGCATTCCTCACAGAAACATTTACTGACTGCTTATTAATGCTATGTGACAGACACTAAGTGCTTTACATCCATAGGTAAATGGGATTATATTATATGTATGTAGTATATGTAAAATTCTATACTCCTCTAGTTGCTGTGGAGTTAGGACTCCCCAGGAATCCTGGCTTCAATACACACTATCACTTTCTAGATTAGAAAACCATCCTCTCCAGTCTGTCTCTACCAGTCCACTTCTTTCCTGTTTCTTATCAGCATGCTCCCTTCTCAGGAACAACCAGGCAGCGCTCACTTCACCTGGGAGGCAAATTCAAGTGACTGCTCCCATCTCCCTTGCCAGATATATTCAGCAAAAAGGCAGAAGACAGGGCTCTAAAGTAGCCAGGCTTATGGACCTACTTCCCCACTGACAACATATGAAATTCCTGTAGTTGGATTTCAAAACCAAATACTCTTTATATAGCTCTACAGTTTACATACACACACACACCCTCTTGAACACATTAAGAGAAAAATTTCAACAATTATTAAAGTGTACAGGTAAAAATAAAAATTTCCTACTCTTTGAGAACAAACACCATCAACAGTTTGTTTATAATTATAATTAATATTAACTTTAAATTTATATCTGTATTTTTCTAAACGTATCAACTTTAGGCCACATTTATCTTTTGAATCCCAACTATAGAAGATGAGGAACATCTTTAATCCTTTCCACTAACCTTTCCATTCCCTTGTCACCCTCCCTATTTTTCTTCTACTATTTTTCCACTGTCAACCGTTAACAATTTGCACTCTGTCTTACATGTTTTATCTTTGGCAGATTCTAAAGTTTAGAAACTAACAAACAATATTCACAACATTGTGACAATATATGTATATTTCATTAGAGAATCAAGCATGGATGGACCGTAAAAGAAACAGTCCATGTCTACAGAGCTACTAACAGACCACACACACACACACACACACACACACACACACAGGCCAAAGAATCAAACAAAAAATAACATTTACTGAGAACTTAATACTGTGCTAAGCACTATACATATATTACTTTATTTAATCCTCAAAACCAACACAAAAGGAGGAATTATTAGGCCAATTATGAAAACAGAAACTAAGGCTACAGTTGTATCATTTGCCCAGGTGAGGACTATCTATGAAGCAGAGCAGGAATTTGAATCCAGTTATGGCTCCAGGGCCTGAACTCTTCACCACTATACTGCTTAATCATACTATTCTTTCACTTTCCTTTTCCTGCTGCTGCTAAGTCACTAAGTCATGTCCGACTCTGTGCGAGCGACCCCATAGACAGCAGCCCACCAGGCTCCCCCGTCCCTGGGATTCTCCAGGCAAGAATACTGGAGTGGGTTGCCATTTCCTTCTCCAATGCATTAAAGGGAAAAATGAAAGTGAAGTCGCTCAGTGTCCGATTCTTCGCACCCCATGGACTGCAGCCCACCAGGCTCCTCGGTCCATGGGATTTTCCAGGCAAGAGTACTGGAGTGGGGTGCCATTGCCTTCTCCGTTCCTTTTCCTAGCAATGCCTAATCAGTGCTACCCTGAGTTGCAGAGGGAGTTAGTTACAAAGACAAAGCTTAGGGAGTTAGCTAATAACAGACAAAGCTTAAAGTTATTCTGTCTAGATATTTAACCTGTTCTGAATTGCATACTCTATTCTAAGTCTTTTTAAACTATTAAAATGACACTATATTCAGCCTTTCAACGCACCAAATCTGGGACGCATTAAAGCCTATTGCTGGACTTTACAATAGTATACAAAAGTCTAGTTTAAGTGACTTTCCCTGTTCGCATATTAAAAACCATGAAATAGAACATTCAAAGCACAGCCAATACAGTAGTCTTTAAAACTCAGGAATGAAACTTTTAAAATGAAACTTCCTTGATGATACAGTTATCAGCTCTGTTTCGTCTTAGATCGTATTTTTCAGCTGGGAATGAGTTAGAAGGGTTAGCGAATTACCCTATATGATGATGTTTCTTGCTACATTATATCCAGTATGTGGCCATAAAGTAGTCTGGTTTCATTCCAAGTTATCTTTATTTCTAACATTTAACATTTACACTGTGAAGAGAACCTCCTTTATTGGCCAACTCCCTCCTTATGATTCCCAAGCACAGACGACCACTGACCTCACCAAGGCACTGGGGTGCTAAATTCACTCAAAAAGAAAACCATTACCGGCCAGTTGTAAACCAGGTTCTCCTAATACTGACTTATCCAACCACAAGCTAAACCCTGACACTTTTTGATCCACCAAAATGTACTGTTATACTGAATAACTCTAACTACTTTAGGGTTTATCTCCAGTGAAGCTGTTCTTCAGGAAACAGCTAGTTCACTATACCTCACCTACAATTCAGAACCAACTTTTAAATTACAGTAGCACCCAATCAGACGCGGGCTAAGACAGGATGTTAGTTTCAAGAGCAGCTCTAGAGCTGACGGCCACTCATCCCGTCTACCAGTTTTTCACAGATGTCCTGAACTCCAGTAATTTGTTATTTGGCACGTTTCATCCGTTTGTTTACATACGTCACTCCCTTTAAGCCGCGAGCTTCAGTATAAGTGAGGGTGTGACAACTCTGCGTCCCCTAGGACCAGCACAACGTCTGACACACAGAGGTTCTGAAAGTCTACGTGTAATTAACCACAGGACCAGGAAGTCTATACTGCAAAGGAAAACGAAGAGGAAACGTTTTCACTAGATGGTTAAGGAATCAATTGCCCTTTAGATGGCTACAGAAGTTGGGCCCATTCAGGCTAAACAGCCCTATCTTCCTGTAACTCTTTATAGTAACCAGGCAAAGTGGCCGCTTGCCCCGGAAAGCCCGAGACCTTCCGCCTTCAGGCTCCCATCCCAGCCTGCGGATAGCAGTGGGAACATCAAGGGACCTCCACATGGACTCGGTCCTCTTCCAGTCCCAGCTCCGGCCACGCTTCAGCCCGGTACTGAACTCCGGCCGCGTCTTCTGCTGCAGGCCGTACCATGACAGAGCAATTCGAGTGGACCAAAGGCAAACGCGATTCACTCACCTACTTGGTAGAGCCGTCCCTCGGGAGAAAAAATGGTAATGTGCCGGTCAAAACCAGCGCTGGAACCTCGGGACATGGTGCACCACTATTTCAAGCACAATCTCGGGCCCCGTGGCTCCCCCACCAGGCATAGAAGCCCCCTCCGGAAGTTGCTACGACTGCTTCCGGGGCATCGGCGGTCTTCTTCCGCTCTTGCGCACCGAAGTTAAGACCCCAGCGCGGGGAGAGCTCCAAGGCCCCGCCTCTGATTGGGGCGGGGAAGAGCGGGTTCTTCGACGTGAGCTTGCGCCAGCCCCACGTGTGGGCGGCTTGAAGGTTGCAGGTGAGGTTCGGTTTGTGGCGGTTTAGAGCTTTCATCTGGAGAATGAATTGACTGCAGCAAAGCAAAAAAGTTTTCCGGGGCCTCGAGTAGTGATTTGCCTCTCTGATTGACCGCGTATTGAAGTCTCTCGTTAGTTTGGGTACCTGTATATCTAGCCTGGATCTGGCTTGCTGGCGTTCTTAATCTGTTTACCCACTGGCTTCCTTCCTTCCTTCCTTCTTTCAACTGGAGTATAGTTGCTTTTACATTGCTGTGTCACTTTGGCTGTACTGCAAAGTCAGTTAGCCATACGTATACATATATTCCCTCTTTCTTGGATTTCCTTCCCATTTAGGTCACCACAGAGCACCAGGTAGACCTTGCCTGTGCCGTACAGTAGGGACTCATTAGTTATCTACTTTATACACAGTGAAAAGTGAAAGAGAAGTCGCTCGGTTGTGTCCGACTCTTTGCGACCCCATGGACTGTAGCCTACCAGGCTCCTCAGTCCATGGAATTTTCCAGGCAAGAACACTGGAGTGGGTAGCCATTCCCTTCTTCAGGGGATCTTCCCAACCCAGGGATTGAACCCAGGTCTCCTGCATTGCAGGCAGACGGCTTTACCGTCTGAGCCACCAGGGAAGCAATATACACAGTAGCAGTGTATATATGTCAATGCCAGTCTCAATTCATCCCACTCCCCTCCCTCACCCTTTGGTATCCATAGCTTAGTTCTCTACGTCTGTGTCTCAGTTTCTGCTTAACAAGATCATCTTTACCATTTTCCTATTTCCACATAAACGTGCGTTAATATACAATATTCGTTTTCCTCTTTCTGACTTTATTCTGACAGTCTCTAGGTTCATCCACGTTTCTGCACGTGACAAGTTTCTATCCAACCACTTTCTTTCCTGCTATGAGAGGGAGAAATAAATGGATCGCAGCTGCTCTAGCAATGATAGTAAAGTCGTTCAGTCATGTCCGACTCTTTGCAAGCCCATAGACTGTAGCCTACCAGACTTCTCCATCCATGGGATTTTTCAGGCAAGAGTACTGGAGTGGGTTTCCATTTTCTTCTCCAGGGGATCTTCCTGACCCAGGGTTTGAACCCAGGTCTCCTGCATTGCAGGCAGATGTTTATCCTCCTGAGCTACTAGGGAAGCCCTGGCAGTAGCCAGTTAATTTTACAGAAGGAGAGGGTGTTGCTAGCCACTCCAGAGCAGAATTTTATTCTGGCCAGGTAAGATCTTCCTTTGGCCAGGAGCTCTAGACAGTTTCGTCTTAAAAGTGGAACTGAAGTTGAAATATAGGTGTAATAGGGCTTCCCTGATGGCTCAGTCGGTATAAAGAACCTGCCTGAACTGCATGATACCTAGGTACAGATCCCTGGGTCTGGAAGATCCCTTGGAGAAGGGAATGGCTACCCACTCCAGTATTCTTGCCTGGAGAATTCCATGGACAGAGGAGCCTGGTGGGCTACAGTCCACAGAATTACAAAGAATTGGACACAACTGAGCAGTTAACAATAGGAAATATAGGTGTAATCAAGGAATCAGTAGCCTTGATTGATAATGAACAAGAACGGAAGGGACAAGGCTCAAAGCAGGCTTGTGGTAGATGAAGTAATGAGAATAATTTCCAAACAGGCAAGGTAGCTCTGGGAGAACAGCAAGTGACTTTTGAAACTGTAAAATGTGCCTGTTTTGACTTACCCCAAGACACACACTTCTATTTAGTGACTGTAAAATGCAAACCAGATGTTAAACTAGTGTAGCTGGCCAAACAGCTTGTGTACCAGGAAAGCCAGGTATAACAAGAGTCTGGCACTTCAATACCAGTTGCAAGTAATATTGAAGAAGGAATTCTTACCTCTTTAATGTATTTTCTCTTAAACTCACTTTCTATTTAAAAGAAAAAAATTTTAAGAGCCTTCTAAGGAGTTTCTTAAGGAAGTTCTAATTTTTCAAGAGTATTAAAAAAAAAAAAAAAACTTCTATTTTACTACTGAAAAAGAAAATCCAAAACTGAAACTCAATTAAGAAAATACTAAGTGCAGACATCATTTCTGGCACACAAGGTACTTTCCGGCTCCCTCTGATTCCCAAGTGTCCTGATGAAAGGTGTTCCTAGGTTTAGGTCCCTATCCTTGGGACCAACTCCTCCTGACACTGAGTACCTTTTTTCTTAGACTCTGAGCAAGCCCCTTAGACTGTCCAAAAGTTCACCTGAATAGTCTGATAAAACGACTTCTCTGTAAGGTTGCTCGGAGGGTGAACTCACTTAACAACCCCCTCTATGATGATATTTCCTCAAAACTAGGTCTCTGGCTGTATCACTCTCTAGTGTTGAGTCTTCTCTAATCGCCTATGGGGTACTTTTCACGTTTAGACACATAGTACCTCCAAACCTAACATGTTTAAAACAGAACACACCTCATTCCATCTCTTTTCTCCCAAGCCAGTAAGTTCCCTTCCCTCATACTACATTTTCCAAGTCCTCAGAGTCAAAACCTTGCAATAGTTGTCAGTTCCCCCAAATCTTCCCAGGTAATTCTGATCCTTCTTATTCTGCTCTCCTCTTTTCCATCATATAATTCATAATTTTGCTCACTGTTTATTGTCTTTCCTCACCTAACCCAAGGGCCAAGAGGGCAAGAATCTTTGTTTTGTTCACTTGTACAGCTCAGGCAACTTGAACAATACCTAGCATATATTAAAGTGCTCAATGAATACTAGTTGAATGAATGAATTCCCTTACAGCACGGGGGCTAGGAGTGCATCCCTTTCTATTTAAACTTGAATTTAAATCCCATTTGTGACAGTTACCAGATATCTGACCTCATGCAACCTCAAGGCTGGATTTTCTTTATGGGGGCTGTTTAGGAGATTAGATGAGAGAAGGCAAGAAAGTGAGGCACTAGACAAGATACCTAGCACATAATAAGCACTCATTAAATGATGACTGTGATTGCTGCCTTCCAGTCACCAGATCCTGTTGATTCTCCCTTTGGGATAACTCCTGCTTCTCACTCCCACTGCCACTGCCTAGATTAAGACCAGTTGGCATGGTCTGGCACAGTAGAGTCTCTTCCTGTTGATCACACTCTTGGAATCATTTTCCTGAGCAACATCTCATTGAGTTGCTTCTCTGCCCAGACTTCTTTGGGGTGCTCGATAAAATTTAGTCTTGAACTTAGCTGACCTGTGCCTTTCTTTTCAGCCTTGTCTTGCAATTCATCCTCCTATTTCCACTGCAGGGCTACATTCCATGGAAAAGCTCTGAGATACACTGCCTGATCCCTCCTCAAGCTCTCCAGATCCCTCACACCCCTATTCTTCCTGTAAGGACACTCATTCCCATCTCCTCAGCTAAGAAGCTCAGATTCACCAATCTGCCTCTTTCCCCCTGTATGCCCAGTGCATATAATTTGAATTTTTATTACCCTGAACCAAATAAAATGGTCATTTTTGTAGGTCAAAAACATCACATATTGGTAATCATATGGTTTAACTTAAAAGAGCTGTAACAGGCTTCACCAAAGATTGGCAAAGCAGGACTTTCCTGATGGCCCAGTGGTTAAGAATCTGCCTGCCAATGCAGGAGATACGAGCTCGGTCCCTGGTCTGGGAAGATTCCACATGCTGTGGAGCAACCAAGCCTGTGCATCAGAGCTACTGAGCCAGCACACTAGAGCCTGTGCTCCACAAGAGAAGCCACCACAATGAGAAGCCCTCACACTGCAACGAGAGTAAGCCCGTGCACAGCAGCAAAGACCCAGTGTAGCACAGAAAGAAAGATGAGCAGAGCCTGAATACCTTTTATCTTTGTATTCTCTACCACCCTTGCTATGGGGCTTGGCTCATAAAAGTTCAGTAAATGAAAAGTTGAACTGAAAATTGTGGAAAGGGAACAACTGAGAAATGTTTTCATAATTGCCTTTCCTTCCCACATAGACATGACTCTCAGTGAAGCACCCTGGGTGTACCCTGCCATGCAACGATGGAATATCTAAAATCACACACACACTGGGCTATGAGAATTACTTCACAGGTTCAAATAAATTCTGATCCTCTGTTGAGGTTGCATTTAAGCTGGGTCCTAAAAGAGGCCTAGGATTTTGGATGGCATATACTTATTAATGGTGAGGGACAGAGAGGCCTCGTGTGCTGCAGACCATGGGGGTCACAGAGTCAGTCAGACAAGACTTGGTGACTGAACAACAACAACATTATTACCCTAAAGGATACTTTCTGCAAGGAGTCAGCTTCACTTTCAATACAACACAAACTGAAAGCTAGAATTAGAACATCAGGCTCCTTGAGGGCAGTCGCCTTACCTGCTCCTGAGTGTATCATCAGTGCTTGGCATGAAATAAGCACTCTGATCATTCACTGAATATGCATTCTCACTACTTGGGTTTTGTACTATGTTGAACTGTTTTTATTCAAAGAGATTTGTAAATAAATGAGAAATCCAAACTCAAAAACCTAAAAGCCCAGAGATTTTATATTAGAATTTGAGTTTTTTTCCACAGGCAAATAGATTTCCTCTGGGAAATCTTTCAGAAAGATGAACCCCTTGCTGATTCCATTGCTAAGGGAAATCCCCAGGAAACAGACTTCAAGAATATGTGCCTTGGGTGCCAGGCAACAGCTAAACTACTCACCCAGGTGGACTTCCCCCTGGGCTGGGGAGCTTTCATCAAAGTCTGGGTACGAATACTCCTGCAGCTTTAACACAAGCCTATGGGGGCAGACTTGCTGTGTCTGTGTGGAAAATTTGATCTTCCTCTCTGTGGGGCCACTAAGTTAGACATTCTGAAATGACTTTCTGGTTTTTTGAAAAATTTTAGAGATGACTTGACATCTCGTGAGTCTTGGAAAATCTCCTGGGGGCCTCCATTTGGCAAGGCCCACATTCTCCCCTGGGGGTGGAGGTAGGTGGAAGGTAGGGGTTACCCACAAGACAAAGGTAAAGTGGCAGCGTAGATTCCCAGTGACTGCAGACATGCTGAATCACATGGCGTTTAAAGGCAATATAAGAATTTAGCCCTTGGCTTAGGGTGCTCTGCTGGTGGTTTCAGTGAGCCAGGGAATATACAAATGAAGCTTATCTGTGTTTCCATGTGATATGAGCAGGTGTCGGAACACTGGTAGGTAAAGTATCTTAGGAGAGTTAGGATGCCCCAGAAGTCAACTGTGGCTACGAAAGAGCTGGAGATGTAGCAGCCCTGGCTGATCAGCTGAAGGGAGGTAGCTCCCTGGCCAGACCATCACCCATCAGGTGCCTCAATAGAGGACTAAGGGCAAGAAACTGGTTCTATTTGTCTCTTTATCATACCAGTCAAAGTCCTTAAGTTCTTTCTGTTACCCCAGCAGCTATGGTAGGGAACCTAGGAGCTGTCATTCTGGCTGAGTCCTGGGGAAAGAGAAAACGGTGATTTCTCTGTACTCCAGTTCTACTATACAATTTATAGGCAAAGGAGAGGGACAAATGGAGCCTCAAATGTGGTGTGGGATGTGCTGCTGTGACTTGCAGGAGGCACATGGTTATGTTTCTGCTCAAAATCTCTTCAAACCACATTCCAATAAAGTAATATTCCCCAGTGCTCTCGGCTATAACACCTAGTGTGTGGTTCTCTCACTCTCCAGTACCAGTGGCGGGTACAATATGGTGTCTATTGACACAGCAGTCACAAATTATCATTGCCTTCCTACTCCACCCTTTCCTTACCAGTCTATATAATTCTGTGCCTGGCATTCGATCAGGCATCTCCAAAAATGGTAACACTGTCCTTTGATTTGAAAGGGAATAAACTTGTATCGGCTCATCCCAAAGGACATTTTACTTAACTATATCTATCCAGGAACTCCTAGAGAGCCAAAAGCATTAGCTTTCAGGTCACCCTTGATTTTTAGCTGTAACAACCTTAGAATTACCCTCTTAAAACTTTTGATGCTTCTCTTGTTTTTCCAAACTCCCCCTTTAAAGGAAGACCCAATGCTTGACAGATGACTGAGCTCATTTCTGAAAGCCAATGACTTAGAGAAACACTAAGAATTCTCATGGGTCTCCCCAGAGTACTGGAAGCAGCAATGGAAGACCCCAGCTGGTTTGGGCTTAACCGTTGGTGGTTTTTTAACATACAACTTCCCCTTAGGCATGATAACAGAGGAAGCCCTTCATAGCTTGAGAGAATAGCAAATGTTCCAGTGAAAATTAAGATTGGGGAAGGGAGGGGCCTGAGTCCTGAACAGGGTTGGGCTTTGCTCCAAGTGTCAGAAGCACTGGATTTGGATCTGATGCTGGCCAGAGATCACCTGGTGACCACCACCTCGACTTCTTCTCTCAAACAGATGAGGCACGCTGTACCTACCCTTAAAGGCATGGAGGAAAAAAAAATATTAAGCACTACAAAGAAAATAAGTCACCTACTAAAGACTTGCTTCTGCCTTTGTGAAAGGAGGGGACACCGGTGAATAAAGCCTGGATCGATGGTGGTTCTGCTCTTTCTCTAGCAAGAAGGAAGCCAAGTACTGCACCAGGCTACACTGTATGCTGTGACTGTTTAGAAGAGAAACTCAGTGTGTTTTCTTAACTTTGAAAGCTGCCAGTTCTTACCCACCCTATCCTGCACACATAGAGCCTCAGCCATGAATGTGGACAGGGGATGGAAATTGTAAGCATCAGTCAGTTCACCAAGATTTTCACACCTATGATGCATCCCTGTATCTTGGGGTCTTTGTGAATGTTATTTGACTTCATTCACTCTACTAATTCCAACTTCACCTCACATCCATTCCAGGCCCCTGATCAGGTGGGGAAACTGGGGTGCAGAAGTTGGTCAGGCACTGAGAGGATGAGTTAAGAACAGAGAGGAAATAAGACTCAACAGCCTTCTCTTCAGCCTGGAGATACTTCCTCTTCCTTGAGGTTTCCTAATTGGCTTCCTCTCATTCCTATTTTCTCACCGCAAAATTAAGTCATTGCTGGTGCTCAGAATAAGTCCAAGTTCTCTTGAGATAACTGGGGGAGAGAGAGTAAATGAATGAGGTGTCTAATCATTATAACCAATATTTTCAGTCACTAATCTAGGAACTAGTTCTTGAGAACCCAGTTACTGTTGAGAAAGCAGCAGAGTGCTCCAGTTTTATTTCCTGCTTGCTTTGAAAGTACCTGATAGACCTCAGCTGAGATCCACAAACTTCTAGTGTGCAATTCATCCATCGTGGTGAGAAAAAGGCAAGTTTTAAGAATCAACCATAGACAACAGATTAACACTTTTCCAGACTGAAGACTCTGAAATGATGTCTTACAGGTGCAGAGCAAATTTTATTCTGGTTTTCATAGTCTATGTAGATGCCTAATAAATATTTAATTCGTTTAAGACATGGAGGGGGTTAAATAGTATGATCAAAGAGGGTGGCATTGAGAGGTTATCCTTATTTCTTGAGGATCTGTCAAAGCAACAGACACCAAAGACTATGCTCCTGAGCTAGCCAGCACACACACACACACACACAAAATACCAAGGAGCAAGAGGGGGAATTCACTCAAAGGAGAAGTGGGAATCAGAGGTAAAAATCAGGAAGACATTTACAAACAACTTCTCCAAAATAATTCAACCAGCATTTATTGAGCCTCTTCTATGGGTAAGCAGCTGGACCGGTTGCTCTGGAGACACACAGATGAGACAGATGGGCCCCCGCTGGAATTCAGTGGGCAAGAAAGATGAAACACAGATGAGAGCAATGCTAAGTATGGGGCAGCTCGTGATACATAAGGTAGTGTCCAACAGAGCACGGCAGATGGGAAATGACCATGGCCACAGGGAATGCAAACTGCCTGCTGAAAGAAATACATCTGAGCTCAGCCTGGGGGACAAGAACTCTGACAGATGTGCTGGCTGTTAGGGGCAGTTTGAGTGGCACTGTGATGCAATGTGGACTGGGAGTGGCCAAGAACAGGGAGACAGGAAGAAAAAGAGTCTGTTTAGGTCATGGCAGTGGCTTAGCCTGACTGGGACACAAAAATGTTCTGGAGTACAAATGCAGAGAGGAGGCCTTGAATGCCAAGTAAAGGAACTGCTGTGGCTGGAAGGTAATGGGGAGACATTTAATGTTTCTGAGTAAGGAAAATGACATGATGAACATTACGCTCCCAGAAGATAAACTTGGTATATTTATGAACTATAGATGGGGATATCAATCAGGAGGCTACTGCTATTAGTCCAAGTGAGAGTTTGAGAAGGTATGAACTGGGGTGGTAGTGAAATGGAAAGGAAATAAGATGCCAGAGATTTTTAAATAGCTCTCTGCCCATTATTAAACGTGATAAACTATTCATAGCACTATTTCTAATAGGCAAAACCTAGAAGCTATCCAGATGCCCATCAAAGCAGAATGGATAAACTGTGGTATATTCACACTGGTGTTAGTCACTTAGTTGTGTCCAACTCTTCGTGATCCCGTGGACTGCAGCCCCCCAGGCTCCTCTGTCCATGGGGTTCTCCAGGCAAGAATAGTGGACTGGGTACCTGTTGCCTTCTCCAGGGGATCTTTGCGACCCAGGGGTCAAACCTGGGTCTTCTGCATTGCAGGCAGATTCTTTACTGTCTGAGCCACCAGGAAGTCCATATTCACACTATAGAACATTATAGAATAATGAAAATGAATGAGATACAATTACATGTGACAATACAGATGAACCTCCCACAATCCTGAATGAAAGAAGCCAGGCACAAAAGAACACATCCTCAATGATTCCATTTACATAAAACAAAAACAGGCAAAAAAAAATCTATACTATTAGAAGACTAGACAGTGGCTATCTTTATGAGGGCAAGAAATGATGGAAGCAAGCACAAGGGGACACCTGGGTTCTGGTGACAAGCATGATGAACAGGCTGATAAAACTACTTTCGTAGTTTTATCTGACTTTCATTCTCCCACTCTTCCTTTCATTTTTCCTGCCTTTAGACAAAAACTCTGGAAAGCTCCCTTACTTTTCTGTTCCTCTTAGATAATATGCAGTGCTATGGTCACTTTAAGTCACCAATGCAGTATCAGTTCAGAAATTAGAATACACAGTTCTATACCAACAGATTCTAAGCAGTACTGTATCATTTTTTTCCTGCCAGCTTAGGTCAGTTTCACACTAAAGCTTCCAGTGGAAAGGTGTGGGGGCATGGTTGACTTTTCCTTCCTGACCACTTGGCTCAGTTTTATACCTACCTCCCTCATTCGCCCACCTCCACCAGCCAAGGTGGAGGACAGGTAAGGGTGGGTGTCTTAATGCTTTCCAGGCCTAGCAGCTGTTTATAGCTGGTGTCTCTGGTGAGCCTGACAGATAGTTAAATTGGATGCTTCCTGCTTGGCCACTTTTCTAGGCTCTTTGGTAGTTCTTTGCTGAGTCCAACTATTTTTATATGTAGGTGGCCACTTGCACTCTTTCCTCAACCCCTGGCCATCTAGACGTTCCCCTCCAGGCTAAGAAAAAGCTGCCCCTGGCCCTTGGGGCAGCTTCAGGCAGCAGCCCTCTCTAGCTCATTTCCAGGGTCCCTCGTCAGCTCTGCTGTCATCTTCTAGCTTTGCTGGCAGAAGTCAGGCCCGTCCACAGAGGCTTCAGTTTTCACTGAGGTTGGTGGGTTCTCCCCAGACTGCTGAAGGAGCCCCAAGTCTTCCTATTGAGGCGATTTCCTGGGGCCCTGAGGTCAGAGGGCACCCAAGGAACCGGGAACCTGGCCACAGCTCTCTATAAGGAAAGATCTTTATCTTTTTCCTTCCTCTGATTCTCTTACATCTTTGGCCTAGTTGAGGGGATTTCAAATCCTAAAAGATGATGCTGTGAAAGTGCTGCACTCAATATGCCAGCAGATGTGGAAAACTCAGCAGTGGCCACAGGACTGGAAAAGGTCAGTTTTCACTCCAATTCTAAAGAAAGGCAATGCCAAAGAATGTTCAAACTACTGCACAATTGTACTCATCTCACACACTAGCAAAGTAATGCTCAAAATTCTACAAGCCAGGCTTCAACAGTCCATGAACCATGAACTTCCAGTTGTTCAAGCTGGATTTGGAAAAGGCAGAGGAACCACAGATCAAATTGCCAACATCCGCTGGATCATTGAAAAAGCAAGAGAGTTCCAGAAAAACATCTACTTTTGCTTTATTGACTACAACAAAGCCTTTGACTGTGTGGATCACAACAAACTGTGGAAAATCCTTAAAGAGATGGGAATACCAAACTACCTGACCTGCCTCTTTAGAAATCTGTATGCAGGTCAAGAAGCAAACCGTTAGAACTGGACATGGAACAACAGACTGATTCCAAATCAAGAAAGGAGTATTTATTTAACTTATATGCAGAGTATATCATGCGAAATGCTGGGCTGGATGAAGCACAAGCTGGAATCAAGATTGCCAGGAGAAATATCAATAACCTCAGATACGCAGATGACACCACTCTTATGGCAGAAAGCAAAGAACTAAAAAGCCTCTTGATGAAAGTGAAAGAGGAGAGTGAAAAAAGTTGGCTTAAAACTCAACATTCAGAAAATGAAGATCATGGCATCTGGTCCCATCACTTCATGGCAAATAGATGGGGAAACAATGGAAACAGTGAGAGACTTTATTTTGGGGGTTCCAAAATCACTGCAGATGCGGACTGCAGGCATGAAATTAAAAGACACTTGCTCCTTGGAAGAAAAGCTATGACCAACCTAGACAGCATGTTAAAAAGCAGAGACATTACCAACAAAGGTTCGTCTAGTCAAAGCAATGGTTTTTCCAATAGTCATGTATGGATGTGAGAGTTGGACTATAAAGAAAGCTGAGCACAGACGAATTGATGGTTTTGAACTGTGGTATTGGAGAAGACTCTTGAGAGTCCCTTGGACTGCAAGGAGATCCAATCAGTCCATCCTAAAAGAAATCAGTCCTGAATATTCATTGGAAGCACTGATGCTGAAGTTGAAACTCCAATACTTTGGCCACCTGATGCGAAGAACTGACTCACTGGAAAAGACCCTGATGCTGGGAAAGATAGAAGGCTGGAAGAGAAGGGGACAACAGAGGATGAGATGGTTGGATGGCATCACTGATGATGGACGAGCTTGAGTAAGCTCCAAGAGCTGGTGATGGACAGAGAAGCCTAGCGTGCTACAGTCCATGGGGCTGCAAAGAGTTGGACACGACTGAGTGACTGAACTGAACTGAGGGGCCAGGAGTTGTGAGGCAGAGTCTCCTTTATTCCTTTGTAAATTCTCCATGTGCAGTGTCTGCCTCACACTCACCTGGGAATCTTGGTATGTACTGACATTTGTGCCTCAGTAGAAATGGAGACACACAGAGTTCTAATGGTCTGTTACTCAAGTATCAGTTTCAAATTGTGCAGAAGACAAAGAGAACTAAAAATCAACCACAATCCCAGAACCCAGAGATTCTGGAATCAACAAAATGTAACACTATGGAATCAACATCTTAACCCATGACAAGACACAGAATATCATTTTAATCACTGTAACATTTAAAATTATATGTCTCTTCCTTCCCTTGTTTTGAACATTTCATTATTCCCCATTTTGTTATTCTTCTCAATAACATTATTATGAAGAGTATCTTCATGTACAAACCTTTTTCAAAAAGAATTATTTCCTTTGGAGAAGTAGTTAAGAGTTGAATAACTAGCGTCTGACAGATATTTTGAAGGTAAAATCAACATGATTTGCTAATTGAGTAAATAAGTAAGTAAGAGATGAGGAGGAGGAGAAATAAAGTAAGGCAGAAGATCACTTTGTGGGGGTGAAGAGGAGTTGTTTTCATAGTGGTAGAGGGTCCACAGGCTCCCAAGGTAGACATGCTCAGCTGCAAATGGAGAACTGAAAGAAAGCAAGGGTAGAGATGGCTCCTTCCTCTGAGAAGTCTGGCTGTTACACTATGCCTAGGGAACTACATGTCAGGCTAGAAGTCCAAAGGAATTTGTAGTTAGATGAGGGAAAAGTGAAAGTGTTAGTTGCTCAGTCGTGTCTGACTCTTTGTGACCCCGTGAACTGTAGCCTACCAGGCTCCTCTGTCCATGGAATAGGTAGCCACTCTCTTCTCCATGGGATCTTCCAATCCCAGGGACTGAACCTGGGTCTCCTGTATAGCAGGCAGATTCTTTACCATTTGAGCCATCAGGCAAGCCCAAAGATGAGGAAAAGAGCCCATGAAAAGAGATTACCTGAGAGGACAAGTTCTGAAGTTAGCAAGAAAGGATCGTATGGATGCAGGTAGAAAAACTAACCTAGAAAAGTAAGAAAAAGGTGAGGGCAGAAAGTTGTTGGAAAGAGCAAAAACTGATGAGGCTCTTAACAGATGGTTCTTAGTTGCTGCTAAGTTCATCTGCCAAGAGTGAGAGTGGTGAGGTTATGACTCAGAACATAGAATCCTGAATGTTGTATTATAATTATTTTTAAATAACCTTGGAGCTCATTTGAGACTACTTAAAACATGGTCTGTAGCACTGGCATCACCAGGCACATGAGACCTGAACCAACTTTTTAAATAAGATCCTACATCCATCAGAGTGTGAGAGGTATGCTGACTATCTTCCCCACTGAACAGAAAGGAAATGAAGGCTGCAGGAGAAGAGCTACTTTTCAAGTTAGGATGACAAAGATTGGGAGAGCACCTTCAGGAAATTAATGGGAATTCACTGAAAGATGAAAGAGAACATTCAAATGGGAGTGAAGTTCCAGCAGCGTAATTTCATGACTTTTATAGCAACACTGTGGTGTGTAGGAGCAGAGGAAGTGGACAGATAGATCTTGGGTTACCCAAAGTTAGTTTTAAAATTGGTAAGATGGACACCACAGGAGGTAGAATGAGTAAATGAATCTGAAGTGTTACTGATTGTGAAAGTCGCTCAGTCGTGTCCAACTCTTTGCGACCCCATGGACTGTACAGTCCATGGAATTCTATAGGCCAGAATACTGGAGTGGGTAGCCTTTCCCTTCTCCAGGGGATTTTCCCAACCCAGGGATTGAACCCAGGTCTCCCACATTGCAGGCAGATTTTTACCAGATGAGCCACAAGGGAAGCATTACTGGAAGCACAAGGGAAGTGTTACTGAAGCATTCATGAAATGAATAGTTTAAGAGCAAGGTGGGATGAGAAAACAAGCAAAGCCAGATGGGAATGGACGAGAGAGGCCTCTAGGTGAGGAAGGAAGAGGCTTAAGAACAGGTCTAGGAACTGAAGGTAGGGATGAAGCAGTGGGACAGGTAAGGAAGTTGTGCTCAAAACAAAGAGCTTGAAAGTCTCATATCCTGAAAGTGGAGCACTTTTACATAGTTTAAAAGATCCAGGTTGGCATCTCCCGGGGGGCATCATCAGAGCTTAAGTGGTTAAGCATGAGAACAAGGGCTTCCCTGGTGGTCCGGAGAGCTGAGACTCTGCACTCCCAATGCAGGCAGCCTGGGTTTGATCCCTGCTCAGGGAACCAGATCCACATGCCACAACAAGAGGTCCCATCGGTTGCAATTAAGACCCGGCACAGCCAAATAAATAAATAAAAGTATTGAGGAAAAAAAAAAAAGAGAAAGAAATGATGAGACCAGAATATGGAAGCTGTTTAAATCTCTGGGGGTAATAGCAGTGGAAATGGGAGACAAAAAAACTGCCACTTACAAAGCACAAACTGTTCAATACTGATTTCCTCAGAGAAACCTCTCTATCCAAGAACAAAAAGAGCCACATGATTTACTTTAAAAAATAAAAAGCTCTCTTAGTTGTGTAAAGCAGCAAAACATCCTCAGGCTTTGCCTTCAAATAATTGGTGTGACCAGAGTTTATTTCTTTAGGAGTTGGAGATCAGAGGGCCTAACTTGGAAAAGACCCATTTCTTTAAGGATTTGATTATTCCTGCCAGAACACGACTATGGGCCAAAAGACATGATCTTTAATTTGACCCATTAGCTATCATCAGGGTGACAGTTTCCTGGAACACAAATTTCCTTCTGAACACAAGGAAACCTTGATCAGTGTTTTGTGAGTACACCACCATGTGAGCAGGATTTTATGGTGTACAGCAATGCCCTAGCTTAACTTGACTGCCTCGTTTTATGAATTTGTATTATGATATTTGAAGTACATGAGGAAGAAGTGCTAGAAGACTATGAGAACAAGGAAAAGTTTGTTTTTGTCTGCTGGGGAAAAAAAAACCGTATTACAAAAAGCTCACAGAGAATGAATGATCTTTTAAAAATTATGTGGATAAATGTGTAATATATGGGACTTCCCAGGTGGCTCGGTGGTAAAGAATTCACCTGCCAAGAAGGAGGCTCAGGTTCAATCCCTGGGTTGAGAAGATCCTTGGAAAAGGAAACTGTAACCTACTCCAGTACTCTTGCCTGGAAAATCCCACAGGCAAAAGAGCCTGAGGGGCTATAGCCTGTGGGGTCCCAAAGAGTCAGACACAACTAAGTGACTAAACCACCAACATATATATATATGTATGTGTGTGTGTGTATATATATATAAAACAGGCATAGATATGTATAAAAACTTAATACTGTTAGACTACTGAGCTTTGCAGCAGAGGACAGAAAAAAATAAAGCTTTGGATTCTATGGCACGGTCACTGGAAAGAGGAAGAAAATACAATGATTTATTTTTAAAGAATTAATAATATAGTACATCTTAAGTAATAAGTCTGGGTGAGGAACTTACCTTTGGTTTGACCTGCCATAACTACTTCCAGAGGAACCTGTTTCCAGGAAGGTGGAGGCCCCATACTATCCTGCCTGGCCGAGATGTCACCCTGCCCCTGAGAGCCAAATGAGGAGCGGAACTGTCAGGGAATTCCAGACATTGACATTCTTGGTTCTGATGCAGTCATAGAAGACACAAGACAGCTGTTTTGTTAATGGACTTTCATAAACAACAAAGATCTACTGTATAGCACAGGGAACTATATTCAGTATCTTGTGATAAACTATAACAAATACACACACACACACATTTGAATCACTTTGCTGTACACCTGAATCAATGTAATTCAACTATACTTCAGCTAAAAAACCCCTTTTTAATAAATTAAAAAAAATAGTGGACTTTCAATATTCAGATGTGAACTAAACTTGATATGTAGTAATGTTCTAGCCCAGCTGAGAGTGACAGAATGATCTTAACTGGTCTCCTTAAAATGAATTTATGTCTCTATCATATAAGAAATTATGATTTCTCAAGCCTTTGCTTCTTGAGTTGGACTTTAACACTGGAAACATTAATGTTGTGATCATTTAAATGTGGTTGACATTAATCCTACATTAACTTTATCAGAAACTACCAAAACCCTGTCACATAACACTGCTATTTACAATAAATTAACAAAGGTCCATCTGGTCAAGGGTATGGTTTTTCCAGTGGTCATGTATGGATGTGAGAGTTGGACTGTGAAGAAAGCTGAGCGCTGAAGAATTGATGCTTTTGAACTGTGGTGTTGCAGAAGACTCTTGAGAGTCCCTTGGACTGCAAGGAGATCCAACCAGTCCATCCTAAAGGAGATCAGTCCTGGGTGTTCATTGGAAGGACTGATGCTGAAGCTGAAACTCCAGTACTTTGGCCACCTCATGCAAAGAGCTGACTCATTGGAAAAGACTCTGATGCTGGGAGGGATTGGGGGCAGGAGGAGAAGGGGACTACAGGATGAGATGGCTGGAGGGCATCACTGACTCAATGGACATGAGTTTGGGTAAACTCTGGGAGTTGGTGATGGACAGGGAGGCCTGGCATGCTGTGATTCATGGGATCGCAAAGAGTCGGACATGACTTTGTTATTTGAATAATTTAATCCATTTGATAAGTGTACTTTTTCAAGTACTCTGGTAGCAAAACAGATTATTTTTAGCTCTTGTCTGTGACTAGATAATTGGCTTCCTGTTTACTTCAATTCCTGGTTGAGAGCAAGTTGTATATATATAGTCTCACTCCCAACAGAGACTAAATGTGGGGACAAAAGTCTTCAGGGAGTCTTGAAACAGCATAACAGAGACATGACAAGAGAAAATTGAAGATTATTTCTCAAGATTTCTGCATTTATTCATTGGTGATCCCATCTCTTTTGTTTTGTGGCATTTATTTTCATTAAATACTGTGTGGATCACAATGAACTGTGGAAAATTCTGAAAGAGATGGAAATACCAGACCACCTGACCTGCCTCTTGAGAAACCTGGATGCAGGTCAGGAAGCAACAGTTAGAACTGGACATGGAACAACAGACTGGTTCCAAATAGGAAAAGGAGTATGTCAAGGCGGTATATTGTCACCCTGCTTATTTAACTTCTATGCAGAGTACGTCATGAAAAACGCTGGGCTGGAAGAAGCACAAGTTGGAATCAAGATTGCTGGGAGAAATATCAATAACTTCAGATATGCAGATGATACCACTCTTATGGCAGAAAGTGAAGAACTAAAGAGCCTCTTGATGAAAGTAAAAGAGGAGAGTGAAAAAGTTGGCTTAAAGCTCAACTTTCAGAAAATTAAGATCATGGCATCCGGTCACATGACTTCATGGCAGATGGGGAAACAGTGGAAACAGTGGCTGACTTTATTTTTTTGAGCTCCAGAATCACTGCAGATGGTGATTACAGCCACGAAATAAAAAGACGCTTACTCCTTGGAAGGAAAGTTATAACCAACATAGACAGCATATTAAAAAGCAGAGACATTACTTTGCCAACAAAGGTCTGACTAGTCGAGGCCACGGTTTTTCCAGTAGTCATGTATGGATTGAGAGTTGGACTATAAAGAAAACTGACTGCTGAAGAATTGATGCTTTTGAACTGTGGTGTTGGAGAAGACTCTTGAGAGTCCCTTGGACTGCAAGGAGAGCCAACCAGTCCATCCTAAAAGAGATCAGTCCTGGGTGTTCATTGGAAGGACTGGTGTTGAAGCTGAAACTCCAATACTTTGGCCACCTGATGTGAAGAACTGACTCACTCGAAAAGACCCTGATGCTGGGAAAGATTGAGAGCAGGAGGAGAAGTGGACAACAGAGGATGAGATGGTTCGATGGCATCACCGACTCAGTGGATATGAGTTTGGGTAGGCTCCGGAAGCTGATGATGGTCAGGGAGGCCTGGTGTGCTGCAGTTCATGGGGTCACAAAGAGTCGGACATGACGGAGCGGCTGAACTGAACTGAATACTGAGAGAATATTCTGTCTCCTATATTTTATCTCACTGGTCTGTATGGCTTCCTCTAAGTAGAACTGTGAATGGAACTTAACTTCATTTGTATCATGTAGACTCAAGATTGTCATTGGCTGGGATAAAACAGAAAAAAGCTGGTCTTCTCTCCTCTGCCCTCAGCCCCACCTCCTGCCCAGGCTGCCTTTTATTTACATCTTTTCTTATCCTGCTCCCCTCCAGTCTCCTGTAGTGCCTCATTTCCCACTACCTCTCATCTTCCCATCTAATTCCCACCTAGAGTTTCCAGATGGAGCAAATAAAAATGTAGGATGCCCTGCTAATTGTGAATTTCAGATAGGCAGTAAGTAATTTTAGGGTAAATAAGTCCCTGCAATACTGGTGACATATTTATACAGAAGAACTGTCATTTATCTGAAATTCAAATTTACCTTGGAGACTGTATTTTATCTGGCAACCCTACTCTCATCCTGTGGGTTATTGGAGGCTCGAGCAGCTGCTTTGTTCCACTTACTGAGAACTCTTGTCTGCCTAAGTCCCAGCCCTGAAAGAACTCAGACCTAAATCCCACAATGTTATCACATTGGTCTCTGTTCCTCTACTCCCAGTCATTCCCACAAAGGCTCTCTAGATGTTTCTCATTCTAGAAATTCCAAGTTGCTGAAAGATGGGCAAAAGTACCAGGTCCAGGACTCCGTTTAGCTTTGCCCTCAACTATCCTGGTAATTTTGATTTTTAGCAAAGACTCACCAAGATGGGCCAGAATTCAGGTGCCTAAATTGATGAAAGTGGAGAGTGAAAAAGTTGGCTTAAAGCTCAAAATTCAGAAAACGAAGATCATGGCGTCTGGTCCCATCACTTCATGGGAAATAGGGAAACAGTGGAATCAGTGTCAGACTTTATTTTTTTGGGTTCCAAAATCACTGCAGATGGTGACTGCAGCCATGAAATTAAAAGACACTTACTCCTGGGAAGAAAAGTTATGACCAACCTAGATAGCATATTCAAAAGCAGAGACATTACTTTGCCAACTAAGGTCCGTCTAGTCAAGGCTAGGGTATTTCCTGTGGTCATGTATGGATGTGAGAGTTGGACTGTGAAGAAGGCTGAGCACTGAAGAATTGACGCTTTTGAACTGTGGTGTTGGAGAAGACTCTTGAGAGTCCCTTGGACTGCAAGGAGATCCAACCAGTCCATTCTAAAGGAGATCAGCCCTGGGTGTTCTTTGGAAGGAATGATGCTAAAGCTGAAACTCCAGTACTTTGGCCACCTCATGTGAAGAGTTGACTCACTGGAAAAGACTCTGATGTTGGGAGGGATTAGAGGCAGGAGGAGAAGGGGACGACAGAGGATGAGATGGCTGGATGGCATCACCGACTCGATGGATGTGAGTCTGAGTGAATTCCAGGAGATGGTAATGGACAGGGATGCCTGGCGTGCTGTGATTCATGGGGTCACAAAGAGTCGGACACGACTGAGCGACTGAACTGAACTCAACTGACCTAACATATCCTTCTTTTCTATGCCTCCTTTAGAATGAAGTTATCAGGGAAAAAGAAATCTATTAATAATATGAACACATATGCATCTTATAATATCTTAAGACAGTTTTTTTAAAAAGCAAGAAACTTGCTAGAGGACCAGGGAAGCAGTAATTATATATAAGTACAAATTTGAAGAGAAAAATTCATTTAATGTGAAGAACAAGGCATCTAAGGTGAGACAGTCCCAGTGGAACCCTAAGAGAATGAACTCAGGCTTCTCCTTTGAGATGTTCTCTTTATTGGCTCTGAGAACAGCAGGAGGAAAAGAGAATATAAACTCAAAGGCATGCCAGGGGAAGTACAAAGCACTTCAGAAATACTTTTCAGTGGCAGAGTTTCAAAGCCTTTGTTGTTCACGGTTGGCTGACTCTAAAGATATTCTCAATCCAGGGCGCAGGTTTTAAAGAATTCCTTCTTCCCACAGTGTCTGGGACTTTGAATTAGACAGGTAGCTTTTGTTTCACTCAGGTGATGAGAATACAAAGGTAGCCCAAGCGCTGGGTACCAGCTGTCTTCATTCAGAGAAAATCTGCACACCCCAGGGTTCCATGTCAGTGCAATTGACTCTGAGCAGCCTAGAATTACCCTCCTTCTAGACAAATGACAGATGCACTTCAATTTACCTCCAGCAGAGATTAGGGGTTTTGTTTTGGAATGGCATCAAAGAGTTCAAAAATAATATAATTTCCCTACCACAGGTTTCTACCCTGATGAGCCGCTATGGAAACGTGGGCCCTTTAAGAGGTTGTCCTCCCCGTTCCCTTTCTCTTGTTTCCTACTTTCTCTTTTGTAGCTAGCAAAGTTTCTAAATCTATACACCGGATGCTCTACCATTCAGGCTGAGTTTTTATGAACTACTCTAGCCTAAATCACAGTGTACAGTACAAGAAAGACTATTTGGCTGAGAATCAGAAAAGCTGGATTATGGCTGAAATGTCTCCACTAACTAGCTGTGGGATCCAGGGGAGCCGTCGCATCTTTCTCCTCTATAAAATGCAACTGTTTGGCCTTACATTCTTCAAGGTTCACTCCTGCTCCAAAGTCCCACATTCTTTCTGCATCCTACCCCATCCCTAGGAGCAAATTGTGAGGAATGTGCATTAAGCTTTTAGACAGGCTTATTTAACAAATGTATTTCCCCTAATTTTCTTTAAACTAGGATAGTTCCTTTAAAAAAAAGTTTAGCTCACTGAAAGCCCAGTGTTCTAAGTATGTAGTTCATGAAAATTAGGAAAAAGGTTGGATTTGAGAGCGTTCTGACTCTCAACATCTTTCAATGCCCTCAATTTATCAGACCCTTGTCTGAAGAGCTCCTTCCTCTGGGGGCGGCAGTGTTGAATCCAATAATGGGTAAGGAGATCAAACATCCCTGCCTCTGTTTTTCCTGGATTGTTTCCCTGTGCATAATATATACCCTATATATATGGTATATATCTGTGTACGTGGTCTTATGTGAATTAGGTCGCTCTTCATTTCACATAAATAACTTTTTAATGCTAATATACTTTTTCAGTTATGTTGTTGTAAATGCATCAATTTTAAGTGTTTAGTGTGATGAATTTTGTTTAACAGTACATACACTAGTTAGCACCACCCAGAACCTTCCATCACCCCCCACAAAGTAAGTTCTCTTATGCCCTTATCCTCAGGCAACTACTATTCTTATTTTTTCTAGCATATTGGTTTTGCCTATTCTTGAATACGAAATCATATAGTATGTATAAGGAAAAATCTATTATAGTGTTGCAGATATGAATTTTTTCAGTTAAAATCAAGAAATACATTGCCAAAAAAGGAAAAAAATACACTGCCGAGCAAGCAAGTAAAACAGAAATGCAATTATAAAAATTTACTCACTTTGGTAAAGTAAGCCAAACTTGATGAAATGAAACAAATCTATCTGATTTAGAAAACCCTCATCCCAAGTGATGGAATTAATGAAAGTGAAAGTCGCTCAGTCGTGTCCAACTCTTTGGGACTCCATGGACTATACAGTCCATGTAATTCTCCAGGCCAGAATACTGGAATGGGTAGCCTTTCCCTTCTCCAGGGGATCTTCCCAACCCAGGAATTGAACTGGGGTCTCCTGCATTGCAGGTGGATTCTTTACTAACTGAACTATCAGGGAAGCCCAAAGGAATTCACAAAATGATGAATCAATCCTGAAAAGGCATTATAGGATGAAGAAAAATGATCATAGTCTAAAAAGAAGGAAGTGCCCCCTTTCCTCCAACCCAAATCATTGGATGCTAAGTAAAAGTTGCTAATAAGCCTTTGACATCTGAGCCAGTTCATCAGAGCTTCATAAGTGATTCAGTGTGGGTAGGAGATAACATGTAGAGGATGAGATGATACCAGAAATGGAGAAAGGGTTTACAAATAAGCTGGAGCCCAACAGCAGATGGACTGGTTCTGCTATTGACAGACCTGGAAGGGCAGAAAAAAGGATACCAGAAGACCCTGTTGCCCATGTAAGTGGAATGGCTGGCCCAATAAGAGAAAGGTAGGCATCACTCTGTCTTCCCTGGTGGCTCAGAAATAAATAATCTGCCTGCAATTCAGGAGCTGGAGGAGACTCAGGTCCGATCTCTCGTTTGGGAAGATCCCCTGGAGGAAAGCATGGCAACCCATTCCAGTATTCTTGCCTGGAGAATCCCATGGACAGAGGGGCCTGGTGGGCTACAGTCCACAGGGTCACAAAGAGTCGGACATTACTGAAGTGTCTTAGCACACACCAATGCAGGCATCACTTTGTATTGAGTTCCCCAACTTCAGATAAGCCTTAAATCCTAACAAATGTTAGGGGGAAAATGCAACCGGCTATGAAAATATATTATATCTCATTTAATTAAAAGTCAACTTATTGATATATAAACCAACTGGACCAAACAGGAAAAACTGAATCGAACAGAAGCAATGCTCTAAACAAGCATCAATTTAAGAGCTCTGATGCCAACCAGGAGGACACCCAGACACAAGTTTAGCATGGGGTAAGAGTCTTTACGTCTTCCGGTGAAGGCAGAGCCATTTGGTTGGCACTTCGTAGGAATATCTTTCCACCAGGTCGTCATCATACGGTATGTGCCACGAGTCTCCAGTTGTTTGCACCACGGTGTCATAGCTGAGAATATGCTGTTGAATTAAAAGGGAACCACACATTGAGAACAACACTAAAGGAATATCTGGCATTTCCCTTTCTTTTCTGACGGTTTCTTAGTTTGCTTCAGAGATGTATTCTTTGTCTTACTCAACAATGGACTTTCAAAGAGCAGCTAGCTCTGTGAAGATGAATTCTAGTGGTAGGAACAGTGGGGGCTGGAGGATAAAATAGGAGTTAGGATTAACAGATACACATTACTACATATAAAAGAGCCTTCCTTGGTGGTGCAGTAGATAAAGAATCTGCTTGCCAGGACAGGGGACATGGGTTTGATCCCTCATCTGGGAAGATTCCACATGCCAAGGAACAACTAAGCCCATGCACAACAACTGCTGAGCCGTGCTCTAGGGCCTTCGAGCTGCAACTACCAAAGCCTGCACGTTCTAGGGCCCAAGAGCCAAAATAATGAGCCTCTGTGCCCCAACTACTGAAGCTTGCGCACCTAGAGTCTGTGCTCCACAACAAGAGTAGCCCCCACTCTCCACAATTAAGAAAAAACCTGTGTGCAGCAATGAGGACCCAGTGTAGCCAAAAATAAAGAAAAAAAAAAAAAAAAGACTTCCTCACTTAAAAACATAGGTAAACAACAAGAACCTACTGTATAGCACAGAGAAAGATAATCAGTATAATAACCTATAATGGAAAAGAATCTGAAAAAGAATATATATATACATACACATATACAAACACCCTCTCACACACACACACACATATATATATCTACCATTGTATTACTGCTGCATACTTGAAGTTGACACATTGTAAATTAACTATACTTCAATTTAAAAAAGATGAACCCTATTGTTAGGAGTTCCTTTTGGAGAAGTTTCATATTTAAGGTTAAGGATCTCTATAAGAAAAAAAAAAGTATATTCCTTTTTTGTCTTTAATGATTTTGTATGCAACAGAGAAAACTGTCAAATATACAAAAATAAAGAAACAGCACAATGAACTCATATATACCCATTATCTGGCCTCAAAATCATCAAAATTCATGGCTAATCTTACTTCATCCATTCATCCAAAACCCCTCAGATTATTTTGAAATAAATCTCAGATATTATATCATTTCTTCTATAATTCAGTATGTATCTCTGAAAGATAAGAACTTATTTTATAAATATAAAAGGAATATTATTATACTTGAATTAACAACTCCTTAACATCAAATTTCTACTGTTTACATTTTTCCAATTATTGTACGTGTGCAATTATATTTTACAGTTTGTTTGAAAAGGAATTGAAATAAGGTTGTTACATTGTGACTGGCTAAACTCTCAAGTCTCTTACAATCTAGAGCTTCTCTTTTCAACTCTATTTTTCTTGCAGTTTTTTGTTATTGAGGAAATCAGGTCCTATACTGTATCCCACAGTTGATTTTGCTGATTGCATTTCTGAGGTATCATTTGATACCATATTTCCTACAGATGCTGCTTTTGTCTGTTTGTTGAGCCCTGGACTGTATTTACCATTGGCTAGTGTATTGGTGACTGCAGCCATGAAATTAAAAGATGCTTACTCCTTGGAAGAAAAATTATGACCAACCTAGATAGACTATTTAAAAGCAGAGATATTACTTTGCCAACAAAAGTCCGTTTAGTCAAGGCTATGATTTTTCCAGTAGTCATGTATGGATGTGAGAGTTGGACTGTGAAGAAAGCTGAGCACTAAAGAACTGATGCTTTTGAACTGTGGTGTTGGAGAAGACTCTTGAGAGTCCCTTGGACTGCAAGGAGATCCAACCAGTCCATTCTAAAGGAGATCAGCCCTGGGTGTTCTTTTGAAAAAATGATGCTAAAGCTGAAACTCCAGTACTTTGGCCACGTCATGCGAAGAGTTGACTCACTGGAAAAGACTCTGATGCTGGGAGGTATTGGGGGCAGGAGGAAGAGGGGACAACAGAGGATGAGATGGCTGGATGGCATCACTGACTCGATGGACGTGCGTTTGAGTAAACTCCGGGAGATGGTGATGGACAGGAAGGCCTGGTGTGCTGCGATTCATGGGGTCCCAAAAAGTCAGACACGACTGAGCAACTGAACTGAACTGAACTGAGTGTATTTTTCTATAGTAAATTGCCTTTAGATTTTCTCTTTGCTTTTACACGAGACATCCTTGTACTTATATGTATTTCAACTAGAATCAAAAAGAACTCAATTGAGACTGTGCCACAAAAGTGGATTAAACAGGAAAAAGAGTATTCAGCAGAAACAGAAGTGTGAGTCATAAGACATACAGAATTTTGAGCTATGGCAAATAAATAGGAAAATAAAAAACACATATAGGGATTTATAACTGATAACATAACTGAAGTCATAACTGATGACACTTCAAGGGTTTTCAATACATCAGTTAACGTAGGGTTGGCCTAGGAAAACATTGCTCTGGCAGACTCTGTGTTTTTAGGATCTGGCTAATTCCAAATACCAAACTACTGCTGCTGCTGCTGCTAAGTCGCTTCAGTCGGGTCCGACTCTGTGTGACCCCATAGACGGCAGCCCACCAGGCTCCCCTGTCCCTGAGATTCTCCAGGCAAGAACACTGGAGTGGGTTGCCATTTCCTTCTCCAATGCATGAAAGTGAAAAGTGAAAGTGAAGTGCCTCAGTCATGTCTGACTCTTCGCAACCCCATGGACTGCAGCCTACCAGGCTCCATGGGATTTTCCAGGCAAGAGTACTGGAGTGGGGTGCCATTGCCTTCTCAGAAATAACTGAACTAAAGCTAAGAAAAACAAAACATCAAGAACTAGTTGTACCATTCTTTGACTATGTCACATTCTTACTATAAAGTTGGCTCTGCTGATGTTATGGAGAGGATGGATAACATACCTGAAAGGTTATTTTTGCTCCTGGATGCTTACTAACAATTGCCAGCTGATGTCCCTGCTGCCACTTAAAGAACAGGCGCTGGGTCTTGGCATCAGGCAGACAGGCCTTGTGGTCTCGCATCAGGTCTTTTGTGATAAACTTGCAGTGGTTTCCCGAATGCAGTGTGGCATACAGAAGGAACGGATCATCCTCAGAGCTGAGCCGGACATAAGAATGGACACAATCAAACACATGTCCAAAGAGGCAGAGAACAACATTCTTCACCATGCTGATTATTTCTTTCTCTACTTTCCTCAGAAGTATTCTTTGCTCTTAATTGATATGATCAATCAAGGATACTTATGAACCACCTGCAAGTCTTCAGTTGGTAGACAGCATGATCGAGAACACAAATGGACAGCTACAGGGAAAGGAATGCTAATGCTTAGGATTCTTAGCAGTTCAACTGGACTCTACCACTAGAACGGAGAATTCTAACGGTAATTCTCTCTTCATACTTAAAAGCTGGTTCTCTGTGTCCCCAAGGAGTTTTTCTCGTCTGCCTCATCCACTACAGAGCACATCTTTCTCCTACCCTTTCTTCACTTGAATTCAAGGAACATTCATAACTAACAGGGCAGGAGGACACTTTCTTGCAAAAATAAGGGGCTAACCTCAAAGTTGAAACTGGTATCTCCAAGTAGCTTCTGGGTAGCCATCCTGATCAGCACCGAAAGGCACATCCAGAGAAGAGCCAGGAGCTCAAAGTCTCCAATGAGCCCTTAACATCAGTAGTGAGTGCTTGAATACATGTGCTGTAAAAACAGCAGTAGTTACCTTGACTCAGGAGATTCAGATGGCAACATGTGATTAAGCCATATACCTTGATCCAAATGACCGAAAGTGGATCCTTTACAGGATACCTTATACAGTTCCTTGACCAGGGGTTGAACCTGGGCCACAGCAGTGAGACTGCCGTCTTAACCACTGTACTGCCAGAGAATTCTTCCATTTGACCTTTTTAAGAACAAACAGTTTGGACAATACTGACAAATCTTGAAGTTATCACATTCAACCCAACAAAACCTAGACTCAGGACTGAGGTTTGCTCATAATCCATGCTAAATTTTAAGTCCCTGGTATCAGGTATCCCTTTACAGGATACCTTAAACTAAAAGTATTTCAATTTCAAGTGAAATGATAAAATAACTGGAATCTGTCTTTAAAATAATCTTCAGGAAAAAGAAAAAAATGTGAGGGTTATATGGAACAACATTAACAAATGACAGTAGTTACGGGAGCTGAGTGACAGTCATGGGGGCATTCACTGTACTATTCTCCCTAGTTTAGGTTTGAACACGCTTCTTTGGCACTTTAGTGGCAAACAGAGTTAATGTTAAAAATTTAAATTCTCAAATCCAAAGCCATAGAAGGTGGCTGAATCAATCTTTACCACTGGGTTTGGAATTTCAGCATATACAATAAATACAGGCTCCAAACCAAGCACGAGACCAATTTCCAAATAGGCTTCTTGGTTATAACACTACCGTTACTCAGTTCTTCCACCTCTGAAAAATAATGATGATGGTGACAGCAACAAATATAGATGCTTTCCATGTACTTGGTGCTGTACCAAGAGTTTCACATGTATTATTTGCAAGTATTTTCTCACTGAATCCTCATGAGGGTTACCTATGAAGAAAAGAAGACACAGAGAAGGGAAACACTTCCCAGACAGGAAGTGACAGGGCCGTGATCTGAACCAGGGTAGATTGATTCTCAAGCCTGCGATCCTCAGGTTTAGCCAATGTTGCCTAACGTGACTGAATGAAGGGCATTACTATTATCTTATAGTCTTGGAAAGATGGAAGTGCCCACTCCATGAATAAATAAAAGAACTTAGCTACAGAAAAATGAGATTTGGTTTGGGATCTGAAGGAGGGGTTAGCTTCCAGCTTTATTTGACTTTTTTTTTTTTGGCTGCAGTGCCATTTGACTTTTTTTTTTTGGCTGCAGTGTTTGGCCTATGGGATCCTTAGTTCCTTGACCAGGGACTGAACCTGGGCTACAGCAGTGAGATTGCCGTCCTAACCACTGTACCGCCAGAGAATTCCTCCATTTGACCTTTTTAAGAACAAACAGTTTGGACAATACTGACAAATCTTCAAGTTATCACATTCAACCCAATGAAACCTAGACTCAGGACTGAGGTTTGCTCATGATCCATGAGCAAAGTTGTAAATAAACCTTTGTCAGCATAAACAGTATGAGAACCTAAATGCGTGCTGACAGTTAATACATGGTGTTGTAGATCTGTGCTCCTCCCGACTAGCTACTTTCTGCATACTGTATGGACACTGTGTATTTCCTTGCTGATCATGTTTTCCATGTTCCTTTGGTTTCCTGGGAAGCTGTAGCTCATAGCAACTTTCCTTTATATTTAGAATAAAATCCAGAGCCCACAAGGTCCTCTGTAATGCAGTCCCTGCCTTCTCTGTGACCTCAGAACTGACCATCCACACTGGCCTGTCAGCGCCCATTATTCCTGACTGACAGCCCTCTTTTCTCCCCTCCCCATCTGTGGTGGGTCTTAGTTGTGGCATGTGAACTCTTAGTTGCAGCATGCAGGATCTAGTTCCCTGACCAGGGATCAAACTTGGCCTCCCTGCACAGCGAGTGCAGAGTCTTAGCCACTAGACCCCGGGAAGGCCCTCTTTTGCTGTTGTTCAGGGCCTTTGCTGTTCCTTCTGCCTGGGAGTTTCTTCCCACTACCTCTTTCTGTTCCTCAAGCGACTCACTCGTTCTCTTCAGATCTGCGCCTTCCCCAAAGCCTTTCCTGATGATCTCTCCATTCACCCGACTCGATATCAGACCTAGTCCTCTTCCAGCTCCCTACTCCGCTTCACTGTCTTCACAGCTTTGATCACTGCCTGTTTATCTGTTTACCTGTCTACTGTTACGTTCCAAGACAACAGGGACTTGGTTTTGTTCACTGGTGTTTCTCCGAGAACACATATGGTGCCTCGTATTTGCTAAATATTTGTTAAATGATCTGTTCAGGAATTTATGGCATGCATTCTGTGTACTAATCTCATTTGGGCTTTAACTTATTTCTCCTTTTTGGCTGCCCTGGTGGCTCAGATGGTAAAGCGTCTGCCTGCAATGCGGGAGACCTGGGTTTGATTCCTGGGTCGGGAAGATCCCCTGGAGAAGGAAATGGCAACCCACTCCAGCACTCCTGCCTGGAAAATCTCATGGACAGAGGAGTCTGATAGGCTACAGTCCACGGGGTCGCAAAGAGTCGGACACGACTGAGCAACTTCACTTTCACTTTATTTCTCCTTTAAACTGATTTCTCATCTATTTAAGTTTATACTGCTATAAAAACTATATTTTTATAACTCTTTTTTTTTTTAATGAGGCTGAGTATACTCACATACACACGCACTTTAAAAATAGAAAAACAGGTAACAAGCAGATGACTGAGCCTAGTGTAATTCACTTAATAACTTCAATACCTACATGTTGTCAGCAAAAAAAAGCTGGCTTGCTTCTGCATCTTTTCCATCTCAACTCTTCTCCACCGGGAATTTTGTGTTAACATATGCTTCCGGCCCAGGACCAGCACTTGAAGATTCTGCTTGGCGAGGTGAGAGACCACATTCAAGAGCTGAAAAACACAAAGCCAGTCCCCAAGAAAGTCAGGGAAGAATCTCAAGTAAGGGAGTGATTCTCCCAGATGGTAATCTCAATGGGTCAAACAGTCTTTTCTGGTAAGAGGTGAGAAAACATTCCTAAACAGTCTTTTCTAGTAAGAGGTAATTGCCCATCTTTGTAAATAAGCCAGAAGGAAATGCTTCCATGTTACAAATGATTATCTAACACCTGCCCACTGGCCAGGCTACATGGGATACCTGGGGAGGTTTCTAAGCATAGACAAGATGAGCTATTTAAAAAATGTGTTCCGTAGGGCCCACTGGGAGAGAGGTAGGGGGAGCTAAGAAGGATGGGGTTTGGTTCTTATATACTCCCAACCCTGTTTCAACCCAAACAGCTCTGTTTTTGTCACTTATATATTGGTATTCTGCATAGATTTTTATTTAAATAAAGGATGGCTCAGATGGCAAATAATCTGCCTACAATGCAGGAGACCTCGGTTCAGTCCCTGGGTCAGGAAGATCCCCTGGAGAAGGGAATGGCAACAGAGGAGCCTAGCAGGCTATAGTCCATGGGGTTGCAAAGAGTCAGACACAACTGAGAGACTAACACTTTTATTAAAAGTTTGTAAATGGCTGGAATAGACATTTTTTTTTTTTTCCACTTAAAGTTTTTTAACTTTTAACTTTGTATTAGGATATAGCTGATTAACAATGTTGTGATAGTTGAAGGAGAACAATGATGGGATTCAGCCATATGTATACATGAAGATACTGAATTTTCAGTCAACTTTTCCACATCATGATTCTGCTAAGACTGCTACTTTTCACTGAAATCCCTCTTTCCTCCAGAAGGTCTGTCAATTTTCATCCTCCAGCTTATTTTCCACTCAGTGAATTTACCCCATATTCTTTCCACTTCCCACATGTCTTGTGTGCACGTGGATTCCTCTTAGAAGTTTGAAGTGGGATTTTTAGTAAATCCTGCACTTTGGTGAGCTTACTTACATTCAATCTTTCATAAGTAAAAGTCTATAGACTACTTTCATGTACAACCTATTAAACTAAGCTATAAATGAATGTTACTAAGTATAATATGTAAAAGCTAATAAAATATTTTAATGTAAGTTATATAACAGTGTATTGGAAATATAAAAGTTCTATAATTTATAAAAACTCCAGGGCCTATGAAAATCACAAGTTGAAAGTCACTGAAGAAATCCTTAATTTTCTTGGGTCTTGGTTAGAAAGGCATTTATTTTAGCCTAGCTTTCCCTAACTCATAAATTTATTCCCATGTAGACTTTCAGGATATTAGTTAAAATTCTTTACTCAATGATTTTTCATTCATTTATTTGGTCAGTTGTCAAATACTGCTTGAGTACCTGTTAGTCTAACAGGTACTAACAGACACGGATTCTCTCAGTTAGTCTAATAATGAATTAGCGAGAGCTTAACTTTTAAATACTGTTTAATGCTTTGGATTTATATGTATTTTTGGCCCATTCTACCCATTCTACTCCATTACTAATCTTATTATTTTAGGAAACAGTAGTTAGTTATATGATCTCTAATTCTTAGATCTAGAATGAATGGACAGAATGAACACAAGTTGGCCACTGAATGTGAGCAGAGAAGTGTACCAATACCACTGTGAGGACTCTGACCCAAAGCTTTACAACCAGAAAGTTATGAGTAATGGCTTTCTGTTCACTCAACAATTATTTCCCAGAACTCTCCATGTACAAGGCACATGGTAGGTATCATTGCTTATGAAGTTTTGAAAGATATGGCCCTTGACTTCAGTGAGGGAGTGCCTAATAATTTTCTTATCCAACTCTCAAGCCTGGAAAGATGTATATGCTGGTTCCACATATACTGGATGGTTAATAGACATTTTCTGATTAGCTGAAGAAAACGCCTACCTCTATTTTGAAATAGAAAATGCCTACCTCTATTACTAAAAACTTGAAAAATATAGGCAAGAAGAAAAAGTGAAAGAGGAAATCACTTATAACCTCACTATCCAAAGATCTAACTCTATTTGCCAGTCTATTTATCCTAAGCATTTTTATATAATCTTATAAGGTACTATTTTAAAAACTGGGTTGGTGATCAAACATCTTCACTATGGAAGTTTAGTTCAGGGATTCAAACACCTCAAAACACTGAGAGTGAATCTCTTTCAAAATGCACTTATAAATTTCCTTTCTTAAAGTGTGCTGAAATTACAGATTATTTTCAATAAGCCCAGATACAAAATGGCAACTGAATTCATTGAAAGGAATGACAACTGCTTTCTAAAAATTCCTGTATGAATTCCCACAAAGTTACTCTCAATACCAAAAAAAAAAAATCAAACAAAACCAATTTTTGATACTGATTCCATATACATGAGAAGACATGGTTTAAAGAAAAACACAATTGGGTCTTCACATCTGTGTGTGTGTGCTTAGTCACTCATATCTATACCTCAGTTTAAATAAATGGCCTTGAATTTACTAATATTAAGTTAAAGACAGGGGCCCAAAGAAGAACAGAAAGGGCTTAGGTTAGCTTGAACAACTCTGGGGCACCATCATGTGGCTGAAAGGTCTCTGCTAGCAGCTGCTCTCCGATAATGATGCAAACAAGGGAGAATAAAGACACAGGAAAGAGAGATGAGTGTACGGGATGGAATAGAGGCATTTGCCTGAAACTCTGGAATAATCTAGCTATGAGCCTACTTCCTGTGAGGTAAATTCCAAGACTGGATCCAATGGGCTGGCCCAGAGTCATAGATATACTTAGAATAGTAAAGAAAAAGAAAACTGACCTTAATTCTATGTTAGATCAAAAATAAAACTGGGAGAAATTTCCACTTCTGGGAAGATGGAGTGGATGTACTTTTCCCTATTTCTTCCACTATGTACAACTAAAACCCTCAGATGTTTTATATATAAAACAAATGCAAGACTTTGTAGAGATAAAAAGGCAGACTGGCTAGGGACCTTGGGATTTCCTTTTCACCTCATATATCCTATACTTGGAGATCAAGAAGCCAGCAACCTGGAAATGCCATGGATGCAGACAAAAAAGACCAACAAAGGCCGGTTCTCTCTAGCCAAAGGACTAGAAAAGATGCAGTCCAGCAAGACAGAAAGCCTGTTACAGTGATAACACCAGCAGAGTGATGTTACATGTGTGTGCGTGTGTGTGTGTGTATATGCATATGTGATGCTTTCGGCAACCATTAAAAATGCTATACAAAGATATATATTCAAAAACACTATGATTTTTTTTAAAAAGCCAACTATAGACACATAAAAATGGAATTCTAAGAAAAGTTCAAGCAACCCACAGGAAGGCAGGAAAAATAAAACAGAAATAGGAAATAACGATGATAGAAAACAAAGAATAAAATGGCAGACATAATGCCTAACATTAATAACAACATAAAATATAAAGAATTTTAATACATCAATGAAAAGACAGGGCACATATCAGAATTTCATTCATTTTTAAGGCTGAATAATATTTCATTGTATCTATATACAACATTTTATCTATTCATGTCCTTGGATATTTGGGTTGTTTCTAAAACTTTCCTTCCTGAACTTATCCTATAATGAGGAATATTGATCATAGCTATCTTGCTTGGGAAACTAGCATAGGACTTCTATAATGTCTGTAGATGTCAGATCCTAAAGGTTTTAGAGTTCTGAAGATCTACAGTCCATAAAACCCAGGAAGTTCCAGAGACTGCAGAGGGGGAGGTAAAAAGTTAAAAGACTAGGGAAAGGAAGTTACACTTGCTATTTAGGGTTACTCAGAATAGCTCTTGCTCTCATGACCCTCTCCCACCTCTCAGGCAGCTTTTCTACTTCCTGAGCATCCCTACCCACTTATTTCCAACACATGTAGCTCGGCCAATTGTATTTTTACCCTAAGCTCAGGAACTACTTTTCAGGTTTACACCAAAAGTAAGTCACGTATGAGTAACGTCACTTATGAATTAAAAAAACAAACACAAAAACCGTATCTATTCCTACTAGAGACAAACCAAATTAGAACAGAAGCCAAGCCAAATATTAAGCTGCAATCTGTGTTTACTCTTCTGGTTTTTGGAGAATTATCCTTTAGACATCGTAAAGAGCAATGTGGGAGGGAGCATGGTGAGAAAGGATCTCAGCTTAACCTTGAGGTGCCAAGTACCTGGAGTTCTGGAAGCAATTTGGAATTTGAGATAGTCTCCAGAATCAGCTGTACTATGTATTTTGCTCTGCTGTGTGGTTCAGACTCCAGACCCCTTGGGCAGGTCCAGAACTGTCCTCACCATCTCTGGATTCTCCAGGTTGAGAACTTCCCAGAGTGGATCTCAGCTTCTCTTGTCAGAACTGCCCTGAGCTCAAGGAAACTCTTCCACAGCTCTCATTTACACCGAATCCCTGTTCAGAGTCTCAAGAGGAGAACTACCTCATCTACGATATCAACCATTCTTTCCACATGGATATTTGTCACACACTCCCTGATCCTTCCTATGAAGGCCTACTTTGGTCTTGGATGAACCTTGAAGGTAAGTCAGACACAAAAGGACAAATATTATATGATTTCATTTATATGAGTTACCTAGAGGAGTCAAACTCAGAGACAGAAAACAGAATGGTGTTTTGCCAGAGGCCAGAAGAGAGGTGAATAAGGAGATACTGTTTAACGGTACAGAGTTTCAGTTCAGGTGTTCTGGTGATGGAGATGGTTGCCCAACAATGTAAACTGCTTAATGCCACTGAATGGTACACTTGAAAATGGTTAAAATGATACATTGTATGTTATGTAACATTTTACTACAATAAAGGTTTTATTACCCCAAATTTTAAATATAAACAAAAGTAAGCAGAATAGCATAATGTGCCAATCACCCAGCTTCAATAATTATCAGCTCATGGCCAATCCAATTTCATCTGTATTTCTACCGACTTCTACTTTGGATTATTCTGAAACAAAACCTACACATCACATCAACTGTGAATATGTCAATGTAATTTTAAGTATAAGGACTCTTAAAAAATAAGCATTACACCATTGTCACATCTAAAAATATTAACAATTCCTTAATATCAAATATACAATCAGCATTTATGTTTCTCTAGGTTATACTGCTTTTTAGTTTAAAAAAAAATCAAGATTTAAAAGAACTCCATACACTGTGATAGTCTACCATTAAAGAAATGTGGCTGCTATTCTGATGGAAGTTCCTACATTTAGACTTTGCCAACAGCATCCTTGTGGTATCATGTAACATATTTTCTAGTCTTCCTTGTTTCCTATAAATTGGCAGCTGGATCTAGAGACTTGATCAGATTCAAGGGTTTCCGGGTATGTATGAGTGTGCACGTGCATGTGTATATTTAATGTGGCCCTGATAAAATGAAAAGGGTAGTTTATTCATTAAAAATGAATGACAACCTTCTTTGTCAGTCATTAGGCAGAGGGTACTGGGGATGTGAATACCAATATGAAGACACATTATTCCCAGCTCTGGGAGTTTGCCGTCAAATGACTGTAATATGATGTAAAAAGTGCTAAGACAGAGGTTAAAGGACGGGCACCTAAATCAGACTGGGGGTGGGGATGGTGGTCAGGGAAGTCACCACTAAGGAAGCGATGACTGAGCTGAGTTTTCAGATGAATTATTCAGGCAAGGAACGGGAGTTTCCAAGGACAAGAAGCAGCATGTAGTGGTTTTTTTTTTTTTTTAAAGCAGCAGCATAATGGTTGAAGGTGAAGGCTCTTTATTAATGCGCTGAATTCAGGGAACCGCAAGCTATCAAATGTGGGAGGATGACACAGGGAATCCCAGAAAGAAGGCTGGAAATGACTGCAGGGGTCAGATCATGAAGGTCCTTGTAAACCGTGATAAGGAATCTTTACCAGCTGAAAGCAGTGAAGAACAAAGCATTTAAATAGGAGCATGACATGACTACCAGTTTAAAGAGATCAACCCTGTGGATTGCAAGGAGGCTGGACTAGAACAGGGAGATCAAGTAAGGGAGCGTCTGCAGTATTTCAGGTAACATGATGAGAACTGAGATGCTGGTGGTAAGGATGGAGAGAAGAGAGCCTTCTGGAGTAAAGCAGAACTGAGCAGACTTAGTCACTGACGGAACGTGGGAAACAAGGAGAGAAATAAACCAGAGAAGAGTTGGACAACTGGATAGATGATGGTAGCAAGCCAGGGTCTGTGGAGAGGAGGAGCTCATGATATGTAGCAGGGGGTAAATAAGCCAGTGGGCAGCCAGTCAGGAGACCATATCCAGGAGAGGGCCTTGGAATGAAATAAAGATTTGAAGTCATCAGGAAACACACATTGGCAGGAGCCATCAGCAAGTGGAAGAGGTCCAGTTCAGTTCAGTTGCTCAGTCGTGTCCGACTCTTTGCGACCCCATGAACCTCAGCACGTCAGGCCTCCCTGTCCATCACCAACTCTCGGAGTTTACCCAAACTCATGTCCATCGAGTTGGTGATGCCATCCAACCATCTCATCCTCTGTTGTCCCCTTCTCCTCCTGTCCTCAATCTTTCCTAGCATCAGGGTCTTTTCCAATGAGTCAGCTCTTCGCATCAGGTGGCCAAAGTATTGAAGTTTCAGCTTCAACATCAGTCCTTCCAATGAACACCCAGGATGGATTGGTTGGATCTCCTTGCAGTCCAAGGGACTCTCAAGAGTCTTCTCCAGCACCACAGTTCAAAAGCATCAATTCTTCAGCGCTCAGCTTTCTTTATAGTCCAACTCTCACATCCATACACGACCACTGGAAAAACCATAGCCTTGACTAAATGGACCTTTGTCAACAAGGTAACATCTCTGCTTTTTAATATGCTGTCTAGGTTGGTCAAAACTTTCTTTTCAAGGAGTAAGTGTCTTTTAATTTCATGGCTGCAGTCACCATCTGCAGTGATTTAGTCAGCCACTGTTTCCACTGTTACCCCATCTATTTGCCATGAAGTGATGGGACTGGATGCCATCATTTTAGTTTTCTGAATGTGCTTTAAGCCAACTTTTTCACTCTCCTCTTTCACTTTCACCAAGAGGTTCTTTAGTTCTTTATTTTCTGCCATAAGGGTGGTGTCATCTGCATATCTGAGATTATTGATATTTTTCCCAGCAATCCTGATTCCAGCTTGTGCTTCTTCCAGCCCACTGTTTCTCATGATTTACTCTGCATATAAGTTAAATAAGCAGGGTGACAATATATAGCCTTGACGTACTCCTTTAACAAACCCAAAAGGAGCAGAGGATGAAAACTGAGGTTTCCTATTCTTTAAAAGATATAGAGCTATAAGAAAAGCCATTAATGGAAGCTGAGGAATGGCCTGAGAGATAGCAAACCAGGAGACAGTGATGTCTCAGAAAGACTATAAGGAGCACTTCAAGAAGGAAGACTAAGTAACAGACTACAGAGACTAAGTAACAGCACTATAGAAACACCAAAATGTGGCCTGCACCCTGGAGGAGACATCCTGATGATGCCATGGTGGCAGGAGGGAGATTTCTCTTGCCTTCCTTAACTCTCTTCAGCTAGTTAGAGCCCAGCACTCTCGGACACTGTACCCAGCGTCATTCCCTGACAGTTTCTAATGCTGTTATTAGATGTGTGAAATGAATGTCAGTTGCTCTTCAAGAACCAAAGGAAGTTTGAAGATAGTTTTCTTTAACGGATCTGATGTAGAAGAGGAGCTTGATAAAGTAGAAATTATTCTCCCTGGAATTGTCAGATGCTGTTATAGGTGCAAACTGCATCCAGGTAAGGATATTTGAGAAGCAAGGCCTCATGTATTTGATGACTCTAAGCTTTTGGAGGCTTCACTTTTCTCAGATAAAACCATGCAGCTGTTCACACCAAGGAGGCTGTGAAGTGATTTCATCTTTGACCTGCCCTTCTTTACACACACACACACACACACACACACACACACACACACACACCCTTGCATTTAGCACCTGAGCTGAGAAAGGAGATCAAATTAATTTAAAACAGAATGCTGACATTAAAGAAACTATTTTTAGTTATAGGTGGAAAAACTTAAAATTCCATTTTAAAAAAGAGAAACACTCTCCGACATAAATCACAGCAGGATCCTCTATGATCCAACTCCCAGTATACTGGAAATAAAAGCAAAGATAAACAAATGGGATCAAATTAAAATTAAAAGCTTCTGCACAACAAAGGAAACTATAAGCAAGGTGAAAAGACAGCCTTCTGAATGGGAGAAAACAATAGCAAATGAAACAACTGACAAACAACTAATCTCAAAGATATATAAGCAACTTATGCAGCTCAACTCCAGAAAAATAAATGATCCAATAAAAAAATGGGCCAAAGAACTAAATAGGCATTTCTCCAAAGAAGACATACGGATGGCTAACAAACACATGAAAAGATGTTCAACATCACTCATTATCAGAGAAATGCAAATCAAGACCACAATGAGGTACCATTTCACACCAGTCAGAATGGCTGCGATCCAAAAGTCTACAAGCAATAAATGCTGGAGAGGATGTGGAGAAAAGGGAACCCTCTTACACTGCTGGTGGGAATGTAAACTAGTACAGCCATTATGGAAAACAGTGTGGAGATTCCTTAAAAAATTGCAAATAGAACTGCCTTATGACCCAGCAATCCCACTGCTGGGCATACACACCAAGGAAACCAGAATTGAAAGAGACACATGTACCCCAATGTTCATTGCAGCGCTGTTTATAATAGCCAGGACATGGAAGCAACCTAGATGTCCATCAGCAGATGAATGGATAAGAAAGCGGTGGTACATATACACAATGGAATACTATTCAGCCCTTAAAAAGAATAAATTTGACTCAGTTCTAATGAGATGGATGAAATTGGAACCGATTATACAGAGTGAAGTAAGCCAGAAAGAAAAACACCAATACAGTATACTGACACATATATATGGAATTTAGAAGACAGTAATGATGACCCTATATGTGAGACAACAAAGAGACACAGAGGTATAGAGTGGACTTTTGGACTCTGAGGGAGAAGGAAAGGGTGGGATGGTTTGGGAGAATGGCAATGAAACGTGTATATTTTCTTGTAAGAAACGAAGCGCCAATCTATGTTCAATGTAGGATGCAGGATGCATGGGGCTGATGCACAAGATGATTCAAGTAGAGGATGTGGGGTGGGAGGTGGGAGGGGGCTTCGGCATTGGCAGATTGTGTAAAAAAAATAAATAAAAATAAAAAAGAGAAATTCTTAAAACAACCACAAACAGCCTGCATAGTGTTCCAACATGAAAAGGTATCGATTTCTCACAACAGTTACACACTGGGTGTCTGGAACATGAAAGCCAGGAAACACGTCCACTTTTTATGCTATTGCTTCACTAAAGACAACTTCATGGTAATGAGGTACTTGATCTAGGATGGAAGGTGGGGGGCTTCCTATTTGAGTCTGGGTGGATTTCAGGATACGATGAGATTAAGTCAAAGACAGACAAGAGAAAGCAAGAAAGGAAAAGAAAGACCCTGGATCTTTTAAAACCACCTCAGGGCACAATGACTGATGAACTCTATGGAAGGCAGTATTCTCAGATTCAGAAGACCAGTTATAAACACAGTGTTTATAACTGATGCACTGTGCTCTCCACCAAGTTTATAGCAGAAGAAACACAGGAAGTTATAGTACAACCCTGGAGTTTTCTACTTGTTTCTATGTTCCTACAATCCCTTCTTCGTCTTTGCTCCTACCACTTTTCTCCTGAACTACGTGTTTGGAAGAGAATCCCTGTTTTAGAAATAGTCCTTGAGTGACTGCTATAGTCAGCATTTTTCTGTGCAGCTCTGGAAATGCCAACTAAGAGGAGAGTGCAGGAAACCCACAACCACTGTGGCTCAAGGCTTCTCATCATGTTTTCACCTGCTAGCTACCCACTGTTAATGTTTCAGCCTCAGTTCTACATTTGAGAATTATTGCTGCTTGCTAGACAGAATGGAAGGGAGTAATATCACTTTCTATCTAAAGAATGTTAATACTTCCTTTTAAATTAAAAAATAATAATTTTATATATTTATTTATTTTGCTGTGCTGGGCCTTTGTTGTTGCAAGGGCTTTTCTCTAGTTGCAGCAAGTGGGGGCTACCCTCTAGTTGTGGTATGCGGACTCCTCACTGTGGTGCCTTCTCGTGCTGTGAAGCATGGGCTCTAGGCACGTGGGTTTCAGCAGGTGTAGCTCTGAGGTGCTAGAGCACAGGCTCTGTAGTTGTGTTGTATGGGCTCAGTTGCTCCAAGGCCTGTGGGATCTTCCGGGATCAGGGGTTGACCCATGTCTCCTGCACTGGCAGGAAGATTCTTTACCACTGAGCCACTAGGGGAGCCTAGTGATACTTCTTTGCTGGACTTGCTTAAGTGTTGTATACCATGTAAGATCCAGATTAACATTTGTTGAGGATGGGAGTATTGCGAGAAGGTAAGAAAAGGAAGTGTTTTAGAGAAGCAACAGAAGCTGGGGCAAGGAGGGAGACGGAAGCTTTCACTGGGTGGTATTCAAGGAGTGGAAACCTCGTAAGCCTGATGGCGTAGTTTCAGAGAGGAGAGACTGACACTGAGCTGGAGTCCTGCTCTCACCTCTGGGACCATGTGCTTTAAATACAGCTTTAAAACTCTGATTACTGACCAAATATATAAAGCTCTTTGAATCTGTTGGGAGAAATTACATACAAAAAATACTACTGCTTTATTATGATGTCATAAATGATCCCATTGGTTTACATGAGACTCACCATGTCCTGTATCCTGCTTTCGTCAGTCATTGGTATTTTAGGGAGATTTCAATGATCTCATGTTGTCTTTAGTCAATGAAACAATTCTACCGAGGAAGAGAAATGCCCTTCCTGCCTTGGGAACATCCTGCCAAGTGTGGGATGTATTTCCTGCCTGCCATGTCTTCTCTGATGCCATTAGCACCCACACAGTTATCCAGCCTTTTAGAAAATGATTAAATTATTGGTCTGGATGGATTTCCCCACTCAGCCGAGAGTCAGAGCTGTCTAGAAGACAGAAGATTTGGCTCCTGACTCATAGTGTGACTTGTCTGCAAACATTTACACGCATTCTTTGGTCTTTCTAGTTTTTCTGTAAAATATCTGTCTTTTATCATTGTGAGGCAGGAAAGCACAGTATTTTGAAGACTGAAAACCAGTTTCAAAACAATTAAATTAACTTATTCTGATACATATTAATTTCCACTTTTTTTTTTTAACTGCTCTGCATGGCTTGTGGGATCTTAGTTCCTCAATCAGGGACTGAACCCAGGCCCCTGGCATTGGAAGCTCAGAGTCCTAACCAATGAACCACCAGGGAATTAATTTCCACTTTTACAAGTTGATTAAAAACTTCTCCCAGGGTTCTAGATCCAGTCCATGTAGAGGGAACAATTTGCTCATTCTGGGAAAGACTTTCAGGCTCATAAGCCACCATTTAAAGACTAAAAGAGAGAATATGGTGAGCAGGGCTCTGGAGGATTGAAAACTTCTGTTTTCTCTCCATGGCTGCACAGCTTCACAGAGCTTTTGTCTTGGCAGAGTTACAGACAACTGTACACTATGGCTGTGTTTAGTTGCTCAGTCGTGTCCAACTTTTTGTGACTCTGTGGACTGTATACCACCTGGCTCTCTGTCCCTGGGGATTCTCCAGGCAAGGATACTGGAGTGTGTTGCCATGCCCTCCTCCAGGGGATCTTCCTAACTCAGGGATCGAACCCAGGTCTCCTGCATTGCAGGTGAATTCTTTACCGTCTGATCCACCAGGGCTACTGGTTTTGTTTTCTGGAAAAACCTAGTCAGTTCAAAATATATAAAAGACCTATGTATATAAAAAGACACCTTGGACATGCCCAGTTAATGCTCCAAGCCATCTATCTACCTGTGCAGTAAAAGGGCTTATATAGTATCAATCTAACAGACATAAAAAGACTTTTCCAATTTATATCTACTATATAATGTTGAGACCTGACAGAAGCCATGACAAGCTTCAAGGACTAAAGTAGCCAGAGCTACAATCATAGAAAAAGCTGGGTCACTGCCCAGAAGGAGCTGAGATCATCATCCCCCGACCTTGAGACTCAGCCAGTCAGCATATTCCCCATAGTCTGGTTAGAGCTAGCCCAGATAACACGAAAAGTCCCTTAAGCGAGCCTGCATGCACAAAATTTAGCCAATAAATAGATGCCAAGAACCCCTTGCAACCAATCTGCCCTTGCCAACTCCCTGTCTTTGTTCTAAGTCTATAAATACTGCTGTAATTCAGGGCTCGGGCCCTTGCACCACTCCACTGCGCTGGAGGTGGTGGGGGGTCCTAGCTCAAGCTAGTAATAAAACCCTTTTTGCTTTTGCATTGCCACGGATGTCCTGTTTTCTCAGCTTTGGGGACTCGGACTGCGGGCATAACATTTGGGGGCTCGTCTGGGATACCCTAACTGAGAGGAACAACACCCTCCAGGCATAAGGGGAGCCTCATTAGGAGGAAGGACATCTGGACGCCGGCATCAGGTCAGGGGGCGAAAGAATCGCCCAGCCAGCATAAGTCCGGGGCCCAGCACAGCAATTTGTGCTGGAAGGCGGCTGGTTCAGCTGGTTCCGTAAGGGAACGGGGGAAAGCGTTTCTCCTGATCCTGAATCTGGTGGGCAGTGGTCGCCCTTTGGTAAGGTACCTTTGGGGAACAGGACAACAGCAGCCTGGGATAAACCTAGTTCAGTGTTTTCGGCCAATATTTGTTTGTCTTCTATCTGTCGCTTATCTCTGTGTGCCGGCACAGTTTCTGCTTTCTGTGTGTTCACTGTGTACTCTGCCGTTATGGGTCAAAATTCTTCCACCCCTCTGTCTATAATGACTGATAATTTTTTTGATTTTAAGTCCAAGGCTCAGAATCTGTCGCTGCTGGTGAAGAAGAGCAAACTGAGAACCCTATGCTCATCTGAGTGGCTGACATTTCAGGTTGGCTGGCTGCCGCAAGGAACTTTCGGTTTGCTTATCATTCGGGCTGTTAAAGAAAAATAATGGCTCCAGACCCTCGGGGCCATCCGGACCAAGCTCCTTACATCTTGGTCTGGCAGAATCTAGTGGAAGACCCTCCAGCTTGGCTGAAACCTTTTATTCACAACCCCCCACCCAGTGCTTCTGTTCCACAGGTCCGGGTCGTGGAGGCCCCCATGGAAGAAGACCGCGAGGCACGGGAGAGCCGGAAAAAGCCGATACTCCAAGAATCCTCTCTATACCCTAGCCTGATTGACTTAGACACTGAAATCTCACCTCCCCCATATCTTCTGCCACCCTTGCTCCCGCGGATACCTCAGGTGTCGTCCAGAGAACAAAGGGGGGACCCTGAACCCTCAGCTCTGCAGCAGGAAGCGGGGGACCCTGAACCCTCGGCCCTGCAGCAGGAAGGGGGGGACCCTGAACCCTTGGCCCTGCAGCAGGAAGGGGGGGACCCTGAACCCTCGGCCCTGCAGCAGGATTGGGGGGGCCAGCCCAGGGAACTTGGGGAAGGACCCGAGGGGGCGGAGACTCGTCGGACTGCAGGAGCCGAGAGGCCCCGTCATCCACCATCCGGGTGTTTCCTGTTAGGGCAGGACCAGCCAATCCCGATGGAGGGCGTACATTTCAGTACTGGCCCTTCTCCTCGAGTGACTTGTACAACTGGAAAGCTCAAAACCCTACTTTTTCTGAAAAGCTGCAAGGCTTCATTGATCTTTTAGATACTATCCTGTTTACTCACAATCCTACTTGGGATGATTGTCAGCAGCTGTTACAGGTGCTTTTCACCACGGAGGAAAGAGAGCGAATCCTGTCAGAAGCACAGAAACATGTTCCAGGAGCGGATGGGAGACCGACCATGCAGCCCCACCTAGTGGAGGGAGGGTTCCCTTCAATGCGGCGTCTCTGGAGTGTACCGCCAGACTCTGATGGCTGGCCTCCGAGCAGCCACCAGGAAACCAACAAATTTGTCTAAGGTAAATTTGATAAGACAGGAGCCAAATGAGAGCCCGGCAGCCTTCTTAGAAAGGTTAATGGAAGCTTTCAGGCAGTATACGCCCTTGGACCCCTAGGCTGATGAATCACCCACAGCAGTTCCGTTGGCTTTCATGAACCAGGCAGCTCCAGATATCAGGAGGAAGTTACAGAAGATAGAAAGGCTGGGGGAACTGTCAATATAGGATCTAGTAAGGGCAACTGAAAAAGTGTTTAATAACAGAGAGACCCCTGAGGAGAGGGAGGAATGGATTAAACGGGAGGAAGGGAAAAACCAGCTAGACCAGCCCTAAAGAGAGACCAATGCGCTTACTGCAAAGAGCAGGGACACTGGAAAAATGAGTGCCCCAAAAGAGACCTGAAGAGAAAGACTGTTAAAAAGGAAGAATCTTCCTCGGGGACCTGGGTTTTATATGCAGGGGAAGATAGTGATTAGGGGGTCAGGACCCGTCCCCCCCCCGAGTCCTGGGTAACTATCAATGTGGAGGGGAAACCGGGTGGCTTCATGGTGGATACGGGAGCCCAGTACTTGGTCCTCAATCAAAAACTCAGGTCGATGTCCAGAAAGACTAGTTTGGTCCAGGGAGCCACCGGGACCAAAAGATATTACTGGACTACTAAACGAAAAAGTGGACTTGGGAGCCCAACGGGTGTCCCACTCATTTCTGGTGATACCGGAATGTCTGGCCCCTTTATTAGGGAGGGATCTATTGTCCAAAGTCAATGTGCAAATCCACTTTGACTCTGGAGGGATATCAGTCACAGACGGGCTTGGACAACCAATTCATGTTTTATCTCTGGCACTGAGGGATGAATACAGACTGCATTCACCAAAGCCCCCTGCAGCAGTGGACCCTGCTATGCAACAGTGGATTCAGGAATACCCCCTGGCCTGGGCAGAGACAGCAGGAGTAGGACTGGCTAAACAAAGACCTCCCATCATTGTTGAATTAAAAGCAAATGCTACTCCTGTGAGGGTAAAACAGTATCCCATGAGTCAGGAAGCCCCACAGGGAATCACGTCACACATACAGTGCCTCCTGAAGGTAGGAATTCTCAAAAGTGCCGATCCCCATGGAATACTCCCCTGTTGCCTGTGAAAAAGCCCTGGGGGAACAGACTTTAGACCAGTACAAGATCTTCGTGAAGTCAACAAACGGGTGAATGACATTCATCCCACTGTCCCTAACCCATACACCCTCCTGAGCAGCTTGCCACCAGATTATGTCTGATATACAATTTTGGACTTGAAAGATGCCTTTTTAAGTTTGCCTCTGGCCCCCAGAGCCAGGAAATCTTCGCATTCGAATGGACTGAGGAGGACAGTCAAACTGTGGGGCTGGACCTGGACTCGCGTTCCACAGGGATTCAAAAACTCGCCGACGTTGTTCAATGAGGCTCTGGGTGAAGACCTCTGTGAGTACCAAACCAGCCACCCCGATGTTGTTCTGTTGCAGTATGTAGATGACCTCATGCTGGCCGCTACTACTAAGGAGGTATGCCTAAAGGCCACAGGCGATCTCCTCCAGACTTTGGGGACATTGGGGTACCGGGCAAGTGCAAAGAAGGCCCAAATTGCTAGACAGGAAGTCATTTACTTGGGATATAAAATAAAACAAGGGCAAAGATGGTTGACTCAGGCTATGAAAGAGACTAGATCCCCGAGCTGACGACTCCCCAGCAGATGAGAGAGTTTTTAGGGACTGTTGGGTACTGCAGGCTATGGATTATGGGGTTTGCTGAAAAGGCCCGGCCTCTATATGAAGGAAGCAGAGAAAATAAGAACTGGACTTAGACTAAGCCTATGAAGCGGGCATTTCAGGAACTTCAGCAGGCGTTACTAAAAGCCCCAGCCCTTGCTCTCCCTGACCCGGCTAAGTCATTTCAACTGTTTATGGATGAAAAGCAGGGAGTGAGAAAGGGAGTCCTGACACAGCAATGGGGACCTTGGAGGTGGCCTATGGCATATCTCTCTAAACGGCTGGACCCAATAGCTGCAGGATGGCTGCCCTGTCTCCGTATCATCACGGCCGCTGCTCTCCTTGTCCATGATGCTGACAAGCTGACTTATGGACAGAGTCTCCTGGTCTACACTCCTCATGCCATAGAGGGGATCCTCAAACAGCCACCAGGTAAATAGATTTCTAACGCTCGCTTAACCCATTACCAGGCCCTGCTGTTGGATGCTCCCCGGATATACTTTCAGACATCTTGTTTTCTGAACCCTGCCACTTTGTTGCCCATCCCAGAAGAGGACGGGCCCCTCCATGACTGTGTTGAAATGTTAGCTGAGGTAACCGCCATACGAAAAGACCTCAGCGACTTGCCATTAAAAAACAGTGAGCTGGTATGGTTCACGGATGGGAGCAATTATATAAAGGATGGACAGAGAAAAGCAGGGGCAGCCATGGTAGATGGCACTGGGAGGGTCATCTGGGCTGAGGCCTTGCCCCCTGGAGCATCCGCCCAAAAAGCAGCACTGACAGCCGTGATACAAGCACTAGAGAGGGCAAAAGAAAAAAGAGTCACCATTTACACTGATGGCCGATATGCACTCAGCACTGTGCACATTCAAGGCCCCATATACAAAGAACGGGGGCTCTTGGCGGCGGAGGGAAAAGAGATTAAAAACTTACCTGATATTCGCAGACTCTTGGCAGCGGTCCACTTGCCCTGGGAGGCATCCATAGTACATGTCCCTGGACACCAGAAAGGAGAGGACGCTAAGGGCCCGAGGCAACCGAGCTGCCGATGCAACAGCCCATGAGGCAGCCGCTAGAGACTACAAAATCCATATGCTGACTGTAGGATTGCCACAGCCGGGGATTGGAACTCTTCCCCCAAGCCCTATATACTCCTCCTCTGATTTGCGCTGGGTGCAATACCACCCATCCTGCCGACGAAAATGGATGGTATCAGGACCAAGATGACAACTTGTTGCTTCCTGCTGACCTGGGCAGACATCTCTGTACTCATTTACATCAAACCACCCATTTGGGAGAGAAAGAGACTTTGACACTCCTACAAACAGCGCAGCTGCGGTTTCCTCAACAGAAGAAAACCATACAGAATATAGTCCGCACCTGCAAGGCCTGTCAGATGATGAGACCGGGTAAAGGACAGCACACAGGTGTAAGATATCGGGGAGATAGATAGTAAGACATCATTGGGAGATTTTACAGAGGTAAGGCCAGGCAAGTATGGGTACCATTACCTGCTAGTTTTGGTTGATACGTTTTCTGGGGGTAGAAGCTTACCCCACTAAAAAGACAGCGATAATAGTGGCTAAAAAGCTCCTAGAAGAGATTATACCTAGGTTTCGGCTGCCAGCATCTATCGGCTCTGATAATGGACCTGCATTTGTGAGTCAAATTGTTCAGGGACTGGCCTCAGCCCTGGGGACCAAACAGAAGTTATATTGGGAGTACAGTCCCCAGAGCTCAGGACAGGTAGAAAGAATGAATCGGACCCTAAAAGAGACGTTAACAAAACTGGCAATAGAGACTGGCGGGGACTGGGTGACCCTCCTTCCTCCCTTTGTGCTCTTATTTCTGTAGGTCTTAGAGCTATGAGACCTCCACTGACGGGGTAGCAAAATGGGAGGCAGGGAACCGGGACTTGGTCAACTTTTCGTTTGTCTATCCCCTGCTCGATCCCCTAGACATAATCGAAGGCAGAGCCCAGAACACACCCTGGCACAAGATTGATCAGATGAAAACAATGTTCAATCAGGAGTTGGCTAAGCAAGAAAGGTCTTGGGTTTCTGGGCAAACTTGGGGCTTCCAGCACAATGTCAGATGGCCCGGTCCATACCCCGGAGGGATTCTAGTCATTAGCCAAATGATAGAACCCATCCGGACCCAAAGTGTGGGCCCCAATCAGAAAGAGAATCCGGGCCCACAAAGGATGTTAAAGGCAGATCCGACTCAGGGGGATACAACCCCTGAGCTCTGTACCCCTCCGTTGCCCGGCCGGGGGACCAGCCTGATGAAGCAGAGACCCACAGCCCCTTGTCCTCCACCTCCAACCTGGAAACGTCTGACCTGTTATGGGATCTAGCTAAAGCAGCCTTTGAAGCCCTAAACCATTCCAACCCGAGTGCAACTCAATCCTGTTGGCTCTGTTATACTCTTCACCCTCCCTTTTTACGAAGCAATAGGCCTAAATGTTTCTTATAGCCTGTCCACCAGCTCAGATCTGCCTCACTGTCACTGGGGAAAACATAAGGTCGGTCTCACTATGAGAAAAGTCTGGGGAAAGGGACTTTGTGTAGGTAAAGTTCCGCCTGAAAAGGTTCCCTTGTGCACCCAAACAGCCAATCTTACCGAACTGGACCAAGTAAAATGGATTGTGCCCGAGGCAGGGGGTTAATGGGTCTGTTCACATACTGGGCTGACCCCTTTCCTACACGTATCGGTTTTTAACCACAGTAAAGAATTCTGTGTTTTAGTTGCTGTAATGCCAAGAATACTATACCACTCTGAAGAAGTTATTTACACTCACTGGGACCAGGAAATATAGCCAAGGGAGCTATCTAGAAATAAGAGAGAGCCGATTACGGCCTTCACTACAGCAACCTTGTTTGGTCTTGGGATTGCTGGTGCAGGGACAGGAATAGCATCTTTGTCTATGCAAGATCAAGGATTAACTTCCCTGAGGGCTGCCATAGATGAAGACATTACCCACATAGAAGAGTCTATTAGCCACCTTGAGAAATCTCTAACTTCCCTGTCAGAGGTAGTTCTGCAAAACCGGAGAGGTTTAGACTTGATTTTCCTACACCGGGGAGGACTATGTGCAGCCTTAGGAGAAGAATGTTGTTTTTACGCAGACCATACTGGAGTGGTGAGAGAATCCATGACAAAAGAGAGAGAAGGATTGGTACAGCGGAAGAAAGAATGGGAAGCCCAACAGGGATGGTTTGAATCTTGGTTCCATCAATCTCCTTGGTTGACAACATTAATTTCTACCCTGCTCGGCCCTCTTATTATACTTTTGCTTATCCCTTACCCTTGGCCCATGTATTGTAAACAGGCTAATAACCTTTATGAGAGAATGTATCAGTGCAATTCAGGTGCTGGTACTGAGACAACAGTACCAGGCAGTATCTCAGAATGGAGAGGAAGATTCCTCTCAATGATCAAAGGACAGAGGGGAATGTTGAGACCTGACAGAAGCCATGACAAGCTTCAAGGACTAAAGTAGCCAGAGCTACAATCACAGAAAAAGCTGGATCACTGCCCAGAAGGAGCTGAGATCATCATCCCCCCCGACCTTGAGACTCAGCCAGTCAGCATATTCCCCATAGTCTGGTTAGAGCTAGCCCAGATAACACGAAAAGTCCCTTAAGCGAGCCTGCATGTGCAAAATTTAGCCAATTAATAGATGCCAAGAAACCCTTGCAACCAATCTGCCCTTGCCAACTCCCTGTCTTTGTTTTCAGTCTATAAATACTGCTGTAATTCAGGGCTCGGGGCCCTTGCACCACTCCACTGCGCTGGAGGTGGCGGGGGGTCCTAGCTCGAGCTAGTAATAAAACCCTTTTTGCTTTTGCATTGCCATGGATGTCTTGTTTTCTCAGCTTTGGGGACTCGGACTGCGGGCATAACATTTAATAGCATAGTAATTAAGTAATAAAATAGTAATAACAACAGTAATGAAGAGCACAAGCTTTAGCATCAGGCTGCCAGGGTTCAAATTCCAGTTCTTCTAGGACAGTGTGACCTCTGATACATTTCTTCTTTGAGCCTCTACTTCATTGTTGGTAAAACGGTGATGTGATTCTGTGATGGCTCAGAAGGTAAAGAATCTGTCTGCAATGTGAAAGACCTAGGTTCGATCGCTGGTTCGGGAAGATCCCCTGCAGAAGGGAATGGCTACCCAGTATTCTTGCCTGGAGAATTCCGTTGACAGAGGAGCCTGGTGGGCTGCAGTCCTTGGGGTTGCACAGAATCAGACACAACTGAAGCAACTTAGCACATGCACACAAAATGGACATACAAATTGGGTTATTGTGAGGATTAATTCAGATGCATGTAGATATAAAGCACATGGAAAAGTATTCAATAAATATTAGCTATTACTAGACAGTACAGCCTGGATTAGTAAATTTAGACCTCAGAAGCCTGGGTGTTCCAATGCCCCCTGCTCCCCATCAAAATAAATAAAAGGAAAATGGAAGGAAAGAGAATAAAGTTTAAGAAGAGAAAGAAAAGAAAGATTCTTTCGGTATTATCACAGACTTGGATTTTTGTGTTACTCTCTCAACATGTTAACAGTAGAACATAAACTTTCAGGATCAGATGGCAAAAAGAACACATGCATCTAATCTTAATCTCACTTGAAACTCCTATTAAAACTATCATACAGAGTCTTTCTAAAATGACAAACCCACAGAAACCTGAAGAATAAGAGGGAGGCAATAGCAATAAAATCTGGAAGCTGGCGAGCAGACACACAGGTGGCAACTACCTTGCAGATTCGACAGTCAAATCTGAAGAGGGGTCAATTAAGATCCAATCCAGCCTCTCAAGACCCCAGAACTGGAAACAAAGGGGTGAGGCTAAATGGGGGTGTGAGGTTAACTAAGGAGAAGCAGGTAAACACTGCTGAAGAAGCATTAGATTCCTAAATTTGTGTGCCTTCTGCCTGCATCCAGCTTCCTTGATGGCTCAGCAGTAAGGAATATGCTTGCAATGCAGGGGATGCGGTTTCAATTCCTGGGTCAGGAAAATTCCCTGGAGAAGAAAATGGCAATTGACTCCAGTATTCTTGCTTGGGAAATTCCATAGACAGAGGAGCCTGGTGGGCTACAGCCATGGGATCACAAAGAGCAGGACACGACTGAGTGAATGAGCATGCAGGCATGCTCATTCAGGTCGCCTCTGATAGGTGGGGAGGCAAGTCTGAAGATTCATTTCTTGGATGTGGTAAATGAGAGGAAATCTAGACTAAAGCACCAAGCACATGTGACAGTGTGGTCACCACACTGAAAGTAGAGACTGCATGAATGCATGCATATTGAATACAGAATGCAGAGAGACTTGGATTTTTCCTCCCTGTACTTGGCTCTCTGAACACTGGTAGGGAAGGCCTTTACCCTGCAGTCAAGAGACTAAAAACTCTCCTATGGGGAATCTGACCAGTAAAAGAGGGAAAAAGCCCTAAAGAGTCTGATTACTGGGAATTCCCCAACAAATGGCCCACCCAGTTCACCTGGCTGGTAAAGTCAACCGCAACAAGCCCCATCTACATATGTACTCAAGGGCTTCCAATGAGCTCTTGAAATTATGTTTAATCGTAAGAGAGTTATCAGAAAGCTATGAAGAGAACTCCAAAGGGAAGAGTCTAAAACAAAACAAACAAACAAACAAACAAAAAACTGAAATAGCAACGACTGTGAAGGGAGAAGGCAAACCCGCTGCAAAAACCTCTTGTAAAAATCCTATGAGGGGCTTTTCTGGTAACTCAGTGGTAAAGAATCTGCCTTCCAATGCAGGAGACCTGGGCTCAATCCCTGATCTCAGAAGATCCCACATGCATGGAGCAACTAAGCCTTATGACACAACTACTGAGCCTGCGCTCTAGGGCCTGGGAGCCACAAGTGCTGAGCCCACGTGCTGCAACTACTGAAGGCTCATGTTCCTAGAATCCGTGCTCCACCACGAGAGAAGTCACTGCAATGAGAAGCCCGTGCACAACTAGAGAGTAGCCAACACAGCAAGGAAGACCCAGCACAGCCAAAAACAAATAAATTTAAAAATCCTCTGAGGTAACAGTGCATTCATGAGACAGACTTTTTTTAAAGGAAGAGAATAAAGAAAAGCCCTTGGGAATTAAAATATGACTGCCATCTTTAATAATAATAATAAAAGTAATACACAGAAGACCCTGAGGAAGTCTGCCATGAAAGGAGCAAAGAGACAAAGAATAAGAAATTCAGAACTAGTCTGGGAGGTCTCACATCTGAGTAACAGAGAGGAAGGAGTCATCAAAGAAACAGCCAAAGAACACTTCCCCAAACAGAAAGATGTCAGTTTCTCCAATGAAACAGTCCACTGCATATCCAACTTCAGGGATGGCAAACAGACAATACCAAGTTGTTCTACTGTAAAATTTCAGAATACCAGAGAAAAAGAAATTTTCTAAAGCTTCAGGAGAAAGAAAAAAAGGAAAAGCAGATCATACAAAAAGATAAGGAATCAGAACAAACTTCAGGGGTAATTCTGGAAACATGATAACACTGTCTTCACAATTCTGAAAGACTGTATCTTCAGGGAGCTGTCCTCTAATAGTGACAATAGAACCCTTTCCTCACACAGCTGGGGTTAAGTTTGCTATTCACGTTTTCAAACCTAAACAACGAAAAGCAAGAAAACTGTTTACACTATAGTCAAGGTGGTGTTACCTGGCTGGGTTTGGGGGTGGGTAGGGGAAAGGAGAGGTTTAGAATAAAGAGAAGATTAGTCAGGGCACATGGGCTTCTCAGGTGGCCAAGTGGCAAAGAATCCACCTGCCAGTGGAGGAGATGAAAGAGATGTGGGTTCAGTCCCTGGGTCAGGAAGATCCCCTGGAGTAGAAAATGGCAATCCACTCCAGTATTCTTGCCTAGAGAATCCCATGGACAGACAAGCCTGGTGGCCCTTGGGGACACAAAGAGTCAGACATGCCTGAGCACACAGGGCACATAAGGAGCTTCTTAACTCGGTGGGTACAGGGGTGTTAAGTTTTATTGTCAGTCTTTACATACATTTCCATTTAATGTCTTCTTTATATGTGATATGTTTTACACACACACACACGCTTTGTACTATGAATCGTATGAAGTTACCAATATTCTACCATTTTTGAAGTACAAAAAATAAGCCCAGAGGTTTAAACCAAACAGTTCAGGCTCAGCAATGTAACTTTTGCCCTTGAGGCAATTAAGAGTCTAAGTTTCCCCACAGGCAAAATGCAAAGTGGAAAAAAAAAAAACCCAGAGGATTTGTTAAGCGTCAAGAGCTCTCATAACTATAAAACTCTCCTATTGTGTATGTGCCATACAATAATTCCTGTCCTCTAAAATGTTAAAATGTAAGACTTGAATGGGGAAATTCCTTTGTGTTTCCCAGAGAAAAGATCTGGCAAGTACTATATTCACATAACTATAGTTTAATATAATAACAACAATGAGGACTTAAGAACAGCTTTTAGAAATCCCCAAGCTCTAACATTTCCCTCACTTCTGCTTTTCTTAGCAGAAATGGGGACACAGAAACTGGAAATGACAGGAAGCAATAAAGGGGATGTGATGTGAGGGACAGATGTGAGAGGAGGAATTAGATATAAAAGGAGACAAAGGTACTTGCTTTTCTCTAATCAAAGTAGAGACACAGGTGGACCTCGTGGGTCTGGGGAGAAGAGCTGTTTTGAGGCTCTTTATTTCAGGCATATTGATTAAAAATTAACATAAACCAAAAAGTAGAATCTTTGTCTCCCTTAAGCTCTGATTTATCTGGCAATTATGATGCATCAGAAGCACCTTACAAATATTTGTATATACATTATCACTTCATCCACATAGGTGCCCTATGAATTTGAATCATTGTTACCACCCTGCTTCAGATACCCTTTTAATATGAGGAAACTGAGGCTCAGTAAGGTTAAGGAAGTAATGCAAGGTCACAGGCCAGTAAACAGCAGAGGTAGGTTTCTACCCTGAAACCCACCTTAGTAATCCGTAACCTTATGGTGATTTGGATGGTAAAGAATCTGCCTGCAATGCAGGAGACCTAGGTTTGATCCCAGGGTCAGGAAGATCCCCTGGAGAAAGGAATGGCAACCCATTCCAACATTCTTGCCTGGGAAATCCCATGGACAGAGGAGCCTGGCGGGCTACAGTCCAGCAAGTCACAGAGTCAGACACAACTGAGCGACCAATGCTTTCACTTTTCACAACCTTATGCAATAAACTCTCGATCCTAACTCCTTTCTTTTCAAAATGTTCCCTTCTTAATCCTGCTCCTTATTCTTCAGCTATCTGTAACTATGATTTTTCCAGCAGCATCTACTGCCCCATCCTTCCTAAGTGAGTTGTGGGAAATGCCTAGGTACTTTTGTTTGAAAGCCTAACACTATATTTCTCACACTGGGCTATACATGAGCAGCACCTGGCAATATCCTCCTGAAATGACAATTTACTGCAGGTTTTATTTTGCGGGAGAATCTTGGTTATAACAAACACAGAGATGCTGTGTTATCTTTAAATGCAAGATGTGCACAAACTTTTAGGATAAAACAAGTAAGGCTGCAAGATACTTTGTATTACTTCCACATGACTTGAGTCATGGGAGGTCAAATCTTCCTTTGTGTTCATTCAGTATGAAATACCTTCACACAGACATGTGTCAAAAAAATAAACCAAAATAAATAAACCCTCCCAAGTATGTGAGGTTGTACATTCCATTTCCAAGGTTACAGTTTCTTGCATTAATAGTACAGCCATAATCCTCAATATTTTTGAAGATAATAAGATTTTTTGAAATGTTTCTAATTTAAAAACTGATGTAAAAATATGGTCTCCAAGGCATTTTACCCAATTTTGTAAATAAAAACCTAAAGTGGGATTTTAAAATTTCATCAAAATTATGTCCATACTGTAGGTAAAGATATTAATTTCTAAGAATAATCTAATAGAAAATTCCCAAAACCTTCTGATAGGCTAAAGATTCAAAAATTGAAAGGACCCAGTCTGATTAGTCTGATTCTATAAACTAATTCCAGAATATTTACTTGAACTTAATTTTGGTTTCCCCTCTAGCAGCATAGGAAAAATGATACCCTTAAAGGGTAGGTGACGCCACAGTTGTCCCTTAGTTTATCTGCCATCTCAAAACACAATTGGTTGCCTTAGAAATGGCTGTGATTACACACACATGCATGCATGCAGACGTGCAATAAAGGTATCCATGTACGAACGGGAATAAACAAGCAAACACAAAAACCAAAAAACCCAAAATCTGTTTTTAAAGGAATGATCTTCCATAATAGAAACAGGTAAACTGAAAAAAACCCCACCAGAGTAAATTTTAAAACAAAGGAAAAAATGGTTGAAAAGCTGACCACTATCTAGGAAGTAGGAGCCACAATACTTTTAAAGGATGCTAAAATTAGAATGTATATATGCAGAATGCAAGGAAATAGTTTTGAGTAGTCACTTCAGTGGTAGTGGAATTATTTATGAACCATCAATTCTTATGCCAGTTCATATAACATTCCTGGTTAAACATTTTGTTTCAAAAACTTTTTTTTTTTTTTTAAATAGAGGCCAGAGCAGAAGATCCTTGGTTTTCCTTAGTTAGACGAGGCATGAAAATTCCTGTGCGTAGGAAACTTGCTTCAAAGTGACATGCCACAGAGTTAATGTGACACTGATACGCCTTCATTTACATACTGCTAATAGGCAATGTATGAAATGCAGAAGAAATAATGTGTCATGCATGCATCTGTCACCTGTCAAAGGGAATGAGTATCCTGTTTATAACACATAGAACAGGCATCCGGAGAAGGCACTGGCGACCCACTCTGGTACTCTTGCCTGGAAAATCCCATGGACGGAGGAGCCTGGTAGGCTGCAGTCCACGGGGTCGCTGAGAGTAGGACATGACTGAGTGACTTCACTTTCACTTTTCACTTTCATGCATTGGAGAAGGAAATGGCAACCCACTCCAATGTTCTTGCCTGGAGAATCCCAGGGACAGGGAAGCCTGGTGGGCGGCTGTGTACGCGGTCACACAGAGTGGAACACGACTGACACAACTTAGCAACAGCAGCAGACCAGGCATCTAATTCTTGAGTATACTGCACTTGGGAGTTATCATGAGAAAATAATCTTATGAACTACCTTATTATCTCAGGCTGCTGTAGCAAAATACCATGGACTAGGGCGGCGTAAACAACCTGGACGAGGTTCAGGTGAAGGCTCCCTTCCTGGCTTGCAGATGGCTGCCCTTTGGTGTGTCACACGGCAGAGAGAGAGAGCTCTGTGTCTCTTCCTCTTCTTAGAAGGACACTAATCTCACCAGAGGGCTTCCCTGGTGGCTCAGGTGGTAAAGAATCCACCTGCAATGAGGGAGACCTGGATTTGATCCCTGGGTTGGGAAGACCTCCTGGAGGAGGGCAGGAGAATCCCTATGGACAAAGGAGCCTGGCAGGCTACAGTGCATGGGGTTGCAAAAAGTTGAACACTACTGAGAGACTAAGCACACACAATCTCACCAGAAGAGCCCCATCCTCAGGTCCTTATCTAAACCCAACCATTGGGGGTTAGGGTTTCAACACACAGATTTGGTGGAGGTGCACAACTCAGTCCATAGCATGAATCATAAACACTTCCCTGTCCTTACCTATTCATTAGCTGATCTAACCAACTCATAACATGCTGCCAAGCTGGCATTCAAATGCTGAGAAGAGGCTTCAATTTGATCATCTGCTTTAAAAAATCTTTTGTTTTCAGCAAAGCAGAACATCTCTGACAGAAGCCCAGGATGAGGATTCAGTGTAGTACTAGAGAGCTGTTACCACCCTGCAAATACTTTTTGCTTCTAAGCCAGTTTCCTCATATATAAAAATGACAAAAATACATAGAGATATGTGAGGGTAAAAATCAGATAATATCTATGAAAGGGCTTATAAAAGACTACACTGTTATTATTAGGCCATGAAAGCACAAATGTGGTACATTTATATATAGCTTTGATATGCCCTAAAAGATTAAGATTTTAGGGGACTTAAGTTGACACATATTTTCAGAGATCCTTTCCTTTAATTCCTTGACTTAAGCACATTCATCTTTTTTAGATCCACTGTCATTACTTTGGTTCAAGGTGCCATAAGATCTCCAGATTGGTCTCCCAACCAGGTTCTTTCTCCCAACTATGTTTTCCTACGACACTGCTTTCTTTGCATCATTTTCCTATTCACTCCAGCTTCTGGGATTGGTAGGCTGTCTAACCTGCAAGCGGGAACAAATCCAGAGAACTACCTCATGAGGGGAGAGCTAGATATGTGGGTTTGGAAATTACAACTGCATACTACAAGTCATCATAATGTGACAGAGTGGGAAGACCATGGACTTTAAATCATATTGGCTTTGCATTCTGGATCTAGTACTGTAGTTTTGACCTCTGGGAAATAAGTTAATTGCACCTCAGTTTTCTTATTTGTAAAACAGAAATGTAATCACTTACTTCACAGGGTTGCTTAAGCATAGTATCCAACTTTAATAATGTGTATAATATGTTTTAGTTTCTGACCCTTCACATAAAACAGAAACATAAGATGTGTTTGGTGGGAATGTAAATTGATACAGCCACTATGAAAGACGGTATGGAGATTCCTTAAAAAACTAGGAATAAAACCACCATATGACCCAGCAATCCCACTCCTAGGCATATACCCTGAATAAACCAAAACTGTAAAAGACACATGTACCCCAATGTTCATTACAGCACTATTTACAACAGCTAGAACATGGAAGCAACCTAGATGTCCATTGACAGATGAATGTATAAAGAAGCTGTGGCACATACAGACAATCTAATATTACTCAGCCATAAAAAGGAATGCATTTCAGTCAGTTCTAATGAGGTGCATGAACCTAGAGCCTATTACACAGAGTGAAAGATAAACATTGTATACTAACACATAAATATGGAATCTAGAAAGATGGTACTGATGAAGTTATTTGCAGGGCAGCAATGGAGAGACAGGCAAAGAGAACAGACTTATGGACACGAGGAACTGGGGAGGAGAGGGTGAGGTGTATGGAGAAAGTAACATGGAAACTTACATTACCATATGTAAAATAGACAGCCTGTGAGAATTTGCTGTATGACTCAGGAAACTCAAACACAGGCTCTATATCAACCTAGAGGGGTGGGATGGGGAGGGAGATGAAAGGGAGGGGGCATATGTATACCTATGGCTGATTCATGTTGGTGTCTGACAGAAAACAACAACATTCTGTAAAACAATTATCATTCAATTAAAAAACAAATTTAAAAAAACCAAAATGGTTATTATATGCATTATATGCATAGAATTTTCTTTGCTCCGCTTAATGGGCAGATATTATATCTAATTCAATAACATAAAAAGGCTAAATTGGAAAGGGGAACTATTTAACAAAAAACTCATACCCGTGACCAAAATAAATCTTTTCATATATTCACCTATCTCCATGATCAAAACATAAAATGTAAATCTACAGTCAAACTATAAATCCATTTCAGTTTCAGAGTCAGATGGGTCATTTTGGTCTAAGGAAAAGAACTGGATTTGGAAGACACAAACTAGAGATGAGAAACCATTTAGGAGGGTATGGAGCTAATAAAGATCTAATGAGAGGGCTACAGAATAGAGGGAGAAAAGAGAATTGACTTAAGAAATAATTAGAAAGAAAAACTATCAAGACTTGGCAAATGACTGGATAGAGGGAAGAGTCAGAGATCATTCCCAGGTTTCTAGGGTGGATGGCTGGAAGAATGGTGATACCATCTGTAGGTGGAGAGGGCCGGAAGAAAGACTCTGAGTTCAGCTTCGGATATAATTAGCTTTAAGTACTTTAGAGCAGAGATGAAGATCTGGGCCTTGATAGCATACAAAATGGATGAGATCCATCATAGTGGAGCCTGAGATAGAGCCTCAGGTTAATACCAACATTTAGGGGAAGAGGAACTAACAGATAAGCCAGAAATGACAAGGAATGGTCAGAGTATAATGAGAAGAATAACATGGACTTACAGAATTCAAAGACAATTAGTTTCAAGAAGAAGAGAATATATAACAAACACTGAGAATGGGTATGAATGTTATGTTTCTGCCAGGGGCCGCCACGGGAGATCCCACCCATGACAGGGTGGAAGAGAACTGTTAAGCAAGGCTTCAGAGCTCAAGGAGCTCCCTAGGCTTTCTCGAGCATCTGCCCCCAAACCAGCATCTGTCTGTTTTACTGTTTCATGACTTTCACCAACTCCTCTGACATTAACCGAGGGCTAACCCTGACCACCTTTCTCTGGAAAAAATCAACTTAGGGCTATAGCTGATAAGTCTCCTGGACATGAGAGGAATATTTCAAATCAAATCCCTTCTGTTAACATTCTAGCTTGCTTGGCAGGTATATCCAGACACTTACAGCTATGCATACAATTATTTACAGCCTCCCAACTGTGAGAAGCACGGAAAGCCTAAAACACAGAGCCTTTGAAAGAGTTAAAAGTTATTAGAGTAGTGCTACTGCTGGTGTAGGATTTCATTACTGGGCCAATGCTTGTTGCTAAGTTCCCACATCTCTTATCCACTGTGCACCTGGGAATGCATTAGTTAACATAGTGAGAATGCAAGAAAAACACGTGTAGCCTTGAATTTAACCATATCAGACTTTTGAGCTAATTGGTTCTTTCTTGTAACTCGCTGCACCTTTGCTCTGTGAAAAACCTAACTCTGTTTGGCATTTTCTGAAGCTGACATAGATTAGAAATATAAAGGAAAAACACTTTGAGGGAAAATAAGTTTTTGGTTGAGCAGCCTTTATCAAAAGAGGGTCATACAATGTTCACAGGCCTCCAAGGCCAGAAGATACTGTACACAACATCATTTGTGGGAAAGGTATGCAGAAAAAAATCATGGTTTTGATGAGGACAAAACTGCTGGAATGTTGGGCTGATTCTGTATGACCTTGCATCTTTCATTTCCCTCTATGTACAAAAAGGTATAAAAGTACCGTTTAAAAATAAAGCTAAGGATCTTGCTCATCAAAGCAGCTTGATCTCCTCGTGTCAATCATTTTCCTCCTCTTACTCTCTCTTTCAGGCTAGTTCCCATCTGGAGTACAGAGATCCGCCGTGTCTACTTATTTGCCTGGGTTTCTAAGACCGGGAGGGCACCTGCGGCCTCACATAGACGGTGCAAATCTCTTGTTTTGAGACTTTATTGATTTTCCGTATAAACCAAGGAACATCAGCCTCTTTTCTTCTCTCCTCTATTTTCTTATCTACAACATTCTTATCTGTCTCTCTCTCTAAATCAATCGCCGACGCCGTTTCTCCTTCGAGTTTCCCTGGATCCTGCGGGGGGCTGGACCCCGGCGTGTTTCCTCCTAAATTTACATGTTGAAACTTATTTCCAATATGATAGTAAGGAGAGGTACGGGTTTTGGGGAGGTGGTTAGGCATGAGGGCAGAACCCTTGTGAAAGGTATTGATGCCCTTTATAAAAAGAGGCCCAAGGGAGCTCTCTTGCCCCTTCTGCCATGGAAGATGAAAAGATGACTATATATGAGCAAGGAATCAGGCCCTTATCAGACACCAAATCTGCAATGATATGATCTTGGACTTCCTCAGCCTCTAGAACAGTGAGAAATAAATGTTTGTTTTTCATAAGTCACCCAATTTATGATCTTTTTCTAATAGCAGCCCAAACAAATTAATACAAGGACTAAAATTTGTCCACTGGAAGTGGTGATTAGGAAATTATTGATGGCTTCAGTGAAAACAGTTATGATGGAGTGATGGAGGCTAAGCTATCCCTTAGGGGTTAAGGAACAAATGGGTAGCAAGAAAGAAACTGTGTGCCAGTCTTTTGCGAAGTTTAGATGAGGAGAGAGACTAGAGCAAGCTAGCTGTTTAATGACTAAAGCTGTTTAGTGATTAAGCTAGAGTTAGTGTGATCCAAGAGATCAGAAAATCAGAAAAGCCCAGGGTGGTATTTCAACAAAGAAGGGATAAGCAGATCTCTTACAGAAGAAAGAACATGGATTTTGGAAAGAGGTATGTCTAATCCTTTGACTCTGCCACTTATTGGCTATGAGGCAAGTTACTTAACCCTTTTGAGCCTTAGTTTTCTCATCCTTAAGAAGGAAATACCACTATCTATGGGACAGTTGCAAGAACTAAAATGAGACTCTGCATTATCAAACTGCCCAGCACAGCTACCTTCTGCTTGATCCACAGAAGGTCATCAACAATATGAGCTCCCATTTTCCCACAGAAGTCATTGGTTATCACTGAAGAGTGTTATGCCAATGTAAGCAGTAAAAATATATGCTGGGTTGCCTAGGACGAAGGCATTGAGTTATGAAATATTAAAAACAGGAACAAGAATCGAAAGAGGAAAGGATTTGAGAGCATTAACCATGTTTGAAGTCTAAAAAGGATGCAGCAAGTGAAGTACCAAGAGGGAAGTGAGGCTAGGGGAACAGCAGCCTTCGTGTTTTATATGTGATTCATATACATCCAAAAATTACTTGAAACAGAGGTCCCTCATAGGCCTATAAAGGATGAGATCTGCAACAGAAGTGAAGTTTTAGAAGGATGGACATGGAAAAGATCAAAGGACAAACTTTCTTATGGAAGAAAGCTGGTGGAGGTGATGTCTGATGTTCATCATTTCAGTAAAGATCTAGGAAACAAAATGTTTGGGAAAATTAGTTTCCAAAGCAGATTTGAATCCCAGCATTCTTGAGCCTAGTTATTAATGAATGTACAGTACCCAGCAAGCAAATTTGTGGATAGAAAACATTCCCTAATTGCATAATCTCTAAACCTTTCCATCTGACCAGGGAAAGGTTTATTATTAAAGGGGTATTATTAACAGGCATTTTAATTCCATATTTTGATCACAAGGAAAACCTGAGCTTTAAAGAATTTAGAACTGAGCTGTTACAAGGCAAGATAATGGTGTAACAAAATTCAACGCTATTCTTTTCTCAAATCTCTCTTCCTAATACTTACATGAAATGCAACTTTGTCTTCAAAATACAGGGTACAGACTCCTTACCAACTGCACATTTAGTGGCCACAAATCAAGGTGGAAGAACCACTACACAACTCAGGGAAAAAATGCTGTAATCATTGTGAGGGAAAAGAAGTTAGAAAAAACACTTCATGTTTCACGATACAAAGGAAAAAAAAAAAGAACTGCTCAAGGCAAAGGAAGAAAGTCCTTCAATTACTACTGAAGGTAAAGAAGTTCAGTTCAGTTCAGTTCAGTTGCTCAGTCGTGTCCGACTCTTTGTGAAAGAAAGAAGTAGTAAGTGTATTTTAGAGTGGCTCAACACAGGTAGTCTGAGGAAAAGACAAAGGCTGGTTCCCCACAAAATTCTCTTCCCACCCCAACAGGAGAGGAATGCGTGCTTTCCTTTAAGAAGGGGTTGCATTCTGGGCACTTTTGGAACATGGCAACTGACTGACTTTACTGTAAGAAATGAATTTTGACTTGTAGACAGTCAATTCAGCAGGGTAGACAGGACCACTGTGTGGAGCTGAGCTGGCCATGTACTGCACAACTCTGGGGGCAATATCCACACAGACGAAAATGTGAGAGGAACCTGGGAGGCTATCCACAGCAGCAACTCTGATGGTTGGCATGTAGTTAAAAACAAGGTGATTTTTCTTTCTGGCTTACTTCACTCTGTATAATCAGCTCCAGTTTCATCCATCTCTTTAGAACTGATTCACATTTATTCTTTTTAAGGGCTGAGTAATACTCCATTATGTATATGTACCACTGCTTTCTTATACATTCGTCTGCTGATGGACATCTAGGTTGCTTCCATGTCCTGGCTATTATAAACAGTGCTGCAATGAACATTGGGGTACATGTGTCTCTTTCAATTCTGGTTTCCTCGGTGTGTATGCCCAGCAGGGGGATTGCTGGGTCATAAGGCAGTTCTATTTGCAATTTTTAAGGAATCTCCACACTGTTTTCCATAGTGGCTGTACTAGTTTGCATTCTCAACAACAGTGTAAGAGGGTTCCCTTTTCTCCACATCCTCTCCAGCATTTATTGCTTGTAGACTTTTGGATCGCAGCCATTGTGACTGGTGTGAAATGGTACCTCATTGTGGTCTTGATTTGCATTTCTCTGATATTGAGTGATGTTGAGCATCTTTTCATGTGCTTGTTAGCCATCCGTATGTCTTCTTTGGAGAAATGCCTATTTAGTTCTTTGGCCCATTTTTTGATTGGATCGTTTATTTTTCTGGAGTTGAGCTGCATAAGTTGCTTGTATATTTTTGAGATTAGTTGTTTGTCAGTTGTTTGTCAGTTGTTTCATTTGCTATTGTTTTCTCCCATTCAGAAGGCTGTCTTTTCACCTTGCTTATAGTTTCCTTTGTTGTGCAGAAACTTTTAATTTTAATTAGATCCCATTTGTTTATTTTTGCTTTTATTTCCAGTATTCTGGGAGGTGGATCATAGAGGATCCTGCTGTGATTTATGTCTGAGAGTGTTTTGCCTATGTTCTCCTCTAGGAGTTTTATAGTTTCTGGTCTTACATTTAGATCTTTAATCCATTTTGAGTTTATTTTTGTGTGTGGTGTTAGAAAGTGATCTAGTTTCATTCTTTACAAGTGGTTGACCAGTTTTACCAGCACCACTTGTTAAAGAGATTGTCTTTACTCCATTGGATATTCTTGCCTCCTTTGTCGAAGATAAGATGTCCATAGGTGTGTGGATTTATCTCAGGGCTTTCTATTTTGTTCCATTGATCTATATTTCTGTCTTTGTGCCAGTACCATACTGTCTTAATGACTGTGGCTTTGTAGTAGAGCCTGAAGTCAGGTAAGTTGATTCCTCCAGTTTCATTCTTCTTTCTCAAGATTGCTTTGGCTATTCGAGGTTTTTTGTATTTCCATACAAATCTTGAATTATTTGTTCTAGTTCTGTGAAAAATACTGCTGGTAGCTTGATAGGGATTACATTGAATCTGTAGATTGCTTTGGGTAGTATACTCATTTTCACTATATTGACTCTTCCAATCCATGAACATGGTATATTTTTCCATCTATTAGTGTCCTCTTTGATTTCTTTCACCAGTGTTTTATAGTTTTTGGTATACAGGTCTTTAGTTTCTTTAGGTAGGTATATTCCTACGTATTTTATTCTTTTCATTGCAATGGTGAATGGAATTGTTTCCTTAACTTCTTTTTCTACTTTCTCATTATTAGCATATAGGAATGCAAGGGATTTCTGAGTGTTGATTTTATATCCTGCAACTTTACTATATTCATTGATTAGCTCTAGTAGTTTTCTGGTGGAGTCTTTAGGATTTTCTATGTAGAGGATCATGTCATCTGCAAACAGTGAGAGTTTTACTTCTTTTCCAATTTGGATTCCTTTTATTTCTTTTTCTGCTCTGATTGCTGTGGCCAAAACTTCCAGAACTATACTGAATAGTAGTGGTGAAAGTGGGCACCCTTGTCTTGTTCCTGACTTTAGGGGAAATGCTTTCAATTTTTCACCATTGAGGATAATGTTTGCTGTGGGTTTGTCATATATAGCTTATATTATGTTGAGGTACGTTCCTTCTATTCCTGCTTTCTGGAGAGTTTTTATCATACATGGATATTGCATTTTGTCAAAGGCTTTCTCTGCATCTATTGAGATAATCACATGGCTTTTATTTTTCAATTTGTTAATGTGGTGAATTACATTGATTGATTTGCGGATATTGAAGAATCCTTGTATCCCTGGGATAAAGCCCACTTGGTCATGGTATACGATCTTTTTAATGTGTTGCTGGATTCTGATTGCTAGAATTTTGTTAAGGATTTTTGCATCTTTGTTCATCAGTGATATTGGCCTGTATACTGACACATATATATGGAATTTAGAAAGACAGTAATGATGACCCTGTATGTGAGACAACAAAGGAGACACAGATGTATAGAATGGACTTTTGGCCTCTGAGGGAGAGGGAGAGGGTGGGATGATTTGGGAGAATGGCATTGAAACATGTATACTATCATGTAAGAAATGAAGAGCCAGTTTATGTTCGATACAGGATACAGGATGCTTGGGGCTGGTGCACGGGGATGATCCAGAGAGATGATATGGGGTGAGAGGTGGGAAAGGGGTTTCAGGATTGGGATCTCATGTATACCTGTGGCTGATTCATGTCAATGTATGGCAAAACCAATACAGTATTGTAAAGTAGAATAAAGTAAAAATAAAATTAAAAAAATAAATAAAATAAAACTTAAAACAAACAAACAAACAACAAGGTGAGCTTCATAAGGGCAGGGAGTTCTCTCTGTTTCGTTCATTGATATATCCCTGGCACAAAGAACAGGGCCTGGTGCTTAAGATGATCAATCAATATCTGCTGACTGGGTGAATGAATTAATGAATCAAAGAAAAGGGAAAACAACTTTGAGAGCAGAGAAGAGAGATGAAGTATATGTCAGAACAGGATTCCTTACGATTGGAAGATATCAAGTGGGTCGAAAAAATTCCACCACTTTAGAAAGGAATCCTACCTGCTATGAAGGAGCAGGAGGAAGGGGTGGCATAACCAGTTTGGAGAGTCTTGCCACGTGTTATAGTGCTCTGGCATGGACTTAAGAAGGGCAGAGCTAAAAGTATATTAAAAAGGGGTGGAAAGATGGGATGTTACCGTAGATGTGAGATTTTTCTTCTCAGTTAACAGGGTGAGTACATCAAGAAAAGTCCACTCAGGTGCCTTTTTTTTTTTCCTGTCAAAAGCATCTGCATGGTCATAACCATATAGAGAGATGGGAGTCAGATGAAAAACTATGATTTTCATTATAATATGAACCTACCCCAAATAAATTCCTGAACACATGATCAAGGGAGATAAACACCACAAAAGTGATCTGCAACCTGTTATATGCAATCATAATATTAGCTGTTTTATTATTCAATTAGTAGTAACACAGTTCATAAAGATTAACCAGTTAGTGTCCACCAGCCATATCTTGAGCTTTAGCATATATGCATTTATATAAAATACGTAACTTGTACTATTCCTTGTATATACTTTTCATTCTGTTTTATCAGGTTTCAACTAGACCTAAAGTTCTGTTTCTTTGCAACCCCCAATATCATCTTTACATGAACCGTAAACATACACTGAATTTCTAAGGACGTGGGCAATGGCTTCTTGAATGGGATTTCTTTTAGAATACTCAGTATTTGAAAAATCTTTCAACTACAGAAATTTATTTCAAGAGAGCTGATGCCGCTACATATCCTATTACGAGTCCTCCAATGGTATATCACAAACAATTCATCTCAAGAAGGAAATCTGCTAAGCTGCTCCAAATTCTGAGCAATGCATAGGGACTTAACCACATTTTTCTGTTCACAATCTGTTTTGTGCCATGGTTTCTGGGCACACATCATCTGTAATTTCCATTAAAAAACAACCAAACAAAAACACACAGCTCTTCGCTACATTAAAAAACAAAACACAACTATAGCTGGCTTCTCTGGGAGGAACCACTCCCACTCAGCCACTTGATGTTTATCAGGATAAACTTACTAGTTGAGCTCTATGAAAAGTAAGAGTGGGAAGTTCCCTGTAACCAAAACAAAAAATGTTACAGATGCCTAAGTGATTCTTAGCAAAACTTTTTTCTCCTGTCCATTACATGTTTAGGAGTTTAGCAGGTTACACAACCCACCAAATAAAAGACAACTAGTATATAAAAGGATATATGGTAATGTGATGTACCAAAGAAGTAAAGCATTAACTTTATTTTTCTGGGTAATAAATTCACATGGCTCAAACTCTAAAACAAATCAAAGGTACTCAATTAAAAGTTTCTCTCCCATGCTATGCCCCAGCCACCTAGCTCCTCACCCCAGAGGCAACCAACATTGGCCATTTCTTAGGCAACCTTCCAGAGAGTTAAGAACAAGGAAGTGTGTGTGATTCCCTTATCCTCCTTTACACAACTCGTGGCCTAACTTATGGGCTTCCCAGGTGGTGCAGTGGTAAAGAATCTGCCTGCAGTGCAAGACTCAAGTTCAATCCCTGGGTCAAGAAGATTCTCTGGAGCAGGAAATGGCAACTCACTCCAGTATTCTTGCCTGAAGAATCCCATAGACAGAGGAGCCTGGCTGGCTCTAGTCCACAGGGCCACAAAGAGTTGGACACAACTGAGCATACACACATGGCCTAACTTATAGAACTTCTAGTTAGACTCTTAGGCACTTCTCCTTCTGTGCTAAGGACAGGAAATAGGCTTCTTCTTGTGTGTCTTTTTGATAGAACAATAGTAGCTTCCTCAAGTGCTGTGCTTTGAAGGAGTTTAATGCCAGCAAACTTGGAAGGATGGTATTTTGTGATTATTTTTATGTCTGTTACACCCATCTATTCCTCTTTTATGTCTTATTGTATCTTCTACATGCCTCTAATATAGGAATTACCACACTTTATACTTGGGAAGGGTGTCTGAGGGTAGGTACCCTGTCCTTTCATGTACATAATGCAGGATATGGCTACCCAGCACAATGCACAGCATATAATTAGCACTGAATATATATTTAATGAAAGAATCCTGCAGCAGAATTCCCAATGCTTAGGGAGAACAAGAGAACTTTTCATATTCCTGAGTGAGCTTCTTCCCTCCATGCAAAGACAGACTTCACTGACCCTGGAACTGTGACCCTGGAGCTACAGATTTGTAATGAACGTGTATTTGAAACACATGTGAGTGTTTCCCTATCCCTGTTAGAATTTACAGCAATGCCATCTGGTGCTTGGCCTGCTTGAGAAAAAATACCCATACAGAACTACACAGGAGCCCACCATGGGCCTGATCAACTAGTTTGAATCACTACCATCTAAAGAAAAAATGGTTGTATAAACATGTGATTTCTGAAACCAAAGTTGGGTGAAGAGGGAGGTCAGGTGATGGTGGAAGAAAACTTGAACGGAAACAGCATGAGTGAAAAAGAAAGTTTATAATTGTTTAAAAAAAATCCAGTGAGTGAGAAAAATTAACAAAGAAAGAACATTTCAATTGAACTTTACTCATTAGGACACCACCTGCTAATCATTCTCAAATCTCTTGTATTGCTTATATTTTCCACCCAAGTACTGCCATCTAGAGTACATGTAGGAATCATGGTTTTCTTAAAGGGGCCAAATAACCAAAATGAAACCATGGCATATTATATAGGCTTACATTTTTGTATCCTTTAAACATATGCATTTATCAAAGTTATATGGTATATTTTCTCTTTATCACATGCAAAGAAAGGCAATAATACTCAATGGGCTGGTTATTAACTTTTAAAAATTAATGTTGTAAAGCTACAGCTTATGGACTAAGTCTTTAAATAACATGTAACCATGAACAACAAAGAAAAAATAATTTATAATTTGAACTATAATTTTAAGAAATGTTTTAAATATGCCCCAACTTCCATTTATTTCATTTTGCTGAGATACAAACTGGGACCCTCCAAGAAGTAAAAAGAATCTCTTATTTTTGGTGGGATTCCTCTTTTCTGACAAATAGGTTATCCTAGGGATAGACAGGACAGAAGAGGAAGAATATAAAAAGCAAACAGATTAACTCAGATTTACAGAGAAAAGCAGAAAAACCTAAGTGAAGGTATCCCAGACCACAGATGGCTTTCATGCTCCCAAGAGGGCCTTATACCAATGTGTTATGTTATTATAACAGAAGTTTTAAGGTAAATAAGTAGACTCCATTAAAACTATTTTTTACAATAAAAAGAAAAAGAAAATATGATTTTGGAGATAGATAAACAATACTACTGGGCTTTCCTGGTGGCTCAATGGTAAAGAATCCGCCAGCCAGTGCAGGAGACACAGGTTTGATCCCTGGGTCAGGAATATTCCCTACAGCAGGAAATGGCGATTTACTCCAGTATTCTTGCCTGGAGAATTCCATGGACAGAGGAGCCTGGTGGGCTGCAGTCCATGGCATGGTGTTGCAGAGTCAAGACATGACTTAGCGACTAAAACAAAAAGTCAATAATATTAAGAAGACAATGAGGAATTTCTGCTTTGTTTAACCAACTATTCTCAACTGGGTATAAAATTTCATATTTCCTCTCAAATTACACCACATTAAGGGTGACATGTGTTGATAAAAGAAAAAGAAATTAGGTGATATTTATTACTTTCCCTCGACTCTTTACCCTGTATCTCCTAAGTACTACTTGGCTACATGGTGCTATTTGAACAGTGTGGATGTGGAATCAGCCTCTCTTCTTTCCTGTCTCCTAACTCTAGCTCTCAAAACCTAATTGTCTTGGCTCAAATTAAATGCCTATGTCTCCATAAAGCGTTCTTTGATTCCTCCTTAGCTAGAAGTAGTTTTCTTTAGCCTAGGCATTTTTTTAAAGCTCTTTCCTTAAACATTTAAGGTCCTTATAAATATTCTACATATTAAGAATTTAAGTATTTACAGGATTATAAGCTCCGTAACAAAGAAAGAAATGCTTTTGTTCATCTTTTCATGTCACAATACCTAGCACAGTACCTGGCACAGAACAGGAAGTCAATCTAATAAATAATAAATGTTCACATTTGAAAGTTAATATGGCTCATAATAAACCAAACAGTTCTTTTGAGAAACATCATAGCACAAAAATCAACAATAGAGGGTCTTCAGTAAATATTTCTTGTACAAGTAAAGCTAAAACTATGGCAACTAATGTAAAATATACATATTTAAATTCACAGGTTTTATGAGAGTAATAATTAAGTCATAATAATTGTCATTAAGTCACCAGCATTCTAGTGACAATGCTGTGGCTTGTTAGAACTTTGGTCAGGCTAAGGTATGTGATTCACCAGGAGCTAAATTTCTTAAGCTCTTTTCTAATCATACTTTAATTTATAGATTTGGCAGGTTGTACTATTGCCAGAGAGATGTCACAACTACCAAAAAAGAAAGCATAAAAAAATTTTAAAATATGTGAAATGTTGAGAGGAAAGGCAAGTATTAAAAAGAATCCTTAGCTTAATGTTTACTAACTTTGTTTCTTGGGGTTCCCTTTACTGAAATAGAAAAATGGCCTATCAAAGTAGCCAAGCCCTTGTTGATTTATTCAGAATACCTGGTAAGTTTATGTATGTGGTATGTGATACTCTATAAAAATAACTGTAAGAGTTTCCGTTAAAACAATTAAGATTAACACACTTAGAAAAGAGGAACAGAAAATAGAACCAGAGACATATAAAAGAATTAATTTCTGATACTAGCAAAATCTACACAAAAAGTAAATTAGATGTGAACACAGATATATACAAAAATTAGCAGACAAGAATTACAATTAAGCTAAAAGAGAAACAGATGAAAGGACATTATTAGTCTAACCCTGAACATAATCAATTTCGCACAATCCCATAATATACCACAACCTAGAAAAAGGAGCTTGTGGTCAAAAACACACACAAAAGAGCTACATATAAACCATGTCATTTGAAAATTGGGATACACGTGGAAGAACCAAGCAGACAACAAACAACAGGGAGGGAACATTACTATAATTAGCAGCTTTGGGGGAAGGTATAACTACAAAGATCAACACACTACACAGATGACAAAGTCCTTAATTGGTTTGTTTTTTAAATAATGTTTCATGCTCATCAGGTATTTTCTGATATAGGCTGTAACATTTTTCTCCATTGGAATTTTAGGAAGAAAATAAATTGGAGAGGTTGTATTATGCAGTGTTTAGGGCACTAGACTCAAAGTCAGATTTCCTGAATTCTAATTTCAGCTCGTTTACTTACTAGCTGTGTGACCTTAGAGATGTTACCTAACCCAAGTCTCAGTTTTCTCAGCTATAAAATGGAAAATAATACTAGCTCTTCCTTGAGAGGAGGATTTGTTATGACGATTAAATACCAATTTACTGAAATATTATTTATAAAGCACCTTTGATATATATTTCACAGCAAGCATTAAATAAATGTTTGCAATATAAAGTCTGTTGTAAATAGTTGAAGATTTCATCTGATTTAAGAATAAGTTTGGCCCCCCTAAGTGAGAAGGTCCCCAGATATCATGATAACACTAGGCAGAACTTTCAAAGTTCTTTATTTTGGAAGAAGCTCTGATTTGGAAAACTCAGCAGTAGCCACAGGACTGGAAAAGGTCAGTTTTCATTCCAATCCCAAAGAAAGGCAATGCCAAAGAATGCTCAAACTACTGCACAATTGCACTCATCTCACACACTAGGTAAAGTAATGCTCAAAATTCTCCAAGCCAGGCTTCAGCAATATGTGAACTGTGAACTCCCTGATGTTCAAGCTGGTTTTAGAAAAGGCAGAGGAACCAGAGATCAAATTGCCAACATCTGCTGGATCATGGAAAAAGCAAGAGAGTTCCATAAAAACATCCATTTCTGCTTTATTGACTATGCCAAAGCCTTTGACTTTGTGGCTCACAATCAACTGTGGAAAATTCTGAGAGACGGGAATACCAGACCACCTGACCTGTCTCTTGAGAAACCTATATGCAGGTCAGGAAGCAACAGTTAGAACTGGACATGGAACAACAGACTGGTTCCAAATAGGAAAAGGAGTACATCAAGGCTGGATATTGTCACCCTGCTTATTTAACTTCTAAGAAGAGTATACATCATGTATACATCATGAGAAACGCTGGGCTGGAAGAAGCACAAGCTGGAATCAAGATTGCTGGGAGAAATATCAATAACTTAAGATATGTAGATGACACCACCCTTATGGCAGAAAGTGAAGAGGAGCTAAAAGCCTCTTGATGAAAGTGAAAGAGGAGAATGAAAAAGTTGGCTTAAAGCTCAACATTCAGAAAACTAAGATCATGGCATCTGGTCCCATCACTTCATGGCAAATAGATGAGCAAACAGTGGAAACAGTGTCAGACTTTATTTTGGGGGCTCCAAAATCACTGCAGATGGTGACTGCAGCCATGAAATTAAAAACGCTTGCTCCTTGGAAGGAAAGTTATGACCAACCTAGATAGCATATTCAAAAGCAGAGACATTACTTTGCCAACAAAGGTTCATCTAGTCAAGGCTATGGTTTTTCCAGTGGTCATGTATGGATGTGAGAGTTGGACTGTGAAGAAAGCTGAGCACCAAAGAATTGATGCTTTTGAACTGTGGTGTTAGAGAAGACTCTTGAGAGTCTCTTGGATTGCAAGGAGATCCAACCAGTCTGTCCTAAACGAGATCAGTCCTGGGTGTTCATTGGAAGGACTGATGCTGAAGCTGAAACTCCAATACTTTGGCCACCTCATGCGAAGAGTTGACTCATTGGAAAAGACCCTGATTCTGGGAGGGATTAGGGGCAGGAGGAGAAGGGGACGACAGAGGATGAGATGCTTGGATGGCATCACCGACTTGATGGACATGAGTTTGGGTAAACTCTGGGAGTTGGTGATGGACAGGGAGGCCTGACGTGCTGTGATTCATGGGGTGGCAAAGAGTTGGACGTGGCGGAGCTCAGGACTGAACTCAACTGACTGCTTTGACTTTATTTTCTGCCCTTCTTTTTCTTTTCCCCTGTATGATTTCTAACTCTGCCTCTATAATGCAAGTTAAAAGCCAGTTATCCAGGAAATACCACAACTCTTGATCAAGTTTCCTAAGTGTTCATTTCCTAGAAATCTGCCACATCCCACAGGAAATGAGAGGGGAAAGAGGATATATATCATTTCATATTAGGTATATGACAGGAAGCATTAAAGCAGATGATTGGGTGGTGTCTGAAGTCTCAATGTGCTCAGCCATTCAGTCCTGTCCAATTCTGCAATCCCATGGACTGTAGCCTGCCAGGCTCCCCCATCCATGGAATTTTCCAGGCAAGCATAATGGAGTGGATTGCCATGCCCTCCTCCAGAGGATCTCCCTGGCCCAGGGATTGAACCTGCATCTCCTGCACTGGCAGGGAGATTCTTTACCAGTGTACAACCTGGGAAGCCCCCAATAAGTCTCAATAAAATAATGTAAAATCAAGAAGAGCTCCAACACAGAGGTGCTGGTATGACACCTAAAGACTACTATAGTGAAAGTGAAAGTGACATCACTCAGTCGTGTCCGACTCTTTGCAACCCCGTGGACTATAGCCCACCAGGCTCCTCTGTCAATGGGATTTTCAAGGCAAGAGTGTTGGAGTGGGTTGCCATTTCCATCTCGAAGATGCCATTTCCATCTTCCCAACCCAGGGATCAAACCTGGGTCTCCTGCTTCAGCTGGATCTCCTGCATTGCAGGCAGATGCTTTACCCTCTGAGCCACCAGGGAAGCATGGACTATACAGTCCATGGAATTCTCCAGGCCAGAATTCTGGAATCGGTAGCCTTTCCCTTCTCCAGGAGATCTGTCCAACCCAGGGATCGAACCCAGGTCTCCCACATTGCAGGCGCATTCTTTACCAGCTGATATACAAGGGAAGCCCAAAGAATACTACAGTAGAGCCTTTAAATAATTTATCAACGAAAATATCAAGTAGAGTGCAGGCTATGGCCTCATTCCTAATTAACAATCTCTGCTGCTGCTGCTGCTGCTGCTAAGCTGCTTCAGTCGTGTCCGACTCTGTGTGACCCCACAGACAGCAGCCCACCAGGCTCCCCTGTCCCTGGCATTCTCCAGGCAAGAACACTGGAGTGGGTTGCCATTTCCTTCTCTAATGCATGAAAGTGAAAAGTGAAAGTGAAGTCTCTCAGTTGTGTCTGGCTCTTAGCAACCCCATGGACTGCAGCCCACCAGGCTCCTCCATCCATGGGATTTTCCAGGCCAGAGTACTGAAGTGGGGTGCCATTCCCTTCTCTAACAATCTCTACAACATGAATAATAAGAAAAGTAAACCTGAAAGGTTAACACAAGGAGGCAAGTGTCACCGAGACCCACAACACTGGAAAGGTATGTTCTGTTCTAATGATGCTATTGTGGTTGACACACAATGATGCTTTCCTAATACAGATTGCAAAACAGATACAGACACAATGTACAGCAGTAACGGGAAATGTCACCTCTCCTGGCACTGGGGAGAGGTTTCATTCTGGTAAAAGTAGAACACCTGATAAATTGATACCATATTGACAATTTCTCAGAAAGCAGAGGAAATGACAGAGAAAACTGCTATTCAGGACTGACAGAGAGGAAACTGTAGGTGATGTAGGAGTGACAAGGGCTTGCTTGATTGGACTTTGTAACAGCAAAGGCAGGAAGTCTTTCACATGTGAGGACCTCAGACTCGGAAAGAGTAAACGTCAATGTGTTCACAGATTAGATGGAGATGTGGGTTGGAGGTGCAGCAACGGAGACCCAGGACAACCAAGAAATAATAATTATAAATTTTAAAAAACAGTAAATAATAGGGTCATACTAAGTTGGACTGAGGATGCCAAATGCTCTATAGAAGTCAGGGAGTCAGGACAGGACTCATCAGTGAATCTAGTGAGGAGTGTCGATATTTCTCTTGACCTCTCCCTCAGGTAATTGTTATTGTTAAGTTTCTTATTGCTTTTACCAAATATGTCTGAATTTTTATTTTCTGAGTTTTGCTATGAAGTTCCTCAACCAGACCTGTAGTTACTGCTGGATATATGACAGCCTGGGGACTATTCTTTCCCAAGACTGGAGTTTGGACATAAGTTCTTACTGAATAATGTCTCTAAGTCTTCCAGCTGTTTCTTAGTAAACATTATTGTTTCCTCCATGGATGCCTCTGGCACTTGTGAAATCATCTGAGTCTGGAACTCATTAATCTGTGCTGTTCACATATTCAGGGCCAATGACTAGCTGTTATTATTATTTTTAAGTTATAGACAACAAAAAAGTCATTTTATTTACATTTTGACAGTTAATATTATGAAATGATGACTAAAAATAATAAATGTTCAAAATTATGTTCAAGCTGGAAATTCTGGTCAAAGACTGAATGAGAAAAGAAGTACAAGGCAAGGGGACATGACTGAAAAAAACTCATCTCAAATGAGTTCGTTTTTCCAGCCCTGGCTGAATTTCATCCTAAAGTACCAAGAAAACTTACATATACAAACAATCATGCAACCATTATTGGTTTTCTCTAAAGAAGGGAGGATAAAGTCTGGAGATAAACAAAGATGATTGTGATTTTCAAAAAGGTAGGAAATATGGATTCTGAACACAACATCACCAGCTCAGAAAAGGAGCAAGATCAAGAGGGGGCCACAGTAGTACATGACCAAGATCATGGCACAAGAGGGGTGTTACACACAGCCTCTGGGACAGCCTCTAGAGGTGTGCCTGAGAATGCACACCAAACAGTCACAACGGGTAGAACACAGATGTCCACTGCCATTGCTGTGAGATATTTCTAACCACATCTCTGTCTTTACACCCTCTAGAGTAAAGCCCGGGAGAGACTGCCCAACGGGCTAAGCATGGATCCTGTGTGTGTATTAGTTACAGAGCTGGGACCCGGGTGAAGTGACTGAAGAACTTATTAGCCTTGAACACACAACATAAAAGGACACCAAAAACTCACTAATCAAGATAAGTAGTATGTTAATGCAGTCTTTTTAAAAGTAAAAATTGATGCAAAAATCTATGATGAACAAAATATTAAAATTTAAAGAAAGCTGCAAAACAGTGCCATGCCGAAGAATTGATGCTTTTGAACTGTAGTGCTGGAGAAAACTGTTTTTTTTTTTTTAAATACTTTATTCTACGTTACAATACTGTATTGGTTTTGCCATACATTGACATGAATCAGCCACAGGTGTACACGATCTTCCAATGCTGAAGCTCCCTCCCACCTCCCACCCCATATCATCTCTCTGGATCATCCCGTGCACCAGCCCCAAGCATCCTGTATCCTGTATTGAACATAGACTGGCACTTTGTTTCTTTTATGATAGTATACATGTTTCAGTGCCATTCTCCCATACCATCCCACCCTCTCCCTCTCCCTCAGAGGCCAAAAGTCCGTTCTATACCTCTGTGTCTCTTTTGTTGTCTCACATACAGGGTCATCATTACTATCTTTCTAAATTCCATATATATGTGTCAGTATACTGTATTGGTGTTTTTCTTTCTGGCTTACTTCACTCTGAATAATTGGCTCCAGTTTCATCCATCTCATTAGAACTGAGTCAAATTTATTCTTTTTAAGGGCTGAGTAGTATTCCATTGTGTATATGTACCACTGCTTTCTTATACATTCGTCTGCTGATGGACATCTAGGTTGTTTCCATGTCCTGGCTATTATAAACAATGCTGCAATGAACATTGGGGTACATGTGTCTCTTTCAATTCTGGTTTCCTCGGTGTGTATGCCCAGCAGTGGGATTGCTGGGTCATAAGGCAGTTCTATTTGCAATTTTTTAAGGAATCTCCACACTGTTTTCCATAGTGGCTGTACTAGTTTGCATTCTCAACAACAGTGTAAGAGGGTTCCCTTTTCTCCACATCCTCTCCAGCATTTATTGCTTGTAGACTTTTGGATGGCAGCCATTCTGACTGGTGTGAAATGGTACCTTGTTGTGGTCTTGATTTGTATTTCTCTGATAATGAGTGATGTTGAGCATCTTTTCACGTGTTTGTTAGCCATCCGTATGTCTTCTTTGGAGAAATGCCTATTTAGTTCTTTGGCCCATTTTTTGATTGGCTCGTTTATTTTTCTGGAGTTGAGCTGTATAAGTTGCTTGTATATTTTTGAGATTAGTTGTTTGTCAGTTGCTTCATTTGCCATTGTTTTCATCAGAAAAGTCAATATAGTGAAAATGAGTATACTATCCAAAGCAATCTACAGATTCAATGCAATCCCTATCAAGCTACCAGCAGTATTTTTACAGAACTAGAACAAATAATTCAAGATTTGTATGGAAATACAAAAACCTCGAATAGCCAAAGCAATCTTGAGAAAGAAGAATGGAACTGGAGGAATCAACTTGCCTGACTTCAGGCTCTACTACAAAGCCACAGTCATTAAGACAGTATGGTACTGGCACAAAGACAGAAATATAGATCAATGGAACAAAATAGAAAGCCCTGAGATAAACACACACCTATGGACACCTTATCTTTGACAAAGGAGGCAAGAATATCCAATGGAGTAAAGACAATCTCTTTAACAAGTGGTGCTGGGAAAACTGGTCAACCACTTGTAAAAGAATGAAACTAGATCACTTTCTAACACCACACACAAAAATAAACTCAAAATGGATTAAAGATCTAAATGTAAGACCAGAAACTATAAAACTCCTAGAGGAGAACGTAGGCAAAACACTCTCAGACATAAATCACAGCAGGATCCTCTATGATTCACCTCCCAGAATACTGGAAATAAAAGCAAAAATAAACAAATGGGATCTAATTAAAATTAAAAGCTTCTGCACAACAAAGGAAACTATAAGTAAGGTGAAAAGACAACCTTCTGAATGGGAGAAAACTCTTGAGAGTCCCTTAGACAGCAAGGAGATCAAACCAGTTATTCCTGAAGGAAATCAACCCTGAATGTTCATTGGAAGGACTGATGCTGAAGTTGAAGCTCCAACACTTTGGCCAACTGATGTGAAGAACTGACTCATTAGAAAAGACCCTGATACTGGTAAAGACTGAGGATAAGATAAGGGGGCAACAGAGGATGAGATGGTTAGATAGCATCACTGACTCAATGGACATGAGTTTGAGTAAACTCTGGAAGACAGTGAAGGACAGGGAAGCCTGGCATGCTGCAGTCCATGAGGTCACAAAGAGTCTGACACAACTTAGCAAATGAACAGCAAAGAACAACAATGCCAAACTGTATTGGTGCCTGAGGCAAAAGGAAAATCAATGCTACTCATGCTTCCTTCTTTAAATTTTTGTTATTTTCTTCATAGATTTTTTACATTAATTGTAATTCTTAAAAATACTGCATTAAAATAGTCCTTAATTACTGAAGTTTTCTGGCATTCCCTGAAATGCTATAGCTGGATGAGTGACTCATTCTCTTCATCCCAGGCTCACACCTGCCCCTACTTGCTAAGGATCAACAAGAGGGAACTATCAGGTGCCATTTTGATTTCTCCTGTAGGAGGTGTGGCTCTAAAACAGGAAGTGAATATGGATGCTCCTTTCTGCCTGGAACACTAATCTAGCCACCTCCTTCCTCTCTCCTTCCTTTTGATCTTTTGTTTTCACTTTAGATATCACTTTTTCACCACTGATCTAGGTGTTCCTTATCTGTCTTAGCATTTAATACAGTTCAGTTTAGTACTCAGCCATGTACGAACGACTCTGTGCAACCCCATGGTCTATAGCACGCCAGGCTTTCCTTTCCACCATCAACTCCCAGAACTTGCTCAAACTCATGTCCATTGAGTTGGTGATGCCATCCAACCATCTCATCCTCTGTCATCCCCTTCTCCTCCTGCCTTCAATCTTTCCCAGCATAAAGGTCTTTTCCAATCAGTCAGTTCTTCACATCAGGTGGCCAAAGTATTGGAGTTTCAGCTTCAGCACTAGTCCTTCCGATAAAAATTCAGGACTGATTTCCTTTAGGATTGACTGGTTTGATCCCCTGCAGTCCAAGGAACTCTCAAGAGTCTTCTCTAACACCACAGTTCAAAAGCATTAATTCTTCAGGGCTCAGCTTTCTTTATAGTCCAACTCTCATGTCCATACATGACTACTGGAAAAACCATAGCTTTGACTAGACTGACCTTTGTTGGCAAAGTAACGTCTCTGCTTTTTAATATGCTGTCTAGGTTGGTCATAGCTTTTCTTCTAAGGAGCAAGCATCTTTTAATTTCATGGCTACAGTAACCACCTGCAGTGATTCTGGAGCACCCCCCAAATAATGTCTCTGTTTCCATTATTTCCCCATCTATTTGCCATGAAGCGATGGGACTGGAGCCCATGAACTCAATTTTCTGAATGTTGAATTTTAAGCCAACTTTTCCACTTTCCTCTTTCACTTTCATCAAGAGGCTCTTAGTTCTTTAATTTTTGCCATAAGGGTGGTGTCATATGCACATCTAAGGTTATTGATATTTCTGCTGGCAAAACTTGACTTCAGCTTGTGCTTCATCCAGTCCGGTATTTCACATGATATACTCTGCATATAAGTTAAATAAGCAGAGTGACAATATACAGCCTTGACGTACTCCTTTCCTGATTTGGAACAAGTCTGTTGTTCCATGTCTAGTTCTAACTGTTGCTTCTTGACCTGCATACAGATTTCTTAGGAGGCAAGTCAGGTGGTCTGGTATTCCCATCTCATTATAAGAATCTTCCACAGTTTGTTGTAAGCCAAATAGTAAAAGGCTTTGGTATACTCAATAAAGTACAAGTAGATGTGTTTCTGGAACACTCTTGCTTTTTAACACATCAGCATATCAAAATACTTATCACCAAATACTTATCAATGTTTCACAATTTGTTAGCATGCTGTAAATGAACCTGGCAGAATGTGGAGCGAGACTGGGAGTGAAGTACTGAACAGTGTGCCTAAGAAAGACATATCTCCATGGCCTTAATCAGTGAATGAGATCTTATTTGGGAAAAATTTTCAAGTGTAATCAAGTTAAGGATCTCTGAGATGACATCATTCTGAATTATCCAGTTGAGTCCTGCATCCAATAACCTTGCAAGACACAGAAGGAAAGAAGCCAGGAGACAGATAAGGCAGTCACATGAAGACAGAGGCAGGGGAACTCAGACAAGTAGACTTGTAAGATCTTCTAAATCTAAGAATCTTTGTTCTAGTCACTTCCTGCCTAGTGGAAAAAGTAATAACAGGGTTCATGTGGAAAGCCACCACTTAGGAAAGTTTTTCTGCAGTGTTTCTAGAAACTGATACCTCTACTCTCCAGGCAATAGACAAAAGGAGATACATTTTGATATAAGCAAGTAAGCACATAGAAATTCACAGGTAAATTTGTTAGGGGAAGCACACTGATTGAAACCGCCCACCCTGGCCAGGCACCATAGTAACCATTTGCATGAGTTGTTTTATGACAGGAGATCCTGATAAGGAATACGGAACTAATAAGCCACCACCAACCAGAAGAGTTTGGGAAAGGTGCAAAGAAGACACTGTGTGTCCATCCACTTCTCAGAATCCCTCCTGCCAGCATCCATCTTGGCTGAGTGATGTGTGCATCACCAGGAAAGACCCTGAATTAGAATGACTGGCCAAAGATCACCCGGAAACTAATCCCATCACCATAAAACCCAAGACTGCAAGCCACACGGCAGAGCAGTTCTCCTGGGTTCCCTTACCCTACTGCTCTCCACTCGGGTGCCCTTTCCCAATAAAATCTCTTGCTTTGTCAGCACATGTGTCTCCTTGGACAATTCATTTCCGAGTGTTAGACAAGAGCCCAGTTTCAGGCCCTGGAAGGGGTCCTGCAACAAATTCACTGTGATATTATAAAATTCATAGTACCAGCCTGTTTCTAGAAAATACATGAAGCTGTGTCTAACATGTAGGGTGCTGTTAGATGTGGACTCCATTCAAATGTCATGGTCACAGAGGAAATAGTAGCTAAGCCAAATCATGCAGGTAGGGTCCAAACTATCTTCTGAGTGGCCATAAAACACTTTTCAAATGCAGAAAACATTTTCAAATGTTAGAATCTGTTTACACCCAGAGTCGAAACACTTTCAAATGTAGGCCCTACCTAGCTTTCATGTATGTTTTATGTCACTTTGTAGAAAAAATGTCACTATAGGTCCATCTCACTCTATCCTTAACTTGCTGTTAATTTATAAAAGGGGCTTAGAACAGTCTGTGAGTAGTACTTCACGAGTTCTTGAAGAAAATGTAAATATTCCAAAATAATGAAGTTCCAATTTCATACCTGTTTCCTAGTGGTTAATTAAAAGGGGGGACAGTACAACTAAAACAAAGGGAAACATCTTGATTGTATGGCACCAAAGAGTGTTATTTACATCTCTAAATTATTTTTATAAGACAAAATACTCTGGATAAAAAGGAATTTTTTTTCCTACTAAAGTTTTATTTGCTGATCACAAAACTATTTTATTGAACAGTCCAGTATATGATAAGAGTTGGGTTGCACACAGATAATAAGTGGTAGATCCAAACCCCATTAACTGCTCTGAGCGCTTAACGAGTCTGTCATCCTATCTCCCAAGTTACTATTCTGCTCGTGTTAGAATAAGCTACCCTTGTAATAGGGAAGAACAAATCTAAATCCTTATTGTATTTGTTTCTTCTACATTAACCTCTGTATTCTATTGCTTTTGCTGCCATCCCTAAAGGGATGTTGCCTGTAAGCTTAAAGTATATATAATGGTCTATTTCTGGGAACCCTGCCTCCCATGCCTATGTTATACTAAAATCTTTGTTTAAGTTCACAGGAAACATCCTGGCCAGGCCCACCTGTGAATGGCTGCAAGAAAGAAAAAAATAGCACATTCCCCTCTAAAGTCTGGCTAGAACCAGGAAATATTTGCAGCAACTTACTTGTTATGCAGATGGAACCACCCTTATGGCAGAAAGTGAAGCAGAACTAAAGAGCCTGTTAATGAAAGTGAAAGAGAACAGTGAAAAAGTTGGCTTAAAGCTCAACATTCAGAAAACTAAGATCATGGCATCCGGTCCCATCACTTCATGGGAAATAGATGGGGAAACAGTGGAAACAGTGTCAGACTTTATTTTCGGGGCTCCAAAATCACTGCAGATGGTGATCGCAGCCATGAAATTAAAAGATGCTTACTCCTTGGAAGGGAAAGGTATGATCAACATAGACAGCATATTAAAAAGCAAAGACATTAGTTTGCCAACAAAGGTCCATCTAGTCAAGGCTATGGTTTTTCCGTAGTCATGTATGGATGTGAGAGTTGGACTATAAAGAAAGCTGAGTGCTGAAGAATTGATGCTTTTGAACTGTGGTGTTGGAGAAGACTCTTGAGAGTCCCTTGGACTGCAAGGAGATCCAACCAGTCCATCCTAAAGGAGATCAGTCCTGGGTGTTCACTGGAAAGACTGATGGTGAAGCTGAAACTCCAATACTTTGGCCACCTGATGCAAAGAGCTGACTCATTTGAAGAGACCCTGATGCTGGGAAAGATTGGGGGCAGGAGGAGAAGGGGACGACAGAGGATGAAATAGTTGGATGGTATCACTGACTTAATGGACATGGGTTTGGGTAAACTCTGGGAGTTGGTGATGGACAGGGGAGGCCTGGCGTGCTGTGGTTCATGGGGTTGCAGAGTCAGACACGACTGAGCGACTGAATTGAACGTTTTTTTTTTTTTTGCTTTACTTCTTTACCCTCTCTCTGTTCTATAAAAGAACTAGCAACCAAACTTGGAAAAAATGGTTTTGGGGACACCGTCTACTATCTTAGTCTGCTGGATTTCCCAATAAAGTTGCTATTTTATTCCTGGCCCCAACACCTCGTCTCTTGATTTATTGGCCTGTTTTGTGTGGCAAGCAATAGAGCTTGAATTCAGTAACACCCTGAGCTTGTTCACTGGTTCAGTTTCTACGTTTATTTACTTATTCAAAATATTTAATAGTACTGTACTATGTGAGAATGTGTTGGATGGACTATGAGGGTGAAAGATACATTGAGAACTATAAGGAATAGAATGACAAGTCTAAAGACATGTACATTAATAACTATAACATAAGGTAAGGAGTGCCAAGTGCTACAAGAAAAAGAGAAAATACTTTTCCAAGAAATTCCAAGGAGAGAGAGACTAGTTTTAGCTTGAAAGAATAGCAAGGTAGAATCAGGGACAATTTTTGAGATATGCCTATGTGCCATCTCAAAGGCAGCTCAACAGAGGATGTGAGCAATGGAGTAGTGATGATGGTAATACAACACCTACTCTTAATTGAGCATTTACATTGCAGTCAACAATTAAAAAGCATTGTTTTATTTTTGTTGCTGCTTAGTCATTAGGTAGCACCCGACTCTTTTGTGACCCCCATGGACTGTAGCCCGCCAGGCTTCTTTGTCCATGAGATTTCCCAGGGAGTATACTGGAGTGGGTTGCCATTTCCTTCTCCACAAGATCTTCCTGACCCAGGGATCAAAACAATATCTCCTGCATTGCAGGCTGATTCTTACCACTGAGCCACCAGGAAGCCCATTCTTTTATTTAATTCTCATTAAAATCCAATGAGTAGGCAGCCATTAAAAAGAATGAAATAAGACCATTTGCAGCAACATGGATGGACCTAGAGAGTGTCATACTAAGTGAAGTAAGTCAGAGAAGAAATATCATACGACATCCCTTAAATGTGCAACCTAAAAAGAAATGATACAAATGAACTGACTTACAAACAGAAAGAGACTCACAGACTTAGAAAGTGAACTCATGGTTGCCAGGGGGGAAGGGATAGTTAAGGACTTTGCAAAAGTTATATACACACTGCTATATTTAAAATGGACAACAAGCAAAAACTGACTGTATAGCACATGGAATTCTGCTCAATGTTAATGCACCAACCTAGCTGGGAGAGAGGATTTTGGGGAGAATGGATACATGTATATGTATGGCTGAGTCCCTTCACTGTTCACCTCAAACTACCACAACACTTTTAATTGGCTATACCCCAATACAAAATGCTTTTGGTGCTAAAAAAAAAATTAAATTTAAAAAATCCAATGAGTAGGTATTTATCATCCTTTTATAGATGAAGTTATCAGAGAGATATAAGGTCACTCAATTAATAAATGATCACTCATGGGTCAAGTACATAATGCCAAAATGTATGCTATGGCTAATATAAGGGATGCTTCTGATAGAGCATCAAGTTACAGATCTAATGGGTAGAAAGGAAGAATTTTATTTGGTTCTAGTTGGGGAATAGGTAAGAAAAGATACTGAAGAAAATACAGTTGAGATAGGAATTTACATTTTGGAACTAGAATACTTGGTTTGCTTTGTCAATTACAGGATTCTTAACTGAGGGATGGTTTTGCTCCCATGATATCTGGCAATGTCTAGAGACACTGGTATTCACAACTGAGAAAGGTGGGGAGGGAATGCTACTGGCATTTAACTGGGGAGAGGCCAGGGATCCTGATAAACATCCTACAATGGATAACATAACCTCACAACAAAGAATTATCTGGCCTAAAATGTCAGTAGTACCAATGTTCGTTGTTAAGGTAGAGCCAGGAATGATATACTTTAGAGAGTGAGTCAGAATGAAGGTGAAAGGTCAACAGATGATGGACCTAGAAATTATCATACTAAGTGAAGTAAGTCAGACAAAAAAAAAAAAAGTATCACATGATATCACTTATATGTGGAATCTAAACTATGACACAAATGAACTTGCAAAATAGAAACAGACTCACAGACATTGAAAACGAACTTATGGTTACCAAAGGGTAAAGAGGGTGAGGGATAAAACAGGAATTTGGGATTAACAGATACACGTTACTATATATAAAATACACAACCAACAAGCACCTAATATACAGAACAGGGAATGATATTCAGTATTTTATAGTAATCTATAATGGAAAATATGAAAAAGAATATACATATAAATGAATCACTTTGCTATATACCTGAAACATTATAAATCAACTATAAGTCAATTACTTTTTTTTAAAAGAATGAAGATGAAAGGGGTAGTGGGTTAATTCAGCACACAAAAACAAGAAACTGTGTAGCTCAAAGCTGGTCAATTAGAATGAGAAGCAAAAGGAAAGAACAAGAGAAACAGAGAAAAAAAGAGAATGAGAGAGAGAAAGAAAAGGCTGCAGTGGGGTGGGGCGGGTAGAGAGAAGAATAACTACTCTTCTTTTTACAGTTTCTGATGCATGGAAAGAAGTAAGAACAGAGCACATAGGAAAAGAAAGCCAAATTAAAGTCTTTTTCAGAATTAAAAGTAGAAACAGGAGAATCAAGAATATACTCTTCCTAAAGGAGGCTATATGTAAGAACTTGAAGTTACACTGTTGTGCTGAATGCACAATGACAGGAATGTGCATAGAATACTGTTTTATCATAGTAACTATTACAAATAATAGCAAGATATTTTGGTGAGGTTTGTGGGAAAACAAAAATAACACAAAAAACCCAAGGGATTAAGATAGATTGATGTATTAGAAATTATTTTAAAATTTGTGTTTTTTAATACTAACAAAACATGTCTATTACATATATTTTAAGAATAAGTGAGTTTATTTTTTTCAATATTTTATATATAATTTTATTTTATCTCAATTGATGATCAGGCAAGGAAAGAGACACATTCATCCATGGAAGATATAGTAATTGCATTAAACTGGTAAGTTTCTTTTTTCTTTTTTGCTTATTATTTTTTTTTTACTTTACAATACTGTATTGGTTTTGCCATACATCAACATGAATCTGCCATGCGTGTACGTAAGTTCCCACTCCTGAATCCCTCTCTACCTCCCTCCCCATACCATCCCTCTGGGTTATCCCAGTGCACCAGCCCCAAGCATCCTGTATCCTGCATCGAACCTAGACTGGCGATTAGTTTCTTATATGATATTATACATGTTTCAATGCCATTCTCCAAAATCATCCTGCCTGCTCCCTCTCCCACAGAGTCAAAAAGTCTGTTCTGTACATCTGCATCTCTTTTGCTGTCTCGCACGTAGGGTTATTGTTACCATCTTTCTAAATTCCATATATATGTGTTGCTGCTGCTGCTGCTGCTGCTAAGTCGCTTCAGTTGTGTCTGACTCTGTGCAACCCCATAGACGGCAGCCCACCAGGCTCCTCCGTCCCTGGGATTCTCCAAGCAAGAACACTGGAGTGGGTTGCCATTTCCTTCTCCAATGCAGGCAAGTGAAAAGTGAAAGTGAAGTCGCTCAATTGTGTCCGACTTGTAGTGACCCCATGGACTGCAGCCTACCAGGATCCTCCGCCCACATATTGGTGTTTTTCTTTCTGGCTTACTTACAAAAATAACACAGAAAACCTAAGGGATTAAGATAGATTGATATATTATAAATTATTTTAAAATTTGTTTTTTTAATACTAACAAAACATGTCTATTACATATATTTTAAGAATAAGTGAGTTTAAAAATGTAATAATCTAACTTTAAATTGTTTAACTGGCTTTCTGGATCAAAGTGGCTAAGGTTCACCTGCTTTACTAAGAATAAATTCAGGAAGAAGCAAGATTTTCTAAATTTAAAAAAAAAAAAGGGAAAAAATGACCTGATTTCTTAAAAACTCAAAACTTCTATATACCAAAGTTTAGGAAAAAAAAGTGACATGTTAGTTGCTCAGTCATGTCCAGCTCTTTGCAACCCATGGACTGTAGCCCACCAGGCTCTTCTGGGCAAGATGACTTGAGTGGGTAGCCATTCTCTTCTCCAGGGGATCTTCCTGACCCAGGGTTTGAACACAGGTCTCCTGCATTGCAGGTGGATTCTTTACTATCTGAGCCATAAGGGAAGCCCTAAGCAACATGAAAAGGCAAACTGGGAAAATATCTACAATAAATATCATAAGGGCCAATAAGTTAATTTACAAAGAGTGCATACAAAGTAAATAACTATTAATAAGCCCAATAGAAAAAAGCATAAACATATGAACTTACAGAAATGATATGAATTCAAAAAACTGTTAACAAACATATAAAAATGTGAGTCTCATCATTTATTTTTAAAACACCTAAAAATATCTAGATTCAATGCAATCCCTATCAAAATTTCAGATGGCTTCTTTGTAGAAAATGACAAGCTGATTCTAAAAATTCACATGGACTCAAAATAGGCAAAACAATCTTGAAAAAGAAAAAGTTGGAGGACTTATACTTGCCAATTTCAAAATCTACTACAAAGCTACAGTAATTGAGACTGTATGGTACTGGCCTCAGAATAAACATTAAGATCAATAAAACAGAACTGAAGGTCTGTTAAAACCATCAGTTTTGCAGTCAATTGATTTGGGGAGGGCAGGGGTCGGGGGGAGCGTGTGGTCAACTGGTTTTTAAAAAGAGTTCTAAGGTAATTCAGTCGGGGAAAGAACTGCTTTTTCAACAAATTATGCCAGACAACTGGAGATCCATAAACTAAAGAATGAAGTTGGGTCCATACTTTATGCCATATATAAAAATCAGTTCAAATTGATCAAAGATCTAAATATAAGAGCTGAAACTATAAAACTGTAGAAAACAAGGCACAAATTTTATGATCTTAGATTAGGCAATGGTTTCTTAAGATATGAAAACAACAGAAAAATATTAGATAAATTAGACATTCAGTTCAGTTCAGTCGCTCAGTCTTTTGTCACTCCACGAACCACAGTACGCCAGGCCTCCCTATCCATCACCATCTCTCAGAGTTCACTCAAACTCATGTCCATCAAGTCAGTGATGCCATCCAGCCATCTCATCCTCTGTCGTCCCCTTCTCCTCCTGCCCCCAATCCCTCCCAGCATCAGGGTCTTTTCCAATGAGTCAACTCTTTGCACGAGGTGGCCAAAGTATTGGAGTTTCAGTTCAGCATCAGTCCTTCTAATGAACACCCAGGACTGATCTCGTTTAGGACAGACTGGTTGGATCTCCTTGCAGTCCAAGGGAGTCTCAAGAGTCTTCTCCAACACCACAGTTCAAAAGCATCTATTCTTCAGCGTTCAGCTTTCTTCACAGTCCAACTCTCACTTCCATACATGACTACGGGAAAAACCATAGCCTTGACTAGACGGACCTTTGTTGGCAAAGGAATGTCTCTGCTTTTAATATGCTGTCTAGGTTGGTCATAACTTTCCTTCCAAGGAGTGAAGTGAAGTGAAGTGAAGTCGCTCAATCATGTCCGACTCTTTGCGAGCCCATGGACGGTAGCCTATGAGGTTCCACGGTCCATGGGATTTTCCAGGCAAGAATACTGGAGTGGGCTGCCATTTCCTTCTCCAGGGGATCTTCCCAGATGAGGGATTGAACCTGGGTCTCCTGCATTGCAGACAGACGCTTTACCGTCTGAGCCACTAGGGAAGCCCTTCCAAGGAGTAAGTGTCTTTTAATTTCATGGCTGCAATCACCATCTGCAGTGATTTTGGAGCCCCCAAAAATAAAGTCTGACACTGTTTCCACTGTTTCCCCATCTATTTCCCATGAAGTGATGGGACCACATGCCATGATCTTCGTTTTCTGAACGTTGAGCTTTAAGCCAACATTTTCACTCTCCTCTTTCACTTTCATCAATAGGCTTTTTAGTTCTTCTTCACTTTCTGCCATAAGGGTGGTGTTATCTGTATATCTGAGGTTATCGCTATTTCTTCCAGCAATCTTGATTCCAGCTTGTGCTTCTTCCAGCCCAGCGTTTCTCATGATGTACTCTTCACAGAAGTTAAATAAGCAGGGTGACAATATGCAGCCTTGACATACTCCTTTTCCTATTTGGAACCAGTCTGTTGTTCCATGTCCACTTCTAATTCTTGCTTCCTGACCTGCATACAGATTTCTCAAGAGGCAGGTCAGGTGGTCTGGTATTCCTATCCTTTCAGAATTTTCCACAGTTGATTGTGATCCACACAGTCAAAGGCTTTGGCATAGTCAATAAAGCAGAAATGGATGTTTTTCTGGAACTCTCTTGCTTTTTCCATGATCCAGTGGACGTTGGCTATTTGATCTCTGGTTCCTCTGCCTTTTCTAAAACCAGCTTGAACATCTGGAAGTTCATGGTTCACATATTACTGAAGCCTGGCTTGGAGAATTTTGAGCATTACTTTACTAGCGTGTGAGATGAGTGCAATTGTGCAGTAGTTTGAGCATTCTTTGGCATTGCCTTTCTTTGGAAATGGAATGAAAACTGACCTTTTCCAGTCCTGTGGCCACTGCTGAGTTTTCCAAATTTGCTGGCATATCAACATTCAAAATTTTTGTGGTCCCAAGGACAACATTATGAAAGTAAAAGAACGATAGAATGAAAGAAAATTTTTACAAATTCTATATCTGATACAAGTTCAGTATCCAAAATATATATAAAAAATTCTTACAACTCAATAATAAAATTAACCCAATTTAAACATGGGCAAAAGATCTGAACAGCCATTTCTTCAAAGAAGATAAGCAAATAGATAATAAGCATATTAACAGATGATCAATATCATTAGCCAACAGGGCAAATCAAAACCACAATATGATACCACTTTACACCCACTAAGATGACTAAGATAGTAACAACTGTGAATGAGAATATGGAGAAATTAGAACCCTTATATATTTACTAGTGGGAATGTAAAATGGTGTGGTCACTTTGGAAAACAGTCTAATAGTTCCTCAAATGATTAAACAAAGAGTTACCATATGACTTGGCAATTTTAATTACTAGATATACAGCCAAGAGAAACAAAAATACATATCCACACAAAAGTCTGTACACAAATATTCATACACATTGTTATTAATAATAACCCCAAAGTGAAAATAATAAAATTGATAAATGTATAAACAAAATGTGGTATATCTATACAATGGTATATTATTTGATGATAAAAAGAAATGAAGAACTGATACATGCTACAACATGGATAAACCTTGAAAATATGCTAATTAAAAGAAGCCAATTGTGGTGATCATTTCACAGTGTATACAAGTACCCAATCATTTCATTGTACACCTGAAACTATGGTTTATATGTCAATTATACTTGAATTAAAAAAAAGAGAAAGAAGCCAGAGACAAGAAGTCACACATTGCATGATTCCATATATGATCTGATCAAAATGGCTTTATTTCAGGAAAGCAATTTGACAAATGTATCAAGAACCTTAAAATGTTTATAGCTTTTGATTCAGAAATCTGAACATATTATGTCACAGATTCACATCCAAGATATTCTTCACAACACTATTTTTAATATTTAAATATGAAACAACCTAAATTTTGAATAAGAATGTGGCTATATAAACAATAGTTCCCAAAACAAATTCTATAGAAAGTCTCACCAGATGGGAAAAGCCAAAAACAAAATAAAATCTCTACTTCCTCTCCCATTCTCTTTAGATATAGATATGGGAAAAATTGAATGATACCAAAAAAAAAAAAAAACCAAGAAATAAACCAAAATGTTAATACTGAGTGTTAAGTCTGTGTATTTTTATTTCTTCTTAGAAATTTTATTTGCCAGATTTTCTAAATCAACATATTAAAAAAAGCTTTTAAAAGTATCAATAACATCAAGAATTAGTTTATGTCACCTCAACTAAACAACTAAATAAATTTAGTGAGTTCAGTGAAGTTGCCCAGCTGTGTCCGACTCTTTGCAATCCCATGAACTGTAGCTTACCATGCTCCTCCATTCATGGAATTTTCCAGGCAAGATTACTAGAGTGGATTGTCATTTCCTTCTCCAAAATAAATTTAAGGAATCAGTATTTCTCAAAAGCAGAAAGTCTAAAGACAGGAAATTAAGCTGAGATTGCACCTCTTTTCAGTTCCTCTCAAGAAAATGCTAGAGCACTCAGAAAAACCACAGCACCCTCTTTTGGAAGAAATGCATTGCTGTTCATGGGGAGCCTGATGGAATCATTAAGTTTTTAGAGCTGAGAGTCTTTAAAGATTATTAAGCCTGGTCTTCTCATTTTATAAACAAGGAAATTGGGGTTCAAAAAAAGAGACCACCCAAGATCACAAAGAGAGGTAGCAGCAGAGATGGGAACAGAGCCCCACATCAGATCCTAACCAGAGTTTATTTTTCTGATCTTTCCATTTTTTATTCAACAAAATTTTTTTAAAGACAAAAAATAATAACTCTTCCAATCTTTAGTAAGTATGAAGGCCTATACTCAATAGGTAATCTAGGCACCCAGAATTTAAAAGCATTGTTTTATAAAGACATGCTCATTCTTGCCTATTCCTTGACACAGATCAGAGTAAGAATTTATAAAACTTCACAACTTCTGCATTTGTCTACTGATAACAGACATTTGTCTATTGATAATATCTTCTTCTTCTAAAACAGCATATAACTCTTTCTCAAAATATAAAATACTATAGGTATTGCTATTTTGGCTTTTCCCAAAATAATATAGATATTGTTATTTTGGCTTTTATCATTTTCTTACTTCTAGATCTGAATAGTACCCTGCTTCCCTGACAGACAGCATTCTTTGAAATAGCCTGTTTTTCTCATCATCGAAAGATGATTGACAAAAGAAACAAATGAATATTTTGATAAATGAAAAGGATAAGGTGTAGCTTTTATCAAGAACAGCACTGACAGTCATTAAAGTATACAGAGCATATGCCCTGGCGATATTTTCTCTTGGCTGATAGTTATCTACTGATGAATCTATAAAGATAATCACTCGTTCTTTTGACCATATTTACTGAGCAGTCATTATGTGCAAGGCATGGTTTTAAGTGCTTGGAATACAGCAGTGAACAAAAGGGGTAAGGTCCCTATTCTCATGGAACTTACATTCTTGGTAGGTGGAAAACTGTTAGGAAACAAAAACAAGTAAATGAATAGGGTGACTGCAAAGCATGAATAAAATGATTATCTAAGAAAAACATTAAAAAATAATCTTTTCAGTGTTATACACCCATTAAAAATGTTCATCAGTTTCATGGTGGCATCTGAGCCAGTCCTATTAAGATGTAATGTGAGTGCTCGCTTTGGCAGTACATATACTAAAACTGAAATGATACAGACAAGATTTGCATGGCCCCTGTGCGATGATGACACACACATTCGTGAAGTTCCATATTTTTACAAAAAAAAAAAAAAGATGCAATGTGATGTGGTCATGAAGCCTACAGTGTGTGACTTGCTCTGCTCAAGAAAACTGGAGGAGGGGAATTGTTTTGCTCTTTTTATCAGAAACTCAGTAGGCATGTCTTAGTCTTCCAGGGATTCAAATCAATCTATTTATCCAATACCTGAATTAGGCAACATTTAAGGTATTTCTAGCTAGTCACATATGTAGATTTTTCAAGACAATTAATACTTATTAACACGAGCCTCTTCCTCCAAAATTGTGCCACTGTTGGAATTACTAGTTATTTTTGCTACTCCTGCCAAATTCCCAATCTAAGTTTTTGCTATGTGCTGGTCAACACATAACTAGAAGGTAAAAGTTAAAAATAAAAACCACCCAGATGTATCTGAAATCAGATAAATTTTGTACAACCTGTGGCTTCTCCTCATCCACTTTCTGGATAAAATATACTAACTAAAATCAGAGAGTGAGATGAAGCATCTTCATGATCCAAAATGAAAAACATTCTGTGAGTGGTGAAAGAAAGCACATAGCTGTCTTCTGACAAATAATTAAGAGATCCTTTACTCTTCATAAATAGGAACATCTTTCCAGTTACTCAGACAAAACTCTTTCTTCTAGCCAATAAAGTAAAAAATTCCAATTTATAACAACTAGTCAATTTCTTCATTTGTGCATGTGTATGTGTGCATGCATGCATATAGGTGCACAAACACAATTTTACAACTTTTAATTAATATGCAATCAGGACAATTCTACCATAGATCAATTCTACCATAGATCAATTCTACCATAGATCAATTTTTAATTTTTATAACTGGACTCATTAATATTTTAACACTAGCATGTAGTCTTAATTTTTACAAGTGAAATTTAAAGTTCTTACCTGTTCTATAAAGAGTGTTCTAGCAAAAAATGAGAGAAGACAAACTGGTAAACCCTGAAATTAGAAGAAGGGCAGCAGAAAAGTAATAAAATACACTCGATATTAGTATAGGGAGTGTAACTCAACTCTTGAGTGTAGATGATAAGTGACTGAAAGAAAAAAATGGGAAGTTTCCGACAAGGAAATGAAGAATAAAAATGACCTTAACATGAAACGGTATAATTAGGGTTTGCTGTGATGAATATCACTACTTCTTTCACATTCATTAGGATATTTGACTGCTCTGTCAGCACTTTCAGACATTGGACATTTATGAGGAGGAATGGTATACCCATTAAGTTTGAAGGTCTAGAACTATACTGTTCAATATACTGGCTAAAGTTACTACTAAGCACTTGAAATAGAACTAATCAGAACTGAGATGTACTGGATTTCCATGAAAATTAGTATATAATAGAATATAAAATATTTTCATTAGTAATTACTAAAGTATTAATTACATGTTGAAATGATATTTTGGATTATGATGGGTTTAAAAAAGCTAAAGTTATTTTACCAAACAGGTGAACTTTTCACTTATAACATTTTTAATGTGGCTACTAGAAGATTTTAAATAACATTTCTATTGGATAGTGCTGATTAGAATGTCCCTCTAGAATGTCACTGGTCTATTCTGTGAAAACCACTTCATACAGGCCAACAGCATTGTAGGAAAAGGCTTGTGATATGGGTAAAGCCTTGAATGAGTCAGTCAGAAGTGGTCATGCCTACACACTAGAGTTCAGTCAGTTTTGGAAGAAATGAAAATACTGATCAAGAGAGAATAGGTATAAATATAGATATCTATAATTTATTTTTAAAATGCATAAAAAGTCCACATGAACTTATGAATGGACAGAAGACAGAACAACAGACACCTAAAGAAGAAAGTATAGTAAAACTGTAGTAGTAGAATCAAAGAGTTGAGTGTGTAGATATCCACTATAAAATTCTTTCAACTTTGATATATTTTAAAATTTTCATAATAAAATGTTAAAAAAAAAAACAACTAACAGGAAGGTTGCAGTTGTATGGAATAGTAGAATAAGGATAGAGTTGTGGGGGTTAGGAGCCCATTGACAGACACTCTCACTGTTAAAATGTTGTATACTTTGCAATTCTTTCTTGGTGGAGAACAGGACAACGATCTATCTATGTATTTATGGTAATACTGAAGGAGATACCTTTTTCTCATGACTATAGTTCTTAACTCAAAATCTGATTTCTGTTTTTAGGAAGTAAGGCTTTTGGTAAAGTATAAGGGCTTTTATATAATGCTCGAGAACTTTTTTTTGAGAGTAGAGAGCTGAAGGGCCTAGACAAAAACATTTCAGCCTTTATCTCATGTGTTGATTGATGTAACATGCCCCAAAGGTACTAGGTGTCCTTAGGTAAACAGTCTGGCAGTATATTCTGGCTTAGCATATTAGGCCCTTACCCCTAAAGAAAAATATAAAGAAAAACAATCACTGTAAGAGGCCTCCATGTGATATTAATAATCTTAATACCAGGAAACTTTGGGGTTAAAAATCAACACACTAAATGCAATACATTCATGTGTTAGAATTTGAGCACTGCTAAATGGCAAACCAATGGCAAATACATAATCTCTAGAGGGAAAAATATTTTGATCAGCCCTCTGAGTGAACAATGGCACACTGATAAATAATTCATATAAATCATGTATCTTAAAATGAATAGGGAATGGACCTTGAGAAATAATCCAGTTTACTTCCATGGTCTCAGGAACACAAAAACAGGACTTTCACTTTCAAAAGGAGAGGACTGAGGCCCAAAGAAGCTCCAGTGTCTTACTTACAGTCATCCAGTCAATAAATGTCGGGGAAGGGGTACAGTTTTCCTGCCATCTGATAAATGATGGTGCTGCTAGTCTACAAACTTATGATAAAGAAGACAGGGATTTCAAGTTAGGGGTAAACACTTAGGAATGATCTTCACAATGAGCTACAAAGGTTCAAACTTGATGCTGACTGGTGGGGATATAAAGTTGCATTAAAAAACTATGGGCCCGAACAGTGTGGACCTGGCCAGTACCTGTCAGAGGTCCCAATCAGTCAACAGTGAGCTACTGACAGACTCTGAGGTTACATGTTTGACACTGTCTTACCCCCAACTTTAAAGCATGGCCCTGTTCTCACTAGGGAGGGAAGGAAGCAGAACACCAGTGTCCTCCGTCCCACTCAGAGAATTTACTAGCAGCATTCCCTCCTTCCTCCGCCATCTATGACCTCAAGGCTTCAGGGAAATGAAAAGCACTTGTTATTCTCCAGAAACCCTGGAGAACCAAAGGTACATTGTCCCCCATAAGCACCACTATCAAAGTGATGTGAGGTGGCTTCCAGAGTGTTTTGCACAAGTCTCAAAACACTTGAGTCAAATATCCATCCATTCAACAGTTTTCACATACTCACCACAGGCCAGACACCGTGTTGGACAATGAGATTGCTAAAATGAAGAACAGTCCCTTCTATTAAAAAATGTAGACAATTCAATCATACAACTGGTGCTATGACAGGGATGAAAGCAGGCTGCTTGGCGCACACAGACGAGGACAACATAGTGGGAGAAAGAGGACCTCTTGGGTGGTGGGGCAGAGAGATGGGGGAACTTCCTAGAGAGGATTCCGAAGCTGAGCTATGAAGAGCGAAAAGAACGAGCTACACTAAAGAAGCTGTATATACAAGGACACACAACCACGGTGATAGTAAGTTTGAACTCTTTGGCAGACTATTTTCTGTTTTAAGATCATGTCAACAGCTAATTAAATAAATGAGCAGACACTGTTGATGGCTTTCCTTTCAATCCTGAAGCTGTTTTCCTCTGTTAAAAGAGCAGAGGTATTGGCAAGGTCCATAGAGAGAGACTGTAATAGAGTAATTAAGATAAGCCTCTGACATTAGAAAGCCTAGGTCTGCAGCTCAACTCTGATATTTACTGATTGTAAATTTATCACAGGCAAGTTTCCTGAATTCTCTAACCCTCAGTTTCTCCATCTGCAAGGTAAAAATAATAAGATTCTGATGAGGATTAAATGAGATAATGTATGTACAGTACTCAGAGCAGTTCCTGGCATTTGTGTAATTCTTAATAAGTGTTAGCTAAAATTAAGAAAAACAATATTAACAACATTATAAATAAACTGGAAACACCATAAATGTTTATTACTTCTGAGTAACTGGACAGAAAGAGTAGTTTGAACAACTAGGAAAATCTAAGAAATGTTACTTGCAGTTTTGTGCAGAGTTACTGGTACAATTAACATGCTGATCGTATTCTGTCTGTAGACATTTATCTTTTCTCTTATTTCCCCTAAGAGGCTATAAAATCCTTCAGGAGAGAGACTATGCCTCTTTCATCTTTGTACTTTGGATACACTCTGTACAGGGCCTTAAAAAAAGGAAGCTTTGATGAATATTGAAGAATAAAATGATTACAACATTCTGATTAATATAATTGGAATAAGTGGAGACAGACTAAATGATAAATGAGTTTGGTATCACTACTCCATGCTCTAAAAAAATATACTGAAGTCATAAAGTGATTAGAATGTGATTTATTAAAGAAAAGAACAGTATTCTTAAGAAGTTACTTGGTGACTAAGAAGGCAGGAGTCTTGACATATGCCTTTAGTATGAGCACAGAATTCAACATTAGATCTTGTGGTCTATTGACCCATTTCTTTTTCAGTAGAAAACATTTTTTTTCTCCTTTCTTTCACAAATCTCCCAACATTACTTTCCAGTAACATGATCATGTGGCATGAGCATCGCCTTTAACAAAGGTTTAGGGTGGAAGAAAAAAATTAAAAAGCAGAAAGGTAAGCAAGCAAAATGCTGAAATGTAAGTTGTTTTTCTGCAGGAAGTTTTTTGTGGTTGCCAGATTAAAGGAGATAACAGATACTATTTATGAACTACAAAGCTCAAGATTTAGTGGTTCAGAATTTAATGAACTAATTCACTAAAAAAAAACTTTAGGATGTTCTAACTTTATTTTCAAGGTAAAATTTTCTTTTAATCTCAATACAAAATGAATTCTATCAAAAGAACAACTTTACAGTAAAATCTATGTAATTAATGACAAGAATCTAGCAAAAGTGAATAAAATATAAATCTACATTAATATATAATTTCTTTGCTCTTGTAGACTAATCTTAAGAAAGTACAAAGAGCATTTCACTATTTAAAATTACTCCTGTTGCTGCTGCTGCTGCTAAGTCACTTCAGTTGTGTCCAACTCTGTGCGACCCCATAGACGGTAGCCCACCAGGCCCCTCTGTCCCTGGGATTCTCCAGGCAAGAACACTGGAGTGGATTGCCATTTCCTTCTCCAATGCGTGAAAGTGAAAAGTGAAGTGAAGTCACTCAGTCGTGTTTGACTCTTTGCGACCCCATGGACTGCAGCCTACCAGGCTCCTCCATCCATGGGGTTTTCCAAGCAAGAGTACTGGAGTGGGTGCCATTGCCTTCTCCAAAATTAGTCTTAATGCCATTGCCTTCTCCAAAATTAGTCTTAATTTACTCTAAAAATAATTCAGGATTAAAATGCACTAAGGAAAAAAAAGAAACAATTTTCAGTATCTGTTATAGCTTCTTGTGTAACAAGTGAACAGTAACTGACGCCTTAGAAAGTTCAAAAGACAGTTATGTTTTAGGGTAATATTTCCCCAAGTATGTCTAGTATGTCCTTCAAAATGCTCTGTGAATAAAAGTTCCATAGTCAAATAATAGATCCTCTTTTGGAAAATATCCGTTGCATACACTGTATTCTCCTTCCCTCCATACCTCTTATTTTGGCTAATTCCTCCATCTATGAGTTGGATCCTTTCGCTTTCTACCCTCTCAGATACTCTACACTGTCATTCACTCCTTTTCTCTTATACAGTCAGCTTCAGCCCTTCATCTGGATCCTCTCCTACCTGACCACACACCTCATTCTCCCTTCAGATACCACCCTTTTCCTATACTCCTTGCCTTACTGCTTACTGTTCTGCCTCAATTTCCTTTACTCTGTAAAATAAGAAATTATATATTGTTTTCTGCCTTTGGTTCCTGTCACAGAGCTCCAAAAACCCTTATAATTTCCTAAGTGATAAAGGTACTAAGGTCATCTTTTGTTCTAATATTTGGTCTTTGATCCCAGTTCCTGAAACAGAGCTTCTAAATCCCTTGGAATTTCCAGGGTGTTAGATGCATCTTTTATTCTCATGAGGTAGGTTCCTAGAGTGCTTCAGGATGGGGGCTGGTCACCAGAAAGACCAAGCCGTGTTTAGAAGCTTGAAATGTTCAACCCCAACCCACTTCCATCCTCTAGGAGGGCAAGAGGAGCCAGAAATTAATTCTATGATGATGGATCATGCCTGTGTGATGAAGCCTGCACAAAAATCCTAAAAGGATGGGGTTTAAGAAAATTTTGAGCTGGTAAACACATCCAGGAGCAGGGAGGGTGCTGTATTTAAAATGTATCAAACAAATGTTATAGTAAAACAAACTTCTTTGGTTTTGAGTTATATAAATGTTTGGTTGTTCTGTGCATAAATATAAGAACACATAGGTGGTTTCTAAAGTGACACAAATGTAAATAAAGCTCCATCAATATTTTACTTATTCTTTCTACTATTAAATCTTGGAATATCTTAATTTCTAAATGGGGTAGCAACAGCTTAAACTTTTAGATTATTTTTTGGACAGGGGGCAGTAGGGAGAATTGGAGAAATAGAGAGTGGAGTTGTTTCGTTCTAGAGCCTGAAAGCACTTAGGTAAGTGGCCACAGGGCACTCTCATTTTGAGACCAAGTCATATCCCATGAAAATCTGGAAAACACTTTCCTTGAGTTGGTAAGTAAATGCTGGAGAGTTAAAGGAGAGAGAAAAGACACAAAACGTAAGTAATCTCAGGATGTTAAGGTTGCAGGTGTGGAACAGAAAAGCCAACGGCTATAAATAGAAAAGAAAACAAATCTCAGGACAGCATGGAAAAGCAGCAAAACAAAGGACCAGTAGGAAAGATTCCTACCTATTCCTTTACAGCAACACACCAAGATCACTTTTTATGAGAAATACATGAAGAACGGTCTCTACATATACTGTATTTATAACCTTGCTAAAGAGAAGCCTTACACACTTGAGACAATCATCACAGAATTCAAGTAATCTTTAAATCTAAATATAATCTTGCAGTTACATAAAGTAACTGTGCAGATGTGCCAGTTTCACTAATACAGCTAAACTAGTGAAAAAATACAGGTAGAGCTAAACAAAACGCATGCAAAATAACCAAGTGTTCAGTATATCAAGTGTGGAAAAAAGTTAAGTTCTAAAGCAGTTCAAACCACAGAAAGGGTAAGTTCTTTTCTTTGCATTTCCACTGACTCTAAAAATAAACCTCTATTATTTTCCAGATTATAAAAGAAAATATAAGCTCATTATTTTAAAAAATTCTAACAACACAAATGCATCATAATGAAAACCAATATTCTATATAACTATTCCCTTAGGAGGTAACTAGTGTTATCAGTTGGGAAATAGCTCCTGTTGAAACACTTGAGACACAGGAACAGGAGAGCCACTCTGAACAAGTGGATACTATTACTTCAGTTTCTCCTTTGACTTGGACCCTTCATACTCCACTGCTAAGAAGAAAGAAAAGGAAAAAGAACATCCAAAACACATGCTGATCCTCCAAAACAGGCAAACCACAAACAGATTAACCCCTGGGAAAAAATCAAAGGTGACGGTAAAATCGTTATACTACGTAGGAGAAATAAATATTACTTGATTTTGAGAAATGAAGCAAAAGTACAAAAAAGACTACCCTTTCCTTTTCATTGTCCTCAATAGTCAAAAAAGCAGATAGCACATTTTTCCTTCAAAGAAAATTGAAGCAGCCTACCTAATTAGCTAACTTTTTAGTTTTTAAAAAATAATATGGTACCAGCAATGAATTTTGCCAGAAGTAAGGAAGTAATTGAAAAAACACACAATTATGGGGTTTTGTCAAAGGAACATGGGAGCAAACAAAAAGCTTGTAGTTGCCAAAGCTAAAATAAGTGAACAACAAAATAAAGTAATATTAGATTATAAACCAAGTATAAAATAAATATCCATGAGTTCATAATACTATAAATAAATTATTAAAGAAATAAGTAAGTAGGGGAAACAGACATTTCTAGATCAGAAGAATTCCAAACAATTTGTGTAAATATTCTGCTCCCAAAGAGGTGGAATATGACCGCTCGCTCTTTAAGTGTGGGCTGCACACTGACTTCTTTCCAAAGATTACAGTATGAAAAGGGGGAAAAAGAATAACTTCACAGTGGAGAAACCTGACAAACACTTGCACAGCCAGGTGACTGAAGTTAACATCAACAGTAGTTAAGTTATGTCGATAGTGTCTACTTTTACTACAATGCTTTGGCAAAGGCATTTTGTCTCTGCAACCTTCTTCCCTCAAACCCATAACCCTAGGCTAATCAATGATAAAAACATATAAATCCCAACTGAGAGACAGTCTACATAATAACTGACCAGTACTTCTCAAGACTGTCAAGGTCATCGAAATCAAGTAAAGTCTGAAAAACTGTCACAACCAAGAAGAGTCTAATGAGATATAACAAATTTAATTTGGTTTCTTAAAAGGGACTCATGACATAAAAAGGACAGCAAGTGAGAACTAAGGGAATCTGAGCAAAGTATGAATTTTGGGTAAAGAAAATGTATCCACACTGGTTCATTAATTGTAACAAATGTACCACACTAAGGGAGGATGTTAATGGTGGGAAAAACTAGATTACAGGCATATGGGAATATCCTATATTCTTTTAAACTTTACTCTAAATCTAAAAATACTCTAAGATAAAACCTTATTCATAAAAAGCTTTAAAAAATCTTAAAAAGGGGGGAAGTATATCATTTTTTGTATGAAGAGAATAAATGTCACATCAATTTTTTTCTGAATAAAAATAACGCCAATAAAAAGAATACTATTTACATGAGATATAGGATGATGCTATATTTCTGAGTTGAATAAATAAATAGCCAATCTTTACTTTCTCTATCTCTGTAACTTAATCCTCCTTTTATTACCCAATAAGCTTAAGCTTCCCATAGACTGTGTAACCAATTCATTTTCAAAATATATTTAAAAGAATTATATGAAATCCAAGCTGGATGTCAAGTCATGACGGCAGTATAGGAGAGTCAGGATATGAGCAGACTGTGGAACTGACTGACTACTTTGAACACTGACCCTTTCGTTATTAGCAATGTGACAAGCTAACTTAATCTTTCTGCTCTTAGTTTCTTCACTGTAAAACAGAAATAATAATAGTATCTGCCTTATGGAGTTGTACAGATTACATGAGATAATGCATTCAATTTTTAACACAGAGAGAGAAATCAAAGTATGTTGGCTACCTCCTGTTGTGGTTCTCATCTTCAGGGTCAATGTTTACAATGAATAGGTTAAAATCACGAACAGAACCTGTAATTACACACTGCCCTGTGAGCATGAGTGACTGTGTGTGTGGGTGGGCGTGTGGGGATGGGGAAGGACTTGGCTAAGGCCGGCAGCCTGACATCCTAGCACAAAGTGGCTCCCCTAAAGCTAGGACTTAATTAGAAATCAAAGTGTAAGGAACCAAATATTATAATGTCTTTGTGTCATTCTTTCTCTCTGATGACAAATCAAAGTGATAACCAACTAGGTGATGGATACTGAAATGTAACTGATAAAACACTGCAAAGAAGAATTTGGTATATTTAAAATGCTTTTACAACCACAGAACTATATAGCTTTGTGATTTTTCCCTTTCAAGTTCTTATTTTGGTAAAAGATAGATATTGATAAAACATTTTATGTATATTTTGTGGGGTCATTTGGTCCATTTGAAGAGGAACTACTGTTTCCATTCATCTTCCAAGCTTAAATCCAGTAAGATTTGCCTATCTATTACCTCTTCCCTAAACAGATGAGAAATTTTTCAAGAGATCTTCCTGCCATTCATAACGTAATGTGTATGTATCTTTATGGAGAAGGAGACCTATTACATATAACTACAAAGCTTCAATTGGAGAAAGCAATGGCACCTCACTCAAGTACTCTTGCCTGGAAAATCCCATGGACAGAGGAGCCTGGTAGGTTGCAGTCCACGAGGTCGCTAAGAGTTAGACACAACTGAGAGACTTCACTTTCACGCATTGGAGAAGGAAATGGCAATCTACTCCAGTGTTCTTGCCTAGAGAATCCCAGGGGACGGGGGAGCCTGGTGGGGGTGCCATCTATGGGGTCGCATAGAGTCGGACATGACTGAAGCGACTTGGCAGCAGAAGCAGAAAAGCTTCAATTAAGACTAATTCTATAGCTTTATACACACAAGAAAGTTCTTGGTATTTATAGCTCAGACAAGACTGAGAAAAATGCTCTACTGATTGAATGATGTCATGTTGAGTTTGTAAGTTTCTTTTTCACATTAAAGAAATGGTACTTGCTATAATCACTTAACAAAATCCAAAGGCAGTTCTGATACTCAAACTCATCTATGTCTTCAAATCTTATTTACTACAAATGAGATATATTAAGGATATCTGCTTTCCGACCAGATTTTTTTTAACTGCAATGAAATTATAACTATAAAAATTTAAAATAAGATTTAGTACTGCTATCAATTACTGTGGACCAGAAGTGAAAAATCAGCTTACCCATTTCCCAAAGAGATCAAGAAGCATGAGTCCCGCCAACAGGCCTTCTGACCAACTGGAGAGAGCATCCGTGGTACTGAATTACTGAATCAGAGGCCTCTCTCAAGCTCATACATTTCTGATTCCTTTACTGCTGATGTTTATACAATTCATTCACCTGGTCATAACAAGGATGCTGTGAAGGACATGCACTGAACCACTAGGGCCCACAGGAGAAATCTGTTTGGCTTATGCTAATACATAACAGTACTTGTCCTGAACAATTTGTTTCTATTTGAATTTATGAATTATGTGAATCCTACAAATCAATGAATCAGTGGAAGTAACTTCCTTGGAAGAAATCTTGGAACTGAAAAAAAAAAAAAAAGAAATCTTGGAGCTGGATGTCTTCAAACTTCTCCACTTTCTGTTCTCTCTCCCACTCCTTGTCCCTAGCCTAGCTCCCTTGAGTATCTCTTTAGGAAAAAGAAATGTTATAATGGGGTTATGGGGTGTTTATGAATGATGTGGAGGCAGATAAAAGTTTGGATCCCTGCTCATCAAGGATTGTATTTTCATCTTCAAGTTTGTCAACAGAATTTACAGTTAAATTAATAGAGCACTTACTTCATGGTATGAATTTCGTGCACCAACTTCAAACCTCTTATTTTTCCTAAGCTTATTTTCCTTTTGTGCTCTTAAGTTTATTTTATTTTCTGTATATTATAAGCATTTTATATCTCTTATAGAACAAAGCTGAGCAGAAAATAATATATAAATAATCTCCACTTCAGAGGGCAGTGAATACTTCATAAAAATACCCAGGGAAAAAAGCCACATCTAAATGAAACAATGCAATAAAACCTGAGATCTGAATCGATTGATCTTAATTGTATCTGAGTGGGAGAAAAATCAGCCTTTACAATGATGAAAGGTCTGAAATAGAAACTATTTTAAAAGAAAACCATTTTATCTTAAAATAAGTATCTTAACACAAAATTAATAATGAATAAAGTGGTATCACTGTAACAATAATTAAGAGTATCTTATATAGCTTCAAAAACATATTTAAGTAAATTTACTACTCACTCTGGAATTGCTGCTCATCAGACTTAACAAATATTTTAAAAGTTTTTTGGTTAAAGTGAGTACTCTACCTACCACATTCCTGAGATGCATGTTTTAAAATACTGTCATAGAAGTAAAGTACACACAGTAATGATTCACAAAGACAATCTCACCACACCCTAAATAGTTATCACACAAAAATTATCAGTGACACAAGAGGAGAATCAACTTGCCATTAAGATTTCGCCAGAGAGAAAACAGATACGGGGAACGTGGCAACGCTGTTTTCCTAACAATGATGTTTTAAGATATGTGATCACTTGACTAATGCAATTGGGGAAATTTCTGTTTCAAACACTATGCAGAATATATCTTTTAGGGATATTTGGAAAGAAAATGACATGAGGCCATTTCATTACCAAAATTTTGCCTGACTTCCTCATCTTTCTACTTATTTCCTTGATATTACCCACTTTTCTGACAATTGATCATTCACTTCACTAGCAACTGGTACATGTAAGAATAATTCTGAGTGGTGCATACCATTCTAGCAGTCACATGACAAGACAGAACTCTTACACATGTCAAGCAGGTGAACTGGGTGGAATGGCACGTGGTTGAAAGGAAGCACCGCCTCAGTTTGGTATTATTTGACCTAGGGCAACGTGACTTCTCTGACTTATCAAGTCATGAAAGATTGATAGTAAGAAAAAAACCCAAGAACCATTTTTTGTGTTCAGTGAATTCTGGACTGGCATCATCCACTAATGCCTATTTCCCCAAGCCACTTGGGGGAATCACTCCTGACTAGCTAAAAGTAACTTTTAAAAATGAGGAGTCAAGACTAGGTCTATCACCCATGCCCAAGTAATAAATTAGGGATGAGAGAACTCATCAAACCTTCTTAAAATCCAAAGAAACAGGACTTAAATGTCACTTAAATCCCAATGAAATAGGATTTAAAAGCCACCAGATGAGTTGCCTTAAGAGTTTCAGTCCAAGTTTATAGTTTCCACTGATTAACAAAAACTCTTCAGGCTTATAAATACATACTAACAGTGACTTATTTGGGTGATTATTTCAGATGCCTTATAAAGAAACATGCAATTCCAGTGCTTTGATATTCCATATAATTACTTTCAATCTCAGGTTTTCCCCATTAACATATTCTCTTTGGATGATTTAACAGAGTTGGTTTTTTTTAAAGTTATTCTCTAGGCACAGAATGACTTTAATCATCATAATGCTAATATAACTACTTGATAACATAGCTGTTGGTTATGGAAACTTGACAAACTTCTATTTCGAAAGTGGAAGAAGTATATTATTCTTAGGACTAGGTTTCAGTACTGTAAAATGAGTTTCATATATTCAGTTTAAAAAATAGATTTCTACTAGAAGAATCATTTAGACATCTAATAATTTTGAGTATATGACTTCTATAATTGCTTGTTTTTGTAAAGTAGTATAGAGTGCATTTCAGAAGAAATGTCTTTCTATAACAGTGGTTCTCAAAATGTGGTCCCCAAACCAGCAGCATTAGCATTACCTAGTATCTTTTAAGAAATATGAATTCTCAGCCCTAACCTTGAACTTTTAAATCAGAAACTTTGGGTGTAGGGTCAGAAATCCTGTTTTAGCAAGTCCTCTAGGTGAGACTGATGCATATGAAAGTTTGAGAATCAATATTCTAAAATATAGCAGAAACATTAGTAGTTAAGTTTAAAGATTTTAAATTTTCTTTTCTTTAAAAATACATGAATTTTTAAGAACAGATCTAATGAGTACTCATAAATATATATAATTCTACAAAGTAAAAGTGAAGTCCCTTCCTGCATTAGAAATAATTGGATTAATAATTGTTCCTGTAATCCTTTACCTTAAAAACACTAAAAGAATCACTTTTTAAAATTCACTGGAAAGAAACTATTGTTAAGTAGTTAACTACAATTAAAATGTTTAGATGTAATCTCCAATCACTTATTTCCAATCATTAGCAATGAGCAAAATTTACGAAAGTAAGCTGGGAAAAATGACATGTTCTTGATTCCAGATTTCAATACAGGAAAAAAATTACTCAAACACCTCAGAGCAGACATGGGTCAGCCTTCTTTGAAGGCAATAAAAGCAACATGACCCCCAACTTCTGAAACCCCAGGAAAAACACCTTCTACCTCTAAAGGCAGTCCTTAAGAGCTAGTCTTTAAGCAGGAGAAACAATTACATAGAGAAGAATATTAAAAGTTGAGGAGGTATAATAAAAATTTTACTTCAATACTTAACCTGACATTTGCACTTACAAACATAATAAGGAGTTTCCTTGTCACTATAACATTATTGAAACATAATTTCAAGCACAGCTGGTGTCAAACTCGAAACATTTCTATAACTTGATAAAAAAAATGCCCAGGTTTTATAAATGCATACCAAAAACACTGAGCATAGTTTATTTTATCTTAGGTTCTTTATGGTATTGAAACATTTACAAGGGGTTATGTAAATAAATAGAAAGAAATAAAATAACTTGGGTGGCAGGAAAAAAATGAGAACTCACTGCCAAGTAAATGCTACTGCCAAATAACTTTTAATGGCTAATACCCTTTCTTCCATTTTTCTCTCACTGTAGTAAAACCAAAAGAGATGGCAATCAAAACAAATTCTGTAGTACTTCTATCAAACTACTTTCTATTCAGTGCCTTAAGCATGCTGTAAGAATGAAAGCATTTGGTGCTGATGCCTGAACATAATTCTTTTAAATTACATTATAAATTTTCTTTCTGTAGAAGCTATTTTAAACCAATTCTCTGTTATCTACAAAAGTAGGTAACAGAGTTTGGAACAACTAGCAACTAAAATGATGTACTTTTTCCCCTATACACCTTCCACTAGAGGAGCTTATGAACAAGTGAAAACCCTAAATGCTACCTGCAAAAGGAGCAAGATACAAAAACATTAGGACTAAATCCTGGGTAGATACGTTTACAATGATGACGGGGGAAGTGGTTAACAAGAGGGGAAAATGTAGGGGAAAAAAAGGAAGTTTTCTACTTTATATCCTTCTGTTTTCTGGGTGAAAGCTCAGTATTTCCCTGTCCCCACAGGCAAGCTTACATCACCAATTATGAACAATGACTTGATGGCTCAAAAGAAAAATCCATCTAAAAATGAAAGTTATGAAAGTATGTGTAAAGTATGAGTTACAGAGACTTTTGAATTCCTTCTTGATCATTCTAGGGAAAAGGATCAATAAAAGCATCAGTTCTTCTCACATAAAACCACAGTAAAGGAATCTGATACTGAAAAAGAACTAGGCACAGACAGGTGGCGTTGACAAGATAAACCTCATTTCTGGTTCCTGGGCTTGACCATTGTAACAGGCAAGACATCACCAACTTCAGCGTGGTAGTCACCAGAGCTGTGAAAAAATACTAATCCTCTTTCTCCTTCTAGATGCATGGTAGGACTGTCTTTCCTATCATGCTGAACTCAGGTTAGCTATGTAGTTTGTGTTTGCTGGAATCACAACTGAGCAGAAGCTCTGAGTCAGTGTGTACTTCACAACTTTCCTTTTTCCTCTGCCACAGTGACTGGCGATATTCCAGAAAGTTATTCTAGGTCCTGGAATCAGAATGGTGATGACAAAGATGACCTAAAATGGACATAGAGCATGAACAAAAAATGGTTCATTTTAAGCCACTGAAAATTTGAGTTTATTACTGCAGCACTACCTAGCTATCCTGACTAATATAGTCAGTCTTTTATTTTCTCTATACTGTTGGTATATTTCTTATTTACTTACTCTGCAGAGAAGTTAGCCATTTATTTACAGACTAAGTTTAGGTTCTAAGCATCAGTTCAAAAAGAATGAAGATCTCAAACTGAATAAAACTACAAGATTAGATAGTTATTTAAATTAGGAGACTAAACACATAATAAAAGAAAACTATGCTTTTATTTTTATAAAGTTAAGACCATGAACAACTAAATACACTCACAGGGTTGTTGTGGCTTTTTCCCTTTTTCATTTATTGGAGTAAGTGCCAGGCACTGCAATAGTGCTTTTCAAGAATTAGCTCACTTAATCATTACAAAGGAACCAGGAGGTTACATAACTTATCCTAGGCTCCATAGCTACTGTATGAAGTAAGCAGCTAAAAGTAAAACTCAAGAAGTCTTTCAGTTAATCCTGAAAAACAGATAAGTCATTTCTAACAGGTTATATGAATTACTTTACATGCATTTGTTCATTCTTTCATTCATTCGCTAAGTACCTACTGAGTACTTATTATGTTCAAGGCCCCTTTCTCAGTGCTGAGGATATAACAGCAAGCAAAGTACACAATACGTTGAATCTCAGGGTATTTGCATTGTAATGGAGGACACTAATAAAGTAAACAGAGAAATGTATAGATAACTATAGATACTAAGTGCTACGAAGGAATTAAATCAATTATCTACTGCTGTGTGATAAACCACTCAAAAACTTGGGTTAAAATAATCACTACCTTTCTCACAACACTATGGGTTGGCTCAGCTGGATATTATTCTGTTCCACATATTATAGGCTAGGCTAATTCATGTGCTCACAATCAGCTGGCAGGCTGCCTGGACATTGTCTGGTTCTAGATGACTTTACTCACATCATCCACCACAGAAACAAGTAAGTCTGTGTAACTGAAAATACAGGGAGAGGTTGGGAGAGGAGCGTAAAGTTACTTCAGAAGAATCAGGGAAGACCTCTGATATGTTTGAGAAATAGGAAAAGTTATACTGTATCTATAATTCAGTGAAAGGCAAAGAAAAAAAAAAAAAAACCAGAGATGAGGCTGAAAACAGAGGTAAAGATAAGATGATGAAAAGTACTACAATCCATGAAAAGGAACATGGCTTTTATTCTAAGTATCCTGCAAAATCAGTGAGGCAAGGATGAAGAAGCAAGGAGGACACTTGGGAGTTTAGGTGAGAGATGATGTTAATGGAGATAGAAAGAAATGGTTAGATTACAGGATATACTTAGGAAGTATGATCATTAAAATTTGTCAGTCAACTGGATGTTGGGTTACTGAAAAAAGTAGCTGAGGCTACAATCCTTGGAGGATAGTGGTGCAAATCACTCACATAAGTTTTTAAAAAATGGCTATAACTTAATTTCTACATAATATCTAACTTAATTAAATTTAATTACTTAAATTTAGCTAATTAAACTTAATCTCTAAGCATAATTTTTGCAGTGCTTTTCCTCAAAAGTATCTGTAAGAGCCAAAATAACATGTTTTTGGGAGATGACTTGTTCATAAAATAATCCATGCTGCTCCATAAACGTAGTTTATTAAATTAAAAGAAACTGAGTTCAAGAAAATCCAAAACACTACATCTTGCAGCAGGTAACAAAAAAGACAGTCTAAAGCGCTACATAAAGGTTGGCTCAAGTGCTACACAAGGGTTCACACCTAACACTTTGTAATCTAGTCATTATTTCTCCAAAATTACAACATGTTCTGGAGAAAATGTTACAAAACTGTTTTGTAATACTTGGAATTTTTTAAAAATTCTTACCCCATGTATTTTGGGTAAACATTATTCTCCATTCTGATATTCCAAGTAAATTTTTAAGAAAAGAGTTATATATAAACACAAGAATCACGGTCATGGACAAAAGATCGCGAAGTATACTATGACTTTCTTATTTACATAAGCATTAACCTAGTCATATTCCAGCATGCATAGAATTTATCAGCCTGCAGACACATCTTCACACTTCAAAACCTTTTACATGGCACTGAACACTGCTCGGTAAACAGTAACTGATTCTACACTGGAGTTCCCTGCTAAGATGCTCTGTTCTTAAAATGAAAGCTATATTAATTAATCTACCAGTTACTCAGAAACCTTCCTTCTCCAAAGTAAAAATGCAAACCAAAACCTTTCTTCTGAAAACGTGCAACAAAAAAAAGTACTGTTTAAAAGCAGAATACACTTAACCCTTGAAAAACATCTAAAAGGTGAGTAGCAAGTTTTATTAAACAAATGAATTGGGCTTCCCTCACAGTTCAGTTGGTAAAGAATCTGCCTTCAATGCAGGTGACCTGCGTTCGATTCGTGGGTCAGGAAGATCCCCTGGAGAAGGAAATGGCAACCCACTCCAGTATTCCTGCCTGGAGAATTCCATGGACAAAGGAGTCTGGCAAGCTACAGTCCACTGGGTCTCAAGAGTCAGACACAACTTCGCGACTAAAGAGAGAAACAAATGAATTAGAAAGGGTCAAGGCTAGTCCCATCTAAATCTCACTGTACCCTAAAATATGTTGGTTTATCATCCATTTAAGATTGTTCCTCTAAAAGTGAACCCTCCTACACTATGTGGGGTGGGGTGGAATATAAATTGGTATAGTTACTATGGAAAACAGTATGGAGGTTCCTTAAAAACTGAAAACAGAGTTACTACATGATCCAGCAATTCCACTCCTGGGAAGATATCTGAAGAAAATTCTAATTTGAAAAGATAAATGCACCCCAATGTTCACAGCAGCACTATTTACAATAGCTAAGACATGGAAGCAGCCTGTGTCCAATGACAGATGAACAGATATACAAGGGAATACTACTCAGCCACAAAAACAATGAAATAATGCCATTTGGAGCAACAGGAATGGATCTAGTGATTATCACATTAACTCAAACAGAGACAAATATCATAGGATATCACATATGAAGAATCTAAAAAATGATACAAATGAACTCGTTTACAAAACAAAAAGACTTACAGCCATAGAAAGCAAACTTATGTTACAAGAGAGGTAACATACAAACTTATGTTACAAGAGAGGTAATATATTAGGAGTTAGGGATTAGCAGAGAAAAAAGCTATTATATATAAAACAGATAAATAATAAGGTCCCACTGTATAATACAAGAGAACTCTGATCAGTATTATATGGCAGTCTAGATGGGAGGAGAGTTTAGGGGAGAATGGATACATGTATATGTATGGCTGAGTCCCTTTGCTGTCCACCTGAAACTATCACAATATTGTTAACTGGCTAATACTCCAATATAAAATAAAGTTTAAAAAAATTAAAACTTCCAAAAAAGAAAAGACATGCTGTGTATAGCTAAACCTGTACATTCTCAGGCAATGGCAACCAGCAGTTAATTTTCAACTCTGCATGGTAACTGGCAAGTTTTTACTGATATCAATTATAAGATATAATCTGACTTCCAAAAAATTCCAAATATATAAAGATATATTTGAAAATTGAGAAAATACATTCACAACCAGAACTATTTTTAGTTCCTTAAATCTCAATCACCCCTAAGCTGTAGGCTCTGAGTTCAAGATATGTGATGATCAAGGTGCTACTCCCTAAGTAATGAATTTAAAATGGTCTCTTATTTATGAACTTACAGAGAACAATGCTGGCTATATAATTAACCATTAATGCAAAAGGACAAAGTAGAATTTGTAATATATAATGTAGAGAGTTCATGAGAAGAACATAAATGAGTTGTACATTATTCCACAGAAAAAGGCTGGAAGATTCTGCACACAAAGATGAAAAATTCAAGAATTAGGATTCCTAATCTTTTCCTTTGTGCACACTTAAAGCCAACCATATTAAGAGAGAGAGAGAGAAAGGACAAATAAAATGGTCAAGAATATTTCCTTTCCGGGCTATTTTATTAAACTTTGTTTACAAATTTTAAAATGTTTCAGCTAAGGAATCTGGGTTAAAAACTGTTTAGCTCTATTCACTTAGCAGATTCATAGCGCAAATGCAACTAAGTAGTTGAAGCAATCATGTAATGAGCAACTTTGAATAAATGTACTCTATTTGGGCACTTTTATAACTGTTGGTGGGAATATAAATTGCTTCAATCATTTTGGAAAGCAATTTGGTAATATATAGTGAGACCTTTAAAATTATTCATACCCATTGACTCAAGAGTCCTATTTCTGGGAATCTAGTCTCAAAAAATCATCGGAAACATCCTGAGATCTTCTTCTAAGCATTATTTACCATAGTGAAAATGAGAAACAATCTAACATGCCCACCAACAGGCAAATGATTAAAAAATTGTGGTACATCCATAAGATACAGTTACTTTAGAATATTTACCAAGAATGCCTTTTTACTTTTCCTGATGATGAGTTTTAAATTTTTAAACATATATTCATTGTGAAAGAAAATTTTAAAAATAAAAATAAGAAATTGAAATTCTCTTGTTGTCTTATACTATATCCCCAATTCCTAAAGTTAACTATCCTAAAGTTTTTATGTGTAACTTCTGGAATTTTCCAGTCATATACAAATTTACCTAACAAACATTTATATATGGGTAACCCTTTGGTTTGCTTTTAACACAAGTAGGGCCATACAGTTGCTGTACAACTAGTTTCTCACACTTACTTTGGCTATCATTCCATATCAGTACATATAGATCTATCCCATTCATTTAAAATAGATGTTTCAGTATATATCAGGTCTTAGACTGGTAGATATTTAAGTTGATTAGGTTCTCTGCTTACAAGCAATGCTGTAACTAACACATTGGGACATAAAATTTTATATACTAGTGTGAATATAACAGTTCCTAAGAGAAGAATTTCAGCATTTTAGGCATTCAAAGTTATTGCCAAATTACCCACCAGAAAAACACTGTACCTAACAGTACCTAAAAATGCTCAAACATTTTTAAAATTTGTAAAGAAGGTTTAATAAAATAGCCCAGAAAAGAAATATTCTTTACCTACTCATTTGTCCTTTTTCTCTCTCTCTCTTAATATAGTTGTCTTAAAGTGTGCACAAAGGAAAAGATTAGGAATCCTAATTCTTGTTTTTTGTTTTTGAATCCTAACCCTCCTCTCTACCTCTCTAAACCAATCAAAATATAGGATACTATTAACTTTTAAATTTCTGCCAGTCTAGAAGACAAACATTTTCATTTGCATAACTAAAATTATGAATAAGGTTAAACCACTTTTCTGCTGCTTGGTTCTTCTTTTTCTTAGAGACTTACTTATAAGAAACTTTGGTACAGTCAGGAAATTAGCCCTTTGTCATTTGTGCTACAATTTTTTTCAGTTTGTTTTTATGTTTAAACAATGTTATAGTATTTTTTACTGTCCAGCAAATTTCTCTATTCTTCCCATTAGAGTTCCTGAATTTTATATATGCTTCAAAGGTCCTTTCATCTTAAACATTTTAAAATAGTCCTGATTTCTCTTACTCCTTTTATAGTTTCACTTTTATTGAGAGTTTTCAACAACTATAAATTAAAATATAGATCTATAAGCTCACTTAGGTTAAAAAAATACAAAAATACTGCAAGGAAATAAAACATTGACTGTGATTATAGTTGAACGTTAGGATTATATAAAATTTTCTTTTCTATAACTTCCAAATTTTCTACAATGAACATGCATTACTTTTATAATCATAAGAAAATAACATTTCTTAAAATCATATTTTAAATTTTTCTTAAGTTTTTGATGGAACTGGCTTCAATTCTCAATCAAGTATTATTTGAGTACCTCACCTAGAGTCTAACACTAATACTAAATCTAATATTAAGGCAGAGATTTGTTATTTCCTTTTAGCTCCATTGACATGGATGACAAAACAGGAGAAAATCTTAAACTGCTCAACAGGGGATAGCTGAAAGCAAGAATTACAGTTCCATTTGGGAAGTTACTTTGAACAGTAATCAATAATAGTGACACCTATTAGGTACTTAGTATATACCAAGTATTCTTCACAACATCTTTAAGAGATAGGTACTATTATTAGGTCTGTTTTACAAATTGGGAAAGTAAGGCACAGAGAGGTTAAATAAATCACTCAAACTATGAAAGCAATTTAAAGTGGTAAGTTGACTATAAAAAGCCTGGTTCCAGAATCCCCGTTCTTAACTTCTAATCTAAAATGCCACTTTAAAGCTATTTAAAATGTTATTAAATGCTATTCAGGTGGTGTCTCTTAAGCTGAGTCTCCAAGCTGAAATTTCCCAAATATAATGCCAAGTGCACTGCCACAAGTTCTCAAAAGCTGGATAATAACAACTACTTGTCACATAAGCTGTTGCTTACATTAAATAATTTAAAGTGTAGAAGCTAAAAGTAGTGGCAGACATCATGATTTCCCTGGCCCATCATTTGTTCCCTGCCTCTGTACAATCTGCTAAAATCTTAAAAAATGTGCACAGTTTTCTCCCACAAAGCTGGAAGATTGTCCACTACAACATCTTCAACATTGTACTAGCAAAAGTTAGCCCATTTGGGCTACATATTTCAGGCAAGCTAATCTTTTGCTTTGTTTGAAGCTGAAAGTCAACCAAAAGTACACAAACAAGAAGCTTTTTATTCTCACAGATTAAATGGGAATGAATCCTTCTGATTCTGAGCTCTACCATGCCTTAGTGATAATACTTTCATGTTTCCTATTCTGGCTTTGTCTTTGTCAATGTTACTGCTTCAAAAGGCCCCTCAAGTACCTAAGAGACAAAATAATTTCAACTTACTTTTGCGCTTTTTAAAAATAAAGCAGTAAAAGTACATACCTGACCATAAAAATGCAGCCACAAACAAAGGAAAGGCATATAAAGAAATTTCTATAAATCAACCTTGTCCTTTGTGAGTACTTGTAAGCTTTTCTGAGTATAAATGGTCAAATTGGACCAGTATTGATAGCATCTCTGAGCAAAAGCTTTTAAGTTGGCAGCAATTTTTACGAAATAATAGTTTAACTACAGATAAATGGCCATAGATTGCCAGTGGTAAGATCCAGAAGTCTGAAACCCAGGAGCTCTCTACAATCAAATTTTGATGTTATGATTGCTTTCTAAGGATGTACTGTACAAAACTGGCCTTAATTTTCTAATGTGTAAAAATGAGAATTAAAATAATTGCTCACTATGCTATAAAAAATCCTTATATTCCTATTAAAAACTACTAAGACACTTAGAAATTGGTTGAACAAATGATTATCTTATAAAAAAGAAATGCTTAGTTTAATTTATGAACACAGCATGTCTGGAAGAACACAAATGTGAGTAATGGGTAGCCTATCCCTTCTTCAGTGGATCTTCCCAACCCAGGAATCAAACCGGGGTCTCCTGTATTGCAGGTGGATTCTTTACCAACTGAGCTTTCAGGGATGCCCCAATGAGTGATTAACACCTCTTAATAGTATAAGTTGATAAATTTCAAGTGGAGGGATGTGATCCACAGGGACAAGATAGAATAACCCAAAGAGTAGAGATCTATAAGGTTAGTTAAAGGTTACACAAAAAAAAGCTGAACTGGCCCTTTATTACATAGACTTTTGAATCTCTCACTCTTGCCCAGCCAGCAATAGCTACTTACTTGTCAGAAACAAAAACAGTGAATCTTAGTGACTGGTTGGTCACTGTGGCACTTTGAGAACTTATTTTTAGAGGAAGGGAAAATAGGGAACCAAGAGAACCAAGGAAGATCACAAATGAGCCCAATAAATATTTCTAGAGATGTGGAATAACAAAACTTGTACTTACAACTTGAGATTCATGAGCTTTAGGAAACATCTTGGCAACATTGAGCCCATCAATGACAACATCAAAAGGAGGATGGTATTTTACAAAGTTCTGAAATCTCTTAAGTTCCTAAAAAAATAGTCAAATAAAATAATAAGAACCTAGTAAGGTCTTTATCATAAACATACAGCTATAACTTTCATTATTGTTCTGGAAAATCAAAATATTCATTCCTTAAAAATACACAAACACACACACTTTCAGAAATATGCTTTCAAAATGAAATCTGTAAAGACCAGCCTACCAGGTGTAACTGCATGTAATTATCTGATATTTCATAATCTCATAGTGCTTTACACTTCACAAAGTACATAACATGGTATTTCAGCTGAGATGTAATCAGTTATCTAGCCTGCTAAACTGACACATACAGCAGTAATGAGGAGAATAAAATGTCAAAATCTCTATGCTCTATTCTGTAAGCCAAGAAGAAATTAATCTCAGATATGCCAGTCTACCAATGTAACCATGTGGAAGGAACAAGGCTCTATAATTTGTACTCCTCTTTTATGAAGAGGATTTGGTTACTCATGGCTATTTTGAAGAGCTGAAAATTCATTCACCATTCATTCAACAAAAATTTGTTCAGTGCCTTCTAAATTTTTTGCCTAGCAGTTACCAAGAGAGAAAATCCCAACTTAATGGAGCTTGCATTTTAATGGGAAGAGATACAATATAAACAAGTTAATATATGAATGGCAAAGGTGATGAGTGCTATGGGTGGAAGAAACGTAGGAGAGGCAGTTCTACTTCTGGTAATGACAAAGTAGTCTATAATGGACTACCAGATAACATGACATTATCTACATAAAAGTAATTATTTGAAGGTACCAGAGAATGAAGGCAATAGCACCCCACTCCAGTATTTTTGCCTGGAAAATTCCAAGGACGAAGGGGCTGCTAGGCTGCAGTCCATGGAGTCACGAACAGTCGGACATGACTGAGCGACTTCACTTTCGATTTTCACTTTCATGCATTGGAGAAGGAAATGGCAACCCACTCCATTTTTCTTGCCTGGAGAATCCCAGGGACAGGGGAGTCTAGTGGGCTGCCATCTCTGGGGTCACACAGAGTTGGACACAACTGAAGCGACTTAGCAGAGAATGACCAAAAGCAAGGAAAAATTGAAGGGAACACAACATTTAGAAGAAGGTTTGATAGTTTTAAAACATGTCTGAAAAATTCTTTGACACTCCTCACCCTCCAAAGTGTAGTTGCTCAGTTGTGTGCGACTCTGCAATCTCATGCGTGGCAGCTCAGCAGGCTTTTTCCATCCATGGAATTTTCCAGGCAAGAATACTGCAGTAGCTTGCCATTTCCTTCTCTAGGGGAGCTTCCCAACCTGAGATTCAGACCCGGGTCTCCCATGTTGCAGGCAGATGCTTTATCCTCTGAGCCACCAGGGTGGAGTCTACTTTCCTCCACTTGAATAGAAGCTTTTCTTTGTGACTGCCTCAATGCATCAGTGTGGCAAAAGTGACACTATGTCACTTCCAAGGCCAGTTAATAAAAGGAAATACAGCTTCCATCTGGCTCTCCCTCTTGGGATGCTTGCTCTTAGAAGCCAACTATTATTAAAAGCTCAGGCAGAGGTCATGCACAGGTATTTTACCTGAAAGTCGAACCTAGTCCCAACCAAAAGCCAACATCAACTGTCAAATCGATGAGTGTGAGGGAGATTTCAAGATGACTTTAGCCTCCATTTGATCACAACAGTAGAAGAGCCAAGCAAGAACCACACAACTGAGTTCAGTCAAACCGTAGAACCATAATAATAATAGGTGATTGTTTCTGTTTAATGCCACTATATTTGGGGCGATTTGTTATGCATCTATGGATAACCAGAAAAGAAGTGAACTGCAGCAGGAGAAATTTGCTTGTATACAGCTTTTTGCAAGAGGGCACTCTAGTCAGCATGGTGAAAGTGAAAGTGAAGTCGCTCAGTCACGTCCGAATCTTTGCAACCCCATGGGCTGTACCCTACCAGGCTCCTCCGTCCATGGGATTTTCCAGGCAATAGTCCTGGAGTGGACTGCCATTTCCTTCTCCAGGGGATCTTCCCAACCCAGGGATCAAACCCAGGTCTCCCACATTGTAGAGAGATGCTTTACCGTCTGAGCCACCAGGGAAGTCAGCGTGGTAGGGAGAGGCAATTGAAAATCAACCAGAAGACTGCAGACTGACTGGTTTGAGAAATCATAATCAATTGGTTTGAGAAGATAAGAGTTTCAGGTTGTCAGAGAGGCTGGAAAGTTATAAAAGAATATTAGAAAAGAAGGAACCGCAAAAATCTGTGTATAAATCTGCTAAATCCTTAGCTCTTGATCTACTCATGTACAGAAGAGACTCCAAGGAGCCCAGGGTTGGGGGTGGGGGAACAGGCAAAAGACCTGAACAAAAATTTCAACTACTATCCACTGTAAAAACAGCTTCCCTGGTTGCTCAGATGGTAAAGAATCTGCCTGCAATGCGGAAGAATGGGATTTTACCCTTGGGTCAGGAAAATCCCCTGGAGAAGGTAACAGCAACCAACTCCACTATTCCTGCCTGGGAAATTCCATGGACCGAAAAGCCTGGTGGGCTATAGTCCGCTGGGTCAAAAGAGTCAGACAGGACTGAGCGACTACACTTCCACTTTCAGCAAAAGCAGCAGAGTTTAGACTTTGAGTCTAACCAAGTTTAACAGTCTGGCAAAGCAAAAATCAATTACCTCTAGAGGAAGATAACAGAATCCAAAGCCTTTGAATTTTACAACATGCCCATCACAATGTCCAAAACACAATTTAAAAATTAATAAACAAGAGAGGAAATAGGAAAATATGACCCACAGTCAAGAGAGAAGAAAGTCAAAAGAAATCAACCCAAGGTCCAGATGCTGGAGTTCAGGCAAGAAATTTAAAGTAGCTATTATAAATAGATTTAAGCATTTAAAGGAAAATATAGTTATAAATGAATGCAAAGAAAGACCCTAACAGAAGCAGAAGAGATTAAGAAGATGTAGCAAAAACACACAGAAGAACTATACACAAAGGTCTTAATAACTACAGTGGTGTGGTCACTCACCTAGAGCCAGACATCCTAAAGTGTCGAGTCAAGTGGGCCTTAGGAAGCATTACTAGGAACAAAGCTAATGAAGGTGATGGAATTCTAGCTGAGCTATTTCAAATCCTGAAAGACTATGCTGTTAAAGTGCTGTACTCAATATGCCAGCAAACCTGGAACACTCAGTAGTGGCCATAGGACTGGAAAAGGTCAGTTTTCATTCCAATCCCAAAGAAGGGTAATGCCAAAGAATGTTCAGACTACAATACAATTGTACTCACTTCACATGCTAGCAGGATAATGCTCAAAATCCTTCAAGCTAGGCTTCAGCAGTACATGAACCAAGAACTTTCAGATGTACAAGCTAGATTTAGAAAAGGAAGAGAAGGAAGAGGAACAACCAGAGATCAATTTGCCAACATCCACGGAATCAGAGAAAAAGCAAAGGAATTCCAGAAAAACATCTACTTCTGTTTCACTGACTACACTAAAGACTTTGTGCAGATCACAACAAGCTGTGGAAAATTCTTAAAGAGATGGTTTAATTCTTAAAACCACCTTACCTATCTTCTGAGAAACCTGTATGCAGGTCAAGAAGCAACAGTTAGAACTAGACATGAATAAAAAGGACTGGTTCAAAATTGAGAAATGAGTTTGTCAAGGCTGTATATTGTCACCCTGCTTATTTAACTTATAGGCAGAGTACATCAGGCAAAATGCCAGGCTGGATGAATCCCAAGCTGGAATCAAGAATGCCCAGAGAAATATCAAAAGTTCAGATACACAGATGGTAACACTCTAATGGCAGAAAGTGAAGAGGAACTAAAGACCCTCTTGATGAAGGGTGCAAAAGAAGAATAAAAGGCGTGCTTAAAACAACATTCAAACAACTAAGATCACAGAATCTGGTCCCATCACTTCACAGCAAATAGATGGGGAAAAAGTGGAAACAGTGACAAATTTTACTTTCTTGGGCTCCAAAATCACTACAGATGGTGACTGCAGCCATGAATTAAAAGATTCTCGCTCTTTGGAAGTAAAGCTAGGACAAACCTAGACAGCATATTCAAACGTAGAAAGATCACTTTGCCAACAAAGGTCCAAATAGTCAAGGCAATGGTTTTTCCCGTAGTCATATACAGATGTGAGAGTTGGACCATAAAGAAAACTGAGTGCCAAAGAATTGATGCTTTTGAATTGTGGTGCTAGAAGAGACTCTTGAGAGTCCCTTGGACAGCAAGGAGATCAAAGCAGTCAATCCTAAAGGAAATCAATCCTAAATATTCACTGGAAGGACTGATGCTGAAGCTGAAATACTCTGGCCACCTGATGTGAAGAGCTGACTCATTTGAAAAGACCCTGATGCTGGGAAAGACGGAAGGTGAAAGGAGAAGGGGGAAGCAGAGGATGAGATGGTTAGGGAGCATCACTGACTCAATGGATGTGAGTTTGAGCAAACTCTGGGAGATAATGAAGGTGGGCAAGTCTGGCGTGCTGCAGTCACGATGCTGCAAAGACTCGGACATGACTTAGAACTGAACAAATAATCTAAACTCTAAGTGGACTAGGTTAAGAATTGATATTATAACCCCAATTCATATATTTAAAAATATAGAAAAAGTATAGATAATAAGCCAACAAAAGAATTCAATGAAAAAATTTTTTAAAACATCTGACTAACCCAAAAGAACATAAAAGTAGGAATAGAGGAACCAAAAATTTTCTGGGTAAATATAAAACAATAGCAAAATAAAATATTTAAATTCAACACTACCAAAAATGCTGTATATAAGACCTGTACTTTGTTTTTTCTTCCAATTTCACTGCAATATATTGAAATACAACACTGTATAAGTTTAAAGTATATGGCATAATGATGTGACTTACATATATTATGAAATGATTACCAAAGTAAGTTTAATGAACATTCATCAATAAGAACCCTTAGGACTTACTCTCTTAACAATTTTTATGTATGACACACAGTAGTCTGAACTTGATAAACAGAAATATAAAATAAAATAGATAATAAAACAATTATATGTATAAAGTTTTACATTATATCCCTAGCACTTATCTAAATAACTTGGATTTTGTGTCTTTGGATTAACTCATCCAATTTGTCCTCCTTCCATTTCCTGCCTTTGAAACCACAAATCTGATCTCTTTCTTAAATTTGTTTGCTTGTTTTTGAAACATCAGTTCAGTTGCTCAGTCGAGTCCGACTATTTGAGACTCCATGAGTCATAGCATGCCAGGCCTCCGTGTCCATCACCAATTTCCGTAGTTCACTCAGACTCATGTTCATCAAGTCCATGATGCCATCCAGCCATCTCATCCTCTGTTGTCCCCTTCTCCTCTTGCCCCCAATCCCTCCCAGCATCAGAGTCTTTTCTAGTGAGTCAACTCTTCGCATGAGGTGGCCAAAGTACTGGAGTTTCAGCTTTAGCATCATTCCTTCCAAAGAAATCCCAGGGCTGATCACCTTCAGAATGGATTGGCTGGATCTCCTTGCAGTCCAAGGGACTCTCAAGAGTCTTCTCCAACACCACAGTTCAAAAGCATCAATTCTTCAGCGCTTAGTCTTCTTCACAGTCCAACTCTCACATCCATACATGACCACTGGAAAAACCATAGCCTTGACTAGACGGACCTTAGTCGGCAAAGTAATGTCTCTCTGCTTTTCAATATGCTATTTAGGTTGGTCATAACTTTTCTTCCAAGGAGTAACCGTCTTTTAATTTCATGGCTGCAGTCACCATCTGCAGTGATTTTGGAGCCCCCCAAAATAAAGTCTGACACTGTTTCCCCATCTATTTCCCATGAAGTGATGGGACCGGATGCCATGATCTTCGTTTCTGAATGTTGAGCTTTAAGCCAACTTTTTCACTCTCCTCTTTCACTTTCATCAAGAGGCTTTTTAGTTCCTCTTCACTTTCTGCCATAAGGGTGGTGTCATCTGTGTATGATTGATATTTCTCCCGGCAATCTTGATTCCAGCTTGTGTTTCTTCCAGTCCAGCGTTTCTCATGATGTACTCTTCACAGAAGTTAAATAAGCAGGGTGACAATATACAGCCTTGACGTACTCCTTTTCCTATTTGGAACCAGTCTGTTGTTCCATGTCCAGTTCTAACTCTTGCTTCCTGACTTGCATATAGGTTTCTCAAGAGGCAGGTCAGGTGGTCTGGTATTCCCATCTCTCTCCGAATTTTCCACAGTTGATTGTGATCCACACAGTCAAAGGCTTTGGCATAATCAATAAAGCAGAAATAGATGATTTTCTGGCACTCTCTTGCTTTTTCCATGATCCAGCGGATGTTGGCAATTTGATCTCTGGTTCCTCTGCCTTTTCTAAAACCACCTTGAACATCTGAAAGTTCACGGTTCACATATTGCTGAAGCCTGGCTTGGGGAATTTTGAGCGTTACTTTAGTAGCATGTGAGATGAGTGCAATTGTGCAGTAGTTTGAGCATTCTTTGGCATTGCCTTTCTTGGGATTGGAATGAAAACTGACCTTTTCCAGTCCTGTGGCCACTGCTGAGTTTTCCAAACTTGCTGGCATATTGAGTGCAGCTCTTTCACAGCATCATCTTTCAGAATTTGAAACAGCTCCACTGGAATTCTATCAGCTCCACTGGAATTCTATCACCTCCACTAGCTTTGTTCGTAGTAATGCTTTCTAAGGCCCACTTGACTTCACATTCCAAGATGTCTGGCTCTAGATGAGAGATCACACCACTGTGATTATCTGGGTCGTGAAGATCTTTTTGTACAGTTCTTTTATGTATTCTTGCCATCTCTTCTTAATATCTTCTGCTACTGTTAGGTCCATACCATTTCTGTCCTTTATCGAGCCCATCTTTGCATGAAATGTTCCTTTGGTACCCCTGATTTTCTTGAAGAGATCTCTAGTCTAGACAGGTTGACCACAACCTATCTATTCAGGTTACTATCTGTTATTGATTATATTTCCCACACTGGGAAGTGTGTACCTCTTAATCTTCCTCAACCTATTCCTCTCATCCTCCACCTTCATCCTCTCTGGCAATCACCTGTTTGTTCTCTGTATCTATAACTCTGTTTTTGTTTTGTTATGTTGGTTAATTTGTTTTTTAAATTCCACATATAAGTGGAATCATACAATATTTGTCTTTCTCTGTCTGACTTACATCAGCATAATACCCTCTAAGTACATTCATGTTGTTGCAAATGGAAAAATTTCATCCTGTTTTTAAGACCGAGTTAGTATTCTGTTGTGATACATATACATACCATATCTTCTTTATCCATTTATCTACTGATTGATAGGCACTTAGGTTGCTTCCATATCTTGGCAATGTAAATAATGCTGCAGTAAACATGGGTGGGCATTTATCTTTTCAAATTAGTGTTTTCATTTTCTTCCGATAAATACCTAGGAGTGAAACTGCTAGATCATATGGCAGTTCTAGTTTTAGCTTTTTGAGGAATTTCCATACTGTCTTCTATAGTGGCTACATTCCTACAAACAGTGCACAAGGGTCCACTTTTCTCCACACCCTGCGAAACTTATTTGTTGTCTTTTTAATAATAACCATTCCAACAGTTGTGAGGTGATATTTCATTGTGGTTTCTATTTTCATTTCCCTGGTGATTACTGATGTTCAGCATCTTTTCATGTGCCTGTTGATATTTGCACGTCTTCTTTGGCAAAATGTCTATCCAGGTCTTCTGTACAGTTTTTAATTGGGTTGTTTTTTTAATGTTAAGGTGTATGAGTTCTTTAAGTATTTTGGATGGAATTCTCTAGGTAAAAATACTGGAGTGGGTAGCCTTTCACTTCTCCAGGGGATGTTCCCAGCCCAGGGATCAAACCCAGGTCTCCCGCATTGCAGGAGGATTCTTTAACAGCTGAGCCACGAGGGAATCCCGAGAATACTGGAGTGGGTAGCCTAACACTTCTCCAGTGGATCTTCCCAACCCAGAAATCAAACCAGGGTCTCCTGTATTGCAGGCAGATCCTTTACCAACTGAGCTATCAGGGAAGCCCCGTATAGTTTGGATAGTAACCCTTTATCCGATATATCCTTTGTAAGTATCTTCTCTCATTCAATAAGTGGCCTTTTCATGGTGTCAATAGTTTCCTTCACTGTGCAAAACCTTTTCAGTTTGATTAGTCTCACTTGTTTTAAATCTGAATTCAATCCTATTTAAAAATACTGTTTATAAGAGATGTACTTTATAGCGATATGGATAAGCTGAAAATGAAAATAGGAAGAAAATACATAGCACACATCCATCAGCATGCTTGAGAAAGTTGAAGTAGCAATACTAATTTGAGACAAAATAGATTTTTAAAAAAGGGTATTATAAAAAATAAAAGGGACACTTTATAATGACAACAAAATCAATATATGAGGAAGTCACAGTCATAAATAAAAACAGAGCTTGGAAATACAAGAAGCAAAACTTGACAAAACTGAAAAGAGGAACATCAGTTCAGTTCAGTTCACAAATGTCTATAATTATAGATGGAGACTTCAACACTTCTTTCTCCATAATTGATAGAAAAGGTAGACAAAAATCAGTAGGGATACAGAAGAGCTAAACTATAGTATTAACCACTTTGACTTGATCAATACCTAAAAGAGAATACATCCAATAATGGCAGAATATTTCTTCCTTTCAGGAATACATGGAACATCAAGACAAACCACAGCTTCAGCTCATAAAATAAGTTTCAATACATTTCAAAATATTAAAATCTGAAACATGTTTGCTAATTACTCATATATACACAAAAGCGAAGCCCTGTGTACTGTTGGTGGGAATGTTAATTGATGCAGTCACTATAGAGTGTCAACAGCAGCAAGATACCTAGAAAAGTTCCAAATATTTCTGAATAATACTTCCAAATAATCCAAGGGTTAAAAGAAAATTACACAAAAAATTAGAAAATATTTTGAACTAAGTGATAGTAAAATATTCAGTTCAGTTCAGTCGCTCAGTTATGTCTGACTCTGCAACCCCATGGACTGCAGCACGCCAGGCTTCCCTGTTCATCACCAACTCCTAGAACTTGCTCAAACTCATGATCATCAAGTCAGTGATGGCATCCATCCAACTCATCCTCTGTCATCCCCTTCTCCTCCTGCCTTCAATCTTTCCCAGCATCAGGGTCTTTTCTAAGTCAGTTCTTCGCATCAGGTGGCCAAAGTATAGGAGTTTCAGCTTCGGCATCAGTCCTTCCAATGAATATTCAGGACTGATTTCCTCTAGGATGGACTGGGTGGATCTCCTTGCAGTCCAAGGGACTCTCAAGTCTTCTCCAACACCACAGTTCAAAAGCATCAATTCTCCAGTGCTCAGCTTTCTTTACAGTCCAACTCTCACATCCATACATGACTACTGGAAAAACCATAGCTTTGACTAGATGGACCTTTGTTGGCAAAGTAGTGTCTCTGCTTTTTAATGTGCTGTCTAGGTTGGCCATAACTTTTCTTCCAAGGAGCAAGTGTCTTTTAATTTCATGGCTGCAGTCACCATCTGCAGTGATTTTGGAGCACAAGAAAATAAAGTACCTTACTGTTTCCATTGTTTCCCCATCTATTTGCCATGAAGTGATGTGACCAGATGCCATGACCTTAGTTTTCTGAATGTTGAGGTTTAAGCCAACTGTTTCATCAATATTTGTCGGTTGCTACTCTTATCTTGTCCCTTCCCTGATTCCCTCTCCCCCATTGGTAAACACCAATTTGGACTCTATATCTGTGAGTCTGTTTGTGTTTTGTTATAGTTATTTCATTTTTTAGATTTTATATATCTAGTTGTATATATAATAACACACACACAAATATTTGTGGACTGCACTAGACTAATACTTAGCTTTAAGTGATTACACAAAAGAAGAAAGATCTAAAATCACTGATCCAAGTTTTCACTTTAAGTTAGAAGAGCAAATACATTTCAAAGAGAATAGAATACTAAAGAACAGAATCAAAGAAACAGAAAACAGAGAAGAAAATTAATAAAATGGTGGAGAAAAAAAATGCACCTCAATCTCTAGCTCACATCACAGTCAAAAATTAGTTATAGATCATAAAGGGTTAAAAAGTGAAAGTCTAAACCCAAAAGCCAAAATCATGAAATCTAAATGTAAGAGCCAAACCTAGAAGAAAACAGAATTCCATATAACATCAGGACAGACAAAAATTTCTTGGGCAACACAGTCATTACCAATGTTCACATAGTGTGCCTCTTGACATGATGCCTCTGACAAGGAGTACTGTTGTTTAGTCGCTAAGCTGTTTCCGACTCTTTTGCAATCCATGGACTAAAGCCTGTCAGGCTCCCCTGTCTACGGGATTTCCCAGGCAAGAATACTGGAGTGAGTTGTCATTTTCTTCTCCGGAGGACCTTCCCAACCCGGATGGAACCTGAGACTCCTGCACTGACAGGTGCATTCTTTACCAGTGAGCCACCAGGGGAAGACCCTGACAAAGATACAACAGCATTTTTGTGATATCTTGCCAAAAATGCATGAATCTAATCATAACGAAATATTAGGTAAACCCAAACTGAGAGACATTCTACAAAACACTAGGTCTATAGTTTTCAGGGAAAAAAAGGTCAAAGTTCAGGAAAGACAAAGAAAACAGAATTTTGTTGCAGATGAGAAGAGACCAAAGAAACAAGACAACTAAACTTAATATGTAATCCTGGACTGGATCTGGGCGAAGGAGAAACTTACAAAGGACATTATTGTGACAAGTGACAAAACCTGAGTAATCAACTGTGGATCAGATAATATCACCGTGTCAAAATTACAAAGAGGAAGTTTCCCTTTTAGGCCAATAAGCACATGATCAGATACTCAACACTGTTAGTCATTAGGGAAATATAAATTTAAAACCACTGTGAGAAATCATTAACCATCCACCAGCAAGGTTAAAATTTAAGAGACTGACCATAATATAAGTATATGGAGCAGCTGGAACTTCCAAATATTGCAAAATGTAACAACTATAGTTGGGAAGGAGATCCAACCAGTCCATTCTGAAGGAGATCAGCCCTGGGTGTTCTTTGGAAGGAATGATGCTGAAGCTGAAACTCCAGTACTTTGGCCACCTGATGCAAAGAGTTGACTCAATGGAAAAGACTCTGATGCTGGGAGGGAATGGGGGCAGGAGGAGAAGGGGACGACAGAGGATGAGATGGCTGAATGGCATCACCAACTCGATGGACATGAGTCTGAGTGAACTCCGGGAGATGGTGATGGACAGGGAGGCCTGGCGTGCTGCGATTCATGGGGTTGCAAAGAGCCGGACATGACTAAGCGACTGAACTGAATTGATAAGTCGGGAAGACAACTGAGCAGTTTCTTAGAAGATTAAGGGCTTCCCTGGTGGCTCAGATGGTAAAGAATCTGCCTGCAACACAGGAGATCTGGGTTTGATCCCTTGGTCAGGAAGATTCACCTGGAGAAGGGAATGACAACCCACTCCAATATTCTTGCCTGGAGAATTCCATGGACAGAGGAGCCTGGTGAGTTATGGTCCATGGGGTTACAAAGAGTTGGACACAACTGAGCAACTAACACTTTATAAGGTTAAGCATATATTTATCCTGCTGCTGCTGCTGCTAAGTTGCTTTAGTTGTGTCCAACCCTGTGCGACCCCGTAGATGGCAGCCCACCAGGCTCCCCCGTCCCTGGGATTCTCCAGGCAAGAACACTGGAGTGGGTTGCCATTTCCTTCTCCAAATCTCAACAAATCTACCTCTGGTATTCAAAGAAGAGAAATGAAAAAGTGTATCCACAGGAAGACTTAAGTGTGACTGTTAATAATGGCTTTATTTGTAACTACCCCAAAGTGGAAACAACTCAAATATCCATTAACTAGTGAATGAACAGAAAAACTGTGGTATATGCAGACAATGGTGTACTATTCATCAATAAAAAGCAAGTATAGATACACAAAAACATATGAATGGGTCTCAAAAGAACTATGTTAAATGGAAAAAAAAAGGCAGACAAAAAGGGCTAATCCATGCTGTATAATGTCATTTATATGAAATTTAAGGCAAAACTATACCACAGAAAGGAGATTAATGGTTCCAGAAAGGAAGGAGAGGGAACTGACTGCAATGAATGCAAGAGAACTATTGGGGGTGATGTATCCCATATCTTGTTTTTATTTGGCTGTGCAGCATGGCATGCAGGATCATGGTTCCCTGACCAGGGGATTGAACCCACCCCCCTGCAGTGGAAGTGGGGAGTCTTAATCACTGGACCACCAGGGAAGTCCCTAAATACCCTATATCTTAATTGTAGAGGATATGACACAACTGCATATACTTGTCAAAACTCACAGAATTGTACACTGGCAAGTTTTGTTATATGTAAAGCTGATTAAAAAACAAAAGAAAATCCTAATTGTAACATGTATTTCATCATTAAAATAACCATTGATCCATAAACATGCTTTCATATGTCGCTTGGCTGCTTTAGCTTTTCTACCCCTGCCAACTCCAATTGTGTGGGACCATCCTCTTTCCTTTCTACTCAGCAAATACTTTGTTTAAAATTTATCCGCTCACATATATTTCCTATACAATATATAGAAAGTTTCAATTCATATCAAAACTAACTAAATATTGGTTGGAATACTATTTTTTTATAAATGGAAATAAAAACTACAAGGAAATTAAAAGTTTACATACAATGTTACCATTTCCTGTTTAAGTCTGAATAAACCAAGGAATATAAGTGCATTAAATTTCTAAAATTCAGGTTTCACTAGTAATTCACATGAGAAATATTTCCCATTATATTTCCAATTTATCATCTTAGTGCTATACTTGGTACTCATTATATTCACTTCAGGAGTAATGATAAACAAAGGTAGTTCAGTATTACCAGAAAAATGGACATCTGTAAAAATCAAGAGTTAAACTAGACAACGTATAAAATCCCCTTCCAGTTCTGATATTCTATGTTAACAACTTTTGGAAATCCCTTAAAACCACAGAATGGAAGAGGGTATACTTGAGAAGCTTTGTTTGGAAAGGTGAGTCTCTGGAACCTCTGTGCGATCACAGAATGTGTAATATAATCTCATCCAAAGATTATCCTCCCAATCCACGTCTTCTAATAAAAAACAGAAAAATCTAAGATGTTGGGTTGTTTTTTCTCCCATTACTAAAGTTCTGCTTAGTAAATAAATTACTAGTCAGAGAGTAAACTTTCAATTACTTTGTAATACTTTTGGTAGGTCCCCAAGATGTTCCCTTTCCAAACTAAACAAATTTATATCATTGCACATAAAAGCCCTTGAATAGAGCGTGGTGAGAAGGCATGAAAAAGAAAGAGTTAACCCACTGAGACAGCACACTTACTTACTATGGCATGTGCTGCACTATGCTATGTCGCTTCAGTCACGTCTGACTCTTTGCGACCTTGTGGACTGTAGCCCCCAGGCTGCTCTGCCCATGGTATTCTCCAGGCAAGAATGCTGGAGTTGGTTGTCATGCCCTCCTCCAGGGGATCTTTCCCACTCAGGGACTGAACCCGAGTCTTTTATATCTCCTGCACTGGCAGGTAGGTTCTTACCACTAGCACCACTTGGGAAGTTTACTATGGCATAGGGCAATACAAATATGCAAGCTTAGCTGTTTTAATGGGTGATACATTAAAGCAAGAAACAATTATTTCTTTCTAGGGCTACTGCCAAAATTGTAATTGATAGATGACTGGCTCATGATCTGGGGTATGAAAATTCACTAATCCTTTGACCATTTGTTTCTTGGCTATTAATAAAAGAAGTTCTAACTAAAAAAAATAATTTTACAGAGACATAATTCATATACCGCACAATTCACTAGTTTGAAATGTACCATTCACAGGATGTACCACATCACCAGTCTACTTTTAAAACAGTCTGTCCCTCCTAGAGAAACTCCAGGAATTCCCTCAAAGTCCAGGGATTAGTACTCTGCCTTTTCATTGCCAAGGGAGTGGATTTCAACCCCTGGCTGGGGAGCTAAGATTCTACAAGCTGTAGCGATGGTCCCTCAAAATGAAAGAAGAAAGAAACTCCACACTCATTAGTAGTCAATCTTCATCCCCAGTCTCTGCTCCCCAATCACTCAGCAACCACTGATCAATCTACTTTGTTTCTATAGATTTAACTATTCTGGACATTTCAGAAAACCAAATCACACATTTACATGACATTCTATGATTGGTGGTGTTTTAGTCACTCAGTTGTGTCCAGCTCTTAGTGACCCCATGGACTACAGTCTGCAATACTCCTCTGTCCAAGGAATTTTCCAGACAAGAATACTGGAGGGGGTTGCCATTTCCTTCTCCAGGGAAACTTCCCCATCCAAGGATTGAACCCAGCTCTCCTGTATTGCAGGCAGTCTCCTACACTGCAGGTGAATTCTTTACCAACTGAGCCACCAGGGAAGCCCAACTCTATGATTAACTTCTTTCATTCAGCATAAATCTTTTCAAGCTCTATGTTGCAGCACATATCAGTATTTCATTCTTTTTATTGCCAAGTAATATTTCACTGTATGGATATTGCGCTGTGCTGTGTCAGTCACTCAGTTGTGTCCAACTCCCTGCAGCCCCATGACTGTTACCTACCAGGCTCCTCTGTCCATGGAATTTTCCAAGCAAGAATACTGGAGCAGGTTGCCATTTCCTACTCCAGGGGATCTTCCCAACACAGAGATCTAATCTGCATCTTCTGGTACAAGAAGATAGTACAAGAACCTGTATCTTCTGGTATCATCTTCTGATACAAGAAGAACCTTGTATCTTCTGCATTGACAGGAGGGTTCTTTACTACTTAGCACCACCTGGGAAGCCTCTGTATGAATATATCATATTTTATTTACTTATTCATTAATAGATGAACTTTTGGGTTATTTCCACCTTTGGGCTATTATGCAAAATGCTGCTATGAACATCTGTGTACAAATTCTGTGTGGATGTATGTTTTCATTTCCCTTGAGTGTATGTATCTAGGGAATGAAACTGTCAAGCTACCATGTGTGGTAATTCTGTTTAACTCACAGAGGAACTGCCAGACTGTATTCCAAAGTGGCTGCACCATTTTATTAATGTATTCCTGACTGCAAAGTATGAAGCTTCCAATTTGTCCACATCCTCAGTCAAAACTTGTTATTGTATGTCTTTTTTTTATTACAGTCATGCTTGTGGGTGTGAAGTGGTACCTCCCTGAAGTTTTGAGGTACATTTTCTTCATGAAAAATGATGTTGAGCATCTTTTCATGTGCTCATTGGTCCAAAGGGAGTTCTTCATTTTTGTAACATACAGGTTTTATAAATTCAATATATATCTCTTTAAATAATAGGTACAACTTCTATCATCTTTACTAAGTTTATATTTTTAAGTTTAAACCTGAGAAGTTTAACTGCATAGGAATTGTAAAAACTATAATTTACAAGTGTTAGTCACTCAGTTGTGTCCTATTCTTTACAACACCATGGACTGTATGGACTGTCGCCTGGCCAGGCTCCTCTGTCCATAGAATTCTCCAGGCAAGAATACTGGAGTAGGTTGCCATTTCCTTCTCCAGGGGATCTTCCCAACCCAGGGATCAAACCCGGGTCTCCTTCATTAGAGGCAGATTCTTTACCATCTGAGCCACCAAGAAGTTGTAAACTTAGATGCCTACAGGGACTAGACAGGTGATGTAAACAGGTAAAGTGAACAAAGTTGAAGAAAGCAGAGCAAGCAAAATCATAATTAGCAAATAACATAGATCTCATTGTCCAAGATTGTACAGAAAGAGGTGACAACTGTGACAAAAGGGGAGAAAGGAGGTCCATTAAAATAGAGGAAACAGCCCAGTGTTCAGTCCAGATAATTGTTGCCACATAAAAATACAGATGCAGAGTTAGCAGTTTTGATTTTTTTAAGGAAAATTTAAAAATTGGCATTTTGAAATATGTGAAATAACTTTTTAAAGAGTAAAACACAAAAATGCTCAAACAAAAAAGAAACTTATAAGGGCTAGATCTCACCCTTAGGCCACAAGTTTATAAAATATTCACTTGGTCAGTGAGTCAACAGATTTTCACTGAGCACCAAATATATGTGTAAAATAATGCTCTTATTCCTAGGAACAGAAAAGTGAAAATATTTCCTGCCCTCAAGGAACCTACAGTATATTAGCTAAGGAAACAAGGAATACCAAGGTCACAAATACTTAATTTCAGGTAGAGAAAAGTGCCTTGAAAAAAAATTAAGACAGGCAGGGTATTAGCATCATTGTGTGCGTGTGTGTGTGTGCGCGCATACCTGACTCTTTGTGACCACATGGACTGTAGCCCACGAGGCTCTTCTGTCCATGGGATTTTCCAGGCAAGAATACTGGAGCAGCTTTCCATTCCTACTCCACAGGATCTTCCCAACTGCCTATTTTAGATTTGGTGAAAGGGCCTTCTAATGAGGTGACATTTGAACAAAGACCTGAACAAAGTGAGAGAGTAAACCATGCTCCCTCTGGGAGAAGAGTCTTCTAGGCAGAGGAAAAAACCACCTAAGCCCTTAAGAAACACCAAAGAGCTTGGCATGTTTGAGGATTAACAACCAGGCAATTTGGAAACTCCAAAAATAAGTATAAAATCTTCATGCAATTAAAGTTTGAGCTTAAATTAACACACACACACACACACACACACACACACACACCCGCTTATTACTACAATATGGAAAAGAGTAAATAAATGTAAAAACAGTTCTAAAACAGTTAAGTAAAAGTTTTAAGTTCTTTCTTATCCAACCTCTTATTAGAAACAATTATGAAGAACTGATATTTTTTGCTTTGTGGTCATCGTCTAATCACAAATGAGTAGCAGAAAGATCCAAAGACGCATAGTAACAAAGAGAAATAAAAGACTGGCCCTTACACAGCAGCTTTCTACTCAGAAGAGGTTAAGATTTTCAAATTTGGGGGATGATGATCCATATGTTCATGACAGTTTACTTCTCTTCTAATACTTTCATACAGGTTTCACAAGGAAGTTAAAAACAGATCTCTCATTTATTTTATTTAATTTCCTACTTTAAAACAGTAACTAAGGGGAAACAGAACTATAATAATATATATTCAAAATTCTAAATCCTAAAAGAAGTAGTTATCTTAACATGTCAATTATATCCAATGTGCTGCAAACATCAGACAATATTTTCCAAAGATCAGAAGAAAGGGAGTGTTAAAACAACTGGCTTTAGTCACAGTGGATATGGAAAAACAGGGGAATACCAGTTATTTTGGTTGGAAGCACTGTTCTAAACATGGGAACAACAGTAAAAACCAAATTTCTTCATGTGCCTTTAAACCATGGGATTCCAATAAGTCTTCAATAAAAGGAATACTAGGATGACTGCTTTAATTTAGCCAGGGAAAAATGAAGTCACATGTCTGGAAAATGCTACTCTAACTAATAATTTTAGAAAGTTCATACTCATTTAATAGCAAGTTATATTTTAGATGTTTTTTCATTCAGTAATTATAGTTATAATTACTATTATATAGAATCCTATTTAAGAACAGTTATAATTTTATGTGAATTTTCTGATTCCACTAAGATGAAAACACAAACCAAAAAAGTTCCTGCTACAAATACGTAAAAGGCTGGATAAAATCTGACAAAAATACTTAATACATGGTGAACTTTTAAGAAAATAAGTGACATAAATCTCTAAATGCCAGAGATGAAGCCAGATCTGAAAATCAGAATGGTATAGATAAGAGTTGATGCTAATGTTATCCAGGAAGGAAGTTAAAAAGCAGAAATGGACTGGGTATCAGCAAACAGGGGAGTGATCTATCAAACCTTGGGCTCAAATGAGTTGGAGGGGCGGAATCTGGTAGTCAACTCTACAATAAAAGAAGAATCTTTACAAATGAACACACTGATGTTCAAACACATCAATGCGTTTGACCCACCTTTACCAGGAGTCTGTGTGCTAACTCAGTCATTTCAGTCATGTCCAACTCTTTGCAACCCTATGGACTATAGCCCACCAAGCTGCTGTGTCCATGGGATTCTCTAGGCAAGAACACTGGAGTGTGTTGCCATTTCCTTCTCCATTACTAGTGGTCTACTGCTACTGCTAAGTCACTTCAGTCGTGTCCGACTCTGTGCGACCCCATAGATGGCAGCCCACCAGGCTCCCCCATCCTTGGGATTCTCCAGGCAAGAACACTGGAGTGGGTTGCCATTTCCTTCTCCAATGCATGAAAGTGAAAAGTGAAAGTGAAGTCGCTCAGTCGTGTGTGACCCTCAGCGACCCCATGGACTGCAGCCTTCCAGACTTCTCCGTCCATGGGATTTTCCAGGCAAGAGTACTGGAGTGGGGGTGCCATTGCCTTCTCCACCAGCGGTCTAAGTAGGACAAAAAAAATCTCTTCAGAAAAAGAAATTCCAAGAACTCCTGGTGGTACAGTTGATTAGGACTTCATGCTTCCAATGCAGGAGACACAGGTTCGATCCTTAGTCAGGGGACTAAGATCTCGCATGCCATGTAGCATGGCCAAAAATACAATAAAATTAAAAAAATTAAACAAACTCCAGGCTTACATCTTAAGTAAGTTTGAAGTACAAATTTAAACAAATTGTATGATACCAATTATCATGCTCCATTAAAAATTACATAACAATGGGTTCTAGTTCAGTAATATCTCTTGGGCACTTGGCCAAGAAGTAAACACAAAACTTCCTGGAGAGACATCATCAACAATCCAAACAATAACGGTAATCTAATAGAAAAAGCAAGCTCACCAATTAAGAATTGTAAAACACAAGAGAAAATAATCCACCCTGTGTGAGAGTCCTCTAACCCAACAGAAGGATTAGAGCCCAAAGAATTCAGGATAAAGGACAAGAGAAAAATCTAAGAGACAATATAAAATAAGTACATAAACATAACTAAAACATAAAACAATCTGAACTTAAGACAGAGACCATGAAAAAACAAAGGAAAAAACTGCAAAGAGAAGTTCTAAAATTAAAATTCCAAAGTAAAAGGAGTCGAATGGACATAAACTCCAATGTCCATGAGCTGGTAAATAAACAAATTGTAGTATATTCATCCACTGGAATACTATTCAGCCATGAACAGAACTATGGATACATGTAACAACATGAACTCAAAAACATGTTTAAAACTAAATATACCAGGGATGCAAGGATTCTTCAATATCCGCAAATCAATCAATGTAATTCATCACATTAACAAACTGAAAAATAAAAATCATATGATTATTTCAATAGATGCAGAAAAGCCTTTGACAAAATTCAACATCCATTTATGATAAAAACGCTCCAGAAAGCAGGAATAGAAGGAACGTACCTCAACATAATAAAAGCTATATATGACAAACCCACAGCTAACATTATCCTCAATGGTGAAAAATTGAAACCATTTCCCCTAAAGTCAGGAACAAGACAAGGGTGTCCACTCTCACCACTACTATTCAATATCGTACTGGAAGTTTTGGCCACAGCAATCAGAGCAGAAAAAGAAATAAAAGGAATCCAAATTGGAAAAGAAGAAGTAAAACTCTCACTGTTTGCAGATGACATGATCCTCTATATAGAAAATCCTAAAGATTCAACCAGAAAACTACTAGAGCTAATCAACGAATATAGTAAAGTTGCAGGATATAAAATCAACACTCAGAAATCCCTTGCATTCCTATACACTAATAATGAGAAAGTAGAAAAAGAAGTCAAGGAAACAATCCCATTCACCATTGCAACGAAAAGAATAAAATACTTAGGAATATACCTACCTAAAGAAACTAAAGACCTATATATCGAAAACTATAAAACACTGATGAAAGAAATCAAAGAGGACACTAATAGATGGAGAAATATACCATGCTCATGGGTTGGAAGAATCAATATAGTGAAAATGAGTATACTACCCAAAGCAATCTACAGATTCAATGCAATTCCTATCAAGTTACCAGCAGTATTTTTCACAGAACTAGATCAAATAATCTCAAGATTTGTATGGAAATACAAAAACCTCGAATTGCCAAAGCAATCTTGAGAAAGAAGAATGGAACTGGAGGAATCAACTTGCCTGACTTCAGGCTCTACTACAAAGCCACAGTCATTAAGACAGTATGGTACTGGCACAAAGACAGAAATATAGATCAATGGAACAAAATAGAAAGCCCTGAGATAAACCCACACACCTATGGACACCTTATCTTCGACAAAGGAGGCAAGAATATACAATGGAGTAAAGACAATCTCTTTAACAGGTGGTGCTGGGAAAACTGGTCAACCACTTGTAAAAGAATGAAACTAGATCTCTTTCTAACACCATACACAAAAATAAACTCAAAATGGACTAAAGACCTAAATGTAAGACCAGAAACTATAAAACTCCTAGAGGAAAACATAGGAAAAACACTCTCCGACATAAATCACAGCAGGATCCTCTATGATCCACCTCCCAATATAATGGAAATAAAAGCAAAAATAAACAAATGGGATCTAATTAAAATTAAAAGCTTCTGCACAACAAAGGAAACTATAAGTAAGGTGAAAAGACAGCCTTCTGAATGGGAGAAAACAATAGCAAATGAAACAACTGACAAACAACTAATCTCAAAGATATACAAGCAACTTATGCAGCTCAACTCCAGAAAAATAAACGAACCAATAAAAAAATGGGCCAAAGAACTAAATAGGCATTTCTCCAAAGAAGACATACGGATGGCTAACAAACACGTGAAAAGATGCTCAACATCACTTATTATCAGAGAAATACAAATCAAGACCACAACAAGGTATCATTTCACACCAGTCAGAATGGCTGCGATCCAAAAGTCTATAAGCAATAAATGCTGGAGAGGATGTGGAGAAAAGGGAACCCGCTTACACTGCTGGTGGGAATGCAAACTAGTACAGCCACTATGGAAAACAGTGTGGAGATTCCTTAAAAATTGCAAATAGAACTGCCTTATGATCCAGCAATCCCACTGCTGGGCATACACACTGAGGAAACCAGAATTGAAAGAGACACATGTACCCCAATGTTCATTGCAGCACTGTTTATAATAGCCAGGACATGGAAACAACCTAGATGTCCATCAGCAAATGAATGGATAAGAAAGCTGTGGTACATATACACAATGGAGTACTACTCAGCCCTTAAAAAGAATAAATTCAACTCAGTTCTAATGAGATGAATGAAACTGGAGCCGATTATACAGTGAAGTAAGCCAGAAAGAAAAAACACCAATACAGTATACTGACACATATACAGGGAATTTAGAAGGATAGTAATGAAGACCCTCTATGTGAGACAACAAAAGAGACTCAGAGGTATAGAACGGACTTTTGGACTCTGAGGGAGAGGGAGAGGGTGAGATGATTTGGGAGAACGGCATTGAAACATGTATACTATCTTGTAAGAATGAAGCACCGGTCTATGTTCAATACAGGATGCAGGACGCATGGGGATGGTGCACGGATGATTCAGGGAGAGGATGTGGGGTGGGAGGTGGGAGGGGGCTTTGGCATTGGGTGATCGTGGACACCTGTGGCTGATTCATGTCAATGTATGGCAAAACAAATACAGTATTGTAATTTAAAAAAAATAAATAAATTAAAAAAAACTAAATATAATATACTGCAAAAGAATTATGTTAAGTGAAAGATGACAAACCAAAAATTACAGATTATATGATTCTATTTATATTAAATTTTTAATAAAGGCAAAACTACAGAGACAGAAAGCAGGTCACTGGAGCTGGGACGAGGAGTAGGGACTGACCTCAAAAGGACATCATGAAACTTTCTGGGGTGACAAATATTCTAAAACTGAATTGTGTGATGGTCAGACAAGGGACAGATTTACTCAAAATCACTGAACTGTATACTTAAAATGGGTCAATTTTATGGTCTGTAAATTATTGAAACATTAGGGGAAATTCTCAACAGATGGATAAAGAGAAGAACTGACACATCTCAAATGAGAAACGGTGAACTTGAAGATAGATCTGAAGATGTTACCCAGAATGCAATTCAGAAAGATAAAGAGATGAAATATATGAAAAGAGAGTAAGTGACATGAAGGAGAGTAAAAGGATGCAACAAAAGTCTATTAGGAATTTCAGAAGTAACATTTGAACATTCTCAGAATTGATTCAAGACATGAAACTTCACATTCAGGAAGCTCAGTGAATCCCAAGATGGAAAAATACATTCATACATACCCATCACAGTGAAACAACAGAAGTGAAAAAAAAAAAAATCTTAAGAGCAACAAGATGGATAGAGATAGAACAAAGACTGGACCAAAAGCAAACTTTTCAACAGTGACTAAAACAGAGGCCAGAAGACAATCGAATACTATCTTCACTGTGTTGAGGGAAAATACATAGTTTAAGCTGTCATTTAAGTAAATACTTTCAAACAAAGAATAAAATAATTTACCACTCTTATCCTTTTACTAAAAGAATGTTATTTAGGAAGATGCCCAACAGGAACTTTGGGGTTCAGTGAGAATGCAAGGGCTGAAGCTACATAGATCTGTGAATCACCAGCATACAGGTGCTAAGAGAGGCATACAGAGAAAGGGGTGAAAATGAACAAGGAGAGTGGGCTGAGTAGGAAAAGAGGAAGGAAGCTGTGGGAAACTGGAGCCTTGGGAATCACCAAAAACTCAAAGGGTAGGCACAGGACAAATTGTACTATTGTCCTTTTAACATACAGGGAAAACTCAGTTGTATCTATAAAGAAAGAGCAATGAACTTTAGGAAGAGAATGGCAACAGATGAAAAGGGATCTAACAAAAACAAAGTAGAAGGGCAAGAAAAAACAAAATGCAACTGAATTAAAATCTACATTGAAAGCATTAAAAATAGTTATACACTAGGATATGGATTCTGTGAAATCCAGCACAAACTTAGAAAAATTCTATTAGAATGAAGAGAAAGAGAACAAAAGACAAGAGTAAAAACATTAGAGATATGAAGGAGAATAGAAATCCAACTTAAGCCTCATAAGGGTGTTATGGAATAAATCAGAACAAAAAGATGAGAACAAACCATTATTTAAAATTTTCCTAAGATAAAAGTATGTCTTTAAGGATTCCCAAGTTTCAGGGAAACTTAATGAAAAAATTCATCTAGTCCTCTTCCCACAAAATGTTTAATACTGAAACTGAAGAAAAATTTCTATAAATACACAGGCCAAATAATAATAATAACACAAAGACATTTATAGTGCTTTCTACATGCTTTGTAAATCACAAAAATATAGAAAAATAAGAATTTAAAGTGCTTTCCATGGATTTCCACAGAAATCCAAGTTCTCACCAGAGGTACAGTGGAATAGAGCAACACCAATCAAGCTGGGAGCCCTTAAAGCCAGAAGACAATAAAACAACTCTGTTTAAAGATGGTAAAATCAGCACGGGGATGATCCAGAGAGATGATATGGGGTGAGAGGTGGGGGGGGTTTCAGGACTGGGAGCTCATGTAAACCTGTGGCTGATTCATGTCAATGTACGGCAAAACCAATACAGTATTGTAAAGTAGAATAAAGTAAAAATAAAAGTAAAAAAAAAAAAGATGGTAAAATCATCCTCACATGGGCCTGAACCTCCTGGCACCTGCAGTCCAGCAGTTTTTCCTTTTCCTAAACAGTACATATGAATAATTTGTGGCCTATGTTTTTAAGAAGGCATTCCAATCCAGACCACTGTCCTTCCTGATAAGGTACTTGCAAAACGGGAGAGAAATCCAAGTGCCCTTCATGAGCTCTTTTGTTGAGAAGTCCTACTTGCTTTGATGTGGTCTTCCTAGTTCACATAGGAAGAGATAACCCTTTTTCTCCTGCTCCCTACTCCAAAAAGACTGATAAGGACTACTGGGATTTCACTGAAATAGAAGTCCAATGAGTTATTTTTCAACTGCAGGTCACAACCAGTGACTGGGTCATGAAATCAATTTAACAGGTTATAACCATAACAGTTAAAATGCAGTCCAACACTTGTACCAAGAGCAGGTAAATGTTTTTATTGGTTATCAAATGAGTTGTTACACAGAATGAATTTTATACTTGAGTTGTGGTCAAAAAAGCTTAAAAAACAGGACTGTTGTATTTACAAAATACAATTTTGCCCCAGGGAACATTATTAGTACATTTTATCACAGGCCTATAATATTTACTCCTTGAAAGTTTATAAAGAAAGGGCCAGAACCCCAGTTCTAAGGATTAGCTTCACCAGATATTAAGACATATTATAAAACTACAATAGTCAATATAGTATGGTCATGTAAACAGATTAAAGGATGAGAATAGGTGTCCCGAAGCAGACCCAAATATATTGGAAATTTGGTATTTGATGAAAAGTGGCAATCCAAACTCAAAGAAAAAAGATGGGTTGTTAAATAATTGGTGTTGACACAACTGGGTAATTAACTGAAGAGAAAAAAATCAAATTGGAATCCTACCACATTTACTTCAGAAAAAGTTCCAAATGGATCAAAAATGTAAAGGAGAACTATATAGGGCACCTCCAGAGATGAAGCAGGTGATTTCCACCTCGGGTTCTTTGCTTACTCCTTGAAGCATTGAAGGCTTGTGAATGGCATCCATCCAAGCAAGAAACCAGTAGGTCGCCACGGAAACGACTGTGTAAAGGGAGCCGGAACCGAAGAGATCATTCATGGTGGTGAGAAACTCTATGAAGAATGTAGGAAAGCTTTTTGTTGTGCCTCAAACCTTGCTCAACATGGAAGAGTTCATTATGGAGCAGACTGCCAGGACTCCAAGATGGCGTCAGTTTTACCACTGAAGAAAAAGAAACTCCTGGATGTCAAATTAAGAGAGCTGCCAAGCTGGATACTAATGCTAGATTTCATCCCTAAAGGCATTGCTGGAGCGTTTCAAAGAGGTTATTGCCAATATTACAACAAGTTACACATGAAGAAAGCGAGTGTCGCTGGGCTTTCTATGGTGCTGGCAGCTTACATGCTTATCAACTGTTGCCATTCTTACAAGGAGCTTTATAACAAGAGCAGCCAAGCGAGTACCACTGAAGAGGGCACATTCTGCATTCCTGACCATCACCTTTGTCATGCACCTTTGCCTGAATCCTTTCATAGCCTAATGGAGAATCAACCCCCAATTAAAGATGACTGGTTTAAAAAAAATCTCTCTTAGCAACTTTCAAATCAAGTAATATGGATTATAATCACCATTCTGTATATTACATCCCCATGAGTTATTTACTTTTTAATTGGAAATTTGTGGCTTTTGGCCTTCTTCACACGTTTCAGCCACTGCCTCCGGCAGCCATTAGTTTCTTCTCTGTATCTGTGACTTTGGTTCCATCTTTTTGTTTTTGATTTTTTTCCAGAGTTCACATATAAATGAGGTCATACAGTATTGGTATGTCTTTCTCTGTCTGACTTCACTTAGTATAATGCCCTCATCCATCCATGTTGTCACAAATGGCAGGATTTCCTTCTTTTTATGACTGGATAATATTCAATTGTATACATGCCACACTAAAAAAAAAAATCTCTTGATGATCTCTTGTTTCCATGTCTTGGCAATTGTAAAAATGCTGCAATGAACACTGGAGTGTAGATATATTTTCAAAATAGTGACTTTGTTTCCTTTGGGTAAATACCAAGGAGTGGAACTGTTGGGTTAGATGGCAGTTTCTAGTTTTAATTTTTTGAGGAATCGCCATACTGTTTTTCATAATATCTGAACTGGTTGACATTCTCTCAGCAGTGTAGCGCTTCCCTGGTGGCTCTCAGATGGTAAAGAATCTGCCTGCAGTGTGGGAAACCCAGGTTCGATCCCTGGGTTGGCAAGATCCCCTGGAGAAGGGAATGGCTACCCAGTCCAGTGTTCTTACCTGGACAATTTCATGGACAAAGGAGCCTGCGGGCTGCAGTCAGTGGGGTTGTAAAGAGTTGGACACTACTGAGCAACTAACACACACACACACCAGCAGGACATAAAGGCTCCCTTTTCTCTACGTTCTTGCCAACATTTGTTATTTCTTGTTTTAATAGCCATTCTTACAGGTATGAGGTGAAATTTTATTGTAATTTTGATTTGTATTTCCCTGATGATTAGTGATGTCGAGCACCTTTTCCTGTACTTGTTGTCCATTTGTTTGTCTTCTTTGGAAAAATGTCTATTCAGAGCCTCTCATTTTTAAATTGGGTTGTTTGCTTTTCTGTTAAGTTGTATAAGGGTTTTTAAAAATATATTGTAGATTATAAATCAACTATATTCTAATAGAAAATAAAAGTTTTAAAAAATAAAAAAAATGTAAAGGAAAAACAACAAATGTAATAGGGGGCAAAAGGAAGATTGTATTTGTATTTATTCATTCTTAAATAATCTTATAAAGGAAAAGGTCTTTCTAAGTATGAAACCCAATAGTCATAAAAGTCTAATAAATTTGACTATTTTTAAATGTGCAGAAGGAAAAAAATTGCAATTCAAATCACAATTTTTCAAATAAAGAGCTCCTACAAATCAACTAGGATTTCCCTAGGGTTCAGATGGTAAAGAGTCTGTCTGCAATGCAGGAGACACAGGTTCTATCCCCAGGCTGGGACAAATCCCTGGAGAAAGAAATGGCAACCCACTCCAGTATTATTGCCTGGAAAATCCAATGGACAGAGGAGCGTGGTGGGCTACCATCCATAGAGTTGCAAGGAGTCAGATACAACTGAGCTAAAAACCTCAATAACTCAAGTGAAAAGTGGGTAAAACAGAAGTAAGCACTCTGAGTTTTAAACCTAAAGATGCTTGACTTACCCATTAAGAAAATGGTAAATTAACTCTATACTGAGGTTTCATTTTTCACTTAAGATAGGCAAAGATCAAAATGTTTGATAACACACTGGAACACAAAGATGTGGAGAATCAAGACTTCTCATATTTTGCTGATCAGTATGTGTAAATACTGACAAAATTTCCACAAAGGCCAATCAAAACTGACACAATCTCCACTGCCCCAGCAATTCAATCTGCAGGAATCTTACAGCTGTGTCAGAATATGTGAGAAATTACAAATGTGTAAGGTGATTCACTGTTGCATTTTTGTAATAGTAAAAGACTAAAACAACCTAAATATCTATTAACCAAAGACTGAATAAGTAATAAATTACAGTCACTCGACAAAATGGAAAACTATACAGCTTGAAACAGAAAAAAGAGGAGGAAAAGGAGGAGCAGGGGGTCAGAAAGAAGAAGATATCTATTTTGGTCTTGAAATACAAAATGATAGCCCAGTATCAATTACATAAAAGACTGAAAAATTTCACTGAAGAATCCTCAGCCATTCAGAATCACAAGTTAGGGACAAGTTCTCTAGCAGCCAGTTATATTTCCAAGTAGATTTTTCTACTCAATACCCCAGGCAGAATATAATTTACTCACAGGATAAAGTTATTTCTTAAATTCTGCTTGTGCTTTATGGAAATAGAGGTTATCCAGGTAAAAATAGTTTAGAAATTAGATTAAGAGGTAGAACAAAAAGCTATGTTCTTTTTAATCCCACTCTCCTTCCCTTTCGTATCATATCCTGAAAGACAAAGAACAGTTAAAAGAAAGGCAAAAAGACAACATGTTTTTCATCATAGAATCTTGCTCCCAAATTAGAAAAGAACAAATCAGGCAAAGAAAGGCAATAACGTGGCTTGGATCCTGGAAACCCAGAGATCCTGTTAACCACTTTTTAAAAAATTCTGCTTTCAGTTCAAGGAGTGCATCCACACTTACACACCCTGGAAATCCCCACTGGTTCACAATCAACCAAGAACTGGCTCTAAAACACCAACTCAATGCCTAACTTTCCCCATTCCTTGGAAGCAAACATGCAAAATATTTAACTCCTTTCACTGGATGATTCCAAAACAAAATAAAAATATCATACCAATAAAACTCACCAGAAAACTCCCCCTCCCCAAAATCTGAAAGTAAATACTTATTTTTCAAATATGAGAGAGAACAGTCTTATAGAAAAATTGAGCACTATACATAGATAAAACTTAATTCAGAGTCCTCAAAAGAATTTCCAAAGAAAAGCAAATATGGAGAACTGCCCAAGGCTCTTTTTTAAGAGTCTTTATTGATGTTTCACTGTTCACTCTGAAAAAGTGACCAAATTCAAAATGCTTCTTTTAACAATAATTTTGGATACCATATTATTATCATCCTCCTCAGGTACACAGCACAAGCCCCTGGATGCTAAAGGAGTCTGGGCTAGTCATGAAAAGCCAGTTTGGGTCTGTATTATCTCTGCTGGGCCATCTACAAAATGATTTGACTTTGGTCAACTCTCTTCACTTTTCTGGGCCTCAGTATAAGGTGGGGCTAGTACTTACTGAGAAGGGCTATTGTAAGGACTCAGTAAAATTAAATGAGCTGACTATAAAAAGTCTATACTCTAAAAGCCTCCACAGGTGCCATGGTAAGCAGTTAAGAGTACAAGTTGTACCAACAGTTTGTCACCATCTCTAACTCTTTGGTTTTTAAAACATGACACCAGGAAAATAACTTTCCTGTGCTTTCTGTTCCTGACTCACAAATGGGTTTCTGTCTTCATATGGTGGCAGGATATTTGAATCCCTAAAGTAATAATAACCCAACTGCCTCTATATGTGACAGATTTTATTTTCTTGGGCTTCAAAATCACTGAGGACAGTGACTGCAGCCACAAAATTAAAACATGCTTGTTCCTTGGAAGAAAAGCTATGACAAACCTTGCTGACAAAGGTCCAGAGTCAAAGCTATGGTTTTCTAGTAGTCATTTATGGATATAAGAGTTGGACCATGAAGAAGGCAGAGCACCAAAGAATTGAAGCCTCTGAACTATGGTGTCAGAGAAGACTCTTTAGAGTCTTGCAAGGAGATCAAACCAGTCAATCCTAAAGGAAATCAACCCTGAACATTCATTGGAAAGACTGATGCTGAAGCTGAAGCTTCAATATTTTGGCCACCTGATGTGAAGAGCCAACTCACTGGAAAAGACATTGATGCTGGGAAAGATTGAAGGAAAAAGGAGACAAGGGTGGCAGAGTATGACATGCTTAGATAGCATCACAGACTCAATGGACATGAATCTCAGCAAATTCTGGGAGACAGTGAAGGACAGGGAAGTCTGGCATGCTGCAGTTCATGGGGCTGCAAAGAGTCGGACATGACTTAGCTACGGAATAACAACAACTCTATATATGTAAGAAAGGTATGTTTACATGTCATTCATTTTCCATGTATTCTGATTCAAAGGCCAAAGAGACAATTCAGCACACCCTCTTCAGAAAGGCTAGATCCCCTGCTCTTCCAGTATATATGTATGTACAGATGATTCATAAATCAAGTGTTCTCTGCTAGGGATTGCTTGAAGTGCATGCTTGCAGATTACTCTACACTTTACAACATGTATACATCTTCAGATATATCCTCAAAACAATCCTGTGAGAAAACTGAGACGCAGAGGGGAAAAAGGTCACATTAATGACTACATAAAAATATACAACCTCTAGTTCTGACTCCTACTTAATTCATTACTTCATTGAACTGAATAAGCTATTTATTTTGTTTATAAAGCAGAAAAGAACAATTTATCAGTTGTACCTGCAAAAGTCACCAAAGTTTAAAATTTTCTCATAGCAATGAAGCAGGATCTATTATCATCCAAACTCAGTTTTACTGCTAATTTAAAAAGAAAATAGTTTACTCTTTTCGTCCTCTTTTAATGAAAAAAAGAAAAGGAACAGAAGAGAGAGAAGAGAGAAGGAAAAAATTTAAATCTTGGAATTTCCAGTGCTTAAGTTAAACAATACTAAATCTGCCTCATGTTATAATAAGTATATTACTTACTGTCTTTGTGCACTGCAGGAGTGAGAAAGGGGCCAATGGAAGTTGTTCCCATGGAGGGCAGGAAAAAATGGGAAGTGATTTTACTCTGAAAGAAACTCGGAAGGCCAAAGAATCAAACAGTATATGGAAATGGCAAGAAGACAGGTAGAAATCTTGGGGATATCCGGGAACACTCATGAACTCAGATGACGTGTCCTGTACATCTCATCGGTGGTTTTCCTTCCATGTCTAACTTATATAAATATTGAATAACTTAGTAGCAATGTACAACTGGAAGATGAGTCATCCCACCAGTAATAAAGGAGATTAAGGGAAATTCTATCTTCCTGTGAACTTTGACACAGTTTGCATCTGTTTCATTATTCCTGCTAGCAGTTACTGCTAATTCATGCCTGCACACCCTCCTTTCTGCTGCTGCTAAGCAAGTAATAGCAAGCTAAATATTAAGCAACATCATGCTCAAAAGTGTATACCAGACTATCATCAACGTAAAAGTACTGTGTATTTTTACAGATACAGGTACATGCTGTTTACAGGTACAGTGTAAACAGCATGGGTGAATGGAATCCAGAGATGAGGGTTTGAATCCTGGCTCTGTGACTTAACCCATGTGGCTTTAGCAAGTCAATGAGCTTCTTTGACCCTCAGTTTCCTCTCTGTAAAGTATATAAAATACTCCTTCCTTCAAAGTTATTGTAATGATTAAATGGTATAATTAAATAAATGGTAACTATGGCATAGGTAATATAAACCTTGGATGACTTAATGTATAAATAATACTTACTGCACATCTACTGATGCCAAACATTGTGGAGAATACAAAGAAGAGTGTCCTCCTCCTCAAAGAAGGAGAGGAATGTACTCCTGCACATTTGAGGTGAAAGAGAAAAGCAGACAAAGAGCATAGTAGTCCACAGCCAGTGAGTAGCCAGCTCTGCCTGAAGCAGGTGTTTATAAAGAACAGAAGAGAAGATGAGGCTTGAAAAGTGGGTTGTAGCAAAACTGTGGAGAAGGAGTTACTTTCAGGGTAGGGAGGAAAACTGCAGAAGATTTTTGGGCAACGGAATAATATGATTAAACCAGTGTTTTAACAAGACCGATTTAGGAAGAGTATTTTTTTTTTAATGGAAGGAATAGACACAAGAAAACCAGTTAGGAGGTAACACAGACATTGAAGCTCAGATGCAAAAGGCTTATACAAGATAGAAGGAGTAGAAATTGAGCAACAGAAGCAGATACAAGAAGTACTGCACAATAGGGTTACTGATGGATTTGACACAAAGGTTAAGGATAAGAGAGGGGTCGAAAAATTAGTTTTAATTGCCTCAGTCTGGGCAGCAAAAAGGAAAAGACACACAAAGGAAACTCAATGGTATGTGATCAGAGACTAGGAAAAAGAAGCATTTATGAAGTACTTGACTTTTGACACCTTGAATTTGAGTTCATAACGACATATTCAGAGACAACACTTTGCCAACAAAGGTCCGTATAGTCAAGGCTATGATTTTTTCAGTAGTCACGTGTGGATGTGAGTTGGACCATAAAGAAGGCAGAGCACTAAAGAATGGATGCTTTCCAACTGCAGTGCTGGAGAACTCTTGAGACTCCCCTGGACTGCAAGGAGATCAAACCAGGCAACCTTAAAAGAAACCAACCGTGAATACTCATTGGAAGAAACTGATGCTGAAGCTCCAATATTTTGGCCAAACTCACGTGAAGAGCCGACTCACTGAAAAATATCCTGATGCTGGAAAAGATTGAGGGCAAGAAGAAAAGGGAGCGATGGAGGACATTATGACTGGATGGCATCACTGACTCAATGGGCATGAGTTTGAGCAAACTCTGGAAGATAGTGAAGGACAGGGAAGCCTGGTGTGCTGCAGTTCACGGGGTCACAAAGAGTTGGACATGACTTAGCAAGTGAGTAACAACAACAATGTCATATTCACATAGAAATATCTCACAAGCAGTTAGTTGTATTGACCTAGCATTTAAAAGAATAACCAAAGAATAAATTTGACTCAGTTCTAATGAGATGGATGAAACTGGAGCCAATTATACAGCGTGAAGTAAGCCAGAAAGAAAAACACCAATACAGTATACTGACACATATATATGGAATTTAGAAAGATAGTAATAATGACCCTCTATGTGAGACAACAAAAGAGACACAGAGGTATAGAACGGACTTTTGGACTCTGAGGGAGAGGGAGAGGGTGGGATGGTTTGGGAGAATGGCATTGAAACATGTATACTATCTGGTAAGAAACGAAGCGCCAGTCTATGTTCAATGCAGGGTGCAGGATGCATGGGGCTGGTGCACAGGATGATTCAGGGAGATGATGTGGGGTGGGAGGTGGGAGGGGGCTTTGGCATTGGGATATCATGTTCACCTGTGGCTGATTCATGTCAATGTATGGCACAACCAATACAGTATTGTAATGTAGAATAAAGTATTAAAAAAATAAAATAAATCAAACAAAAAAAATGAATAAATAAAATTAATTGTGACCTACTATAAACAAAAATGACATGACTTTTTGGAGAATAATAAAGGATGTTGATGCAGTTAGCAGCAAGAAATAAAGAATGAGTGGTCAGATAATAAACACTGATAAGGAAACCCAATACACTGAAATGTCAAACTTTCCCTAGTATATTAACCCTTTTATTTTTGTATTCCTCCTTTTTTTTGGAAAAAAAAAAGGCTTGCAGTAAAGTTACTGTTTACTTTTCCTTCCTTTGCAATTGTTGAGAGGATTCAGTTGCTAATGAAAATGCCTTTGTCTATTTTAAAACTGTATGAGAATGTGCTTTAGAAACATGAGTATTGGGAGGGGGGTTCAGAATGGGGAACATGTGTACGCCCGTGGCGGATTCATGTTGATGTGTGGCAGAACCAATACAATATTGTAAAGTAATTAGCCTCCAATTAAATAAATTTAAATTTAAAAAAAGGAAAAAAAGGAATAACCAGGGGAAAAAAACAAAACAACAACAACAATCCAAGAGTCCCTTGGATAAAAAGAGACTAAAGCTGAGGAAGAAATCCCACCAGGGTCACTGAAAGGCCCTGGGTATTCTTTCAGGAGAAAAATACACCTGCTCACTGTAGGAAAATGGATTTTCTCTAGTGAGGAGAGGACATGGATTCCAGGAAAGTCCAATATTCATAAAAAGGCACACAGATTGTGGCTTAAATCTCTGTGAATAGTGGTGTCAGTCTAACTATAAAAGGTATGTGATGCAACATGAATTAAGATAGAGAGCTTACCATGAATGGACACTGTTACTAGCTATTCAGCTCCACTGGGGACTCCGGGGGCCTGCTGAAACACACTGAAATAGGCTTCTTCTCTAACTGGCCCCCTTCTGATATATGTCAGCATTTTTACTTTATAAACTAGGAATTAAATCTAATTTTACTCTAGATGTAATGTGTGGTGTCTGCCCGCTAGTCCATAACCCAACTGAAACACTGCACACGAATTTGCACAACATTTCTGGGTGTTCAGAATCCCATAGAACAAAATCTGAAAATCACCATGACTTATCATAAGACAAGGAAGGGAAGAAATGCAGTCCTTGCCTCTTCCCAGTAAATCCACTGTTGTTCCTTTACTTAGAGGGGTATTCTACTTTAAAAGTTTTACACAACAACAAGAAATACATTTGGATTGAAATACTAGCTTTATTGTTGTTGAGTCGCCAAGTTGTGTCCAACTCTTCACGACCTCAAGGCCTGCACCACGCCAGGCTTCCCTGTTCCTAGCTCAGCTTCACTGATAACATGGCTGACAGTCAGGACCAAGAACGCTGTACTTCGGCTGCCTTCTGGAAGTGGTCTGTCAGGTTATCTTGGTGCATAACAATCATCAGCTTCTTACAGACAGCATATCATTTATGGTGTTACACCTCAAACTAATACACTTATATGCCAGTTATACCTCAGTGAAACTGGAAAAATAAAATTATAAACATTTATAAATAATAATAATAGTCAGTTCTTATTTTCTGATAATCATATGGAGTTTCTCTGAAGGTCCAGAAACCTTGTACCATCAGCAAAATAGTGAGCAACCTTCGAAGTGGTCACTTCAATAATTTCTGTCTTCAAAGGTCTGGCCCATGTGCAGATATAGTCCTGCCTGCCTGCTAAGTTGCTTCAGTCGTGACCAACTCTGCAACCCCATGGACTGTAGCCTGCCAGGCTCCTCTTTCCATGGGATTCTCTAGGCAAGAATACTGGAGTGGGTTGCCATGCTCTCTTCCAGGGGATCTTCCTGACTCAGGGATCAAACTCGAGTCTCTTACATCTCCTGCACTGGCTGGCAGGTTCTTTACCACTAGCTCCACCTGGGACGCCCCATAGATGTAGTACAGGCTCCTAGATGTATTTTGAAAAAATGAATCACAGTTATCAGGCCATGAGACATTGACTACAACTGCAGAAGAGGTATTAACTTATAATAAATCCTTTCATCTTTCACCTAATGCTGAATAGCTCCTAAGCATTTACAAAGTTCTTTTCATTTCCCAGTGACACTGCATGTGGGCACCGCCTGATAAGGCTGTATCCTATTTAACTGAAAAAATACCCCGCTGGAGAATTTTACAGGTTAAATAATCAATTCAACCCAAAACAAAAGCATTTATATGGCATGAATCTACAAAGAAATATAGTATTTTTATTAATATAGGAGAATGTAATTTTGCAATTCTTTGTTTTTAGTCAGCTTGCAAAGAATCACATTTCTAATTACAGCAATGGTCCATCAAGACGGACGTCTGCCTTTGAGAAAGCCTGAGTTTGTCTGCTAATTCAAATCATCTGAGCAGATCTACCACTGGTGCAAATGCAGGGAGTCAAGTTTTTAAAAAACAGTGTTTAAATCATCTGTGTAGTAGCTCAATCCACACACATTCCACTCTTCCAACTATAAATCTCCAAAAAAAAAGCCAGCACTCCTAAGTGCAGGAAATCACATTTGACTTCCCTGCAGCTGCTGCACAGCTGAGGAAAATGCAAAAACAAAGAGGAAATGTGTCTGGAGATCTTATTAACAAAGAGTGGAAATCCCCTTCCTCCACATCTCCCAGCCAGCACTGCTGAGGATGCATGAGCTCTCAGGTTCAAATTTCCCTTCACAGAAGGCCTCACCACCCAGAATCAAGCTGCAGCTGCTGCCTGCACTAAAGGCAGGGGTGATGCACACGGAGCGCGCCAGATTGCCACTTCAGCTACAGTTCTCACTACAAATTGGATTCACATGTACATGATTTTTTTCAACTGCAGAAAAAACATTAATAGCAAAAGCAATGTGGTTCAGTAGGAAATCTCTCCAGCTCTGATCTAAATTTCACCTCTCACGCATTTCGTGAGTGGAAAAAGAAATGTACTACTATGTGCAAATGTTATGACAATTTTCAGTATTTTAAAAATATTTTTGACTAAACAAATGGACTTTCACTTTCTATGACGACATTTCAAAACTATTTTCATCTTTTATAATGATTATGTTTGTTTGGGGAAAATACACTACAGGAGAATTTGCCTCTGCATGAAATTCACTAAGGATGCATTATTTTATAATCTCCCTCTTCATAACTTCTCCTGAAAACATATAAGCATTTCTTTAATATGTCGTCATTTTGAGAAGATTTTTACAATGGAAATTTCAGACATATACTAAAGTATACGGAATAATCTAATAAGAAATCTCAGTGAATCCATACTAACTTTATCAACTCATGGCCAATCTTGTTTCATATGTAACCCTACCTACTCCATCCCCCAATTTCCAGTTATTTTTGAAGCATATCTCACCCATCACATCATTTCATCCATAAATATTTCAGTGTGTAGCTCTGAAGTACTTCTGGTTTTGGGGGGTGTTTTTGGTCATGCCGTGCATCTTGTGGGATCTTAGTTCCCTGACCAGGGACTGAATCCAGGCCCTCAGTAGTGAAAGTGCCAAATGTTAACCACTGGACTGCCAGGGAATTCCCTAAAATACAGAGTTTGAAAACAACTCACTAGCATTATTACATCTTAAAAAAAAATCAGCAATAATTTCTTATCATCTCCAACAACTGTGTTCAGACTTGATTTTTCAAATGAGGAATATAAGGCACAATACAGTCCATATACTGCAAATGATGGATAAATCATAAATCACTTTGATCTACAGGTCTTTTCCCTCTCCCTCTCTCTGGTTCTCTTTCTTTCTGTCTGCAATTCATTTATTGGGAAAAACTAGCTTGTTTGTCTTAGTTTCCTAGTTTGGATTTGGTGACTGTATTCTTGAGGTATAATATGTCCCATATATTTCCTGTATATGGAATTATATATGCAGGATTATATATAAATTAGTGGTTGAGCCTTAGAGGTTGATCAGATTAAAGTTTGATATTTTCACATACCAAATCCTTAACTCTTCTATTTCCTATTTCTTGAAACCCCAAAGGAGAGAACCACTTGCAGATCTTCACCCTTTAGATAACAAGTACTGCTGGATTCTAAGGAGGTGTTATGTGCTCTGCTCAAGACTTCATTTATACTCCGTAATGACCTATATGGGAACAGAACCCAAAAGAGTGGACATATTATATGTATAACTGATTCACTTGCTGTACAGCAGAAACAACACTGAAAATCAACTATATTCTGATAAAAATTAATTTAAAAAATATATAAAGGAAAGGCAGTGAGGTAGTCTAAAAAGCTTCACACTATCAAAACCTCGGCAATGATTTGATGCCTTTTCTTTCTTTCCAGACTGACACTGTGCTAGACACAGATTCTGTACTTTTATTCACCTAAATCACAACTTCCTCTTCTACCCTGCAGTCTTCAGGGCTCTACCCTCATCTCTGCCCCCACTAGGAAAAGATGATCTTATCTGACTTAAGACATAATTAGGTTGCCTGGCAACAGTCAGAACAAGAATCATGAAGTAACTTTCTCATGGTTATTATAAAGATGATATCAAATAAGCTAACAGTTATAAGGTACTTTAATAGTAGTGATTAGTGTACAGTAAGCCTTATACAATGTTTGCTTTAGAAAAAAAGCAGTTAAAACAAATCAAGCAGAATATCTGAAAAGATCTCTCAAACTTCAAGAATACAAATATACTTCTTTATATCTTGTATTTTGGTGGAATAATGTGTTCTACATACAAGTAAACCACATTATTCTGCCAAAATAAGGGCTTCCCTGGTGACTCAGACAGTAAAGAATTCACCGGCAATGAGGGAGACTCGGGGTTCAATACCTGGGTCCCCTGGAGAAGGGAAAAGGCAACCCACTCCAGTATTCTTGCCTGGGAAATGCCATGGACAGAGGAGCCTGGCGGGCTACAATTCATGGCATCACAGAGTTGGATATGACTGAATGACTAATGCAACCACACAGAAGTAAACGTTTCAGATAATGAAGGTGTGTTCTTTTAGACATTTAATCTTATTTCATTTTAATCTTTTAAAAGTCTAGATAATGCAAAATGGAAAATGTTGTTAGAAATGCACTACATACTTTATCAAATGAATATCAAACAGTATCTTTGAAAATTTCTTAGGGATCCAGTATATCATTATGAACATAAGGAAACTTAATGAACAAAACTTAGATTCTGGAAACAAGAGAGACAAATCTTAGCTCTGCTACTAACAAAGTTGGCTCAGGAAAGCCACTTAACCTCTCTGAGGCCTAGCAAAAATGAGATGCTGCCTTCCCTGTAGGATTAACTCAAGGATTAGAAATAACAAAGACCCTTGGAGGACTTCTCCGGTGGTCCAGGGGTTAGGACTCTGTGCTCTCACTGTAAAGGGTGTGAGGTGACCTCCTCGTTGAGGAACTAAGATCCCACAAGCTGCTCAGTGAAGCAAAGAAAGAAAAAAAAAAGAAATAACAAAGATCTTAGCACACCGCCTGACACACAGTAAGCATACTGCAGGATTCAAACAGAAATTTCTACTCTCGTGGAGCTTCTAATATGGAGAAAAGATGAATTAAAGCATATAAAATACATAATATGCCAGATGGTGGTAAGTGTAATGGAGAAAAATAAAGCAGGGACCAAAAACAGAGTGCTTGGGTGAGGGGATACAGGCAATTTTGAATACGGTAGTCAGGAAGAATCACCCTAAGAAGGCAATATTTAAGAAAAGAGCTGAAGCAGGTAGATGAATAATCACACAGATATCTGGAGGAAGAGGAAATAGCCAGTACAAAAGTCTTGAGGCAGGGGCATACCTGGTAGGACCAAGAAACACCAAGCAGTCCAGTTAGTTCAGTTCAGTCGCTCAGTCGTGTCCGACTCTTTGCGACCCCATGAATCGCAGCACGGCAGGCCTCCCTGTTCATCACCATCTCTCGGAGTTCACTCAGACTCACATCCATCGAGTCCGTGATGCCATCCAGCCATCTCATCCTCGGTTGTCCCCTTCTCCTCCTGCCCCCAATCCCTCCCAGCATCAGAGTCTTTTCCAATGAGTCAATGAATGGAATGCAGTAAGATCCGAGAGGCTAACAGGGGTTTTAGAGGTCACTGGAAAGATTCTGTGCTTCAGCCTACTGGAGAGTTTTAAGCAAAGGGGTAACATGATCTGACATGGATTGACAAAAATCACTCCAGCTGATAGCAGGGTGATGGGAAACAAGAACAATTAGATAGATGGCTATTGTAGTTGTCTAGTCTAGAAATGATGTGCCTTAGATAAAGAAGTGGTAGCAGTAAAGGTGATGAAAGTGAAAGTCGCTCAGTCATGTCTGACTCTTTGTGACCCCATGGGCTACAGAGTCAATGGAATTCTCCAGGCCAGAATACTGGAGTGGGTAGCCATTCCCCTCTCCAAGGTAACTTTCCAACTCAGGGATCGAACCCAGGTCTCCCACATTGCAAGCAGATTCTTTACCAGCTGAGCTACCAGGGAAGCCCAAGAATACTGGAGTGGGTAGCCTATCCCTTTTCCAGCAGATCTTTCTGACCCAGGAATCAAACCGGGGTCTCCTGCATTGCAGGTCGGTTTTTACCAGGTGAGCTACCAGGAAGCCCAAAGGTGATGAGAAGTAGTCATATATGCCCTGAAGAAAATTGATATATTTTCTGGTAGACTGGAGATGGGGTATGATGCAAAGAGGGGAGTTAAGGGTGACTTGCATTTCTGATACCTGAATAACTAGAAGAAGAAAGTTCTATTTACTGAGATAAGAAAGACTGCAAGATGGACATCGTATAAAGATCAGAAGTCTGGTGCTGGAGAGAAGGGAGGAGGCCTTTGCTGTTATTCTCAACTTCTCAGCAGTTGCTCTTTCACATTGGTAGTTTTCTCTTCCCTCGGAAGCAAGCTGTTAGATGTCAGGACCCATGTGTTGGGCTTCCCTGGTGGCTCAGAGGTTAAAGCATCTGCCTCCAATGCGGGAGACCTGGGTTCAATCCCTGGGTCGGGGAAGATCCCCTGGAGAAGGAAATGGCAATCCACTCCAGTATTCTTGCCTGGAGAATCCCATGGACTGAGAAGCCTAGTAGGTTACAGTCCACGGGGTCGCTGAGAGTTGGACACGAGTGAGCAACTTCACCTACACCCATGTGTTATCGTTTTTATTCTTCTGTCTTATTCACACTATTCTATTTGCTTGGAAGAACAAATGAAAAGGCAATGAAAATTGATACCTTTAATCAACACTGAAAGAAAAACTGAATCAGAAATCTGAGGCAACATTTTCTAAGCAAAACAAAAACTTAAAACTGTGGCCACTCTGGTACTACCTCACTTCTGACACACTGCTACTACAATTCATTTACAAAATGCTCACTTAGAACTCACAATACTTTTTCATAAACACAGATTTATAAAAAAATGACTTGGTTTTCAAGCCAAACTATGTCATGGGGTTATAACAATAAAAGTACTAGTTTAGATCTGAGGGAGGAAAGATCACAGGATATAAGAAAAACCAGACCTTCTTGCCCTTGGCTTAAGAAAAAAATAAGTCAAGTTTCTCTTTGCACATTACCTTGTCCAAACCTTCTCAACCAAAGGTGCCCCGTCCCTCTGCCTCCAGCACTGTCACCTACGTGAGACCTACCACTTTAGCATCTGACTCAGAAGTTGCCCCCAACTGTCCTCCATGTCTAAAAATCACCCACCCAACTCTAAAACAGCAGTTACCACTACAGTCGCACATAATTCTCCTTCCCTTATAGAACAGAACTCAGCTAGCCATCAGGAGGAAATGCACCGCTTCAAGCTAATTCTCATAAAAATGACTGGATCCCAGTTGGAAGAATTTCAGTAAGTGCTATCTAAGGCTTCAAGCTAATTCTCATAAAAATGACTGGATCCTAGTTGGAAGAATTTCAGTAAGTGCTATCTAAGGGCAAATGAAGAAGGATGAGGAAATGGAGATGTTTGATGTCGAGAAGGCAAGGAGTCAGCCTGCTTTTCTTTTTACATTTTTACCCTTCCTGGGCCTCTGAACTCATTGATTTTTCTAGAATTTCACATCTTTAACCACAACTCTTGCACCAAACCACCTGGATGATCCAGAGATCACATGCCTAGTTTTTTACTGTGGAGCTGAAGAAAAGGAAATGGGGAATAACATTAGTGATTAAGTATACATTGGGTAAAATGTTCGTAAGTTGAGGATCATTTGTCCATTAATGAGCTTTTTATAAATAGACTTCACAGCACATGATTTTAAAACTATACCTGAGAAACAATTACATTTCTCAGGTTTTTTTAAAGTAACAAATCCTTGAAGTTTGCCATTTACCACTTGACTTTAAAAAAAAAAAAATTCGGGGGAAAATCTCTATGCATCTTAGAGATAATCAAATCTTCAAACCCACAGAAGATGAGAGTGGAAGGTTCTGAACACTGTGATGAAGAGCTCAGTTGGTTCACATCTTTCATGGTTTGCAGCTGCAACTCTCAAATTAAAAAAAAAACCTACATTAGATCAGTTTTATACAGACATTTCATTTAGGTCACGTGTGCTGTTTTAAATCTGTAGTTAGAGAAACACCAGAAGGCCTCCCTTTTGTCAATTAACTGAAGAGATATTATCAAGCAGAACAAATGGTTTGATTTAAACTTAACCCTAAAAATTCAATTAAGTGGACTACAGGCAATTTGCCATTCTCCAATTTCTTTTCTAGAAAACAGAATCCTAAGTCATTAAGGTTTTAACAAGTTCTAAATCACAGGATTAAGGGGGACTGTTATCATGATTAAAGTTTCATTAAAAGTTACCAAAAAACCAGCTTCATTAAAAGTTCAAAATGAGAGGACCATGGTGGGCTACTATTTCTTTCTTTACAGTTATCTATTTCAACTGCAGATTTTTTATAATTAACAAAATTATTTTTATTTTCCATTTTAGAAAGTGAAAGATGATGAAATAAGAATTAAAAGAACAGAAGAAAATAAATACAAGATGCGCTGAGTAGTAAGGCTGCTGTCTTTGTTTTGTTTTTAACTTTCTTTGTTAATGTTTGCATAATAAAGTTGAGGAAAATAAATATTACTGAAACTTTTAAAGAGAAAGAAAAAGCAAACTACATCTAAAGGAGAGTATTTCTAGAACAGTGGTTCTTCAACTGTGGTGTGAGGACCCCTGCACATCTTTAAGACTTTTTCAAGCTTAAAAATTATTTTTAAGGCTTCTCTGGTGGCTCAGTGGTAAAGTATCCACCTGTCAATGTAAGAGACACAGGTTCAATCCTTGATAGGAAATATCCCACAACCCCCAGAGCAACTAACCCCAAGCATCACAATTGAGCCTGTGCTCTAGAGTCCAGGAGCCACAGCTACTGAGCCCATGCGCCCTAGAGCCCATGCCCACAACGAAAAGAGGCCACGCACTGCAACTAGAGTGGCCCCGACAGCCACAACTAGAGAGAAGACCAAGCAACGACCGAGCCCCAGCCCAACCAAAAATAAAAAGATGTTTTAACTGTTTTTATAATAATGCTAAGATATTATCTGCCTTTTTCAAACTCATTTTCTCACAGGTGTACAGAGGAGACTGGTATACTATCAGAGAAGAATAACTATCTGAAAATGTCAATAAGATACTTTCACCCTTTCAGACTATCTCTATGAGCCTCCATTGTCTTCATATGCTTCAACCAAAATAACAAACCACAAGACTGAATACAGAAGCAGATATGAAAATTCAGCTATCTTCTAGTGAACCAGGTAGTTAGAAAAATTTACAAATATGTAAGATGGTGCCTCTCTTCTCCCACAGTGTTCTTGTTTTAGATGATAGAGCTATTATTGAGAAAAGATATTATTTATGTTCATGTGATAATTTTTATTTTGTTATTTTAAGTTAATATTACTCTTAAAGGTTCTGGTTTTAATTTCTAGTCTGGTAATTATCAAAGATACAATACCACATGAACAAAAGCTCTCAGGAATCCTTAATTTTAAGAACATAAAAGGGTCATGGGACCAAAAGTTTGAGAATTGCTGTTTTAAAGGGTTTCCTACTCTGTCAGAAAAATATCACTTTACAAAAGAATATTTCTTAAGGTAAGAGATACAAAGAAAGTTGCTTAAAATTGAATTTATAATTTATAGGATAAGTGATTAAGCTCAGATTTGCTTTACAATGATCTGAGCAGTAAGGGAGGGATGGTGGGAGTATAAATGAAATAAGAGTGGGCATGAGTTAACAATCATTGAGTAGCAGTTTGTTATTCTAGTCTTTCTACTTTTGCATATGTTTGAAATTTTCCCTAATAAGAAGATTAAAGAGAAATTCATACGTGGACAACTGAATATGAAAAAAGGTGGAATTTAATAGTATCACTATTATAAGAATGAAGGAAAATGAGAGGGAAAAAAAATCTTACTAATATTAAACTAACGCTTTCCGCATAGCTCCAAATTCACCTTTTTTATCTTTATTGATGTCAATGAATTTCATGTCGTTCACTCAGTAGTGCATGGATATTATTTGGAGCTCTGCCTCATTCACTTAAAATTTACATATACAGCTCCTCTCTTTACTAAAACTAACTTGACAAAGAAAAATTATATAGCTATCTTTCAGTTTAATATTAAAAGCTCATCAAATCCTTTTAACCTGACTGACCTGACCATAACATAGAATAATTTTTTTTATTAATACATGTTACACTATTGCCATCTCCTGGTTGTGATGTGGAAGCACAACTAACAATTTACCTACGACTATGGTTTTCTCCCAAAATTATCCTGTAGAAAAGAAGCTGTCATACATACATGTAAACTGTATGGACATGAGTCAAACTCATGTCCATTGAGTCAGTGATGCATCCAACCATCTCATCCTCTGGGTCATCCCCTTCTTCTCCTGCCTTGAATCTTTCTCAGCATCAAGGTCTTTTCTAATGAGTCAGCCCTTCACATCAGGTGGACAAAGTATTGGAGCTTCAGCTTCAGCATCAGTCCTTCCAATGAATATTCAGGAATGATTCCTTTTAGGATTGACTGGTTTGGTCTCCTTGCAGTTCAAAGGACTCTCAAGACTCTTCTCCAACACCAACTCAATAATAAGGAAAAAAACCAATTTTTAAACGGGCAAAGATCTAAATACTGCCTCACCAAAGAAAATAATAAATGGATGGCAATTCAGTACATGAAAAGATGCTCTACATTATTAGTTAACAGGAAAATGTTCATTAAGACCAAAAGAGATATCAATTCACATCCACTGTTATCTAGTTGCTAAGCTGTTTCTGACTCTTTAACAACCCCACAGACTGTATTCCCCAGGGAATCTTCCTGACCCAGGGATCAAACTCGTGTCTCCTGCATTGGCAGGCAGATTCTTTACCACTGAGCCACCAGGGAAGCCTCTTCACATCCAAAGAATGACTAAAAGTGAAGAGACTGACCTTAACATTAAGTGTTGGCCAGGATGTGGAGCAACTATAAACCCTCTCACACTGCTGAGAGAAATGTAAAATGGGACAACCACTTTGGAAAACAGCTTGGCAGTTTCTCAAAAAGCTACACACATACCTACTGTAAGACTTCAGCCATTTCACTCCTACATATGTACCCAACAGAAAGAAAAGTTGTAGTAGGTTAAACAGTGTCCTGTCTAAAATTCACGTCTACCTGGAATGTGACCTTATCCAAACAGGGATCTTCACAAATGTAATTAGTTAAGACAGGGTCATATTGTAAAGTAGGTCCTATGTTCTTACAAGATAAGATGACATACAGAGAAGAGGAGGCACAGAGTAGAGTGAGTCAGTTAAAAGCCAACAGACACCAAGGATTCCCAAGAGCTGGGAGCTTCTGAAGCTAGGAAAAGGGGATAAGCTCCCCTAGAGTCTTCAGAAGGAAAATGGTCCTGTCAACACTCTGATTTCAGACTTCTAGCCTCCAGAACTGTGAGATAATGACTGTCAGTCATTTTAAACTACTCAAGCTGACAAACTTGGTTACAGCACCCCTAGAAAACAAACGCAAAAGCAGAAAGTGCAAAGATATGTACAAAATGTTCTTATTAGCTTTATTTTTAAGAGCCTCAAACTGGAAATAACCCAAACATTTATCAACAGGTGAATGACTACACAAAACTGTGGTATAGCCACACAGTGGAATTCCATATAGTGGAATTCCTTCGTCCATGGGATTCTCCAGGCAAGAGTACTGGAGTGGGTTGCCATTTCCTTCTCCAGGGGATCTTACCGACCCAGGAATCGAACCCAGGTCTCCTGCACTGCAGGCAGATGCTTTAACCTCTGAGCCACCAGGGAAGGAAGCCCTTTTCACAGTGGAATACTATTCAGCAATTAAAATGAATCAATGATTGAGACACAAAATGTAAGTGAAATCTCAATTATGAATTAAAGAAGTCATACAAAAAAGATTATATATGATTCCTATGGTGTTTATCTGAGGTGGCAAGAGTGGACAGTGGGTGGGTACAGAAGGGGTCATTATAAAGTGGCAGCACACTTTTGACATTGACAGATATATTCACTATCTTGATAGTGCTGACAGTTCCACGGGTGTATACATGCGTGTGTGTGAAGTCGCTTCAGTCATGTCCGACTCTTTGCGATCCTATGGACTATAGCCCATCAGGCTATAGGAATTCTCCAGGCAAGAATACTGGAGTGGGTTGCCATGCCCTTCTCCAAGGGATCTTCCCAACCCAGGGATCAAACCCATGTCTCTTCCATCTCCTGCATTAGGCAGACAGGTTCTTTACTAATAGCGCCACCTTCTCCATGTGTCAAACTTCATCAATTTGAAGAGAAGATGGCAGAGAAAAGTGCACCAGAAATCAGTCTCCCTAGAAAGACTAGCCAACAGTGCACTGACAGAATCTGTCTGATTCGGTAGCCACTTGGCAACTTTGAAGCCTGTTAAATGCTTGCAACTTTCAGGGGAAGCCTTAAATGATGAATTGTGGTTAATTTCATCAGTTTTAGCTCTCTGAACAGCAATATCTACCCATCTCTCACCCCAATCCACATGGCAGGCACCTGTATGTATATGTGTTCCTAAAGCAGTCTGCACACAGCTTATGGGAGCCAGGGTGGGCAAAAGGATCTTGTCCTCCAAATATTGGGGATTTGTGCTCTGATTGCAGACTGCTGCTTCTGGTCACAGAAGTGCAAACAAACAGGCATAATCATCAAGAAAAAGAAAATTTGAATATACACTATAATGAGTAAGTAGAGTGAATTATTAATTTTAAAAATCTCTCAAAAAATGTCGTGGATCTGATGATTCACTAGTGAATTTCACTAAACGTTTAAAGGAGAACAAATACCAATCTTCTTAAACTTTTCCAAAATCTTAAAGAGGAAGGAATACTTCTCAACTCATTCTACAAGGCCAGCATTACATTGATACTGCAGTGTCTTTATGCTACAAGAAAGGAAAACTATGAACACTGATGCAAAAATCTTCAACAAAATACTAACAAGCAGAATTCAGCAGCATGTTAAAAGGATTTATACACCATGACTAAGTGGGATTTATTCCTGGAATGCAAGGATGTTTCAGTATATGAACACTGATCAATACAATACACCACATAAACAAAATGACAGAATAACACATGATCATCTCAAATAACGAAGAAAAAAGCATTTAACAAAATTTAACACTCTTTAAAAAACCTAGACAAACTAGCAATAGAAGGAAACTAACTCAACATAAAAGCCATACATAAAAACCAACAGTCAACATCATACTCAGTGGTAAAAGACTGAAAGCTTTTCCTCAGGACCAGATCAGGACCAAGGGAAGGATGTCCCTGCCCCTTGTACCACTTCTACTTATTGCAAGTTCAAGCTGGAGCAATTAAGCAGGAAAAAGAAATAAAAGGTACCCAAATTAGAAAAGATGTAAAATTATCTTTGTTTGCAGATGATACGATCTTATATACAGAAAACCATAAAGATTACACACACACACACAGAGAAGTAATAAAACAATTCAGCAAAGTAAGAGGCTATAAAGTCAACACACAAGAATCAGCTGCATTTCTATAAATAATGAACAATCTGAAAAGAAAACTACAGAAACAATTCTATTTATAACAGCATAAAAAGAGTAAAATTCCCGGGAATAAACATAACCAAGGAGGTGAAAAACTTGTACAATGAAAACTACAAAACACTGCTGAAAGAGTAAAGGCATAAATACATGGAAACAAATTCCATGCTCATGGATCAGAAGACTTAATACTGTTAAAGTCAACACTACAAAAGCAATCTACAGATTTAATACAATCGCTATCAATATCCCAGTGGCTTTTTTTGCAGAAACAGAAAAGCCCATCCTAAAATTCTTATGTGGGACTTTCCTGGTGGTCCCCCACGTTGACCCTTAACCTGGTTAATGATTCAGAATATGCCGTGCAATGCAGGGAAAGCAAGTTTCCATGGAAAGGGAAGGAACTGAGATCCCACATGGCGTGGGACAACTAAGCCCACATGCCACAGCTAGGGAAGCCAAGCACTGCAATTAGAAAGTCTGCGAGCCGCAAAATAAGACTCAGAACAGCCAAAAAATGAAAAAATAAAACGCCTTTGTTTTAAAATAACTAACTAAAGTTCATATGGCCTCTCAAGGGATCCTGAATAGCTGAAACAATCTTGAAAAACAAAACTAGAGGATCCATACTTAATGATTTCAAAACTTACTACAAAGCCACAGTAATTAAAAATAGTGTAATATTGGCATAAAAATAGACATACAGGCCAATGGAACCGAAATAAATTCAGACCCTCCTATATACCTTAAGAATGACTTTTAACAAGAATGTTAAGACCATTCAATTGGGAAAGGACAGCTACAAACAGCGCTGAGAAAACTGGCTACCCACTCCTACACACACAAAATAAGTTCAACCCTTTCCAAATACTGTATACAAAAATTAACTCAAAATGGATCTAAGACCCTAAATATAAGATCTAAAGTAATTAAACTCTTAGGGATGAAAACAGAACAAAAGCTTTACAACACTGGATTTGGCAATGATTTTCTTAGATATGATGCCAAAGGCACAGGAAATGAAAAAAATAACAAACTGGACCTGATGATAATTTAAAAAATTTTGTTCATCAGAAAGCACTATCAGAATAAAAAAAAGGCAACCCACAGAATGGGAGAAAATATCTGCAGATAGTATATAGGGATCAATATATGTCAAAATATACAGAAAAACCTAAAACTCAACAACAAAACTCCAACTCCTATTCAAAAATGGGCAAAGGACTTGAACGGACATTTCTCCAAAGAAGATAGATGAACTGCCAATAAGTACATGAAATGATCACTAATCATTAGAGAATGCAAATTAAAACTATGAGATACCACCTCACACTCATTAGGATAGCTACTACCAAAAGGAAAAAAAAACAACAACCAGTGTTGGCAAGAATGTAGGGACATTGGAACTCTTGTGCTCTATTGGTGTGAATGTAAAATATCTATAATACAGCTACTGGAGATTCCTCAAAATATTAAAAATAGACATAGCATATGATCCAGCAATTCCACTTCCCAGTATATACTCCAAAAATTGCAAGCAAGGTCTCAAACAGATATCTGTACACCCATGTTCATAACAACATTACTCACAATAGCTTAAAATGTGGAAGCAACACAAGTGTCCATTAATTGATGCTCAGACATACAAAATATGATATAAGCATTATATGGAATATTATTCAGACTTGAAAAGTAAGGGAATTCTATAATATGCTACTACATGGATGACCCTTGAGGACCTTATACTAAATAAGACAGTACCAAAAGACAAATACTGTATGATTCCACTTATATGAGATATTTAGAGTAGTCAAAATCAGAAAGACAGGAAGTACAATGGTGGCTGGCAGAGGCTGGAAGGAGTGGAAAATGAGAAGTTTCAGTTTTATAAGATGAAAAGAGTTAGGGGATACATGATGGTGATGGCTGCACAGTAATATGAATGTGTCTAATACCACTGAACTGTACACTCAAAACCAAAACTTCTAGGGGTAGAGCCTCAGTGGAGCATCAGTAATTTAAAAAAAAATAAGCATAACTCAACATGGGTTTTGTTTTGTTTTGGGGTTTTTTTTGGCCACAGTGCACAGCATGCGGGGTCTTAGTTTCCTGATCAGGGATCAAACCTATGCCCCCTGCAACAGAAGCTCAGAGTCTTAACCACTAGACTGCCAGGTAAGTTTCCATCAGTGATTTTTAAACATCCCCTAAACTATTCTAACCAGTAGCCATGGATGAGAACCATTTCATTAAAGAGTGCCATTTCATTTATTTTGTTTTGAACAAAAGAGTACTTCCTGGTAAAAACATATAAACCTGAAATCTTTTTTTTAAACTTTTTATTTTGTTTTGGGGTATAGCTGATAAACAGACAATGTTGTGATAGTTTCATTAACCTGAAACAATTCTGATAATGCTCTTTTTGGATACTTACGGAGATCAGCAAAAACCATAAATTTTTAAAGCAAGCAAACTCAACATGGATTAGTACTTACTGCGTGGTTTATATCTCACATTCCCAAATTATAAACAAGCTTTTAAAAGTAATATTGAAAGAAGTTCCAGCTGTTTACCCCTAGTACAAAATAATTAAAATGCTGAACACAATACAGTTTTAATACATATTTGCAATGAATGGTATTTATAGACTGAACTATGGCCTCCTCAGAATCCTCAAATTGAAGATCCTTAGCACCTCTTACGGAGAAGGCGATGGCACCCCACTTCAGTACTCTTGCCTAGAAAATCCCATGGACAGAGGAGCCTGGTAGGCTGCAGTTCGTGGGGTGGCGAAGACTCGGACATGACTGAGCGACTTCCCTTTCACTTCTCACTTTCATGCACTGGAGAAGGACATGGCAACCCACTCCAGTGTTCTTGCCTGGAGAATCCCAGGGACGGGGGAGCCTGGTCTATGAGGTCGCACAGAGTTGGACACAACTGAAGTAACTTAGCAGCAGCAGTAGCAGCAGCGCCTCTTAAGGTGACTGCATTTGAATATAAGGCCTTTAGAGAGGAGATTAAGATGAAATGAGATCATAAGGATGAGCCCCAATCCAACCTGACTGATGTTCTCAAGTGAAAAAGAAATTCGGACACATAAAGACGCACCTGGGATGCCCTGGCACGGAGGAGGTCTTTATGAGAACAAACCAAGGACCATCTGCAAGCCAAGGAAAGAAAAAAAGTTCAGGAGAAACGAAACCTGCTTATACCTTGATCTTGGAACTGTGCAAAAATAAATTTCTGTTGTTTAAACCACTCTGTCTGTTGTATTTTGTTATGGGCTCTAGGAAATTAACACACACAGTAAGCAAAAACAAAAAAACCCACCACAAGATGAAGAACCTTTGGGCAATGACACTCTGCAGCTGAACTTTATCCTGGGGCACAGGCCACACTCTTGGAGAGGCCCCCTGGATTGGGACAGGGCTCAGGATGGCTTGTCCTCTGAAATTTTAACCTCAAATTTTTATTCACCTGCTGTCTGATTTCAGCCTTCTACCTTTCATTCCCTTACTGGCACAGTATCTCCTCTTTTACTCCACATGAAACTGTGAGGCCCTGGAGCCCTCCCAGACAAGTACTCTCTGGCCTGCCTTCGTTTCCTATCTAGTCTGGGTCCCATGATGATTGATCTATCAGAACTACCTTCCTTCCTATCTAACAGTTCCCTGTTACGTTGCCACAACTAAACAACGAAACCCAAAATCTGAACCAACGGTGCACTGTCTTCACTACTACCACTCTAGATGAGTCAAGCTCTGTTGGCTAAGTACTAAACCACACATTCATGCACAGTAATGTCTACAAATTCACTGATTCAAATCTCAGCACCTACCCCCTTGCCACATTCTTCTGCTGGAGTTGGCATCTCTCAAGGAACCACCCCTCTCAAGAACCACCCCAAGCCTCTTCACTCTCTTCAGTCCTGCATGGATGCCTGTCTCTCACCATGCACCCTATTTAACAAAGCAGATGTCATTTCTTTCAGTCTTCTCGCCTCCTATCTATATATTTATCTGTATCCACACCCATCCTCATTTTCTTTTCTAGTCTCAAAGAAGTTTCTTCCATTTCTAACCTCCCTATTTGTGCTCTTTTTGTCAATCCTTCCTACTTTTGAATCTTTCATCCATTCTCTCCCTACTTGCCCTGCTTATTCAACACTTTTATCTTTACTAAGAACTCTTACTTCATCCTATGAGTATGCACATCTCTCTCACCTCCCTAAACCCTTCCTTGACCTCTACCAAACTCAAACCACCACTATCCATCTGTCTTCTTTTCATCCAAGCTTCTCAAAAGAAGAGTTCACCCTCAAGAACACACCCTCAATGTGTGTTCACTGAGTTACAATAACTTGGATGGCTTTGGTCCCCAGTGTACTACTGATATCCCTCTTCTAATGGTCATCAATGACTCCTTACTTATTCTTAAGTGATATCTAATCATTCTCTCAAAGCATGCTATAAAAGACTTCCGTGGTGGTCCAGTGGTTAAGACTCTGCACTCCCAAGGGGGCAGGGGTTTGAGTCCCTGGTCGGTGAACCATGTTCCCACATTAAAAAAAAAAAAAAGCATGCTATAGAATTGAGAGAAAGAGAGGCCCTCTCCTAGTCCCTGCCGAACCTTCAAAGTTGCTACTTTTCCACCTCAACTGAGGTTCATGAGGTTCAGCTAGATCAGGGGTCAGTAAATTGTTTTCTGTAAAAGGCCAGATGGTAAATAATTTAGGTTCTGTGAGCTGGTCACTTCTGTACCTTCCCAACTCTGCAGGGCACAGGAAGCCACAGAAGAGACCAGCATACCTATCTGATTTGGTCCCACATCCTCACAATAAAGCAAAATCACAATGAAGTGAGTCATTCAAATTTTTTGGTTTGCCAGTATGTATTAAAAGTTATATTTACATTATACTTTAGTTTATTCAGTGTGCAATAGCATATTTTTAAAAAATGATGTATATACCTCAGTTTAAAAATACTTCATTGCTAAAAAATGCTAACCATCATCTGAGCCTTCAGTGAATCATCTTTTTGCAACAGTAACATCAACGGATCACCCTAACAAACAGAATAAAAATGAAAAAGTATAAGATATTGCATTGCTTACCAAAATGTGTCACAAAGACATAAAGTAAGCAAATGTTGTTGGAAAAATGGCACCAGTAGACTTGCTCAGTGAACTGCTGCCACAAATTTCCAATTTGTAAAAAAAAACAAAACACAATAAAACAAAGAGCAATATACTGATATACACCTGAACCTAAGTGAATGAGTGTGGCTATGCTCCAATAATACTTAATTTACAAAAACCAGCAGTAGGCTAGTCTTTGTGGGCCATGGTTTGCTGAATCCTCTTAGCCGTGACCTGTGTTTTCCCAGAACTTGTACATTTATCAAGAATGTGGCCTCCAACTCAGTCTTCATTGCCAGCCTAAGGGACAAAGTGCAGTGCCAGGCACCTGATAAGCATTCTATAATGTGACTGCAATTATTATTTTTTAAAATTATCATGGACACTGTAATTAGCTTTGTGGATGACCACCTAGCACTTCAGGCCTCTCAGTTTCTTCATCTGCTTAACTCTCATACCGTGGATTTTGTCATCTAGAGCCCTCTATCTCTCAGATCAAATACCTAATGGACACCGACTATCTCACTCCCTTTATACTTGCTCTCCAACCTCAGTGAGCCTCCAATCCACTTGTCTCTCTTGTCTCCTACACCCTGAATACTCACTGGAAGGACTGAAACTGAAGCTGAAGCTCCAATACTTCGGTCACCTGACGCAAAGAGCCAATTCACTGGAAGAGACCCTGATGCTGGGAAAGACTGAAGGCAGAAGAGGACAACAAAGGATAAGATGGTTGGATGGCATCACCAATTCAATGGACATGAACTTGGGCAGACTCTGGGAGATGGCGAGGGACAGGGAAGCCTAGCATGCTGCAGTCCATGGGGTCACAAAGAGTCAGACACAACTTGTCGACTGAATAACAACAGAAGCAAAGAGTTGGGCATGACTGAGCAATGAACACTTACTTACTTACTTTGTCTCAGAAAGAGTTGGTACTACTTCAATCTACCAGAAATGATCTGGATCCACGTCTGTCCCTTCTGCTTCACCAATATTGTTGTACAAAAGCTAAATCCTGAACCAATCCAGCCGTATGTTTTCCTTCACTGCCTGTTAACCATGGATATGGTTCTGATCCTGAGCTTCCACATCTTCAAATGGGTGATATCCTTTCAAGACTGTTACGTGCTATGAGTTTAACAGGCCTAAAAGTGCTTGACATAAGGTAATCATTCCATAAATGGTAGCAATGTTCTTATGTTAAATTAATAGCTTAAGATGAAAGGTGGATGACAAAAAATACAAAATGGGATACAGATTTGGGGAGCTACAGGAGGGAAAGGGGAGAACATGTGGAAAGAGGGAGAAAATTTCCCTTGTCATAAAGTGTCCAAATCCTTCTGTGAATATATTCAGTTGCTTTGTGAATTACTGGTAACCAAATGTATGATTATTCTTTACTAATCTCACCAGTCTGGAGCCTGAAGCTTCTGTAGTAGAATAGTCTCCAAAGAGAAGATTTGCTCCAGAGTCTCAGTTTCTGTCAGGAAAGAAAACTAACAAATCTTCCTTCTATTAATCTAGACTTACAGTGATATCGTTAAAAGGGAATTATGGTGGGGGACTTCCCTTCTGGTCCAGCTAAGTCTAAGCTCCCAATGCAGGGGGCCCAGATTTGATCCCTGATCAGAGAACTAGATCCCACATGCTGAAACTAAGAGTTTAGCCATTGAGAGTGTTAAACAGTATTAAAAAGCAAAAGTATTCAGCTAGTGATTCCATGACTGAGGCAGAAGCTATTCAAGGTAAAAGCCTAGGACATCTTGTGCCAGAAAGCATAGAAGTGCCCCCAGATTGATGTGTTATATTGGGGGTGTGGAGTGCATGTAAGGGTGTCAAAGAGACGGAGAAGCTGGATTGCAAGAGGTTCCCACAGGCCAAATTTGGGGAAATTTGAGCAACAAAAAGAATGATGATGGTAATGAACTCTAAACCCCCATTTTTTTTTCAATGAAATAACCAGAAAATCATTACTTTGCATCCTTCCAAAGGCAGAGTTCATTTTCATGTTGCAAAAACACTGGGTAAAGTGTTAATGGGTTACAGAATATCTGCATAGTTTTGAACTATTACTCCACAGATTACTTTTAATTACAAGAATTACAAAGGGAAATTATAAAGGGGAAAAAATGAGCCTTTGCAATGGAGATATCTGGCAGTTGCCTCCTTAATCAAGTGCTTGAACAGCATCAGCAATAGAGAGCAACCTGCTATTATGTGGCTGCTGTAATGCAGTAAGAAGCACATAGCATCATCTATGTAATATGCCCCAAAAGCTCATAAACTGAATTAATGGAGAGAAAGCAATCAGACAATTAATCCACAGTCTTGTTACTCAAAAGTGGTCCAAAGACCAGAATTCCATCACCTGGGAGCTTGTTCAGAAGACAGAATCTCAGATTCCACTTGGGACAAGTGAATCATAATTTGCATTTTCAACAGATCCTCAAGTGACTCTGAGGTACAAAGTATGAGAAGCCCTGAACAAGACAAACCACTTAGACTTTATAAAAAAAATCAATGTCATAAAAACAAAAAAAGGCAGAGAGGCCAGCTCTGGATTTAGAGACACGAATAGCCAAAAGCAGTGAGTGAATCTTGATTGAATCCTGGGTAAGAGAAAAATGTTTTAAAATACATTTTGGGGGAACTGGAAAAATCTGAATATGTGGTCTTTACTAAAATGACACTGAATTAGTGTTAAGATTCTTAAATGTGATAACAGCATTTAGTTACACAGAATGTTCTTATTCTTAGAGGATATAAAGAGTTCCCTGGTGGTCCAGTGGCTAGGACTCTGCTTTCACTGCCATGGCTCGAGTTCAATCCCTGGTTGAGGAACTGAGGTGCAGCCAAAACCAAACAAACAAAAAAGATACATACTGATATATTTAAGATAATATGTCTACAACTTACTTTTAAATGGTTTATAAAAACACACAGAGAGAAAACATATGTGGAATAATAACTGGTTATTCTAGATGAAGAGTGTGTGTCCATTGTGTTTTTATTTTTACTTTTTTTAGGTTGAAAATTTTATTAAATAAAAAGTTGGAGGATGGGAAGAATATTCAACTAACCCACAACAGAAATGGTTAAGTCTTTAGGAGCAAACAGCATGATTTACACAATCCTGCATCTATCTAAACATTTACTTCAGAAGATACATGTAACTGTTCAACAGATGTTGGATGAGAGAAAGAAATTTGTTTAAATCAGTTTAGCTGGCAGAAATTCCCAAGGCATTAAGAGCTGCTACAGCCAGTCAGCTGTCAAGTACATACAGACCTACAAACTAAATTTTCATTCAATGAGAGGCAGCAGAGTGTAAAGGCAAAAATGTGGGGGGTCACTATGACCTAATTTTATTAGTGGAGCATCCTAGGGCAGATTTAACCTCACAAAGTCTCAATCACTCTATCTGTAATACAGAAATAAACCAACACCTTACAGGGTAGTGTGAAGATGAAATAAGATATAAGACAATGAATATAAAGCTCTAAGCATCATTTAATAAATGTTAACTATAATTTTATCAATAAAGTCAGCTAAAAGGTATTCCATAAAATGAAGATAATGTTTTCAAGGACCCAATTTTGACTTTATTCTGAGGATCAAAGGTCTTCATATTAGCATTTTCTAACAATTTTAAGTCAAAGTGAGAAGGCAGAACCCTTTACATTTCTCCTTTTTATTTGGAAAAAGAGCATTCAGTAAGATGACAGGCAGCCTCCCCCAAGGTAAAAACATTTTACTTCCACTTAATCTTAGTAAACCAGCATAAAATACTGAAGATTAGCAAAATACATCTATTAAGAATGACTTCAAGTATAAACAAATTCAATATGAAGAAGACCTGGATATAATTTTGTCAAGTTATCTTAGACTCTCTTGTCTAGAAAACTTATGAGAAACCTATGTTTTCATGGAATTTTATTAAAAACATCTTTTGGAAGCACTTACACAAAGAATAACCATCTATTGAGCACTTGTGCCCGGATGAAATAGAATTGAGCTCAACAGATGGATGATAGTCTAACCCAATTATTCTATGAAAGTCTAAGGCAATCTCTCCTAAGGGTTGGCAACTATGGCCAGCTGAAAAATCCAGCCCATGACTTAACTTCATGAATACAGTTTTACTGTACTCATTTATCTATTGTCTGTGGCTGTTTTCACTACAACAGCAGAGTAGAAAAGTTGTATCAGAGACATTATGGCCCACAAAGTCTAAAACATTTACTATCTAGTCTTTTAGAGACAAAAATTGTCAACCTCTGCTCCAGACAAGCAATCCAAGAATGAAGTTAAGACCTGTCCCAGACTCACCTGAGGTGTTGTCTTTTTGTATTGGTCACCTCCATCTATCACATCCCTCATGATTTTTCCTTGAGAAATTCATACTCTTCTGAACTCAGGTGAATAGACTCTATAGTTTTTCCACAGCCCAAACACTGACCACTGTAATTATAATTGAATGTGTTAAAGAATGTCCCAGGAAAAAACTTTTTCTAAAATGAATAATTCTAGGACATGAGAAAATTTGAAGGTAATTTAGAAAAAGAACATCATAACCTTTGTGATTATCATACACATCTCATTTTTTATAACCCAGACAATATAACAAAGTAGTGTCCCAGAAAAAGCCAAAAGAGCAGACTGCTGACCTCCAGACAAAGTTTTTAAAGTCACTCTTAAAACACAACTGGGCCCAAATTTGTAGGGAAAACATGTCAGAGAAATCACACCAGGCTCACAGCACCTACCAAGAAAACTATTTTGGATACTGCAAATTCTCCAAATTCGAAATATGACCTTTTGGCAATCCTAAGTAACTTAATCTATCCTATTTCTAAGATGTTCTTAAATTCTTTTTAACTAGTAGCAACACAACCTACTAAACCTGAATCGAACAGATTAAAAATAAAACACTGGTCTTTACCTTTGCTGGATTGTGGTGAATTGTCCTTTCCATTGTTCTCCAGGAATACTACAAAAAAAAATTGCAAAACCAAATCACCAGAGGGTCAAATCCCTACTGAATAGATATTAATTGTAGGAAAGAGCTCTGAAAAGTTTGGGATATTTTCTTAGAACAGTTCAATTAGAAGAGTGGATGCTTAGACAGCGATGGTACACTACTCTGGATCTCCTCTTTGCTTCTTCTCTCATCATCTGACTCTCATCTTTAAGTCTAAATCTACCTTCACAGGACCTACCCAGAAAGGAGCTATAACTTCTACACAAAACTCAATTCTAGGGACTTCCTCGGTGGTCAAGTGGCTAAGACTGCACTCCCAATGCAGGAGGCCCAGGTTCTATCCCTGGTCAGAGAACTAGTTCCCATGTGCTGCAACTAAGACTCAGCACAGCCAAATTGAAAGAAAAACTCAACTCTAACCTTCTCCATAAAGCTGCCAGATATTGTTCGTGACCCAGAGTCATTCTTTCTCTTACACTATCAAATTTTATACACCACTCTTTGATAGCTACTATTGCATTCCCAATTACCTCATGAATGCCATTATAATAGATCTTACATCACAAAACACCCACAGTGCTTAGTCTAAAACTGGAGGCATTCAGAACTACTTACTCATTTATTTGCTCAATCAACTTATCCTTTCTTCTTTCCTCTTTCATACACTGCCATCATTTTTGGGGGTGGTGAGAGGGTGCTGTGCTGGGTCTTTTATGCTGCACGGGCTTTTCTCCAGTTGCAGCAAGCACGGGAAACTCGCTAGTTGCCGTGGGCAAGGACTCCCTCTCTGTGGTGGCTTCTCTTTGTGGAGCATGGGCTCTAGAGTGTGCAGCATCAGTAGCTGCGGCTCACAGGCTCTAGTTAGTTGTGATGCAAGGGCTTAGTTGCTCTGTGGCCTGTGGGATCTCCCCAGATCAGGGATTCAACCCATGTTTCCAGCACTGGCAGGTGGATTCTTTACCACTGAGCCACCAGGGAAACCTCATCCATTCCTATCAATTCTACTGCCTTCTCTTTCTCAGTTCTTAATTCAAGATCTCATCACCCCTCACTCAAATCCAAACAGATCTCCCCATTTCAAATCTTAATCCCTCTCTAATCTTCTTTTCTCACTGCTTTGGCATCATCTTTTACAAACTACTCCAAGACCAGCATTCTTGATAAGAGAATAAAATCCAAGATCCTCGGCCTTCAAAGAATGTCACTATCTAGTTCCTCTGCAGATATTCAATAAATGTGGTAAGAAAGATAATTAAGCATGATTGCCACTTCAAAGCTCTGTAAAAATAACATATTGTAGAAACGCAAGAGAAAAGCAGAGATGAAAGGAAAGAACCTGTAGGAAAAAGCCTGAGGCAAATTAGCAGTAAAGAAATAAAGAACAAAAGACCATCACCAAGCTGATAACATGAAGGAAAGCAAAGGAGAGAGTTTTGGAGAGTAGTCAAATATGGTATGATCAAAACCAGGACAGATGAAGATTTTCTTTTTCAATGCATATGAGGGTTAAGCAGGATCCCTCTCTCTGCTCTAACTACTCAAGCTGGTGAAATGCAGACAGTAAACAGAATATATATAGGCATTATATACATTATACCAATCACAATTAGGTTTCAGAAGAACTTCTGAAAATAGTAATATGACACAAAGACAGTTCCAGTTTTCTTGCAATGAACTCCAGCCACAAGTGCTATTTGTAAATACTCATATACTAGACACCTCAGAAAACAAATGAACCTTCTAAAAGGAAAAAATACACAAAAACAACAAGTGTTCTATAATCTCTCTTTTATGTGATGAGCAGAGATTATCACAACAGGTTTTTCAAAGAGAAAGAAAACTGTCTTAAAGGGGAAACAATCTTACTAAGTGAAAAAAGTATAATCTGAATAGAACAATCCTCAGCAAATAATTTTTTTAAAAAAAAGGAAAAGGCTACTTTTAGGTATCAGTATTAAAATAAAAATACACATATAAACAGAAATCAAAATTACCTCTCAAACCACGTTTTTATACTGTGTGCAAATGACTCCCCAGGATAAAGTTGATTATTTCTTAGATACAAAAGAATGTTGTGCAGTTTGTTTGAATACTGATCATCTTTCATGTCTTTTCCAAAATCAAAGAAGGCTTTTAAAGTTTCCAACATAGGAACAATATCATGACTTAACAACTCCTGATACAAATTCCAAGCTACATTTACATCTTGATGAAACAGGGCTCCCTGGATACAGTCATCATAGTTCTTTTTGATGGAATCATGACTTTTTGAGGTCTTCTAACAGCAGCAAGGCCTCTCTCCATCTGTCTGTATAGATTAATCCCCGCATGAGAAGAGTGTAGGCTCCAGATTCTAAACGCTTGTATCTGGCTTTCATGATTTCATAGACATCAATAATTTCTGATGTTTGCTTATGAAAAACACAGAGATACAAATACTTGACCAGTAAATCGTAACCTACAATACCATTGTTTTTTGCAGCTACCCAGGCCAGCACAGATTTGGCCACATCTAGAGAGCTATGGCATTTAACCATCTGAGAAATAATCCAATTTTCAAAGTTAGCCTTTTCTTTGAACTCTTCCTTAAGTTTATCCCACTCCTCTGAGTTCAAAGGTTTTGTCGGGAGCTGGATAATGTTCTTAACAGGTGGCAAGCCAGGAGCTTTACTAGAAGGATTCATCTGTGATCTCTTCTTAGCCGCTCCAGCTGCAAACATGTGAGAAGAATCAGCAGAATTACTACCCTCATCTAGTTTCCTGACACATCTGGTCTTGGCAATCAGCAGGTTCATTGCTTTGGTATTTTGTGCAGACATCGTTTTAACAGAAAACCACTTCTCTTGATTCCTGATGCCATAACAGTCTTTGAGAAAAAGAGAGAGGTAAGAATGACTTGAATTTAGCCCAATGTATGAGTTGCTCTTCCAAAGCTTAGGGAAGCTTCGAATACCAGCGAAATAGAAAGTCATTATGCAGTTAAATCAGCACTAGATTGTGAGAAAGATGTTCAAAAAGCCCCAACTTCTGCAGGCTGGTGACTGGGGGCAGAGAATCGAAGGGCAACTTTCTACAAGGCGATTTTCAGCTTCTCACAAATCATATGCTTTGGGAGCTAGCAGCAACGAAGCTTGGTTGAGTTCTCTCCATTAAACAAGGGTATGAGGATACCCAGCCTCTCTCGCAAGTTCCAGGACTAGGAGACAAAGCAGGAATCCTCTGCTGCCTCTTATATTCCAGTCAGCGAACCTGAGGGAAAAAGCACAAAGAGCCGCCAGCTGACTCACACGGAACACCCCTCTTCTTGAAAAGGGGCAGGAACCCACGGGAGATAGGCTGCTTAAGGGGCGAGGAGTCGGAAGCCTCCTACCTCAGGCCCACCCGTAGCCTAGGAAGAAGCTAAAGCCCAAGTCTAGGGGCCCTGGCCGCCAAACTCTTCAAATGGGGGAATGAGAAGGGGCGGTTAAAAGAGCCGAGCCAGAGACACAAGTAAGGAAGATAAGTCCACGAGGGCAACCCCTCTGTGTACGGGTCGGTCACAAACGAAGTTCACTAGATTCAATCACCCACCTCATCACTCACGCTGTGTGCAACCATTAGCGCCGAAACTACGGCGTCCACAATGCACCGCGACGACCCCTGACGCGGAGGCGTGGCTAAGCTGGTCGCAGGCTTTCCGTCCCGCCTGGAGGCGAGAAAAAGGCGACTTTGTGAACCTTTAAGTGGCAGGAGGGGGCACAGGCGGCTGCTGAGCCCACCTATTACATTCAGGGAGCATCTAAAGCCTCCAGATATCCGCAATAAACAATGAAAAGAAACTGTGAAATTAGAAAGCTCTTCCATCCAGCCGGAGGAGCCAAAGGAACCCCTGGGTCACGTGGTGCACAAGTGCCAAAGGGCCAAGATGAAATAAAAGCGCGGGCCCCCTTATCCGGCGCCTTTAGAATCAAGCATGGTGAGGCTGGGAAGCTGCTTTAAGGAAGCAGCTTTTCTTTTTCACGTCTGCCTTCCCTGTTGTGACCGCGTCCCTACCGTTAGCCTGATCGTGGTATTCTCCGCAGTGGCCTCTGGGATCGATTTACCCCACTTCCGCCCGCGTCCAAGATGGCAGTTACCCGGCCTTCATGACTTTTTACGGGACTGGGCGGCGTTGACGTCGGAGCTGGCAGGGGGTGGAGCGGTTAGTAAACAGCAAATGCGGGAACTGGTGGGCCGGAATCAGCCATGGACTGGAAAGAAATTCTTCGCCGGCGGTTAGCGACACCCAGCACCAGTCCAAACAGTGAGTTTGGGAGGAGCCGCCCGCTGAGGGATCCTGGCCCCAAACACCGGGAGCTGGGGGACGATGGATGGGGAGGAGCAGCACCTTTGGTAAAACCTCTCCTGACAAAAGAGGCTGACTGGGATGTGGTTGAGCGATCCAGAGGGGTTTGACCTACACTTCTCTGGGAAGGGATTTGCAGGAATGAAAAGCTACCTAGACACTCACTTGCTTGGTCCTGACCTCGACTTGTGAGGGATAATTCAAAGTCGCGATGCCAACAACCCTTCGATCCTACTGTTGCTCTTAACGCCTTTTTATTGTCACACTTTTTACTTCCCTCCTTGCCCATTTTAGACTTCATAATCCGTTTTTCCTTGTCTCTTTCCCTCTACTTCACACTTGTTTGTTAATCAGTCTGGTTAAAACTATCATTCCTATTCCACACCTCCATCCAGGGCAGCCGAATTGTCTCACTTTTAATTCATGTCCACTAGATGCTAAAGCTGAAACTCCAGTACTTTGGCCACCTCATGCGAAGAGTTGACTCATTGGAAAAGACTCTGATGCTGGGAGGGATTGGGGGCAGGAGGAGAAGGGGACGACAGAGGATAAGATGGCTGGATGGCATCACTGACTCGATGGACGTGAGTCTGAGTGAACTCCGGGAGTTGGTGATGGACAGGGAGGCCTGGTGTGCTGCGATTCATGGGGTCTCAAAGAGTTGGACACGACAGAGCGACTGAACTGAACCTAAAGTAGATGTTGCAGTCATTCAGCTACACTTCGGAGAAGGCAATGGCACCCCACTCCAGTACTCTTGCCTGGAAAATCCCATGGATGGAGGAGCCTGGTAGGCTACAGTCCATGGGGTAGCTAAGAGTCAGACACGACTGAGCGACTTGACTTTCTCTTTTCACCTTCATGCATTGGAGAAGGAAATGGCAACCCACTCCAGTGTTCTTTCCTGGAGAATCCCAGGGACGGGGGAGCCTGGTGGGCTGCCGTCTATGGGGTCGCACAGAGTTGGACACGACTGAAGCGACTTAGCAGCAACTACACTTCTTTCGTGTGTCCCTAGACATTGACTCTCCTACACTCCAAGGCAGTTCCTTCTCTCACCTCCTAAACCTCCAATCCTCCAGTATTTCCTGTCTACTCCTTGATCTGCTCTCCTTCATCTGCTGTTCCCAGTGGCTCATTCTGCTGCAACTCACTGGCCGCCTCCCCCTTCCCTCCATACACCAGGCATAGTCCCATTTTCGTGCCTTGGCACTGGCTGTTTCTTTTGCCTGGAATGCTCTTCTGCTTGGATATCTGTATACCTTCTTCAATTTTTGTTGTTGTTGTTGTTGTTCAATTATATCTCAGTGAGAGTCAGTATCCCTGACTCTGGAAAGATGCATGTGTGTAGGCACTCATCCACTCACATATATACTTGTATATCCCTAGAATAGGTAAATGGTAGAATGACAGTGACTCTTGGGATTTGGGCTCAGTTAATTGTAGTACCACTTACTGAGTTGGAAATAAGGAATTAGAAGAAGAGTAGTAAGGTGAAGGAAAGTAGTAAGGTAAGGAAATCAACCCTGAATGTTTATTGGAAGGACTAATGCTGAAGCTGAAGCTCCAATACTTTGCCCACCTCATGTAAGGAGTAGACTCACTGGAAGAGACCCAGATGCTGGGAAAGATTGAAAGCAAGAGAAAGGGGTGACAGAAGATAAGATGGTTGAATGACATCACCAATTCAATGGACATGAGTTTGAGCAAACTCTGGGAGATAGTGAAGGACAGGGGAGCCTGCGTGCTGCAGTTCATGGGGTCACAGAGTCAGACACAGCTGAAGCGACGGAGGACCCAGGCATGCCCAATATACTCAGTTGTTGGTGAACTGAGCAGGATTCTCATCTGTTGAGGGTGAACACAGCAGCTTTGAGAAATGTAGTGAAAGTTTGGAACAGTCAGTCACCAAGAGGAATAAGCAAGAGGACATCAAGGGCAAATAAAATATGTATTGGTGGTTTTGAGAGGCTGAGTTATTAACTACCATAAATTTGTGGGACCAAATGTTTACATAGTTCAGCAGTTTTCTCCAACACAGTTATTAAAAACAAAGCAAATCCAGATATAGGAGAAATGCTGGCAGAAGAGTTTCAGGGAAAGAACTACAGGCATATTGAGAAGGAAGTGAGACCAGGAAGAGGGAAAACTTTTGAGAAAATAAATCATAGAATCAAAGATCTCAGTGAGGTTGAAGTGCAGCGAGGTTTTGGTAACCATAAGTTTGTTTCCTATGTCTGAGTCTTTCTGTTTTATAAATAAGTTTATTTGTATCTATTTTTAAAATAATCCACGGATAAGATAGATAGTATGGTGTCAGGCAGGCCTTAAGAAGCTTCATTACGAGCAAAGCTAGTGGAAGTGGTGGAATTCCAGTTGAGCTATTTCAAATTCTAAATGCTGTGAAAGTGCTGCACTCAATATGCCAGCAAATTTGGAAAACTCAGCAGTGGCCACAGGACTGGAAAAGGTCAGTTTTCATTCCAATCCCAAAGAAAGGTAATGCCAAAGAATGCTCAAACTACTGCACAATTGCACTCATCTCACACACTAGTGAAGTAATGCTCAAAATTCTCCAAGCCAGACTTCAGCAGTACATGAACCGTGAACTTCCAGATGTTCAAGCTGGTTTTAGAAAGGCAGAGGAACCAGAGATCAAATTGCCAACATCCGCTGGATCATGGAAAAAGCAAGAGAGTTCCAGAAAACATCTATTTCTGCTTTATTGACTATGCCAAAGCCTTTGATTGTGTGCATCACAATCAACTGTGGAAAATTCTGAGAGAGATGGGAATACCAGACCACCTGACCTGCCTCTTGAGAAACCTGTATACAGATCAGGAAGCAACAGTTAGAACTGGACATGGAACAACAGACTGGTTCCAAATAAGAAAAGGAGCATGTCTGGGCTGTATATTGTCACCCTGCTTATTTAACTTATATGCAGAGTACATCATGAGAAACGTTGGGCTGGAGAAAGCACAAGCTGGAATCAAGATTGCTGGGAAAAATGTCAATAACCTCAGATATGCAGGTGACACAACCCTTATGGCAGAAAGTGAAGAATAACTAAAGATTCTCTTGATGAAATTGAAAGAAGAGAGTGGAAAAGTTGGCTTAAAACTCAACATTCAGAAAACGAAGATCATGGCATCCGGTCCCATCACTTCATGGCAAATAGATGGGAAAACAGTGGAAACAGTGGCTGACTTTATTTTCCTGGGCTCCAAAATCACTGCAGATGGTGATTGCAAACATGAAATTAAAAGATGCTTGCTCCTTGGAAGGAAAGTTATGACCTACCTAGACAGCATATTAAAAAGCAGAGACATTACTTTGCCAACAAAGTTCTGTCTAGTCAAGGCTGTGGTTTTTCCAGTGGTCGTGTATGGATGTGAGAGTTGGAATATAAAGAAAGCTAAGTGCAGAAGAATTGATGCTTTTGAACTGTGGTGTTGGAGAAGACTCTTGAAAGTCCCTTGGACTCCGAGAAGATCCAACCAGTCCATCCTAAAGGATATCAGTCATGGGTGTTCTTTGGAGGGACTGATGTTGAAGCTGAAACTCCAACACTTTGGCCACCTGATGCGAAGAGCTGACTCATTTGAAGAGACTCTGATGCTGGGAAAGATTGAGGGCAAGAGGAGAAGGGGACGACAGAGGATGAGATGGTTGGATGATATCACCAACACAATGGACATGGGTTTGGGTGGACTCTGGGAGTTGGTGATGGACAGGGAAGCCTGGCATACTGCGGTTCATGGGGTCACAAAGAATCGGACACAAGTGAGCGACTGAGCTAAACTGATGATATTTATTTTTGTCTGACTTATTATGATCTCTAAGTCTACCCTTATTGTTGTAGATGTCATTATTTCATCCTTATGACTGACTAATATTCCATTGCATGTATGTATGTTTGCATGTATACACACACACACACATACCACATATTTAGCTATTCATATGTTGATGGACATCTGGGTTGCTTCCATGTCTTGCCTATTATAAATAGGGCTGCAATGAACTATAGAGTGCATGTATCTTTTCAAATTATAGTTACCTTAAGATATATATACAGGAGTTGGATTGCCAGATCATATGGTAACTCTATTTTTAGTTTTCTAAGGAACCTTAATACTGTTCTCCATAGTGGCTATCAGTTTAAATTCCCATCACCAGTGCTGGAGGGTTCCCTTCTCTCGACACCCTCTCCAGCTTTTATTATTTGTGGCCTTTTTGATATGAAGAGAGATCTCATTGTAATTTTGACTTGCACTTTTCTAATAAGTAGCAGTGTTAAGCATCTTTTCATGTGCCTATTGGCTATCTGTATGTCTTCTTTGGAGAAATGTCTATTTAGATCTTCTGCCCATTTTTTGATTGGATTTTTTTTTTTGATACTGAGTTGTATGTGCTCAATGAGTACTTTTGATTAAATGAATTAGAACATGTCAGGTCTATAAGTGAGGCAGTGACTTGAGGAAGAGCAAGTACAGTGGTAAGAAGAAGTGGGAGCATCTGAGAACTGGTTGAAGATGTAGAAGAGGCTATTTCAGTGGAATATAGTGATTCTTGATATTTTAAGAAAATTAATAGATGCTCAGTATCTAAACACAATTGTGAAGGCCTTTTTTGTGCTATAATTAGAGCATAGTATATAGATGTCTTGAAAAAATGTTGTCTGATTTTAAAAGTTTTTTCCCTCCTTAATCTATTTTGTTACCAGAAAAAAAAAGTGAGCAAGAGTTAAAAGATGAAGAAATGGATTTATTTACCAAGTATTACTCAGAATGGAAAGGAGGTAGAAAAAACACAAATGAATTCTATAAGACCATTCCTCGGTTTTATTACAGGGTAAGTGATATCTAAGCAAATGTCTTGCAGAGTTTATAAATTAAGTGTAATTTTTAAAAATGGGATAAAAATCTTTTATTTTATAAACAGATAAATTGATTATATTTTAAATTTTGTATATTGTTTTATTATAGTTGACCTTATTATTTTTGACCTGGTTAAATCTTAGGTTTTCATATAAATTGGTATAAGAACACAAAGTTGTTACTTGCCACTTTTTTAAAGTTCTTTCTTCCTAATTTTTATTATGGATATTAGTTGTGGTATTCTATTGGATTCTGTTGTCAGGCTTTCTATAAGACTTAGATTTACTTGGTTGGTCATAATTTTTAACTTTGTCTTTTACTCATATGGTGTAAAATGTTTTGCTCAAGGCTAAACTGAAAAATAGATTGAGAATGGAAAACTTTAAGAGCTATACTTAATTATATGTTTCTTTGTGCCAAAATGGTAAAAGAAGGCTTTGAAGAGTGTTGTAGATAAAACAGTAAGACTTTCAGAAAGCTATTTACAGCTAAAATCGAAGGCTACTGAAAACAATAAGACCTATTTAGTATTGTGGAAAGTGTAGCTACCATAATAAAGTTAACTTTGGAATTCTAGCTGAATGTCTCTTAAACCTATTGTCTTCTAAACTCAATTAATTATAACATTATTTGCAAAGAAAGTAAATATTATGTTTTACTTGCATTAAGGTAAGTGAGGTATTGATATAAGGGGATTTTCCAGATAATTTTAACTTATTTCTTCAAGTACAAATTTTTTTCATTTGAATCATTTTACTGCAAACTTTTTTGTAATACTGTGTCTCCCAGACTTTGAAAAATTATGAGACTAACCCATGTTTGTTGTGGAAAAGCAGCTAATGCCAGAGACATAAATAAAGATTTTTATATGTGTGTGTTTAACAAAAATGAGGTCACAGCATACATACTTTTCTTTTTTCTTTTTGCATTTTATACTTTCTTAATCAGAGGCAGTTAGACAACTGAGAATTTTTTGTAGTCTGAGGGAGTGGGAAGGGAATTGACATTTATTGAGTGTCCACCTACTTCAGAACATTTTATGTTCATTATCTCATGTAATCAGAATTGTGAAATTGTTATCTTACTAACCCAGAAGCAGCCCTCAGATGCTGACATCACTCCATTCCCAGGACTCCACTTTCCTGTATTTCCAATACCAGCTATCCCCTTGTGGTTCCTGAGGGAATCCCTTTTCCCCCATTTCTGTCTCTTCTCTGACCTCTTCTAGATCCCAACTAGTTGCTGGTCTGCAGATGTGGACTTGTTGGATCTTCTTTCCCTGGTTTCTTCTCCTTCCACTCCACTGCTTCAGAGAAACTACCTGTCATCTTTGGTTACCACTTCTCTCCTTGGCTGGTTACGGGTTGACTAGCCACCAGCACACAGTTCCTGTCTCAACCCCAGCCTCACCTCCTGATGCTTATTCCTTCTCCATCCTCTTTGATGGAAAAGGATGGCATCTTTAGTTCTTAGAAATAAAGTAAAATCATAGCCCCGAATTTAGATTATGGATTACACAGCTACATTTGATGGGGCAAAGATACATGAAAGAAGAAATTCTCAAAGTGAATTATTTGAAGTTGTTGGGATGAGTTATTTTAAAGCCCAGCTTAGGGAAATCACCACAATAAGCAGAACCTCTGCCTTGGAGGCCAATTAGTAGACTTTGGCTTGACCGTCTCTGAGAAGTATGGTGATCCAATCTCACCAGGCATACTTGGCTAACAAGTTGCTCTTCAGCTAGTCCTGATTTAATTCTGTATCAGGCTAAGGTTACACTGGGAATGGTTCTATGAATATAAAGTGAAACTTGGGCTACATTGAGAAAATAGAAAAAGTGGTGGGTCATAAAGGAAAGTAAGCATGACACATTCATTCTAATACATTTAGTTTGGGGATGGTTATCTTCCGTTGATTAGCTGTCATAGTACTTTACTCCTAGCAGTCACTAGGAAGTAGCATTGAAGTCTACTTAAGTGAGAGATAACCTAAACTACCCAGTAATGGAAATGAGATGGAGAAGAGAAAATACACTGAATCCCTGATGTCAGAAGACCCAGATGCATGTTTTATTACTCTAGTTGCACAACTTTGGGCAAGTCATTAACATTAGGACATGAGGACATAGGGGAACAAGGAACCAAAGAAAACAACTCACAAAAATTAAAATAGACTGGAACCCGAAGATTTAAATCTTGGGTCTGGGACTGATTAATTGCATATGCATTCTTGATAGTCATCCAGCCCTTGATTTCCTTACCCTCTAAACTGAGTGTGATGAAATCCATCACACAGGGCTAGTAGGATTAAATTAGAATGTATGTGTTGATATTTGATATATTGTGGACACATACTAAATGTTGTGTTTATTTTCAAGTAAACTCTGGATCATTCTTACAAGATAGTATACATGTTTCAATGCCGTCTATGTTCAATACAGGATGCAGGACACATGGGGCTGGTGCACGGGATGATTCAGGGAGAGGATGTGGGGTGGGAGGTGGGAGGGGCTTTGGCACTGGGAGATCGTGGACACCTGTGGCTGATTCATGTCAATGTATGGCAAAACAAATACAGTATTGTAATGTAGAATAAAGTATTAAAAAAAAAAAAAAAAACTCTGGATCAAAAAAAAGAAACTTGGGCTAGATGGTTAGCTTTTTCCAGGCAGAACTGGCCTTGCTGATCACTGAATTCTCTGTGGATCTCTTTTTGTTAAATGAACTTTTTAGATAAATGATAACTTGAAGTTAAGCAAAATTGAGATACAAAAAGTACTTTTGAGACAGTTGCATATATAGTTTTTTAGACCAGATCAGTTCAGTTCAGTCACTCAGTTGTGTCTGACTCTTTTCGACCTCATGGACTGCAAGCATGCCAGGCTTCCCTGTCCATCACCAACTCCTGGAGCTTACTCAAACTCATGTCCATCGAATTGGTGATGCCATCCAACCATCTCATCCTCTGTCGTCCCCTTTTCTTCCTGCCCCCAATCCCTCCCAGCATCAGGGTCTTTTCCAAATGAGTCAGTTCTTCACATCAGGTGGCCAAAGTACTGGAGCTTCAGCTTCAGCATCAGTCCTTCCAATGAATATTCAGGACTGATTTCCTTTAGGTTTGACTGGTTTGATCTCCTTGCAGTCCAAGGGACTCTCAAGAGTCTTGTCCAACACCACAGTTCAGAAGCATCAGTTCTTAGGCTCTCAGCTTTCTTTGTAGTCCAACTCTCACATCCATACCTGACTACTGAAAAAAACCATAGCTTTGACTAGACAGACCTTTGTTGGCAAAGTGATGTTTCTGCTTTTTAATATGCTGTCTAGGTTGGTCATAGCTTTTCTTCCAAGGAGCAAGTGTCTTTTAATTTCATGGCTGTAGTCACCATCTGCAGTGATTTTGGAGCCCCAAAAATAAAGTCTGTCACTATTTCTGTTGTTCCCCCATCAATTTGCCATGAAGTGATACATTTTGCATAATCCAATGGTCTAGAATTTAAGTGTAGAAATTAACTGCAGTGTATTTTTAGCTGCCAGCTGAAGATGAAGTCTTACTACAGAAGTTAAGAGAAGAATCCAGAGCTGTCTTTCTGCAAAGGAAAAGCAGGGAACTATTGGATAATGAAGAATTACAGGTAAGAATGGAATAATTCTTGGCCATTTCCTATTTGTACCACGTGTGTCATGTGGGATCCCAGGGCGCCTAAATGGAGACAGTAGTGCTGAGTGGCTGAAAGCACAGGCTCTGAAGTGACGATTCCCACCAGAATCAACTGCAAAGGTTATGTGTCCCAAGGATAGTTTTGTCTTGTTTTTTAAAGTCCATGGGTAATTTTAATATGAGGCCAAAGTTGAGAATCACTATTGTAGGGAGTCATATTAAGAAGAATATCATCTTCTATTATCCTTTGATTACTAATAACATAATAAAAATAGCTAGCATTTATTGAGGGCTTACTGAGTTCTAAAATTTTCATATACAGTTCCTCTTTTATCCATATAGCTGTATGATGTAGGGACTGTTATCCCTACTTTACAAATGAGATTTGAAACACAGGAAGCTTAAGTCCACCATCCAAGATTAAAGACAGAGCTGGGATTTTAACCCTTGCAGTTTGACCCTACACAGTGAAAGTGAAAGTCACTCGGTCATGTCTGACTCTTTGTGACCCCGTGGACTATACAGTCCATGGAATTCTCCAGGCCAGAATACTGGTGTGGGTAGCCTTTCCCTTCTCCAGGGGATCTTTCCAACCCAGGGATCAGACCCAGGTCTCCCACACTGCAGGTGGATTCTTTACCAGCTGAGCCACAAGGGAAGCCCAAGAATACTGGAGTGGGTAGCCGATCCCTTCTCCAGTGGATCTTCCTGACCCGGGAATTGAACTGGGGTCTCCTGCACTGCAGGTGGATTCTTTGCCAACTGAGCTATCAGGGAAGCCCCTGTGATAGACAGTAGTCTATCATTTTAATGGAAATAACACATTTTAAAACTATTTTTTAAATTTTTTGTTCTGTTGATAATAACATCTTAAAAATTTTGCAATTCTCCTAAGAACTTATGGTTTTTGCTGGACAAGCACCAGACACCACCCATGATTGGAGAAGAAGCAATGATTAATTATGAAAATTTTTTAAAGGTTGGTGAAAAAGCTGGACCGAAGTGCAAGTAAGAATAATATAATTAATGTAAGAGTATGTTACCTTAAGCATTTTAAATGCATCAAATAAATGTTAATGAAAATTTAAGTCAATGATATGATCATTTAAGTCAACTTTTCATTAAACTAATAAAGTTTTATTATTTATAGTCAAGACTATTACGTTGGTATAAAGTTGTTAAAAGAAAAAATATAGTTTATTTACAACACTGTAGTCCCTCATTCTTAAGGCAATAGAATATAAAGAGGTATGACTTAATATTTTAAGTTTTGATAGTTCTCACTTTGATTTTTTTCCTCTACTTTGATTTTTACTTGTTTGAATTTATGCTATTTTCTGCTGAATCATATAGAAGTCATTTTTTTATTATATTGACAGATGATTTAACATTTATTTTCTTTTCTTAGGCAGTTTTTCACAGCAAAAGTCTTTGCTAAACTCCTTCATACAGATTCTTATGGAAGAATTTCCATCATGCAGTTCTTTAATTATGTCATGAGAAAAGGTGACTCCATTTTCATTTTGCTTCAACTCCTATCTGAGAATCAAGAATTTGGGTCTTGGCTTTTATAATAGCCCTTCCATGTCAAACATCTCTCATTAAATTTGAATAGCAGAATTTCTTGTCTTTTGACCAAGATTTGTTTTCCTATTATAATGATTCTCTCCTGGAACTTACTAGAGCTGAAATTTTCTACCATATATTTGGGTTCACTATTATAAAGAGTTTATAAAAAACAAAACAAAAACCTCTTCTGAAGATGCTAGCTAACTAGATATATCAAAAGCTGAACCAAGAATTTTAATGGATTGTTATTTGAAATATTTTAATTCACTGGTAATTTCATTTCACGAATTTATTACAGGTTGAGTTGCCTGACAGGATAGTTTCAAACTCAAAACTGTAGCCGCATACTCAAGGAGCTTTTATTAAACAACATGGAGTTGTTATGATTCCTATAAGTTCCATAATAACTTTTCAAATTCTGTGTGTACCATCTTTAACTGATATTTGGTTGCAGTAATTAACCTCAGTAGAATAAAATCTGCTTCATTGAAGGCATAACATTACATTTCTTTTTGGTGGAACACCAGGATTCTCAAGGGCATCAACTTTATTGTCACTTTAGGCATGGTAGACTTGTTGATATCTGCAGTTAATTCTATGGTATATTTATTTCAAACAGTTTTTGGATTAATGAATAGTATATGTGAGAAAATATATGTTTATGGAATTATTAAATTAGCTTGTCCTTCTAATCTCTCTTTATCTCCTTTTATGCATATATATACCAAAGGATAGATCTTAATAATTCATTTTCTTGTTTACTGTCAGTTTGGCTTCATCAAACAAGAATAGGACTCAGTTTATATGATGTTGCTGGACAAGGGTATCTTCGGGAATCTGTAAGTATTAACCTACTTTTGTAACTGCTCTAGACACCAAAATGCTAAATAATAGTTATCACTGGATGTTGAGATTACAGATAATGTAAGGGCAAGGAGTTTTTCCTTTTTAAGAAATATAAGAAAAATAATGTAACTATATTCCCACCTGTAGGTTTGGGTCGTAAGGTCAGTTACCAAGAGGATATTTATTGCCCATTAGGTGGTTGTGAAGAGTTGGACATGACTGAGCAATTGAGCATGCACAGACACACACAGACACACACACTTACATACATATATTAATGTAATTAAGCCAGGTTATCAGCAAAGAATTATATTACAGCCTCATGATACAAATCATTATTTTTCTTGTAAGTGTAACTATCTTAATTATATGGACATGTTTCTTTTCAGCTCAGAATTTTTTCCCAAGTATATATAAAACGGGAATGGAGTTATGCATAAATATGAACCAAGATAATTAATCACATATATATGTTCAAATATAAGATTTAAAGAAATGCAGATTCCCTGTTATAGTTTGTTTCCTGTTATAATTTGTTGCACTCTGTTTTATTCAGATTTATATAGATAGAATCTGTTAGCTTATACTGAACATTTACACTTAAAAACCTTTCTAGGGCCACAGTACTGTTCTTGTCCTTTAAGGTTCAGATCGATTTGACAATAAAAGGTTCTTGGTTCTATCCATCTCTCTATAGCAAAGAAGATATATTAACTATTTGTTGATACTTATTCAGGTCAGATATTGGAATACTTCTATAGCTCTGAGGATTCTTGTCAGCCATTAGTTGGTTTACAAAACAAACTTATAGCTTCTTGCCTCTTGCCATGAATGGAAACAAAAATTTTAAAAGGGATGGGGGAAAGGGAGAAAAAGCAACAGTGTATCTCTAGATTTGTTTAAAAGGGAATAATCTTCCCTTCTGTCAATGAAAGGAAACACTTCTCTCAAAGGAAAAACCTCTCTCCTAACCTTGGTGCTTTGCCTTTTGAAACCAGACTTTGTGTCTCCCTTATTTAAAAGATAGTGATTTTCAGCGCCAACATCTGTAATCTGAGTAGTATAGGCAAACTTTCATTCAACTATTAAATCTTGAATAAGCAATTACCAAACACTTAATTTACGTTAGGTACATCGCAAAGCCTTACCCTTATGTATAATAAGGTGCTTTTTTTCCTAACAGAGTGAGGAGGCAGACACTAAATTATCTGTAGTATGATTTCAAAGACTGACAAGTTATAAGGAAAAAATAGGGTCATAGGAAAGAGTATGACTGGGATTGCGAAACTATTTTAGATAAGATGAAAGGTGCCTCTTTGAACTAGTGACTGAGTTTTAGCCATGAAGAACAAGAAAGAACCAGCCTTATGAAAATGTAATACAAAGGGAATAGCAAGTGCAGTGTCCCCAAGGCACAGTAAACCTGATCTGTTTTAGAAGCAGAAGGAAGCCAGTATGTCTAGAGCAAATGAGCAAGGGTTAGAGTAACAAGGGGCTTCCCTGGTAGCTCAGCTGGTAAAGAATCCACCTGCAAAGCAGGAGACCCCAGTTCGATTCCTGGGTTGGAAGATCCCTTGGAGAAGGGATAGGCTACCCACTCCAATATTCTTGGGCTTCCCTGGTGGCTCAGACAGTGAAGAGTATGCCTGCAAAGTGGGAGACCTGGGTTCGATCCTGGGTTCGCCCTGGGTTGGGAAGGTCCCCTGAAGGAGGGCTTGGCAACACACTCCAGTATTCTTGCCTGGAGAATCCCCATGGACAGAACAGTCTAGTGGGCTACAGTCCACGGGGCCGCAAAGAGTTGGACATGACTGAGCTATTTGTTTATTTATTGGCCAAAAAGTATGTGAATCTCAGTTCCTCGACCAGGATTGAACCCAGGCCACAGTAGTAAAAGTCCAGACTCCTAACTACTAGACCATCAGTGAACTCCCTGGTTTACATTTTAAATTTTGTGGGGTGTTTTTGGCCATGCTGCTCGACCTGTGGAATCTTAGTTTCCTTGCAGTGGAAGTGCAGAGTCTTAACCACTGGACCACCAGGGTACTCCCTGGTTTACATTTTAAAAGATCACTGGATGTGTGGAGAATGAATTGTAAGGAGCCTGGAGTCAATGAATAATTAGGAAACTACTGTAGTTGTCCAGGTGAGAGATGATAATGGCCTAAATCAGGATGATGTCTGTGAAGAAGCCAGTAATAGATCAATTTAGTATTTATTTTGGACACACACACCCCAACAACAACAAAAATTTGCTGCTGGATTAGATGTTGGGGGTAAAGCGTAGGGGCCTTGGTAAAGAAAAGGTAGGAACCACGTTTAAATTTTTTACTTTGAATAAATAGTGGAATAGGGGGAAATAGGTGAGGACTAGGGTTGGGGATGATAAGAGTCCAGTTTTGGACTCACCATGTATGAGATGCCATTGGTTATACAACTTAGATTATAAAGTATCTCAGAGGAAGTAGAAACATTATATATCGGGAGGGATAAAGCAAAAGTAACAAAATTGTAAAATACAAGAAACCATGAGAGACATTTAAATATATAATCTTGGAATAAGGAAAGCTTTTCTGAATATGACAAAGCTGAAAAGTCTAAAAAAACAAGTTCAGCTAATTAAAAAAAAATCTGTAAAGCAAAGACCATCATAAACAAAGTGAAAACAAGAAGCTGGGACTTCCTGGTGATCCTGTGGTTAAGATCTTGGCTTCCAGTGCATGGGGTGCAGGTTTGATCTGTGGTGGTTGGGGAAGTGGTCTGGGAGCTAAGATCCTACATGCCTAGCAGTCAAGAAGACAACATACAGCAGAAACAATATTGTAACAAATTCAATAAAGACTTTTAAAAACAGAAAAGAAAACAGTAAGCCAAGAAAAATATCTGCAACTTATTCACAGACAAATGACCAATTACTCTAGTGGATAAAAAACTCCTGGAAATCAAGAATAAAATGGCTGTTAACCCAGTAAAAACTGGACAAAGGATATAAATAGTTTGCAGAAAGTAAATACAAATGCTTCTTAATCACAGGGGAAAAAAATGTTAACCTCACTTTATATGAGAGAAATGCCAAATAGATCTACACTATCATTTTTCACCTATCAGACTGGCAAAGATCAAAAAGTTTGATAATGACTTTAATGAAGGAATGTAAAATAGACCATGAGTTCCCAAACTTTTCCAGTTCACTGAGGTGCCCTTATTGTCTCAGTCATTTTTTCCATAGAAAAATGGCCAAAAGAAATACCTAATAACTCCATTTATTAACCAGTTGTTTTTGTTATTTAGTCACTGTCATGTCCAACTGTGTTGCAACCCCTACTATACCCCACCAGACTTTTCTGTCCATGGGATTTCCCAGGCAAGAATACTGGAGTGGCTTGCCATTTCCTTCTCCAGGAGATCTTCCTGATCCAGGGATTGAATTTGAGTCTCCTACATTGGCAGGTGGATTCTTTACCACTGAGCCATCAGTGCTGTGTGCTCAGTCATATTCGACTCTTTGCGAGCCCATAGACCATAGCTCACCAGGCTCCCCTGTCCAGGGAATTCTCCAGGCAAGAATACTGGAGTGGTTTGCTATTTCCTTCTCAAAGAGCCACCAAGGAAGCCCATTAACTGTTAGCTGTAGCTGGCACTGTACAGTTACTCAGCCCTGGGTTGGACACAGTCATCCTTGATTCCTTTGCCACACTAATTTTCACATGATACTTGCTTTATCACAGCAACCACCAGAAACCTAGCTTTGCAAGGATGAAATGGAGTCAAGGGAAAGTAGCTCAGACACATCCAGTTCTTTGCGACCCCATGGACTATAGCCTGCCAGACTCCTCGGCCTATGAGATATAGCAGGCAAGAATACTGGAGCGGGTTGCCATTCCTTTCTCCAGGGAATCTTCCCGACCCAGGGATTAAACCCAGGTCTCCCACATTGCGGGCAGATTCTTTACCGTCTGAGCAAGAATAGATGTTATCAAAAGGAATAAATTTCAATCTAATATGGTTAAAATGTGAATGACCTTGAATTCATAGCTCTAGCCCATGGTAATATGTTGTGCAGTATCCAATAGATGTCGCTGTGTTCCCTTGAGTTTAGTGTATCACTCCTTTGGAAGCTGTTGATAAAGCCTTCACAATTCTGGTGGTAGTGTGAAATCAATATGTCCTTCCTGGGGAAGTGTGAAGTATGCTGATGTCTATCAGAATTATAAATGTGCACATGCTTTTGACCCAGCAATTCAACTTACCGAAGTTATGTCCTATATTCTCCCATAGTATCTATGAGTGAAAAATTACCTTGGCCCCTATAGTATGTTATTTATTTATTTATTTTGGCCATGCTGTGTGGCATGTGGAATCTTAGTTCTCTGACTAGGGAATCCAACCTGTACGCCTTGCAGTGGAAGCATGGAGCCCTAACCATTGGTCTGCCAGTGTATTCCCTATAGGATTTTAGTGTCACAAAAGATTATAAACAGTGTAGGTGTCCATTAGTAGAAGACTGGTTCAATAGGTTATGGTCCATTCATACAGTGAAATAATAGACAGCTGTATTTTAAAGAGTAGAAGTTCCTCGAGAGCCAAAATGGAATGACTGCAAAGTATATTGAAAGTGAAGAAGAAAGTGAAAGCGACCCTGCGGACTGTAGCCTACCAGGCTCCTCCGTCCATGGGATTCTCCAGGCAAGAATACTGGAGTGGGTTGCCATTTCCTTCTCCAGGGGGTCTTCCTGACCCAGGGATCAAACCCAGGCCTCCCGCATTGCATGCAGATGCTTTAACCTCTGAGCCACCTGGGAAACCCACAAAGTATATTGCTAAATGATAAAAGGAAGATAGAGAAGAATTTTCATGGTATGCTGCTACATCCTGTGTAAAAAGGAAAAGAAATATACATATATATGTATTAGCTTATATGTGCATTGGTTATCTTTGGACATATATCAAAAACTGATAATGTAGGTTACCTCTGCGGAGAAGAAATAGTTGAGAAGAAAACTTTTCAATGAATACTTTTTGTTTCTTTTGTATTTGGAACTATGTAGAATGTGTTACCTATTCAAAAATATATTAAGATGTAAATAAATGGGATATATAAAATAACTTCACCACTAATACAGTTATAAATTTATTTCATTATTATAGTTTCAGTGCTGAATAATTTTAGGGTTGAAATTGTATTTTAGTATCTAATGAAAAATCAAGATCAGACATTTAACACTGTAAAATTGTATTTTGTTTTGTTCTTTCAGGATTTAGAAAACTACATATTGGAACTTATCCCTACTTTGCCACAGTTAGATGGGCTGGAAAAATCTTTTTACTCCTTTTATGTTTGTACAGCAGTTAGGAAGTTCTTCTTCTTTTTAGACCCTCTAAGAACAGGTAAAAAGAAAATCTTATCTCACTTAGACATTTTCTAAATCTCAGTAACTAGAGATAAGTCTTTAAAATGTAATTTATTTTCCTAACATGTCATTACCACTGATACATAAATATTTTGATATATAGATCTTTTGATTTACTTGAACCAACCACCATCAGCTATGTGACAGTGGGCATGTCACATAACCATTTACAATTTGTCTTTAAAATGAAGTATCAACTAGGTGACCTATGGTTCTTTCCAATTTAAAGAAGCTAGGTATTGATATATTTGCTAGCCTGTTACCCATTAGGAGAATTATTCTTTTGATGAAAAATATGAATTGGGAGATAGGAGGACCATTTAGCCATAATGTATTTTTCTCATTCTCAAGTTAACCATCCTATATGAAGATCAGATTTGTAAATTTTGCCTCATGTTTTAACAGTACACTCTATCAACTGTTCTAACCTGCTAGACTGGGAAAGAGAAAGGAACAGAAGGCCCAAACCAAAGTCCTTGGTTCTTTTAGGTCCTTGAAAGTGGCAGCTGTGTGAATCCATCACAGTATGGGGTAGCTGTCTGTCTTTTTAAATGCCTTTGTTAAAGACATACACATCTTTTCCCTTTGAAATTTACAAACTAACAATAGCCAACAGTTTTAACTGTTTATTATGTACTGAGTATTGTGCTAAGCATTTTACATAGATTCTTTCATTTTCTTCTCAACTCCATAAAGAAGGTATTATTATCCGCATTTTATGTGTAAAGCAGCTGAGACTTAGATTGCATGTCTAGAAATGGTATTTAAATCCCAGCTCTCTACTCTTAACCGTGCTTTATATTGTTTTCTATTCCAGAACCTCCAAAAGAGAATGGAGAGTCTCTTTATTTGACTACTAACAGTATCATATCCATAACCACAAAAAAATTAACTTTTTTGGAATCTTGTATCAATATAATTTTGGAATTTATCAATTGGATATATATTTGGTGGTATATAGGTAGACATATCTATATGAGATTTTATTAACTATTCCCTGCAGATTTCCTTTTAACATCAATATATAGTAAGGACTTTGGAACATGAAAGCTAGGAAGCTTTAAAATACCAATTGTGTGATTGCTCTTCTAAAACAACATTTTTATAAAATTGAGTTGCTCTTGTTTTTAAAATTAAGTAATTATGTTTCTCTTCTTTAAAGGGAAGATAAAAATTCAAGATATTTTAGCATGCAGCTTCCTAGATGATTTATTGGAGGTAAATATGTTTTTAAATTACTTAATTCTATCACTTGATAGTTGCTGTCTTCTAATTATGTCTCTATGTTCATCTAGTTAAGGGATGAGGAACTATCCAAGGAGAGTCAAGAAACAAATTGGTTTTCTGCTCCTTCTGCCCTAAGGGTGTATGGTATGTTCTTATCATAATGCTAAAATTTGAATTATCTGTTCCTCAGTAAATGTTTCATTAACTTCTATTCAAAGGACAGCTTTATACGTAGCCTGATTACCTTAGGGCGTCCCTGGTGGCTCAGGTAGTAAAGAATCTACCTGTAATGCATGACCTGGGTTCGAATTCTGGGGTGGGAATATCCCCTGGAGAAGAGCATGGCAACCCACTCCAGTATTCTTGCCTGGAGAATCCCTGTGGACAGAGGAGCCTGGAGGGCTACAGCCCATGGGATCGCAAAGAGTCAGACACGACTGAGCGACTAAGCACAGCACAGCACAATTTACCTCATGATCAAAGTATTCTAATTTTCTTAAGAGCTTCTATTCTAGATTACTAAATTTCACTTCCTTAAATACCAACATTTTATATGTGTATATGTGTGTATATGTATATATTTTTAATATAGTTGATTTATAATGTTGTGTCAATTTCTGCTATACAGCAAAGTGCCAGCGTTTTATATTTTTGTGACTCTTAATTTAATACATTTCTAGAACTTTAATATCAGAGAAGGCAATGGCACTCCACTCCAGTACTCTTGCCTGGAAAATCCCATGGACGGAAGAGCCTGGTAGGCTGCAGTCCATGGGGTTGCTAAGAGTCGGACACGACTGAGCAACTTCACTTCCACTTTTCACTTTCATGCATTGGAGAAGGAAAAGGCAACCCACTCCAGTGTTCTTGCTTGGAGAATCCTAGGGACGGGGGAGCCTAATGGGCTGCTGTCTATGGGGTCACACAGAGTCGGACATGACTGAAGTGACTTAGCAGCATTAGCAGCAACAGCACTTTAATATAACATAAGGAATGTGGTTTGACTATTGTTGACTCAGGAACATTAATATGAACGTCACCTAATGTCACCCGTTCTAGTTTGCTTTTTTCTTGAATTTCATTAGTCTGTTACACTGTTCTGTTGAGTGATCTTCTGACTTGTTTTGGCAACCTTGACCTCTGCTTTCAAATGCCAGCATTCCAGTGCTTTATGTTGGTTGATCCGCTGCTGCTGCTGCTAAGTCGGTTCAGTCGTGTCCGACTTTGCGACCCCACAGACGGGAGCCCACGAGGCTCCCCCGTCCCTGGAATTCTCCAGGCAAGAACACTGGAATGGGTTTCCATTTCCTTCTCCAATGCATGAAAGTGAAAAGTGAAAGTGAATTCACTCAGTCGTGTCCAAGTCTTCATGACCCCATGGACTGCAGCCTACCAGGCTCCTCTGCCCATGGGATTTTCCAGGCAAGAGTACTGGAGTGGGTTGCCATTGCCTTCTCCGGGTTGACCCCCTACCTCCATCTAATTTAGAATCCTAGGAAAGTTCTAAAAGTTTGCAAACTGAAAACAAATAATGTAAGTGACATAGCATAAAGGCATCATGAATTTTCTTTGACTGGTTTCTGGCTTAACATTGTTCTGATAGAGATTAAAGGAATAGTAGGTGTCTACCTTGACTGTAACAAAATTAGTTTAAAAATCAAAATGTTAACCAATAAAAATGACTTTTTGTTTCTTTTGGTTGTGTCTTTATATTGTCTTTCTTCCCAAGGCCAGTATTTGAATCTTGATAAGGATCACAATGGCATGCTCAGTAAAGAAGAACTCTCCCGCTATGGAACAGCAACCATGACCAATGTCTTCTTAGACCGTGTTTTCCAGGAGTGTCTCACTTACGATGGAGAAATGGTAGTAGTTTAAACCTCTGAGTTTTGAAAATTTAGACTCCTACAATTTCCAAAAGCCCTTCTTTTAAAATAGAATTATAGTTGACTTACAATGTTATATGAGTTTCATGTATATACCATAGTGATTCAGTATTTTTATAGATTACATACCAAAGTTATAGCAAAATATGACTATAGTCCCTGTGTGAAGATTTCATTGTTTTTATGGCTGAGTAGTATTCCATTGTCTATATACCATGTCATCTTTATCCACTTATCCATTGATGGACACTTAGGTTGCTTCCATATCTTGACTTATGTAAGTATTGCTGCTGTGAACACTGGGGTGCATATCTTTCCGAATTACAGTTTCCATTTTCTTCACATAAACATCTGGGAATAGAATTGCTGGATCATATAGTTCTATCTTTAATTTTTTGAGGAACCTCCATATTGTTTTCCATTGTGCTGGGCCAATTTGCATTCCCACCAACAGCGCATGAGGGTTCCCTTTTCTCCACATCCTTGAACACTTTAGTTATCTTTTATTTGGGTTTTTGTTTTTGCATGTGGGGTCTTAGTGGGATTGAACCCATGCCCTCTGCCAAGTCTTATTAACCACTGGACTGCCAGGGAAGTCATTAGTTCTTTTTGATGGTAGCCATTCTGAACAGTGTAAGGTGATCTCATTGTGATTTTGATTTGTGTTTCCCTAATAACTGGTGATATTGAGCATCTTTTCATGTGCCTGTTGGCCATCTGATATCTTCTTCAGAAAAATGCATGTTTAGGTTCTCGGTCCATATTTAATCACAAAAGCCTTTTTTCTTGATGTGATATAGCAGTATTTTCTTGTCAGTGTATAACAGTAACTTAAGAAGTATGAACTGATCAAATTGTTTGAGATTCGGAGCCTTTGATCTTAAGGTAAATTTGCTTAAAAACATTGCTTTCCTTATGCACTCAGGACAAATAGAAATTTTTACTATTTGGTTCATTTCATTGTTGGTGCAACTACTGTAGAGGAATGTTGTAGGCTAGTTAAAAAAATAAAAATCTGAAAAATAGGTAAATACTATTGACTATTTTCATATAGATGGTTCACTCATTGAGTTACCAGGTCAGATATAGTACCATATATGCCATGATTCAAATCTAAGAATCAGGTTGTATTATTCTAAGTGACTACCTTAGTAGCTAAAGATTCGCTAACATGCGCCTGTCCTTTTATCACAACAATTCAAAATATATACTTGATTAGAAAATTCTAAATAGCATTTTTAAGTCACCATTCTTGCTATTAAAATATGTGTTAAGGATCTGATAGCTTTTTCAAACCAATGATGCTTAAGAAATAGTCCTACTGTCAGCAGAGGATCAGGGTTTTAGGTTTTATCATTTAGCTTCAATAAGTTTTCTAAATGAAATCATTGTTAACCAACTGCCAAAGGAAAAGAGGGAAAAGACACAGAAACTGCTTCGTGACTCCCACAGCTGCCTAAACAGTGAGGAGCTTGGAGTACACTAATGACTTGATGAATAAAGAAAATCAGAAGCTACCATTAGGTGTGGAGTATAGACCATAAGGCTGCATCTCTAGCTCTTAATCCTTTCCAAGATTATAAACATTTTTTTCCCAAGTGAAAATCTCTGAAGTACTTTACTTCTTTTAACCATGCAAAAAAGTAATGTGACTACATTTTTTTCATAGAAAAAGCTTTCTGTTCTCTTCATGTCTTTTAGCCTTCATTTGTATTCGTTTGCTCCCTTTTGGATGAGAACAGTGTCAGATCACTGTAGAATATCTGGCACTCTTAAGATGACTTATTGGAAATCATCTGAATTAAAATTTCAAAGCAGTATTTCATACAACCACACTGAACTGAAAATGTAAATTTAGTGTCATTACACAATAGCTGTCACTCTCCTGTCCATTTCAAAAGCCTAATGAATGAAAATTATGATTTAACACAGCAGATTTCTTAAGAAATGAACTGTGCCCCAAAAAACTGTCTGTACAGGTTAACTGCAGTGTACAGAATTCCTAGAAACCAACATTAAGTAGTTAAGTATCAATTTCACATTTCATATTAAAAAATTGCCATCTTTGATTACAAAATAGCCTCCAATCATCAGACATTCATTTGAAAAGTTAATCACAAATTACAAATAAGGATTCTAATGATCATCATTTTCTTTTCTTTAGGACTATAAGACTTACCTGGATTTTGTTCTCGCATTAGAAAACCGCAAAGAACCTGCAGCTCTGCAGTATATTTTTAAGTTACTTGACATTGAGAACAAAGGGTATCTGAATGTCTTTTCCCTTAATTATTTCTTTAGGGTAAGTCTCATTTGTGTTAAGTGTACCTTTGTTATACAGTTTGGTTTAAATTACCAACCAAGCGACAATTTTATCTAACTTGGGGTGTTTAAATTTAGCAAAAGGATTTATATAACAGAAGGAAATCAAGTCTAGTTTTAGTTTTTTCTATTTTTGAAAATATAAATGGGCTAAATCAGTGCTGATTTGATTAGTTGTAAGATACTTTAGAAGTGTGTAAATACATGTCAGGCTTATTAACCAGTGGAGATAAAAACATGCCTGAGAAAGTCTGTGCTCTTGGTGATCAAAAACTAGTATGTAAAATTCTGTAGAAACATTATACATTCAGAAAAGGGAACTCCTTTCCACAGAAGTTTTGCCAACCTGGTAGGTGTAGATTCTTTTAATTGCTATGCTATAACAAATATAAATTTAAAAGTTGGCTAGAATTCACATTTCAGTGTGAAACAGATTTGCTGAAATACTTATTCTGTGCCATAGATGGTCTCAGAGAATAGCATGAGCTCTGAGGTGAAATTTGATTGTATCTGATAAGCATTCAGCTGTAGCAGGTGTAAATGTAGGAATGTCCACCCTTTTAAGATATATCATTCCTCAGTTTGAATGGTGGCTTTTCTACTTGATGGAATGGTTTTGTACAGTACTGTTCCACTCCATTGCCACATAGCTAGTTTTCAGAAGACCATCTGGTTTTTATATGGTTAAGATCAATGGTAAGAAGACATTTATTTTTTCTTGACATTTTTTTAAAACAGTAAAAATGGACATTTTCACTTTTTTGTCATAAACCATTTTCCCCTGGAAGCTTTTTTTCCATTTAAAAGTTTTGTGATACTCCTAAAATAACTTTGTCTGATTTCTGAGTTTCACAGTATATACTTCATAATTTCATGTTATGATTTTCTAGGTAGTAATGACTATATATTATTATAAGGATAAAATAAATTACATCCAGTATGATGCATTTTGTAAAAACTGAATGCCACATGGACTTATATCCATGACTAATCAGAGAATCTGATACCACCTATCATAGGTATGCCCCTGCCTTAAGCAGACAAATGTAAATTCAGTTTTAGGAAAACAGTAAATATATCTTTCAAATTACTCAGTCCCTTTTCACAACTATTTCTTTACAGTATCTTCTACTCTTATGATATTTTATTTATTAAATACATTTAAAATATTTTATACATTTGTTTTAGACTTGGTTGTATGGGCTAAAGTAAAGTTACTGGTACTAAGCCTGGCTGTGTGTAAAGCCCTTGTCCATCAGTATCCCAGTGATAAAGCTAGGCCTGCACATGCACTCTAGATCACTTCATCCATGTCTGCTGCTCCCGTAGGTGAGCATGTACTCAGATTCCCGTATGCTGCAGAGATGCCCTGTGCACACTGCGATCAGTGGCACTACAGAGTGGCACTCAAAACATATTTCACTGATTATTTTCCAAGAATTTTAAGCTTTCACATTTTCCAGTGAATGACTCCCACCTAAAATATTTGTTAGTCCAACTGGATCACTGCAGTTTCTTCAGTCTTTTTTTGTTAAAGTTCATAAAATAATTTGAGGGAGGTTTTTCTGTCAAGAATATGAAGTATAGGGTGGGAGGGGAGGTGGTAGCCTTAAAGAATGGTGAAGGTGTGAACAGCATTCCTGGAAAATGGGAGGAGCAGATCATAACAGAATTCCAAGGCCATGTTTTAAGGCCTGTCTGGGGTTGGAGACCATTCTTACATAATAGTAATCTTACATAATAGTAATCTGTACTCTTGTATACTCGTTATGAAGTTCTCCATGTATAGGTCTAGAAAAGTTGATGACTACACCAATCCAGTGTTTAGGTTTTGCTCAACACATGTAAAGCAAGGTCAAGGAATTTGAGACAATTGGCAAGGATGGTTAAAACAATGAGACTTATGGTCTGATAGGATAGGAAACAGATAGAGGACCATGGGAACAGGACAGGGAATGTTGTGTATTTTTTGTTTAAGGATTTATTTCTATTAAATACAGGCCATACAAGAACTAATGAAAATCCATGGACAGGATCCTGTTTCATTTCAAGATGTCAAGGTTTCTTTTTTCTTTAATTTACGTATTTACAGCAGATAATCATTTGTATTAAATGAAGTTTTTACCTGAAAGCAACTTATGATATACTGAACCAAGTATTTGCAGTTATTTGTTCTGAATTAATATTGAAGTCATTAGAAACTGAGACAATGATGGGACCAATGGTTTACACAGTTGAACATTTTAACGCTGTCAATCTCGTGTTCTCATTGGAAGCATTCATTCAGATTGAAAATTAAAAGAATCAGTACAGCCTGTATCTTTTGGCAGTCTGTTCCACCATAAACTGAATTAGGGCAAACTTTAGGTTCAGGCACTTTTTTAGTCCACTCCTTCAGAGGGCTTACTTGCTTTGGTATTACTTAAGGAGACATCAATCTTACTGTATGAAAACCACTACTATTTGAAACACATGCCACTGCTTAACATTTTAGTAACCAGACCTTCATCAGCTGTAAAACACATGGGGGCATCCAGTACTGGTTCAGGTGAAGTAATGTAATAAAATAACCCATCCCATTTTAACCAAATATAATAAAAGGCTATGTCGGTTTAATATAAATGAGACAAATTTGAAACTATGCAACTAGCAATTTAAAAATGAGTCATTTTATATGGCCACCAATGTGGAAAGGGAAATTTCACATACATACTGGATTAAAAAGTTATACATTTACCTGAATTGTTCTAATCTTTAAAAATGTAATTTAAATACTACTAAATACATTGAGTGATTTTATAAACAGATTAGAAAACATACTGATACCTCATAAGTAATCTTATAGTGCACTTAATAATATAGAAGAGGTTCTTCCATCTGTTCTAGTTGTTTTTATCACCATTTAGTGTCATTGTCGGAGAAGGCAATGGCACCCCTCTCCAGTATTCTTGCCTGGAAAATCCCATTGGGCGGAGGAGCCTGGTAGGCTGCAGTCCATGGGGTCGCAAAGAGTCAGACACGACTGCGCAACTTCACTTTCACTTTTCACTTTCATGCATTGGAGAAGGAAATGGCAACCCACTCCAGTGTTCTTGCCTGGAGAATCCCCAGGGATGGGGGAGCCTGGTGGGCTGCCGTCTATGGGGTCGCACAGAGTCGGACACGACTGAAGCGACTTAGCAGCAGCAGCAGCAGTGTCACTGTGGAAGACTAATTCTTTAATATTCCCCCTATGCATTCCAGGTCCAGAGTAAAACGCTGACATTATTATTGGAAATGAAGTTTTGTCCCTGTCTTGGCTCTAAAGCATTTAAGTTTTTACTTTGAGCCAAGTCTGCATTAAATCAAGGCTCTGCTTTACCCCTAATTAGAAGACAACAGAAAAATATAAGTACCACATATACAAAAACACTACGTTAGATAGTTTTGCCACTAATTAGCTATGTAGCTTTAACTGAGCTTCACTTTCTTTTTAAGAAATATACAGGCATACCTTTAAAAAAATTGTTTTTAATAAATTGAAGGTCTGTGGCAACCCTAGTCAAGCAAGTCTATTTGTGCCATTTTTCCAACAACATTATCTCTATTTCACATTTTGGTAATTCTCACAGCATTCATTGTTATTATTAGCTCTATGTTGATCTCTGATGTTTGACATTACTATTGCAAAAAGATTACAACTTGTTGAAGGCTCAAATGATAGTTTGGATTTTAAGCAATATTCTTTAATTAAGGTATGTACATTTTATAACATATAATGCTGTTGTACACTTAAAAGAGACTACAGTGTAAAGATGAACCTTTGTAATGCACTAGAAAACAAAAAATTCACATGAGTTGCTTTATTGCAATATTCACTTTACTGCAGTGGTCTGGAACTGAAATCAAAATATCCTCAAGGGTATGCCTCTACCTAAGGAATCTTCCACTAAAATTCTGTGTACATAGAAAAGAGATGGATTGCCTATTAAATGAAAAAGGAAAAACTAGAACAAAAAAATTTTACATAAGCTCAAGTGCTAGCCCTAAATTTTAGATCACTGTGTGATAGAAATTAAATGAATCAGATAGCAAATTTCATTGTATTTTTTTCTTCCTCTCTTGCAGGATGAAATCTTTGACATGGTAAAACCAAAGGATCCTTTGAAAATCTCTCTCCAGGATTTAATCAACAGTAATCAAGGAGACACAGTCACCACTATTCTAATTGATCTGAATGGCTTTTGGACTTATGAGAATAGAGAAGCGCTTGTTGCAAATGATAATGAAAACTCTACAGACCTTGATGATACATGATCTCTCAAAGACTAGACTGTACTCATTAAAGTAATCTTGAATGCTGCATATAAATCTTTTGACACAGGATCCTTAGAAACGGTCTAAATAAAATACTTCATATGCCTACAGAACACAGCAAATGTTCTGGTTATTGGAATTTTGGTTGCAGTGGTCTGGAAGAAATGGGACCAAATTAGGAGCAGGAAATTCTGGTTACACTTAGCTCAGATATGGCAAGTGTGATCTGGTGAAGGTAGGAGTCCATTTTAAACACATAATCTTTAGAAATAAAGTTTTCCTGGAATATTTCTGACATTAGTCATTAAGAATTAAATACTTGAAAAGTTTAAATTATATCATTTAACTTTGAATCTTCTTCTAAAGTATTATATATATCAAAGATTACAGAATTCCTCATTCATCAGAGAAGGGTCATTTCATTTCTGGGAAGTATTTGGACATGTTTATTTTAATAGAGTATTTCAATAAAAAGTATTCTAGTATTTTAATTAAAATCATTGGTATAAAAAAATCTGTCTAGCTTGATTAACCAGCACTAGGGTTACATTTCACAAAATTTAACTCCATTTTGTTAAGAATTTTTGTTAGAGAATTTGTTAATTAAGTGTAAAGATTCTCAATTATACTGTTTAGTTTTTAAGAGATGAAAGAAAGAAGAGAGTAGAATAGCATGAACTATGAGATTCAGAAGGAACAATAATTATTCAAAGGGTTGGAAAGGAAGAAAAAGTGAAAGAGGCTTAAAAATAAGACAAAACCACTTAATGCATTTATGGGAAATTTTATACTCTGCATAAATAAAAAGTATAAAAGTTTAAGGCACAGTGAATATCTATATAAACATACAAACTGGCCACTGTTGGACAAGTAAAAATAAAATTCAAGAAATGTAACTCCTTCATAAATCATTATCTTCCTTCTACTACAATCAGAAAAGTTTCTGAGTCAACTCTTTTACATCTGGTACCTCTAGAGAGAGGAGATTCAGGTCACCTTTAGATACGCTTGCCTTTACAGGATAACCAAATAAATATGAGTTTGAATATCTTCTCAAATGAAGATTAAAACAAGGGGAACACATTCTTTACTGGTAAACTATAATTTATGATGACATTACATAATCTGAAGATTAACCCTTTAAACACTAAATTATATAGTTTATACCCATGACTAAAAAGATCACCATCACATGCCATGAACCACCATACTATGAATCCATGTAACTGAGGATTCCAAATAAAGAATTATCTTGCCTAAATCCTTCAAATTTCAATTGAAGACCTCAGTAGCCAGATGCTCACTGCTAACAGACAGATTTCCATAATAAGCCCAATGCGGCTATGTTTGTTTGAAGCTATACTTTAGGCAGGTAAGACTGAACTTAATGCTATTCAGAAGACTATTAACAATGATTAATCTCTAAAGGCTCTTTAAGTTTGCAAATAGGTGTGTAGCAGCCCCATATCTAAAATAAGCATTTCTCCTTACAGTAAGTTATAAATCAAAGTCATACAGATACCTCATAAGATTCTGAACACATACAGGAATATTTTCAAAATTAGTTTCATATTATACTTTTGTGAGGTCTGCTAATGGCACAGTGGGTACAGGGATGGCCTGTACCCATCCACTGTTGCTACTTCAAAGTGGTTAATGACAGTTAATTTCATTATGCCACCACTGTACCTTGTACAATATTTAACAGTGAACCCCTGGAGGGTTAAGTCTTCATTTGTCCCCCAATATCACCCTGCAACTACTTGACTCAGAGGAGGCATTCAGGATTGAATGACTGACATAAACAGAATCCTATGTGGATAATCACTAGGTATTACTATTCAAATACAAATACATTAATAAATTTATCCCATAACTAGCGTTCTTAACATGTTCAAACAGTTATTTAAATCTGAATAACTACTGAAAGAAAAAGTAAGATTAAATAACCTTCATTAAAAATGAAACCCATCTTAATATTTGGTGTTATAAACTCAATCACCTTCCCATGAAATAAAGTTAATTCTCAAGGAAAGAAAATTCAAAATGCTTTTATCGTGCTCCTTTTATTATGCTCAGTAAACCATCCTTAGTATGAAATGAATGGTTAGATATATAAATATAAGACATAACATGAGAAAATCTAGGGCAAAAATCCTCATTTTAATCTGAGACCACAAATATCAGCTCCAGTTAGCCTTCATCAGCAACTTACCCATTTTTTTCTTACACAAAGACAAGCTTGATAATTTAGCTCTTCCTAATTGGTGGTGAAGGCTCTAGAATGTCCTTAACCTTTTTTAAAGATCATTTTAAAACTAAAGCACTAATTTGACACAGTAAAAGCACAATACAAAGATCCAAATTTCATATCTGGCTTTTGCTAGATAGAGCTTAAGAATAAAGAAACATTCTTCCCTTTCCTGATAATAATTTAAAATATAAATAATCGCATTAAGTCCCAAGACCCATTGAATAGAGAATGTGAAAGTTCCTGGTATAAAAACTACCTTAGAAGTCTAATAGTCATTTCATTCTACAGAGGGACAGAGACTGGATTTTGTTTGCTTTCTGTAATTACTTCACAATCTCCCTCCATTTCAAAATTGAGATTCACAAATGAACTGGATGCCAGTGTTTCTGGTTGATCGGACTGAACAATGGAATCAGCCTGCAGCTTATTTTGTTGGTATTGTCTTTCTGCTTCTTCTGACATCCTATTTTCTTCTTCTTCTTCTTCTTCCTAAAAAGAAGCAGCAAGAATAGTTGAAACATAAATGTCCAAATGGAACAGTATTTTTCTCCCACTTTCAGTACCCAGCACAATGAAATCTAGCTTAATTGTGCACATCAATCCTAGGAAAATCTAAGTATTACAAAATTCTAAAATGTAAGCTAATCTGATAAAGAACGACTAGAATGAAATGCCTAGTGTAAGGAGGCTACCTCTGGGATAGCTAGAGGATACATGTCTTCATTATGCAACCCATTCAGTCCACAACAAATGAAACTCAAGAAAATGTAAAAGGAGACACACCTCCTTCTTCATCCGGTAATACTCATCAATTGCATACTGGTATTTTGGGGTGCTGATGCCCAAAACAGATGCAATCTTCTCTCCAAGAAAGTCACAAACTAAAAATATAAAGTTATAAAAAAATACAAAAGTCAAATGGTTTACATAATTCCATGTACATTTCTTGAGCCCTTTCTATGTGCAAAGCACTGTAGGAATACAAAATTTACAGTCTCTGCCCTCGGAGAGATTATCAACATTCTGTACATCTTATCTGTGTATCTTCCTTGATTTCCCCAAGAAACACTAGTGGCTCCTTCTGGGCTCCTGATAACATTGCTGGGAATAAGCAGTCAAACAGAATGAGAACAATGTCAGGGAATGAAATGCCAAAACAGCAAAATAACTGCTAACAGACCTTTTCTGTTCATGTTCACAAACATGAAAACCGTATCTAAATGAGTATAGCTGTTCTTCAGTCCTTTTTTTTTCAAAGCACATCCAGAAGCTAAAGAATGTATTAAGGTGAAGTATAAGTTAGATTAGTAACTCCAATGGTAGCTAGCTAGCTGCTGAGAAGGGCGTGACTAACTCCCCATTGTTTTTCCTTCATTTCTGAAACACCCTACTTGGCCAAGTTCCTGTTCTGGGAATATATGACACTGGTTATACAACATTCAAACAAAAAAGCAATACCTGAAAGGGTGGATGTGGCAGCACGAAGCATGTGAAACCATAAGTAGGGGCCCCAGGTAAGTTTTGTCTGCAACAAGAGGTTAGGTTAGCAACCTTCATACTTAAATTTATTCTATATATTTAGGCCAGGATGAAGCAGTCAAATACTTGGTGGGTACATAGAATATTCTATAGAGTATAACAAATAGGCTACAATCCAATAAAAAATTAAAAGCTTTGTAGACAGAATGTCACAAAAGCATTTAACATTCACTCATACAACTACCATCACGTTAAATCCATGGAATAACCCAAAAAGTGGCAGTCACTGAAATGGAGTTGGTAAGTCACAACCTTGATTATTTACAAATTGATAATCCGGAGCCTTCCTTTCTCCTGTCTTGCTGCTTTTTTTTTTTTCCTGTCTTCATTGTTCAGAAACACATCAGAGTGTGTATACAGTCAATTGAAAGGGATATAAGGAATCATACATACAACACATTTCTGGTTTAGTGGTGAACTGAGGTTCAGAGAAATTAAGGATAAGTGAGGGCATATCAAATGAACTTTTAATGACAAGAAAATAAGTAACCAGTAAGTGGCAAGATGAGTTTTTTGTTAATTTAAGGATTAAAAAGGACTAGACCATGCAACCCAAGAAAAGTTTAACATATAACTGGCAGGCTAGAAACACTGGCAAACTGCCATCCATACTACACACCTCATAGTTAACCTTGGTGCTGTAATTCCATAGCATACTTCTATAAAGCTTGACACATGGATGACAGTTTGCCTCTATGGAGGAAACTGGTCATAGGAGCATGCTTCAATATACCAATATTTTTGTTTATGTAAAGAAAACACAGTATAGAGCATCAGTCGTGCGACCCCATGAATCACAGCACGCCAGGCCTCCCTGTCTATCACCATCTCCCGGAGTTCACTCAGACTCACGTCCATCGAGTCAGTGATGCCATCCAGCCATCTCATCCTCTGTCGTCCCCTTCTCCTCCTGCCCCCAATCCCTCCCACCATCAGAGTCTTTTCCAACGAGTCAACCCTTCGCATGAGGTGGCCAAAGTACTGGAGTTTCAGCTTTAGCATCATTCCTTTCAAAGAAATCCCAGGGCTGATCTCCTTCAGAATGGACTGGTTGGATCTCCTTGCAGTCCAAGGGACTCTCAAGAGTCTTCTCCAACACCACAGTTCAAAAGCATCAATTCTTCGGCGCTCAGCTTTCTTCACAGTCCAGCTCTCACATCCATACATGACCACAGGAAAAACCATAGCCTTGACTAGACGGACCTTAGTTGGCAAAGTAATGTCTCTGCTTTTGAGTATGCTATCTAGGTTGGTCATAATATGCTATCTATGTTGGTCATAACTTTCCTTCCAAGGAGTAAGGGTCTTTTAATTTCATAGCTGCAGTCACCACCTGCAGTGATTTTGGAGCCCGAAAAATAAAGTCTGACACTGTTTCCACTGTTTCCCCATCTATTTCCCATGAAGTGATGGGACCAGATGCTGTGATCTTCGTTTTCTGAATGTTGAGCTTTAAGCCAACTTTTCCACTCTCCTCTTTCACTTTCATCAAGAGGCTTTTAGTTCCTCACTTCCTGCCATAAGGGTGGTGTCATCAGCATATCTGAGGTTATTGATATTTCTCCTGGCAATCTTGATTCCAGCTTGTGTTTCTTCCAGCCCAGCATTTCTCATGATGTACTCTCTATCAAATACATTAGTAATTGTTTCCATATTGGTTTCTCAGAGAGAAGAAAAAGATAAGCCTTAATCCGTAATCTTCTTAGATAAGATATGCTGATGATTACAAGGGTATTAAAAAACCAAATACAAGAATATCTGTAAGACTGAAAACCACAGACACTAAAAACTGCTTCTTTTCTGTTGGTGAAATGGAAGTATCATCCTTTCCTCATATCTGAAGCTGACAAGGTTGCCAATTTCAGTGTTACTTCCTTTCTTCCTGATTAAGGAAAAATTTTCACCTGAGGGCTTTCAAGTCATTTTGAGTGGACACTATCTGTCTAATCAAGTTCTCATGCAAATTATCTTAAAAAATAACATCATACATTTCAAATATTATTTTAAAAGGATATGTGTAAGACTTGGCAGACAGGCTAAAGCAGAGGAGGAAACAAAGTGAAAAGTATGTGATAGTATTTTTGAAAGGACACACAAGTAAGGTAGTTCCTTAGTCTCTCTTTACACAAGAATGGATGTCCAAACAAACAAATACATTCAAGAAAGTACTGTATATTTCTGGCTCCCTGATCAAATCTGCTATATCTTCTATATTCAGAGCAGAAGGCATTTGTCATGTGGGATAAGGGTTAGTTCAGGGGCTCTGTTTAATATGCTCTAACACTAGTGTTTACGTATGTTTTACAGCAAGTGGGATAGTGCAGAAATAAACCGAATGGAACCAATTTCTATAACACATAGTAAGTGATAGGGCCAAGCAATTACTTAGAAAAAGATTCAGCAAGCTTTTGAAGGAAAGTACGTATTTCTCACTGGACCAATTCTCTTGAGGTTGTTTCTATAGAAAATAATTGCTAACGTCCAGACTGTAACTACCAATGGGTCAAACCTGTTCCAGAGCTAAGACACTGGATAAGGAGAACTGATACAAGATCTAGAGTCTTCAACCCCGTTTATGGGTGCAGACTCTAGCAGATTCATTTTTTTCTTCAAAAATTTAAGTACCTATTTCTTCCTGAATAACTATCCATCACTTCCTTAATAACGAACTATTAAGCCTTGCTATCTTGGGACTTTCCTGGTTAAGAATCTGCCTGCCAATGCAGGGACACACCAGGTTCAATCCCTGGACCGGGAAGATCCCACATGCCGCAGAGCAACTATGCCTGTGTGTCACATCTTCTGAAGCCTGCATGCCTAGAGCCTGTGCTCTGCGCAATAAGAAGCCTGAGCACTGCAATTAGAGAGTAGCCCCCGCTCTTAGCAACTAGAGACAACCCACATGCAGCAACAAAGACTCAGCACAGTCAAAAATTAACTAAAATTTAAAAAACTTTTTAAACCTAAGCATACATGTATTTTACAACATTATTACACTTTTTCTATCCTGCTGGTTTTCCCATTTACTATATTGAAAATCTTAAGCATATATTTCTTAAATGCTTTGATTTCTACAGGCAGAAAAACTAGGCCCAAAATATAATAATTTGGAAAGCTCACCCTTCATAATGTAAAACTTCACAACAGAAAATTTACCAATAAATATTCACCAGTAATATATGAGACTGTCCATTCCCTTGTACCCTCATTACAGTATATTATCCTTTTCCTTTTATTTATTTATTTTTATTATTTTGGCCATGCCTTGCATCATGCAGGATCTTAGGTCCCCAACCAGGGATTGAACCCATATCCCTTGCAGTGGAAGCATGGAGTCCTAACAACTGGACCACCAGGGAAGTCCCACATCCTTTTCCTTTTTAAAAATCTGATGGGCAAAACTGAGCCCAGATAATTTTTAGTTCTGACTATATTATGAAAGGCATCAATCCATTTATATAGGTAGTAATTATGTGCATAATCAAAGTTTTTAATGTGTATAGTTAAATACACATACATATGCATATTTGAGGAACCCTCAACAAAAATACCACAGGTTAAAGGAATTACTGGAAATATGTCTATTCTTAAGACACATCTAAGGTAAAAATCTAAGGAAAATTGTAAAAAGACCTAGGTCTCCATTTCTTACTTTTATCACGTACCATATGCCAGGAGTATTATTCTTAAATCTTTGTTTAAAATCTCTGGACTTATCTTTAACTGGGTCAGTTCTACAAATCTTCTATATAAACATAGGCCAATACCTTTCCCAAATTTCGTTGTTCTCAGATTTATGATGCATTAGAAACAAACAGAAAATCGACAGTCTGCTCTTCACATTAAGTGAAGCTAGATCTGTCTTCAGTGATTAACACCTGAGAGGATAATTGGTACTTTGCTAAAAAAGATAACAAATGTTGGTGAGGATGCAGAGAAACTGGAACCCTTAGTTGCTGTTGGTGCGAATGCAAAATGGTGTAGCCATTATGGAAAACAGTATGCAGGGGTTCCTCAGAAAAATGAAACTAGGAATACCATATGATCTAGCAATCCCACTTCTGGGCAGTACCCAAAAGAACTGAAATTAGCATCTCAAAGAGGTATTTCCACTCTCATTTTCACTGCAGCATTCTTTACAGTAATCGAGGTATGGGAACAACATGAAGCGCAGCAGGAGTCCAGTCCTGGCCACAGCAAGGTGACTACTCCACGACTGGCCAGACCTGAAAACCAGCTCGGACTAAGCACGTTGCCTTCCGGTGAAGGAAATACAGACAGGTTTCTTATCGCCCAGGTTTCTTGTCTTAGTTTAGGCATAAGAATTCAAATAAATTCCGACAGCATGTTACATACAGGGTAACTTACAATTTTAAGAATGGATAGGGACGTCCAGCAAAACAGTGAGAGGAACCCTGAGGACCCATGACCCAGTGAAACTGGTGAAAATTATTTAAAATGAACGTTTAAAGCCTCTGGAAATGGTCCGAAGGGTATATGACAAATGAGTAAACAACTAATCAAGGAAATAAAGGAAAATGTGATAAGAAAATGAGAGTATGCAGTACATGAACCAAGACCATAGGCCTTCCCAGCAAAGCGAAATGGAATCTCCACTCCAGACTGGTACAACTAAGAACACAGGACTCCTACCCCCAGATTCCAACTGGAGGCTTTTCTTTCCAGGAAGAATGGGACATTAATCAGCATTTCTCAACCTGCCCAGAAGCCATCTATTCCTGAGACTAACCTCCAGGTGAGTGCGGTTGACAGGGGAGGGCTCCCTTCTTCCATCAGCTTCCACTAACATAACGGAGGCTCTACCTTAAGCATGGTGCAAGTGAGAATACTGGGGCACCGACCCCAGTTCATTAGCCAGTGGTTCCATGCCAGAAGAGATGAGCCACGACCTAAGGCTTCCGCTCCCAACTGAGCATTCAGCTCCTAAAGTAGGGGGGTCATAGAGAAATGCACTACTATCCCTACCCCCAATTCTGGAGCTCTACCTAAGAGATTTTCCCCAGGAGGAAAAGCAGGCCATCAGACAGATTGCTCCTAATTTCTGCCCATGTGAACTGACTTCATCTGCAACAGAAGTGGAAAAGTCCAAGCTTAAGGGTACTCTCAAAATCAGTAAAGATTTTGGTAAAAGGTACTTGGGAAGAAATTCTTTGATTCTATCAAGATACAGGATCAACTGTAGTTGATCAGCTAGTTTGAAGCAGAGAACAGCAAGTGAGGAGGAAACAGAATTTGTTAAAAGAACCCATCAACTGACTAGACAAATAAACAAGCAAATATTACAACAAAATCAAGATCCTGGGTAGTGGACATTTAGGAAGAGGGAGAGGGGCCCACCCAGAGTTGTTACAATATATTATCTAAAATGGCTAGTTTCAAACAAAAAAGAATGAGACATGGAAAGAGATGGGAAAGCATGACCCATACACTGGGAAGAAAATTAAAAAGCAGAGAACAAAACTACTTGTGAGACTGACCAGATGTTGGATTTTACAGGAAGAACTCAAAGTAGCCTTTATAAGTATGTTCAAAGAATTAAGGAAACCACAGGGCTTCCCTAGTGGCTCAGATGGTAAAGAATCTGCCTGCAGTGAGGGAGATGCAGGTTCCTGGTCAGGTAGATCCCCTGGAGAAAGGAATTGCAACCTGCTCCAGTATTCTTGCCTAGAGAAGTCCATGGACAGAGGAGCCTGGTGAAATACATTCCATGGCATCACAAAGAGTCGGATACCACTGAATGACTCACACACACACGTAAAGAAATAAAGGAAGGTATGATAGCAATGTCACATCAAATACAGAGTATCAGTGAAGAGAAATTATAAAATAGGACCAGATGAAAATTCTGGAGTTGAAAAAGTACAATAACTGAAATGAAAATTTTAATAGACGGAAAAAGAAACTGACAGAAATGAGGGGAGAAAGACAATTCAACAATAACAGTTGGAGACGCCAACACTCCGTTTTCAATAACGAATAGGGCAACTAGGCAGCAGATCAAAGAGGCAATGGAAGACAAAGAACACTATAAAGCAACCAGACCTAACAGACATCTATAGAACGCTCCACCTAACAGCTCCACCACTGCAGGAAACACTTCTACAATATTCTGCATGCATTTGGAATTGCCTTCAAAGTATACTGTTTTACAGTCCTTTGAATATTTGCTACAATAGAGAATCTGCATCTGATTTTTTTAAAAATAAAATTTATTAGAACCAAATCTGAAGAAAAACTAGTAATAACATTTTTTAAACCATATCTAAATGAATACTTCTCTATTCTGCTACTCCGCTTTATTTTCTTCATAGAACTCTCCACAGTCTGATAATTATATATTGCTTATTACCCTTCTGTCTACTGGTGTAAGAGCATAAATTTACACTGCCCATTGCTGTATCACCAGCACCTAAAACAGTACCTTTTAGAAAGTCAGTAAATATTTCGGCAACTGAACTCTCAAAATGACTATTAGAAAGGCAACATTCCCTTTTAAGAAATGTTCAACTAATTATAATTTTATAGTCACATCTTTTATAGTTTAGAAGTTCTTAAGTTCAGCCGGTGAGGAACACAGAGTTAAGAACTATTATACAGTCTTATCTTCTAATCAAAACTTGAGGCGATATAAAAAGAAGTGACAACCATCAGTGGTATATAACATTTAATACAAAGGGACAGGAATTGAAGCACCCTGCTTAGTGAAGTAAATCTGAAAGAAACCTATCCATGCTGACAAAAAACTTCTGACTCTCAAAAATAGACTATTTATGCTACTCAAGATAGGAAAGAGGTCCATTCGTACTGTGTAAAAATACTGGTTTCTACCAAAATCATAACACAATGTTATAACCAGAATATAGTTTATTTAAACCTATCCCATGGACGGAGGAGCCTGGTAGGCTGCAGTCCATGGGGTCTCGAAGAGTCAGACAGGACTGAGCAACTTCACTTTCACTTTTCACTTTCCTGCATTGGAGAGGGAAATGGCAACCCACTCCAGTGTTCTTGCCTGGAGAATCCCAGGGATGGGGGAGCCTGGTGGGCTGCCGTCTATGGGGTCGCACAGAGTCAGACATGACTGAAGCGACTTAGCAGCAGCAGCAGCAGCAGCAGCAAATGGTTCCATCCATTCAGTGTTTAAGGGAAACAAATCAGCTAGAACAAAACCCACTGACAAAAGGATCATCAGTCTCAAACCTACCGGATCAACAGGAGGCAGAACATCTTTCTTCTGCAGGCTGTCGACTTCATCTTCATCTGTGCTGTACTCTTCCATAGTTTCACCGCTAACAAAGTGGATGACTCTCCTTGGGACTTTCTTCTTTTTTCCTACGACTCCCAGTTCTACATTTTCAAAGCCTCTTTCATTACTCATCTAATGTCAATAATAAATCAGGAAAAGGAGAGTTTCAAGTGAGATTAATTTTCTTCCATATAACCAAAAAAAAATTATTGCTTTATTTGGGAAATAAAGAAATATAAGCCAGTCTATAAACAGTTTTTTTAAAAATAAGACAGGTCACACACACAAAAGAATATCAACAGCAAAAATGAAGGGTTTAACTAACTGAATAATAAAGTAAACCTCTGTACACTCACCACCAAAGTTAAAAAATAAAACTTAACCAATTAAACTTTTTAAGTCAAAAGCTTAGAAATCAAGCAGCACACTTCAGTCACAGCAATTCCAATGCTGTATAATATGTGAACATATGCTGGACATCAATAATTTTAAAGAATTATGAAGGAATTAATGTGTAATATCAAAGGAAAATCATACAGATACATATACATATGTTAGATATGTAGTATTAAAAAACAATTTGTAAGTCTTTAGATTTGAGTTAAGCTATGTGTGAGCAAACCAAAACCAGTTCAGCTTAATTCTGAACCTCTCCTTTTCTCAAAACGGAAGTCCCAAATTCAAATGCCTTTTAGCTCCAAGCAGGTACCAAAAATGAGTAAATACTGCCATAGTTGAAGAGTAGAGCTTTAAACAAAAGCATACCCCAACTAAAGACATTAAAATTGAAAAACTTTAAAGCACTGTTCAGGTCAAATAAAACTCATTTGTAAACCAAATCTGGAAAGCAGGCCATCAGTGTTCTATATGAAAACTTTCAGACTTCTCAGGCACTAATATATACGGGACAACAATCTTCCTGATAGTAAAAATATTTTTACAAATTTTAAAACTATAATAGTCTAAGGAATTCTAATTATATCCAAACTTCATTCCTAAAGAAACACTAATTTTACCTCATACATATAGCCAATGTTCCAAAACTTAGAGCAAATGCATTTTGTGGGAGAGGATGAAGAGCTTTTCCTTGTCATCTTGTCCCAAGTTTAAATTCCTAAGAAAGATTCTCTTGTATCTTCTTAATAAGGAGATTTCAAAAAAGCACAGCGCAAGTAATTGTAAAAGAAAAATCTGACAACACTGGTTACCCCTCGGGTTAGGTACAAAGATGGAGAAGGAGGTACAGGTAAAGGAGTGGTTAAGTGGGCTTTTTATGCTTTGTGTATTTTGTTGTTGTTTTATTTTCATGATGAGAATATGTTCCTGTATTACTGGTTCAAATTTAAACCTAAACCAAAAACCTAAACCTAAAATGACTACCATGCTTAGACTTCATGTTGGTGGGACTATCCAGGACTGAGTCCAGAGTTCAAAAATTTCATCCTCTATAAGGATTCTTTGTGACACCAGGGACTGCAGCTTGCCAGGGTTTTCTGTCCATGGGATTTCCCAGGCAAGAATACTAGAGTGGGTTGCCATTTCCTTCTCCAAGGGAGGTTCCTGACCCAGGGATCACACTCACATTTCCTGCATTGGCAGGTGGATTCCATCTGCTAATGCAGGAGATGTAGGAGACACGAGTTTGATCCCTGGATCAGGAAGATTCCCTGGAGGGAGAAATGGCAACCCACTTCAGGACAGGCCACAGTCTGCGGGGTTGCAAAAAGTCATATGTGACTGACCACAATGATAAGGATTCTATGGTTGGAGATACGCCAACACATAACTTAAACCCATGATTGTTGTTCAAACCTAGGAAAGTTTTTTGAATTGCACCTGCAAAGATATGGAGTTGCACTGATAAAATCATGGATGGGCTTGCCCAGAATTGCCCAGTTATGCAAGTATAAGTAACTTTATTCTTATGAATTGTTTCCTGTTAACCCTCTAAAGTCCTTCTTAGAAAACAGATATGGTTCTTCTCTTTCCTTCACTTGCCAAAGGTAGTTTAGTCATAGGCCAGGATTTGAATCCAGGTATATTGGAGGAGCCTGGTAGGCTGCAGTCCATGGGGTCGCTAGGAGTCAGATATGACCGAGCGACTTCACTTTCACTTTTCACTTTCATGCACTGGAGAAGGAAATGGCAATCCACTCCAGTGTTGTTGCCTGGAGATTCCAGGGATGGGGGAGCCTGGTGGGCTGCCGTCTGTCTCTGGGGTCGCACAGAGTTGGACATGACTGAAGCAACTTAGCAGCAGCAGCAGCAGCATATCCAGCCCAAAGAATCCATGCATTGTTCCATGACACACGTGAACATCACTGACAGCAACTACAACTAATGTAGAGCAAACTGAGATAAAAATCTTGACAACATGGCCTATCTATAAAATAACCTGAAAAAACAAAACCACAATTCTCCCTAGCTGTCCTGAGGTTTCAAATATATCCTACTCCTTAATAAAGGTAAACCACCCCTTTATAGTTTCCATAAATAAGATGGATGACAAATGGTCCACCCACACCATCGTTCTTCTATCACCAATCCCTAAGCATGGTGAGCATGGTGAGCTGTTCCTACCCAATCTCATTTTCCCCCTTCACATGAAATTTGGTTTATGCTTGTCCTGACACCAATGTCTCCTTTTGGATCAAGATTTTATAGGCAAGGAAAAGTCAGAGGAGCTGGATTAGATCGCCAATCATCATATGAATTGGGTGGATGTGATGCTAAAGCACCAGTCCCAATCAGTGAACAGAGTTGAGACCTTTTGTAGCCCATCATGATGCCTTATTCCATCCCCACTCCCACTCCCATCAGAGCTGAAGAAGGTTTTCATTCTCCCTCTAGCAATGTATCATTGGTTTAAGTTTTCTATTCTAAGACACAAAGGAGAAAGGGTGTCTCTCACTGGTTTAATTATTTTGTCTTCTTTAGACAGCTTTAATGAATAAAAACATTCTGGCTGGGTCATAATAACTGGTATAAACTTATCTACTAACTCCATTAACTGACTCTTGGCTATAATTTTTTCAAAAAGATTTAAAAAAACTACAAAGAGGAAGGCTGAAACATGATTCACATTTTTTCATTCTAATGCCAAAGTTAGTTGAGTACAAACAGAACTTTAAGTAATACTCTATACATAATACGCAATTTCAAAAGGCATTTTATTTATTCTAATCATCACATTCCATATAAAGATCTTTATTAAAGAGATTTTCACTCAAGTTGAAAATTTTAATATTCATTTTTGATACAATAAAACCCAAGCTTTAGGTATAGCAGCTTAAACAGGAATGAGTAAACTTTTCCCACAAAGGAAAGATAGTAAATATTTTAGGTTCTGAGGGCCATGTAATCTCCATCACAATTACTGAACTCTGCAAAAGCAGCCATGGACAATACATAATGAATGGGCTATGTTGCAATAAAACTTTATACAAGTCAGTGGCTGGTGGGATCTGGCCACCCACAGGCTATAGTTTGTCGATTCCTCATCTTAAGGAACCAGATTATCAAGTAGAAAAAAAAAATCTGTGAAAGAACCTATGCCATGTGATTCCAACCTCTGCTTGGCAAGGAGGTGGGGTGGGAGTTAGTTAAGGAAGATACTGATAGGTAAAACCAATCAGAAAATAATTCGATTCAAAATTTCCAACAATTATGAAAGCTATTCTCTGAATTTGCAACAGTTTCATTTTTACAGATAAACAATAAACCTGCTGGTAAGAAAACTGTCACTGCCAACTACACAAACTCCATTTCAACAAATGCCAATGATCTGACAAAACAATTTTCTAACACCAGGAAATTATGAACTGCAATGTCAATTAACATTTTATTATCTTTCATGGTTAACTGTACTGTTTAAATCTGCTTATCTTATTTCTTTGGCCTTTTTTCAGCGGCAATTGTCTTTTTATACACTCCCATAGTACCCAGAACTTCTTAAAAACATGTATTACGCTTGGAATTTATTCTGCATCATCTTCCCTAGATAGGTGATCAGCAACATGGAAGTAGGCACAGTGTGTATCCTTCACTGCTATATCCTTTAGCCTACAGCTCCTGTCACATTGTGCTTGGTAGTAGGGGTGCTAATAAAACAAATGAACAAGTAGTACTGAAATCTTAACTCTTTTAATAATACTGAAGCTGAGATTCTGCTTAAAAGTCCAGTTGGAGAAGATGCTGAATGGCCTTGTTTGAAGCCAAATTCTAAACACAGACCCAAGCTCTTTTCTCTTCCTTCCTTCCTGACATGACCCTTGGGATTTCTCAGTTCTGATAAACAGAGCATGGCAGGCTCTCCTTCCACCCAAGTCTCCACCTCAGTGGCCTCTCCCCTCTTTCTGTGGTCAACTGGGCATAGATCTGGGGTTCCCGGAAACATCTCTGCTATAGGAATGTGCATGAGAAAGCAGAAAGGGAAAGTTAGAAAACTGTGTATATATGAACCCACTTGTGTATAACAAAATTATATATGCACAGGCAATCCCAGAAAGAATACACGAGAAACCAAACAGTTGCTTTTGGGGAAAGTGAATGTGAAAACGGGTGATGGGGGGATCCCTATGATTTTTTCCTCTGCTCTATGGGCCTTCTTTACGTTTGAATATTTATTTTTATTATTTTTTAACCAAGAGTGCAAAAATAACATAACAGTACTAAGTTGCAACAAAGAGCCTCTCTTCCAACATTCATCTGGTAAATCAGTACAGGTATGTATACTTTGCTACTAGAGAGATTCAAAGCTGAAATCGGGACCGAAACAATTCCAGTAACAGAAGGAAAAATAAAATGGAAAACACATCAAACAATGTGGACTGAAAGGGTCAGCTCAAGTATACCTCCTGTCAACAAGAGGTCTCAACTCAACTGAACATGACAAGTGGCTTTGTAACCCTTTAGCGTTACCCTCGAATTCCTTCTTATCCTCGAATTCCTTCTTGCAGGTTACCTTCCTCGTTCCTAAGCAGGAGAAAAAACAACTCCAAATATAGTCTAGCCTCTGGAAAACTTTTTTTAAGGCAAACTACTTATAATATTAGAACAAACATTTGGGTACCATTCTCCAGGAATCTGTAGTTTGGGGGAAATGTCTTACGTTCAGGTAGTTATTCTTAAAAATGAAGCCACTCAAAAGCTCTGCTCTCACTGAGGACGGGAAGATTTTACACAGGGTTTTTAACATCAAAACTGTATACTCCTGGTCTGGTTTCTTCCCTGGAGTGGGAAATGGCAACCTGCCCCAGTATTCTTGCCTGGAAAATTCCATGGAGAGAGGAGCCTGCCGGGCTACAGTCCATGGGGTCCCAAAGAGCTGAGCACGACTCAGCACACGACTGAGCACACGAGCTGGTTTCAGGTAAAGCCATTCCTTCATTAGCTTTACTTGGCCAAAGATCCTACTACTACTACTTCAGACACGAAATCCAAAACAAAACAAACTTCCAAACCTTACCTAATGCTCTAAACTGATACTACTCAATACATAAGTTAACCATGTGTGGCGAAGGCTCACTTGAAATTTGCCAGTTCAAGAGATGTGTTGAAATACACAAAGGATTTCAGACTAGCACAGAGAGACAATGAAATATCTCAGTGGTAACTGTCATATAAATTGCAAGTTTTTTTTTTTTAAAACAAACTGGGCTAAATATCAAAATTAATTTCACTAGTTTCTTTTTAGTTTTTAAATGAAAATACAACTTACAATGCAGATAGCATTAGGTCTATTGGACAGCGCAGCTCTGGGCCTTAGTTACCCCGTTGGTGAAATGGGGATAAATGTACACGTTGTGCACAAGTAATAAGGATTAAATGCGGGTGGAAAGCCTGTAAACGCATATTACCTAGCTGCTAGCTGCTAACCTAAGAGCAGATGCCAAGTAAGGCGCTCCCAAAAGGAGAGGCTGAGAAGTGCCCGTAGCCATCGCCACCTGGCTTCCAGCTACTCCAAGGACAGCCTTTCGGGTACACGCCTTCCCTCTAGCTATCGCAGACCCGAAGCCGCAACCTCGCCCCGCGACACTCGAGGCCTCCCTGGAGTCTGCGGCGCTGTCAGCGGAGGGGCTGCCCAGCTGCGCCGCGACTAAAGGGGCGTTCGCCCCTTCCCTCCAGCCGACGCTCAGAAGCAGGAACCTCCGGCGGACGGCCTGCTCGAAGGAAGGCCGGGCGGCCCAAAAGGGCAAGCGGCGGACTAGACAGACAGGAGGCGGGACTCCCTGGCCTCACTCAGCCTCGGGGCTGTCGCAACAGTCTGCGGCCCCACCTACCTGCTGTGCCGATTCCCTGAACGCCCGGGCGGCCGCAGCTCCCGAGGCATTCACGGCTTCTCCCTCCTCACGGCTCGCTGGCTCCCGCTCCATCGCTGTCGCCGCCACAGGACTGCTGGCGCTGGCGAGATACAAGGTTATGGTCGATAAGCCCAATTCCATCCTCTGCCTCCCCGCCCAACTGCGGACCGAGCCAGAGGTCAGGAAGTGGGACTCACCGGCAGGGCCCGCCTAGCGCCGCGCCCCGCCACACCTCGGCGGGAGGGGCGGGACAGGGAGGCCTTGTGTGGGGCGGGGCTACTGGCGCCCCGCCCATCCGACTCGGCACCACGGCCTAAACTGCACAACTGCGGGGCGGGGCGAAGTGGGGCGGGGCGTTATGCTGCAGCGTTTCCGGCCCGGCCCAGGACCGGAGCTCGCCGCCTGGCACCACCAGTGACGTCATGTCTCGTACCTGTACCGGGAGCCTGACTTCGGAATCTTCACGCAGCCGCTCACCAAGTGCATCCCGGGCAGTCATTCCCAGACCTTGGTTTCAGTACTTCTGAAATATGAGCGGCTTCGTAGTGTGCTTCAAAGACTTGTGATGAGATGTGATTGCTGAAAATATGTTTTTTAATGAAAGATTCATGCTACGTATTGCATTTCTTTTATGGATGGCGATCTAGCCAAGATACCTTGAAATAAGAGCCTCGAAGGCGAATTTTGCTTCCACCTATATGAAATACTTTATATGTAAAAAGGACACGACTGAGCGACTTCACTTTCACTTTTCACTTTCATGCATTGGAGAAGGAAATGGCAACCCACTCCAGTGTTCTTGCCTGGAGAATGCCAGGGACGGGGGGAGCCTGGTGGGCTGCCGTCTCTGGGGTCGCATAGAGTCGGTCACGACTGAAGCGACTTAGCAGTAGCAGCAGCAAAAAGTTAAGTGAGACCTGAAGAAGAGCAAAGGGCAGTAACAAGCTTCTATTTTACAATAACAAATGTGAGGAATAATTTATTATCTGTTTAGAGGTGTGTGTGTGTGTAAGAGGGAACAGTTCAGATTTCTACAGTTTTTCCCAGTGTTCAACCAAATTAAAAAGTTATGATTGCAATCATTATTGCATTACCGTAGTTGGAGCATTTCCAGGTAAGTGGCCTTTTATTGTAGTTTTTTAGTATGAGAATTTTCATGCAATTTTCACCAGTTGTAGAGGTCAAAAATAAAATATATAGAACAGTCTTTTGGACCCTGTGGGAGAGGGCGAGGGTGGGATGATTTGGGAGAATGGCATTGAAACATGTATAATATCATATATGAAACGAATTGCCAGTCCAGGTTCGATGCATGATACTGGATGCTCGGGGCTGGTGCACTATTACCCAGAGGTATGGTACGGGGGGGAGGAGGGAGGAGGGGTCAGGATGGGGAACACATGTATACCTGTGGCGGATTCATGATGATGTATGGCAAAACCAATACAATATTGTAAAGTAATTAACCTTCAATTAAAATAAATAAATTTATATTTAAAAATACACTACTTTGGTCATGAAGAGGAGCTTCATTTGATACTTTGAATTCGATTTTCAAGCCGGTCAAATTTCATAAATACTCCCCAAAGTTATGGCCCAGCATAACTTCTGTGTCTGCAGGCCAAACACAGCTACAATCTTAGTTATTCCTTTCTCTCCTATGCAAAATTCTTTTTCTGCTTAATATTCTTGTATACTTTCTACCCTGAATATAACTATGATGACCTAAAAACCAAATTGAAAACCTTAAAAACAGAAGTTGATTATTTGACAACCATCTATATTTTTTTAATTAGATGGAAATTCATCATCTATTGTTGCTAAGGTACGCAAGTGCTGTCTGGTGGCAATAGGAAGGGGCTGACACAATCCAAAACAGCAAAAACAAACTGCAATAAGTTGAAAAGAAAAATAAAGAAACAATTGTAAGAAACCCCATGGATTGGCTGTCAAAAACAAGCCAGTTGTTCTACATACATTACATGTATTCAAAAATCCCTTTCCTGTTAACTGGCAAGAAGGGTAATCAACAGCTTATATCGTTTAAAAAAATTAGTGGAATGTTTATAATTGCATTTTATTTTGCAAATTGGCAATTAAACATCAAATCATGATTTTTACTGCCACAGAACTTATTTTCATGGTTTACAAGTACATTTCTTAGTTTACTGAAAATTTAAAATGCAAGTCACATTCCAAGAAAAACTAGAATAGTTATTTTTTAACACAAATATGCAACTGAAGAGCAGTCTTTTGCAAAAGAACAACTTATAGCAAGAGAAAAGCACAGCAATTCTAATGGTTTTATTTTGGGCATTGACATTTTTGTCATTATCTCCAGACTGTCACAGGTCAACTAAAAGTAGACAGCAAAACAACATGCCAAATCTTTCTTTCACTTTGTAATATAAGTTGTATTGTATAACTGTGACAAAAAGATAAATTCAGGTATTACTATAATTTACTTGAAAATATAACTGTTACCTAAATTTAGTTATCTAATGATGCGTGTAGAGCTAAAAAGGTAAATTTAGTTATACCTATTTCTATGAAAGGCTGGGAAAACAAAAACTCAATAACCAGCAGTGTCCATCAGATAAAAAACAAGACATTTCATGCTTTTGGCATAGCTACATATATATTTTAGTAAAGAATATTTCAAGTTATAGTTTCATAATCAATCATGCACAAGAAAAAATGTTTAAAAGGTGTTAAAAATGCACTTTTCTGATTTGAAGCAATGGCCACTCCTGATTTGGTGAATTTAATGAATAATCTCTCTAAAACAATCCTACACACAAATGCAAGACCACTAAAATCATGAATTTGCAGCTGCAGCATCTGACCACTTCTACTCAGCAGCCACCTCAACAGAAAGACCAAAATTCTCTCCAGGGTTCCTTTCAAGGCTAGGTCCCTGCCACTATCATAATCAGCCTGGCCACTGGAAGAATTACCCAAAGTTAAAATGAAGGCCTTATTCACAGCCCGAAGCTATCCTCTCAGACCCTTTTCATGAATGTTCTGAGAAATTTGAAATGCACCTCCCTTTTGTAAACAAACACTCATGAAGTTCTGAGAAAAGTTTGGGGGTCTTTCCAGTACTCCCACTAGCACCACTGGGAGAGTTGGACCTTCTTTTATAGGAGCTGAGGCTATTACCATACTTGTGGACATAGAGACATACCACTCTCGTGTCTTGAACCCCACCAGCCTTCAGGCCCTCTTCCTTAGAGTGCCAGAATGGTCCAAATGGTGTGAGTTCCAAACACAGTTGTGAAGGTAAGTCAGTTCTGAGATAGATTCTTTCCAGGGAATTCATTAGTTACTTCTGTCCCTGTATATTTTGGGGGCCAAGACCTCCTGGGAAAATTACATGCTTATATTTCCTTTTCCCTAAAAAGAGAAATACAATTTTATTTTGAATCCTCAGGGTCTACCTCCAACTTTTGTCCTGATATTAAGATTCCCCATCACAAGGATTTGTTAGATTCTGTTCTTTATAAGTTATGGTCTACCTCTTCAAACAACATTGAACACATTCATTCAGTTCAGTTCAGTTGCTCAGTTGTGTCCAACTCTTTGCCACCTCATGGACTGCAGTAAGCCAGGCTTTCCTGTCCATCACGAACTCCCAGAGCTTACTCAAACTCATGTCCATCGAGTCGGTGATGCTATCGAACCATCTCATCCTTTGTCATCCTCTTCTGCTCCCACCTTCAATCATTCCCAGCATCAGGGTCTTTTCAGATGAGTCAGTTCTTCACATCAGGTGGCCAAAGTATTGGAGTTTCAGCTTCAACATCAGTCCTTCCAATAAATATTCAGGACTGATTTCCTTTAGGATGGACTGGTTTGATCTCCTTGCAGTCCAAGGGACTCTCAAGAGTCTTCTCCAACACCACAGTTCAAAGGCATCAATTCTTCAGTACTCAGATTTCTTTATAGTCCACCTCTCACATCCATACATGACTACTGGAAAAACCAAAGCTTTGACTAGATGGACCTTTGTTGGCAAAGTAAAGTCTCTGCTTTTTAATATGCTATTGAGGTTGGTCATATCTTCCAAGGAGCAAGCGTCTTTTAATTTCATGGCTGCAGTCACTATCTGCAGTGATTTTGGAGCCCCCCAAAATAAAGTCTATCACTGTTTCCACTGTTTCCCCATCTATTTGTCATGAAGTGACGGGACCAGATGCTGTGATCTTCATTTTCTGAATGTTGAGTTTTAAGCGAACTTTTTACTCTCCCCTTTCACTTTCTTCAAGAGGCTCTTTAGTTCTTTTTCACTTTCTGCCATAAGGGTGGTGTCATCTGCATATCTGAGGTTATTGATTGGACTTCCCTAGTGGCTCAGATGGTAAAAGCATCTGCCTACTATGCAGGAGACCCAGGTTCGATACCTGGGTTGGGAAGATCCCCTAGAGAAGGAAATGGCAACCCACTCCAGTACTCTTGCCTAGAAAATCCCATAGACAGAGGAGTCCATGGGGTTGCAAAGACTTGGACACAACTGAGGTTATTGATTCAGTTCATTCAGTTCAGTTGCTCAGTTGTGTCTGACTCTTTGCGACCCCATGAATCCCTGCACACCAGGCCTCCCTGTCCATCACCAACTTCCAGAGTTCACTCAGATTCACGTCCATCGAGTCAGTGATGTCATCCAGCCATCTCATCCTCTGTTGTCCCCTTCTCCTCCTGCCCCCAATCCCTCCCAACATCAAAGTCTTTTTCAATGAGTCAACTCTTCCCAAGAGGTGGCCAAAGTACTGGAGCTTCAGCTTTTATCATCATTCCTTCCAAAGAAATCCCACGGTTGATCTCCTTCAGAATGGACTGGTTGGATCTCCTTGCAGTCCAAGGGACTCGAGTCTTCTCCAACACCACAGTTCAAAAGCATCAATTCTTCAGTGCTCAGCCTTCTTCACAGTCCAACTCTCACATCCATACATGACCACAGGAAAAACCATAGCTTTGACTAGATGGACCTTAGTCAGCAATGTCTCTGCTTTTGAATATGCTATCTAGGTTGGTCATAACTTCTCTTCCAAGGAGTAAGTGTCTTTTAATTTCATGGCTGCAGTCACCATCTGCAGTGATCTTGGAGCCCCCAAAATAAAGTCTGACACTGTTTCCACTGTTTCCCCATCTATTTCCCATGAAGTGACGGGACCGGATGCCATGATCTTTGTTTTCTGAATGTTGAGCTTTAAGCCAACTTTTTCACTCTTCTCTTTCACTTTCATCAAGAGGCTTTTTAGCTCCTCTTCACTTTCTGCCATAAGGGTGGTGTCATCTGCATATCTGAGGTTACTGATATTTCTCCTGGCAATCTTGATTCCAGCTTGCGTTTCTTCCAGTCCAGCGTTTCTCATGATGTACTCTGCATAGAAGTTAAATAAGCAGGGTGACAATATCCAGCCTTGACGTACTTCTTTTCCTATTTGGAACCAGTCTGTTGTCCCATGTCCAGATCTAACTGTTGCTTCCTGACCCGCATACAGATTTCTCAAGAGGCAGGTCAGGTAGTCTGGTATTCCCATCTCTCTCAGAATTTTCCACAGTTTATTGTGATCCACACAGTCAAAGGCTTTGGCATAGTCAGAAAAGCAGAAATAGATGTTTTTCTGGAACTCTCTTGCTTTTTCCATGATCCAGTGGATGTTGGCAATTTGATCTCTGGTTCCTCTGCCTTTTCTAAAACCAACTTGAACATCAGTAAGTTCACAGTTCAAGTATTGCTGAAGCCTGGCTTGGAGAATTTTGAGCATTACTTTACTAGCATGTGAGATAAGTGCAATTCTGCGGTAGTTTGAGCATTCTTTGGCATTGCCTTTCTTGGGATTGGAATGAAAACTGACCTTTTCCAGTCTTGTGGCCACTGCTGAGTTTTCCAAATTTGCTGGCATATTGAGTGCAGCACTTTCATAGCATCATCTTTCAGGATTTAGGCGCTATCAATTAAGATCCAGGTAGACCCTAATAAACCTTTGCCTCATTTCAGACAATACTCTCAGACCTGAGGCCCTAGAAGGAATTCGTCCAACTGTCAAGGCACACTTCCAGAAGAGACTCATCATCCCATGCTTTGGTCCCTGTAGCCCACCAGTCCTTCCCACAGGCAAGTCTCATTCCTGAGGTTGGTATTTTGTTCAGGATCTCTAAGCCATAAACAGTATAGTCATACCACATCACCCCGTAGCCCCCAACCTCACAGCATCCTCAATTTAATCCCTCTGAGCACACAGTTCTTTACAGTTAAAGATTTATGTAGTGCTTTCTTCAGCCTTCCTGTCCATCCAGATAGCCAGTACTTGTCTTTACTTGGGAAGGACATCAATATACTTGGATCATTATGCCTCAGGGCTGCACAGAAAACCCTACTTACTTTTCACAGACAGTGAGAGACTTGGCCAGTGTGAAATTTGCCCACAGCTCTACTTTTCTTCGATATGTTGATAACTTTGTTGTGCTCTCCTTCTTAGGAAGCACGGCTCAAGGACAGCCTATTCCTTCCAACTCAGCTAGCACACAAAGGCAGAAGTCTCAAGGAGAAATTTCCAGTTTGTTCAAACCCAGGTAAGGTCCTTGAGTCACGTGTCAAGGGCACATCTGTTTCCCACTTCTTCCCACCAACTGCCATTTGAGTTGCTTTTTTGGACTAACAGGCTATTGCAGAGTTGGGTTCCTAATTTCTTCTTGTATGCACAAAACTTTTTTCCCTGCTAAAAGGCAGAGGCCCAATCCTCTTGTTTGAAATAACAAGGCTGAATCAGCTTTTCAAACTACAGCCCCTGCTGTAGGGGACCCTAACTACTTTCTTCCCTTTCTGCTATTTGTTCATGAAGTTATTAATCACAGGAAACACCCTTGGAGAGCTCATTCAGTCCCATGGGGGAAAACAGAGATCTATCGGCTTTTAGGGCCAAGAGTTGAAGGCTGTAGGTCAAGATCTTTCACCTGGCCTCCAAGCAGTAGCAGCCACCACTGCCATTCTGCAGGTTATAGAATAAACAATTTTGGGGTCTCCCTTATGGATTTTTTTTTCCTTAACTGGTTGAGGCACTCCACACACTCTTATCTGCTGACTGACATCCTATGAAATCTTGCTTTTCTCTCCAAATGTTTTTGTGCTATGGTAATTCCCTAAACCCTGCTACCCTCTTAACATCAGCAACAGATAAGACCTCACATGATTGCATAAGCACAGTTGATATTTTGACTAGTCTGCATACAGATTGCAAGAAACACCTTTAGACAAGCTTGACCTCTTTGGCTGTATCTATGAAACAGTGCTTAACAACTGAAATCTGGATACGCTGTCACTATTTTCTTCACTATAATAGAATCCAATACTCTGCCCCTAGTTCTTCATCCCAACAAGTTGAGCCATGCACAGTAACTTGCACCTGCACACTTTAGCCTCTGGCAAATGTGCTAACATTTACACTGATAGCAGTTATGTTTGAGGAGGATCTCATGACTTTGCAATGCTTTGGAAACAGAGAGGCTTCTTGAGCTTGGGGGAAGTGAAATAGAAAATGGCCCCTTTGTTAAGGCTTTGCTGGATGCAATCTTGCTGCACGACAGCTGGCAATGGTAAGTTGCCAGGCCTTCCAAAGACAGCACTGAAGGAAAGAGAAACTGACGGGCTGACAGAGTTGCTAAGGCCGCAGCATTACTAGACTCAGGCTTCATAAAGAAACTTCTGTTGGTCACTGTTCACACCAAGTTAACTGTGTACTACTTGGAAGGACACCCAAGATTTAAAGGATATTATCAGAAATGGGAAAATATATTCTACAGTTAGGAAAGAATAGTGACGGGCTTCTGAAGGATGCACATTTGACCAACATCCTTGGCTTTGGTATTGGCCAGACAACCATCCTGCTTTTTCTGCAGTCGCTCAAACAACCATCTTAAAGTTAAAACAGGCAGTAACTTGTTAAAGAATTGATAAAATGATAGCCTGAGGGAAACAATACTTTTAGAGACCTCCCATAGTAGCGGCTCAAATATGTCAACGGTATCAGATCTGAGATATAACCCACCAAAACCTATTCATATTCTCAAGGCCACTTTACCTGCTGGTTCCTCTGCTGCTGCTGCTGCTGCTAAGTCGCTTTAGTCGTGTCTGACTCTCTGCGACCCCGTAGACAGCAGCCCACCAGGCTCTGCCATCCCTGGGATTCTCCAGGCAAGAGTACTGGAGTGGGGTGCCTTTGCCTTTTCCACTGGTTCCTCTACTATCCAGCAATTTTAGCCAGCTGCCTCCCTCTCAAGGATCCAAATATGTTCTTGTGATGGTTTGTATGTATTGTCATCGAATGGAAGCCTTCCCTTGCAGATGAGCAGCCTTACAGTGGCCAAAACATTATTGGAAGGGATGATTCTCACGTGGGGACTTCTCTTGGAATTACATGATGAAGGTACCATTGCACTAGACAAATTCCAAATGTTCCTTGTGAAGTCTAGCCTATAACATTTCTGCTGTACCCATCAGCCTCCATTCTCTGGTCAAAAGGAAAGAACTAATGTGTGTGCTTGGTTGCTTTGTCATGTCCAACTCTGTGACCCTGTGGACTGTAGCCTGCCAGGCCCCTCTGTCCATGGAATATTCCAGGCAAGAATACTGGAGTGGGTTGCCATTTCCTCCCCCAAGGGATCTTCCTGACCCAGAGATCAAACTCACATCTCTTGTGTCTTTTGCATAGGCAGGCGGAGTCTTTACCACTGTGCCACCAGGAAGCCAAAACAACTAATAGCATAATAAAACATGGAATATTCTCAGCCATAAAAAGGAACACATTTGAGTCAGTTCTAATGAGGTGGATAAACATAGAGCCTATGATACGGAGTAAAGTAAGTCAGAAAGAGAAAAACAAATACCACATATCAAAGCATATATTTGGAATCTAGAAAGATGGTCCTGATGAACCTATGTGCGGTGCAGCAATGGAGATGCAGCCATAGAGAAAAGACTTATGGACACAGTTAGGGAAGGAGAGGGAGGGATAAACTGAAATAGTCACATTGAAACATATACATTACCTTATGTAAAATGGATAACCAATGGAAATTTGCTATATGACACAGGAAGCTCAAACCCAGTGCTCTGTGACAAACTAGAGGGGTGGGGTGGGAGGTGGGAGGCAGGTTCAAGAGGGAGGGGACATATGTATACCTTTGACTGAGTCATGTTGATATATGGCAGAAACTAACACAATATTGTAAAGCAATTATCCAATTAAAAATAAAAAAAAACACAATTGGCAAAACTCTCAGTGTCTTCCAGTCTCCTTGGCCTAAATTACTACTCATGGTTTTATTAAACTTAAGATCTACACCCTTTGGAAAACACAAATTGTCACCATTTGACATAATTACTTGATGACTCACAATTCTTGACTGAGTTAGACAAGCCCCTTCTAGTCAAGGGATATCTTTTACAATATTGCCAAAATCTCATTTAGACTCTAAAGAAAAATGTGCACCTGGTTGAGAGCGCTTTACTCCCGGGAGATGAAGAACTCACATACCACAATTTACAACCAGAGGACTATGTTTATTGGAAAAGACAACTTTAAAAGGACTCTTTGCAGCCCAGGTGGAAGGGACTCAATCAGGTACTCTTTACCGGCACAGAAGTGCTTTGTGCCAGTAAACCTTAAGGCACCGATTCTTAGATTCATGTTTCTCATTTGAAAAAGGTTTCCCTACCTGAATGGGCTTCTGTCATGAGCCACCATTTCTTCTCTTTATATTAAAATGACTGATTTTACTTGGATAGTTTTTTCACTTATTATTTTTATTATTCTTTCTTTCTTAAAACCCATTTATGACTAGAAGAATAATGCCCTAGTCTGCATTTCCCAGTCTAGCCCCTGAAGGAAATCCAACAGATTGTTGACTATGCTGTTGGAACCCCAGACTCATTCATCAAACAATGGGATTCCCTTGCCTTAGCTATTTCCAATCTTATTAATATCCTGTATAGAATTAACTATTTTCCCAGCATACCATGTTTGCCTACTTGAATTCACAGCTCCTTTTTGCTGTTTGGTCAACAGAATCAGACAAAAACCCCAATAGTTCTTAGAACATTTGTTCCAGTAAGACCGAGAAACACTGGCTCTCATCTTTACTTTGCTGTGCAACAGAATATATCCTCATGATGATCACCACGTTCCTACAAGGCAGGCTTCTAAAAGGCTGCTCAAATATAACTGACCCATGATTTAATTTTTGACTCCTTTCTCTGTGCCCCATCTGGCCCCATCTGGCTGTGTCTCTATTTGCGGTTGGAAGATGTCCTGCCTCAACATCGCCCAACCCCAGGTTTTCAATGTGCCCTAGGGCTTTTACTGGCCCCTTTGTGTTCAGTTCTCCAGATATTATCAGATAGCACCCATGTTCTACTTCCCACCTCTGCTGAGGTATCTCTTTTAAAGGATTTCAGAACTATTTAGAATTTTATTCCTCAAGTGGAGAATTGGAACCCTTGACAACATGGTTTGAAATTTCTCTGCCAAAGCAGCAGACATAGCTAATGTCATAGTTAATAGCATTAAGTGACCAAAAATTTTTTCTAAACTCATTCACACTCATGTTATATTAGATAACTGATTTGCCTTGGACTGCCTTCTGGCAGAACATGGAAATATCCATGCTATCTTAACCACCACCTGCTATACTTGGATAAGTATTTTTGGTATCAGTTCAGTTCAGTCGCTCAGTCATCTCCGACTAGAAACTCAAATTGAAGTCCTACAAAAGAAACTCACTTAGCTTCATTCTGATTCCCTTAACATTCCAATGTTTGATCTGTTCAGCTGATCACCCTTAAATATTGGACTTGGTTCAGAACTGTTCTGGAACTGGGATATTGCTCTTAGCAACTTAGCTTCTGTATATTGGTAAAGCACTTGCTTAAATTGTTTATACCTAACCATTCTTCTGCTTGGTTAAGGTTTTCACAGATCACTGTATTTGAGGCAGCACAGTATCACAACGCTGCCAATGATCTTTCGGATCCATTTATTGACTCTTACACCCAACCCCTGCTTTGAGGGATATGATGAATCCAGAACAGGCAACCAAACCACTCCAGTTTTGTGGGACTAGATGTTGCTCCTGTAATGTTTTCTCCAGGAAGAATCATAGGCAAAAGGGGGGGATGTAAAAGGTACAACAGCATAAATGACTGATACTGAGGACATCCAGGTTTGCTGCCCCCATGCTGAACTTTTTCTGAATTCTCTATAAATTTGTTGTTAGCTCAGTGTCAAAAGGAAAAATCCTGAGAACAGTACTTTTTCTAGACTAAGAAAACCATACCTTTTCCTACTAACAGATGAGATGAACTTGATAATCCAATTGTATATAAAATACAAATTTACCCTCCAATCCAAATTCTTGGGAAACAACAAGAAAGAAACTTAAAAAAAAAAAAAAAAAGACATGTCAACTTATGGGCTTCATACTCCCTGTATTTCCTGTCAAATGGAATAACAAGAAACAGGTGGGTATTTCTTACACTTCTGCCAGAAATAAAATGTTGAACCCCTTAATTGATTCCAAAAGTCAGAAATTATGGGTCTAACTCTTAGCCTATTTTGGGTTACCTCTTTATTTTCTTACATTCTATTTTAAAATCATAAAAACAAAAAAGCATGATTCCTAAATTATGCAGCTACGCAGGTATTGCATCTCCTCATGATGTAGATATGGGACTTTTCCCTGGAAGGTCACAAAACTTTTTCATGTGTTTCTTAAGAAAAATAAATCACAATCACCGGATATTACTCACTTCTGCTTCCGATGAGAAGCAAGTCTTTATGTCAGAGGATGCTCAGGCCTCACATATGGGTTTTCTTAGTGTCAGACTCATCTACATTATCCCTCCTACAAACAGGTGCTGATGTGCAATTTGATTGTTTTTCCATTTATGATCCAACTGGTACCAAAAATGCATTGTTTTAAGGCTGAGAGAACACTTTAGGCCAAATGAAGCTAAAAGATATAAATGCACTTCAAATAATGATCCTGAATGAAGAGAAAAGTAACGAGAGTTGCAAGAAGGAGCACAGGCCTGCCAAATTCAAGAGCTTGTGTATACCACATTAATATTACTGAAGGAAACGTTCCATTAGCTTACAATTAATACTACCAAAGGAAATGCACCACTAGGTTACAATTTGTATTTTCATTTTTAAAGTATCCAAAAATTACCTTGTATGCAGTATGCCTGTATTACAGACAAGAGGTCAGTAGGGACTAGAGTCTTGGGTTAGCAATTACTCAACAATGAGCACAAATAAATTGTTATCTGCCCCTAATGACAATGTGTGGGGGGAAAAGTCACAGCAAAATTTCATATCACATCAATAACAAGACACAGACTATACAGGTGATCTAGAAGTAAAATTTAAATACCCCAAAATTTGAGTACAGATTCATCATTTTTATAACTTGTGGTTCAGAAGCAAAGAAGGTATTAGGTTCAACCATAATGCAATAGCTTAATGTTCAGAACATAGTAGTTGGAGTTTACAGCAGAATTTTGAAGATGACTCCACTTCCAATCCAGTGAATGCCAGGAATGAACAGAACAGGTAAGAGCTGTGGTGATGGTTTTCTAGTTTTGAATATGATAACTTACTTGGCTTTATTAATAATTATTGCCAGGTTTTAAGAAGACCAAAACTTACTTACATTTCATTGTTATTTAGCCATGGTTCTCACTGAAACGGTTTTTATTAGAGCTCATTCAAATTTTGTGGTTGTTATTTTACTATAATAAAGCACTTGCTTTTACTGCATACAATCAGTAAGCTGAAATTTCTTCACATTTACATATTTTATTCAAAATATTTGTTCATATGTACTAGAGCTACTTAACCTCTACATTCACTGATAATAGGTATTAATATATTAATTTTACCAGTATTAATGAGACTTTAGTTCTAGTAAATTTCCTGGCTTTGTTCCCTTGTCTTTATCAGTATTTCTAATACATTTCTTTTTAGACATGGGCACTATACTTCTATTCAAGGTTAGTATATTATTATTGCATATCAGAACTTAGGACTTCTCACATTTTGATATACTGTATTTATTTCAACAATATAATGGTTTATGTGACGTACTTTAAAAAATTACTTTTACTATATGATGAAAAGTAATTTTTCTCCACAAAAATACCTCAATAAAGTTTCAATGCATCGTGTATATATACCTTATATCCTACATGCCAACAAATATGATACTTTCAGAACACTGACATCCATTAAATTAATTTGCCTTTTCTTGGTATTATAATTTTTTTGATAATTACATTGTTTTTGTTTTAAAATTATATAAGCACTGTAAGTAAAATAAATTATATCTAATTTTATATTTGTACATATTTACATAACATTATCATCAAATCCAGGAAGAATCCAATGTTTTATGATATTAGATCTAGCTAGTGCTCTAAGTTGGTAATAGAAAATATATCAAAAAGCTAAGGAACTAATTTTAACAATAGTGAAAAATCAAAGAAAATTTGTTCAGATTATTAAAGGATTTCAGTATACTGATGCTTTCAAAAAATCAGTACTTTGATAAAAACTGAGAACTGAGGATAGCTTTTGTAATAAAAAAGATGCCAGGCTGAGGCATTAATGGAGTCAGAGTAGATGAGGAAAGAGAAACAGAAGCTGAATGACACATTCTGGACTTTTACTGGCCCTTGCCACTGTTATTTTTGCTTCTGAAAAAGCTAATTTGCATCAGACACAAAAATGCTAAAAACAATGCCCCAATCCATAAAGCTTGGCCAAGAATCTCATTTCTTTTTTTGGTCAAAATGGAAAAGTGGTCCCTGAGGATAGAAATCACAATAATGCGTGCCCAGAAAAGGTGGCATGCATTAATTTAATAAGACTAATTTGGAGAACAGTATTTTCTATATTGTCAAATTTCTGTAGCTGGACCTTGTGATGACATTTCTGCAGAAGAAAAGATACATAATTTTTACAGAGTATACAAATATTCCATAGGGAATTAAAGTTTTTATCTGGTGAAAATGATTTAGTGGGATATAAAATCTTTACCTAAGTAAATAAGAAAATCAGTTGCATTCTCTATGTAAGTATTTTCTGAAGACACTTTGGCTTTAAAGATCTTTTTTAAAACACTGGAGACATAAAAATTAATACTCCAAAAACTAGCTATGTCTTTCACTCTCTTCTACTGCTATAAATCAATTCTTCGCTGAAGATCAGTTCGTGTGTGTGTGCTCAGTCACTTCAGTCGTGTCCGACTCTCTGCGACCCCATGGACCATGGCCCGCCAGGCTCCTCTGTCCATGGGATTCTCCAGGCAAGAACACTAGAGTCGGTTGCCATTTCCTTTTCCAGCGATAAAGTATGAAGTGAGTGAGGGAGTGAAGTGAAGTCATTCAGTCGTGTCCGACTTTTTACGACCCCATGGACTGTAACCTACCAGGCTCCTCCATCCACGGGATTTCCCAGGCAAGAGTATTGGAGTGGGTTGCCATTTCCTTCTCCAGATCAGTTCATCCTAGTTCAAAAACATTGTTATAACAGTGTATCTATTATCTTCACAATGTGAATAATGAATAGGTATAAGAATTATGCTAGTGTTTTAAATTAATTACATAACTTACTTAAAAGCCATTGTTCTAAATGAACTGTACAGCAATCAAAAGTAACCAACAACCAAGTCAATCTTGTTATGGTCTCATTATTTTTAATATATAATAATAACATTCTAATATCTGCAATTATATTCCCACTAGGAGATCTACACATCAGCTATTATCATCAAAGTATATCAATTTCTTCAAGCAGATTTTTGGTATGTAAGAAACATAATAAAATTGGCTTTGCAAGAAAATCAAATATTGCCATTAAGGCTTCAAAAATATGAGGTAAAAAAATGAAAGTTATATACAAAACATTAAATTGTGAACTATAACCAAATTCACAATTTCAATTTAAATGTCAGAGTTAAGATTTTCTATGGCAAATTATCTTAATTATTCCAAGTTAAACAAAAATTCCTAATACTAATGGTTAGGTTACTCTACCATGTGTCCCAATAAAGGCATACTTCTGGGAACAGTCTTAAATATTATCTTTTTGTCTGCCTTTTAACATGATACACCGATCATTTTAAACCATAAAGAAAGTTATCAACCCCTTAACTTATAACGACTTTGAAGTTTATTGAATAGCACTTATATTGAGACATCATGTAACTACTGACCAGGACTGTTTACAAAGGTAATGGTTGGCCTTTGAGACAATTAAAAACTTTTAAGTACTAAAATTTTACATCATGATTTAACTTCAGAAGTGTTAGGATGGTTGAAACTAACAGAAAAGAAAATCTAAAGCAAAAATATAATGATTTCCACAACAACCATATATTCCTCCCATATGGAAGGGAAGAAGGGAAAAAGGAAGGAAAGGAAAAGAAAAGGAAGGGGGAAAAGACAAGAAGAGAAAGAAAGGGGGCAAGACAGGCAAGAAAAATACTTTTTTTTTTCCCATTTGCAAAAGGAGGGGAAATTCTGAGGTCTCAGCAAATAATGTAATCAACAGAGTCAGTTTATATTAAGGCATCTTCTTTACATGTTATTGAATCCCATCATGCCTTTCATATTGCCAGCAGCACCCTGCTGAAATTGCCTCATCATTGACTGAAGTCCTGCCATACCGCCTAGAGTGAGAGTGGAATAAAATCAGATAATTATTATACATAACTTGAAACATCTGCTACTTTTGCCTAATAAGTACTTAAACTTCTAAAAATATACTGGGTTCTGACTGCAATTTGGTCACCAGTCATGAAGTACATAAAAATTTGTATTATCACCAGTATCCTCATCTATAAAAGAGAATAAATAACTTACTTCATCTCGTTATGAGGAATACCATCTACATGAAAAGATCTTAGAACAAGCAGTACCTATCACACAGTAGGGAGTAACTAAACTGAAACAAAAATATTTTCCTCTGGGAAGTCTGAGTCTTATAAATAGTAATAAATTGGAGTGGTAGTTGATGCACAAGACTTCAAGTAGGAAAACAATTCATCATTATTGAATATCTACTATATGCCCAGAACTATACTAATTTCCTGACAAGATATGACCTGAGATTTTACAGGAGAAAGGGAGGTTCAGAAAGTTTAAGGAACTTTTCATAGGTTACATGGTCAAAGTGGAACTTGGGTTTCAAAATCGTTATATAATTCCAAAGTCTCATCACTAAAACTATCCAGTTTCTAAACTAAGGCAAAAAGTCACCAGAAGCATTAACGAAAGATGATTAGGGACTTCCCTGGTGGTCCACGGTGGTCCACATGGCCGTAAAATGAAAAGAATTAAAAATACAATTTGGGGACTTCCCTGGTAGTCCAGTGGCTAAGACTCCATGCTTCCAATGCAGGGGGCATGGGTTCAATCACTGGTCAGGGAACTAGATCCCACATGCCACAACTAAGACCCTGTGTGTAGCCAAGTATATATATTTTAACAAAAGATAATTAAGTAGCTTGCTCAAAAATCAAAAACAGCAGCAGGAGAGTGAATGACACCTCAGCTTATATAACACTATTACAACCATTCCACTTAGAAATTAGATGGGTCTTTTCCACCATACACTGTTAGATCTGATTTTCAATTAACAACAGAAGGCTTATTAAAACTCAACCCATATAAACTAAACCATGTATTAGCAACTGGCAACAACTTCATAATTACCCATATGATGAAGAACTCTTGGATCCATCATTTTGGCCATTTGTTGATTCAATTTTGCCATCTGTGACTGGCTCACATTCTTAGACATGTCACCACCTGAAAAAATTTTGCATCAGTATAGATTGTAATATAACCAGGATATCATAGAAATTGAGTAGATATAAAGAAAAACCCTATAATCTTACTCTAACACAATTATTTCTGTTTGTACATATTCTCTTCTAATCGTTGTCCCAATTACATATATATTTTTGAGAAAAGAAAAAGTGAAATTTAATATTAAGGAACATTTAAGGGGCTTTTAAGGACTAAAATCTTTAACACTTTTACTTATACCTGTGAAATGAGCCACTATAAGCAAAACCATATCCAGTGGTTATTAACAGTAAGCTGTAACAATTGTTCAGTAGTGATATAGTATAATGTTGAACAAAAAATTTTAAAGATATGGGTTAACTGGGAACGAAAATGGATTACTGATAAATGGTTATGAAAGAATGAGTCTGAGATAACCTTAAGATGTATATAGCTAAGAAGTTACTATAAATAAAAAGCTTCAGAGAATAGAAAAAATACAACGAAACTCCATTTATCAGTGAATTTCTACACACTCAGTGAGATTCTACAGCAAAAAGGCAACCAATGAAAGAGATGCACACTGGGGCAGAAGAGAGAAAAGCATCCTTTAGAGAATAACTGCTGTGCTCTTAAGACACAGAAAATCAAAGAGATCATTGATGCAACAGCAATGAATAAGTAGAGAGTGTTTCAGAGAAACTATTTCAAAGAAACATTAACTCCGGTACTTCTCAGAAACATTTGTGAAAATTCAAATCAAAGCTGACCCTGATTCTCTGATCAAAGCTGGCTAATATGAATAAATTAAATGAATTAAGAATTACAAATGAAAGAAGATATGTTTTTATAAAACATGTTAAAAATTTTAAAAAGTTTCCTAATTAATTAATCTGTATAAGATGTGAATTCTATGACCACTGGGGAATCATTGTAAGTTTTTGTCTCTGAGGACTGAAAACTTCAAAAATTATTAAGGCTTTGGTGTGACAAGGATGTGCACCAGATTCACTGCCCATTTCATCTGGTTGTGCCTTTATTGAGGAGTCAATGCTTAGATACGATCTGACCAACAGATCTGCAGTAGTTCTGTCATGAACACTTAGGGTCATTTGGGAAAGATGTTAAACTGACTTAATGTATTTATAAATCACTATCTGAAATAGCATGTGGTGTTAGGAAATATAACCAATTTTAAACAAGTTTCTCTAACTTTTCTCCCTTGTCACAAAGAAGAAAACAGGATATAGCAGGCAAGAAAAATAAAACTGTCCAAAGACAAAAGGTGATATGTAAATACTCATCTGTTTTAGAAAACTATTCAGGGATATTATTCATCTTTGGAGCTTGCCTCATCAGAATTTCTTAGATAATAAAGTCACTTTAATAGTGTTTAAGATAAAGAAAAAAATTTAAAGACAGGGCTTGGGCAGTTGACTTTAACTCTTTGGAAAAATAAACTTATCTTTTTACCTTAGATAACACAGCAAAATACATTCTAATTAGGTGGGATAAAAAGTAAAATCTAAAAAAAAAAAGAAAAGCACCAGAATGAGGAGAAGAAAACATAGGTGACTGCTGTGGTATCAGACCTTCCCTAGTGGCTCAGACAGTAAAGAATCTGCCTGCAATACAGAAGACATGGGTCTGATCCCTGGGTTGGGAAGATGCTGGAGAAGGGAATGGCTACTCACTCTAGTATTCTTGCCTGGAGAACTCCATAGACAGAGGAGCCCGGGGGCTACAGTTCATGGGGTTGCAAAGAATCAGACATGACTAAGTGATTAACACTTTCACGTTGTGGTACCAACATGAGGAAGGCTTTTATGAGCATAAAATAAATCATACCAAAAGGTTTGGCTGCATTACAAGTGAAAACTTCAGTTTTAATTAAAAATATAAAAATGAAAGGCAAATGAAAAACTGGGGAAGATATTTGCAGATATAAGCCAAGAATTTTAAAGGGTTATTACAAAGCAATAAGGGAAAAAATGAAACAAATGGGATAAGAAACCTAAATAAGAGGGGATTCACAAAGAAAATTTAAACTAGTAAATGTACGAAGAAATGTTAAATATGAGTAATCTAAAACACATATGGAAAAGCTGACCAGCCTATGTTTCTGACCAAGACAGAAAAAATCCCTGGCTTCATGGAGACTGAACAGAAACTGAGACAAGAACTGATACTGATATAGAACTGACAGTGACATATCAATCAGCCTAAACATCCAACAAAGATGCACTTGTGCTAAATAAAGACACATACATAACTGGAAAAATACTATCTGTCTAAAAGGTATACTTTGAAGAAAACTTGACAATATGGAAAAGAAGATCAGAAGAAACCCCTACTTGTATCAAATTTTATTTGCACTAAGACCCATGGGATTCACTGGGGAGTGAATGTAATGGGTGTTTTAAACTTTTTTCTTATATGTTCTCATAGTCTCTAAATTTTCCTTAATATATAACTTCACACAAAGTCACTAAGTGTGATTTTTTAAAATATTAGTGTTTATTACCTTGCATCTGAAAACAGATAAATCACAGATCACATTATAAATTCTGGAAATTCAGCAGTATATTTTCTACTACTGGCAGTTCTTCCTGACTTTAATTTTTAGTTTCTCAACCTCTTTCTTTCCTTTCAGAGTGTCAAATAATGATGCGGTTGTTATTCCTCTTACCTTTGAAAAGTCCTTTGATACCTCCCATCTTTTTACCATCTGTGCAAATTTGGTATATTGGGTCAAAAGTTCTTGGACATCTCTTGTTGACACACCTGATCCTCTTGCTACTCTTTGGATTCTTCCTGGTTGCTTACTGAAAACCTTGGCACCATCAGTACTGTCAAGTTCTGTAGGCAAGGGTCAATTACTTTCATGTAAACACAACTATCATTCACTGTTAAAGCAGTTACATCTAAATATCTCACATATAGAAAAACAGATATAATGGTCAAACCATCAACCAGATTTAACAAATGCTATTATCATCTGTTGTGTCTGCCTCTGATTTTTAAAAACTAAACATGGAATATATTCAAAAGAGTATTTATAATATTCATAAGCTATAAAAATAAAGCAAATACACACATACTCACCCTACAGAAAATGTCTTTTCTTTGTAAAAACTTTTGTCCATCCTTTCCATATTTCAAGTCCAAGTGCTCTTCAGAATATATACCAGAGGCATATTTCAAAAAGCAACAAAAGTGCTCACCTTAGCTCTAAATAACTATTATCCTTTAAATCATAAATTTAGCCAAATAAACAAGTAGGTAGGTCCTATCTATAATCAACAGAATAACTGTTATATTTCCTATATAATCAAGTAATTACTACTAGTATTTTAATTCTTTCTGCAACAAAGAATGAACATAACATAAACGCTTCCAATGTTTTGGTAACTCTTAGAATACAAGGTCCATTTCTCGTGGCATTAGTTGCATACAATCTCAGGTACAAAATTTCTATTATGTCTGCATTCTCTCCACAATATCCCCTAATAAATGATCACCTAACCTCGATCTTAACAACCACAGGAGAGATGACCCATTATTCAAAATAATTCAATCTATGTCATTCTATTACACCCGTAATTATGGAAAAGATTTTCCCATATTAATATGAAATACATTTGTCTGACACTTTTTCCTATTTTGCACAGATGTTTCCTTGCCAGGCACAAAGAATAAGGCTTTCAAATTATTTCAGAGTCACCATGTCTCCTGTGAATTTTCCTCTAGGTGACAAATATCCAACTCTTTTGACTGTTCCTTCTGTTGTATGGTTTAAAACCCCATTTATCATGCTGATTTTCTAAATACATCTTCTAATTTGTTTATGTCCGCTAAGCATATTGTCCTGAAGTGAACTGAAATCCAGGGGAAGACTGATTATCAGTGCAATACAAACAAAGATCAAATTATCTCACAGTAAACTTACAGTCCATTAAAACCTCTAAATCCATTTCATAAATGCAGTTTTAAGCCACATCTCTATGATAAAATATTTTGAAAATGTATATCATATTCTCCTAAGAGCTCAAATGGAGTGAGAGAATGAAGACAAGCTAATAACAGCACATCCTGGTAAGCAGTATGACTGAATTTAACAAAAAGCAGAAGGGACATAACTCAAAGAAGAAAGGAAGTCAAGAAAGGCTCCATGCTGGTGGTTTCTCTTAAACTGTGTAGTCTTGAAGGACAAGTATGAGATAAGTAAAGAAGGAAAGGAGGAAGGGACATTGTAGGAAGCAGAACAAGAATTACCAGAATAAATGAAAATAGTTTTGTGTAGAAGGAACCAAGCATGGGTAAGAGCTGAGAAATTAAGAGGTTATAAAAATAAGGACAACATTATAACAGAACTTGTGTGCCAGGCTATGGAAGTCACACAGCAGTGTCTGACTCTGTGTGACCCCATGACTATAGCCCGCTAGGCTCCTCTGTCCATGGGATTCTCCAGGAAAGAATACTGGAGTGGGTAGCCATCTCCTTCTCCAGGGGAATCTTCCAGACCTAGGGACTGAACTCAGGTCTCCTGTATTGCAGGCAGATTCTTCATCGTCTGAGACACCAGGGAAGCCCTATGCCAGGCTGAGGAGATGAGAATTAATCATTAAGACAACTGTCATTGAAAGATTTTGATCCCAGAATTGTTATATTTAGAAAGATTATTTTTATGTCAGTGAAGAAGACAGATTAAAAGAGGAGACAGATTAAAAGAGAAAGGGAAATGTCAGGAGGTTACTGTAGCAATCCAGGTAAGAAATGATGAGTGTACGAACTAATGCAGGGAACAAACAGGAGAGAGAAAATACAAGAAAATATTTAGGAAGTATAACTCACTAAGTCTAAGGTGATGTTAAGGTTTCTACATTCTACCTGAAGCGAAAAATACTGGTAAGAATAGACTGGGATAACTTAAATATGTATATATACTGTAATACCTAGATCAATCACTAAGAAAAGTAAAATATACAAAAATATACAGATACAATAAAACAGATTAACAAATAATGTTCAAACAATCCACAGGAAAGTAGAAAAGAGAAAACAGAAGAACAAAAACAAGAGTGAACAAACAGAACCAAAGGTAAAATGGCAGAACTAAATTCTAATACATAAAAACAGTTAAAAGAGGTTATCAGAATTATTAAAAAAATTACCATGTTGTTGATACGAAATCCATTTCCAACATAAAACAGGTAGGTTACAGGTTAAGGGACAGAAAAAAATATACAATGCAAACAACTAATTAAAGAAAGCTGGAGTGGTTGCATTAATAGCAAATGAAGTGGACCAGGACAAAGGAGGGCATTACGTACATAATGATAAAAGAGTCAAGTCAATTCACTAGGAAGACAAAACAACACTACGTGTGTGCACCCAACAAAAGAACTTCTAAATACATGAAGCAAAACTAATACAACTGAAAGGAGAAAAGTCAGGCATCTCAACACCTCTATATCCATAATCAATAAAACTAGACAGAAAATCAGCAAGGATGTAAATCTAAGTTGACACTAGTTTCTAGCTTGGATGACTGAGTAGATGGATGAAAGTGTCACGCACCAAAGGAGAAGAACTACCTTGTGGAATTTATATTCCTCAGAAAACCCTCAAACATGTACTAGAGATACTTGTCCACCATTTAGTGAGCATCTAGACAGGAAGTAATCCAGAGTACAGACTCTCAAGCCAGCTCAGCCTCTCCACCCCCTAGCTAGTGACTTTGGCAGATTACTCAACTTCCCTGTATCCTAATCTGTAAAAGCTAGATTGGATTTTGACCCAGAATTGTCCCTTAAGAGTTGTTGTTGGTTAATGTATGTAAAGTGCTCATGACAGTGCCTAGGACAGAGTAAATACTCTAGATATGGCTGTAGTTATTAATTCTACACACAAAAATTTTTGCAGTGTTGAAGATAAAGAGATGAGAAAGACACAACCTTATCTGGGTTACTATGAAGGCCAAGAGATCAAGAAAGAGGTAGACACTATAAAAAATAATCAGGTAGTATATATAGAAGTGATATTACTCAACAAAAGGAACACAATAATAAATACTGGCTGAGAACAGAACTTTGTAGCATATATTCCTTTAGGCTGAATGAGGATGAGACCAGTGAAAGGTCTGCAGTTAACAAGAAAAGTAAGGGTAAAAGTGGAAATAAAAAAGTAATAGAAAATAAGAAGAAAACGTCAATGAACATCCAATGTTGTAAAAGTCACGAAAAAGATTGAAAAGTCTCCACTGGAGTAGACCAAGTAGAAGGTTGTTGGTAATCTTTGTATAATCTATTTCAGAGCAATGGTGGGTACAGAAGTCAGATTTCCATAGTTTGAGGACACAAACCACTTTTTTTTTTTTTAAAGAAACTTGACTGAAAAGAGACAGAGTAAAAGTATGAGAGAGAAGTAAAGCCCAGAAAATGTAAAATTGTGAAGTTAATGTTTATATGCTGATGGATTGAAAAAAATAAGTAGGTAAGGAGAGACTGGAGACACAGGAGAGGATTTTACTGATGGAGAAAAGTCCTTGAACAAGTTTGAAGAATGGCTTGTGGCTGTCACAGCCTCACTGGTAAGTTAGCCAAAGATTGAAAAACTTCAGTGCCAAGCACATATACTTCTTTGTAAACAGAGGTCAGACGATAGAGTAGAAGACCTGGCATGCTTGCTGCATTGAATCAGAAAAGGTGCTAAAAACTGGGAGAAAGATACAGGGGCCATGAGTCTAGAAATACTCGTGGGCTGAGGACCCAGAAGTACAGGAGGGAGGGATAATCTAGGATTACAGAGAGAGCAGTATACTTGAGAAGACTGAAACCTTAGAGTTTCAGAGCAAAGTAAGTTGGTAAATATTGCTTAAACTGTCTCTTACAGATTCCCAATTCCTGAGAGCATATTAGAGCTCTGAGAAGACATGCAATAAATAAATGTGCCAGTTTTTTAAAAAACCCAGATTATCTGACTGCAGGACTCCCCTTTCAAGTTATTTCTATCAACACCCTGAAGAACTGGTGTTCTCACCACAGAATTCATTTGGAGAAGCACTGTACTAGACATTTCTCTCAAAGATGAAGTCAACACAATAATCATACTTTTGAGCAAGGGATTTCAAGCAGCTACAAATCTCCCAAATAATAATCTCTCAGTCTAAATTTTTTCCCATCTTGTCCACAAGAACACAGTAAAATTCTCAACTTGCTGATATTGAGAACATGGTCCTCCAAGTCAAGAAATCTGCCATCTTACCTTGATCATTCATACTATCCATTATTGTCATTAATTTCTTTAGCCTTGCCATAGATTCTTGTTCATTTCCTTTGCTCATGAAATCTGTTCCAAAACCAGGGATCATCCCCTAAAACATGTATTTAAACATAAAAATCAGTAACAGCTTAATTGTTCACATTTAACTAATGGCTTTAATATTAAATCTTTAAAGTAACTATTTTTACCCAAATATTAAAATAATTAAAGCAAGTGTATCGATTCTTAGAAATTATAACAAAGACAATAGAGGTTAGAAAAAAACTTTTTAGGATAACTAACCAAGATCTGACTGAAGGGGCCCATTTTCATGATATTTTGAAATTGCTCATACATGTCTCGCAACGTAAACTGACCTGAAATACAATATAAATGATGCAAATATATTAGAGAGTGAACAGTTCCATTCAATAAAACTAATATTTTCCTTAATCATGGGCTCATCTTGAAGCACACTTATAAAATAGCCAATCAATAAATATTCACTGAGAAGTTACATAAGATTACAGGATGAATCTTGGAGACATGGAGACATCCTATCCTACAGAAGCTCATATTTTATCAGAGAAAATGGACGTAAACATACACAGGAAACATGAAAACAAAGGAAACAATCTATACATACTAGGATAACTGAAACTGGATATAGAACAAGCAGAATTCTCATATATTGCTGATGAGAATGTAAAAATGGCAAAACTGCTTTAGATTATTTGGAGTTTCTTAAATAGCTAAACTGTCAATAAATCTAGAAAACAGGTTGACTCTGGATGAAATACTACTCAGCTATAAAAGAACAGGGTACAGATAAGTAAAACCATTTGGATAAATATAAAAAATATTATGCTGAGTCAGGGAAACCAGGTGGGGAAAAAAACAGATATATATACTCTAGGATTCCTATATGAAGTTTTACTGGGAAGGGGAATAAACAAACTTCCTGGAGTAATGGAAATGTTCTGTTTCCCAACGAGCATTTGTCAAAATCAATGGAATGATATCCTTAGAATCTGAGCAATTCATTATTATGCAAATTAACTTCAGTTAGAGAAAGACTATTTTCAATTTTTGTGCTATGATACAAAAAGAATGCACTTGGTTTTAGGCATTCTGAATTTGAAGGAGCAGTAAAATACATCAAAAGAAATGTTCTAGGCACCTAGAAATATAGAATTACAGTGGTAGAGCAGGTTAAGGCTGAAATAGATATTTGGCCATTATACAGAAATGACAATGAAAGTTAAGAAGATATAGGAAGTCCACTGTCCACTGTCATGGAACCCAAGTGTAGAGTTTGAAAATATAAAAGCCAGATAACACTGTTAAATTTTGGGAGCCAAGAGAAAAGAGAAAGGTCACTACATTTGGAAGTAAGGAGGCCCCTGAAGCAAGGGCACAGACCTAAAGAGAGACCTAGACATTAGAAAGTAGGCTGTCTGGGAATATATTAGAAACCAATCTTCAATTTCAAGCAGCGAAGACAGACATCAAAATAATTGTGATGAATAATACAATAATTTCAGAGTCCAATGGAAACACATAGCAGGGGTTCTAAGTCTAGGGATAAGGTAGAATGTTTCTGAAGCATATTTAAGTAGATACTTGGAAGTATGAGTGAGCCAGTTTGGCTGGGAGTAGAGGAGGACAGAAACAGGAAGAAGAGAGGATAACTATCTGACAGGCAGAGGGACAACAAGGTAAAAAGACTGTAGCGTACATTTGAGAAACTGACAGAAATTCAGCATGACTGGCACATGGAATGCTAAGAACAACAGTGTCAAAACATGACTCAGAAGATGTGGATCAGATGGTGGAGTCATTCAAAAACACTACAAGGGCAACGGGAAGACACCAAAAGATTTTAAGAAAAGTAGTAGTAATAGGATCAACTCTGCATTTCTGAAAGATCATTTTGGCTGGAGTATAAAAAAACAGGTCCAAGGGAAAGAATCCAAAAAACTGCAAAACCTGATAAAAAGCCTTAGAATAAACAATCCAGAGAAGAGATTAATTTAAATAGCTGCTGGGAAGTAGGGGATGGAAGGGAGATAATTAGGAGGTAGAATCACTAGGACTAATAATTAATGGGAAAAGGACTGGGCAAAGTGAGGAAGACAAGAGTGGATGACAACAAGACAAATGATGTTAACTTTCATAGATGGCAACACTGGGGTGGGAGGTTGAGATGGGAAGATAAGGACAAACTGAAGTGAGGGTCTAAGGAACATCAAAGCACGGTCTAGCAAACATACAGATATGAGTCTGAAGCTCAGGGAAAGATGACGACTTAGAAATGATCACTAGAAAATACCAACATCTAGGATGGAAAGACACAGGTACCTGACACGATGAGTGAGAAGGAGCAGAGGCAGGATAGTATGTGGTCATGGAAATTAAAGAGTCATGTCATTTTGAGAAAAACAGAAATGATCAATAATAATATATGTTAAATGTTCCTGATGTGCTAGACATTTTATATATATATATATCAGCTCATCTTCACAACTCTATGAAGAAGATACTTAGTATTATCTACTTTTTACACAGAAGGAAATTGAGGTTATTTTTAAAAGTTCTATGTTGGGTTAAAACACTTAAGCTCTAAACATACTTTCATAGGAGTTGTCTTCAATGTGAAGAATATGTGCATTTAATCTCTTAAAAATTTTTTTGTTTTATTATATAAATATAAAACTTATAAGTAAACAAAAAAATCAGAAGACAATATTTTAGCTTACTTTTAACCTGTTTTACTCCAAGGAACCCAGTGACAGCTTCAATACTAATCTTAAGGCAATTTGATTATAAGCAAGAAAATAAAACACTCAATTCTACAGCTGCTTAGATGACTGAGATTTAAAATGATCTGCATATAAATCATCTAAAAAATAAACACTGGAAGAATTGACTTTAATGGACTTATCACTTCAAAAACATTATAGTAGCTCTATCAAAAGAAAACAAGGGAAGTCATCTGAGATCAAAGGCTTTTTGTTACTCATATACCATGTTTCAACTTCTCTATAAGTGCTTCATTGTCATCCAGCTTCAGCTCATTGACTTTATCTATCAGTCCTTCAATGTCACCCATGCCTATAAGAGCCAAAACAGTAAAATTAATAACTAATAGTGTACTTGTTATATTGCTACATTATGCAAAATGCATGCACATATAGTAATAAACCTGTGAGATAGGCAGCTCAGGTATTTCTACAACATTTTACAGGTGAGAAATTGAAGCCAGAGAGGTTAAGTAACAAAGCAGTGATTGCAGTCCAGGGTTTAATTTCAAATATTATGCTCTCAAACATGGAAGTTCTGCTGCCATTATCACTTCTATTACTACAACATTACTACAACCACATACTTCTGTACTGTGCTCTAAAACTTTCCCAAGAACTTTCTATCCAATAGCTCGTTTTACCACTCTAACCATGGGAAGCAGGTTACCATCATCCCTATTTTGTAGGTGAAGAAGATAAATCATAGAAGGAAATTATTTTCCTGAACTAGTCAGTGAGAGCGCAGAATTAAAATTCTAATCTGTCCTAAAAAGCCACACTATTTCTTGGAGATTTGTCTATATCCCCACCACTGTACACACCAAGAAGTTTGCTGATGAAAGGTTGTGTTTTGAAAGGTTCAAAGTCATCTATATGTTCCCCTGTACCAATGAAAATAATTGGACTTTTTGTGGCAGCAACTCTGCAAAGAAAAAGAAAACACAAAATAACCTCAAAAAGGAAAATAAATTTCTAGATGTCAAAGCTTATTAGACAAAGATACATAGCTCAAGCTTCTTTTCACTAGCTAAAACAGAACTATAGATATATCAGAGGGACTCAAAAACTGTTTCTATTTACACTTTCTTCACAGACTGTATTAGGTTCACTATTGGAATAGATTTTTAATGATTAATAAAGTCATAAACATACACACACACACACAGCATGTGAGTCCAAGGCACAGGACAACAGTGTCAATGATACTTACGCACTGAGAGCACCACCTCCTTTTGCATGGCCATCCAGTTTTGTCACTATTACTGAGGCTACATCTACTTTATCTTTAAAAGCCTTAGCCTGGGCTTCACAAGCCTGTCCAATGGAGGCATCCATCACATAAACAATGTTATCTGGTTGCTAGAAAATTTAAATAGAAAAGATATGTATTTTAACTGACCTTAAGTAAATTTCATCAATAGAAGCTATAAAAGTATTTACTATAATTATTCAATTAATAAACATTTACTATAGAAGTAGTATGTATTAGGCACCATTTAGGTCCTCATAGAGATGAGTAAGAAAATCCTTGTCTTTATGGGGCCTTCACTGAAGTCATTGGAGACAGATAAAAAAATAGGCAAATAAACAATTCATCTAGTCAAGGCTATGGTTTTTCCAGTAGTCATGTATGGATGTGAGAGTTTGATTATAAAGAAAGCTGAGTGCCGAAGAATTGATGCTTTTGAACTATGGTGTTGGAGAAGACTCGTGAGAGTCCCTTGGACTGCAAGGAGATCCAACCAGTCCATCCTAAAGGAAATCAGTCCTGAATATTCACTGGAAAGACTGATGCTAAAGCTGAAACTCCAATACTTTGGCCACCTGATGCAAAGAGCTGACTCATTAGAAAAGACCCTGATGCTGGGAAAGATTGGAGGCAGGAGAAGGGGACGACAGAGGATGAGATGGTTGGATGGCATCACCGACTCAATGGGCATGAGTTTGAGTAAACTCTGGGAGTTGGTGATGGATAGGAAGGGCTGGCGTGGTACAGTCCATGAGGTTGCAAAGAGTTGGACATGACTGAGCGACTGAACTAAACTGAACTGAAACATTTTGAATGTACAACAATTAAAATGGGATGGAGAAAATCAGTTATGAGGTGTGGAAGGCTTCTTTCGTAGGGTGGTCAGAGAAGGCCTGTCTGGAGGTAAAATTTGAGCTGAGATCTGAATAAAGAGGAAAAAAGGTAAGCAACAATCTCAAGCAATCACACTCCAGGCAAATGGAACAGCAAATGTAAATGAGAAGAAAAAGCAGAAGAGTGTGGGCTGAAACCAAAATGGATAAAAACAGAGGTGAGGCTATTTCCCTTAGATCTGCTCCACTAAGTCGAAATAATGGCATGGCTAAAAACCAACTTACTAGCACTAACCATTAACCAAAGAATTACCGCCAGCACCTCAATGGCAAATATGGGCTCATAATATGTGCTACAGATTACCTATAAACCATTTCTTATTCCCAAGTTATTTCCATCATGATTTTAAAGAGACACTAAATGATGATTAATACTTTTAAATGCTTTGTTTTGAAAATCTTTCAAAATTCACCTAAAGCAAATGTTTCTAATTTAAACAATGTACAGAAAGGAAATTCAGTAGTTATTAAAGGTTATTCTCAATTTATTTGTTAGTTTTTCTTATACATACTAATAAGATGATTAAGCAATGAAATTTCCAATACTCATGAAAATTTCATATTAAAGTAGAGAAGATTAAGTCCTTATCATATAGATAAAGGAGCCCAAAATAGAAATAAATTACTTGGAATCTTACAGGCAAAAAATAATTTATATGGTTCACAAACTCAGTTAAGTTTTAACGGAAGTCTTTATAATGTTGTTAAATTAAAGCTACTTACTATAGCATTAGCAACTTGAAGCATTTCTTCAAACAAAGAGTCTTCTTGTTTATGGCGGCCACTTGTATCAACAATAATAATTTCAAAGTTTTCAGTTTTGAATTTCTCCACTCCTTCAGAGGCAATGATAACAGGGTCCATTTCTGTATAGCTATTTAACATGGAAAAAGTGATTTAACAACCACAACAGCAAAACGTTCAAATGCTAGTAATTTGGAAATTGCTGCTGCTGCCGCTGCTGCTAAGTCACTTCAGTCGTGTCTTTATTCTGAAAAAGACATACTGATAACAATTTCAATTAAGTATAAAATCTAATAAGTATTAAATATGACAAGCCACTTAGAGAGAGCATGAAGCAGTATCCAGTCTCCCAATTATGAAATCCTGTATGATTCTGCTTTATATCTTTTCTGAATGAGTTGTGTATCCCTCATTTTTTAAATATTTTCTTTAATAACTGAACTTGTATTATATAGTGTTTCATATATGCTTTTCCACTTAACAGTCTTTTGAAAGCATTTTTAAATGAAGTATCGTTGACATACACTATACATCATAACTATATAATACAGTGAGTCACAATTCTTTTTCAGCTGAAATTGTTGCAAATGGAAAATCCATTTATCTTTTAATGGACATTTAAGTTGCTTCCATATCTTGACAATTATAAATAATGCTACTATGAAGACTGGAATGAAAGTAGCTTTTCAAATTAGTGTGTCTTTTTTCCCTCCTAAATATATACCCAGGAGTGGAACTGTTGGGTTATACGGTAGTTCTCTTTTCAGTTTTTTGAGAAAATGCCATACTGTGTACCAATTCACATTCCCACAAACAGTGTACAAGGATTCCCTTTTTTCCACATCCTCGTGATCATGTTATTTGTGTTCTTTTTGATGATAGTCATCCTTTTGTAGCACTTTACAAAACCAGTAAATATTCTTGTAACACATGACTTTTAAGTTATATAGCATTCCATCAGATGGCTATGTTATCAATTATTAAATAAATGCCCTACTGTTGGCCATTTAAGGTTTTCTAACTTCCTGGTATTAAAAACATAGCCAATATAAATCTATAATGTTGTTTCTTCTAAACTATGATACACTCCTACAAGCTGAATTTGGATCAAATGGTTTGATCATTGAGGCTTTTGGTTTTTAAAAGGAAAATGTCCTTCACAAAACTTTAATTTCTTTGCTATTTTATTATATTTTCATAGTTCTCGAAACTCTGCTACTCAACTTGAAAATCAAAAAATAAGATTTTATTTTAGTTTGCATTCTTTTGATTAGTGCAACTTTTAATATAGATCAACATTGTCAAATGAAAGGATATATAATGTTAAAAAAAGTTTTTCCCTAAATTAACAACAAGAATGAAGTAGAAATACACTTAATAAGAATATATGTGAAACTTAAAAGAGGAAAATTAATATACTTAAGGACGAAATTTTTAACAAAAAGACCTAGCAAGTTTCTACATGGAACTATACAAATAAGATGTCAGTTCTCCCCTAAATTAATTGGCTTCAATATAGTTTTAATCATAATCTTAGGGAGATTTTTCTTTCTGGAACTTGATTCAAGAAACCAACATAACATTATAAAGCAATTTTCCTCCAAGTAAAAAAAAAAACTAAAATTTACTCAGGAAAATAAGCAGGTGAAAGAGCCAAGAAATGCTGAAAAAGAAGAAATTAACATTACCAGCTATTTTAAAATATAATAAAGACATAATTAAAATAAAACATAAATATATAAAGAATAGGATCAAAGATGTTCATAAGGAGATTACTTACATACATGCATACAATGGAATACAATGATGTCATAAAAAGAATTCTCATTAACAGCATATTGTCCAGAATTATTAAGATCCCATTATTATAATATGCATTTTAATGATATATAACATACATATGGAAAAGTTGCACAGATTGTTAAACTCAGTGAATTTTCACAAAGCAAACACACCCAGACCAAGGAAAACAAAATAATTAGCATTTTACACCCTCCCAAGAATAATCACTATCTTGTCATAAGATCCCATTTTTAATCAAGTCTATAGTAGTATATTTACATAAAATGCACTATTTTAAGAATTCATTTTAATGAGCTTTGACAAATTTATACAACCCAAATAACTACTACTAAAGCAATCAAGGTTCAAAGCATGAAAAGATTCTATTTCAACTTAAAATTATCTATCTCTTGTATATTTGTTTATATAGCACATTTGAAAAAGTACAGATGGACTTGCTAAAAGCTGGTAAGCAGGAAGTGAAACTGTTAGTACTTTCACTTCTTTAAAATTTTTTATTAAAATAGTGGGGTTTTTTTAAAGACAGAAATGGTACCAAAAAAAAAAAACATATCTACTGTCCCCCAATAAATGCTAACATGTAAATTTAACATTAGAGATCATTTCAAATTCTTCCTTTCCCAGCCCAATCCACTTCACTTCTCCCAGAGGAAACTATGATCACTAATATTTTACTCCATACACATAAGCAAAGGAGAGATTATTTAATAAACAGATCACAATAAACTGTGGAAAATTCTGAGAGAGATGGGAATACCAGACCACCTGACCTGCCTCTTGAGAAATCTGTATGCAGGTCAGGAAGCAACAGTTAGAACTGGACATGGAACAACAGACTGGTTCCAAATAGGAAAAGGAGTACGTCAAGGCTGGATATTGTCACCCTGCTTATTTAACTTCTATGCATAGTACATCATGAGAAACGCTGGGCTGGAAGAAACACAAGCTGGAATCAAGATTGCCGGGAGAAATATCAATCACCTCAGATATGCTGATGACACCACCCTTATGGCAGAAAGTGAAGAGGAACTAAAAAGCCCCTTGATGAAAGTGAAAGAGAAGAGTGAAAACGTTGGCTTAAAGCTCCACATTCAGAAAACGAAGATCGTGGCATCCGGTCCCGTCACTTCATGGGAAATAGATGGGGAAACAGTGGAAACAGTGTCAGACTTTTTGGGTTCCAAAATCACTGCAGATGGTGACTGCATCCATGAAGTCAAAAGACGCTTACTCCTTGGAAGAAAAGTCATGACCAACCTAGATAGCATATTCAAAAGCAGAGACATTACTTTGCCAACTATGGTCCGTCTAGTCAAGGCTATGGTTTTTCCAGTAGTCAGGAATGGATGTGAGAGTTGGACTGTGAAGAAGGCTGAGTGCCGAAGAACTGATGCTTTTGAACTGTGGTGTTGGAGAAGACTCTTGAGAGTCCCTTGGACTGCAAGGAGATCCAACCAATCCATTCTAAAGGAGATAAGCCCTGGGATTTCTTTGGAAGGAATGATGCTAAAGCTGAAACTCCAGTACTTTGGCCACCTCATGCGAAGAGTTGACTCATTGGAAAAGACCCTGATGCTGGGAGGGATTGGGGGCAGGAGGAGAAGGGGACGAACGAGGATGAGATGGCTGGATGGTATCACTGACTCGATGGATGCGAGTCTGTTTGAACTCTGGGAGTTGGTGATGGACAGGGAGGCCTGCCATGCAGGGATTCATGGTGTCGCAAAGAGTCGGACACGACTGAGCGACTGAACTGAACTGAACTGAGAAACTGGTTAAAAATTAAGGCTCTAGTTTTGGCTGAGAGTTCAAGTAAGCATCCTAATCATTACTTGCTCAGTCATGTTTGACTCTTTACCACCCACGGACTGTAGCCAACCACGCTCCTCTGCCTATGGTATTCTCCAGGCAAGAATACTGGAGTGGGTTGCTGCTTCCTTTTCCAGGGTATCTTTATGACCCAAGGATTGAGCCCAGGTCTTCTGCACTAGCAGGTAGATTCTCTACCATCTGAGCCATCTATCAGCTCACACCTATCACTGTGCAAATTTGAACTCTAAATATGTAACTGCTTATTATCCTTTAATTTTTAAATCTATGTTAGAAAAAGTTCTTAACCTAAAAATTAAATTCCTAACATTATTCTTTAATCTATTTGCTAGAAATTATCATAAAAAAATAACTAAAAGAGGGAATTCCCTGGTGGTTCAGTGGTTAGGACTCTGCACTTTCACTGCCAAGGGCCTGGGTTCAATCTCTGGTTGGGGAACTAAGATCCTGCAATCAGCGTGCTGCAGCCAAAAATAATAATAATAATAATAAAAGAATTTAAAGAGCATACCATAGCCAAATTTTACTAGTTTTTTTGGCCAAAAAGTAGCAAATAATGATTTATAAAATGATATCATTCAATTACTTCAAATTTTAGCTTAATAATCTTCTTATATTATTAGTAACATTAAGAAAAATGTTATTCTCTCAAATAAGTCTTTCTAAATTTAATCTTGACTCAATTCTTTTAATTAGTCATTTTAACATAAACAAATCACCTAACTGAACAGCAATGTAGCAAACGAAGTTAGCAATGATCAGACTCTGAGATAAACATAGATTATAAAGCATTTTAGGATGATCAAACACAAACTTTTAAAAAATGGTGTACCAAAGAAACAGACAATGTAGAATTCACCAGGGTATGTTGAATCGAGAAAAGGTTCAGACAGGTCTTAGAAGAAACAACTGGAATAGAACCAGGAAGCTGGAAAGCATGCAAGGCAGGGTAAGTATAGGAAAAATTATAAGCTAAACAGTATCTGCTCTGATTGATCAGGGTGGATCAGAAAAATCATGTTACAATAATAAAAAGTAACAATGTAATAATTATACCCCTATCTTATTCCAAAAATGATTCAACCTTATAGGTACATATTAAAATGTGGCCAGATAGCATAAAGTAAAAAGTCAGATAGATAAGGTAAGACATATGAATATAAGAATAAAAACCATCAGGATGGAGGACAGTGTATACCTGTGGCAGATTCATGTTGATGTATGACAAAACCAATACAATACTATAAAGTAATTAACCTCCAATTAAAATAAATAAATTTATATTTTAAAAAAAGAATAAGAAAGAACCCACCTTCCATAGAATGGAATTCTTGCTTTGGTTGCATTCTGTTTTAGTTGGTCAAAAGCCCCTATGAAACAAAAAACTTAGTGAGTCCTTAAACTTGGAAATAAAAATTTTAGGAAATAATTTTCAAATTTTAGCACAATACCTGCTCTGAATGTGTCTGCACATATCAAACAGGTCTTCCAACCTTTCCTCTGATAATAATATGCTAACTGGGAAAGGAAGATTTTAAAAACCAATAAATACAAATTATTACACATGTAAAATAAAACAGCTTATATTCTCCTAAAAAGTAGTATTATTACATTCTGAATACTGAAGATTTCCTGAAGAGTTTAAACTCTAAGTGCCAAACAGTCACATTCAAAGGATATGAAACGACGAAGCAACAAATGACCATGTTAAAAAATGTTATTAACGTTAATTAAAAACAAACAATAACATAACCCTCTAAGAAATAATCCTGGGTTTTTTTTTTCTTTCTAAACTATACATAGTTGAGGCTTCTGAAGCAAAATCTGGTAACAAAGTTGAGGCACCCAATTATGAAGGAAAGGGTGGTATAATGAATTTAAAATTAGCAAAATAATATGTAAAATGAAGATCCATACATATTATACTGGGTGAGACATTGTGAAAAGGGAATCCTGAGCCACAGGATATAAAGTAAACTTTTCCCCTTTACTTCTCCAAAAATCATATCCTCATCTCCTTAAAGGATAGGAACAGTTTTCTTGGTAAAAGCACTTGATTTATACAAACATAGCTTCTCCATGACTTTGTTTCTTTTTTAAATTAAGTATAATTTACCTTTGAACATGTAGTTGTTTTACCACTCCCTTGCAATCCAACAAACATGATCACATTCTGTTTTCCTTTAGTGGGTGTCCATGCTTTAACTCCAGGGTCTACAAGCTACATACCAAAAACAAAGATAAAATCAGGTTAGCACATGGTTACATTCAAAACCTCTCTCCCCACAACTTTCAAACTGTAAAAATGATTTACAGACATTTCAGTGTAAGAGGCAACCATAATCCTCCATTCTAACACAACTCTATTTCCCTCTCTTATATACACATAGTGAAATTTAAGAATTTAAAATAGTGCATTGTGAAGTTATAAGCAAGCCTATACTCCCAAACCAATCCAGAGATAAGGATCTCAAAATATTTTTTAGAAAAAGTTGAAAGTGTATGAATGTGAAACCAAGTTTGAGCAAGGGAGCAATCTACAATAGCACTATAGAAATATAATATATGTGTAGGCCACATAAGAATTTTTAAATTTCTAGTAGTGACATTTCAAAAAGTAAAAACAAGTGATATTAATGTTAATACTTTAACTCAGTATTTCTAAAATATAATTTTAACATGTAATCTATATTTAAAAATTAATGAGCTATTTTATATTTGCTTTTCCCATGTTGGGTCTTTTTTTCCCCCTAAATAAATGTGCCATGCTAGGTCTTAAAACTTGGCATGGATCTCTTATCCATCTACTCAGTATCAGATCTCAGTATGGAATAGCCACATTACAAGTCTCAATAACCACATATGGCTAGTGGCTACAATACTGCAATGGCACCGGCCTTCCTATTCCATTTCACAAGTGTTTATATAAGAGCAAAATTACAAACTACATGTGAAAGGCTTTCCAAGTGAGTCAAACGTTAAACTGTCCAATGTCACTGGATGTACTGCTCTACAAAGTTATCATATTTAAAGTAAAAAATAATCACCAATTTTATAATGACAATCAGTGGAGAAGGCAATGGCACCTCGCTCCAGTACTCTTGCCTGGAGAATCCCAGGGAGAGGGGAGCCCGGTGGGCTGCTGTCTATGGAGTCGCACAGAGTTGGACACGACTGAAGTGACTTAGCAGCAGTAGCAGCATACAGACAATCCCCAAACTAACAAGCAGGAGGCATTTTTAACGTTCATTTAAAAAAATAATACATTTCCCAGTGGTCATTTGGAACTTGAAAGCTCTATCTATATAATCAAAACATAATAGTAATTAATATCCTAGACCAGAGGACACACACCATATTTACAACTATGTGTAAATAAAGTCTTAACACACACATGCCCACTCATTTACTGCTTTTGTGCTGTAACACCAGACCTGCATCACTGCAACAAAGACCATATGACCCACAAAGCTGGAACTATTTGTTCTTAAGAGAAACTTGCTGAGCCCATGCTAGATAATACCACAAAAGTTACATAATCCATATTATATCTGATTTCAAGGAAAGCCATGTGGTAGAAAAGGGAGGAAATGAAAATATATTTTGTTATCTTCTTCTTAGGCATACAGCTACCCATAAGCAAACTTCTGAAATAAACAACTATCTTAGACACAAATCCATTGCCCTGTCTCTTAGACCCTTTCAGAACACTAATGCTTCCCTATTTCACTTCCATTCTCTATATCCCATGGCAGAATCACTCAGCTCTCTATGAATCTACTATTTGGAACATACATTTTACTGAATAATGATTTTATTATAAATTTATCTTCTCTTCCTCCTGCATCCTAGAACTGCAGTACTGAATTTTCATATTATATCACATTAAAATCTGTTATCTTATCTTGGACTTTGAATCGATCTTATACTGGTACATGCTTCTGTAACATTATATACTAGTCATTTAGAAAATACTGGTTTATTGAGTTAGGCAGATCTCCCATTGTTGACACATGTCACTACACAACATCAAAAACTTTATTAATATCCATACTGATCTCACCAGGCGAGTTAAGAATCGGGACATTGTCAAACTCAAAGGGAGGTGGGGATTCAAGCTTCCAGTTTTCACTTGAAAGCTAGAATTTTATCATTGTCTACAATACTGTTAGTTGTTTGCCTTAAAGTGACAGGCCAACTTTATTTACTTCAGAGAAAATGTCTACCAAAAGTTCAAGGTCAAGTAAGCACAGATTAACTGTTGCTTTCCTCAAGACAACCATCAAATTTGGTGCACAGTAATACAGCTATCTGCGTACTTTCCATTTCATCACACAAAATCCTACAAACACATATATATTTAAGGGCCAAGATTTAAAACCACTAATAATTTCCATCAAGGACACATTTGAAAAAAAAAAAACCTTATTTTTATTTCACTGCAAGTGTCTGGGAGTAAAGGGTACAATAAATACTAGTATAGTTTCGTATCACTGCCTTGTTCATGCTAGAGAGTTTTACCCAAAGGTTTTACCTGCTATTGCTTTTGCACTGATATTTGCAGAGCAAATATCAACACAGTAAAGAGGGCAAAAAAGGGCAAATGATGTCTTAGTGTTATTATGAAATCAGTTTTGACCTTGCTTTGTACACCACTGCCCTAGACCATGAGCTTCTGAGTGTAAGGCCCAGTATTCTTCATTTCTTTTTATCAGCAGTATGTGGATACAGCATGGATAAAGTAGGCACTCAGTAAAGGCATCTTAACAAAGCACTTGATGTTCCAGAATTGCCTCAAGATGCCAACCCCTAAAAATAAAAATGTTCACTCACTCTGTGCTGACCTCAGGTGTAAGATGAAGAGCAAACTGGAAATATTGTGAGGAGGAGTTCACACAAGGAGTATAGAGATCAGACCTGGGTCTACCACTAACTGTCTCACTTTTCTCAAGCGCAAACTGAAAAGACAGACTGGCTAAATTTCCTAACCTCTTCCAGGTTCTGAATTTCTTTCCCAATTGTTGCGCCTTAAACTTTTTTAGTTCCTTTCTTTTCTGCCCCTACCATTAGACTCAAACACATTTTCTAATGCTCTAAGACTCTCATCATAATTTTCACAACTACAGCAGCAATATCAGTTCTACGGTGGGACAGGGCAATAGAGTATAACTTGTAAAATAAAATTTCACTGATTCAAAATTGCTTAAAATCTAGGCAAGTGTAGCATATTCAATCTTTTAGACATAATAAAAGTGTAGAAAAAAACTCTTTCCAAGAGTGACTTTCTGTACAAAAGTAGGACCTTCAATAGGCAAAACTTGGTATTAAAGAGAATAAACTCAGAGAGGCTCTTCCATCAGTTAACATATAGTGAAGTTGTACTTTCTATAACTTTAGCATTTTTTGTAAAATACCAGCCTTCACATCTGTACTCAGAATTTTAGTCTACAATAAAAAAGTCTACAATTTTGTATTCAGAAAAGTTAATTATCCTCCTATTAATATTTTTAATACAGATAAATATTCCATAAAAACATTAAAAAGTATTCTGAAATACATTCCTGTTTGCTGTGCTAATGCAGTGAGTGTACAGAAAACCAAAGCACAAGCTAGATATACTTTTACCTTCACAAGTTCTTTAAATACAGCATGCTGAATCATTTTTCTTTTGTTAAGACCAGATGCCATCTCTTCAAGATCAATAGCAGACCTTCATATTGATGGTTTTTGAAGATAAAAAGGGGAAAAAGTCAGTTAAGACACTTAAAAAAATTACCTTTTGCCCCAAAGAATGTAAGAATAGCCAATTATTTATATTAATATTTTTCTAATTAACATGCATACAAATACTACAGAGTCATAAGTTCATACCATAAAGAATTTACCATGAAATATTAGATATATGACTTTGGATAGTTTTTCAAGGCTTATTTTTTGAAAGTCCAAATATTAATAATTCACATTATTGTGAAGTTTTAATTTTTCTTGCAGCATACAGAATTTATACATGTTTACACCAAGCAGCAAATAAGATTACTTCTTGCAGTTCTAAATGCTTAAATGCTAGTAGTCCTGTATTTAATACCCAGTCTGACAATACAAGAAGGAGGGGGGATGGCCTGAGCATGAGGAGGGCTAGAACTGAAACAGCTAACTGAAGTGCCCTCTGTTATTCTAAGTGCTCTGCCCCAGCCAGTGCCTCTCCCAGTTAACACAATAACTAAGACCACACACCCTACTCCTTTATCAAAAATGGACAGAGAAACCAAAAGGGGATAAAAAAGAATACAATTCTCCAATAGTGAAGGATGCTGATTAATGCCACCTTTAGCCTGAAGAGGATTAAAATGGCACCACTTTTCTTTAAGGACTCTGAATTGCTAACAGGCTTTTCTGTTAAAATACTATACAGTATATGATTGAATCCATTCAGATAAAGGAGTAGCAGAATGGAAAGAACTCCATAATTAAATGAAAGCCACATGTAGTTTATTCTTTGAACCATTATTATGGAAACGCACTATAAAAGAAGTCTTCCAACATATGAGTTCTATTCTTTCCCAGTGCTATATAGCAGAAACGTTTCATAACGCAGCAGACTTTTCTAGTTAGCGCCTCATCCCGGTAAACTAAATTTAGTTTTGCCTGTTTTTTACCTTTAGCTTAATTAACTTACTTTACATTTTCTCTTAGTTGCTTCACTAGTTTAATATTAACATCTGCTTCCAATAATGCTGTGCATACTTCTTTTAGCATAGCATTTAACACCTACAAATAAATAAATAAAACTTTTAAAAATTCATTTCAACCATATAAAAACAATGACCTGTCATCAACCGTACAACCATGACTAATTAAAAACCATAGTATACCATTAGAGAGGGAAAAGGTTTTCAGTTAGCCTTTAAGAGAGATTTTATTAAATATCTAGTCATTTTGTCAAAATAAGACATTCCAGGGAATTCCCTGGTGGTCCATTGATTAGGACTCTGAATTTCCACTGCAGGGAGCATGGGCTGATCTAAGACAGGGGAATTAAGATCTCACAACTTGCAAAGCACCACTTAAAAAAAAAAAAAAAAGACATTCCATTTCCTTTTATTCAACCAGGTATTAACCACAATTTTATCCCTATATTAAAGTAATAATAGTAAAGACGATATACAAGTCAAAGAAAGTTACTATACAATACATGTTGCCACTGAAGTTTTCTATGCCACTGAATTCCTGTTGTTAATATGCAGCAACATCTTCTCAACTGGACTACCATGGAGGAAAATGTGACAAAAGAAAATGACCCAGTCTGACCTACTAGCCTTTACTATGTCCAATCAGGGCAGAGGAACAAAGTTGAAAAGAAAACTATCCTCCATTAATAACTCACTATCATCACATATTTGTTGAGTTGCAAGGCATTGTAGTTAGAAGATCACAAACTATAAAAAGTCTTTAAAAAGATGAGCCTTAGCTGCTCATGGAAATAGCTGTTTACACATTAGAATGCAATATACTCCAGGAGGGTAGGGATTTTAGTCTATTTTGTTCACTACTATATCCCCAGTGGCAGCAAAAATGTTTGCAAAAATGTAGGCCCTCAAACACTTTTTGAATGAATTCTCATCTTCAACTTCTGTCATATGTCATATAATAGCTTGTCAGATTTTTCTCTCTCTCACTAAAGGGATTTGATAAAAATGGAACTGATCTTTCATTAGAAGGATTTCTCCTTGTTAATTCCCTAGTTGCACAGTATCAAGAATAGAGAAGTTGCCAATTTAAGTAACCGTTGTTATTTTACTTCCCATCAACTTCATCTCCTTGTTTTCTTTTTTTCTACTATAAACACAAACAGCATAAGGGTTATAAACAGGGAAAATTATTTGAAAAGCTGTCATTTTATTTATTCTGAATTCCAAAGACTAACAGTGGTTTAAATTATGATTTATTACTTAATATTAATTATTATAAAAAACTGTGTATGTGGAATTAGAAATAAGATTTTAATCCTGGTTCTTCCAATAAATAAACATGTGAAAATGACTTCCTATTGCTGTTAAAAGAGAGGCTTGACTAGCTGAGCTCAAAGATGGTCCCCAAATTGTTTAATTCCACTAATTTATTAAAGTATTGATATCAAATTTTATATTAGAATTTTCTTTAAACCTCCAAGTTAGAAAATACTTTTAACCTATTATTTCATTTGATCTTTAAAATCATCCTGAAATGTAAATGCTATTTTCTCATTTTAAACATTAAGAAATTCTGAATTTGACTTGCTCAAATTTCTATGACTTGTTTAGCAGGACACTAAACAAGGTCTTCTAAAACCAAAATCAGTACTTTATCACTGGAACCACAAAATGTAAAATATACTTGTGGACTATAATCATCTTCTTTCAGTTGACAAACCATTAATATACAATGGAGGTGGGGGGTGGATATGAGAGCAAGAAATACCTTATACTTAAAACCAGGAGGAAAAGTATTTCAGATATCATATTAAGGAGTCAGCTTACAAAACCTCCAAAAAACTAAAAGAGGATTTCAGAGAAAATGAATCAAAGTAGCCAAAACGGAAATATTAGCCTTATATAAGAATGTCAAATAAAAGTCAAGGAAAAAAAGATCAGATATATCCATGTCTAATCAAGAAGGAAGAAGGAGGGTACTAAAGTTAAAGGCCTATATTAAGAGAAAGCAAAAGCGTATTTCCAGACCTAAGCCATTTCTGAAATATAAAACATATGACATTATTACATATAAGTTAACGGGTTTTTTTTGGTAATTCATTATAGAAAGTTGAAATTAACATAGTCAATTTCTCATAAAACACATTACTATACCCATTTATGGGTTTTATCTAGAAGTAACTATATAGAGATTATTACTCATCCATCTGCAGTGCTAGTGATGATGTGCAATCACCTACATTTTTACATACCTCTTCATTGATAATGGTGGCATTGCTCAATGAGCGCAATGCTGATGTTATTTTTCTTCCAAGGTCTGCTAATACCATCTTGAAAGCTTTAAGATGTGATCACAAGAAAATCTAGGAAGGAAAAAAACTAAATAAAAACATCTGAAAACAATCAATATCAGTTTATATATCAGACAATACGCTTTGAAGAAATGATGACATTTCAAATTAAATCTGTTCTCATTTTGGACATTCTTGTCAATATGAATAACTGACTAATGTGCTATGTACATTCTTAAATGAAAAAAAAAGTGAGAAAGAAAAAGGTGAAATCTCCACCCAGGAAGATCTTCTAAGTAAAGGACACATTCTGATTCACGCTCTAAGCCAAAATAAAGCTTTAAAATTAGTAAGTCACTTAACTTTTCATAGATATTACATTATCTCGTTCATTTTCCTAACAACTAAGGAAAGAGGTATATATTAATAAGTTGTTCTTGATTCTCCAACTCTAAAACAAGATAACCTTCAAGGCCCCTCTAGCCCTTAAAATGTTATGATTTCATAAAATACGGAGATGTACCTATTACATGTAAATCAGGATGCACAAAGTCATGGACGGTAAGCAGGTAAATATGACTTGCAGTTCCTGCCCTCAAGTTGTTTATTAGCTAGCAAGACAAGGCACATCAATGAGCAGAAAAATAAAGTAAATCTAAAAATTCCTCTGCCTGAATGCCTAGGCTTCTTTCTGCCTTCAGAATCAAATTGAAACATCAGCTTTTTCTGGGTCTCAGGCTTGCCAGACTGCAGACTGGAAATATGCCATCTGCTTAGCTATCCTGGGTCTCCAGCTCGCCAGCTCACCCTGGGGATGTCAGGACTCATCAGCCTCCATGACTGCAATTCCATATAATATATAAAAAGTTTCATGTATGTGTATGCACATGAATGTGCACGTGTATACACACATCCTACCAGTTCTGTTCTGTGGAGAATCCTGACTAATACCAGTTAAGTAGTAGTTCAAAGCTAGCAATAAATGTTTATGGTCAAAAAAAAAAAAAGCTTATGGTCAACTGCCAATAATTATAAAAATTATATGTACACACACACACACACACACACACACACACACAAATAAGCTCAGGTAGACAGAACAGGCTTCACTGAGAAGGTTGTCATGAATTTGATCCTGATACAGGGGAAGAAGTTGGACAGGTGGAGAAGAGGACAAAGGGGAGTTTGAAGAAGGTGAAATGGTACAAGCAGAAATGGAGACATGGAAAAGCCTAGGACATATTCCTACTTTATGTATGTACTGTACTCAAAAATTATTGAGTACCATTTGGAAGATAGTAAAAAAACATTCCAGTCAGGACAGAAGGCTATACAGTGAGAAGGAAATACAGAGTGTAAAGGGCTCTGAAAACCAGGCATCAATTGTCCAACATAAGCAATACTGGCAGAAGAGTTCATTGTTCAAAACAGCTGTTTTGGTAACTATTCCAAGCTAACTGGTCTAATTTAGTAAACGAAGATTATCTAGACTAGATCCTATCTACAGACTAAACAGCTGACTCATTCAACATAGAGAAAGTGGAAAGATGAGGGAAGTCAAAGGAAGCAGGGAGGAAAAGGCACTCAAGGACCTGTCACTGGCAGAGACATTCCAAGCTGAGCTCTACATTAAACATCACACTTTTATTCAGGTAAAATCTGATAATTAAAAAACTAAAAACTTATTATCAATACTTGATGGAACTGAAAAAATACCATGTTATACCAGAAATACTTACTTTTTTAACAATTACATTGTTACTTAAGCAGGAAAAGCAACCACTTTGTAGAAAAGATCCAGAAGTTTTAACTTCTTATCCCAAATCATTATACTAAATTATTATTGTTTAAGCTAGTATTCTTCAGGTAAGAGACAGGATTCAGGGGTTTCAGCTTATATCCTTCACCACAGCACTACCAGGGGTAATATAATCCTAATTATGACATCACAATTAGCTTTTTTAGAGATCATATCATAAACAGATCATCCTTCATTTTACTTATTTTTTCATCCTCCATTTAAAAAATCTATACTAGTTAACTCTTATCTTTCCATGTTGACTGGCTCTTTTAAATTGAAAAAAATTTTTCTGTGAAGTTTCCCAACACAGTTTTCCTTATATAAATTACTTATTGGTAGCATATATTTGCCTGATTACAAAAACCTACACTTCAGTAAGGGAAAAATAATACCTAATAATAGCTTTTATTTATAAAGTGTTTTCGCCACAATTTCCAAAGATGTGTTTCTGAAAACTCTGGTATTAAAATTCTGTTCAAAACCTCAGTGACTTTTCATTTCACACAGAGGTAAAGTTCTCAGAATGGACTGTAAGGCACTTATGCACTTATACACACACACCACACACACACACACACACACAGAATGGACTGTAAAGCACTTACTACACACACACACAGAATGGGCTATAAGGCACTTACGCACTTACACACACACACACGATTTTGTTCCTTGCTATTGATGCTGTGCTTTAGCCGGTATGTTCATCCTCTGGTTAACAATACAGCAGAATGGGCTGTAAGGCACTTACATTTGAGAGTAAGTCAAAGTCACTTACATACACACACATTTTGTTCCTTGCACACGCACACACACACACACACACACACACATTTTGTTCCATGCTGTTGATGCTGTGCTTTAGCTGGCATGTTCATCTTCTGGTTAACAATACAGCTTCCTCCCTTATCTACCTCATATTGTTGTTGCCCAGATGCAATTTCTCAATGAGCCTTTCCCCTACCACTTGTTTAAAATCACAAATCCCTTCTCTTTATTTTCTCTCATTGTTTTGTTACCAACCTGATTTACTGACAGCTGACCCTTTAGCAAAGGGAGGTTAGTGGCACTGGCCCATTCCCCATCCTAGTAGAAAATCCAGGCACTGCCATCTCTGCCTCAAAAACAAGTAGGAACTGACAGATGACTTACCCAAAGAGAGGCAGGAAGCTGGAACAGCTCGGAGGTAATTGTCTCAGATCCTAGTTCTTATGACCACATACTGTGGTCTCTAATTGAACAAACTTTTCCCCACACTTAGTTAATTTAAAGGTCTATAAAATGAAAATACAGGTACTGGGTTGCCCAAAATGTTTGTTTGTTTTCCATAAGACATAGTAGAAAAACCCAAACAAACTTTTTGGTCATACAATACTATATTTATTGAAAAAATCCACACAAAAGTCGACGCACACAGCTCATACCCTGGTTATCAAGGATTAACTACATATTATTGCAGTCTCTCTCTCAACCAAAATGTAAGTTGTATGAGGGCAGAGATGTTTTGCCTCTTTTGCTCTCTCCTGTGAGCTCACTGCTTTATTTACCCTGTCTTTACTAAAAATGAACTTTATGGATGAATGATGTATTTAAGACCTTAGTTAAATAACAAAACTAGGGAGCCAAAGTCACAAATGGCCTTAAAAATATCTCTCAAAAGACCACATAAATTAACCGATGAAGATAACATGACAGTCAAGAAAATCAATAACCTAGATAATTGATATTGTACAATTAGTTTTCATTTGCCTTATTATAACTTTTCAGAAGTTCCAACAAGACTCTTAAAAACTAACTTCACTTTGTTCTAATATACACACTAGAATACATATATCTTTTACTATTAATGGCTAATCCTATATCTCAAATTGGAACAATTTACAATTCAAGCACACTCACTCAAAATTCTCTGGGCTAACTAAAAAGATTTAGAGAAGTAAATATGTGTATATATGTACTAGAGCTTCACAAAAGAAGAATCTCTACTTAGATGGGGCTGTTGGCAAGGTAAGGAATCACAGTATAGCAGTTCGTACAGTTTAATATCTATTATCTCATTCCACTCTCACAACAATTTTACCATATAAGCAGGTGAAAGAATGGGACAGCTATTCCCTACCCAATAAAAAGCATAATGACGTCCTATAGTCCCTTGGGTATACATCCTTAGGTCTGAGAGTATGAATGATGGTTTAGACAACTGAGTTGAAGATCCTTGCTGGCAAACTCCTGGAACAAATTTTGCTGCCAAAATACAAAAGAGGAAATCATATTTTGAAAGCAAAGATGCACATTCCTCTTCATGAAGAGTGGTAATTGCAATATCCAGAAAGAACTGATAAGTCCACCGCAATCAGGATGCACAAGGACTGATCCGTGGCCCATCACACTTTCTTCTAACATTAAGAGTTGGACAGTGAGGCAATGGAAACAGGCTCAAGTTTGGGGTGCCCTAGGTAAGGCAGGCACAGGGCCAGGTATCATACTTACCGGCTACAGTGTGAAGTACTGGAAAGAGCATGGGCTTTGGAGTCTGACAGACTTGGATTCAAATCCCAGCTCTGTTACATACTGGCTGGGTTACTTTGGGCAAGTTACTTAATCTCTCTGAGCCTCACATTCCTCACCTGCAAAATGGAGATAATACCATTATCAAGGTAGTTACCCTGAAAGGCTGTTGTGAGGATTAAATGAGACAGTACGTATAAAACTGCCTGCAAGTGCACAGTATATTTACTGTTATTTTCCTTCCTTTCTTGATGATGTCAGTTGGCTTTCCCTATAATGCTGAGGTGTGAATAAACTGGAAATTTTCTGAACACTACTAAAGTGTCTGTCCCATTATCCAGGAATCACTCCCCTGAATCTTTTAACATTCAGTGCCAATTTCATGTACTTGGTTATTATTCAACAGAAGCTGGAATGCCCAAGCAGACATTTTTCTCTGCATAATCAATTAAAAACAGTCCTGCCAGAACCCTGCCCAATCTGGGATTATATAAACAGACTCTAATGATTAGATATGCCAAATCTTATTATAATGAAAACACCTATTAAAAAATTCTTCTACCTTCTAGGCTCCTCTGTCCTTGAAATTCTACAGGCAAAAATATAAAAGCTTTTCTATGCCCTAGTCAATGACTAACTTATTGGATCAATATTACACTAAAGAACTAAACATATAAATACACTATTATTAGTTAATATCTTTAGAAAATGATTTCTACATTATATACTTTCCTGTAAAATAATCAGTAGCCCAAACCAGTATATGCTTTCCTGATTATAATATTAAACACATATATCTATTTTAAATTCTACATACCATATGTATTTATAGTCTATAACCACAGAAAAGTAAACTAACTAACAAAGCAACCTATTGGTATTTTACTTGGTAAAATGATTATATGATTATATCTGAATAACTAATACAAGTTAATGCCTTTCAAATTTAGGAATATTTTTCATTCTGAATATACTCAGTCCTCTAAAGAAATAATTCATTTTTAGTTTTGTGATTACAAGAGGATACACATTCATTAAATTCAAACATTACAGAAATATTAAAGGTACAAATACAGTTTTCCTAACCCTCTTTTTGCCCTTTGATAACCACCAACAATAATTTGGCATACACTCCTATAGACTTTTTAACACATTATAATTTAGGCAAGTTTTCACAAGAATTATGGTTTGGGAAGGAGTGAAGAGGAAAGCAGAAATGAGGGAAAATCTTTTGTAAATATGTTTGCTAATGCTAAAAATATGCTTAAAGGTAAAAGCCAGATTACAAAACTGCACATAATTTAAACAAATATCCAAAAACACATTACCCAAGAGGGAAATGTAAATCAAAGGCACAATCAGATACCACTTGACCCACACTGAGATAACTGTAATAACAACAAGTTTTGGTGAGAACGCGTAGAAATCGGAACTCTCCTACACTGCTAGTGGGAACGTAAAATGGTACAGCCCTTTAGAAAACAGTTTGGCGATTCCTCAAAATTTTAAATGCACCAAGTTACTGTATGACCCAACAATTCCACTCCTGGGTACATCCGAGAAAAAGGAAGATACACATCTACACAAAGAATTATACTTAAATGGTCACTAGAAGCATTATTCACACTAGCCAAAAAATGAAGGGAAAAAAAAAGCCAAATATCCCTCAACTGATGAGTGGATAAATAAAATGTGGCATACCCACAAAATGGAATATTATTTGATAATCAAAAGAGATGAAGTACTGACACACGCCACAACATGAATGAATCTTGAAAGCGTTGTGCTAAATGAAAGCAGCCAGTGACAAAAGAATATATGATTTCACTTATATAACATGTCCAGAAGAGAAAAACCTATAAAGAAAGAAAGTGGATTAATAGTTGCTTAGGGTTTGGGAATTAGGGGTAAATGAGAAGTTGTCGGGGGCCAGTGTGAGGAATCCCGCCCGTGACAAGGTCATGCGGAACGAAGCCTGACAAAACGCAAGGACGTGATCAAGTTTCAGGGGTTCCCCCTGGAATTCCCTGAGCATCCACCCCCACAGAAAATAAGAATCTGCCGGCCTTTGTACTCTGCTCTTCTGATATTCTCTGGAAAAAGTCAAATCAGGGCTTTAGTCTTCTGCATTTGAAAGGGATGTTTCAGCTAAACTCCCTCTGATAGCTCTCTAGCTTGCCTAACAGGTTCCCCAGAATTCTTATAGCTTGTGAATTGCTTACAGCACCCCCAACCTCAGGAGGCACAAAGCTTAAAAGCATCTTAAAAGATACAGAGCCTTTTCTAAAGAGTTAAAAATCATATTGGTGATGGGTTTTCATTGTTGACTCAAGGATTGCTGCCAGGCCTCCATATTCTTTATCTTTTAGGCACCTGGGAAGATGTTACTCAATGTAATCAAGATGTAGAAAAAGATATATAGTAGTTTTGATGTTAGCAACAATAGACTTTTGGGTTAATTGCTTCTCTTTTGTTGTAAATCACTGTGCTCCTTTTACTTGTTATAAGTTGCTGTATCTTTGCTATGTAAGAATGTAACTTTAGTGCTTTTCTGAGAGTGGCACCAGACTTTGGGAAGATCAACACAAATAAGTCTTCTGGTTGACAAACCCTTATCAGAAAAAAGGCTGTAAAATGTTAATTGGCCCTTTTTGGCCAGAAGATGATGTAAATTACCTAAGACTTGTGTATACAATTAGGTATGCAGAGAGAAAAGCCTGGTTTTGGTAAGAATCTGGGCTGCTAACGCTGCATAATTTTGTATTACCCATTGATCTCTATGTACAATCAAAAAGGTATAAAAGGCCTTTCCAGACAACAGAGGCTGGAGCTAGTCACTGGCTGGTTTCCCCGTGTCTCTCTTTCTCCCTCTCCCTCCCTTTCTCCCTCTCCCTCCCTCTCCTCTTCACTCTAATTTCAGGCTGAATTCCCATCTGGACCGGGTTGGTTCACCATGTCTACTTAACTTGTCCTGGCTTCTAAGATCCGTAAAAGAGAGAGCCCAAGGCAGGTTCCAATATTCAAACAGACGCCAGTGGCCCTATGTAGATGGTGCAAATCTCTTGTCCTGAGATTTTATTGGTCTTCCCCACAAGCCAAGTTATTCCGCCTTCCTTCTCCACTTAATTTTCCTACTACATTATTTCTTCCCAATCTAATCTTATATTAATAAATAAATAAGTCTTTCCTTGCCAATGCCATCCCCGCTTGAATTCCCTGAACCCACCGGGGCTGGACCCCAGCAAGAAGTATTAGTGGGCATGGGGTTTCTTTGTGGAGTGATGAAAATGTTCTAAAATTGATAGTAGTGATGGTTGTGCGTGCTCAGTTGCGTCTGATTTTTGTGACCCCGTGCACTGCAGCCTGCCAGGCTCCTCTCTGTCCATGGGATTCTCCAGGCAAGAATACTAGAGTGGCTTACCAAGCCCTCCTCCAGGGGATCTTCCCCAGGGATCAAACCTGTGTCTCTTAAGTCTCCTCCACTGGCAGGCGGTTTCTTTACCACTAGTGCTACCTGGGAAGTCCTGGATGGTTGCACAACCGTGCAAATACACTAAAGACTATTGAACTGTACCCTTTAGTGAGCTGTATAGCATGTTAACTTTATTGTAGTAAAGCTGCTAGAAAATAATAACATTTGTCATCTTTAGATGGTGAATAGTAATTTAAATTTTCTAATACATTCTTGTAATTTTCAAATTGTTGGTAACAACTATGAAAATTATTTTTTGTTAAGGAGAAAGTTATTTTTCAAAGAGCTCTTTGTGAGAATTAGAATGATATTATTCTAGAGGTTGAGACAGAATTGCCCCTTGTACTTAGTCATTCACTCATTAAACACCTACTGTGTGTTCCAGGAATTGCTCCAGCATGAGCAAAGTTCTAACGTCAATAAATTACATCAAGTTAACAAAGACAAGACTCCTCTGTTAACTTCAGAAAATAAATTAGGTATCATGCCACCACTGTATTCTCTGTCTTATTTTGCACCAATCAATATTAGGAAATATTCTCTTCAATACAATGATTCTATTTTCAAATTTTAAAACAACTTTAAAACTCATTTTAACATTAAAGATAAAACCACTGCAACACTTCATGGCTTAATAGCAGAAAAAGTATACCAAAAATTCAATTAGCAACAATAGCTAATAATTCAAAAACACTGGGAATCAATTCTCTAAGATGTTTTCTGGCTGTCAAGTCAATCATAAAAGAATCTTTATGTAAACTGTTACCAGGAGGAAATTTCAAACAAAGTCAAAAGAACTCCCTGGAAATAGTTTGCCTTGAAGCTAAAAAGAACACAGCCTGAAAATATGGATGAGGAGGGATGAGGCATATGTTCACGTAATGGGCAATTTCAATGGCATTCAGCTAACACCTGTCAGCTAAAAATGAAGTATTCGATCAGAATCTCCAGGGATGGTAACATCAGAAGATTATGGGGAAGTGGCCTCATCTAAATTCTTGATTAGGAGAGCCAAACAAGGCACCTATGTTTTGAAACACTTCACTGGCTATACTGATGTGCAGCCAGGGTTAATAATCACTGCATGAAGCAACACTCATTAAGAGAAACAAGAGAATGAAAAAATCTGTTCTATAATTTAAAAATTAGAGACAATGTAACAAAGCCATTGAAGGGAGAAAAATTGGAGAGTAAGGAGACTACATATATATACTAAACATACTCCAAAAGTCTATTCAAGAGATGCGAGCTTGAACTAAGGAAGAACACAAAACAGAGGGACAAGGCTCAAGTTAAGGGTTAATCATAAAGCAGAATCTATAGGACCTAATGATCAAATGGTTATGGAGAATGAAGGAGAAACAGGGGCAAAAATGACTCTGAGGGCTCTAGTTTGAATAACCAGGTGGTTAGTGATGCCATTAACCAGTAAATGAAATGCAAAAAGAGAAGCTGATTTGAAAGTTAAAGAGTTAACAGAGGCAAGATTCAAGGGGTTTAAAGGTTATTTACAATATTCTACTACTAGGTTGGACAGTTAGTGTTCATTTTATTATTCTTTTAAAAATTGAACAAGCACCACAAAATTCATCTAGAAACCCAAGGTCAAAACTCTGAGAGAAACTAGGAAAATGAGTGGGACATATGTAATAAAAAGGGGAACAAAAAGAAGGTGAAGAGAGTAAACTTGGTTTTAGACCTATTGAATTTGCAGAAACTAAAATACAATTTCATGAAACAGGGGCTAGAGAAAAAGATGTGGAAATGATTGGCATACAAAGATAATACCATGGAAACAGACGAGAACTCTCAGAGAGAGCTTATGGAATAAGGCAATAGTGAACCGCCAACTAAAAGGAGTCCATTGAGACTTTGAGAATAATCTGAAGGAGAGAAGCTTTTACCAATTCCCTTTGCAAAGGCATATAGAAGAAAATCAATTTAAAAAAATTAAAGCCACCATTTATGATTATCTTACTGTATTCCAGTGGCAGGTCCAGAATTTCCAGATAGGTGGAGTTACAAGAGTAATCAATCTCTTTGAAGGAGGGCTTGAAGATGCTTTTGCACAGGACTTTATATTTAGCTAGAAAATACTAACTGACCAGATCAAAAATCAAGGGAAAGAAGTTTGAAGGAAATAGTTCCCCTCCCCTTTGGCACCACCACTGCTGTATTCTAGGCACGGTACCAAACATGTTACCTAATCTTCCATTCTCAAGCTAAGTTAGATGAGGAAACTGGAGGCTAGATTGGAATATCAACTTGCTCAAGGTCACAAATCTTCTAAGGAGCAGAGCACATCTTTACACCTTACTAGAATTTCTCATTACTCATCTTGTTTATAATGTATATTTATGTGTCTCTGTATCGCTGTACTGTTAGGTCCTCAATGTCAGGGTTCACGTCATTCATTTCTGTATCCTTATAGCTACGGATAAATATTTTGTTGAATGAAGCATATGACAGAACTATGTGAGAACAGCATCAACAACGTCAACAGGGGAGAAAGAGTTTCAAGAAATGGCTAGTTGCACCAGATGCTACGGACAGAGCCACCAGTATATCTTAGGTCGTCAATGGCACTGAACTGATATCCCTTAATCATTTTTGAAAGCCTACTACAGGCGGGACACTGTGTTAATTATACACAAGTTAACGTGCGTGGAAAAATAAAATCTGGTACAAGTCAACAGATTTTCGGAGTAGCAGCCACATCTAAATTCTTGATCAGGACAGCAAAACAGAGTCAGGCCTGAAATCGCTTACGTTTAATTTGGCTCTAGCAAATCTGAAGACAATTTTAAAGGGTCACAGCACATCTTTTAACAAAACTTCTGGTGAGGGACAAGAGATGAAAACGGGCCAGCGCACCTCTGTCTCGATGACGAAAGCTGGTGGCCAAAGCAGCCGAGTCCCTCCGGAGTGTCTACCCCTTTGAGCAGGACTGGGGGCTGCCCCCAGCTGCTAGTCTGTAGTCTGGGGCGGGAAAAAGCAGACACTTACCGCAAAAGGCACCGCTACCGCCGTGGCCCAAAGGGGCCCGGGAGACCTTCGCGAAGCCCCCACGCCGGGGAGGAAACCAGGGAACACGCGGGATGAGACAGACAGGTGCGACCCCACAGCCCGATTTCCCAAACTGGATAAACTAGGGTTCCAGCGCCCAGCACCGCAACGCCAACTCCTACCAGCTGGAAGCCCGACGACTACCACCGAACCTTCCGCCCAATGAGGAAACGTCACCACTCGGCGTAGTCCAGCCTTTCAAGAAGGGTATACACTTCCGCTTCCGGGGCACTCGGCGCGGGTCTACAGTGTGTTTACCGAGTGTATTGAGATGTTTCTTTGCCTTGATTGGCCTTTGACATTCGTTTCCTATCGCTTAATATCTGCGGCATTAAAGTTAGTATGAAGATAGGAGGCTTTCTAGGGATGCGATCTCAGGAAAGATGTCCAGCCTCCAAGCGCCACCTTAAGAAAAATGACTTGGCTGAGCACCACCAGCTAAGAGGGGAATTATGTAGCGGGGAGTGAGGGTAGGGATGTCTCAGAGTAGGGAGTCCCAGGAGCACGTGAGAATACCAAGTAGGAGGCGGGGCTTGGACTTTGGTAGCCGAGAGAGGCGGGTTCCACGCCGGGTCTAATCGGGCGTCTGAACCGGCCTCTACCTGCGCGTGCGCAGTGCGAACCCTCCGTGTCTCTGCTTTCTCCTCCAACATGGAATTCCGCGCCGCGCGCCTCGCAGTACTGCAACTGCTCCGTACGGTGGCTCCGGCAGACCTCCCAGCGCTTCTGCAATGGATGCGAACTACCCGTAAGCGATCAGAGCCAGGGTCAGACGGTTGGGGCAAGGATATGCGGTGGGCGCTCACCTTGGGGACCTAGGTTGAGGCCAGAAGCCTTCCATGGGGTAGCGGTGCTGGTCTCTGCTCTGCTACCTGGAGTTTTGACCCGGGCAGAGTCCAGTTCAGGACTGGGTGCAGAGAGACCCGGGTTTGGGTTTTATGATTCTGCTACAGACTTAAGCAGCTAGAGCCGCATTGTATCTACCCTCGTTCCTAAAGGAAAAAAAGGTGGGAGGAATGGGTTAGCCTACCTCCCCATTACTCCCACAAATTTGGGACGACCAGTAGGATACTACCTGAAAAAGCCCTTTGCAATATAAGTTTTACACTGTAGAACTGGAAGTTTTTTACCCTGTAGGCAAAGTCACATGTAGCTAATCTCAATGTGTGTGTTAGTCGCTCAGTCGTGACTCTTTGCGACCCCCATGAACTGTGTAGCCCACCAGGCTCCTCTGTCCATGGAATTCTCCAGGCAAGAATACTGGAGTAGTTGCCATTTCCTTCTCCAGGGGATCTTCCTGACCCAGGGATTGAACCCGTGTCTTCTGCATTGCAGGCAGATTCTTTACCATCAGCTACAGGGAAGTCCCAACTAGTCTTAATAGTCCATACATTTAAAGGAGTTGTTCCAGGGTGGGGAGAGAGAAAAAGAGGGGAGGGGAAGACTTTGTTTTGAATAATATTAATAGTAATACTAAAAAGCACACGTTAGAATTGAAATGTGGTAATTAGGTCGAGTTAATGAAGTATGGAGGTAGATGGAGGTAGATCTATTTAGCAAAGTGAAAGCACACAAAAAATAGGATATTCCTCCTTTGAGAACTCCTCCAAACTCCTCCAAATGTTCTGCTTCTGTACTCCTAAACGTTGATTCCATGTTTATTTTCAGCCAGACATGAAATACTCCTGTTTGCTGATGACTCCTAGTTTTAGACTTTCAGACATGAGGTTCTTCCTGGAACTTTTTCTCTCTCTTTGTGTTCTTAGAGTCAATAATCATTTAGGGGTTATCATTATTGTTATTACTATTACACATTTTGGATCATTTTAGCTAAGATGCCAAAATAAAATTACTTTGGACATCTGCTTGTGAGATTTAGCCTGGAAAGTAGAGAAAACCAAAGAGGTAGCTTCGTATGTTTACACACAGACAAGATTCAAGATTGTTGTTCAGTAGCTCAGTCGTGTCTGACTCTTCGGGACCCTATGGACTGCAGCAGGCTAGGCTTCCCTGTCCTTCACCATCTCCTGGAGCTTGCTGGAAACTCAGGTCCATTCAGTCAGTGATGCCATCCAACCATCTCGTCCTCTGTCGTTCCCTTCTCCTCCTGCCTTCAATTCTTCCCAGCACTGGGGTCTTTCCTGATGAGTTGGATCTTTGCATCAGGTGGCTGAAGTATTGGAGCTGCAGCTTCAGCATCAGTCTTTCTAATGAATAGTCAGGATTGATTTCCTTTAGGAGTAACTGGTTTGATCTCCTTGCAGTCCAAGGGACTCTCAAGAGTCTTCTCCAACACCACAGTTCAAAAGCATCAGTTCTTTGATGTTCAGTCTTCTTTATGAAGAAGAAGATTCAAGGTTGGTATTTTTTAATACAAGATCTTATATTCCAGAATCCCTTGGGTGCCTGCAAAATTGCCACCTACTGCCTGGTTCTGGCAGTTGCACAATTACTAAAATATCCTTGCTGTCAGGATTTTTCACTTTTGTGGAACCATTTGTAATGTAAATCTCCAATTTTAGAGGTATCAGCTGAGACTCCATTATTCTGAAATCACTGAAAGCACATTTTGCATGATGATTTTGTAAACAAGAAGACCCAACACTATTGCCTAAAGAATATGCTTCTACTTTTTCTAACACCATGTTCTGTTTTTCTCCAGCAGATTCTGTAGTCAGAGGTGCTCAGGCAGTTTGTTAAACAATTTAAAAAACAAACCGAGTTTCTGAAAAATGTTTATTACAATGAATGTTTTAAGAAATAAGTGTCACTTATTCTTGCCTGAAGAATCCCATGAACAGAGGAGCCTGGCAGGTTATTGTCCATGGGGTCACAAAGACATAACTGAGCGACTATACTTTTTTTCTTTAGCTTAAGACGAAGGAGTATGTTTTAATATAAATCTTAAAAAGTAGTGTAATTTATTGGTAAACCTTTTTAGGTGGTAATATATACATAATATAAAATTTACCATTTTCAGGTGTACAGTTCAATGACATGAAGTACATTTACATTGTGCAACCATCATCCTTATTGCCTCCAGAACTGAAACTCACAGTGTACTTTTTTTTATTAAATACAGCACAAAAGATTCTTCCAATCAGCAATTTTTCATTTTTCTAATTCCCTTCTTCCAGGGGAAAAAAAATTATTGCATGATGTCTTGTATGATATTTGCTCTCCTTGAATTTTTATATCACTTAGTGGAATAGCAAGAGTTAATAATAGGCTTTATGATTTTGGTTTTGAGCTTCGTAGAGTTTATTGACAGGGAAGGCAATGGCACCCCCACCCCAGTACTCTTGCCTGGAAAATCCCATGGACGGAGGAGCCTGATGGGCTGCAGTCCATGGGGTCGCTAAGAGTCGGGCATGACTGAGCGACTTCACTTTCCCCTTTTCACTTTCATGCATTGGAGAAGGAAATGGCAACCCACTCCAGTATTCTTGTCTGGAGAATCCCAGGGATGGGGGAGTCCAGTGGGCTGCCGTCTATGGGGTCGCACAGAGTCGGGCATGACTGAGCGACTTCACTTTCCCTTTTCACTTTCATGCATTGGAGAAGGAAATGGCAACCCACTCCAGTATTCTTGTCTGGAGAATCCCAGGGATGGGGGAGTCCAATGGGCTGCCGTCTATGGGGTTGCACAGAGTTGGACATGACTGAAGTGACTTAGCAGCAGTAGCAGCAGAGTTTATTGAAAGTTAAAAAAACTACATATTGCTAACAAGTAAAATCACAATAATTTTAAATACACAAAAGAAAGAATAATATTGTTGATCTCTGAAGGAATAGTGGAATTATCATACCTAGACCTGGGGTCATTTGGAATCAAGCTGATAGAACCAGAATCGTAGACCAGGACAGAGATGAGCACATGTCAACGTCCGATATAAACTGAAGATGTAGAAAAAATAAAGATAGAGCCTGTATTTACTTTAGTATAGCTTATACCAAAGGTCTAGAAACAAATGATCACTAGTATAGGAGGGATGAAAAACACTTCCCCTGTGACTCAGACGGTAAAGTGTCTGCCTACAATGTGGGAGACCCAGGTTCAGTCCCTGGGTCGGGAAGATCCTCTGGTGAAGGCAATGGCACCCCACTCTAGTACTCTTGCCTGGAAAATCCCATGGATGGAGGAGCCTGGTAGGCTGCAGTCCATGGGGTCACAAAGAGTCGGACACGACTGAGTGACTTCACTTCACTAATAGGAGGGATGAAACGAAGATGAGGGACAAAGCACACAAAGACAACTCCCACTGCAAATAAATAAATGAAGAGTAAAAAAAATACAGCAGGACCTCAGTGCATTGATTCTAATCTCATGGTAGAGCATCTGTTCTCTTCTACTTCTTTATATATACTACTTTGTGTATGTATATGACATGGACTCATGGCTTAGCTTTCAACATATAAGAGAGTAACTACAATCTATTAAGGGAACCGAGAGCCAGAACTATATGTGCGGTCCCCATTAGGCATATTAAAAATTGCATTTTGTTAACAGTTGTCTGTTAACAAACACTACATATACAAATGAGGATGTCAAACCAACAACGTGTAAAAGTTTCTATTGAGTCAAGTTACAAATACATACATGACCATGTGTAAAATAGATAGCTAGTGGGAAGTTACTATAGCACAGGGGCCCAGCCCTGTGCTCTATGATGACACAGAGGGGTGGAATGCAGGGTGGGGTGGGAGGGAGGGTAAAGAGGGAGGGGATATTATATACTTAACACTGATTCATATTGTTGTATGGCAGAAACCAACACATTATTGTAAGGCAATTATCCTCCAATTAAAAACAAATTTTTAAAAAGTTACAAAGGATAGAAAAGTGAGGTATGCTATAAGAAAATTAATAAAATCATCAAGAAAATATTTTAATATTTAAGGAAGATAATTTTAGATGAATAGAAGCTTTTAGAAGCTTCTCTGCTTCCTGTATTTTAGATACATCTTCACTGAACAGGCTGCTTAGCAGCAGCTACGAAGTTGTTAGAGGTTCTTTGAAATTCCTATTAAATCTAAAAAGCAAAGGCTGGGATCTAGTTACGTTTGTCAAACAGCATACTATTCCAGTTCTATATTGTATTACCACTGAGGAAGTAGCCATATAACTTAGAGATTTTCCAGTCTTTATTAAAACATTATGAATTTGTGAAAGTTATCAAGTATCTGAGGTAAATAGATTCTTTTTCCAGAAATTAAAAAGATACACTGGGCAAATGCATACCTCTTAAACAAAATTTTTCTAGTCAAATAAGTAAGAATAATTGTACTTTTCAGCACATTTATTGTGTATTAAAAATGGCCACAATATATAAAAATAATAATATGAACAAGTGATTTATTCCAAAATGCACTTAGATTAACATTAGAAAATCAAGCAATGTAATTCACTATATTAACTGAAAAGAAAAACTATATGATTATCTCAAGAGACATAGAAAAGCATTTGACGATATCCAACATCTCTTCCTGATAAACACTTATCAAACAAGGAATACCAGGAAACATTCTCAACCTGATAAACGGGATCTGTGAAAAATCTACAGCTGACATCATACTTAATGGTGAAAGACTGAATTCTTTCCCCTAAGAACAAAACAGGGATTTGTACTCATCACTTCTAGCCAGCATGATAATAGAGCTGCTGAAAGTGTTAAGTCGCTCACTTGTGTCCGACTTTTGCAAGCCCATGGACTATTGCCCACCAGGCTCCTCTGTCCATGGAATTCCCCAGGCAAGAATACTGGCGTGGATTGCCATTCCCTTCTCCAGGGGGTCTTCCCGAACCAAGGATCGAACCCCAGTCTCTTGCATTGCAGACAGATTCTTTACCATCTAAGCCAGCAGGGAAGCCTGTAACTAACAGCTACAAAACTGAGTGATTATGTAATAGAAAGTGTTAGTTGTTCAGTTATGTCCGACTCTTTGCGACTCATGGACTGGAGCTCACCAGGCTCCTTTATTCATGGGATTTTCCAGGCAAGAATACTGGAGTGGGTGGCCGTTTCCTCCTCCAGGAGGTCTTAAAACCCAGAGATAGAACCCACATCTCCTGCATTGCAGGTGGATTCTTTACCCTCTGAACCATTGGGGGATTATGTGTAAGAGAACTTCTAACCAATACAATACGGCAAGGAAAGGAGGAGGAGGAAGGCATCTCCCTTAGAAACAGGTTAATGGATAAACAAATTGTGGTGTATTTTTATAATGGAATACTACTTGGCAAATAAATGGAATGAAGTGTTGGTATGTGCAACAACATGGACAGATTTTGCTAAGTGAAATAAACCATACTGAAAAAGACTTCCTACTCGTATTCCATTTATCTAAACCTCTAGGAAAATGCCAGCTAATCTGTAGTGACAGAAAATAGGTCTCTGGCCACTGGGTTGGTAGGGGACTAGAGAGAAGGAAGGATTACAGAGGGGCAGGAGGAGATATTGGGGATAATGACTATATTCACTATCATGGTTATAGTGATCTTTCATACTACATGTTTTATATATATATATGTCAAAACTTTTATAACTGTACACTTTAAATATGTGCAGTTTATTGTATGTCAGTACTACCTCTATAAAGTTTTTTTGAATTCCATAAGAAGTCAGGTCTGTGTTCTCTCTCCCCTTTGAGTTTGGGTGTTCTCTGTGACACCTTTGGCCAATAAAATTTGACAGAAATGACAGTAGGCCAGTTTCAGACCTAGGGCTTAAGAAACCGACAGCTTCTACTTCCTGCTTCTTGGAGTACTTGCTCTGGGAGAATCTGGCCAGCATGTGTGCAGTCTGACTACCCTGAGATCGTCACAGTGTCAGAAAGTCCCAGCTAGCTTATGGAGAGCAAGATGTCCAACCAGCCTGCATGTTTCTGCCGTCCTAGCCTGGGCACCACACATGTGAGTAAAAAAGCCATATGAGGTATCCAGACCAGTAAAGCCTTTGTTACAAATACTGTTTCTATGAACGTTCATATTTTTGTGTTAACGTAAGTTTTCATTTCTCTATGATAATGTGCAAGAATGTAATTGCTGCATCATATAGTAAGTGCAATTTTAGTTTTATAAGAACTGGCAGACTGTTTTCCAGAGTGACTGTAATCCTGTTTCTCTGCATCCTCACTATGCACCACACGCTCAGTCATGTCTGACTCTTTGCTACTACATGGACTATAGCCTGCCAGGCTCCTCTGTCCATTGAATTCTCCAGGCAAGAATACTGGAATCTGGGGACTTCCCTAGTGGCCCAGTGGATATGACCATGCTCCCAATCCGTGGGGCCCAGGTTTGATCCCTGGTCATGGAATTAGATCCTACATGCTGCAACTAAGAATTCATATGCCACAACTATGTGCTACAAGGAAGGTCAAAGATTCTCCGTTGCCACAATTAAGACCAAGCACAGCCAGATAACTAAAAGTTAAAAAAGAAAAAAAATACTAGAGTGGGTTGCCATTTCCTATTCCAGAGGATCTTCGCCCCCGCCACTAGGGATCAAACCCACACCTTCTCCTGCATCTCCTGTATTGGCAGGCTGATTCTTTACCACTGAGCCACTTGCTAGTAAGGAGGTAAGCCACAGTGCTAGTGCTAGTAAGGAAGACCTGTATCCTTACTAGCACTTGGTATTTTCAGTACTTTTATGTTAGCCATTCTGAAAATTATATAATGATATATCATTGGGGTTTTTTCCAATTCTTTTTTAAAATAATTTTATTTATTTATTTTGGTTGTGCTGCGTCTTCATTGCTTCTCTCTAGTTGCAGAGACCAGGGGCTACTCTAGTTGTGATGTGCGGGCTTCTCACTGCAGTGGCTGCTCTTGTTGCAGAGCACATGCTCTAGGGCATGAGGGCTTCAGTAGCTGTGGCACGTGGACTCAGTAGTTGCAGCTCCTGGGCTCTAGAGCACAGTCTCAATAGTTGTGGCACAGGGACTTAGTTGCTCCATGGCATGTGGGATCTTCCCAGATAGGGATCGAGCTTGTGTCTCCTGCCTTGGCAGGCTCTTTACCACTGAGCCATCAGGGAAGCCCTATCTCAAATGATGTTGAGCATCTTGTCATGTGTTTATTTGCCATTTGTATATCCTCTTTAATGTAGTATCTGTTTATGTCTTTTGCCCATTTTCTATTGTAAACAAATAAATAGTTACTAATAATATAAATGTAAGTATAAATATATTTTATAAATATAATATTATACATTTATATTACATAATATAAATTATATTTGTGCTGCTGCTGCTGCTGCATCACTTCAGTTGTGTCTGACTCTGTGCGACCCCATAGACGACAGCCCACCAGGCTCCTCCGTCCCTGGGATTCTCCAGGCAAGAACACTGGAGTGGGTTGCCATTTCCTTCTCCAAATTTATATTTATAATATAAATTTGTAAAATAAATATAAATAATGTTTAGTCGCTCAGTTGTGTCCGACTCTTTGCGACCCCATGAACTGCAGCACGCCGGGCCTCCCTGTCCATCACCAACTCCCAGAGTTCACGCAAATTCATGTCCATCAAGTCGGTGATGCCATCCAGCCACCTCATTCTCTGTTGTCCCCTTCTCCTCCTGCCCCAGTCCCTCTCAGCATCAGAGGCTTTTCCAATAAGTCAACTCTTTGTATGAGGTGGCCAAAGTACTAGAGTTTCAGCTTCAGCATCATTCCTTCCAAAGAACACCCAGGACTGATCTCCTTTAGAATGGACTAACAGTTCTTTATTATTTTAGATAAAAGCCCTTTGTCAGAGGTATGTATGCAGTATTTTCTCCCATTAATTTGCCTGTTCATTCTCTTAACAGAACTTGCAAAGCAAAAGTTTTTAATGAGGTCCAGTTTACCCCGTTTTTGTTTTTGATGTCAAGTTTAAGATCTCTTTGGCCCTAGATTCTGAAGATTTTTTTCCCCTATTTAGTTAAAAATTACGCAATACTGTGTTAGTTTCAGGTGCTAAGGTTTTTTTTTTTACAAACCCTTAAAGAGTTTTGTAAAAGGTTTTTTTACAGAATTCTAAAAGAATTGTCCTTTTGTGTGTTACATGTTCTTTGACCTAAGTTAACTTTTTGTATAAAGTGTAAAGTTTAGATTGAAGTTGATTATTTCCCCTGTCCATGTCCGTTTGCTCCAGCACTACTTATTGAAAAGGCTGTTCTTTCTCCACTAATTGCTTTTGAATCTTTGAAAATTATTTGTGCATTTTTGCCTGGATCTGTTCTGTATCTTTTTGAATGCTCTATTCTCTGTTGATTAATGTAGCTATCATTATTTAAAAGTCTGTTTACTTTCTGAGCATTTGGCTACTTGCCTATTGTCTTTCTGTTACTTTGGCTCCATTATGTTTAGAAAAGATACTCTGTATGATTTAAATTCTTTAAAAATTTTTGATATTTGTGTTGACTCAACATGGGCTATCTTGGTGACTGTTTTGTGGGCACTTAGAAAAAGTGTACTCTATTGCAGTTTAGTGGAGTCTTCTATACATATCTATTAGATCTTATTGATTGATGATATTCTTCAGTTCCTCTATATCTTTGCCCTGTAGTCTTGTCAGTATTGTGTTGAACTCCCCAGCTGAAATTGTGAATTTTTCTATTTCTTCTTTCAGCTCTGTCAGTTTTTGCTCTCCACTGCCATGCTGCATGTGCAATCTTAGTTCCCTAACTGGGGATCGTGGAAGCATGGAGTCTTAACCACTATCTGGACATCCAGAGAAGTCCTTGTTTCATGTATTGGTATTTTAAGGCTCTGTTGTTCAGTGTATGCACATTTAAGATCACTGTGTCTTCTTGATAGATTGATCCTTTTTATCAGTAGGTAATGTTCTTCTTTGTGCCTAATAATTTTTTTTTTTTGCTTTAACATCTATTTTATTTCATATCAGTATAGCCACCCTATTTTTTTTAACTGTTGGCACAATTCTTTCCCCATCCTTTATATTCAGTCTTTTATATTCAGTCTTCCTAGTATGTTTAAAGTGAGTTTCTGTTGACAGCATAATAACACTGGAGTGGGTTGCCATTTCCTACCCCAGGGGATCTTCCCCACCCAGGGTGAGTTGTATTTTTAAATCTGTGTTGCCAATCTCTGTCTTTTGATTGATGTATTTAGACCATTTACAATTAGCCTACTATATGTTAGCTCTTAAGTATAGCATTTTATTGTTTGTTTCCTTTCTGACCCTTCTGTTTCTCAATTTCTTGTTATCGCCTCTTGCCTTCCTGTGGGTAAATGGAACAGTGTGAGCATTCTTTTCTTCTTTGTAGTGTTTCTGAGTGTATTTCTTTGTAGAGTTTTCTTTGTGGTTACTCTGAGTATTACAGTATACATATGTAACATCACTGCTGCTGCTGCTAAGTCGCTTCAGTCATGTCTGACTGGTTATCAGTGTTTTATCACTAGAAGCAAATATCGAAATCTTACTTCCACATAGTTCCCTATACCCTCCCCCATTTTAAAAATATGACTGTTTTATGTATTTCCTCTATATATTTATGTAGAACACCATTACAGGTGGTTTTATAAATTTTGATTTAACCATCAAATATTATTTAAGAAACTAATGAGAAAGATAGTCTATTTTTATACATTCTGTTCTTTCCTGTCTGAAGTTCCAAGCTCTCTTCTGCTATTTCCTTTCTGTTGAAGTTTTCTATACCCATTCTTTAAGGGTAGGTCTTTTTTTGGTTAATTGGAAGGGTTTTTTTTGTTTTTTTTTTAAGGGTAGATCTGCAGGCAACAAAAATTTTTGTTTTTTAGTTTTTCTGCATCTGATCTGTCTTTACTTCTCCTTCATTCCTGAAGGATAATTTCATCAGATAGAGAGTTTACAGCTTGTGGTCCTTTTCTTCCAGCATTTGAAAAGTTTTGTAACCTCCTGGCTCCCATGGTTTCAGATGAAAACTTCAGTGTTGTTTGGTGTTTCTCTGTAGGGAATGAATCATTTCTCTTTGGTTGTTTTTAAGATTTGTTCCTTGTCTCTTGTTTTTAGAAGTTTATGATATGTTCTTATGTGGATTTCTTTGGGTCTACCATATTTAGACTTTGATTGGCTTCTTAAATCTGTAGGTTTAGATCTTTCACCTAATTTAGGGAGTTTTTAGCTCTATTTCTTCAATACTTTTCAGCTCCACACTTTCCTCCCTACTTCTGGAACTCAGATGCCAATGTTAGCTCTTTCATTATTCCAAAGATCCTTAGGTCTCTGTTCAATTTCTTTTTCTATTTTCTCTCTGTTGTTCAGATGGAATAAATTTTATTGATCTGTCAATTCAAGTGAACTGGTTCTATCCTCTGTCATCTCTACTACAGAGTCCTTTCAGCAAGGAGTTTCTAAATTATTATTATTTTATTTTTCTGTTTTGCATTTTCTGTTCTTTTTCTATGACTTCTACTTCTTTGCTGAGATTTTCTATTTTTTTCACTTGTTACAGGATAATTCATAACTACTTACTGAAGCATTTTCGTTATAGCATCTTTAAAGTCCTTGCCTGATCATCTGAACTCTAATTTGCACAGTAGCATCTAGATTGCAAGAATCAAATTAAGGTTTTTCCTGTTCTTGATATAAATGATGTTCTGTTATATCGTGAACATTTTGTTTGTATGCTAGGGTAATTTTTATTTTATCCTGGATATTTTAGATAGTATGCTGACTTGATCCTGTTCAGATTTTCTATCTTAGTAGGCAGTTGCCCTGCTTAAGTTTAACCTGTTGATTCTGGCCTGCTTTTGTGAGCTGTAGCTCTGACACCATTTAGTTTTCAGTGCCCTTGCAGTGCTATTCAGGTTAGTTTCATTCTTTGGTACTGCCGGGGCTTCCTGCTCAATCTAGGCTGGTGTTTCCTGCTTGGAGAAAGATACCTATGTCACTGAGCTGCCTTCCACCAGTGGGGTTAGGGGGATGAGCAGTACAGGGCCTGGTTTGCTCTTGGCCACTGGACAGAGGACTGAGGCCTCAGGCCTGAGTCTGTCCTGCTGGGCAGAGGGCCTGGAGACAGCAGCCTCCTATTTTGTTACCAGATAGCCTGCCTTTGCCCCAAGTGTGGGCTAGGGATTAGGGCTCCCTAGTACACCTGTTATTCTTCCCCTTTACTGGTCTTTGGTGAGAGAGAGCAGACTTAGTTTTTGTTTTGTTTATTCGGTCTATAGGTGTTGGTAGTTCTGATTGGTAGTCACTCACCTCTCCAGGGGCCCAGTCCAGGCTACATGGAAGATGAAAACCCAGTAGGGAATTCACTACAGTGACCTTCCTTCCTTAATTCCCGACACCCCTAGACAGTTTACCTTTTTTCTAGCCTTCAAAGTCCTTTATGATTGCCTGTTGGTTTACGTCCGGGGTATTTCATTGTATTTAGAGGGGAGGAGCTGGGGAAATTGAGGGAAGTAGCCATCTTGTCTAAGGCCAGAAGTCCCTCAGTAAATTATTAAACTTTGAATAAGAACTTCAAAGTAATATAAGATATTAATGAATAATAGGAAATATATGGCCCAATGCTTAATTATATATTATGTCATTAGAGATAAGGATATGGGTGAATGATGGCCAAGGGCTGAAGGTAAGTCTTCCTGGAGATGAAGTAACTTGAGAAGGCCCTTATTGTGAAAAACGAGGTCATAGTTGAAAGGAGCAATATGAACAAAAAGGAATATGGAAAACAACTGAGAGAATTTGCCTGTCTTAAGCAAAAATTATGTTAGTGAGTAATGAGAAAATAGAGTGGCTAGACTCTGGTGATATAGAGGGCACACTGAAAAGTGGATAGCTGTCCCAAAATTGTAAGGAGAAGGAGTGACATGAGTGAAGTTTAAGCAAGATTAGTTTAAAATAGATGTTGTGCTGTGTTAGTCACTCAGTCATGTCTGACTCTTTGTGACCCCATGGACTGTAGCCCGCCAGGCTCCTCTGTCCATAGGATTTTTCAGGCAAGAATACTGGAGTGGGTTGCCGTTTCCTTCTCCAAAATAGATGTGTAAGGTAACTTATATTGGGGAGAAACTGATCTTTCAGGAGCCAATCATGAGTTTGTCCTGGTTTTCTAAGTATGAGGTGGTACCTATGACTATGAAGTAGTTGAAGCGGTAATAAAGAAGTGGATTCAAAAGAGAACATGATGGGACTTGATACCTGACTAGATATAAAAAGTGGGACTTGATTCATAGACTGTCAGCTTTGGTGACTTCTCTTTTCCCATGTGCTTAATTAAATATAAGTAGGAAACTTTTAAAGAATAGATTTTGCTCTGCAGAGAAATTCTTTCTCCATTCTCTTCCCACCTGCATATGTAATTTGAGGAAAACCTAACTGTCCTAAGGCAACTGATTAACACCTTTAATCTTTTTCCAAGCAACATACTGTTACCACACATTCTGAAATTGTTATTATACATGTTAAAAGATGTCCAGCCTCACCAGTAATTAAAGAAATGCAAATTAAAACAACAAAGTTTGTTTTTATAGTACAGTTCAATGCTGTAGGGCTTTCATGAAGTAAGGCTTACACATATTCTTATTTTTTTCTGATAGACTAAATTGGTATCATCTTTCAGGAAAGAAATTTAGCAGTATGTAGCAAGTTCAGTTCAGTCACTCAGTTGTGTCTGACTCTTTGTGACTCCATGGACTGCAGCACACCAGGCCTCCCTGTCCATCACCAACTCCCAGAGTTTACTCAAACTTGAGAAGGCAATGGCACCCCCACTCCAGTGCTCTTGCCTGGAAAATCCCATGGATGGAGAAGCCTGGAAGGCTGCAGTCCATGGGGTTGCTAAGAGTCGGACTCGACTGGGCAACTTCACTTTCACTTTTCACTTTCATGCATTGGAGAAGGAAATGGCAACCCACTCCAGTATTCTTGCCTGGAGAATCCCAGGGATGGCGGAGCCTGGTGGGCTGCCATCTGGGTCGTACAGAGTCGGACACGACTAATGCAACTTAGCAGCATGTCTATTGAGTCAGCAATACCATCCAACCATCTCATCCTCTGTCATCCCCTTCTCCTCCTGTTCTCAATCGTTCCCAGCATCAGGGTCTTTTCAAATGAGTCACCTCTTCGCGAATCAGGTGACCGAAGTATTGGCATTTCAGCTTCAATATCAGTCCTTCCAGTGAACACTCAGGACTGATCTCCTTTAGGATGGACTGGTTGGATCTCCTTGCAGAGTCTTCTCCATCACCACAGTTCAAAAGCATCAATTCTTTGGTGCTGAGCTTTCTTTATAGTCCAGCTCTCACATCCATACATGACTATGTATGTTGCAAAAACCTTTACAATGTTTAAGTACTTCTGCTAGGAATTTATAGTAAGGAAATAAACGCAAAGAGGCCAAACTATGGCAAATGTTAGCAATGTCCCTAAATTTTCACAGTTATAATTGTATATAAATGTATAGTAGTACAAGTGAATGGTTAATACAAATACGGTGGAATGTTACATAGTCTAAAAATAATGCAGGGGACACAAGTTCAAACCCTGAGCAGGGAGCTAAGATCTCACATGTCGTGTGGCATTGCCAAAAAGATAATAATAAAAAAATTTTAAATGAATAGAAGAACTTGGAATGAATCTTCATAATATTTTTGTCTATAATTTATATTCTGCATCCTCCTATAAATAGTTTGAAGCAACATTTAGATCACTGTTGCAGATAGGTGAAGAAAAACAAAAAGAGTTAAAAGGCCTTTCTGCATTAGTTCAGGGACTCAAATAATGTATCTTCATGTTAACTGCTATTGCTCAGAGGGATGTTATGCAGAGAAAGAACCTGTGTATGTAGGGACACAGTGGAAAGAGTGAAAAGAGTGAAAAACTTAGGTTTATTTCTTTTGCTGCTGTTGGCCTGCTTTGTAACTTTTCACAATTCGTTGTCACCTAAATTACCTCCTCTGTGAATCAGAAAAGGTTATCTTGATTTGTCTTCTTCACATGGATGTTATAATATTTAATTGACATGGTTTCTACCTGAAAGAACTTTGCAAGCTAGAAAATATCCAAATTTTAATTGTTATTTGTGACTTCGAATAGCATTCTGACCCAACACAAGAATTATTAATCTGTTTAAGAAGGAAATCATGAACTTATTTAAAAACAACCAAAGACTTGAGGGATAGGGTATATGGAAATGGATGGTATTCACAGTCTACCTGTATTCCTTTTATAGCTATTTTAAAACAGAAAAAACACAGTCCCTTTGAGGTCCTTTTACTCTAGCAGGAATTCAATATAAGAAAGTTTTTTAAGAAAAAGGTGAAATGTTTTCATTAGTTGTTCTTTCCAGTCTATATTTGGCATTCAGGCTACAGCTAACTTTTACAGTGCTTTACTTCAGGGTGAGTCTGTTCTACTTAAAATTATGTATGAGCTTCTTAGAAACCACTCTTTTGTAGAGCCAATTCAAAAAAAAATTTAAACACAGATAAGTTGAAAAAACAGAACAATGAAAACCACTTTTACACCCTCACAGAGATTCACCAAGTTTCACTTTCTTCATCTTTATTGCTATATACATTGGTACACACGCTCACTCCCTTTTTCCAGTGTATCCAAAAGTAGGCCAGAGCCATCAGAAATGTGCTGTTTTAATGATCATTTTATCTGCTGTTCAGATGCAGCAGAGCAACATGATTCTTGTCAAGTTTATTCTATAGTTGGTGCCATCTGTTTGTGCTTATTATCTGAAGTCTTGGGTACATTTTATTGGAGGCAGGGATGCTCAGATTAAAGTTAGCCCTATGCAATGCCTCCTAAACTTATAAAGTCTACATGGTCACAAAAGGAATATTTGACTACTTCTTAGTAAGTTTAAGTAGTAAGAGTACTACATACTTTTTAAATGTCTTTGTTGTTCTGTAACAGGCTGAAATAGTCAAGTTTTATATTTTCAAGCAGCTTAGAAAAAGAAAGAACTCAATGTTTTCCATGGAGCATTTGTTAGAATTTGAATATTTCATTGGACCTAGAATGTTTATTTATTGTTATAAATTGATAGTATCTGACAGGAGATCAGCCCTGGGATTTCTTTGAAAGGAATGATGCTGAAGCTGAAACTCCAGTACTTTGGCCACCTCATGTGAAGAGTTGACTTATTGGAAAAGACTCTGATGCTGGGAGGGATTAGGGGCGGGAGAAGAAGGGGATGACAGGGGATGAGGTGGCTGGATGGCATCACGGACTCGATGGACATGAGTCTGAGTGAACTCTGGGAGTTGGTGATGGACAGGGAGGCCTGGCATGCTGCAATTCATGGGGTTGCAAAGAGTCGGACACGACTGAGCTATTGAACTGAACTGAACTGATAGAAGATAACCATCTATTATAATCACTTAGTCTAGGTATGACTGCAACCATAAAAACTATACTTTTTTTTCCCGCAGGAGATTTTGATGAATTCACTCAAGACAATAATGACATTATGTTGAAAAACATAGCAGAAGACCTTCGGAATTGCTTACCTCTAGAAACCATGCTTTCCTCAGAACATCTAGCCCTCCAAAAAGTAAATATATTAAATTAATTTATTCCTAGTGCTACTTGAGGTTTCTTCTCTAACCCCATTAGCCTTTCCAATCCAATCATTAGTCTTTAATTCTCTTTTTCATTTGGTGCTTCATCTATTTCCCCAATTCTTTTGAGTCAGTAATCCTCTGACTCCCTAGTACCATTCATTCAAAAGATATTTTTTGAGAGTGTCCTATTTGCTAAGCAGACCCCACCCAACCCCAAATCAAGACCCAACAATACAACAGTAATCTGTCCCTGCCTATGTAATTGTCTTGGTTTTCTCTGCCCTGTTCGATTTCCCTGACTCTTATCAAGGGTGAAGTTCACCCTTTTGTTGATTCTTTATTATCGTTGAAGTAGAAGGGATCAAACATTTTTTTTTTTTTTTTTTGTAGCTGCTTGCTGTTATGTACTACCAGCATTAAGTGCTGTTATTTGTAAGCATGGAATTTTACTAAACATTTTTTATTATATGAAAACTTTGCTTCTGGGAAAAGATTACTTGCCAAGTATTCTGATGGGTAAGTCCCTGACATGTAGGACTCAGAAGCCCTGGTATTAGTTTCTACTCTCCCCCTCTGAACTAACTAGTGTCGTTTCTTGGGAGAAGTCTCTCTGGGTATGTTTCCTTATTTGAAAAATATACTACTTAGGATGGACAAAATGATCTCAGAATACTCCTTTCAACTAAAATTTTTATTTGTTTTTCATAGCCATGTTTTGCATCATGACATGGTCAAATAGCAAGTTGCCTGTGTCTCAAAAATAACATGAAAGCAGAGCTGAGTTGCTGACTTCCATAAGCGAAACTTGTCTTTCTGGTTGTTGTTGCTCTCAGAATTTCAGCATATGAACCACTGATGTTTTGCCTGATTTAGCAATAAAAGAGACTTCTTTGTACTCTGTTTCTTTTGATGTTTTTCTTCTCTCCACCAGATACAGCAGCAGCCAGAACCCACAGTTCACGTTGATGCATTCCTTTATGATGAAGACTTTATTGATTCATTATGTGAGGAAGGAAAAATGAGCAGAAACTACTGTATGGCGTGCGGCTCACATCAGACAGCACCTCTAGGTGGGCACTCCAGCCTGCAAACCTGACAACTTTGGGCACTTTTCCTCACATGTCATTACTGTGCAGATTCTTGACCAGGCATTCACTGTTTGGGGGTGTTTTTAAAAGCAAAAGGCCAACCTGCAGCCGAGCTATTACCGATTACTGAAATCAGAGAAACTAAATAGAAACATTGTCCAGGGAGATTAGGCCACTTCATGTCCCCCGCAGGAGTATTTCAGCTTTTTTACTGAACATATTTAATAGGAGGTGACTTCTCAGGTCCTGAAACTAATTGGAAATGGTTGAATACAGGAAAACTAACTCATACTTTATATCCTCAAAAGAGAATTACATTTATCCATAGCGATTTATTTACAGTGAGAAATATAACTGCCAAGGGAGCTGAAAACTTTCTGCTCATAGAACTATCTACTTGTGAAGTCAGATAGTAATCCAGTCTTGTTGGATGGGCGTGAACTTAGAAGACAGAGATGGATAATCTTGAGAGTTTATGCAGGCCGTGACTTGACCTCATGGGGCATCTCCTGTCTGTAACACAGGACAGCTCTTGTAATAGCCTCCTGCATGTCTGTCCCTCAGATGCAACACCTGTGTTTCAAACGGGAAACTAGACTGACTCCATGCTGCTAAGATGTAAACTCTTCTGTTACTATATCTTTTGTTCAAACTGGATATGATTGTCTAGGCTATTACTTTAAACATGCTATTTCAGTCTCCCTGCTAACCTAGATTTTGAGGCATTGCTTAGAGTGGGTGAGTAGTAATGTGCTCATGTTATTGATCTTCAGTTCAGTTCAGTCATTCAGTCGTGTCCGACTCTTTGCGACCCCATGAATCGCAGCACGCCAGGCCTCCCTGTCCATCACCAACTCCCGGAGTTCACTCAGTCTCACGTCCATCGAGTCAGTGATGCCATCCAGCCATCTCATCCTCTGTCTCCTCCTGCCCCCAGTCCCTCCCAGCATCAGAACCTTTTCCAATGAGTCAGTTCTTCACATGAGGTGGCCAAAGTATTGGAGTTTCAGCTTTAGCATCATTCCCTCCAAAGAAATCCCAGGGCTGATCTTCAGAATAGACTGGTTGGATCTCCTTGCAGTCCAAGGGACTCTCAAGAGTCTTCTCCAACACCACAGGTCAAAAGCATCAATTCTTCGGCACTCAGCTTTCTTCACAGTCCAACTCTCACATCCATACATGACCACAGGAAAAACCATAGCCTTGACTAGATGGACCTTTGTTGTCAAAGTAATGTCTCTGCTTTTCAATATGCTATCTAGATTAGATAATATTCTCAAAAGTTCACGACTACCAAATTTGTAATATGTGACTAATACAAATTTATTGTACCTGTATTATAGTTGGAGATTAAACTACCCTGGTTTACTGCTTTAAGATTCTATTTTTAAATAGTGCTCATAATTGCCATTTGAAGTAGTGAAGTTCACAGAGTGGAAAAAGACTTAGACAAGAACAATAGAGGGAAAATTAAAAAGTGAATTCTAACTATAATACCATATCAGATCTGATATACAGAAATTTATAGAAGAGCTTTGTTCGACAAAGAAAAATTTGGAGATTAGGATGCATTTTCACATAAAAATCAGATTATAAATAGTGACTGGGTGCCCATACCAGCCCAGATAACTAGAGTGACTGTGAGAAAGCTGTCACCATAAGGAAGCACCATAAGGAAGCTTCATATAGGAAGCTCTTCTTCCCTATATGAAAGGAGCTTGTCAGCTTTAAGACACTAATGATGACTGTAGCCTAGGGCAGGAGCACTAATGTGGCCAAGAGGGCAGTGAGGATGAGGGGGGGATAAGGACCGTGGTGCTCAGTGCCCTTGTACCCCACCATCTCCAGTGTTACTTCTGAGGCCTAGTCACCCTTTTTTTTTCTTCCCAGGGATTAGCCTCCTTGCTTCCATTTTATTTGCCACCATTCATTAGTTATGATCAAAGTTTCCTGACCATTAGATTATGTGCTAGCACACAATAAAGAAAATCTTCGGGTTACCTCCATATCAGAAAAAACAGACTCAGGCTCTCCCAAATATTTCATTACAGAAATAATGGAGTAAGAAAATGGGCTAGGAAGCTAGAAATTACAGCAATTAAACTAAGGGAAATAATTTAGGAGTGTCTTAACCTTCTCCCCATACCACCCATCTCCGGCTCTCCAGACCACACTTTAGGTTGGCCAGGGTGCCACATTGTTCCACTCCAGAGATGGTCATTCATTTGGTCGTTTACAGTCTATGCAGCGAGAGGTGGCCGCTCTGTGATAGCTCTGGGGTAGAATGAGGAAAACAGGTGCTATGGGAGTTAGGAAGCAGTCTCAGGGAAAAGCAGTCCATTGGGAGACGAGGAAGGGAAAGGCCTAGGACGCCCTAGAGGGTGGAAGAGAAAGAGATGAGAAGCATGGGCGTAGGGACAGCCAGCTGAGTAACCGTTTTCTAGAGGCCTGAATGTCAGAGATTGTGTATTTGTTCTTGTGTCTTTTACAGCTCAGAGTGAATGAGTGCAAAGTTATCACACTAATGTTTTCTAAATAACCTCTGAATGGCTTTCATCAATTAAGAAAAGCATGAAATATACTTTATAGGTGAAAGAATTAGAAGTACAGAATGGAATTGTTAATCCTCAAGCAAAATTTAATATTTGTTCTCATTCTCCAGGGTTTATTTCTCATTCCTTCTCTCTCATGGAATTGAAATTCATTTATCATCACGTACTCCCTGATCTGTCGGGAAAGGTCTTGGTTGACATTGGCTCCAGGCTTGGCACCGTCCTTTATGGGGTAAAGTCCAACTTGTGGACATAGTCAACATTTGGAAATACTTTCTTCTCCTACAACAGTTTTGCCTGCCACCATCTAAGGTGACAGCTTATCTTTATTTATTAGAGTAACAGAGTAAGATGGTTAAAACAGTGTATTGAATTTGGACTTTTCAAAGGCCAGCTCTCTGATCTCCTTTTCTGGTTTGTCTCTGTCACACAGTGAAGGAATTTCAGCAAAACAGGAACAGATGGCCCTCATAACACTTTGGTATTCTGTCACTCACTTACCATGCTTCTAACTCCATCTTCTGTACTGTCGTAAAATAGTATAGCACACTGAGCTTTGATAAGAGCTCTTATAAAACTGACAAATTTGCTCAACTAGGGAATCGCTTACAGCCGTGAGCAAATCACTCCATACCCTGGGCATCAATATACTCACCTGTAAGTGAGCAAGGCAAATGATACCATCTTGGACACAGGACACACCGTGGTTTTCAGTGATCCAAAGTCTGAACATAGATTTTTGTGTCTGAGATATCAGCTCAATGTGACTCTCTAAAAAAAAATTCACATCATGAATATTTTTAATGTTCTTAAATGGTTTTATCAAAAAAACTGAAATGTGGTTTCTGGTTGTCATTAGCAGACGTGTTAAAACATGTGGCCAGCAGCAGTAGAAGTTCATGCCAGGAACAAGATCTGTCCGTTCCCAGCATCACTGCCTGCTCTAAACAGAAACAATTAACCCTTTCATGCTTCATTTATTTTTCAGCATTGACTTTTATCCTACAGTTAGAAAAAACAGCCATAATACAAAGTACAGTTTATCTGCTGATTTTGCTTGGCAAACATTAGAGATTATGATTGTTTACCTTATTTTGTCCACTCTTGTTTATTTTTTTATTTGTTAGAAACAAATAATAGCTGAATAATGGTGACTGTGCAAGGGGTTTGGTAGCGTCAATGAGTTAAAACATATGGTCATTTTCCTCTATAGAGGTCCCTGATTCAGTCAACAATATTTTTTTTTGAGTACGTGCATAAGCTTTGTTGAACATATTCTAAATATCTATGGTGAGCTATTAATATAAATTGAGTTTACACATAGGTGCTAGTTGATGTAAAATGGTCTTCAGAATATGATTTGACCTCTCCTTCCAGATTGCTTTTGTTATTACAACCAAATATAGATAGATAATAATACATAGTCTGTTTTTGATGATCCTTGTTAACTGATGGCCAGTTATCTTTGATGGATTTACCGAACAGCAGGCTGGCTTCCGTAAGCTAAACAGGACACACCTCCAGCCACCCACATCTTATGTCAGACTATGGTGAGTGTCCATCATATTTCCCAAAGGTTAAGACCTTTCTTACTTGTAACATTCCAAGAAATTACAGAAATAGAGTATTAAAGAAAGAATCTATTTGCGATCACTTTCCTTATTTCCAACTCTGTTGAATGCAGCTTTATCTTTACTTTATTTTTAGTTTATTGAATTTTGTTTTAAAAGTTTGACTTTTAAAATTTCAAGTAGAAAGAAACCCATAACTAAAAGTTAATTCTTTTGTATCATGTGTCTTCATATTTTAGGGTTATCTTTACAGTTCAGCATCACAACTGTATGGAGTAGAACTGAATGGAGACTTTTGCCAGTTGCAGGAAATGGTCATAAAAAGTATCAGTTCACTGACAGAATAAAGGTACTTTTAAAAATATTTGCTCTGTTATCCACTGTGTAGCAAATTTAGCCAAGCTTCTTCTGCATTGGAGTTGGAAAATTTTTGAATCTATTCTTCATTGCTGTTGTATGGAAATAGACTGAGTTAATATTTTATAACTATAATGAAGGTGAATTATTATCATTGTGTTCCACTCACACTTTTCTCTTCCTCCCCAACTTTATTAGAAAGTAGAATTTTTTTCTTAGTTTTCTTCATGTAGTTATATATATATATATAGTTTTCTTCATATATAGTTTTGTTAGCAGCAATTTTAAAGATCTTCATGTTGTCAGATGTGTATTTAATTAAACCCTGAATGTTGCAAGTAAGCAAAAAGATTAAGTAAAATGCTCGCAGTTCTTAATCTTCTTTTATAAACTTGCAAGAGGAATTGCGGGTACCACAGAATAACAGTTCCTGGGAGAATGATGCCCTAAGTTGGGCTATGACAGAAGTTTTCTGTTTGTTACAGGTAAGGGAAAAATAACCAGAAAGGGGAAAGGAAGTTTTTGGTTAATGCCATAATCCTTACCATTTCACTAGTGATCCTACACTTCTAATGGCAGTGCACAGAAGTACTGAGTATCTAAGGATCTCTGGTGTTCAGTTCAATCTAATATTCAAAGACATATCTTAGTAAGATTCAGAATCTAGCCTTTCCCTTTTTATAGAAGGAAAACTTTTCATTCTCTTCCTCCTTTCATCCTGCCTTTTTTCTCTCTCCAATCTTATAAATTGAGAGGCAAGTGATCAAAGAGAATTCACTGTCCAATATTAAATTTATAAATTTTCTCACTGTTCCATATTTAGTGAACAAAAATACACTGCTGTTATGTAATAAATCACATAAATAAAAGAATATCAATTTAATTAGAAATCAAGATTTAAACATTCTAAAAAACACCTCTGAATATTATTTATTTGTAAGACTAAGTGTTTTGGTTTTTGGGGTTTTTTTTGGAAAAAAAAATCATATAATACAAAAAACTTTTTCTCTTCTTTTTAAAATAAAAGTTAATTTGCTTTGCTCTTGAGCAAATAAATATTTCTTCTTGATATCTTGCCTGTGTTCTACAAGACTTATGGATTACAGTCTAGGGTAATCTTTTGACGTATATAATTTTCTAATAAATTGTTTTGTTTGCTTTCTTGGATAGATAATATATTCAATAAATTTTGCATGAAGAGTCAAACAAGACCAGTTAACATATTTGTATTAACATTTTACAAATTTACTTTTTAAACTTTACTTAGTCCACTTGATTCTATGAATCAGGACAGATATTACTGCATTTTATTTATGAAGACACATGACTACTCAAATGTATAAACCTAGTTGATAATGCAGCCAGAATTTGAACCTAGGTCCTTTGACTCATAACTACTGATACAGTAGAAACAGCTCTGAATTGGGAGTGAAGAGAGTGTAATTATGACTATATAAACAAGTCTACCTAAAAATAAAGTTTTCACAAGTTTATGGTTTTTATTAGACATTAAGATTTTTCCATAGGCGGTAGTATTAAATATACTATACTCTCATTTTAAGAAGTGTGAATCTCCCTTACCACCTGTCTCACGATGTCATTGAATGAATAGCTATTTCTTAAGTGGTTATGTGATATGGTGTCCTTGTTCTCTTACATGAATTCATTCTTTAGGTGCTTCATGCAGACATTTGTACACAAGGTTCACTTCTGCAGAATGCTGATGTTATTATAATGAATAATGTCTTCGAATATTTTCTTGATAAGGCAGAACAGGCCAGGTACGTTAGTTATTTATTTATTTTGGCATGGCCAGGCTTGTAGGACCTTCATTCCCCTACCACAGATTGAACTTGGGGCCCTGGAGTAATATTAAACTTTTAGAAATGACCTCAACTCTCAGGAGATTATATTAAAGAAAATGTGTTATGTCTAAGTGAAAATAAAAATGAACTTTGATTGTCTAACCTTGTGAAATATTACATCTCATTTTGAGGAGATAGAAAATGGTGTCATGCAATGTATGGTAAAAACCACTACAATATTGTAAAGTAATTAGCCTCCAATTAAAATAAATTAATTAATTAAATAAAAAAAAGAAACTGGTGTCATGACCCAAGCTTTTGCTTTGCAGTCAGGGATGCAAGAAGTTGTCAGTTCCCAGTGGGTCTTAAAATTTTTTCTGCCTCAGTGTTCTTTTCTTTGAAAAAACACATGTCCTTTGCTATCCTAGCACAGAATGATGGGAATTAACTGCTGCCCATAAATGACTATAGAACAAGATATAAGAATATTCACCTAAAAACAATGACTACCAAATTTTTAAAATGTTCTTAAGATAGTAATAGTCGGTTCCTAGACTTTATTCCACTATTTAAGCAATAGAAAAATTAGCAAATCTGTGATCAGTTTTTTTGTTTGTTTGTTTCTTTTTAAAATTTTTGACCATACTACATTGCCTGTGGGATCTTAGTTCCCCAGGCAGAGATATTACCCATGCTCTAGGCAGTGAAAGCATGGAGTCCTGACCACTGGACTGCGGGGAGTTCCCTGTAACTTTTCTGACTTATCATCAGGACTTATAGGCTCCTCTAATTAGAAAATTCTTACAGTCCAAGACACTGATTTTCTAGTCAGTTAGGCTTACTAACTTATTTATCATGACATACGTAACTCTAGATATAGGAAAGCACCTTTCCATATGTATGAAAGGGCATTACATTCATGTTTGAATTAGTGCATCAGGGAGATTTCTACTGCTTAGAAATAAAAAGATATATAATTATAGACATAAACAGTTAATATGAAGTAGAATCTTGAATGACTAAACCTCTGTCTGCTATCCCTTTACCTTCTCTCTCTCTCTCTCTCTCACACACACACACACACACACACACACACACACATACTTCTAGGTTAAGATCAGTACAAAATTAACAATGTAAATTGTTTATAGAGAAACTTGTTCAACAGAAGACTAATCATATCATCAAAGTGCAGACAGAATAGGTGATGATATTTTGTTCACAGGGTAAAGACCAGAAACACAACGTGAACAAAGTTTTTTTAATCATATTGCACTCTTTAAACTTAATTTCCAGTGGACAAAGTTTGTGTAGTTTTTCAAGTTCATTATCAGTAGTCGAAACATTACATAATGGTTAGATAATGAAATAATACCAATGTTATAAGAAGTTAAAAGAGAAAAGCACCTTAAACTCTTGGAAGATTCATAAAGGAAGATTTTAAACGCTGAAGAATGACAGATATTACTGGTCAACTTGATACTGGAACTGCTGCATGCTTGTGCGATCTTGGAAAATTCATTTGCAAACTCTGCATGACTCACCGAATAGGTATTAACCCCATATGTTCAGTCACTTCTCCAAATTAGTCAAGTGCAATGAATTTTAAATATAGATAATTAATTATCTTCATGAATGACAATACACAGGAGACAGTTTAGAAGATAAAGCATCCTGATATACAGTCATTCTGACAGAACTGATCATTTACCTATATTATTCTATATTGTAGCAAGTAGAGTAAGTCTTAGTTTAAAAGGTATCTCTATGTATTTTTTCAGTAAGTAAAATCTATAAACTACTGCAATGACAACTTCTCAGAAGCAGCAAGTGCTGTTTTTAGAGCCATGCCAAATCATGCTAATAATAATCAGCTTCTTCAATCTTACTAAACAGACTTGAAAAAACATCAATTTTAGGGAACTGCATCAAAACAACAGACAGCTCTAGCCCAAGCGCAGCAATAATTATTACCAAACATTGCTAGTTGGTTTTAGATCTAACCTGAGAAAAAGAACATTTGTTATCATTTTGCCTCATAAGCTCCAGAATGTACTAAACCCAATAGCCATTTCTATAACTAAAGTAAGTGCAAACAACATTGCTGCCCACCTGCCTCACTGCAAAGGGTGCACTTCCTTGCTTTGCTTGACCCCTGCTCCCCAATGGGATGTACTATCAAGACTCGTGCAGTGTAGAAATCCCATTCGTGTCTGCTAATCAAAACTGGTCAGATACTGCCCTCTGACACATACACATGGCCTGCCTTTGTGCTTTAAACCTAGCTGATCACACTGAACTTCTCAGGTATCATATTGTCCACAAGGCTTTCCACTGACTATTTCTGACAGCCAAATAAAGTATAATTTCACTCTTGATGTTATTTTTAAAGATTTATATATTATATTCTTATTATTAGCCTTTGCTTGTTTTCTGGCTTCTGTGGCTTTTCTCCATGACTCTTTCCCACCCACTCCCTGGTGGCTCAGAGGTTAAAGCGTCTGCCTGCAATGCGGGAGACCCGGGTTCGATCCCTGAGTCGGGAAGATCCCCTGGAGAAGGAAATGGCAACCCACTCCAGTATTCTTGCCTGGAGAATCCCATGGACAGAGGAGCCTGGTGGGCTACAGTCCACGGGTCACAAAGAGTCGGACACGACTGAGCGACTTCACTTTCACTTTCACTTTTCCCCTTAGCTCTGTTCCATTCTGTAGAAAGTTTGACAGATCCTAAAGAATAGAAGGGGCTTTAACCATGATCCAGCTTTGACATCTGTATCAGTTCTGAAAACTTTTTGTGTTCTTATTCACAATTGCTTGTATTAATCCTAATCCCCCATCTTGTTAAATCTCTCTCAGTATTGTAACTCCACGATTTTGCCAACATCCCTTCAGGAACTGAATTTGCCAATTACTAGTATGTTGCCCATCTGGATTTCTAGATACCACCTATGCTGCATATTCTTTTGTCATCCTCATTCCAAAAAATATCCAGTATCTGGTGAAACCTAACATAGAAGGTTTTTAATGTGTTATAGAGCCTGGGAATACATCTGCCATAATGTAAGGAAACAAGGGTCGTTATTAGTGACAGTGCCAGGTCTGGAAGAGTCTCTCTCAGGTCTTCAGGTATGTAAGCTTCTTTCCCAGCATTTTTATTGTCAAAACTTCGCTCCTGCTTTTTTCTGATAGCTGTCACACTATTCTAGAAATGTTCAGTCTGAACACAGTGGCAACACTAGGAAGAGTAGCAAAACCTTATGGCTTAAGGACTGTTCTATGGTTTGTTCACGTTCCTCCAGAGCTCTGAGAGTGTCATTTGGATCCTGATCTCTATTCCTTTGCTTCTCCACCCAATTTTTCTAACTGTGGAGTTATAGTTTTAGGTTAACAAATGCTATTAAATATCTGTAAGAGACTTAAAAACACCCACATCATAACTTTTTCTCCAGTAAGTGGGCAGGAGGCCACATCCTGAACACGGTTTAGCTTCTGGGTCACTTTGGAATCTTGCTCAGGCTGCTTCTATATTCCTCAGATTCTCCATACAAAATAAGGTTGATACTTAATAATAAGATTCATATTCATCCTTTCATAAAGGTTAATTAATATTTGTAAAGCTCTTTGAGACTCCTCAAGAGATACTGTAGCATTTCTTAATAGAGAATCATATTATTTTCTTTCATAGTGCTTTCGTTTCATATAACCCACTGCCAAATTTAAGTATCTTATTTCTTCCTTTAAGAAACTAAACAGTCATGAATAATACCTTCTTTAAAAATTGTCAGTCCTCTAAATTACAGTCATGTTTACCATAACAGGAGGAATAATCCAAAGATACATGAAGACATGAGGGTAATCTCCCCAGCTCCCTCCCCTTGAGGACCCTACCCCATGAGTGGTGTGATTCTACTATACTTTTCCATACTCATAAAAACACACCTTTAAAATACATGCTCTCCAATTTATAATGTTTATATGTATTGGAATAATTCAGTGATTTTTACTTACCAAAGTAAATGTTTTTGAAAGAGTCCTTACATATGAATTCTTGAATAACATCATTGCTTTCCAATTTAATGAAACTTCTTTAAGTAGGTATATCCATTTGTGGCTCCAGAATTTCTGTGTCTTGGAGACCCAAGTTTGCAGTGTGAAGAGAAGAGCCTGGTGAAGGTTATAGAGGGAGATTAGCTCTTTCATGCAACTTGTTAGCACCATCACTGTGTATATATGAAGTTTCTCTGTGTACTCCCATTGTTGTTTTAATCTTTTATTGTTTAAGCTAGTTTATTAAACTAGTTACATTAAAATAATTACTCTATTCTATATGTTCTTTATCCCTTCAAGTTCCCAAATCAAGGTAAATTAATTAAGTCCCTGAATCTACAGGCCTGCCATTTACTATGACAAAGAATTGTTTATGTGGCACCGGGTAAAACTTAGTCCCTCTCATTGTAATATAAATCTGATTTCTTGAAATTGAAATGAAAACAGTAGGTTCATTCTATTATTTTCATATTTGTTTATAATGTGAACAATTTTCCCCCCTCAGGTTAATATACAGTTATCTCCTTGGGTTGAAGAGATACCTCTGAACTATGATGTATTCCCAGAAAAGGATATTGACAGAGAAGCTCTTCAACAAATACATTTATACAAGATTCTCTGAACCAAATAGTCCTGCCTTGGTGTAAAATAATTACAAAATAATTTAAAAGAAACAGAATTTCAGTATCCTCACCCCACCCCAGTACTCTTGCCTGGAAAATCCAATGGACAGAGGAGCCTGGTGGGCTGCAGTCCATGGGGTCGCTAAGAGTCCGACACGACTGAGCGAAGCGACTTCACTTTCACTTTTCACTTTCATACATTGGAGAGGGAAACGGCAACCCACTCCAGTATTCTTGCCTGGAGAATCCCAGGATAGAGGAGCCCGGTGGGCTGCCGTCTATGGGGTCGCACAGAGTCGGACACGACTGAAGTGACTTAGCAGCAGCAGCAGCAGCACATTATTTCCTGTGTATTCCTTTCTAGTGTTTGTACATATGCTTGCATATTTGTAAATAGTTGTATGTGTATATATATGTATATGTATATATATACACAACTTTGTGTGATAATTATATTAAAATATTTATCAGGAAAAAGGTTTCCCCTGGTTTCTTTGATTCTGTCAAAAATATAAACTTATATCCTTTAGTCACCAACTCTGTATACCAAGTCCATATATGACTAAAAAAAGATCAGAAGTAGTTTCTGTCATGAAAGGGGGAAGGGTAGGTAGAGATCTCATTTCTTAGCTTTCTATTCTGTAAGATTCCTGTATCTGAGGAGACTAGCACAAAGACTAAAATAAAAAATTGCAGTTGCCAGGAAAAAGCAAAACTAGAAAGGTAAACTCTAAAATATAAACTCAGGTTATTTCTGTGGTAGAGCAATTACTGGTAATTTATTGTTTTTTCTGTGCTTTTCTGGATTTTCCATTTTTTTCTAAAATGACTCTACTTCTTTTGAAATCAGGAAAAGCAAAACTTTTTTAAAAACAAGAATACAATGAAACATCAGAACTTGAACACTTGCTAATTCTAGTAATGTATATTTAGTGTTGCATATAAGTTACTTTTTTATACTAAACTAATCCACAGTTTGGAGTTGCAGAACCTTTTGGAGATCTATCTTTTGAAAGGGATTTATCTAATATACTTTTTTCATCACTTATGAAAAATTTGCAGTGGCAGTCAACTCAGACTTTTAAAAGGAAATTATAGGCCAATAACCAAACAAAATGCTAAAATTAAAAAATGAGAGTTTGGAACTTTACTATTGATATTAATAAGTTTAATATTTGGGACCTGGTATAATATTAAATATCAGAATAAATGCTGGATTTCCAATAATATCTTGTTCATTTCCAATAATTTATTATTTAATGCTAGCCTGTTAAACACTTATCATGCTAGTCATCTAAAAAGAAATCACTATAAACTTCTAGCATCTTTGAGTAACAGCTGATGGATGTTTCCAGCAGGCTGTGCAGATTTTCTGAGATTAAAGTATTTTAAAATAGCTGGAAACTGTAATTTATGTGGTTGTTTTATATATGATTAAATATATCTATTGGTTTATAATAGCAAATAGAGCATTACATAAGAGTCAATAATCATTCATGAAAAAAATGAGTTTATTAGTAATATGACATAACTATAAACATAACCCTTAATTGAATTTCACTTTATGCTGTGCCTATTCTTAAGAAACTGGTCGCCAAATTCTGAATCCCATCTGCCTAATGTTCATTCAGCTGCTCCTCAGAAGCGTGACCTTCTAAAGCAAAATCTGATGCTGTGGCCCTGGGTGAATGGGAGAATGCCCATTCCAAAAGGCCCTGACAGGACGGAAAGAGCAATAGCAACACTGGATCATGGTGGGCAAGTCTGTAAACCCAGTTTCAAATCATTCACCCCTCATCTGTAAAATAAAAAGTCTTCAGCTGTTGTTAGTAGAATACAGTCAAGGGTAAAATTATAGATGGTTTCCATAGATATGTGATTTAAATTACAGAAAAAATGGACGGTTGTTTAAATACTGTTGTCACAGCTATTATTTTAGATGTTAACCTGTGGATCTTTAAGTTGATGCAGCAGAAAAAAAGATGTAAATGGTCTAACATTGGAAAGTATCTTCTGTGTGATATGTATATGCTTAACATTTTTAAATGAATGCTTGAGGCAAATATTAGGACTATAAGATATTGAAGAGATATTCCTATGCCTGTATTAATAGTCTGTAAGTGGAATTATTTAATTTAATCTTTAAATGTCTTACTTATTTGTCTGGAGATGATTATTGTATATGCAGAAGCATAGAGGATAATAGTATAGTGTGACTGTAGTCCAGAATGGGACTGCATGCGTCTGGCAAAGTGAGTGCATGCCAGATCAAAAGGAGCATGGTATGCCAAGGAGATCCCATCTTACTCTAACTTAGGGTGAGCCATTCAAAGTTTTTGAGCAGCATACGGATATGGTCAGAATTAAACTATAGAAACATAATTCTGTAGACATGAAGATGATTAAAAACAACAGGCAATGCGACTTCCCTTGTGGCCCAGTGGTTAAAATCCACCTTGAGGCTCCCCTGGTGACTCAGTGGTAAAGAATCCGCCCGCCAATGCAGAGGACATGTGTTTGATCCATGGGTCAGGAAGATCCCACATGCCTTGGAGCAATGAAGCCTGTGCGCCACAACTAAGGAGCCTGTGCTCCAGAGCCTGGGAGTGCTGTACTGAAGCCTAAATGCCCTAGAGCCCATGCTCTACAAGAGAACCCACTGCAGAGAGAAACCTGCACAATGCAAAAAAGCCTGTGTGGCAGCAAACACCCAGGACAGCCAAAAATAAAAATAAGTAAAAATTTTTTTTAATCTCTGTAAAAATAAGGAATCAGCTTTGCAATGCAGGGGACATGGGTTCAATCCCTGGTCGGGGAACTAAGATCCCACATGTCACAGCTGCTGAACCTGCACACTCGAACCTGCAGGACACAACTAAAGAGTCCATGAGCTGCAATGAAAGATTCCACAGGACCCAATAGAGATCTCACATACTGCATCTAAGAAACAAGACAGCCAAATAAATATTTTAAAAAAATAGGCAAAAGGATACTCTTTTCAGAAAGCCACTTGGTGGTCCAGTGGATCCAGTAAGAATAAACTAAGACAGCATCTCTGTGGATGGTGGGAAAAGAAATCAGATATTTAGGAGGCCTTTGCACTTTGTTGGGGGAGTACACAAACCTAGAGTGAATAGAATTTTTAAAACTTCATTTCTAAAGATACACAGGGGTTCCCTGGTGGCTCAGACGATAAAGAATCCGCCTGCAATGCCAGAGACCTGGGTTCGATCTCTGGGTTGGAAAGGTTGCCTGGAGAAGGGATAGGCTACCCACTCCGGTATTCTGGCCTGGAGAATTTCATGGACAGAGGAGCCTGGCAGGCAACAGTCCATGAGCTTGCAAAGAGTCAGTAAGAAAATCAATGAGGCTGTATAGCAAACTTATTAAGTCAAGAGACAATAGCAAAAAATCTAATGAATGGAATCTCATACTATCAGCATAATAGTTAAATACTAAGATAAGGCAAAAATAAAAGAATGCTAGGAAGCAAAACTTAAGACAATAGCTTGAGAAGAAACCTACCAAGAATGAGAAACACACACAAGATAATGTTATTAGCATTGAAGAGAAGGATTTGGTTGAAGCATAAAATTTCCAGTGTTTTTCATATAAATAAATAAGAACCTAGCGAGAAACACAAAGACAAAACAAACACCCCTAAGGGCTTCTCTGGGGATGTGCTAGAATGGTAAAAGATTTCTGCTCTTAAGAAGAACTCATTTCCTGGATACACTATTAATTAAACAAGGCTTGGAGCTTGAGCTGCTGTTAACTTCCCTAGACTTGTCTAGACGCCTTAAGCAACTCAACCATTTTAGGCTGCAGTTTATTCACTTGTAAAATAAGTTAATTAATGTTTCTGGTCCATGAGTTTCAGAGTATTACGTACAGTAACTGAATGATAAACATCTTGAAATACACATATGAAAAAGCACATAAATAGACTTGATTTTAGTCTTTTTAATCTAAAGAAGCATCCCAAGAAAATTGATAGATATAATAATCTTAATTGTATCAGGCAATTGTATCAATGCTCCGTTTCTAAGAACATCGAATTTCAAGTTATTTGTCAACAATGATGATCATCTTGTTGTTAAATTGTCTAAAACTTAATTAACTTTCTCAAATTTCTGCTTTCTTTGAGGAAGGTGAGAATAAGGAACATATTCCCAAACTAAGCTCCGAGGAATAAATTCAATGTGGATTACTGAAAAATGTAATCCTTTCAACTAAGAAGAAGCAAATGTATGAAAACCTCACCTAAATCTAATGGACGGAAAGTATCCCAAGTTAAGGAATCAGTTCCTAACTAGGCTCTATTAAAAACTTCCTTACTTACCTAAATCAAAGACAGATTCCCAGATTGGAAAGGTGATATGTATTTAAATCCTGAGCCCTCAAGGAACATTTTCAGGCAAACAGAAAAACCCTAAAATTTATTGACACATATTTTATATCTAACACTTTATCTATTGATTCTGTTAACAACACAATGGTATAAGAGCTATTAATCTCATTTAATGAGACTTTCTGTAAATGTGGCTCAGCAGTGAAGAATCTGCCTGCAATGCAAGAGATGTGAGTTGGATCCCTGGGTTGGGAAGATCCCCTGGAAAAAGAAATGGTGACCCACTCCAGTATTCTTGCCTAGGGAATCCCATGGACAGAGGAGCCTGGTGGGCTACTGTTCACAGGGTCGTAAAAGTGGTAGACATGACTGAGCAACTAAACAACAAACAGCAGATGAGTAAACAGTTTTAGTGAAGGTAGGAAACTTTCCCAAAGTCGTTCAACTAGTAAATCGCAGGGGCAAGATTCAACCCTGTTTTTTTTTTTTTTTTTAATTAATTTTATTTAATTTTTTTTCACATGTTCTTTGTATGTGTGCATGCATGCTCAGTCAAGCCCAACTCTTTGCGACCCCATGGACTGACTGTAGCCTGCCAGACTCCTCTGTCCATGGGATTTCCCAGGCAAGAATACTGGAGTGGGTTGCCATTTCCTTCTCCACAACCCTGTTTTCTATCAACTCCAAAACTTATGCTCTTCTGCTATGCTGCCTCTATATTTTACATTTCATAGTCTAATATTAATGGCAAAATCAACAGATTCTAGTGGAGAGAAGCTTCTTCATTTTTGCCTTTGAATTCCTCATGAATGTGAGAGTTGCTTGAATAATTGTCAAATATATGAGCTATAGCTGTGATGTGTAGATTTGTTGGGTGTTTAATCCAAGAGGAAAAATGGCAACTAAGTCATAGTTTGAATTTTGTGGCTTTTGAATAAAAGAAAAACTTTAGTATGGCTTTAATATTTTTGTTGGTATTGCTTGATACTATGAATATAACATCCTAGATGATAATTTTTAATGTGATTCTATTTTCACAGAGAAAGTTACTTAAGTAGAAAGTAGATTCAGTTTCTTCCTTTTCCCCTCCATTTACTAAATTATATATACATTATAAAATAATACCTGAACTTTTCAAAAGCAATTGAAAACATGGAAAATATGCCACGATTTTGGCTTATAAGCAAAGAGTGCAACTAGCAGAGAGAGATTTGCTTAAAACAATGACTCAGTTTTTGGACTTCAGTTTTGTTTATTTTTCCTTGCCAAGCAGACATCATTATTTAGGTCAAACTGTAAGGTGCAAATAACATGAGCCATTCTTTCTGATGGAAGATGAAGGGTTCAGAGAAGCATAGACTTTTAGAGTTAGAGGACACCCTAAGATAAACTAGTCTAACTCCATTTTTTTAGAGAAAGAAAAATCATATCTGGAGCTTCTTTGCAAAGTGGGAAAAAGAAACTTCCTTAAAATACATCTGTATTCTGGCAACACGAGACCCACAATTTATAGCATAAAAATGAAACTTGAAAAGTACTTTAGGTTATTGTTAAGACATTGGACGCTTTCTGTATTGCTGGTATTAATATAAAATGGTGTAGATGCTTTGTAAAAGTTTTGGTAGTTCCTCAAAATGTTACCGTATGAATCATAATTCCACTCCTAGATACATACCCAAGAGAAAGGGAAATACACATCCAACACAAAAACTTGTACTATGAACAAATATTCACAGAACATTATTTATGACATCCAAAAAGTAGGGTTGTTGTTAGCCTGTAACATGTCCTTGTGATTTCCCAGGCAAGAATACTGGAGTGGGTCGCCATTTCCTTCTCCAGGGGATCTTCCCAACCCAAGGATCAAACCCATGTCTCCTGCATTGGCAGGCAGATTCTTTATAACTAAACCACCAAGTAAGTCCAAAAAGTAGGGTAGGGGCAACAAATATCCATCAACTGATTAATGGAGCTGATTTATTCAGAATAAAAGGAAAGGAAATATTCATACATGCTACAACATGGATGAATCTTCAAAACATGCTAAGTGAAAGAAGTGAAATTGTTCAGTTGTGTCTGACTCTTTGCAACCCCATGGACAGTAGCCTGCGCCAGGCTCCGCCGTCCATGGGCTTTTCTAGGCAAGAGTACTGGAGTGGGTTGCCATTTCCTTTTCCAGAGAAAGAAGCCAGTCACAAAAAGTTAAGGTATGATTCTATTTATGTGAGTGTTCAGATGAAGCAAATCTATAGGGACAGAAAGTACATGTGTTATTGTTTAGGGCTGAGAGTGGGGCAGGGGGAGGATGGGATGTGACTACCAACAGATAGGTTTCTTTTGAGGATAAAAATAGTCTAGAATTGGATCCCAGGGACAGTTGTGCAACTCTGTGACTGTACTAAGAACTGCTGCTGTACACTTTAAATGGTTAAAACAATATGTTGTATGGTGTATGAATTACATCTCAATAAAACTAGTTTTTTTTAAACAAGAAAATGAAGTAGAAAAAAATGTACCCTAGGTTATAAACGATATATGTGGCTTTATCCTATAACAGTTGGGTAATTACTAAGCACAACAGTGTTTATATTATTAAATCATGAAGTGAGAGAACTACCTATACTTAAGTTTAACAAGTACATGCTTGATTTTCAGAAAGCAAATAATTGTATTTAAAATGATGCTAATCTCAGTAGACTCATTAGGAGAAATGAGATAGTTTTGGTACGATCACTACTATTTTACATGTTGATGTTGTTGTGTCACTAAGTTGTGTCCAACTCTTTTTGAAACCCCAGGGATTGCCTCCCTAGGGGAGCCTGATGAGCTACAGTCCATGGGGTCACAAAGATTTGGACACGACTGAGTGACTAACACACACACAGGCTTCTCTGTCCATGGGATTTCCCAGCCAAGAATACTGGAGCGAGTTGCCATTTCATGCTGCAGGTATCTTCCAGGACCAGGGATCAAACCTGTGTCTCCTGCATTGACAGGCAGATCCTTTACTACAGAACTACCTGCGAAGCCCACTATTTTATATGTATGTAGACGTAAAGTTATAACTCTGTAAACACTGTGAACCAGTGGTCTTCTATTCCTCATCTCGTATATGTCCACTGAGGCCACTGGATGGATATCTAGAATTTTCAGAGCCTTCATACATTTTTCAGCACTAAAGATAACTCTTATATTTATGACTGTAGACATGAAACAAGATTTTGAATATGTCTGGCTGACAAATTTCTAAAAGAGCAAATTTCCCCAAAACCAAAGAGGCAGCAGGCCTAAAAGCAGTGGAGTATTCTGTCTTTTCTATTTAGTGACTGTTGGGAAACTGATCATCAGTACTGGAACTGATAGATGCGTTTTTACTCAAAACTGAAGGGTCAGAGTGACTCATGTGAGAAGGAAGTGGTACTGAAAAAAATATGCCTTTGATTGCTACAAAAGGACTACAGTGTTTGCAGGTAAAACAGTTTGCAGAAACCAATTAGTAGGGCTCAATTAAGAAACACATTTAGAATTCTAACTAGTTCTTCTATATACTACAACTAATGTTAATATTGGTATTAAGCCATACAGTTTTATTGAAGTATAATCAACATACAATAAAGTGCAGTAAGTATAGTAACTGCATCATGACATAAGCCTACATCTTTGAAACCATTACCACAATCAAGACGATAGACACCTCCATCACCTCTAGAGTTTTCTCTGTCATCTATCCCTCTCCTGACCCCTGCCCTGGACAAACCCTGATCTGATTTCTGTTATAATAGGTCAGTTTGCTTCATATCAATGAAATCATACTGCATGCACTTTCTTTGTCAAACTTTTCTCATTCAGCAAAAGATTTTAATAGCCATCCATGCTGTTGCGTATATCAATATTTTTTTTCCTTTTTATTGTTGAATAGTGTTCCATGGTGTGTGATGTGTTAGTTGCTCAGCTATGTCCGACTCTTTGCAACCCCATGGACTGTAACCTTCCAGGGTCCTCTGGGGATTTTTCCAGGTAAGAATACTGGAGTGGATTGCCATTTCCTTCTCCAAGGAATCTTCCTGACCCAGGATTGAACCCGGGTCTCTCACATTGCAGGCAGATTCTTTACTGTTTGAACCACCATATGGATATATTAATACTACCATTTTCTATCCATTCACCAGGTGACAGACTTTGGGTTCCAATGTGGGCAATTACAAAGAAAGCTGCTATAAGCATTTGTGCATACGTTTGTGTGATTATATGCTTTCATTTCTCAGGTAAAATCCTAGGACTGGAAATGTCTGGGTTATATAAGAGATATAAGTTTATCCATATGTAAAATAGCTAGCCAACAGGAATTTGCTGTATGGCTAAGAAAACTCAGATAGGAGCTCTGTATCAACCTAGAGGGGGTGGGATGGAGAGGGAGATTCAAAAGGGAGGGGATATATGTATACCTAGGGCTTCCCTCATAGCTCAGTTGGTAAATCATCTGCCTGCAATGCAGGAGACCCTGCATTCAATTCCTGGATCGATTCCTGGATCAGGAAGGTCCCCTGGAGAAGGAAATGGCAGCCTACTCCAGTATTCTTGCCTGGAGAATCCCATGGACAAAGGAGCCTGGCAGGCTGTAGTCCATGGGATTGCAAGAGTCAGACACGACTTAGTGACTAAACCACCACCATATGTATACCTATGATTGGTTCATGTTGATGTTTGACAGAAAACAACAAAATTCTGTAAAGCAATTATCCTTTAATAAAAATAAATAAAAATTTTTGAAAAGATATAAATTAAAAATTTTAAGTTACTGACAAACCACTTTCCAAAACAGATATAACATTTTGTATTGCAAACAACACTGTATAAAAGTTACAGTTCTTCTGCCAATACTTGATATAGTCAGTCTTCTTCATTTTAACCATTCCAATGGTTATATGGAAATATCTCAAAAATTTTTGCCCCTTTTAAAAAGTGGATTGTCTTATTATTGAGTTCTAAGAGTTTTTTAATATATTCTGAATACAAATTATTTATCAGATAAGTTTTGTAAATAATTCTCCTAGTCCATGGCTTGACTTTTCATTTTCTCAATAGTGTCTTTTAAAGAGCAAAAGTTTTTTAATAATGTCTACTTTATCAATTTTTTTCTTTTATATTTTGTGTCTTTTGTGGTCCTTCTTATATGAGAAATCTTTGTCTAACCCAAAATTACTAAGATTTTCTCCTATTTTTTGGTAGGAATTTTACACTTGTAGCTCATACATATGTATGTGGCATAAGGTAAAGAACTAGATATTTTCCCTGCATATGGATATTAACTATTTAACACCATTTTTGAGACTGTTTCTTCTTCCAGTGACTTGCTTATGGTCATTTAGCCAGATAATGTATGCTTATTCCTGGACTCTATTTTGTTCTACTTGTCTGTTCCCCTACTTTTTTTTGCCAGTGCCATACTATCTTGATTACTATAGCTTTATTATGTCTTGATATCAGGCAATGTAAAACCTGCAACTTTGTTTTTCTTTCAAAATTGTTTTGGCTATTTTAGGTCCTCTACATTTCCATACAAACTTCAGAATCTACTTGTAAATTTCCACAGAAAAGCATGCTGAGATTTTCATTGGCATTGCATTAAATCTGTAGATTAATTTGGAGAGGATCAACATCTCAATAATATTGAATTTTCTGACCCATGAAGAAGGTATACCTTTCCATTTACTTAGGTCTTCTTTAAGTTCTCTCAGCAATGTTTTATAGTTTTCAGTGTACAAATTTTTGTACTTCTTTTGTTAAATTTATTCCTAAGTATTTGTGTTTTTAGTGTTTTCTGTGAACGATATTTAAAACTTTTTCAATTTCTGATTGTTGCTAGCATATGGAAATATAGTTGATTTTTGTATATTGACCTATATTCTGCAACCTTGCTAAATTCACTTATTAGTTCTAGTAGGTTCTTGTTGATTTCTTTAGAAAAACAATTTTATTTCTTCTCTTCCAATCTATATACATTTATTTCTTTTATTTGCCTTATTGCATTAGCTATGATTTCTTGTTAAATTCTGAATCTAAGTGGTATGAACAAACCTTGTCTTGTTTCCAGTCTTGAGGGAAAAGCATTTAGTCTTTCACCTTTAAGTATATTACCTATAGGTTTTCTGTGCATGTCTTTTATTAGTTAAATAAAGTTCCTTTCATTCCTAGTTTGCTTAGAGTTTTAGCATGTGTGGATATCGAATTTTGCCAAATTATTTTTCTTCATTTATTGAGATAATTACATGATTTTTTTTCAGTTCATAAAAATTGTGAACTACATTATTTCATAAACCAGTTTCATATCCCTGGGATAAACCCTACTTGGTCATGATGTAGTACTGTTTTTATAAATTATTGGGTTTGATTTGCTAGCATTTTTGAATCCATGTTAACAAGGGATATGGGTGTGTAAATTGAAGTTGTTTCCTTGAAATGTCTTTGTGTGGTCTTGTTAGCAGGCTAATACTTGCCTCTGACAATAGTGATAGTGAAGTTGCTCAGTCATGTCTGACTCTTTGCGACCCCCATGGACTGTAGCCCACCAGGCTCCTCCATCCATTGAATTTTCTAGGCAAGAGTATTGGAGTGTGTTGCCATTTCCTTCTCCAGAGGATCTTCCCGGCCCAGGGATTGAACCCAGGTCTCCCACATTGCAGGCAGATGCTTTACCGTCTGAGCCACCAGGGACAATATCTGCCTTCAAATTGTGTGTTTGGACTATTTACTATAATTATTGATAGGACTGAATTTAAATTTACCACTTTTCTAGTTGTTTTCTTTTTGTCTCATCTGTTCCTTGCTTTTTCCCTTGTCCTAACTGCTTTTGGATTAATTTGAATACTTTCTATGACTTTATTTTATCTGTATTTGCTTATTAGCAATACATCTTTGGCTTTTTTATGATTGCTGTAAAGTTCATATATATACATCTTTAACTCATCATAGTCTACCTTATGTAATATCATGACAAACCCTGGGGCTTATTGCTGTGGCTTCTCTCGTTGCAGAGCACAGGCTTTAGGCATGTGGGCTTCAGTAGTTGCGGCACACAGACTCAGTAGCTGCGGCTTGTGGGCTTCAGAGTGTGAGCTCTGCAGGTGCGGTGCACAGGTTTAGTTGCTGCGTGGCATGTGGAACCTTCCTGGACCAGGGAAGTCCTCAGGCTGCTTTCTAGATTTCTCTTTGTTTTACTGGTCCTCAACAACCTCGTTTTGATGTGCCTTGGTGCTTTTTATTTCTTTGACTTCGGATTTATTGCACTTCTTGGATCTGTGACTTTATCCTTTTCATCAAATTTGGAAAATTTTGGTCATTATTTTGTCAAATATTTATTCATCTCTCCATCTTTCTCCTCCCCTTTTGAGACTAACTACATATATGTTGTGCTGAATAACATTCCTCAGTCCAAAGGCACTTTACTCTTCTTTTCCTCCAGTCTTTTATCTTCCTGTGCTTGATTCTCAATAATTGCTCTTGCTAATGCTTTCATAGCAATAGTTTACTAATTTTTTCTTTAGCAGTGTCCAGTCTGCTGTTAGTCCCATCCAGAGTGTTGTTCATTTTAGACATTGTGGTTGTTGTTGATTCTAGAAGTTTGATTTGGACCTTTTTATATTTTACATCCCTCTTCTTATCATGCTTGTACTCCCTAGTTGAATATCTAGCTAAATATATCATCTGTATCTTTTCTGGGATGTTTTTATTGATTAATTTTTCCTCACTAAAGATTGTATTTTCCTGCTTTTTTAATATCTCAAATGGCATTATTTCATTCTTTTTAATGACTAATATTTCATTATATTTATATACCACATCTTTATCCATTCCTCTGTCAGTGGAATACCTCCCAATTTTTGACTGGATGCCATTGTGCTGGAGGTTTTGTATTCCTTTACATATTTGGGGGTTTTGTCCTGGGATGCAGCTATATTATTTGAAAACAGTTTGAACCTTTCAAAACTTACTTTTAAGCTTTGTTGGACAGGTGCAGAACAGCCTTTAATATAGGGGTTATTTGGCCCTACTACTGAAGTAAGAACTTTCTGAAGACTATTCAAGGCTCTATGTGTTGCGAGGTCTTTCTGTTCTACCTGATTGGAACACAAATGATTCCTGGTCTGTATGACTCCAAGTTGTATCCCTGTTTATTATTTTCCAGTGATTCTTCAACTTTGGCAGTTTTCTCACATCCTGAGTACTGATCAGTACTCAGCTAAAGATCCAAGTTTTTCTCTAAAGCTCTTTCCTCTGGCTTTCACCATCAAAATGCTGGTGCCTTCACCTCTCCAATTTTCAGATTCTGTTTCCTCAGCTCAAAGAGGTAGCTGATTTCAGTTTGTGTTCCTTATGCTTTTAGGCTGCAAAATCTCCTACAGCCAGGGACAATCACAGGACTCAGGCTGTTTATTTTCTTTCTGAGAAACTGCTGTCCTGCACAACCTGCAGTCTATAAACTATTACATCACATAGTTTGTTCAGTTTTTAAACTATTTTAGGTGGGAGACTAGTTCTGGTCCCTGTTATGCCATCTTTGCTGATAACAGAAGTCATACCATTAATTTTTTATTTCCTAATATTTTCTATTTTAAAAAATTTATTTATTTATTATTGTTTGGTTGTGCTGGGTGATCTTTGCTGCCTGGCCTTCTCTCTAGTTGTGCTACGTGGGCGATTCATTGTGGTGGCCTCTCTTGTTAAGCGTGGGCTCTAAGGCTTGCAGGCTTCAGTAGTCACAGCAAGTGAGCTTAGTAATTGCAGTTCCCAGACTCTAGAGCATAGGCTCAATAGTTGTGGTGCGTGGGCTTAGTTGCTCCATGGCATGTGGGATCTTCCCGGATCAGGGATCAAACCCATGTCTCCTACGTTGGCAGGAGGATTCTTTACCACTGAGCCACCAGGGAAGCCCCCTAATACTTTCTTAATTAACTAAATCATCCATATTAAAATTTTTGAATCGTTTCACAAGATAGATGAAGTTTAAAAAGTGGTGAAAATAAACAAACAAAAAAACGACATCATATGGATATTATATCTTTGAATTGTTGCTAATGATTTGGGCAAAATGTAACATTTTATTGTATTTTAACTTTATATATTTATATGTAAAATTATAAATAAATGAATTATTTTAAATGTTAAAAAAATGTGGGAAAGGGAAAAAAAGGCCTAAAATCGACAATTGAGAAGTGAAAAAAATAATTATGATTTTTTGCCAAAATATAGTACCAGCTAATCATTAAGCTACTTACATAACACCTCAAAAGGCTTTTAGAAAACACATCAAAAATTCTTTTTGCCTGGCAAATCCCATGGACGGAGGAGCCTGGTGGGCTGCCGTCCATGGGGTCCCGAAGAGTCGGACACCACTGAACGACTTCACTTTCACCTTTCACTTTCATGCGTTGGAGAAGGAAATGGCAACCCACTCCAGTGTTCTTGCCTGGAGAATCCCAGGGATGGGGGAGCCTGGTGGGCTGCCGTCTATGGGGTTGCACAGAGTCGGACACGACTGAAGCGACTTAGCAGCAGCAAGAGCATCTTGATTTTACAGCTTCAAGTATTAAGCACATTGTAGATCTAGCAGCTTTTTAAAAACCTAACCTTCAATTGCAATTTTGCTCTTAAGTAAAATTTGACAAATTTGCTTAAAATTATGGAAGGCATTAAGCATAAAACTAAATTTTCAAGTAGTCGGTTTTTTACTTGAATGAAGCCAAAAACAAGTAGGATCATTTTCCAGCACAAGTTACAGAATGATAAAGCAGAGATGGCAACTCAGAAGAAATTATTCTGAAAGAAAATTTTCAAAGTGAAAAATACATTTTTCCCTGTATTTTTAAAAATCACCTCAGGTGAGTTACCTCACATTTTCCAAACAGAGAAATAATCATCTCTAAGTTGGTAAAAGGCACAAAAAAATTTGACCAAAAAAAAAAAGCATGACAAAAGTTTGAAACAGTTTTTATATAGGATGGTGTAGCCAATAAGGGACTGTAATACAGCAACCTCTCCAGATAGTAATCACCTAAAAGCTATATGGTCAGCATTCCTGTTAAATGAATGGAACGAGCCCACAAGGCTACTGATAAAAGTAAAATGTTGCTTTAGTGGGCTGAGGATGTGGTTATTATCCTCCACTAATTGCCCAAGAATAAAATAGCTAGCTGTGCTTCTTTTGAGGCTCCTAATGATCCCCATAGATTTCACCTCCTTGTGGTATTTCCCTCCCATTGTGGGTGGAGTGGACTTAGTGTCTTGTTTCTAATGAATAGACTATGGCAAAAGTGCTGTCCTATCTGAGATTAGATTACAGTACACAATGAAGTCCGTCTTCATCTCTCTCTTGATCTCTTACATTACTTACTCATTCTGATGAGAGAGACTGCTTTGCTGTAAACTGCCCAATGGAGGTCTAGGTGACAAAGAAGAGAGGGCAGCCTCCAGTCAACAGCGAGTGAGGAACTGAGGCCATTAGCGCAATGCTTGAGAGGAACTAAATCCCCCCTCAACATCCTCCTGTGTGAGATGGAAGTGGATCCAGGTCTAGTCAAGCATTAGGAAGACTGTAACAACAGCCAACACTTGACTGCACACTTGCAAGAGCCCCAGAGTCAGAAGACCAACTAAGCCATACCCAGCTCCTAACCCACAGACTCTGTGTTGTTTTAGTCACTAAACTGTGTCTGACTCTTTTGCAACCCCGTGGACTGTAGCCTGCCAGACTTCTTTGTTCATGGGATTTCCCAGGCAAAAATGTTGGAGTAGGTTGCCATTTCCTTCTCCAAGCGATCTTCCAGACCCAGGGATTGAAGGATGTGTCTGCAGCATTGGCAGATAGATTCTTTACCACTGAGCTACCTGGGAAGCCCTTACAGACTCTATGAGTTATACTTAAAATAGCTATTATAAATATACACTGTACTTTCACAAACGTAGAGGGAAGTACAAGCATGATAAGAAAACGGGGGATAAAATGTAAAAAAACCCAAATCAAACCTCTCGAGATAAACAACAACAATATCATCTAAAAAGAACAACACTCTGGATGTGATTAACAACAGACTGGACACTGCTGAAAAAAATATTAGTAAACTTGAAGATATAGCAATTTAAATTATTCAAAATGAAATGAATCTATGAGATAATAAAATTTCAAACCACCGTTCATTGTTTCAAACCCCTAAGTGGTGATTTGTTATGCAGCAATTTTTTGTTTATTATTGTTTTAGATAACAAATACAGATTCCATTTGAAAAATATTAACTTACCCTTAGCTCGAATCTCTCTCAAAGAAGAAATTAATGTTCATCTGAGATTTATTCTTTATTTAGTTGAGATAGTTATTACCCAGAAAAATTTTAGAAATTTGCCTAATGATTGTGTCATGAGCTTACTTTTGAGTTTAGAAATTAAAGAATTGTAGTTTCCAGTCACACTTTTAACAAGGCATAGCTATCTTATTAGCTCTCTGCTAATCAGAAAAATAGTATACTCCTAACTCTGTAGTAAAGCGTCTGCCTCCAATGCGGGAGACCAGGGTTCGATCCCTGGGTCGGGAAGATCCCGTGGAGAAGGAAATGGCAATCCACTCCAGTATTCTTGCCTGGAGAATCCCATGGACGGAGAAGATTAATAGGTTACAGTCCACAGGGTCGCAAAGAGTCGGACACGACTGAGCAACTTCACCTCAATCAATCATAACTCTGTAGTGGGCTTCCCAGGTGGGCTCAGTGGCAAAGAATCTGCCTGCCAACGCAGGAGACGCAAGAGTCACAGGTTTGATTGCTGGGTTGGGGAGATCCTTGGAGAAGGAAATGACAACTCACTCCAGTATTCTTGCCTGGGAAATCCCATGGACAGAGGAGCCTGGTAGGCTACAGTCCATGGGATTCCAAAAGAGTCAGACACAACTTAGTGACTAAACAACCACAACAAACTCTGTAGCTAACTACCTTCAATTCTGGAAATAAGTACTCTGTAGTAGAAATTTTCAGAGCTGAGGATTTTATTAAATATGTGTTATTTAATTAAACCATTGTGAGAAAGCTGAACATGAGAACAGACAATTCAGTTGGCAGAGTTCATAAATAGTTAATTTGAGAAATTATTCTCAAATTGGTGAGTACATAGATGTTTTATTAGTATTATTTTAAAATCTTTTATTTTTATACACCATTTGGTTTCTATGATATTTCATAATAAAAATATGGTTTAAAAATCTGCCTTTTTCTGATATTAAAAACTAGCTGAAAGTTCAAGTTTGTAAAGGTGCACATGGAAGTCATCTGAAAAATGATAGGGCTTTTCAAGCTTCTATTATGTTTAACATATTTTAATTAATTCTCCTAAACTATGTAAGTTATCAATTTATAAAAATCAGTTACTCAGATCCTCCAGAGTTAATTAGTCCTCTAGGTTTGGGGTGATAAGGGTGAAAAACAAAAGTTAAATAGAAGCCCACAAAATCAGAAAAAGAGAAATTATTCCTACAGTTACTACCTTTTTCATCCTCTACAGACTTAAACACCTTCCCATACAGACTGATGCTTTACCATTTCTCAAATGTTTGGTCAGAACCCCAAAAGCCACCTTTGACACTGGTATTATGAACCCCTGTATGCCTTTACTAGTCATCTGCATTTTCACTATTAGAACTAATATCCACTTAAATCATTCATTGAGAACCAATAATGTGTGCTACCACTTTAAGGTTTGGAATCAAATTAAACATTCAACTCTGTTGAGAAGTCTGGTTTGTTTTATAATTGGATGCCTTTCCAGCTTTTGTTTATAGCACTTTTATAAATTAATGCCATTTTTCATTCTTTTAAAATTATGTCTAGTTTTCATTCATTCAGCAAATATTTATAGGCCTTTTACTACATATCTGGAACTGTTCAGGATAGGAATGCAGCAGTAAAGAAGACAGACAAGATTATAGTCTTTATGAAGCATATATTCTACTTGGGGGAGGAGTGAGGGTGGCAAGTACTAGACAGGCAAAATAAATCACCAGGTTGCAATTTTGCTTGACATAGTATTTTTCATTATTAAATAATATATTGTTTCATATAATATAGTATTATATATTAATTGTTAATGATATAATTATTGTTTTATATATATTATTGATATATTATAGTATTTTATTATTTAAGGATTACTATATATACATCTATATATTACTATGCATCTCTTAATATAGGTTTGTAATAAAGTTGCAATATACTTTGTTCCCTTTTGTAAGTGTGTCAGGTTAAACCACTCACGTGACACTTATATATCTTATAATTAGCATCTTAAATAATAGTTCGAAATTTCTCAAAGACAGGTTGCACTGCCCTAAAAATTGAGATACATTTATATACTTAATGCCATACTCATTGAAACAGGAAGAGATTAACCCTCATCATATTCTCAAATCAAGCTAATGCCATTTGGTTTTCTTTGTCTTTTTTAAAAATTAAAGTTACATAGTTTACAATTAAATACAAAAAAAAAACAAACTTTGCATTGATCTGATCTTGCACACATGAATATTTAATGAAAATTATGATATTTGTTTTCTTTAAAGGGGAGAAGATTCAGTTAAGAAAAACCCATACTATCCACTTATAGTTGACTGCTTTGTATTGCGCTAAAGGCATTAAGCAAAAGCAAACTGGGGATGAAAAGAATTGCCCCAAACTTTTCTCCTCTTTGATCTATGTATTGTAGCTCACATGACAAGGGTGTGATGCCACCTTAAACACAAACGTGCCCTTCCCAACCCAAACACCAAGTTGGCAGGGTAGAATGGACAGAACGTTGTGTTTCTTTCCTAGCATGACATGCCAAGAAAGAAAATCTCTGCTACGCAATTTCTGCATCTTCAAAACAAATCAAGTTTTCAAAGAAGAGATATTGTCACCCCTAGAAAAGTTTACCCATCAGAATAAGAAATCCTCACATGTGGTTGGTAGGAGTGTCATAAAAGCCTAAAAATGCTTAAACACATAAGTAAGTGGTTCAACTTTTAGGAACGTTAAGAAAATAACCTGATATTTACAAAATGATTTATGTATGGTAGTTAACAACAGTTTTGTTTATAATATTTGTAAATCAGAAACAAACTAAATGACTAATAGCAGAGATTAAGTACAGACCATCCGTATTCTGGAACTGATAATCAGATATACAAGAATATTTAAGGTGTGAGTAAATATTCACAATATATTATTCGATTAAAAAATGATGTTACAAGGACTTCCCTGGCAGTCCAGTGGTTAAGACCTCATGCTTCTATTGCAGGGGGCAGAGGTTTGATCCCTGGTTAAGGATCTGAGATTCCACAGCTGTGTGGCAGGGCAAAAAAACAAGAGTGTGTTACAGAGATAAGATCCCAGTTGTATGTGTGTATGTATTGGTTGTTGTTGTTCAGTATGAGTATGTAAATGAAATGTCAAAATATGTATTCCAAAATGTTGTAGTGATTTTCTCAAGGTGGGTATTTTTTTTCCTGCTTTTCTGTGTTTTTCGAACTTTGAAAAACTGGTATTCCTTTTATCATCAAAGAAAAGAATTGTAATTTTTTTCACATGGAGTCCTACTTTGCTAAAATTCCATCATTCTCATTTCAACTTGTTCTCTCCTGATGTTACTTTCTAAGTGTCTATTTACAGTCTGTACCTTTTTAATATTATCTGTCTATGTCTGATATTTATCATGGTTTCTAAGTTATAGAGGATTATGAGCTTCCAATTTATCTCACTGTATCTGTTTAACAAGTGTTCACTAAATTAAAATGAATACACTTATAAGGATAATTCTGAGACAGAGTTGCAAGGAGGAACTCTGCCTAATGGGAACTTGCGGGGGCTATCGATTAATATTATGCCAAATACTAACAGTAAAGCCACAGGCATGATACATTTGTTTGCAAAACAATATTATGAGGATGCAATGCTCCAGGCCAGGAAGAGATAGAAAATGTTCCCCAAAGCAGTGTTCTATATTTCAATGTTCCATATTCAGCCAACTGAATATGGAAATGTTGGGGATGAACTCTAGGAAAAATGTGCTTGACAGGAGACCAAAGCAGCCTTTCCTGACCTGGTTATAGCCCTCCCCTAGAAGACACCTTAAGAAACTGGGATGCCTTTAATTATTTCTTTTCGCTCCTTCCTTGCTCCCCTCCTTCCAATCTTCCTCCTCCTCCCTGTTCCTTCCTCCCTTCCAATCTTCCTCCTCCCTCCCCCTTCCTTCCTTCCTTTCTTAGCTTTTTGAAGTTATTTACTTTTTTTGGCAACTGATAGTAAGAAAGGTTTTTTCTCCACCACCACCCCATCCCAGCTCACAGGTTTTAAGGTCTCAAGCGTGTGAAGAAGTGAAAAGTGTTTGTGCTCTGTCAAACACTCAAGACCAAGGACAATGTGTGTGCGCAGGAAATAGTAATGAAACTGGGTTCTCTACTCTTGGGAAACAGTAGAAGCCCTCTTCAAGTGGAATTACTAAACGATAAGAAGACCTGTGGCTCAGGAGAGAACAAGAATAGTGAGAGTTACAGATATGCACAACAGAGGCTATGTGATGGTTCATAGCCCCCGGAGACAGAGTTGGGGCATAATCCACAGACAACTTTCATCAAAAAACAGCTACAACTCTTGAGGGGCAGGCAATGTGCTGGCAGTGACAAGAGCAGCTCCTTCCATTGAGGGAACATAGAACTGAAAGCTGCAACTTGTACTTTTTCTATTCAGTGCTTTGATTTCCAGCAAGTCACGTGTTTACTAGACTTCTCTTTATTTAAAAACTGGGTAAATACTTCTTTCTCACCTTACAGGTGCCACCTGAAATTTAGTCCACACAAAGCTGTGCTCTAGGTACTTTTGTTTTTTAAGAACAATCCCAAATCAGCATTTTTCATCAGTCACATTGGAACAGATTGAGAGAGAACGACCAACGTTTTCCAGTTGCCTTGTTCCCCTTTATGACCAAGCAGGAAGTTTCAGAGCAAACCTCCACCTCTCTCAGGAAGTGTACGTCAAACTGGGTACTGACATCCTGTTTAATACAGTCTTAAATTTTTGTCCTCAATTCTAGATGCTCAGTATTTGAATTAAGATGTTTGAGTAATCTGTCCTGAAGGTGTGTTTCCTTTGACTTTCAAAAGACTCCGTGTATCTGTTTCTAATGACAAATGGAATATCTCTATGACTAATAATGATAAATGTTGAAGTTTTTCTTAGCATTAAGTGCCTGTAATTATAACTCTATTTATTGCCCTATTCCCTACCGCTTATTCATTTGATCTCTCAAGTAGGTCCTTATTAACCATGTTCTGAGTCATTACGTATACAGCTTCTACACTAAAAACAAGCAAATAAACTCTTTCAATGGCGCTTCCTGGGGCTTCCCTCCAGGACATACAATGTGATATTGAAGTAAGGGAAATGACAGGACAGTGGTTCTGGATCTTCTAGAAACTGGCTGTATGGCTTTGGCTAAGTTCCTTAACCTTTCTGGCTTCAGTTTTCTCACCTCAAAATGTGAGGAGTGGGTTAAGTCTTTAGTACACCCTGTGTAACTGTACCGTGGGGAAGTGGAAATCTTTATCTCAGTACTGTAAAGTCATACTTCTTAAGTTAAAAAGTTGATAAACCATAATGGAAAAAATATTTTAAAAAACCAATGTACATATATGTAAAATGAATCACTTTGCTATACAGAGGTAATTAACAAAACACTGTGAATCAACTATACTTCAATTTTTTAATTTTTTTAAGAAAGAATAAAGAATAAATATGATTTTTTTCTTCCTAGATGTACGGACAAGGATTCATTATGGTTGCAAGTAATAGAAATCCAAATGAATCTTGTTAAGGTAGGCAGATGAATTTACTATAAAGGCATAGAAGGATCTTCCAAACCAAAGGACAGGAATTCAGCTGCACATAAGAAGCCAGGAATGTCCACAGGACTCTCCCTGTCCTGTGTCTCCCACTTTTTGTACACCTGCTTCACCTTACCTTTTCTCTGTAGACCAGGTTCTTTCTGCTACGCCTGATTACATGATGGAAAACAGGACACCCTAGAAAGTTGTTGAATTCACAAGGTATAGGCACATGAAGAGAGACAGCTCTCAGTCCAAATGCTTCCCCCTTTTTTTTTTTTTTTTTCAGAAGAAGGTGCTAATCCCCTCATCAGGATAGATGCCCACCCCTGGGCTCATCAGCCGCCATCCAGGTTTGGGATTGCTTGGCCTGAACGTAATAGTTGTCACCACAATCCTAAGCAGGGGGAGTAGGGAAATTTCTAGAAAGGGGATATAAGTAGAATATTCAAAAGATGCTCACATACTAAAATACCACTTTACACTATTGAAGCTTTATTTTGAAACAATTATAAATTCACAAGAAATTGAAAAATCAGTACAGGAGTTTCCACCCAGTTTCCCCCAATGGTAGCATCTTACGTAACTATAGTATAATATCAAAACCAGGAAATTGACATTGCAATCCACAGACTTCACCATTCAGACTCAGACGTCACCACTTTTACATGCATTTGTTTGTGTGTGTGTATGAAAAATCTACACGATTTCATCACATCTGACTTCCCTGGCTGCTCAGACAGTAAAGCGTCTGTCTACAATGTGGGAGACCTGGGTTCAGTCCCTGGGTCAGAAAGATACCCTGGGGAAGGAAATGGCAATCCACTGCAGGACTATTGCCTGGAAAATCCCATGGACAGAGGAGCCTGGTAGGCTACAGTCCATGGGGTCACAAAGAGTCGGACATGACTTCACAACCACCAAAATGAAGATACAGAACTATTCCCTTACCACAAAGATCCTGTGCATAAACACACAGCTAAATGAATTTTCAGGACGTAAATGGACTCATGTGATGAAATTCAAAACACAAAACCACTGTCACCTCGGAAGACCTTTTCATACTCCTTTGAGTTACTACTGTCCTTTAAGAGTGAATCACACATCATGTACTCTTCAGTATCTGGCCTTTTTGCTGAACATTAAGTTTGTGGCATTCATCTATATTGTTTTCTGTAATTATAGTTCACTCATTCTTCCACAAACTTATATTTTTAATAACTTGATTAGGATATGTGAGGGCTTCCCTCATAGCTCAGTTGGTAAAGAATCTGTCCATAAAGCCGGAGACCCAGGTTTCTTTCCTGGGTCAGGAAGATCCCCTGGAGAAGAAAATGGCAACCCCCTCCAGTATTCTTGCCTGGAGAATTCCATGGACAGAGGAGCCTGGTGGGCTACAGTCCATAGGGTTACAAAGTAAACCACCATACATCATACATTTTTAAGTGTATAATTTGATGAGTTTTGACATTGGCGATACCACGATCAAGATACTGAGGATCTCTATTCTGGCAAAATATTCTGTAAATTTTCAAAGCTAAAAATAGGTCTTGAAAGACATCTTAGGACTATGTTGGCTTCCAGATCCTTTGTGGAAAGTTGGAATAGGTAACATTTACTTTTCTCTATTGTTAGGCAGACTTTAATGAGAAAGATTTATATGACATACATTCTATCAAAAAACAAATCTAGCTTCACAAGACCATAAATTTAAATAACTATTCTAAACCACCTCCTAAAGTGGCTCTGTGAAGTACTGTTATCTGTGAGAAACAAATGAGAAATCACGACGTGAGAGAAAAACAAAATTTACGTGCAAACATGCACACACCCATGCACACATGTGTGAAAGAGCTAACTAGACCAAATTTCTGGATTAACCAAAAGGTCAAAATCCCAAACTGTAGGTATAAAAATGCTGTTTAGAATGACAAAGACTAAAGAGGATTTGTCTATTTTGTATATACATAAAATTTACACAGCACTATTCTTGCCTGGAAATCCCATGGATGGAGGAGCCTGGTGGGCTTCCGACCATGGGGTCGCTAAGAGTCCGACAAGACTGAGCAACTTCACTTTCACTTCTCACTTTCATGCATTGGAGAAGGAAATGGCAACCCACTCCAGTGTTTTTGCCTGGAGAATCCCAGGGACGGGGGAGCCTGGTGGGCTGCCATCTATGGGGCCACACAGAGTCGGACACGACTGAAGTAACTTAGCAGCAGCAGCATTCTTTTCTTAAATGTGTACAATGTCTATGCAGTTGTTATAATGAATGGTTTTTCACATTTATTCACCTATCCTCAAAACTTTCTTGGAAACCTTATTTAACTACCTTGGCCCATTTTGTAGAGAGGATATAAAGAACTTAGACTAAAGTTTAAGAGCAAGTCAAATGAGTAATCATGAAATTTAGTTCTTGATTTCATTACTTAGGCCATGAAGAACTGCCTCATCTTCAGACCACATTTGCTCTCCAGAAGTAATAAATACAAACATCTGTGAAGAAGATGTACTAAATGAAGTGAGTGAAAATCTTTATATACCCTCTTTTGTTCTGTTCTCTTCATATAACTGATCTGAAAGGTAAGGTTCTCATTTATACAAAGATTTACTGAATTCCTCCTGCCCCAGGTACTGGGGATATAAAGACAAATAGTACAAGGTTCTATGCTCAGAGAGTTTATGCTCTAATGAACATATCTACCTAGAATTATAAGAAAATAGTCTTTGTATTTTAATTAAAAGCATAGTGCTATCCATGTACTAGATTTTTAAAGTTTTTCCTTACTGAAATGTGTCATAAAAACTAAAAAAAGTTGAAAAATCTAAAAAAGTACAAAGACATCTTTATATCTAAAGAATGAATCTTCCCTATATTTTATGTTTTTTCATAAAAGTATAATATTTAGAAATGTCTGTGGCATCTCATCACAGTTAAGTGTCTCTTAATCACTTAGTAAATACCACTTGGAAGTCTACCATGAGCAAGTCTTCCTAAGAGGAGAATAACCATTTCCAAAAATCTCATTTTACATTCAAAAGTCAGTTTTTTAAATTAAATTAATCTGTGTCCAATATCTATATATTCTTATATTGTGGAAGCAGACTAAATTTATAATCTCCACACAAGTTTAAGAGCACCAGTACCCAAACCAGGCATGTCCCTAATTGTGCTTATCACACTAAAAGTCTTTCACCAAATTATTTATTAAAAATCATCAGAACTGTAGATTATACTTCTGTTGTCATATCTTTTAAATTAATGGTAGGAGTATAAACTATTCATATGTAAAAATAAGGATTTTTAACCTGAAAAGTGATCATTGTGATTAAAGACCTATTCACCATTGATTGTGTTGGTTATATATTGTGTGTCTATTGCCAATATGTACTTGATCAAAGATCTCTACGTTTTAGAACAAAAAGTTTCCTATTTCTCCTCTAGTCACCTTCCAACTTCTTTGTAGATTTGTCAGGAAGCTTTTAAGCAAGTAAGCAATTAAACTGAAAACAATAGAATTTTTTTTTAACAATGGAATTTATTTTGTACTTTACCATTAATACAGCCTCCACATATACCACCTACCCCATTCTTCTCACATAAAGAAACTGCTCTTTGTGTTCCTGACTATCAGTCTCTGAAGAGTTGAACCTGCCTCACAACCTAGCCTGGACCAAAAGGTTTCCATGTGAGGCCATTCCTGCTGTACATCATCACAGTGACTCATAGTTAAGGATCTGTAACGAAGAAAAGAAGGATCAAAAGACTGTAAAGTCAGAACAAGGCAATTTTTAACAAAAGAAGGAAACTATATTTGGCATACTATATTCTGGCAAACTTAATATTAGTATCAGGAAAATGTCTAGACTGGATTTTCACTGGTGATTTGAGAGCTCTTAAGGAGGAGACGTTAATCACTTATAGCTAGCTTGAGTTTACCCAAAAAGTTACACTACACTGTCTTTCTCAGAGGGTGTTGGTAGATTGGTAGTCAAGGAGAATGTAATACAAAGAGCATAAAACATTGAGCTCCTTTGGAAAAGATGAAAAGCTGTGGATTAGATTATAACACACTTAGATTTTGTTTGAAGGACTTAGACCTAAGAAAGCAGATAAATGTTCTCTTGGACAAGTCCTTCAGTTATGCTGCTGGGCTCTGTCACAGACTACATCACACTTAACATTTTTATTAATGATTTAGATAGAAACTTATATGTAATTAAGTGTGTAGATCACATGCAGTTAAGAATTATTAACGTGCTCATTGACATTAAAGAGTCATTTAATAAACCTAGTTGTAAAAGCCAGTGTTTCAATTAAAAATTAACTTTATAATTATAGTTCAGGTAAACATGTCCTTCTGTCATATTTGGAAAAACAAAAATTTAACAGACTACAATCATGTTAATTAAAATTCAGTGCTTACAGGGAACTCAGCTGGGTGCTCTGTGATGACCTATAGGGGTAGGATGAGGGCAGGTGGGAGGAAGGGAGTCTCAAGAGGGAGAGGATATCTGTATACTTACAGCTGATTCACATTGTTGTACAGCAGATATTAACACAACATTGTGAAGCAATTATCCTCAAAAAACAAACAAACAAACAAACAAACAAACTCCAGTGCTTAGAATCAGAGGAATATTGGCTCAACCTACTCTTGCTTGATCCACTCACACAACTTTTCAAATTAACACTGATAAACCAAAGTTTTCCATAGGAGGCCAACCAAGATAACAGGATTTGGAACTATCCTATCAAGCTGGTGAAGAAGGGTTTTTTGGGGGAGAGAGTGGGGGTCAATATATCTTCATGTATCTGAAGAAGAGTTATATGGTAGATGTTAAACTTAATATTTGTGACTTTAAAGGACAAAGCCAGGCCAATGCACAAAAAACCAAATGTAGGCAAAGTTTAGCTCAAACTGTCTAGTCATTAGGATGTGGGCTACTTTGTAGGTGTGGTAGACTAATGGCCCCCAAAGATGTTAATCCCTGGAGTCTCTGCATCTATTGCCATAAAAGCAGAAGAGACTTTGTAGATGCAGTCAAGTTAAGGAAATTATTCTGGATTAGCCAGATGAGTCCACTGTAATCACAACGGTCTTTAAAAGATGAAAGAAGCAGAAACATTGAAGAAAATATGACAGTGGAAGCAGAGGGTCAGGAAGGAAAGTGTGAAGATGCTGTGTCAGTGGATTTGAAAATGGAGGAAGGGGCCATAAGCCGAAGAACGCAGGCAGTCTCCACACGTGGAAAAGGCAAGGAAGCAAGTTCTACACCCGAGGCTGTGGGGGGAATTCAGCCCGACCAGCACCTTGATTTTGGCCCCATGAAACTGATTTTGGACTTCTGACCACCGGAATTGTAGGATTGTATTTTTGTGTTGTTTAAGCCACTAAATTCATGGTAATTTGTCACAGTGACAAGAGGAAACTGACGCAGGAGATAATGAGCTTTCATCATCACAGGTACAGCAGTAGAGCTGAACGTTTTTGTTCTGGGGTGTTGAGAATTGTGGAAAGGACCAGACCAGAATTATCTATAAAGTCTTTTTCCACCTGAACTGAGCTATCTTTATTCATTTTTGGAATATTTTCCCACAACTTAAACAATAAACTTGATCATAACCCCCAAATTCATATCTCTAGCTCTAATTTCTCTCAGTTTCTAGCTCCACATATCTTATTTGCTGACATTTTAATTTGGACATGCAGAAATCCCTTTAAAACCAATAATGCCTCCAGAAAGAAAATTAAGGGAATTTAAGAGTTTAGAACATGGACAGATAAATGTGGTCTTTCCATGAAAGAGGAACAATAAAGCTAAGCTGCCTTCCATAAACGAGCAAAACTGAGCAAAATCTGCCATGAAGAATTCTGACGACAAAGTTTCAAGTGCTTTGATGCAGCAAACTACATAGAGGCTTTTAAATCTCAAAGAAAATAAAGTTAAAATGTTTTCCCTTAAGTTATACTTCTTAAAAATTTTTTTAAATATTTATTCTTCACAAGAAAAAATAGACTAAATACTATCTGGACCTGATATGCATATGTCTTCAGCCATCTCTTTGAGGGCTGAGTCCATTGAAATGATAGATAATAAGCATGAGTTAAAATGGCAGGAAGCCATGTCCTACAGTGGTATAGAGTGAAGGCTCTGAGGTCTGCCTGAAATAGAGTCACATTTACTGGGTGGGTGATATTTACTGGGTGAGTAACCTTAGACAAGCTGGTTAACCTCCTTTGCCTCAGTTTCTTCTATAAAATTCAGATAAACAGATTGTCTACTTCATAGAGTTGTTATAAAAATTATGGGAGATAATGCAAAATAAAGTGCTCAGAACACTGATGGCACATATCAAGTGTCCAATAAATATTAGATTTTTTTAAAAGGAAGACTTAAAATGGAAAGCTTTTGACATCAACTCAAAGGTAGATTCTAGTTTTCAAGTGGCATTTGTTTGCATACAAGGATACACTGGCATTTTCCCTTGGCAGCCTGACTCATCTTGGTTCCCTAATTACTGCCCTCATAGGGCATCATTTTTGGTGTCCTAATTTCCTGGCTCATTTTGGTGCTTGATTTGATGTCAACATTCTCTCTGACATCCCAATGACTAATGCTGAGCATACCACAACTCCCTTCTGGTTCTTACCTTACCTGCTTTACTTTGGCGACCTGACCCACCTGTTCTTCAGGGTTTCAGGAATGCATCACTCCAATAGCCCTCTACTGCCTTCACCTTTCATCTATTTTAATAGTGCAACATTCCACCTCTGACCTCAGCTCCAAAGGACTCTTTGATGGTTTTGGAAAGTTGTTAGGAAAAAGAGTTGAAATTGAGGGAGGGGCTTTGAATATAAGTGCTTCTTTGTCTCTATATCTTATTGACTAAGATGTCCAATATGTGCCATTAATGATTAAATTGGTCATGCTTTTAGGACTATTATTTTTTTCAAAAATAGATACAATAGAAAAAATTGGTTAGCTTATAGACTAACGATATTCTCTTATCCAAATCAGAGAATATGCTAGAGAGTAAGTCCATACGACCATAAAACAGGCACCACTATCCACTTGGTGGCACCTGAATTGTAAATGTCATGGCTCACAGAAAATAATAAATTTTCATAAGGTTGGCCCTACCAAAATTAAACCACAAAAAGTCATTTTAAAGTGGTGTCCAGTGATCAATGCAATAATGTAGAGAAAAGGAAATGCGTCAATATTGATTGTAAAGGTAAAGAAATAGAAATAAGTGGTTATGGGAATAAATGGTCACAGTATAAGTTGTGAACAAAACACAAATTTGTTGAAAAATTAATACATGTATAGCACTTTACAATATATTTTTTATATACTCTACCTCATTTATTGGAACAGTATTATAACATTGATGCTGGTTATACATTGTACAATAAGAACATTGTTCTTATTTTAAAGAATTTTTGGAAAGACAAGAATTTAATAGACTGAATTAAGGGAGGGGGAGGTTAGGTGATTTACCCACGTTAACAATTTAGAAAGAGGCAGAACCGGTACTTAATTACCTTTGCTCTAATTCCAAGTTCTGGACTTTCCCCATTATATCATGCTGCGTTCCTAGCACACGGACTACATTTACGAATGTATTGGAAAACTATCTAAATAATCTTTTAAAATCTCCATTCTTACGAATCTTCAAGAAGAGAATACGTTTTACATGATTTTATCCAGTGAGTAAGCAGACTCTTTAGGCATAATCATCTTGAGGCTCTTTTTAATTTTTGATGACTATCAGCCTACTTCTCACAAAAGTTTGCGACTTAATGCTATCCACCCCACACGTATATATTAAGAGAGGCGGCCAGAGCATCTGCTCTGAAAAGATATTCAATCAAAGGCAGGCCTGTGTAGGTGACCAGGTAGGTAGTTGCCTTACTAGGTCATAACCGCCTGACCAGGCTATAATTCATAACCTCACAAGAGGTAGGGTTGTCAACGTATTCAGGGCCTCTCAGCTCCTCTACCTGCCCTAACCCCACCCACGCCCCCAGCGACCCAGCGACCCAGCCTCGCTTGTTGCCCCGACTTCTGGAGCTCTACTCGGGGGAAAGGCAGAGTTAAGCTTCTGCAGTCGTTGGCGAGAGCCACTACACATGTTGTCCGCAGAAATCCTGTCCTGAAAGAAGAACGGTGACCTGAAGAGATCTGCAGGTCTCTTGGGGCTCACAGTCACCCTCCAGGGTCGGGGCCCACGCCGGAGGCCTGGCCCTGCGGGAGCTGGAGCTATGCATCCCCGCAGACCGCCCGGCTTGGTTGGCGCGGAGCGCGGGGCCCCTGTCGCCAGCGGCGGCTGCCGGGAGCCGCGACACGCGTCCGCGCGCGGCTCAAGAGGAGCGGCGGGCTCTGGGGAGGGCAGGGAGGATGGCAAGGCCCGCAGAGCAGTGGCGGCCCCGGGGCAGGATGCGAGGACCGCGTTTAGGGCGACCCAGACGCCAGAGGTGAGCGCCGGGCCCACGGGGAGCGCAGCCGCGCCTCCCACCCGGGGTGAGTAGCCAAGTTCTTGGGTTAACGCAGGGCAGAAAACAAAATTGATCGGCTGCGAACAGCCAAGGAATGCCTTTATTCCTCAAGAGCATCAGAAGACTCCTCTCTAGACTCACTTTCTAATTATAAAAATCGTTAATGGTATAGGCCCAGCTGGGGTCTTAATACCACTTTTTCCCAAACCTTTTGCTGAAGCACAGTGCTCATCTCTAGAGTTGACTTCTCTTCTTAACCTCTGTTTTGGTTGGTTTGTTTAAATTCAGCCCGTAGACCAGTTCTTTTTTTCCTCACACTTTATGTCTTGTTTTATAGGCCCCTAAGATGCTGTGGTGGAGAGTGTAGTCAGCCTATGATATACAATCAACAAAAAATGTTTTATTGAATCAAAACTTACTTTTTAAATTGCCCACAGTGTAGTCATCTTCAGTTCAGTTCAGTCACTCAGTCGTGTCCAACTCTTTGCGACCCCATGAATCTTAGCACACCAGCCTTCTCTGTTCATTACCATCTCTCGGAGTTCACTCAGACTCATGTCCATCGAGTCAGTGATGCCATCCAGCCATCTCATCCTCGGTCGTCCCCTTCTCCTCCTGCCCCTAATCCCTCCCAGCATCAGAGTCTTTTCCAATGAGTCAACTCTTCACATGAGGTGGCCAAAGTACTGGAGTTTCAGCTTTAGCATCATTCCTTCCAAAGAAATCCCAGGGTTGATCTCCTTTAGAATGGACTGGTTGGATCTCCTTGCAGTCCCAGGGACTCTCAAGAGTCTTCTCCAACACCACAGTTCAAAAGCATCAATTCTTCGGCGCTCAGCCTTCTTCACAGTCCAACTCTTGCATCCATACATGACCACAGGAAAAACCATAGCCTTGACTAAATGGACCTTAGTAGTCATCTTATTAACAATATAATATTAAATATTTGCTGTTGTTCAGTTGCTAAGTTGTGTCCGACTTTTGGCGGCTCCGTGAACTATAGCAGGCCACACTTCCTTCTCCTTCACCACCTCCCAGAGTTTACTCAGACTCATGTCCACTGAGTCAGTGATGCCATCTAACCATCTCATCCTCTGTCTCCCCCTTCTCCTCTTGCCTTCAGTCTTTCCCAGTCTTTTTCAGTGAGATGGCTCTTCACATCAGGTAGCCAGACTATTGGAGTTTCAGCTTCAGCACCAATCCTTCCAATGAATGTTCAAGGTTGATTTCCTTTAGGATTGACTGGTTTGATCTCCTTGCTGTCCAAGAGACTCTCAAAAGTGTCTTCTCCAGCACCACATTTCAGAGGCATCAATTCTTTGGCGCTCAGTCTTCTTTATGGTTAAACTGTCACATTTGTATAGGACTACTGGAAAAACTGTAATTTTGACTGTATGGACCTTTGTCAGCAAAGTACTGTCTCTGCTTTTTAATATGCTGTCTAGGTTGGTCATAGCTTTTCTTCCAAGGAGCAAAAATCTTTTAATTTCATGGCTGCAGTCACTGTCTGCAGTGATTTTGGAGCCCAAGAAAAAAAAAATATGTTGTTTCCACGTCTATTTGCCATGAAATGATGGGACTGGATGCTATGATCATAGTTTTTAAATGTTGAGTTTTAAGCCAGCTTTTTCACTCTTCTCTTTCACCCTCATCAAGAGGCTCTTTAGTTCCTCTTCGCTTTCTGCCATTAGAATGGTATCATCTGCATAGCTGAGGTTGTTGATATTTCTTCTGGCAATCTTGATTCCAGCTATGAGTCATCCAGCCTGGCATTAGGTTTAAAAGAGAATATAAGCTGTGGCTATTTTATGCATGCTCAGTTGTTTCAGTCGTGTCCGACTCTTTGCAGCCCCATGGACTGTATCCTGCCAGGCTCCTCTGTCCATGAGATTTTCCAGGTGAGAATATTGGAGTGGGTTCCTATTTCTTTCTCCAGGGGATCTTCCCAACCCAGGGATCAAACCCACATCTCTTGCATTGGCAGGCAGTCTTTATCACTGAATCACCTGGGAAGCCTCAGTCATTAGGGCAACACAAACCAAAATTACAGTGATACTACTTATACAACTTCACACTCACTGGGATGTCTCTTATTTAAAAAAAAAAAAAATGTTGGTGAAGATGTGGAGAAATTGGAATTCTCATGCATGGCTGGGGGTTGTAAAATGGTACATACTGGGAAACAATATGGCAGTTCCTCAAAAATTAAACAGAATTGTCATCAGTTCAGTTCAGTCGCTCAGTCGTGTCCAACTCTTTGCGACCCCATGAATCACAGCACGCCAGACCTCCCTGTCCATCACCATCTCCCGGAGTTCACTTAGACTCACGTCCATCGAGTCAGTGACACCATCCAGCCATCTCATCCTTTGTTGTCCCCTTCTCCTCCTGCCCCCAAATCCCTCCCAACATCAGAGTCTTTTCCAATGAGTCAGCTCTTTGTATGAGGTGGCCAAAGTACTGGAGTTTCAGCTTTAGCATCATTCCTTCCAAAGAAATCCCAGGGCTAATCTCCTTCAGAATGGACTAGTTGGATCTCCTTGCAGTCCAGGGGGCTCTCAACAGTCTTCTCCAACACCACAGTTCAAAAGCATCAATTCTTCAGTGCTCAGCTTTCTTCACAGTCCAACTCTCACATCCATACATGACCACAGGAAAAACCATAGCCTTGACTAGATGGACTTTTGTTGGCAAAGTAATGTCTCTGCTTTTGAATATGCTATCTAGGTTGGTCATAACTTTCCTTCCAAGGAGTAAGCGTCTTTTGATTTCATGGCTGCAGTCACCACCTGCAGTGATTTTGGAGCCCAGAAAAATTAAGTCTGACACTGTTTCTACTGTTTCCCCATCTATGTGCCATGAAGTGATGGGACTAGATGCCATGATCTGAGTTTTCTGAATGTTGAGCTTTAAGCCAACTTTTTCACTTTCCTCTTTCACTTTCATCAAGAGGTTTTTAGTTTCTCTTCACTTTCTGCCATAAGGGTGGTGTTATCTGCATATATGAGGTTATTGATATTTCTCCCGACAATCTTGATTCCAGCTTGTGTTTCTTCCAGCCCAGCGTTTCTCATGATGTACTCTGCATAAGTTAAATAAGCAGGCTGACAGTATACAGCCTTGACATACTCCTTTTTCTATTTGGAACCAGACTGTTTTTCCATGTCCAGTTCTAACATCACTTCATGGCAAATAGATGGGGAAACAATGGAAACAGTGACAGACTTTATTTTGGGGGCTCCAATTCATTGCAGATGGTGACTGCAACGGTGGAATTAAAAGACACTTGCTCCTTGGAAGAAAAGCTATAACCCGCCCCCCAGACAACATATTAAAAGCAGAGACTATTTTTTGCCAACAAAGGTTCGTCCAGTCAAAGCTATGGTTTTTCCAGTAGTCTTGTATGGATGTGAGAGTTGGACTATAAAGAAAACTGAGGACTCAAGAATTGATGCTTTTGAACTGTGGTGTTGGAGAAGACTCTTGAGAGTCCCTTGGACAATGAAGAGATCCAACCAGTCCATCCTAAAGGAGATCAGTCATAGGTGTTCTTTGGAGGGACTGATGCTAAAGCTGAAACTCCAATATTAGGCCACCTGATGAGAAGAACTGACTCATTAGAAAAGACCTTGATGCTGGGCAAGATTGAAGGCAGGAGGAGAATGGAACGACAGAAGCTGAGATGGTTGGCTGGAATCACCAATTCGACGGGCATGAGTTTGAGCAAACTCTGAGAGTTGGTGATGGACAGGGAGGTCTGGTGTGCTGCAGTCCCTGGGGTCGCAAAGAGTCAGACACAACTGAGCCACTGAACTGAACTGACTGAATTCAAAGTCTCTTTTTTTCAACTTAAAATCATATAATTCCCTCAAACAGTAGGCCTGTTTCTGTTTGAAATATTTCTTTCCACAACCTCCTGAAGAGAATCTGCAGGTGAAAAATACAGAGAATTTTATTATAAAGACAGAAATTTAACATCCTAGTTATTTGAGGCTTACAGTTAGAGTGCTAAAGGCAGACTTGGCTCAACAAACATTTATCAACAAGTCACTTGTAACATATTTTATCATCTGTCTCAAAAATCTGTCTTTCCCTACTTCAGAATAGTAGAAGGGGAGAGAGTTAATTATGATAACTGAAAGGCTAATATTTACTCCATGCCTGGAGCCCATTTTATTTGATCCTTAGAACAACCCTCTGAGGAAGGCACTAACTCTCATTACTGATCAGGAAGTAGGCACAGGATCAGGAAATAAACACAGATACACATTGTTTAGTTGCAGCTATTAAAATGCCAGAGTTAGAATTCAAACCCAAGCCTGTCTGACTTCAGGGTGTAAGTGAGAAACCACCACACAAACTGCTCTTATATGCTGTTTGTTCTTTGCTACACTAGAAAGGAAAGTTACCTTCCTGCCTGCCTTTGTGTTGTCAGGGGGATAGTGAAGACTCAGATTTGAAATGGTGCTTGGAAGCTGCTGACTAAGCAATCTCACCTCTTGTTAATTCCATCCCTATTGTGTGTCTGGGGCTTCTCTGGTAGCTCCGTGGTAAAGAATTCTGCCTGCAATGCAGGAGACTCAGGTTTGATCCCTGGATTGGGAAGATCCTTTGGAGGAGGGCACGGCAACTCACTTTAGTGCTCTTTCCTGGAGAATCCCATGTACAGAGGAGCCTGGTAGGCTGCAGTCCATAGGGGTTGCACAGAGTCTGACACGACTCAAGGGACTAAGCAGCAGCAGCATTGTGTGTCTATGGTTGTGGGTTTTGTTTTTTTATTTTGTTTTGTTTTTATAAAACCCTCTGCTTTCCTCCAAGGACATGTGAAAAAAAGAAGATTGGGGGAATGGCCCTTTTCTAGGGCCTCTGCTCTATTTTTGGAGGAGGGTTTATGGGCTCTACCATAAACCGTGGAGTATGGGCAACTCAGTCCAGTATTCTTGCCTGGAAAATTCCATGGATGGAAGAGCCTGGTAGGCTACAGTCCATGGGGTTGCAAAGAGTTGGACACGACTGAGCAACTTTACTTTCATTTATGGGCTCAACAGTGCCTGCTGCTACCGCTGCTGAGTCACTTCAGTCGTGTCCTATTCTATGCGACCCCATAGACGGCAGCCCATCAGGCTCCCCATCCCTGGGATTCTCCAGGCAAGAACACTGGAGTGGGCTGCCACTGCCTTCTCCAACAGTGCCTAGAGGGCCTATTTAAATGCATACTTTCTTTTCTGTCTTTGGAATCCCTGCAGATATCTGAAACATGAAAATATGGACATATACCCCCTGAAATATTTTATCTATATTAACTATATCTTTTTAAAAAAACTGTTTTAATTTATTTTTTAAATTTTTGGCTGTGCTGGGTCTTCGTTGCTGCACAGGCTTTGCTCTAGTTGCAGAGAGCAGATGCTTAGTCGCTCAGTCGTGTCCGACTCTTTGCGACCCCATGAACTGTATAGCCTGCCAGGCTCCTCTGTCCATGCAGATTCTCCAGACGAGAATACTGGAATGGGTTGCCATGCCCTCCTCCAGGGGATCTTCTCAACCCAGGGACTGAATCCAGGTCTCCCACGTTGCAGGCGAATTCTTTATTTTCTGAGCCACCCGGAAGCCCAAGAATACTGAATTGGGTAGCCTGTCCCTTCTCCAGAAGAACTTTCTGACCCAGGATTCAAACCAAGGTCTCCAGCATTGCAAGTGGGTTCTTCACCAGCTGAACTAGCAGGGAAGCCCTATATTATCTGTATCTTTATATTTTGAGCTCAAGACCTGATTATAGGCATATAATCAAAACTGTGTACAAAGAATAACTGAGAAAGGAGAGTAAGAACGTTTTTCTCTAATAACTTAAATGTTGAGTAATCTCAGCTTTCCTAATAAAAAGATTGAAAACATAAGTATATCTTTACTTCACTATAATTGTCAGTAAGTCACCTTTCCCACTTCAGTATTGGCTCAGTTGTTGATTATGGGCAAGTTTAATAGAATGTTGAGATTATACTACTGCTTTCCGGTAGGTTACTGGTTTTTAACTGCTGGGAGGAAAAACCAGTAGAATAAATAGAATACATTCACAGCAATATGAAATTCAGCCTGTAACTTTCCAATACCAAAAAAAAAAAAAAAAGGTAATTAATTATTTCTTGGCTGTTTAGAACTTTTGTTATCTGTAACTGCATTTAGTACTTATGATTTGACTATTTTGAATACTGTTTGGAATCAACTGTCTAATACTCCAGCTTGTTTGAAAAATTGGGAACAAGGTGAAGTTTCTCTCACCTTTATCCTTGATCACCTTTTCTGTGGCATCTTTCTGTATTCTCCACTCTTCCAGGGACTTGTGTTCTGCAGCTGCTCTCCCAGACTGCCTACTGTCACCACTGCAGACTCATTAGCTTGGAAGCTGTCCTTTCTTTCCCTTTTGGCACTGAGCTCCTGTTTCCTGCAAGTCTTCCTCAGGTTGGTAACTGATAAACTAATTCAAAACTAACATGTTAATGGCTGACAGCTGCCTTGGGAATCTGGGGAAGTGGTTTGGGGAACGTGTCTCCCTATGGCTTTCAGGTCCCACCTGGGAAACAGATTAATTAGCTTATCTAACTAAGAGAGGTCTAGTTCCTAACCAAATTAATTGACAAGTACAGTATGTTTGGAAGGCCTGTATTGTTTAAATATAAAATATTTCTTTATTAAGAGGTTATTTGCTTAGATTTGATTGTGTCTTCCATATGGGAATTTTTTTTTTTGAACATCCGGATTTGAAGTGAGAATTAGGAAACTGATCCCAAATCATATAGCAGAAACTGATCCCAAATCATATAGCAGAAACTCATCTTTTTTCTGGCTTTGTTACTATTAGATATATCCCTATATGCAGTCTTATATTAATGTTTCATAAAATAGTATTAAAATGTGGCCATGTCCATAGAAATGTCATGGAAATTAATGATTATTCATTATATTATAAATATAAAATAAATAATTATAATTAAAATCATAATCTTGTGGTTTCTACAATATTACCATTTATAAAAGTTCACAGGTTTAAATACAGTAGGTTTAAAGGATAAATTTATCCTTTAAAATGTGTATAATGTTAATTCATATCAATATTAAATCAGGATAGATAAATATTTGGAAATGTTAGACACTCAAAATGAATTTGCTGTAGAATTTAACTTTTGTGTATGTAAACTTATTCCCTACTTAGCAAGTCAATAAAATAAGAAAATGATTGGAATTTTAGCTCTAATTATTGGTTCTAAATCAATACTGCTGATTGATGCAAACTGAGCTATAATTTTGTTTCATATATATATTTCAGTATATATATATATATTTTTCAGTATATATTTCAATTGCAGACCTCATGAATCTGGTTTTAAACTGTAGTACCTAATTTGGATTTCTCCTTGAGGGAGAAATCGGGGAAATTTTTGCATTGCTCTGAAAGCAGAATTGTTTTCAGATTATGTTGAAAGATTCTTGTATATTTTTACTATCATCCAGATACTTTAATTAACTTTCAATACTTTGTGGACAATTTGAATCATATGTACTTCTTTCAGTTAAATAAAAATATTTTTGGACTATCATATGAGCATGATTAAAACATTGTGCATCATTTTAGCAAACATTATATTTGCTCATTAATTTTGCTTATGTGAATGATGAATCATAATTTTTGACTAATCAGTGATACAGACTGAAATTTGCAGACAATGGGGTTGCTTTTTCATTATTGCATCAAACTTTAAAAATTAAATTGGATCTATATTTTCAGAGCTTAATAAATCAAAGATAAAACTCAGAGGTAATTTGTGAATTCTGCTTATTCTTTCCAATCTATTTTAAGTAGATTTTTCTGTTTACTTGTGAATTCTTTAAACATTTGCTGTACAATAATCACTCAGTTATTTAGCATGGATTTATTAGGTATCCTTTATAGGCATAGCACTTGGTTAAAGGATATTTGAGTATAATAATCCTATTTTCTAAACCAAAACAAAGAGGACTCATGCTCAGACAAATATCTCTGGTGACTCTGCTTCTGTATCATAGAAACAAAAACTATCTAGGACGGTCTCAAGCACAATGCTGCCAAATACACATTACTTAAAAAAAAAAAAAGCTATTTAAGTTACTTACTGAATATCAATTATATGTCAAGCACTTTGTATACAGTGTAGTGTACCTAATTTTTAAGGCAACCCAGCAAGATAGGTGGAGAAGGAAATGGCAACCCATTCCAGTGTTCTTGCCTGGAGAATCCCAGGAACGGAGGAGCCTGGTGGGCTGCCGTCTCTGGGGTCGCACAGAGTCGGACACGACTGAAGCGACTTAGCAGCAGCAGCAGCAAGATAGGTGCAATTATTTCCATTTTATACTTGTAGAAGCTGATGTTTGAAAGTGGGAGTGAGATGGTTATGTAATTTGCCTGCTATCAAATGGCTGGTCAGTGCTAGAGCTGAGTGTCAAAGTCTGATCTAACATGGCCTATGGTGTCCCAGTATCTCAGTGTATTGATACTCATGGTTAGAAAAGAATGAGGAACTCAAATATGATACTAGATGTGGGTAAAATGTTTGATAAATGAAGCAACTAAATTAAATTATGTTACTAAACAATTTTGAAACTCTGAAACACACTGTTAATATTCACATTTTTCTTTTACTCAATAAGGAGGCTTATTTATGAGAGACTATTATTGAACCTTCTTTTCTAGAGTAAACCTTGTAGAACTTGTAAAAAAAATAAAAAGGGGGGAGGGAGGAAAAGGTGGGGAAGGAAAGGGAATCAGGAGTCAGACAAGTCTGGGCTGACTATTGGGTATATGGCCTCCACTACTTAGTAGCTGTCTGACTGAGCAAGTTGACTTAACTCCTCTGAGCCTTAATTTTCTCATGAATAAAATGGGTTTAATAATACCTATATTGAGGGATTATGAGGATTGAATTGAGATAATACATATATAGCACTTAACACAATGCCTACACATAGTGAGCATTCAAAAATGTCATCTGTTATTTGTTGTTGTTGTTATTTTTATTATTATTTCATAGTAACAATTCAAAGAAGAGTGACATTGATATATGCTAGTAAAAATATTATTGCTGGGGAAAATTTTTATAACATAGATCTTCTGATCTCATGTGATTCTCTTCTATCAGATTTAATAATTACTAATAAAATTATTTCTGAAAGATAATTTCATGTTTTAGGATTCTGCTTTTTAAGAAGTTTATTACTTTTGTGCTTATAGTAAATCTAGATGAATCAGGAATAGGATAGAATTCACAAATATTTATTGAGCAACTACGTGCCAGGCACTGTTTAGGAGCTGGGTCTCTAAGGCTGAGCAAATGGTGCCCTCATGGAGTATAGAGCCTAGTGGGAGAAGGAGAAGACTCAAATAATCACACAAATAAACGTAAAGTGAGCCTTGTAGTGAGGGCTACAAAGAGATGCAGATGGTGCTATGAGAGATAGCACCGATTAAACAGAAAACATATTTAATTTAGCTGAGGAGCACCAATTAAATAGAAAACATATTTAATTTAGCTGAGGAAGTTATGCTAGGCTTCCATGAGGAAGAGACAGATAAGCTCTGAAGGATGGGTACAAGTAACTAGCAGAAAACCCTGGGAAGAATATTCCTGGCAGAGAAAGCAGAATCAGGAAAGTCAGGAGCACCAGGGACTGAAAGGGAGTCTGGATAAGAAGGATGCCCAAGCAGTGACTGGAATAGGAACTGGAGTAGGTGAAGGGCTAGAATGACCAGGATTTCGGAGGCTCTGCTAAGGAGTGTGGGCTATGAGGACAATGGAAAGACAATGAAGGTTGAAGAGTTGAAAGTGACATTCAGTTTTCAGACTCTTTGCAACCGCATGAACCACAGCATTCCAGGCTTCCCTGTCCATCACCAACTCCCAGAGTCCACCCAAACCGAGGTCCACTGAGTCAGTAATGCCATCCAACCATCTCAATCCTCTTTCGTCTCCTTCTCCTCCTGCCCTCAATCTTTCCCAGTATCAGGGTCTTTTCCAATGAGTCAGCTCTTCACATCAGGTGGCCAAAGTATTGGAGTTTCAGATTCAACATCAGTCCTACCAATGAACACCCAGGACTGATCTCCTTTAGGATGGACTGGTTGGATCTCCTTGCAATCCAAGGACCTCTCAAGAGTCTTCTCCAACACCACAGTTCAAAATCATCAATTCTTCAGCGCTCAGCTTTCTTCACAGTCCAACTCTCATATCCATACCTGACTACTGGAAAAACCATAGCCTTGACTAGATGGACCTTTGTTGACAAAGTAATGTCTCTGCTTTTCAATACACTGTTTAGGTTGGTCATAACTTTCCTTCCAAGGAGTATTTAGTCAATTCAGTCACTAAGTCATGTCCAACTCTTTGCGACCCCATGAATTGCAGCACATCAGGCCTCCCTGTCCATCACCAACTCCTGGAGTTCACCCAAACTCATGTGCATCAAGTCAGTGATGCCATCCAGCCATCTCATCCTCAGTCGTCCCCTTCTTGTCTTGCCCCCAATCCCTCCTAGCATCAGAGTTTTTTCATGAGTCAACTCTTCGCATGAGGTGGCCAAAGTACTGGAGTTTCAGCTTCAGCATCAGTCCTTCCAAAGAACACCCAGGACCGATCTCTTTTAGAATGGACTGGTTGGATCTCCTTGCAGTCCAAGGGACTTTCAAGAGTCTTCTCCAACACCACAGTTCAAAAGCATCAATTCTTCAGTGCTCAGCTTTCTTCACAGTTCAACTCTCACATCCATACATGACCACTGGAAAAACCATAGCCTTGACTAGATGGACCTTTGTTGGCAAAGTAATGTCTGTGCTTTTGAATACGCTATCTAGGTTGGTCATAACTTTCCTTCCAAGGAGTAAGCGTCTTTTGATTTCATGGCTGCAGTCACCATCTGCAGTGATTTTGGAGCCCAGAAAAATTAAGTCTGACACTGTTTTCACTGTTTCCCCATCTATGTACCATGAAGTGATGGGACTAGATGCCATGATCTGAGTTTTCTGAATGTTGAGCTTTAAGCCAACTTTTTCACTCTCCTCTTTCATTTTCATCAAGAGGCTTTTTAGTTCCTCTTCACTTTCTGCCATAAGGGTGGTGTCATCTGCGTATCTGGGGTTACTGATATTTCTCCCAGCAATCTTGATTCCAGCCCAGCATTTCTCATGATGTACTCTGCATAGAAGTTAAATAAGCAGGGTGACAATATACAGCCTTGACGTACTCCTTTTCCTATTTGGAACCAGTCTGTTGTTCTATGTCCAGTTCTAACTGTTGCTTCCTGACCTGCATATAGGTTTCTCAAGAGGCAGGTCAGGTGCTCTGGTATTCCCATCTCTTTCAGAATTTTCCACAGTTGATTGTGATCCACACAGTCAAAGGCTTTGGCATGGTCAATAAAGCAGAAATAGATGCTTTTCTGGAACTCTCTTGCTTTTTCCATGATCCAGCGGATGTTGGCAGTTTGATCTCTGGTTCTTCTGCCTTTTCTAAATCCAGCTTGAACATCAGGAAGTTCATGGTTCACGTATTGCTGAAGCCTGGATTGGAGAATTTTGAGCATTACTTTACTAGTGTGTAAGATGAGTGCAGTTGTGCGGTAGTTTGAGCATTCTTTGCCATTGCCCTTTGGGATTGGAATGAAAACTGACCTTTTCCAGTCCTGTGGCCACTGCTGAGTTTTCCAAATTTGCTGGCATACTGAGTGCAGCACTTTCACAGGATCATCTTCCAGGATTTGAAATAGCTCAACTGGAATTCCATCACCTTCACTAGCTTTGTTCGTAGTGATGCTTTCTAAGGCCCACTTGACTTCACATTCCAGGATGTCTGGCTCTAGATGATTGATCACACCAACGTGATTATCTTGGTCGTGAAGATCTTTTTGTTCAGTTCTTCTGTGTATTCTTGCCACCTCTTCTTAATATCTTCTGCTTCTGTTGAGTCCCTACCATTTCTGTCCTTTATCAAGCCCATCTTTGCATGAAATGTTCCCTTGGTGTCTCTAATTTTCTTGATTAGATCTCTAGTCTTTCCCATTCTGTTGTTTTCCTCTATTTCTTTGCATTGGTCACTGAGGAAAGCTTTCTTATCTCTCCTTGCTATTCTTTGGAACTCTGCTTTAGGTCTTATTTAAAAAAGAAAATTTACAGCATGGAGAGCTGCTAAGAGAGAAGGAAGAATAACTACAGGTGGAACAAGAGGGAATGGAACTATTTGAAGCCAGGGATGATTGGTTTGCATTTGGATGCTGTCCATGGTGGTGGTAGGAAAATTAAATTTGATTTGAGTGATATTTAAAAGAAACAAAAAGTTTTTTTATGGCATGGATCATAAGAATCAAAGGACAATGAAGTAAGTGGTTTTACTGTGAAATATAGGCATGCTTTAGAGATAAAGTAATTTGGGAGCTGATTGTATTCACAACCACCACAGCAATAAATCAAAACAAAAATGCTCCTAGAATGTAGCTGAAGACTAAGTGCTATTAACAGATAAAATATTTTATCTACACATTATTGACTATAAAAGCATTAGTAAAAATCTAAATTATTTCTTGTTTTTGGTGGTAGCCATGATGTGGAACATTTACATGTCTTCTTATAAAATTTGAAATGGTGTGTTAGATGTATTTTCAGAATCGCATATGCAAATTGTGACTGTACTCTTCCTAATGAGGCATTAATCTTGGATCTTCTTTCATCCCAGCATGGTAAAAACCTTTGCAGATATTAAAATTCACAACCCCTCTGACAAACAGTTCATAGGTAATTAAATGCTGTGATCTCACTTGATATATGAATTGTGTGTGTGTATGTGTGTGTGTCAGTTGCATCTGACTCTTTGCAACCCTATGGATTGTAGCCCGCTGGGCTCCTCAGTACATTGGATTTAGGTTGCCATTCCCTACTCCAGGGGATCTTCCCAACCCAGGAATTGAACCTGAGTCTCCTATGTCTTCTGCACTGGCAAGCAGATTCTTTACCACTGAGCCATCAGGAAGCCCCAATATATTAATCAGTTCCTGGTTAATATGCTCTCTTACCTATTTAGAGTGAAATATTAAAATTTAAATAACAATAATGACACAAGTCACAGAGAAATCCAAAGGAGTTTAAAATAACTAGGAAAACTCCTTTAGTCAACAACAGAGAAACCTTAAGCTTATACTAGTTCACGATGGACCTAAGACACTGAAAATTCATTCTTCAAGAAATATTTATAGATGTCTATAGTGCATCAGACATGTGCTGGAGGGGGTGATACAAAGATGCATAAATACAGCAGCACTGGCCCCTGTCCTTGAGGAGCTATGAGGGAAGCCATCAAGTAAGCAAATACTTATACTACAAAGTGACAAGTGCTATCCTACTGATGCATAAGGATATTGTCACGTGAAAACAAAAATACCTTCCTAAAAGTGATAACAATCACTTCAGAGACTCTGTTCATGATACTAATTTTTCTAAAGCACGAAGCTGTTTTGTACTATGAAATAATGTGAGAGGCCTCACGAAATCTATGAATAAGCTGGTTCTGTGTCAAGCATCTAATTTAAACCTCTGATTTTATAGATTCGTTAACCTACCACTGAGAAAACTGAGTGCCTACCACTACCAGAAGTTTAGTGAATAGAGTTAATAGCAGAGACTAAATCTCTTTGGAGTGGGTAGCCAATACCTTCTCTAAGGAGTCTTCCCAGCCCAAGGATCAAACCCGGGTCTTCTGCATTGTGAGTCTTCTGCTTTGCAGGCAGATTCTTTATCATCTGAGCCACCAGGGAAGCCCACTGTTTAAAACATGTACTAACTTCAACCTTGTTCTTGATTCAAAAAGGAAAAACTACTTCAAATTTCTTTACGTTCATACAATAGACATGCAGAAAATACAGTCCAGATTATTTCTAGTGTTCATTCGTTCATATTCCTTCACTCAGGATATATTAAATAGGGTCAGGTCTTATTTTAGGGGAGGAAGGCTGACTCCCATCCCAGGAATACTGATGTACAAACAAGTGGATACAATGTGTTACAGGAGCTCTGTAAGGGAGTAAGGACAAAAGAAAGAGACTTTCAGCATTATGGGTGTTTGAGGACGGGAGTACAGGAAGTGCTTCCTCGAGAAGATAATGCTTAGTCTAATATGTATTCTTAATCTGTACTTGCAAAACAAGGGCTTGGTCTATGCAATTATATCTGACTTGTACAAAATTTGGAGGCAATAGTTGCTTTTTTTCGGGCCAATTAAAGTTATGTAAGAACTTTCCTAGGTCCTGCTTATTTTGGAAATTTTAGCCCTAAGTTATTGCAATTTATGTTTTCTCTGACTGTTGACACACACTAATGAGCTTTTGTTCTTGAACAGACTGGTTGCAACAGCTTTGGAATGTGTTTGTTAAGTTAAAAGACAAACAGAAACACTATAGTTCAAACTTAGCTATTAGACCTGCTACTTTGCTTCAGACTTTAAACTGCACAGATAATGCAAAAAACAGATAAGTGCAAGTTGCTGAGAACCTTCTGTGCTGATTGCCTCTTGGGAATCAACATTTGAATATACTTCCCAAGGTCTGAACATACAGTAGGAGTGGACTCCAGAAGATACGGGCCCCTACCTAGTTGTGAAACCCATTATTATGAAGAACAGAGTCACAGCCAAATGAAATTTTAGGCTGTCCTTGAGGACATGCATAGAAAGTTATGTTACTAATAGATGATTTGTAAGCCTGAAGCCATTCAAAAGATTCAAGCAGTATTCAGGCTAAAACAAAACCTGCTACTTTGTTAGAATACAGAGAATATGCTTTTTGTTGTGAAGCTAAGTCCTAGGAGAGTCAGACACTAAAGAAATATAGATATCAAGTTCCAAAGAATCTTACTTTTATACTGAGTGGCACTGAGCTACCATATGAACCAAGGTGGCAGTTGTTTAGCTACTCAGTCGACCCTTCTGTGACCCCCTGACCCCGTGGACTGTAGCCCTCAAGTCTCCTCTGTCCATGGGATTTCCCAGGGGAGAATACTGGAGTGGGTTGCCATTTCCTACTCCAGGGGATCTTCCCAACCCGGAGATCGAGCCCACATCTATTACATTGGCAGGCAAGTTCTTTACCACCGAGCATCCAGGGAAGCTCAAGACGCAATGACTTTCCTAGAAAAGTGAAGTGTTGCTTGTTGCTATAGCACAGAAGCATCAGCGTGGTGTTTTTAGTGGGTTAGATCGGGGGCTTACAGGAACTCTGAAGAAGAACAGAACCAGCATAGGAATAGAGCTGAAATGTATGAATGCGGGTGTAACTTTGAGGGGAAGACACTAGAACAACGTATAGACAGGGTTGGGCCCAGATTGTATTATAATGGGTGCCTGGACAGCCTTTTTGGCTCAGCATTTTTAAAAGGTAAAATCAAGTTAAAATGAACATGAAAGCCTAAAAGTAGAAAAGAGATCTCTCAGGTTGCAGAGATAAGGCATGATTAGTCCCATTCTTGGTGGGAGGGTGATTAAAAACATTGACCACTGATTTTGCTCCTATGTATAATAGAAAGGGCGGCGTGTCTATAGTAGAAAAGTAGCGAGTCCATGATGGTGTGGGCTGCCCTGGTGGCTCAGGAGTAAAGAATTTGCCTGCAGTGCAGGAGCTGCAGGAGACCTGGGCTTGATCCCTGGGTCAGGAAGATCCCCTGGAGGAGGACATGGTAACCCACTCCAGTATTCTTGCCTGGAGAATGACATGGACAGAATGCCATGGCCTGGCGGGCTACAGTCCATAGGGTCACAAAGAGTCAGACATGACTGAAATGACTTAGCACGCACAGGATAGTATGATAGTTTGATTTAGAATAGAAAACTTGGATTCCAGATAGGGCAACGAGCCCATCTATCTCTATGTGTTGTTTGTTAAGTCGCATTTTTTCATTGGAAAGAGCATTCTAGGTGCATCTGGTAAGGGTCTGGCACACCACAGATTCTAGAAGTTCTTTTTCTTAGCTTCCACTGGTGGGCTGTGTAACATCTTAAACTTTTTATTTTGAAATTATGGTGGAGTCACGGGAAGTTGTTTTTAAAATGTACAGAGAGATCCTATGTACCCTTCACTCTCAGTCTGGGCACTTTTTGAGTGGGATCTTTCTTCCCTTATATTTTGCAAATGGTTACTGCTACTTTATGGGAACGTTCTCTTGTAACCAAACATTTTTCTGAAACTCTCTTGTGACTCTTGGTTTTCTGGTTTTACATCATCTACACATAGTCATAATTTCTCTCTTTTCTTTTTCTTTTTTTTTTTTTGAGACTATACCTCTTATTTACTTTTCTTATCTCATTTATTAACTAGCTTCCTGAACAAATATGAGGAATAGCAACAATTATGGGGATTTTTGTTTTCTGTTTTGGTGGAAATGCAACCAATATTTTAATGTTAAGTTTGAATTTTTGAAAAAAAGATGAGTTTTGCTTTATAAAACATAAGCTTTATTGTGTCTTCATTTACCCTTTTGTTTGTTTACAAACCAGGAACAGACATTGAATCTGATCAAGTCCTCTCTTGTTCTGTCTCAAAGCACTCTTGGATTTTTACTCTGTGGATCCATTAATGTGGTAAAATTAATTTATTGATATCCTAATGTTGAACCATCTGTTCATTCCTGAAATAAGCCCCACTTGGTTAGGGCGTGTTATTCTGATACTTTACCACTGAATTTGGTTGCTTGTATTTTATTTGGGAATTTTGGCATCAATTTTTATAAATAGTGTTAATCTGCTGTTTTCTCTTTTTTGCCATTTTATTTTTTTAATTGAAGGATAAGTGCTTTACAGAATTTTGTGGTTTTCTGTCATACACCAGTAAGAATCAGCCATAGGTACATCCATGTCCCCTCCCTCCTGAGTCTCCCTCCCATTCCTCCCCTCCCTCCCTTCTAGATGGTCACAGGGCCCCTGTTTGAGTTCCCTGAGTCATACTGTGGCTTTCTTTTTGTGTGTGTGTGTGTGTGTGTGTGTGTGTATGCTGTGTGCCTCAGATTTTGTTCTCAGATTATTCTACCTTTATAAAATGAATAACAATAAAGCTTTCCATAGCATTCTGTTTTCTAAATTAGATATTATTGATTATAATCTACATATACCTCAAAGTTTTGGTTGAATTTGTGTAGAAATATTTATGAGCCTGGAATCTACCTCCACTTTTTATAGATAAGGAAACTTCATTTCCCAAGGCTTTGTGTACCAAATGGAAAATTAAAACTCCCATCTTACCAAGGCATTTGCTATCTGCAACAGCCTGTTGTTTCTCCAGCATGATGAATTATCCTGAACTATTGTAAGGATATCTGGCAAATAAGGGATTCTTCTCATCTGATAGGACAGACTTTACCAGAAGCTTCAATAATCTGATGTGGAGGGGAAATGAAACTTCTGTATTTGTGAATTTCCCATATATGATCACTCAGTGGTTAGCTGTCCCTCCCATCCCAGCCCCCACTTGCAGCTTCACTTTTAGCCTATGGGGGAGAACCAGTCAGGCTTATACTCTCTTGAAAATACTTTTTCTGGCTTTGAGACTCTTTGCTGCTAGAAACTGACTGAAGTCCATTCTTTAAGCTAATGCCTTCTCTCTCAACAGTATACTTCTGGCTCTAGCCTCCTTGTTCTTTTAGACTCCACAAAATTTACCTAATAAGCTTTGAAACATAGACAAATTTCTCTAACGCCTATTAGCAAAATAACGTTTTCTCTATATTTGCTGGCCTTAAGCTGAGTCAGTAGAAACAATAACTTTCCTTTGCTGTACAGAGAAACTTTGGGTCTTTTCTTGCCTTGCTCAGAGAGCCCAGAAGCAAAATTAAAGCACTTTTAATAGCGGTTCTTTTGCCCCCTTCCACCTAACAAAAATTATTCTGTTTATTTCAACCACTTACTATCAAAATCTTTTAAAATGTAAAGAAGTATCACCAAAGAAAAATCTAAATGGCCAATAAACATATAAAAATATAATTAACTTCATTAGCAATCAGGAAAGTCTAAATTTAAGCTGCCGTGAGGTATTACCACATACTCACCAGAGTGGCTAAAAAAGAAATACCAAGTATGAATGAAGGTATGCAGTTACCAGAACTTATATAATGCTTCTAATGAGAATGCCAATTTGTATGACTACTTTGAGAGAGTTTGACTATCTAATAAAGCTAAAAATATGTATGTCCTGTTTCACTCTTATCTACACACTCACATGTCCAAGAACATGCATAAGAATATTTGTAGGTAAAAACTGCAAACAACCAATATTCATCAACAGAAGAATGGATAAATTATGGTGAATGCCATATAGTGATGAAAATGAATAATCTACAGCCATGTGTGAAAACATAGATGAATCTCATAAACAATGGCGTACAGGCTACCTTCTCTTTCTTTACCTGGGTAGTGGTTTTTTTCTTTCTTTCTTTCTGGTTCTGTGTGTGTGTGTGTGTGTGTGTGTGTGTGTGATAATTCACTTAGCTGTATGTTTATTTTGTGCACTGTTCCATGTAATTCACAATGGAAAGGATTTTTTAAAGTGCATGTATATACAGTATATATATGTAGTATATACACACTGAGACTCTTGAACAGTATGTTGAATATCATTTTGTCTTTGGTTAATGATTTAGAGGCACTAAGTTGTTATAGTACCAGGCTGAAATAAACTTGATTTATGTGGAACTTTCTGTCCCACCATTAAATGACTCCAAATCCATGCTTTTTAAATTCTTGTATATGGTTCTGAGTGTATTACTTGAGTTAGAAGCAGTCTGAGTCACCTTCTGAGTGGTAGAAATGATATCTGACTTTTATACTAGCTTGTAGTTATCTCTACTTTTCAGTAAAATATATGATACAATAAATATGAATATGTATTTTCTTGTTTGTATTAGAAAGCTCTTAAGATGTAAAGGAAAAATTCCCTAGATGATTTCAAGAAAAATTTAGCTAATTTTCTGTCTTAGTCAACATCTCACTGTGATGACAGGAGATGGTCCTAGTCTCTCTTAAAGATACTCTTATGGATGTAGAAATACAGTTCTTTTAAAGCCAGGATAAACGGACTTCTTGTCAGTCAAGGAAGGAGTTTTCAGGAGTGGTCAGAATGCTTAAATGTTGTAGACAAATTGAGAGGCATGAGGACGCCAACAACCTTTGGAAGGAAAAAGGGGTAGCAGAGGGTTAGAGGAGTGCTGTGGAATATGGGGTATGGTGTGGAATGAGAAAAAGAAATGAAAATAGGGACATAGAGTCATCTTTCAAGATGAGACATGACATGTATATCTAATGTGGTTGGATGGATCCAGTGAAAGAGGCAATAATGAAGATGGGTTTCAAAGGAGACTTGTGGTAAAGGTGATAAGATCAAGAGCCTCAGTAGAAGGGTTAATCTTGGGAAAATAAATTCATCTTTACGTGTGTAGATAGGTGGTAGGCGAGAAGACAGAGGTGTTGTCAGCTAACAAATATTAATGCCAAGAATGCAGAGATCTTGTTTTCTTCTCTGATGAAGCCCAAGTCTCTAGAACTGTATCTAACATAAAAGGCACTCAGAAATATTTACTGAATAAATAGACTTTGATATCTAATTGATCTGAATTCTAATCCCAGCTCTTCTACCTATACAGAAGAGGGATCTTGGGTGATTTCTTTACCCTGCTATACCTCAGCTTTATTATCTCTAAGATAAGAATAATAATATGGAATGTAGTTCTCTTATACATATGCGTGACATAAACCTTTAATCTGAGTCGTTATGACTTTCTTATATTTAAATATTAAGCTCAGTGCTTGGCAAAGACCTTTACACCTAAAAGTTGTTCTCTAAATGATTTAAATTTAATTTTTATACTTAAGAGGAATAAACTTGCTGTATTATAGATCATTGTATCTTTAGATATTTTTCAGAGGAGTTTTCTAGCTGTGGGACCTTAATTTTGTTTAGATAACATTAAATACACACTATTTTTGTAAAATTTCAAAAATAACTTTTTCTAAAAGTTGGTTATACAGTTAGTTTTTACACAGCTCATTCTTTAGCTCTTAAATCCAAACAATTAGCAATACATTCTAGCATTTTCTCTAACTTCATCAACAATTAGAAAGGCAGTAGTATAGTGGACAAGGGTGAAAGGTATCTATTTTTTTAATTTATTTATTTTTTAACTGAAGAAAGGTAGCTTTTTATGCTAGAAGGAGAATACGGTGTATGTGTAGAGCAGAGAGGGGAAAGGACTGTCAACTTTCCTGATAGTAAGTTCCAAAATGTAAATAACTTTTATGAAGTAAGATTAATTGTATTTAAATTAATAATGGAAAAAATTAGTATTCTCATGATGCCTTCTAAGTTTAAAACTGGAATGCCCACTTCTCATGCATCTACACTTGTTGGTATAGGGATCACCCAAGACTTGTGCTTATGTTCTTAAATGAGTATAATTGCTATTGTTACAGACATCAGAAAAATCCTTACTTATGACTAAGAGATATCCATCACATGACAACTGTAAGTGCATTTACAATTTTAACTCCTTGGAAACAGATAAAGGCAAAGTAGTGCTACATTATTTATTGTTTCTTGGAAGTCAGCCTCCCAAATCTCACAATTATTTCTTGATTAATCATAGCTGAAAACATTTTATGATTAATTTACCATATAATTTCTGCCCTACTGAAACTTAAATTTTGGAGTCTGCAAGACAAACATATAGGATATATATAAATAAAACTGCTCTAGTGAGAATTCAAGCCACTATCAAGATGACGTGGGAAAGTTTATATTAGTAACACCAAAAAGAGTAATAAGTTGATAGTTCTGAAGAAATCAAAGTGAAGGAATAAAAGGTTTTTAAAGGATAACATGGGCTTGAATTTGTTAGCAGGTCAAAAAGGAGCAACTGAGGGGAGATACTAAAGAAACAAGCATGGGATAAGATCCTAGAGGTTGAAAAAATACGGTCAAAGCACAGCTGTAGCCTTGGAAAGAAGACAACAGAGGAGGAAACGAGGGTGAGGTGAAAAAAAAAATTGGGTTGAGAACAGAAGTCATACTGAGTGGCCCAGATTTTGTAAATAAATAAGGAGGCAAGATGCAGCTAAGAAAGGAAGATGAGGTTGGAGTCTTGAGAAAAATGAAGAGGTTTAGAAAAACTGTTGTAGCATGGTCAGTAGAGATGGCTTTAAAAGACATCAGCGTGTCTAGGAGGTCCTAAGATTAGAGAACATGTGTTTAATAACACCTTCCAATGACAGATCAGGGAGAGGCAGCAGAAAGCAAATGCTGGGGCTGATTCATGGTGCGAATACCAGTGAGGAACTCTGGAGTGCCAGTGAGGGTCTGGAGCATCCTGATACTTGGGTCGAGCACCTGAAGAGCAGAAAGAGTTTCAGGAGTTTAATTTATTTAGTAAGTATTATTTACTTTTGTATACCCATCAACTTTGTGTGTGTGTGTGTGTGTGTGTGTGCGCGCGCACGCGCGTGCACTCAGTCGTGTCCAACTATTTGTGACCCTGTGGACTGTAGCCCGCCAGGCCCCTCTGTCCACGGAATTCTCCAGGCAAGAATACTGGAGTGGGTTGCCATGTCTTCCTCCAGGAGATCTCGACCTAGAAATCAAACCTGGATCTCCTGCATTTCCTGCAATGCAGGTGGGTTATTTCCCACTGAGCCCAGTCTTCCCAATACCTGGAGGGCATCACTGCTTTGATATTCCATGTCTAAAATCCAGTGCTTCATCTTCCTCCCAAACCCATTTCTATACCTGATTGCCCCAACTTTGTTAATTATGACCTTTCTAGTCTCCCATGTCTGAAATTTCTGACTCATCTCTGACTTTTCTTCTCTCTCCCTTGATGTATAATCAAGTTCCGTCACTGAATACATCCACTGAAATATTTCTCCTGGCTTTTCTTCCTTTCCATTGCCAAGGCAATATTCAGGCTGTTGTTATTCTCTACTCGTCCTTCTCCAGTGTCCTCTCAACTGGTTTCCCTGCCTCCAGGCTCTACTCAATACAGTCAGTCTTACCTACCACACCTAGATTAGTCTTCATAAAATGTCAGTTTGTTGACTCATTCCTCATCTCAAAAATTCTTCAAGAAGCTGTGGTGGAGTCCCCAAGGGAACAGGAAGACCCTAGAAAAGCTCATGTTTCAGTGAGAATAGGGGCAGTTGATGTAGTCGGGAGGAGATGCTGGTTTACAGAAGGCTTCCCTGAAGAGTGGCAGGTGAAGAGAATGGATGGAAGAAAGCTGGGAAGCACCAGGGTTTAGGGAATAGGCTGAAGAGGAAGAGGTGATGGCAGAGACACTCAGGACAGTTCAGAGAGATAGAAGGAAAGCTAGAGTAGAGTGTGTCACAAAGCCAAATGTAGGAGAGGATGCCAAGGAACAGAATGAATAAGGTGGACTCCTCCTTGGTTAGAGTCTATTGGGGTTAGTCTATTAGGGGTTTAGAATCAAAAGCAGCTTCAGGGAGGAGTATGGGGAAGCTACAGAAGGTTGAGAAATAAAGAAGTAGAAACAAGGAGCATAGGTTTCCTTTTTTAAATGTTGGTTGAGAAAGAGAAATAGTGCTGAAGATCAAGAAAGATGTACTTAATCTCCCTCCCCACCCCCACCCTCAGGAAAGAAACTTGCAGCTAGATTACAGCTAAAGGGCAGAGATCTCAGTAGTGAAGGAAAGCCTAATACAGGATAGAGGGAAGATTGATGGAGCAAGATCCTAAGGAGGTCTGAGGAGACAGAAACTAATGAGGGGGAAAGTCTTTGTTCACTGATAATCCTCTTACTATATACTGCTGCTGCTGCTAAGTCGCTTCAGTCGTGTCCAACTCTGTGCAACCCCATAGACAGCAGCCCACCAGGGTCCTCTGTTCCTGGGATTCTCCAGGCAAGAATACTGGAGTGGGTTGCCATTTCCTTCTCCAACTATATACAGCTGATTCTAACTATATATATTATGGTTGTGTATGGTTAAGGTAAAAATGCATTATGAAATAACTAGATGAATTTTTGCAACTTGGAGAGGTAGCAGTTGGATGAATCATGATAGAAAACTCTAGAAGTAGGAATTGCTAATAACCTCAGCTTGAAAGAGCTAAATCATTCATTAAAGTTCAAAGGTATCATTCATTATTGCTATGAAAATCAGCTGAGAATTAAGAATATTTTCATCACTGGATATATTATTTATCTATTGTTTTTCTAAAAATTTACCGGAAACTTAGTGATAGGTCCACAACACAGGTCTCACTGGGCAAAATAAAGGTGTAGGCAGGTTTATGTCCCTTTCTGGAGGCTTTCAGGGGAAAATCCATTCCCATGCCTCTTCTAGCTTCTAGAGATAACTGCATTCTCTAGTTTATGGCCCCCTTTCTCCATTCCACACCAGCAACATCATATCCCTCTGATCTTTATTCAGTCCTCCCTTCTATCTGACCACACCCAGAAAAGGTTCTCTACATGTGAGCAGTCACATGATTAGACTGGGCCAAAACCTTAATCATACCCGCAAGTTTCTTCTTGAGTCTGAGTGAAGTCCGGGAGTTGGTGACGGACAGGGAGGCCCTGGCGTGCTGCGATTCATGGGCTCGCAAAGAGTCAGACACGACTGAGCGACTGAACTGAACTGAAGTTTCTTCTGCCATGTACAGTAGCATTCAGACTCTGGGAAATAGGCTGTGGACATCTTTGGGGTCTATTATTTTCTGTACCACACTGGATACAAAAGTGAGGTCTTTTAAGAGGGAAGATTGAAGTGGAAAAAAAGAGAGGTATTTAGTATTGAGGAATTTGGTTTTTGTTCCTAAAATAGGCAAGATGCTTATTCTGGTAGGTAAACTAGTTTCTAGATGCCAGGAATGTGGGGTCTAGATGCTAGGAAGTCACTGAGAAACATCTTACTGGTAGTTGAAAAAGGTTTTTCAGCTGAAAAAGATAAATTTCACTTGTGCTAAGACAATAAAAGATAGGTGTTTTGGCCTAAACATTTAGACTAGAGAAAATAGGATAGCAGCATGACTGCTGGGTTCTAGGTATGATGATGGCAATGGAGGTAAGAGGGAGAAAATCCTAAATGTCTTAGAGTAACATAGCATGTTTCACCAGGAACTCTTAGATTCGAATTAAAAGTTCTGAACTGATTTCTGAATTTCAACTGTCTTAATTCTGTCTCTTCATCCATAATTGCCAGGCAGTCCGTGTATACATTGCAATATGGGGCTAGTTATTGGTGTCAAACTTACAGTATGCTATGAATACCATGCTTCAACCACTTGAGCTAACTAGTAAAAAGATGGTGGTCCTAATTACAAATATTATAAATAATAATCATTTAAATATTATAAGGAAAAAGTGAAAGAATTTAGCACATTTCCATAATAGGTTTGAGTGCCTACAGTGTTCCAGGCATGGTAGTAAATTTTTTTTAAGATTTTTAAAAATACATAGCAATGGCATCCCACTCCAGTGCTCTTGCCTGGAAAATCCCATGGATGGAGGAGCCTGGTAGGCTGTAGTCCATGGGGTCGCTAAGAGTCAGACATGACTAAGCGACTTCCCTTTCACTTTTCACTTTTATGCCTTGGAGAAGGAAATGGCAACCCACTCGTTTTCTTGCCTGGAGAATCTCAGGGACGGGGGAGCCTGGTGGGCTTCTGTCTATGGGGTTGCACAGAGTCGGACACAACTGAAGCGACTTAGCAGCAGCAGCAGCAGTAATATTTTAAATGATATCTGATGATAATAGGTTGCAGCCTGAACACTAAGAGGAACAAAGTAGTATATTCTGGTATTTTATATTCAGTATTAACAGAAATTAGTAAATGAGATGGCAAATTTTAATACAACTTTTATCTGGTAGCTATTTACTACAGATAAACTAAAACTTAAAAATTAGTTTTGCAACTGATAAAAATAAGAAGCCTGTAATTCAAATTTTAAAACTTTCTACTTGTTCCTTATATGTCTTATTTTTAAAAACAATAAATAATCTATTTGGCTGAATATAGTATAACTTTTGTTGTAAATTGATATAGAGATAATAAATGTAGTCTAGAGAGAGTTTCTCGGTTGTGTGTAATCTAAATTCTATTTCTAGGATAAGATGAAAGCAGCCACCCATCCAACTTTGTTTCTTTCACTGTAATCAAATTAAGTTTGTATTTTATATATCCATTTAACTTCTCATCCATCCAACAAATATGTATTGAACTCCTGTCATGGAAAAAGCACGGTGCTAGGCCCTGTGAAATATTTAACAGACATTTTTACTTTGTATTTGGAATTCTAAACTTATTTCCAATTGCTGTGTTGAAGACTTTATTATATTAGCTATCTGTCCTGACCTGCCAGCTTACCATCTAATCTCTGTATCTTAAAAATGTTTATTCAACTTTCTATAAGTGAAAAAATCTTCCTTTGATCCCTGTCCCCAGCAACTCTTTTCCCAGAGGCAACCAGTGTGTTATTTTACAGTATCTTTCCAGATGCATTTTATATATCAAGCAAATATGTATATATATTACTGCATTTAATATACACTAAATGCATATTTTAATGAACTTTTATGTTACTTTCTTATTCTTTCTTATGTCTGCATACCATTCCATTGTATGAACACATCATACTTTAATTATGGACATTTCCATTAATTTTAAGATTATGCTATTTCTAACAAAGCCAAAATATAGTCTAATATTCAAGTATGGGATATTTTCCTAGAGATGGAGATTTTATGTACATTTGTAATTTTGGATAAATATCACCAGTTTGTCCTTTACAGAGGTTGTACCTATTTCCCCAGACTTAACCAACATATGATGATGATCTTTGCAAATCTGAAGGATGAAAAATGTCATCTCTGTGTAGTTTTAATTTGCATTTCACTTATTATAGGTGAGGTTGAGAATCTTTCTATATCTTTTAAAAGCCATTTATGTTCTTTTTTCTGTGTATCTTGGCTTATTGTGATTTATTATTTTGACAGGAAAACAGGAAGTTATACATTAGGGAAATCATCCCTTTGTCAATGAGTTGCAAATAATAATTTTCCCAGTTTGCTATTTGTCTTCCAACTTTGTGGTAGCCTTTGTCATGCAGAGACTTTTAATTTTTATTTTATAGAATTATCTTTATGGATTTGGGACTGTGAGTTATAACACTTAGGCTTTCCCTGCTCTGAGATAATTTTTAAAATTCTCCATGGTTTCCTCTAACAAACATTCTTGATCATTACAAGTTCTAAATGCATTGTTTAGTGCATTGGCTCAATTTCCCTGCTTCAATTTATATCTGAGCTAGATTAGCAAATCACTCCCTTGGAAATATAGAGTAGTAGTAAGGAGTTTGAACTCCATAGAGTTGATAATCTCATTTCTTCTGCTCCTGGGCTATCTGACCTTGAGCAAGCTACTTAATTATCCTCTCTGAACCTCAGTGGCTTCATCTGTAAAGTGGAAATGATAAATAGTACTTTGTTGAGAGAACTGCATGAGATGATTCACTGAAAGCCCTTAGCACAATGCTTGACAAGCTAGAAGCATTCATTAAATGTAAACTATTTCTGTGATGATGATGACCACAGACATTCTTTCAACTCCTACTTACCATCCTATAATTCATATCTTTAATGAATTCAAAAATTGCCAACATTCCTATTTCAGCATTAACAATCCAATTTCCTCTTAGTAGTTCTCAACTTGGCAGTACATTAGAATCATGAGTTGATTTTTAAACCCCCAAACCGGGGTCCCTACCCCAGAGATTGTATTAATTAGTCTAGGATATGACCCAAGCATCAGTATCTTTCAAAATCCCCTCTGGTAATTTCAATGGGCAGCTAAGGTCTAGCACCTCTATCCTAATACAAGGCCAATGGTTTGGTACTCATTGCTTCTAAAGAACAATATATTAAAATCTTTAGGCAAAATTGCCATTAATTATAAAGGCATTAAAAAGAGATCAAGATCCCCTAGAGGAGTGCTTGGCAGTTCATTCCAATATTCTTGCCTGGAGAATCCCATGGACAGAGGACCCTGGCGGAATATAGTCAATAGGGTCGCACAGAGTCAGACATGACTGAAGCAACTTAGCAAGCATGCACGCATGTAAAAAGAGATCATAGAGTTGAGACAGGTGTCAGAGATACTAAGGAAAGGAGTTATGAAGTTGAAGATATTCCTTGAATATATTTATAAGGCACCGTTCTCAGCTATCCTCTAAATACTTGTATAACTGCTACTTAGAGTCAAGGGACATTAAGTGTTTATATTTGTTAGATGTGTTTACTGAAGCATGGAGATAGGTCTTGTCAGCTCTTCAATTGGACAAATTTAGGATTTGTATTACCCCTATTACTTTTCTGGATAATTCTCAGAAACTACTGTTTCTGATCATGAGTAGTATATCTTATTCCCTTATACATTTTAGCAGTTTAGGAAGGATCTATAATAGTATTTTAGCTCATTTATAGATACAGTGCAAGTAGGCTATACAAGAAAATTAAACATTATCAAATTCACGTCTAAAGACACTAGACAAGGAGTCAGGAGGCCTAGATTTCAGTTCCTGAACTTTCATTTCTTCAGCTGCAAAATGAGAGAATTGAGCTCCCAAAGCTTATTCAAAATAATTTTTTAAAAAATGTGTTAAAAAAAGAGTTCCCAAAGCTTTCTTTCAGTTCCAGATAATTACTGTCTCACAAAATCACCTAAGTAAAGCCTTTCTTAGTCAGTCAATAGAAGACAGGCAAAGTATTCTAGCTCAAGCTTTTAAAAAAATACATATTTCATAGTCTTATCTTCACCTATCCAAGGCAATATACCTTCTCAAATATTAAACTAGTCTTGATGGTATTTAGATTGGTGTATGTCCTGCCTAACTAGTACATTTACACTTTACATTTAAGTGGGGGCCACTGGTTTCTTTATCCAGAGGGGTAATGGAGTAGAGGGTTGCATCTTGAGACTTGAGAGGAGCATATGCTGGAACATGAGCTTTCTATTGCTGTTCAAATCATGCCCTGTGAATGACTTCATTCAGGACCCACCCTGGGTCCCCCTTCTATATTTTCTTTTAATCTTTTCTATGTCTCCTTTTGCATTGTATTACTCATGGTCATTAGAACTCACACAATTCTTGTATTAGTTATTTGCCCTTACATCATATCTTTCGTACAAGATTATACATTTTTTGAGGTCAGGATACATTTATATTGTATCATTTACATAAGCTAGTACAGTGTCTTGGCACATAAATGGAGGACAAATGTTTAACTGAATTAAATTGATAAAATTTTAAATTAATTTCATTGTTTCTCTTTTTTTCTTTGTGTACTCTTTCATAGTTTCCTTTACAATGTTTTTAATTTTTAAAAACACAAAGTCCTATTTCATGACAGTATCCTTTACCTTCTGAATACAGCAATCAGCTTTTCACTCTCAAGTCTAGAAGTAGTAAAGAAGCAAGAAGGTGATCATGATACCAATATATGAAATTAATAATACATTAGGTAAGTTTTCAGTAGTAAACATGTAGGATAATTTTAGGAGAAGTGTTATTTTTTGAGGTATCTTAGCCATGCTATTGATTTGATCAAATATAAGCATATAAAAATAAACTTTGAATATGTCAATTATAATTTACTAAACAGGTTTTAAAATAGTAACTATGTATAACAATGATTAAATATCAGAAATTAAAGTAAATCTTATGTATGTAACTCAGAGAACTGGGTTATTATGGTCCTGAAATTTGGGTATGGTAGTTGGGAAAATTAGATGGTAGTAGTTTGAAGTAGAGTAAAATTTTAATTTTAGGTTAGTATAAAGAATCCAGTTGTTTAAAAATTTGTATTTAATAAAAGTAAAATCAACATTACTATTTTTGATCATGATTTTAACAAGATTATTTTAGCTTAGCAAATAGTGAGATCTAAGAAATATAAAGACTATATAATCAGATAAAATTTCATTTTAGCTTAACAGTTAAGGTGGGATTTTGAGTTGTGAGAGTGATGGTTCAATACTGGCTGAAAATTATCCATTGTCCTTATCCTCATTTTGAGTTTATCTTTGTGGGTTCTAACATTTTTATCTGGGAAGTTACTGTATAGGTAGGGGAATCTATATTATCACTCAGTGTACTAATTGGAGACCAGTTTAAAACACCAAATCTTTGCATTCATAATTTTTTGAAGACTTTATCCAGGCTAAAGAATATACTTAACTACTGAGAGCATTTCCAAGCTTCTTCGACTGTACACTAGGTGCATTAATTTTATTGATTTTTTAATCACGAAGTTTTATTTTGCTAGCCACCATAGAAGTATCTTAAAAGAAATTTAAAAATAACTCTTGAGATTTGGATAGAATTCTAACATTTTCTGCTCCAATGTATACATGTACTTAATTTGAAAATACAGAGATGATCCTACATTGTTTCTATAACTGAGATCATTTCATAGTATTACTGCATCCTTTTTTGAATGACTTCTTCAGATTTACTGTCTTTTAGACCCATTCTTACATGTTAATCTGCAAATAAGCAAATGTCAAGGGCAGCAGCAAAAATGACCATTTAATACAAAGATGGCAAACATTTTGACAATTCTTTTTAATTCATAAATCACATGTATTATATGCATAAAAATTAGTTTCACAAATGGAAATCACAGAGATGGGAAAGTTGTTTTAGGGCAAATTTCACTAGTAAATTCATAATCTTTGAAATTCTGGGTGATTGAACTAAATATTGATCCCTTGCACATATTTTCAGCGGCGTATTCTAAACATTACTTTTTGAAGGTGTGGTTTTTAAATATGTGGGGGTCGTCCTACAGGCATGATGACATTTTCTGACGTATACTTTTCTTTTGGTCTTTCTTCTGTTAAATCTTTGAATTATCCTAAGTATTAAAGAGCACGGCTGTCAAGAAAAGTATCTTCTTTTCGAGATGAATGTTTACACTAGCAAAGTATTTTATTTTAGACATGAGAATTCTAATTCTGAAGAAGAAAATTTCAAAAGGTTATTCATTTCTTATTCCTTATCTCTCGTCCCATCCTTAAAATACAAGTTAAATCTTAATCGGAATCCTTTTCCCATCGTGGAACCAAGCGCTGGTGCCAAACTTGAAGAGGAAGGCTTTTACTTTGTTAGCCATGTGTTTATGAAACCCTAGCGCTCTCCCCCAGATCTTTGGGCTGATAATCGCAAACATGGAGGATGCTTCTGATTCTTCACTAGGGGTTGCTCCATTAATTAATAATGTAGCTCTCCCAGGCTCTCCGCCGTCTCTTCCTGTATCAGTGACAGGCTGTAAAAGTCATCGAGTAGCCAATAAAAAGGTAGAAGCGAGAAGTGAAAAGCTCCTCCCAACAGCTCTTCCTCCTTCAGAGCCGAAAGTAGATCAGAAACTTCCCAGGAGCTCCGAGAGGCGGGGGAAGTGGCGGTGGGGACGCGATCCCCCGCGAGGAGCCAGGCCGTGGCAGCGGGAGAAGCTGCTCCCGGCGGGGCGGCGGGGCGGCGAGAGGCGACCCCCTGGGGGACAGAGTCTCCCCTCGCCGCCTTTGTAGTTGAGAAGGTGGAGAAGTGGCAGCCGGCGTGCTCGCAGGTGAGGGGCTCGGTGTGGTCGCTCGGTAGCCGGCCGGCGCCGGCAGGGAAGTGTAAGCGGGGGAACAAAGCGGAGCGGCGCCGGGGTCCGCCCGCAGCGAACTCCCTCGCGGCGTCTGGCCGGCCGGCTGCGCGCCGAGCACGTTGTGAGCCCGGCGGCGGCGGCGGCGGCGGCGGCGGCGGCGGCGGCAGGCAGGAGCGGGCGCTGGGGAGGGGGCCGCCGCTCCCGCACCGCCCGCGGCAGGGCGTCCGGTCCCATTGTGAGCCGGCAGCCGGGCGTGCGGAGGTGGGGCGGCTCTGCCGGTTCACTACCCTGGTCGCGACAGCAGCCACCTCGGCTCGGGTGGCAGCCGCGGTAGGTCAATCACACAAAAGGCAGCCGAGCTTTCCCCAGGCGCGCGGACCGACCCACGCCGCCGCCGCCGAGCGCTCCCTAACCTTACCGGCTTTCCTTTCCCTCCAATTTTGATAGGGAAGCGGGGCCGGCGCGGGCGGCCGAGGGTCCGGGTGAGCCCGCGGGCGGACGCGAGATGCCGCTGCTACACCGAAAGCCGTTTGTGAGACAGAAGCCGCCCGCGGACCTGCGGCCCGACGAGGAAGTTTTCTACTGTAAAGTCACCAACGAGATCTTCCGCCACTACGAGTAAGGGCCGGGCCGGGCGCGGGGGTGCGAGGGAGTGTGGGGACTCCCTCCCCAGCGTCCTTTGTCTCTCTCCTTTTCCTCGCCCCGAGTTTCTGGCGGGGCGACTCGAAAGTGACGGGTGGCTGCGGGCCCGTGTTTCTCTGGCCCCCGGAGCCCGACATGGTGACTGCGCGGGGCCCCCGGCGGCCCGACCGGCCGCGGCGCGCGTGAGGGACAGCCGGCCGGGGCGGAGGAGCCTTTGGTCCCCGCCGGCTGCGGGGACCGCTTCCAGTCGCGGCTGCCACCCGGCCGCCGAGCGGCGGAAACTCCCCGCCTCGCCCCTCCCCGCCGCGGCCACACGCGCGCTCCGGGGCCAGTTCCGGGATCCCCGCCCGGCGGCCGAGGGGATCCCCTCTCGGGTCAGCGGCACGGAGTCGCCGTCCCCCGGCCCGGGGAGGGAATCCCCGCCCCGGGGGGCAGGAAACGGCCGGGGCTGGGCGTCGTTTTCCCCAGTCAGGAGTGGAGCCTGACGCTGGAGCTGCCCCGGGTAGGGGCGGGGGTGGAGTGGGAGCGGAGTTAAGATGCGGGGAAGCGGGGAGCGGGGCGGGGGGGAGATCCCCGACGGGCTGGGGGCCGTGGAGCGCGGGACACCAGAGCCTCGGCCGAACGCCTCCGGTCCCGTGCGGCTAGGCCTTGTAGTGTGCGAAGCGAGCCGTGCGCTCTGTCACCGCCTCTTCTTGGTGACTAACTCCCGGCCCCGGGGAACTTGGCGTCTCCGCCCCCGGGAGACCGGGTGAGGAAGAAGTCGGGGCTGGGCGGGGGAAAAGGAGGGGGAGAGAGCCGGGCCCTGGGCGCCCCCCTCGTTTTCACTTTCCCGTAGCCCGGAGCGCGGCGGTGGGAGTTGGGGGAGGGGGTTAAGACAAGTTCAACTCCAACCCTAACCAGCCTCCTCTTTATCCCCTTGAGCATGTGGGCCGCCTGACATGTGCCACTCGCTATTGTTTTGATAAGAATCCGGAGCTGCTGCGTGTGTAGTTTCAACCCCTAAAATTTTAGTCCCTTGCCTGGTGTATCCCAAGAGATCGCCTTGTCCTGTGACACCGAACAACGGGGTGTTTCAGATCTCTGTGTTTAAGCAGGATCTCCAAGTGAGAACCTGAATTGATCAATCGCTCAAACAGCCGGACCCTCCCTTTTTCTTATGCTTTATCCTCTCCACTCAGAAGGAATCCTTTTGTGGCTTAGAAACCAAGTGTTATAGCAACCAAATAAATTGTGTGTAGGAGGCACCTTTTCTGAGTGGGGGCTTGATGGAAGGAGGGCTTTAGGCATCTGCACCTGTCTGAGGAATGAGCAGTGGTTAGAAAAGACGTTCCTTTTAAGCTTTTATTTTTAAGCAAGTCCTTTTCTCCAGCCCCACAGGAGTTACACGTACTCGTGATACATCTAAAGAAGTTTTTCAGGACACAATACTTTTAAATAAATAAGAATGCACATCTTACTCTGCTCCTGTACAGACTTGTTTTGTTACTCAAATAGAGTTCACTCTTGTAACTACTTAAGTGAATTTGGATTAAGTAATTTGACAAGGATGTTGTCTTATTTTTTAAAGAAGATTTAAGTTAAAATCCTTGGTAATTCTGAATTTTTTTCACACAGTTGTATTTAAAAGTGCCAACAAGATAGGAAATGGGGTTAAATTTAAAACTTTTCTTCTTTCATGTAAGCAGTCATAATTTTTGAGACGCTCTTCTTAGAAGGGAGCATAAATATGACCATTATCCTATTTGAATTAAACACTTTTCAAATACTTAGGTTCTTGATAATAAATTGTTAATATAATCATGGAGAAATCCGAAATGCCAAATAAGGGAAGAGACTTGGTATTCCAAACCTACCTAGAAAAAAAAAACTAGTTTTTTTTGTTTTGTTTGTTTTTTGTTTTTTCTGTGCTGAAGTGTTTGGATTTTGGGAAATTACGAGCAGTTTAGGGGATAGGATTGGTTTGGAAGCAAAAATATTTAATCATATATCCTGAGCAAAGCAGAACTAGAGATGTTCTTGACTATTAATGTTTATGACATTGAATTGCAAAATTGGAAGAAGATTGGCATTTGTGTTAAAATTTATTTGAATTACTTTCTCTTATATGATTACAAAGAGATTTTTCTAAAAATGCATTCATGAAGAATGGTATATGGTAGTCTGCAGATAATGGTAGTCTGACCCTTGCCACAAGTCTGGAGAAACTGTGATGGAAGCTTCTGTTTTCACTAATTCATTAAATTACATATTGATTTATGTGAATTTGTTTGAAGATTATCCTTTAAGTGCATACATTTGAATATTCTTTTGTATTTGTCTAAAGATCACTATGCTTACCTATTTGTTCAGGTTTTTGATTTCTTGAATATAGCTTTAATCAGTCTCACAGATTTTTACAACAGCTCCCCACCTCATTCACTTCCCAGGCAAAGTAACTGCCTCTAACTCTGGTTAATAGAGGTTGCCAGTGACCTTTTAATTGCTAAGTAGTGTTTTGTCTGTCTTATTTGATATTATAGCCTAACACTTCCTCCTTTGTCCTTCCAGCACAGTGGTCACCACCTCCATTTTATCTAGTGTAACATCTGCAGTTATTGCTCTGTAATGTAATGTGTTTGTTGCATCACATTTTCTTTTTTTCTAGACTCCGAATTCTTTGAGACAGGGACTGTGACAAAGATGTATACTTATCATAAGTATAACCACTCATACAGTTCAAGCCCCTTTATTTATTTTTGAACTATATACTCTTTAATTAATTACTAACTCTTGTTTGACCTGCTTTCCACAAGTAGAGAAGACCTAAAAGTAGCACATTAACTGTAGGCAAATGCATAAGCGAGAGTGCAAAGAATGAAACTGAGCCACTGTTACTGTCTTATGCCATAAATTAACCCCAAATGTATTAAAGACTTGAACATAAGACCTGAAACCATAAAGCTCCTAGAAGAAAACATAGGTGGTAAGCTCCTTGACATAGGTCTTGGCAATGATTTTTTAACCCAATACCAAAAGTAAAAGCAAAAATAGTGGGACTACATCAAACTTTTTGAAAAGGTTCTGCACAGCAAAAAGCGGTAACAAAACGAAAAGGCAGCCTACTAAATGGAAGAAAATATTTGTAAATCTTATATCTGATAAGGGGCTAATATTCTAAATATATAAAGAGCTCATACAATTTAACAGCAAAAATAACAAAACAATTAGTTTTTAAAATGGACAGATCTGACTAGATTTCCAAAGAAGAGATTCAAGAGCCAACAGGTGCTTTACATCATTAATCATAAGGAACAAATGAAAACCATAATGAGTTATCACCTCACACATGTTAGAATGGCTGTTATTATAATATCAGAAAGACGAAGTAATAAGTGTTGGGAGGATGTAAAGAAAAACAAACTCTCATGCACTATTGGTAGGAATATAAATTGGTACAGCCATTATAGAAAATAATATAGGGGTTCCTCAAAAAATTACAAATAGAACTACCATATGATCCAGCAATTCTACTTCTGGGTATTTATCCAAAGAAAATGAAAACACTACTTCTTTTTTAAAGATATATGATGCCCCAGTGTTCATTGCAAGATAAAGAAACAGTACTAAGTGTCAACTGATGGATAGATGGGTGAAGAATACACAATAGGATTTAATTCAGTCTTTAAAATAAACGAAATCTTTCATTTGCAACAATGCCTATGAATCTTGAGGGCATAATGCTAAGTGAAATGTCTGACAGAGAAAAGCAAATACTGTATGGTCTCACTTATATATGAAACCTAAGGGAAAAAATATAAGAAAAATGAAGCTAATGGATAAAGTAAGCCAAATAAAGTACATAATTTACTCTCTTAAATATTTATTCTATAATTTAGTTAGCTGACAACAATTTCATTAAAATTTTTTTTTGGTCTGTGGAAATGGAACAGTTAGGTCTGAATCCCAGAAATCCTAGTCTTGTAGGATAGGAAAATGATTTGTATTACCTAGTGACTTGACTCTCTTTAATAAAGTGACATCTTTTTTAGGCATTTAGACTCTTGGAATGTATTTCCCATCTTTATGTGAGTCACATTTTTCATATACAATGCAGAAATCTCTTCCACAACATCACTGACAAACCAGCTTTATGTTTCAACCTGACTTGCAATGAAAAGTGTGACTGGTTTATAAAACATCCTGTTTTCATTGTTCATCAGCTGTTCCCTTGTTGATTCAATCCTTTCTGTCCTCTTTTTGCAGATGAGAAAGCTAGGATTGGGGTAAGAAGAATTAAGTCCAAAACTACCTATCTAGCAATTGATGACAGTAGAGTTCTCAATCACATACCTAAGACTAGAGTTTGTGTTATTTACCAACACATAATACTTATTATATGTTCCCTGGTGGCTCAGACAGTAAAGTGGCTGTCTACAATGCGGGAGATCTGGGTTCAATCCCTGGGTCGAGAACATCTCCTGGAGAAGGCAGTGGCACCCCCACTCCAGTACTCTTGCCTGGAAAATCCCATGAGACGGAGGAGCTTGGTGGGCTGCAGTCCATGGGGTCGCTAAGAGTCGGACACGACTGCGCGACTTCACTTTCACTTTTCACTTTCATGCATTGGAGAAGGAAATGGCAACCCACTCCAGTGTTCTTGCCTGGAGAATCTCCGGGGGCAGGGGAGCCTGGTGGACTGCCGTCTGTGGGGTCACACAAGAGTTGGACGCAACAGCAGCAATGCTTATTATATGTTCCCTGGTGGCTCAGATGGTAAAGCGTCTGTCTACAATGCAGGAGACCCAGCTTCAATCCTTGGGTCAAGAAGATCTCCTGGAAGAAGAAATGGCAACCCACTCCAGTATTCTTGCCTAGAAAATCCCATGAACGGAAGAGCCTGGTAGGCTACAGTCCATGGGGTCACATGGAGTCGGACATGACTAAGCGACTTCACTAATGCTCACTAGTGAGAAGTGAATGTGTGTCTGTAACAGTGATATAAATCACATATGCTGTGGAGCCAGTGTAATGGAAACATAGACAATGGCGCTGAAAACTGCTGGGGAGATGAGGAAGCCCTCAAATAGGGAGATAACATCTAAGTTGGGTCCTGAAAGATGGAACCATGTTTCACCTTTGTTGATTTGTACTTTAGGCTTTGTGTCTAGATTTAAAAATCTGTATTGCTATTCCTCACCTTGCACTCATGCAAAGTCGCTTCAGTTGTGTCTGACTCTTTGCAACTCTATGGACTGTAGCCCACCAGGCTTCTCTGTCCACGGGATTCTCTAGGCTAGTATACTGGAATGGATTACCATGCTCTCCTTCAGGGGATCTTTCCAACCCCAGGATCGAACCCTGGTCTCTTGCATCTCCTGCATTGGTAGGCAGGTTTTTTACCACTAGCACCACCTGGGAAACCCATTCCTCAACTTAGGGTCATCTGAAGATTTTAGGAGTTTACCTTGTATCTCGCTATCTTAAGTGTGACTGAGGCAGCACTAAGTGCAAAGTAATATCTTGTTAAAGTTATCTTTAAACTTTATATTTTTAATTGAACTCCCCCTCACCAAAACAAACGTAATTTTCCTCTTGCAGCTTTTTCTATCTATAGGACACGTTTAGTCTACTATGCCCATAATTAGCACCTAATCTGCTCTTATAACCCCTTCAGTGAAAGCAATTGTTAGACCAACCCATGCTGTCTTTTTAAATGGCTACTACTTTTCCAAGTTCATAAACCATACTTTTCATCTATCTATTGCATGCCATATGCTGTTTTAGTCAAGTTATGTTTTTAACCTATGGATGGGTTTCTCAGTTACTAATTATTTTGCAGATGGAGGAGTTTGCTTATGTCCCTTAGATTTTTTCTGCAGTTTTGTGCTGAATCTTTCTTATTGTATGTCTAGTTAATAGTTGGGCCATTAAGTAAATATAGAAAGCTTTGCATTTATCTTTTCGTAATTGTATTAGGTTTCTGTTTTTATGTCACTCGTTCTTAACCTTATTCTACTAGGTTTTTAGTTTTCTGGATACTCAGCAAGTTAAGGAAATGTTGCCCTTAGAAGTGCGTTCTTACCAGTACTTGACCTGGTAACTCAGAAGCAATTTTTCCTTATGAAATAATAGTAAAGGGCAAGGGTCATCAAACAATTTCTTAAAAGGTCAGATAGTCAATATTGTAGGCTTTCCAGGCTGCTAGGTGTCTGTTGCACCTACCCAGCTCTATGGATGTAGTGAGAAAGCAGTCATAGGCAATACCTAAATATATAGTGTTCCAATAAAAATAGAAAAACAGATGGAAGTCTGGATTTGACCTCTGACCTAGTACTATGCCCATTTCTAGTAAAGAGGATTGTTTATATTATATTTTATATATTTTATAGCAATCAGTTGGAGACATCATAATCTATATTAGTCTAAACTGATATAAAATAGTACTTTGTATTTTATAAATTTTTCTTCACAATAATAAAAATGTGCTTCTTGGAAATTTTTCATTATCTATAGCCTTATAATATTGAAATTGAAGACACACTGTAACCTATTCAGTATTATTAACAAAACCCCACACATTTGAATGAGTATAATGAATGGGTGAAGAGCAGAATTGCAGAAGTGAAAGTAAGTGAAGGTATATAATGTTAGAGATGGTGCCATGTTGGTAGGGAGTGTTGAATAGAGAGAGCTTTGGGCTTTATTTTCCCTTGCTTCCCACACCACTGTGGTAGTATGTCCTGCCTCCCTCCTCCTACTGGTGGATTTTGTGCATAGCAGGGCTATAATGTAACAGCAGCTTTGTAGAATAGATAAGCACAAAGGAAACAAACAGTAGAAACCCTTTACAAGAGGCTGTGGAAACCTGGTGAAGAAAGGTAGCTCTACATCACTGCTTGATGTCTGTTTACATGTTTAGTGGAGATTTGTGGTACTTATACCATTCCTCTCCTTGGTACTTTGAACAGTGATAACAAATCTAAATAATGTTTATTCAGAGAGCTCAGCTCCCTGCTTTGTGATGACCTGGAGGGGTGGAATGAGGGATGGGGTATGAGGGAGGCTCCCGGATAGCTGATTCACATTTTTGTACAGCAGAAACTAACACATTATAAAGCAATTATACTCCAATAATAAAAAATCAAAAAGTGGTGTTTATTGCAGCTCAGTCTAAAGTCTTCTCTCTGCCATGGCTGCAAATACCCCAGCCTGTTAAACACCGACCTACAGTGGCTAGAGCTGTGTTGTCTAATGCAGGAGCCATTGGTTATTAAGAACTTGAAATGTCACCTGTCAGAATTAAGATGCACAATAAATGTAAAATACTTACTGGATTTTGAAGACATAGTACCAAAAAAAAAAAAAAGTAGAATATTTCACTATTGATTACATATTGCAATATTTTGGAATATATTGAGTTAAATAAAATGTATTGATTTCATTAGTATTTCTTTAAAAGTTTTTAAATGTGGCCACAAGAAAATTTTAAATTGTATGTGTAGCTACCATTTTGTTTTTGATAGTGTCTTAAACTAGTTGGGCTTCTCAGGTGGCTCAGTGGTAAAGAATCCACCTGCTGATGCAGGAGACGCAGGTTCGGGTCTGGGTTGGGAAGAGCCCCTGGAGCAGGAAAGAGCAACCCACTCCAATATTCTTGCCTAGAAAACTGCACATGGACAGAGGAGCTTGGCAGACTACAGCCTGTGGGGTCGCAGAGTTGGACGTGACTGAGCAGAAGCAGAGACTAGTTAATGTGTAAAATAGCTAGATTTGAAGTATATTTTTCTTTAGAATTGGGGCTTCCCTGGTAGCTCAGTTGGTAAAGAATCTGTCTACAATGAGGGAGACCCTGGTTCAATTCCTGGGTCGGGAAGATCCACTAGAGAAGGGATAGGCTACCCACTCCAGTATTCTGGGATGGAGAATTCCATGGACTGTATAGTCCATGGGATTACAAAGAGTCTGACACAACTGAGCGACTTTCATTTCACCTCACTTCCTTATAGTTGACTGTGAAATAAGGAGAGCCGATTGTAAAGTTACACACAGATTTTTAACTGTGTGGAGATTAGCACCCTTTCTTCCTCTCTTCATAGTGCAGAGGTCACCTGTGAAAGGGAAGTTGCTCAGTCGTGTCTGACTCTTTGTGACCCCGTGGACTGTAGCCCACCAGGCTTCTCCATCCATGGGATTCTCCAGGCAAGAGTACTGGAGTGGGTTGCCATTTCCTTCTCCAGGGGATCTTCCTGACCCAGCGATCAAACCCAGGTCTCTCGCATTGCAGGCAGATGCTTTAACCTCTGAGCCACTAGATATAGCTTAAATTATTAGAATATCTCATGCACATTAAATATGTGGCTTGGGAACCTATGTTTGTTTCTAAAGGAAAAAGTTTAAAACTTATGAAGCTTTCTAAGTGAACTGCAGTTTTAGGCAGTAAAAATTGAATAAGACCTCTTCCAGGGTCTGTCTGTTCATTCATTTTATTCTGCACTAACCCTTGATTGGGTATGTCTCTTGCCTCTCACTTAGCTAATAAATTATTTATCTGACATAGATTTTATTGTAAAAATCAGATTATATTCATTGTTTTTTGTCTCTGACATATTTTTTCTTCAACTCTACTTTTCCATTTCATTCTAACTTTTAATGCCACTTCCTCCCAAAGGTGTTTCCTAGCATTTCTTGATCTTTTGTGCCTGTCTCTCCTTGTTCCCTTCCTCTGAATTCCCAAAGGATATCTGCCTCTGTCTAGTAAAGATAATCACTTTTTACTTTGTATTTTAATGATGTGCACCCATTATCTCCATTACTAAAGGGTACATACTTCAAAAGGATTTTCCTTTGTACTGAATTAGTCTGGGGTTTCCAGATGACGCTAGTGGTGAAGAACTCGCCTGCCAGTGCAGGAGACCCAGGGTTCAATCCCTGGATCAGGAAGATCCCCTAGTGGGAGGGCATGGCAAACCACTCCAGTATTCTCGCTTGGAGAATCCCATGGACAGAGGAGTCTGGCAGGCTACAGTCCACAGGGTCTCAAAAGAGTCAGACACAACTGAAATGACTTCGCACACAGGCAGTCATGTAACTTGGCTTATATGTATTATCTCTTTAGATCTCATTTATGTTAAGGTATGATTAGTTTATCTTTACTTCTATAGGTTTTATTTTTTGTTGTTCTTATAGACTACAGACAAATATACAAATGAAACTGTCTTAATGGAATTACTCCAAATCTTCTTTGGAAATCAGACCCTACTGTAAGGGTAACCCGTACAGATATACTAATGAGAAAATACGCGTATAATAGTTTTTAGCAATTTTTAGAATGACGGTAGAAAGAAAAGTGGATCTCAGGAAGGAGAAAAAGTTAAGAGAATTGTGAGTTATGTTGGTTACACATAATTGTTGAAAAAGGAGACCAAAATATAGAAGAGGGCAAAATATTTACCCAAATCTTGCCACTTAGAGGCAACTATTGTTCATCTTTTTGCATATTTCTAACCTTTTCCATTTAAAACTATTTATGTTAACAAAAACATGAATCAGTTCAGTTCAGTCGCTCAGTCGTGTCGGACTCTTTGCGACCCCATGAACTGCAGCACACCTGGCCTCCCTGTACATCACTATCTCCTGGAGTTCACTCAGACTCACGTCCATTGAGTCGGTGATGCCATCCAACCATCTCATCCTCTGTCATCCGCTCTTCCTCCTGCCCCCAATCCCTCCCAGCATCAGAGTCTTTTCCAATGAGTCAACTCTTTTCATGAGGTGGCCAAAGTACTATAGTTTCAGCTTTAGCATCTTTCCTTCCAAAGAACACCCAGGGCTGATTTCCTTTAGAATGGACTGGTTGGATCTCCTTGAAATCCAAGGGACTCTCAAGAGTCTTCTCCAACACCACAGTTCAAAAGCATGAATACTCATCATAAAAATTCAAATAGGGACTTTCCTGGTGGTTGAGTGGCTGAGACTCCACACTCTCCATGCAAGGGGCATGGGTTCAGTTCCTGGTCAAGGAACTAGATCCCACATGCCACAAGTAAAGATCCTGCATGCCTCAACAAGGACCACAGATCCCATGTGTTGCAACTAAGACCTCGAGCAATCAACTAAACACTTTAAAAATTCAAACAATATAGAAATGTTTAGAATAACAAATTTTCTTTTCTTCCTTCCCAGTTCCTCCCTTTCTCCATAGGGAACATCTGTTTATGGTATTTGTATAAATGCAAACCTTTGCACATTTTTGCTATTATTATATTAATGCATGTGGAGTTATATCATTCAGTGATTGAGTTTTTTCTACTTAAAATACCTTAGAAGTCTATATACTGGATCTCTTGCATTTTAAAACTGACCAATTTAAAATTTTGAAGAGAAATCAGTGCCATAGTAAGAAATCCCAGCAGTGTAGAAAAACACTGTGTAGAACAGTCCCTTAATCCCATCCCCATTCTGTAGCTGTTACCTTGATTTTTGTATTAATATAACATATTTTGTATTATGATTCCAGAAATATTTTATGCTTCCTTAAGTCATTTCTCTACTTTCCTTCCATCTTTCTTTTTTTATTTTAACACAAGTGGACCATATTCTATATATTGTTTTGATAAGCTCTTTTTATATTATATATTACTACTTTTTTGGGGAGTATAGTTGATTTACAATGTTGTGTTAGTTTCAGGTGTGCAGCAAAGTGACTCAGTTATACATGTATGTATATCTACTTTAGATTCTTTTCCTATAATAGGTTGTTACAGAGTATTGAGTAGAATTCCCATGCTATTCAATAGATCCTTGTTAGTTATCTATTTTATATATAGTAGTGTGTATATGTCCATCCCAATTTCCCCAATCTGCCCCACCCACTTTTTCTCTTAAGAACCATTAGTTGTCTTGGTAAGCTTTTACTCTGAAAAAAAATATAGGATGGAAGCTAACTGGAAAGTTGTCTTTCCTGTTTACATTATTTGAGAACTCTCTTACTGTTTAATGACTGTGAGTTTTCATTGTATGAAGTACTATAATTTATTTAATTTTTCTCTTATTGTTAGATGCTTAGATTTCCCAGTTTCCCACTATTATGTTAAACCCTTTCAAAATTCATAGTCAAGTGCTTGAATTCAGTGTTTCAACTGCTTTGGAATAGAAAGCTTAAAAATTAGAAGGAAAAATAAAGGCTGAGTTTATTTTGTTTCACTCAGCTTCAAAACTGATAGAAATCACAGTCCAATTTTGGCTGAATGTACCTTTAAATTGAAAACTACAAATGTCTAGTTTAAATATACTTTTTCTTATGTTTGTATTAATGTATAATTTATGTATGAGTTGTATGATTCTGTATAATATTTTGCAATAAAGGGTCAATCCTTTGTCAGCTTTTAATATAAAACTTGTGACATGATAGGTAATGCTTTTTTTTGTTTGTTTTTGAATCAGTGACTTTTTTGAGCGAACCATTCTGTGCAACAGTCTTGTGTGGAGCTGTGCTGTAACGGGCAGACCTGGACTCACCTATCAGGAAGCACTTGAGTCAGAAAGAAAAGCGAGACAGAATCTTCAGAGCTTTCCAGAACCACTAATTGTTCCAGTTTTATACTTGACCAACCTCACCCATCGATCACGCTTACATGAAATTTGTGATGATATTTTTGCGTACATCAAGGATCGATATTTTGTTGAAGAAACTGTGGAAGTCATTAGGAACAATGGTGCAAGGTAAAGTACTTTTATTTTTTTCTTTTGATATACATACATTCACATTGCTCAGATACACAAGCAGATAAAATGAGGAAAAGCTTACCTTTACTACTTTCCAGCTACCATGTTATCCTCCCCCAAATAACCCTTGTGTTAATAGTTTCATATGTATTTCTCCAAAGCTGATTTGGTATAGACCACCAAAAGCGTGTACACACACGCATACACACACACAGTCCCGTGCCTCTTTCAATGCGAAAGGTAACATACTGAAAATATCTTGACGATTGGTCTATTGCTTTATAAACCATTTTCCTTCTCTTTTTCATTTACTGTGTGTTCTATTATATCAGAGTTTCATCTCTCTTTTTTACCAGTAAAAAGATCTTAGATAAATGTATCTACTATGTTTCATTATATAATCTATTAAATATGCCTATATTTCTTGCTGGGTTTTAGTAGTTCTTGATAAGAGGAGGACTACATTTTTGATAAGATGAAGAGAATTTTTGCTAAGTTTTCTTCTCCTTTACCCAGAAAAAAAGTGGATTTTTCATTTATGAAATTTAAAATGAGTTTATCTGTGGCACTAAGTTAAAAATTATCTGCTTTTCTGAAATGTTAAGAATATATGATTGGCTAGTCACTGATACTTATTATAGTAATCTTTATTTGCATTAAAACTTTTTATACCCTCTTTTGAGGCAGTGACTCTTGGGATGCTTTTTTTCCCTTTCTTTGTTAATCTGAATGCAAATTTATTTCTTTTTGAATTTTAAACTTCAGCAGCCAAAACTTATTATATATGTTCTTAATTATATGTCAATAATTATGTTCTTTATTATTTTATTTTGGAGAATCATTATGAATTTATGTGTAATTTCAGAATAATGTCTTTAATATAATCCATTTCACTTACTAAATGCTACTCTATATGAATTTTAAAAAGCCAAAAGATATTTATGTTTGAATTTGATTTTGGTGAATTACCGAACAAGTTCTTTTTTAACTGTAGAAGTAAAAAATGGTAAATATTGAAGCATTTTTCATTTGTCTCCTGACATTTAGTAAAAGGCATATCTTTATTTTCAAGAGGAAAGATTGGTATGTCACCAGTAATCCCACCAAGAATATACCAATCTGTATTATGAAAAGGGCCTATCTGGGGATGAGGGCAGTTTTTTTCTCCTTATAGTCATTATTTTATTTGACTTATGCCAATAATGTTTTTTCAACTTACAAATCATTGTGATACATTAACCTCTAACACTAGGTTAAATATGGCTTACATCTAGGAATATGGTTGTTTAGTGTTTTTGCATAGCCTTTTTAGTTGTACCAACTATCTTTGGGTTCAGGTAGTTATTGCTTTAATCACAGTAGTAAACTGGGATACATTGTAGAAATGGGAAATCTGAGAGTCACAATTTTGTTGATTATTCATCAGAAACACACTTCTTCTGCCTTACGAATCTTTTAAATGGTAAAGTATAAGAAATTGATATTTTTCTGAGTAATTTAAGGCTTTATTTTCATAATACATATTGGCTATTCTTAATCTGTGTGTGAAAGGAGAAATCATTGTGACTCAGTCTATTTTTTGCTTTTAGCAGCTGGGTGGATGATAAGATGCAGAGGCCACAAGAAGTAATACTGTCAGAGTCTAGCCTTCTTCACTGTCATCTCAGGCCCAGATATTTCTGATTGCTCTGATTTTTGTCTTTCATGCACATACTGCTTAGCTGATTCATGAGTATCACTTAGAGGGTAGACGCCAGTTATTGGGGATGTAAAAGGATTAAGATGTCCTTTAAGAGTTCAGTTAAGGGAGAGACAAACATGCCAACTTGTGGGATATTAAAAAACATATGAATGAGGTGATTCAGGAGCAACCAGTTCCAGAGTGCCCGTAGAGAGGCTAGGCCTGGGTTTCTTCACTTTAACACTGGTTATTTTGGTCTTTTCATCTTTGCCAGATTTGATGATATCTCAGTGTTTAATATGCTTTTCAGGTCCTTTGCTCATTTTTCTTTTGGTTTGTCTATGATTAGTAGATAAGAGGACTGTTAAATATGAGGCATATTAAACTCTTTGTCACTTTTTGCAAATATTTTTGTTTCTTTTTTTGCTTTTTTAAAAATGTTCAGTAGATGTAAAGTTAAAAGGACTTTTAAAATATGTATAAGGAATACTAGTAGAATTAAGGAATAATGAATAAAAATTCAGTAAATACACATTCACCATTTGGTTTTAATAAAATATCTTTATCTTTGATGTTTGTTTATAGTTTGAGAAAAAGTATAATTTTTTAGTTTTATAGGAAGCAGAATTGTGTGATACTGAAGGTTTAGGCTTTGGAGTCAGACTGACCTTGCTGGACAATGACATCTTTTCAGGTTTTTGTGAGACTAAAATGAGAGCGTGGCTGGAGCGATGGTGGGGGTCGGGGGGTTTGAATTGCTGTGTAAATAGAATATAGTGGCATTTTACTGGAGGAATAATGCTGCTGTTGGCCCACAAGTCTTATATGGGAATTAGTATTTTTCTTCTATTATGGGCTAGTTTTTCTATTACTTTATATTATAATTAAGCTTCAAGCCTGACTTGAGATTTCTGCAATCTTAGGTACTATTTTCTGTATATACTCTTATCTTTTCACCTTTTTCACTTAAATTTCAGTTTAAATAACTTTAATATATATTAAACTTGACTAAATTTCCTTTGGTTGGAATTGTACCACCCCCATCTATTTGTTATGGGCATGAACTTGGACAAACTCCATGAAATTTAGGGGAGAAGCCTGGTGTGCTGCAGTCCATTGAGTCGCAAAGAGTTGGACATGACTTGGTGCCTGAACAACAACATGTATTTGTTACTTGTGCCCATGTCTCCTGCATTGGAAGGAGGATTCTTCACCAGTGAGCCACCCAGAAAGCCTTTGAATTCAGTTTTGAGGTGATGATACTAGTGGAAAGGTTCTGGTGTCCTCTGGGTGGGCTAGCGCAAACCTAGCTTCGGTGATGAGAGAAGTGTCACATTGAATTTCCTCAGTTTCTCTGTTGACTTTAACTGCAGGCTTCTGTGGCCTTTATACCTAATTGTGTCTTGAGGCTTATCCTTAGGGGGCTTATTTGGAGAATTCAGTGGATTTCTCCCAGTGGCTGAGAAATAGCAGGTACTATCTTCATGGGGATCCATAGGATCCACAGTATGAGATATCTGTGTTCTTACTCCCACTTGTCACTCTCTGAAAGTTAGAGTGTGAAGTTAGGAGAATTTTCTTCCACAATGCATATATTTTTATCCACCTTTGCTTTTAAAGTTTATTGAAATATAATATTCACACACTAAAATTCACTCAGTGTACAACCCAGTGGGTTTTAGTTATGTGACTGTTTCTGCTGTCTAATTCCAGCATATTTTCATCACCCCGGTAAATCCTGTACCAATGAAGAGGCCCTGCCAACCGCATTTTCCCTCAGCCCCCAGCAACCACTAATCTGTTTTCTGTCCCTATGGATTTGTCTATTCAGGATATTTCATATATATGAAATCATAAAGTATGTGCCTTTCTTTTCTGTGTTTGGTTTCTTTCACTTAGTGTCATGTTTTTCAGGTTCATCTGAGTTGTAGTATGTATCAGTATTTTATTTCTCTTTATTAATAAATTCTGTATGGATCTATCACATTTCGTTTATACATTCATCAGTGGATAGATAAATTTGAGTCATTTCCACTTTTGGACAATTATAAATAATGTTGTTACAAGCATTCCTATACAAGTTTTTGTGTGGACATATGTTAACAGTTTTCTTGGGTATATACATAGAAGTAGAATTGCTCAGTCATATGGTAACTCTGTCTTTAGCATTTAAGGCATCTTCCAACTTTTCTAAGCTGCTTCATAATTTTACATTCCTGCTAGCAATGTATGAGAGTTCCAGTTTGTCCATGTCCTCACCAAGCCATACATATTTATTTATTTATTGTAAATCTTTTTTTTTTAAAAAATGTTTATTTTAATTGGAGGCTAATTACAGTATTGTGGTGGTGTTTGCCATACGTCGACATGAATCAGCCACAGGTGCACATGTGTCCTCCGCATCCAGAACTCCCCTGCCTCTTCCCTCCCCACCCTATCCCTCTGGGTTGTTCTAGAGCCCTGGCTTTGAGTGCCCTGTTTCATCCTTCAAACTTGTACTGGTCATCTATTTTACTTCTGGTAATATACATGGTTCAGTTCTGTTCTCTCAAATCATCCCACCCTTACTTTCTCCCACAGAGTCCAAAAGTCTGTGTCTCTTTTGCTGTCTTGCATATAGGGTAGTCGTTACTGTCTCTCTAAATTCCATATATGTGCATTAACATACTGTGTTGGTGTTTCTTTTTCTGACTTACTTCATTCTGTGTAATAGGCTACAGTTTAATCTACCTCATTAGAACTGACTCAAATGTGTTGTTTTTATAGCTGAGTACTATTCCATTGTGTATATGTACCACAACTTCTTTATCCATTTGTTTGCAGATGGACATTGTCCATCTGTTGTGTTTTATCATCCTAGTGGGTGTGGAGTGGTTTCTCTTAGTAGTTTTGATTTGCATTTCCCTAGTGGCTGATAATGTTGAGCATCATTTTATGTGCTTGTTGGTCATTTGTGTATTTTCTTTGGAGAAATGTCTACTCTGGTCCTTTGCCCATTTTAATATTGGGTTATTTATCTTTATTACCAAGTTCCAAGAGATCTTTGTGATTTTGGGTACAAGTCCTTTAGCAGATATGTGATTTGCAAATATTTGCTCCCTTTCTGTGAGTTGTCTTTTCATATTCTCGATGATACTATTTGTAGCACCATATCCCTTTGCTTTTAAGCTTTTGTGTCAAAAGTATCTACCTTTTGTTTCTATCTCTGTTGGCAGAATTTAGCTGTTCATCCATTAGAATTAGATTTACTGGAAAGAACAAGCTACATTACAGAGAAGTGGATGGGCCCCTTCTTAGGCTGAATTATTTCAGTATGGATACTCTAGATCTCCTCACTTCAGTATTCTTATTGTCTTGTTTATCTGTAGATATTACTCCCTCCTTTCTTTTTGGCATCTTATAGATGAGGTGCTTCTCTCCTCACCAGAACTTTCTGTTTTCAAATTAGCAATCAAGCTGACAGATTCTTCTAGAAGATCCTTTGTCATTTCTGTGTTAGGTAAAGAGAACAGCAGGCTACCTTCCTGAACCACACCAGTTTAGTTCTTTATACACCCATCTGCATTACCACCAGCTTGCCTGCCAGTCATGCTGAAATGTGTTTTCTGCTACTTCCTTGGAGCCTATGGGAGAAGTGAAGGGATGAGTGGTCTTGTGAAAAAACCACCAAACAGTCAGGTCTGTGAATTCTTAAATAACTACCAGATGTTTGTATATACATTACATCAGCAGATATGAAGCAGGGACTTATGGTTTCCATTTACAGATGAGGAAACAGATCCAAGGAAGTTGTGATTTTGGGGGTAATTTTTTTTTAACATATATTTACTGATACCTGCTATTTACTTACACTGGTTCCAGACACTGGAGATTAAGCAGTGTACAGAACAGAGTCATGGACTGTCCATTCCAATCTTACAAGTCATAGATGGTAGGATTTAAATTCGGATAGACCTGACTTACAAATTTATTTCTTCTTCTGTATCACTGTGTCCTTGGTTTTGGATTCTGCCGTTTGTGACTAGCTGGATGGTTCTGTGCACGTGATTTAAACTCTAAGTTTCAGTCTGTTTTTCATGTGTTAAATGGACCCCTGACTTACAGGGTGCCCTCATGGGATAAAATGGCATAATGAATGTGAACTTTTAAAAGCTATATTAATATAATATAGCTGTAATATAATATTGCTGTAATTGTCTTATTAGCATTTGAATGTGTTTATCGGTGGCCATGCAGTTGTGTTTTTTTATTTATTTTTAATTGAAGGATAATTTCTTTACAGTATTGTGTTGGCTTCTGCCATATATCAACATGAATCAGCCATAAGTATACATATGTCGCCTCCCTCTTGAACCTCCCTCCTGCCTCCCACACCATCCCCCCTTTAGGTTATAGAGAGCCATGTAGTTTTATTGTTTTATTTTTTGTTTGTTGGCACACGCTAGTAGTGTTGTGAGGCTACACAGTAGGCGCCTGGGACACTGTAACTTGGAATCAAATTTCTGTTACAACTCTGAAAGGAAACCCCACAGTTAAGAATTTCAGTGTCTTAGAAAGACATAGTTGTTTGTTTTTGAAGACAGTCATCCCACATTTTTATGTTATCTTCTAAAAATGCTACACAAGCAGATTTAAAATGCTATACAAGCAGATTTCAAGACAGCCAAGTTTCAACTAACTTTACCATCTTTTTTTAACCATCTTGATAACCATTGTTTAATGAAAGGTTAGGAGGATGATGAGCTAGAGCTCAAATTCTTGCATGATAAACTCATCTTTTGTCCCTAGCCCTAGAACTAGAGAAATTAGGGAAAAGGAGGTAGAAATCACACAACAAATAAACATTTTGGACTGTTGAGTCATCATTCAGTGTAAAGAAACAACTACAGAGTTTGAAAGAATTTTAAAAAATGAGTCGGAATTATAATTTTATATTTGGTAATTTTTTTTTTTAGTTAAAGTAGGCTTTGGGCAGCTTATTTTCAGGCATTTTACAAACACAGTCAAGATGTTCTGGGAGCTGAAAGATTCATAGGAAATGTGAAGCAACAGGTGTGAGAAGGTACTTCTAAAAGTAGATATACTGACAGCAGCAAGAAATGGCACCTTATAACAAAGGAGGAGATCGACTAAACATTAACTCCAAAATATACAGACCTGGCTCAGTGTATATTTTGATAAAGTTTGAAGACATTGCAGAATAGCAGTGTGCTAGATGCTTTCATTTTAATTCTCATGATATTGATGGGTGACTCAGAACTTCTGAAAGGTTATTTGCATGTTGGTATTTACCTAAAGGAGTTGAAAACTTATGTCTACATAGAACCTCCACATAATTGTTTCTAGAAGCTTTATTAATAATTGCCAAAAGTTGGAAGCACCAAAATATCCTTTAGTCAGTGAACGGGTAAATAAATGGCATCCAGACAATGGAATATTAATTCAGTGCTAGAAAGAAATGAGCCTTCAAGCATGAAAAGACATGAATGAACCTTAAATGCATATTACTAAGTGAAGCCAATCTGAAAAGGATACATATGGTAGGATTCCAACAATATGACTTTCTGGAAAAGGTAAAATGTGAAAAAGACCAGTGGTTGCCAGGGGTTGAGAAAGGTGAAAGGGAAATTGAATAGGTTGAACTTGGAGGATGTTTGAGGCAGTAAAAATACTCGGTGTTGCTATAATAATGGACATATTTGTCCAAACCCATAGACTGTACAGCACCAAGAGTGAAACTTAGTAACTATGAACCTCAGGTGATAATGATGGTCAGTGTATGTGCATTGATTATAGCAAGTATGGTGTGGGGTGCTGAAAGAGGGGGAGGTTATTCATGTGTTGGGGCAGAGAGTGTATGGGGAGATTTTTGTGTCTTCCTCTCAGTTTTGCTGTGAATCTAAAACTGCTCTGAAAAAACATGGTCTTTAAATTTTAAAAAGTTATATACCCTGCTTATTAAGAAGACTGAACTTTTCTCATTTTTAAAAATCTGCTTTTTTTTCCCTATAAAAATTCACATGTAGCAGAGAAAAATAAAAGGTGAAGGCCTGGAATACATTTCCCAAATGCTCCTTTCAGAGGTAACCATGGTCAAAAAAATAGTGCACAGTTTTGGGGGAGGTTTTTGTATATAACACTAAATTTTTTCCTTTTTAAAGTAACTTTTTCAGTTAGTGATGGTTTGGATAGCTTCTTATACTAGAAAACCACGCACACTGTTTCTAACTGGTTTTTGCATAAACTAGCTAAACTGTTTAAAAAACTTAATTGGAATATTGCTTTTTCTGAGGGTGGAGAAAGTTATTTCATTTGTTAAACCTTATGTGAATTTGCTCTTTGAAAATAACGACCTGCATTTTCTTTCACATAATCTGTGACTTAATGACAGACCTTTTCTCCAGTGTAGGTTAAATCAGTACAAAAGCAGAATTGGATTTGCACCAGAGTTTCCCCTGTAGCTAGATTTTCCAAATACTATTCCCATACTATTTAGATTTGACATTTCAAAATGTTTTCTAATTAAGCATAAGAGACTGTAGTTCAGTATTGTTTTTAAAACTGCTTTGTAAAATGAAGATTATGAAATAAATTCCTTTTAATCTTACAAACTGATATCAATTTTGGCATGAAATAGGGACCAACCACCTAGTTCCTAGAACTCTTATCTATTCAGCTATCAAGGTGTATTCCCTGTGGCTTTGTATGTTGCATTGCTGGGTTGCTTCAAGCACTTCAGTCTAATGAAGTAAGAGAAGATTAGCACATAAACCGAAAATATAGAGGATAGGTACTTATTATATATTAGAATTGGAAATAAGAAAATGAACTTTTTATCTTTGCACTCTTTTTTGTGCTAACCTAAATGATACTAGTGAATCATAATGCATTAATGAAAATGCATTAATATTAGGACAAAGAGAAATAATATATTGAGGAGATAAGAGGAACATAAAAGGTATAAGTAAGGAACAATACAGTAATTTTTATTTAAACAATATGTGCTTGGATATCAGTGACTGGATCCAGATGAGATTAATCCAAGGAGAAGTTTTCGGAAAAGTGTTTTTTGACTAGAAATTTGAAGACAGAAAAAAATAAAAATTAGCAGAAAGGAACATACCCCCTGCAGTGGAAATGCAGAGTCTTAACCACTGGACCACCACAGAAGTCCATAGTGTATAAATTTTAACAACATATATTAGTTAAGTTTATTATAGTTCTTTCAGATAAAGGCTTTCTATTGGTCAGCTTACTCTGCTGCCCTTTTAAGATCAAAGTTCCTGCTTCTTAGGCAAGGAGAGTCCTAAGGAACATCCCTAAATTGATGTTTCAGTCTTTAATTGCTGATGACGCTAGTATGTTGATGATAAATAATTATTGAAGTGAAGTGAAGTCGCTCAGTCGTGTCCAACTCTTTGCGATCCCGTGGACTGTAACCTACTAGGCTTCTCCGTCCATGGGATTCTCCAGGCAGGAATACTGGAGTGGGTTGCCATTTCCTTCTCCAAGGGATCTTCCCGACCCAGGGATCGAACCCAGGTCTCCCGCATTGAAGGCAGATGCTTTAACCTCTGAGCCACCAGGGAAAAAAGGCTATTTGGGACAGATGTTCTTTCTTTGGAATTCTAAGTTAGAATGGAACCATATTCTTTAGATGTATATTATTGTATATACCAGAGACCCAGACTTACAACCTGACTACTGTATTGTTGCAAGTTTAACAGTTAAAATTTAGAATTCTTATTTACTTGTATAATAATGTAAATTGAGAGGCCATCCTGGGAAACATTTTTATACCCTAAAAATCCCTATTAAGTAGTCACAAAGATAAATGAATTTGTCTTTCTAAACATGTTTAATTCAAATAACATATAAAACTTCTGTTGTAAATTTTCTGTATGGACTCAACTGCCTGATGCTTAACAAAATAGTTCAGTTAAGTTTGGACTGATCATACAAACGTATTCATTTTCTTCAGTGTTCTAAGGACCTTCACATTTGCATTGGCCATTAGGAGCATCTGTCTAATGCCTCTCAAAAGTCTTTGGTAAATATTGGAGGAGGGTAGTTGGTATGTGTGTGCATGCTAAGTTGCTTCAGTTGTGTCCAACTCTTTATGACCCTATGGACTGTAGCCTGCCAGACTCCTCTGTCCATGAGATTCTCCAAGTAAAAATACTGGAATGGGCTGCCATGTCCTTCTCCAAGGGTGGTTGGTATCTGTGGAAGTTTCTTCATTAATCTCTTGTGCTAATGCGAAGTCCAAGAGTCAGCTGAGTCTCTACCACGACTTATGATCTCTATCAAGAGAGTCTTAACTTATAGTAAGACAAGTGATAAAAAATGGGGGATGGCAAGTAAATTGAGGTCACCTCTTTTCTTATATAAAAGGAAATTAGTGTTTACTTCAGTTCACGTCTTGTTTAACTGATTAGCAGCAGGATGTCTGTAGAATGGTAGTAGTCCTAAAGTTCTTAGTTCACTGTGGCCAGAGAATATTAGAGGCAAATCTCACAAAAGAGAGGAGATTATAGCTACTTCTGCCCTGAAATCTCTGTTAGGAATAAAAGGGAAGTCCATTTCTATGTGGTTGTTACACAGGCTCAGGTCTGGGAAATTAGAGGCCTTCTGAATAAAATCTCTCTCCTACATCATCTTCTACTTCCTATCTGGTCTGTTCCATTTCGCCAATATAAGATCACAATGGTTCCAAATAACTGTTTTGAAAATGAAGTTATCTGTCTTTCTTAGACCAATTCAGAGAATATCCAAAAATAAAAGTTAAAGAGAACCTAGAGAAATGATAAAAGCTAAAATAATTTCCAGTGAATAGAAAAGGGGTGATAAATATACAAAAAAAGTCTACTCATCACTAAAGGCCAGGCAAGGTTCTTTGTTTAACTTAAAAACATGTGCCAAGAGAGTAATTCTGAGCAGATATTGGCACACCTTTTTAAAATAAAGAGCCAGATAGGAAATAGATAGACTTTGATGTCCATATGGTCTCCAGCACAGCCAGCCAACCCTGCTGTAATAGTGCAAAAGCAACCATAGATAATATATACGTGAGCATGGCTCTATTCTAGTAATTATTTATGGACACTGAAATTTGAATTTCATATTATTTTCATGTGTCACAAAGTATTCTTATTTTAAGCCATTTTAAAATGTAAAAGCCATTCTTGGCTCATAAACCACACGAAACAGGTAGTGAGTTGATTCTGGCCCCTTTGACCATAGTGTGCCGATTCCTGGTAGAGAGGACAGATTACTTACTGCTTTAAAAGGGTTCTAGAATAAAGTTTCCAGAGATCCCCTTTTAATCTGGAACCTCAGAGTATAGCATAAAGAGGTGGCTTTGTGTAGTGGAAAAGCTTTTGGAACCAACCTGAGTTACTAGTGTTGGGAATCTTCTTTGCTCATCTGTAAAACAGTGTCTCCATTCGTATAGAGGTTGTATTTGGTTAGCTTTTGCTGCATAACAAACCATCCCCAAAATTTAGTGGCATAAATCAATAAACATTCTCATGTTTCCTAGTTGACTGGAATGTTCTTATTATCTGGAGCTAGATTGTCTAAATTGCTTACTCTGGCCCTACATGTCTGGGGCCTCAGCCCAGGGTGGATATTTTCTTGTGGCCTCTTATCAAGAGACTAATCCAAACTTGTTCCCAGGGTAGGAATAGCGTTCCCAGCAGCAAGACAAGGCAAAGCTGCAGTGTGCAAGCACATATCAAGCCTCAGCTTGCTCCATGTTTGCTAGTGTCATAGACCAGCAAGTCACATGAGCAAATCTAGAGTTGACGTGCTAGGGGATCAAGGAGGTGGGGGCCATAACCGCAGTACTCTGTCACAGTGGTTAATATTTTTGGCGCCCAGCATAGTGCCTGGCACATAAAGGACTCAGTAGATGTTAGGTCCTTCCTGTACTTGTCAGAGACAAGTACTGCCAGCTGTGATGACTCATCTTTTCTTGTAGCCAGTCGCTAATTTTCTTACATCATAGTCACTGTTCTTCAGAGTTCACTATATGACACTTTAGGGAGATGATGGCAATACCACTAAGCTTTTGAGAACGTACTGCATGCCAGGCAGTGTTCTAAACTTCTAACTTAGACTATCTTATTTAATTCCCACCGCAGCCACATGTGATAGGTGCCCATTTGCTCATTTTACAGTTGAGGAGTTCATGCACAGAGGTTAACTAACTGAAACTTGCCTACGGTCACAAGCAATGATGTTATCAAGCCCAGGCAGTTCTCCTCTGTAGGAGGAATGAATGTGAAAAAACACTAAAAGAGAGCCCTTAAGCAGGGTTGAAAGATTATAAATTGAATGTACTTATTGATTACTGTTTACTTTTCACTTAAGCATTTTATAATTCTGTCAAAGTGTGAAGCAACATAGGATTGCATGTGATGTGGTTAGATTAAGCTTTTGATCATTTACTCTTAAGACTGACCCATATTGTTGAATGTCTGAAAATTAACACTGTCTTATGATCGTTGATTCAAAATGAAAAAAAGCTCCTGCGTTTAAACAGGTTCTTCTGTTTATATTTTTAACCATTGTACTTATCAAGGTGCCTTAATGATTTTACTTCTGCATTCTGGCTATATAAGCTTTCTTCTCTTCAAGTATTTTGCTTGCAGATGGAAGAATGCTTTTGAGTGGCAACAAAAGGTGAAAGTGACTGCAGACATGGGGGGAAATAGAATTTTTATTTATGTGTTGTTTTTCTGTCTTTTGGCACAGTTTCAAGGGATGAAAAATACAACAGTGTATGACTTTTTCTTAGAGATGATAGGGAATATTCTGATTTAGTATTATACAAAGCCAAATTTTTTCTTATTCATTTATTGAACATTGCATGCTCAGTTTTGTTGTAGGTATTGGGAAGAGGGTAGTGAATAAGACAAGGACTAGTGACTTACATTCAAGTGCAAGAGAGAGAAACACAAATCAGGATAATTTCAGATACTGATGAGTGCTGTAAAGAAAGTAAAACTTGATGGAATAATTTTGAGCCATTTTTTTGTTTTAGTCACTTGAATTTAATTCTCTGAAAATCACTGTTAGATGCAAATGGTTAATCAAGTGTCAGAAAAGTATTAGTACTTATTGTTCTCTTAGCATTATATAGCCTGTTGGTAGTAGGAGTAGAATTTTAGGGCAAAGATAAGCAAAATACATATGAATGACTAATGAAGAACTGAATAAGATAAATGCATTACGAGGACATAGAGGGAAGGAGAATGAAGGAACGGTAGTCAAAAGGTGGGCTTCCTGGTAGCTCAGTGGTAAAGAATCCGCCTGCCAATGCAGGAGATGCAGGAGACGTGGGCTTGGCCCCTGGGTCAAGAAAATCCCCTAAAGAACGAACTGGTAACTCTCTCCAGTATTCTTGCCTGGGAAATCCCATGGACAGATGAGCCTGGTGGATTACAGTCCATGGAGTCACAAAGAGTCAGACAGGACTTAGCAACTAAACAACAGTCAGAAGGAACACACTTCCAGTTATAAGATAAATAAGTACTAGGAATGTAATGTACAACATGATGACTATAGTTAACACTGCTCTATGATATACAAGAAAGTTGTTAAAAGTAAATCCAAAAATTATCATCACAAGACAGTTTTCTTTCTTTTTTTTTCACTTATGAAACACTGGGTATTATATGAGATGCTGAATGTTAGATGAATCTATTGTGGTAATAATTTCACTATATATGTAAATCAAACCAGCATGTTGTATGCTTTAAGCTTATATAGTGATACAGGTCAATCCAGTTCAGTTCAGTCGCTCAGTTCTCTCTGACTCTTTGTGACCTGATGGATTGCAGCACGCCAGGCCTCTCTGTCCATCGCCAACTCCCGGAGTTCACTCCAACTCATGTCCATTGAGTCAGTGATGCCATCCAACCATCTCATCCTCTGTCATCCCCTTCTCTCACCTTCAGTCTTTCACAGCATCAGGGTCTTTTCAAATGAGTCAGTTCTTCATGTCAGGTGGCCAAAGTATTGGAGTTTCAGCTTCAACATCAGTCCTTCCAATGGATGTTTAGGACTGATCTCCTTCAGAATGGACTGGTTGGATCTCTTTGCAGTCCAAGGGACTCTCAACAGTCTTCTCCAATACCACAGTTCAAAAGCATCAATTCTTCGGCACTCAGCTTTCTTTATACTCCAACTCTCACATCCATACATGACTACTGGAAAAACCATAGCTTTGACTAGACGGACCTCTGTTGACAAAGTAATGTCTCTGCTTTTGAATATGCTATCTAGGTTGGTCACAACTTTTCTTCCAAGGAGCAAGTGTCTTTTAATTTAATGGCTGCAATCACCATCTGCAGTGATTTTGGAGCCCAAGAAAATGAAGACTGTCACTGTTTCTATTGTTTCCCCATCTATTTGCCATGAAGTGATGGGACCAGATACCATGATCTTCGTTTTCTGAATGTTGAGCTTTCAGCCAACTTTTTCACTCTCCTCTTTCACTTTCATCAAGAGACTCTTTAGCTCAGCAGTGGCCACAGGACTGGAAAAGGTCAGTTTTCATTCCAATCCCAAAGAAAGGCAAAGCCAAAGAATGCTCGAACTACCGCACAGTTGCACGCACCTCAAACACAAATAAAGTAATGCTCAAAATTTTCCAAGCCAGGCTTCAACAGTATGTGAACCGTGAACTTCCAGATGTTCAAGTTGGTTTTGAAAAGGCAGAGGAACCAGAGATCAAATTGCCAGCATCCGTTGGATCATCGAAAAAGCAAGAGAGTTCCAAAAACATCTACTTCTGCTTTATTGAGTATGCCGAAGCCTTTGACCATGTGTACCACAACAAACTCTGGAAAATTCTCAAAGAGGTGGGAATACCAGACCACCTGACTTGCCTCTTAAGAAGTCTGTATGCAGGTTAGGAAGCAACAGTTAGAACTGGACATGGAACAACAGACTGGTTCCAAATCAAGAAAGGAGTACATCAAGGCTGCATATTGTCACCCTGCTTTTTAATTTATATGCAGAGTACATCTGGGCTTTTTGTTTTCATCAAGAGTCTCCTTAGTTCTTCGCTTTCTGCCATAAGGGTGGTGTCATCTGCATATGTGATATTTCTCCTGGCAGTTTTGATTCTAGCTTGTCCTTCATCCAGCCCAGCGTTTCTCAGATGTATTTTGTCAAACAAAGCCTTGATGTACTCTGCAAAGCTTTTCTTTGGGATTGGAATGGAAACTGACCTTTTCCAGTCCTATGGCCAATGCTGAGTTTTCCAAATTTTCTGGCATATTGAGTGCACCACTTTCACAGCATCTTTTAGATTTGAAACAGCTCAACTGGCATTCTGTCACCTGCATGAGCTTTGTTGGTAGTGATGCTTCCTTCCTAAGGCCTGCTTGACTTTGTATTTTGAATAAAAGGTACTGTAATGCCAAATTAATTTAGTGCTTCATTAATAATTTCCTGTGATTAACACTAGATGGGCTGATGTTTACCTTTTATCTTTATAAAGATGTGTTTGTATTTTTATCTACTTCTTAGTAAGTGATTCAGCATGTTGATTTCATTGTTATCATATTAAAAATGCTTATTGACCATAAGGATAACAAAAATATTCAGATTATTTTGTTTGAGCTTCTAGCTTAAAGAATCTGAGAATGCAGGGAGTAAAAGTATAATTTTGTCATCTTAATTTGTTATATAAAAATCTCTGCAAATTCTTGTAGTTTTTTATGCACTGTATTTTTATATACAGAAGTCATCAGATTTTGTTTAATTTGGCTATCTTGAACTTCTTTATATGAAAAATAGGGATTTTAAGATGAATTTTTGTGATGTTGAAATGGAAACAAATTAATAGAAAAGGATAGACCTACTTCAATTACCCATTTTCATATATATTGTTTTAAGAAGAGCAATAAATATTTTTATTTTATGTTAAAGAATAAAATGAATAAGTTACATTCAGATAGGGCTTTATCCTAAGTAGTAATCAAATTAATTTTAATTAAGGTACATTGGGCTTCCCTTGTGGCTCAGCTGGTAAAGAATCCACCTGCTGTGTGGGAGACCTGGTTTCGATACCTGGGTTGGGAAGATCCCTTGGAGAAGGAAAAGGCTATCCACTCTAGTATTCAGGCCTGGAGAATTCCATGAACTGTATAGTCCATGGTGTCGCAAAGAGTTGGACAGGTCTGAGAGACTTTCACTTTCAAGGTACATTACTTTCTTCCGATAAAATTTATCCTTTTAGTGTATAGTTCTGACTTTTGATGCATAGTTGTGTAACCCATCCCAGTAAGATATAAAACATTTGTAGTATTTCCTTGTGCCTCTTGTTACTGACCACACTAATCTTAGTTCCCCAGACCATGGATTGACCCCTGCCCCCTGCAGTGGCATTTGTGCCTCTTTGTAGTCACCCTTTACCTCCATCTTCTAGAGTCAGGAAACCAGCAGTCTGTTTTCTGTCCTCGTAATTTTGCCCCTTCCAGAATATGAATGTAAATAGAATTTTGGGTCTATCTCTTAACTCTCTTCTATTGAACTGTATAGCTGTCCTGCCAAAACTACAGGGTCATTCTTTATGGTAGTTTTTAGTGATACGTATATATTACTTCCATCTTTTCCATGATGATACGTATATATTACTTCCATCTTTTCCATGATGTGAAATGAATGCTTTTAATTGGAGTTAATATTTTCCTAATGTTTATCATTAGCATTTTTAAACTGAACTTTCTATTTTGAGATAACTGTCAAATCACCTGATGTTGTAAAATAATTCAGAATAATACAGAATTTCCCCCACTGGTGCAGTATCACAACCAGGATATTGACATTACTATAGTCACAGTACAGAATATTTTTATCATTGTGAGGATCCCTCATATTGCTCTTTTATGCCAGACCCACAAATCAGAGGTTGTTAAACTTATTTTCCTACTTGAGACTTTGTTTTCTGGAACAAATCTGACTTGAAAAACCTGTATTGTCAATGACAAGGTAACTTGCAAGTTTGAAAATCTTAACTCAGCTTTTTGGCTGAATTGAAGAATACAGTACTCTGACTCAAAATAAATTTAACATATGTCAAGTTATAAACTGATTACTGTTTAATAAATAGAATACCTGATGGATTGCTCATATCACTTTTCCTTATCAGTTGGTATTTGACGCGTGTGCCTATAATAGGACAAATATTAGTGACATTAACAAAATTTTAATGTTTAATGTTTTGATTTTTTCTGATCTGCATATGTTGGTCTTTCCTCCTCACAAGGTTAACATAAAGCTGAGCCCACAAACACCTTGAATACCTATTAACTTGAATACACTAGTTGGAATTTTGTATAAAGTATTTTGGTGAGGCTTTCATTAATTTGATTGATACTTTAACCAAACTTAATCATGTGGCTAAAACATAATTTTGAATACTAAAGAGTTTAAACAGTATGTTGATAATATCCAAGTGTTTGAAACTTTGGAGATACATAGGATATAGCCCATATCTTAAATCTAGAATTCTTCTTTCTAGAGATTTTTATTTGTTATATATATCTTTTAATAAAAGATTTAGTCTTCAGTAAGAATCTAATGATTCTAGTTGTCTTAGGGTATTTAGGCTTATAATAAGTCAAATGCCAATTGGAGAAATAATAAGATGTGGTTCTTAGGTCCACAGAGAGCCTCAGAGCAGTTCAGGATGAAGCATTCTTTGAGCTACTCTGATCAATTTGTCAAAAAAGTGAGAGATTACAAACAAAGCAACCTTTCCTGACCTCTTCTTCCCGACTGACAAGTAATCAACATAATTCACAGTCTTTTTGTTTGAAGTAGCAAACTTGTTGAGTGGTCTAGTTTTCTCCACTTAAAATGAGGTATCACTTAACCTTTAGTTTTTATAAACTCTAAACTTCAAATTAAGCAGGTTTTACTCTGTTTCTACCTATAAACTTGAAGTAATTATTCAAGCATAACATTTTTAGAATAAATGTTCTTGGCACCTGAATTTCGAGGAAATAAAAGGTAGCACAGGTGAGCAGGTAAGCATGCCATCAGTTCAGCATTTTCCACTTTTAGAGACCCAGACAGAGAAGGGCAATCTTTTATGTCAAGCAGGTCTCCCCAGGTTTCTAGTCTTCTTTTCTTTTGCTGTTAATTATTTATCTTCTACCCAAATGCCTTGTAAATGCATTTTTTAATTCTAGAATTTACTTTATATTAATTAATTTGTATTTTGGTATATAAACTGAACTGTGTGCATGCATGTGTGCAAAGTGCTTCCGTCACGTCCGATTGTGACCCATGGACTATAGCCCACCAGGTTCCTCTGTCCTTAGGATTTTCCAGGCAACAATACTGGAGTGGGTTACCATGCGCTCCTTCTATCTTCCCAACTCAGGGTTCGAATCCACATTTCTTACATCTCTTGCATTGGCAGACATGTTCTTTACCACTAGTACCACATGGGAAGCCCCAAATTGAACTATAACTATTATTAAATGACTATTAAAACAAAAACAACTTTTGTGGGGAAAGATATATACCATTCCAGAATATTCTCATAAAAGACTGTTAGCTGGTCACTATTAGAAATTTATGACTAACTATTGCTATATCCTCATCCTGTGCTTGCTGCTGTTCCACAGACTTGCTTTCATTCTGAAACATGTTTTAAGTTTGAAGTGTGTTTTGGAGAGGCTCCAAAAGTGCCTCTTGACTACTTGGGCTTAAAGCTCTGAACTGCTCTTGTGTCCGTATAGTGTTGTGTTTCCCTTACCTCCAGTAATAGAGTAGAAGATTAGATAATATATGGGCTTCAGAGTCACATCATACCATTATTGGTTGTGTGACAATAAGCAAATAATTTAACTTCCCTGACTGTGAATTTCATCTTCTGAAAAATGTGTCCCTTGAGGAGCTGATACGAGGAGAGAACTTTGTGTCAGTTAGGTACTTATCTGGCACACAGGACCATCTCTTGATTGTCATTCCCTACTCTGTCCTCAAATAATGGAATATAATTTTAGAGTTGCCATACTCTCCAAGGCCCACTAGCTGGGTCTTAATTCATGATCCTTTAACCTTTTCTTAAACCCCAATCTTTTTGAACTCCCTAGAACTAAGAAATTACAGCAAGTGGATTTGAAAGAGAGTCTCTTTGGAAATCTATTAGAACATGTTGACTTGACATCTTGCAGTTAACTGAAGTTTAGACAGGCACCAATGAGAGGCCCAGCCTTGATTAGATTAGCAAAACTTGACCTATGGTTTGGGTGTGGTGCGAAGTTATAGTAGCACTGATAGTAACTAGTATAATTTATATATAAAACATTCACTACATTATAAGCAATGTCTGTTGGAAAACTCAGCAGTGGCCACAGGACTGGAAAAGGTCAGTTTTCATCCCATTCCCAAAAAAGGCAATACCAAAGAATGCTCAAACTACCACACAATTGCACTCATCTCACACACTAGTACGGAGGAGTCAAGGCACCCCACTCCAGTACTCTTGCCTGGAAAATCCCATGGATGGGAGGAGCCTTGTAGGCTGCAGTCCATGGGGTCACTAAGAATCGGACACGACTGAGCAACTTCCCTTTCACTTTTCACTTTCATGCATTGGAGAAGGAAATGGCAACTCACTCCAGTGTTCTTGCCTGGAGAATCCCAGGGACGGGGGAGCCTGGTGGGCTGCCGTCTATGGGATCACAAGAGTCGGATATGACTAAAGTGACTCAGCAGCAGCAGCAACAGCAGCACACAGTAGTAAAGTAATGCTCAAAATTCTCCAAGCCAGGCTTCAGCTATATGTGAACTGTGAACTTCCAGATGCTCAAGCTGGTTTTAGAAAAGGCAGAGGAACCAGAGATCAAATTGCCAACATCTGCTGGATTATCAAAAAAGCAAGAGAGTTCCAGAAAAACACCTATTTCTGCTTTATTTGACTAACCAAATCCTTTGACTGTGTGGATCACAGTAAACTGGAAAATTCTAAAAGAGATGGAAATACCAGACCACCTGACCTGCCTCTTGAGAAATCTGTATGCAGGTCAGGAAGCAACAGTTAGAACTGGACATGGAACAACAGACTGGTTCCAAATAGGAAAAGGAGTACGTCAAGGTTGTATATTGTCACCCTGCTTATTTAATTTATATGCAGAGTACATCATGAGAAATGCTGGGCTGGAGGAAACACAAGCTGGAATCAAGATTGCCAGGAGAAATATCAATAACATCAGATATGCAGATGACACCACCCTTATGGCAGAAAGCGAAGAAGAATTAAAGAGCATCTTGATAAAAGTGAAAGAGGAGAGTGAAAAAGTTGGCTTAAAGCTCAACATTCAGAAAACAAAGATCATGGCATCTGGTCCCATCACTTCATAGGAAATAGATGGGGAAACAGTGGAAACAGTGTCAGACTTTATTTTTCTGGGCTCCACAATCACTGCAGATGGTGACTGCAGCCATGAAACTAAAAGATGCTTACTCCTTGGAAGGAAAGTTATGACCAACCTAGATAGCATATTCAAAAGCAGAGACATTACTTTGCCAACAAAGGTCCGTCTAGCTATGGTTTTTCCAGGAGTCATGTTTGGATGTGAGAGTTGGACTGTGGTGTTGGAGAAGACTCAAGAATCCCTTGGACTGCAAGGAGATCCAACCAGTCGATCCTAAAGGAGATCAGTCCTGGGTGTTCATTGGAAGGACTGATGTTGAAGCTGAAACTCCAATACTTTGGCCACCTGATAAGAAGAGCTGACTCGTTGGGAAAGACCCTGATGCTGGAAGGAATTGGGGGCAGGAGGAGAAGGGGATGACAGAGGATGAGATGGTTGGATGGCATCACCAACTCAGTGGACATGAGTTTGGGAAAACTCCAGGAGATGGTGATGGACAGAGTGGCCTGGCCTGCTGCAGTTCATGGGGTCACAAAGAGTCAGACACAACTGAGCGACTGGACTGAACTGAACTGAACTGAAGCAGTGTCTCTATAAAACTGTACTGATTTCCTTCTCTGTTATTTCTCTGCCAGGGAATTGTTTTTCTGTCTGTTAATTTTCTGTTAGTTTTAAATTAATTAGTTCTTAAATTATTGTAGCTCTGTGGGCCCTATAGGAATCATAGATTGTTCCCTTCAGTGGGCTGTCAGACCATTTAGGCACCACACCAATGTCCCCGTGCCCAGCATAGATGCATTTATTTTTTTCTCTGATGGCCGCCACTCCAGCCACTTAGGGGCACACACCTAGACTCTGCCAAATGAAAACCACTCCTTTTTCTAATCTGAAGAAGGTTGTTGCAGGTTCATGAAAAGCCTTCTTTATCACCTCCTGTAACTCTGAGCCTTATAATCCCTGCATGTCATACTTAGGCCCTTCAAAGTTGGTTCCATTTGATTATTGCTTATTTTTTTGCAGTTCATGTCACTAAATTACAGAACCTTTTAACCATCAGACTACATAATTTCCTGTAGATGTTCCTCTTTAGAAACACTGTTTTGTTTCTATCAGCCAGTGGTGAAAGTTGACCTGCAGTTCTTTTGACACCCATTTCCATTTGCTTGGTAGGCTTGGTAATTAGGCCTTCTTCAGCTTTACTGTTGGGACAAAAAAAAAAAAAAAAAAATTTGTTTTTTTCCCTCAGTTGTGGTAAATAAACATAAACTTTACCGTTGTAATCATTTCTAAGTGTATTAAGTACATTCACAGTGTTGTGTAACCATCACTACTATTTCAAGAACTTTTTCATCATCCCAAACAGAAACTCTGTACCCATTAAGCAATAACTCCCCATTTCTCCATTCTTTCTGCCCCTGGTAACCTTTATTCTACTTTAAGTCTCTGTGAATTTGCCTAGATACTTAAATAAGTGAAGTCATACAATATTTGTTTTTTTGTGTTTGGCTTATTTCACTGATCATAATGTTTTCAAGGTTCATCTGTGTTATAATATGTATCAGAATTTTATCCCTTTTTATGGCTGAATTCTATTCCATTGTATGTGTATATACTATGTTTTTTTAATCTATTCATTTGTTGATAGATACTTGAGTTGTTTCTATCTTCTGGCTATTGTGAATAATGTCATTATGAATATTGGTGTACAACTATCTGTTGAGTTCCTATTTTCAGTTTTTTGGGGTGTATGTGTGTATATGTATACATATATGTGTATACATACATGTATGTATACACATATATGTATATATACATACACATAGAAGGGGAATTGCTGCGTCATAGGATAATTCTCTAATTTTTTTTAGGAACTTTCATATTGTTTTCCATAGCAGCTACATCAGTTTACATTTCCACCAGTAGTGTACAAGGGTTCCAGTTTCTATATCCTTCTCAATACTTTCTTTTTTTTTAATAATAGCCATCTTAGTAGGTATGAAATGGTATCTCATTGCAGTTTTGATTTTTCATTTCCTTTATGACTAATGATGCTGAACATTTTTTCATGTGCTTATTGGCCATTTGTATCCTTTTTGGAGAAATGTCTGTTTAGATCCTTGGCCCATTTTTGAATTAGTTTGGTTTTTGTTTTGTTTTTAGTTTTAAGGTTTCTTTTGTTCTTTTGTCTGGTTTGTGTATCAGGGTAATGCTGGCCTTAGGAAATGAGTTAAGAACTGTTCTCTCCTTTTCAGTCTTTTGGAGATTTTGAGAAGAACTGGTACTAATTTTTCTTTAAAAGTTTGGTAGAACCTACCAGTGAAACCATCTGGTCCTGTACATTTCTTTGTTGGGACGTTTTTGATTACTGATTCAGCCCTTGTAATAGTTACAGATCCATTTAGATTTTCTATTTCTTCTTAAATCAATTTGTGTGTTTCTAAGAACTTATCCATTTCATCTAGGTTATCTAGTTTGTTAGCATACAGTTCATGGTATTCTTTTATAATCTTTTCCAACTTTTACTTCTGGTTTTAATAATTTGAGTCTTTACTCAATTCTTTTAGAAATTGATTAGTAAGGAGTCCTATATGATGCTTGAAATGAATTGAGGAAGGAAGATAAAATGCTTGAGGGTTTTGTATTCACCCACATAGTCTATATTTTATTGATTCTTAAACCTGAGGGTTCCATGGAACAGTTGCTTTCTTCTGTTTGTGTATCGTGCAAAATTCCTAGCAGAGAATCCATGGTGTTGAGTTCCTCTGCCAACCCACTCCAGTATTCTTTCCTGGGAAATCTCATGGACAGAAGAGCCTGCTGGGCTGTAATCTGTGGGGTTGCAAAAGAGTTGGACATGATTTAGTGATGAAACAACAACAAATAGCAATATTAGATTTTGTTGGGAATACTTAATGTTCGGCTCAGAGGTTAAAGCGTCTGCCTGGAATGCAGGAGACCCGGGTTCGATCCCTGGGTTGGGAAGATCCCCTGGAGAAGGAAATGGCAACCCACTCCAGTACTCTTGCCTGGAGAATCCCATGAAGGGAGGAGCCTGGTAGGCTACTAGTCCATGGGATCGCAAAAAGTCTGACACGACTGAGCGACTTCACTCAAAGGAGACTATAAGCAAGCATATGCTAAAATGTACACTAATGAAAATAAGTTCAGTTATCTTGTAAAAATCAATCAGCTTCCCAAAATGAATCAGCTCTAAATTAACTGTCTTTCTGGAATTGTATGCTTCTGTTTTGACTATAAATACAACATTTTATTTTGAAAATGTAGACAAAAGGCCAAATTATCAGTTTATAGGATCAAAGGAAAGATTATAAACAAGTAAACTTGAGATTGGGCTAGATGCAGCAAGAATAAGAGAACAAATTGCCTCTAGAACCCTTGCTGTCTCTCCTCTCTTCTCTCACTGCACGATGACCTGTTGAACGTGGCAGAAAACATGGCTGCTGGCGGCCCTGGAATTTTACATTGTACAGATTCCATGATGGGAGAGGAGCTGATTTTTACTTTCTTGATTGCAAATGTTTAAATCTTGGAAAAGATATATTGACTCAGCAAAAAGGTACCCACTGGGTAGCAACTGACTCTGGCCAGAGTCTTATGGAAGCATGTCAGCTCTACTATTAATAGATATGGAGTGTGAAGGGAATGAAGTTCCTGGAAGAGGAGGGCTAAGTGGACAGGCAGCTTTAAGAATGCCCACAATGTATCAAAACTTGTTTATGGTATGGTATAACCAAATGAATGATACAGTGAGTAGATTGTCTAATTTTGAGCCACTGTTTCTCAGAGACTAGGGGTTTATCCCGTTGGTAGGTGTATATATGCCTTATATATTCTCAGTTAGTTAATACCTTGGATTGCCTGAGACTTGTAGAGGTGCCATAGATAAAATTCCAGAAATACTCTCTCTTTTTTTTTAGTTAGTGTGTGTTAGTCACTCAGTCGTGTTTGACTCTGTGACCCCATGGACTGTAGCCTGCCAGGCTCCTCTGTCCATGGGATTTTCCAGACAAGAATACTGGAGTGGATTGCCATTTCCTTCTCCAGGAGATCGTTCCAACCCAAGAATCTAACCCAGGTCTACTGCACTGTAGGCAGATTCTTTACTCTCTCCACCACCTACCTTGCTATTACTTGTGACTTTTGTTTTTAGCAACTTAAGATATATTTCACAAACTATAAAAGTCGCCCATTTAAAGTGTGTAGTTCAGTGGCTTTTAGTATATTCACAGAATTGTACAACCATCACTACAAACTAATTTTAGAACATTTTTAACTCTCTGCAAAGGAAGCCTATACTCATTAGCAATCACTCCCAATTATGCTCCTCTTTCACTTTCTCCCTTATTCCCCTTTACCTTCAGGTTCCTTGCAACCACTCATCTACTTTCCCTATTCTGAGTGTTTCATATAAATGGGACCTTTTCAGTCTTGTTTCCTTAATTTAACATAATGTTTTAAAGGTTCATCCATACTGTAGCATGCATCAGTATTTCATTCCTATTTTTGCTGAATAATGTTCAATTGTAGGGCTATACCAAGTTTAAATTACTTATCAATTGAAAATTGGCACAGTAAAAATGAGGAATATTTAGTTGTGGTGAGTGAGTCTGAAATTGCAGCCCACAAAATCCAAATACATCAGGCAGAGGTAAGGGAAGCCAAAATGTTACTATGAGAAAGGTTATGATCAGGAGAATTTCAGAATTTAAAATATTGAATGCTTAAAAAAACTCTCATAATACCAATCTGTGTAATGAGATATTATGCAATAATTGATTTTCTAAACTTTAGTGATAAATATAATTGTTAAGAATATTGATAAACTGACTTTTAAAATAAGTTTGTATTGTTTTAAATTGTAGCTAACCTTTACTTAAATTGGCTGTTTCTTAAATTGACGGTTTTCTTTTGTACTAAATTGGTTATATTAATCAACCATAGTTTCTGCAAAATTGCTTTTACTTGTTCAAAATAGACTGCTCAGAAATGTTTGATTATAAAATATCAAATGACTTATATTTTTAAATGTCCCGTTTTCTTTCAGATTACAGTGTAGGATTTTGGAAGTCCTTCCTCCGTCACACCAGAATGGTTTTGCTAATGGACATGTCAGCAGTGTAGATGGAGAAACTATTGTCATCAGTGATAGTGATGATTCAGAAACACAAAACAGTTCTTTTCAAAATGGGTAAGCAATTTTTATCAACTTTTTAAATGTACGAATTCTTTGGCTGTCCACATTTTCACTGCCAGGGGCCCAGGTTCAATCCTGGTTAGGGAACTAAGTTCCCACAAGCCACATACAGCCTAATTAAACAAATGTATATGTTATATATATATGTATGTATATCAGATTGAGTACTGGTAACCCATTGAAGTAACTTTTTTTTTCTTTCTAGCCATACACTGGTATATATTGTGCATCTAAACCATGTGGTTCAACAACACATGTTAGAGTTTGCAAAGTTGAAATTTACCTAGTTAATTCTAGTCAGCTATTGAAGATCAATTGAAGCTGACTTCATTCACTTACACTTATACATTCCACTTTTGTTTACTTGGAAAAATTCATTCTGTACTTTATTTTTCACTTTATGGTCTATATAGTAAAGAAACTATAACTTCTGAGCTTTATGTTTCACTTTATAGTGCAGATAGTAAAGAAACTAACTCTGAAATTCAGTCAATTGACAGTTTTGGTCAGCTGAGTATTCCCGGAGAAAGTCATATAAATCCAGATAGATTGACTCTGCAGTGTGTGTACTGTATTTGTATCACTTTGTATCTTACTTTCCTTGCCCAGTGCTTCTCTTTATCATCCTTTCATATCATTTTTTTCTCTATAACCTCCACGTATATCCCCTTTACATTTATACTGGCATTCTAGAGGCAGCTTTTCTAGAATCTAACCATTTCTCTCTACTACCTTCTTATTCTGTCCTGCCAGCATTTTTTTCCCATTTAGTCTATTGCATTGCAGTTTTCTGATATCCCTGTTTTCACTCTATTCCCTTGTTCACAGCCAAGATGACCTTTCAGAAGTATTAAGTTAAATCATCGTCACTCCAGTATTCAGAATCCTCTGGTGTCTTTACTCAGAGTAAAACTAAAGCCCTTCATGGTGACCCCATCATCTGTCCCTGCGTTTTCCTCTCTGACTGGACCTCCTTTTTTTCCTCCCTGTTTATTCTGCTTCTTGTGCAAACCACGTGTGCTTCTCTGTCAGGACCTTTACACACTCTTCCTCTCTCACTTAAAAACTCATATCCCCAACGTTTTTCTCATGAGTTGCTCACTCATTTTTTTCAGATCTCTGCTTACATGTCAACTTTTTGGAAGGCCTACCTTGTCAATTTATTGGGGACCATCACCCTATGTGAAATAGGAGCCTTTCACTCTGTGTACTCTATTCCCTTCATAGCAGTTAACCACCTACCCTGTTGTGTCTTTTGTTTGTCTCCTTACTGTATTGCTATTTTGCTCACCACTGAATCCTTAATCTTTATTAGTATTTGGCACAGTGTAGGCTCTTAACTATTTAGTGAATGGATGGATGGATGAATGAATGAATGTACCCTCAAAGGGCGGGAAAAATGAGCAATTGGTGGGGGTGAGAATTAAATGTGTAGCCTTTTGCTAGTTCATGAAACAAGGTAAACTATATTATCTCCACGTTTGCTCTTGGATTACATGGCTATGAAGAAGAAAGTAAAACCAACAAGAAGTAAATCCAGAGCTATTTGTTTGTTTATAAATTTTTCTAACCTAAACTGGGTATTCTGCTTATTTATCTGTAGTTAATTTCTTCACTCAAGGAAAACTTATTGAATGAGCAATTAAAGTATCTATCTAACAAAATAGCACTTTGTACTATTTTGGCTAATAAAATAGTGAGGCATTTCAGTAACATAAAATCATAATTAAAAGTTAAATGCATTAAATTCTGTTATAGTATGTTTTTCAAAACTAGATTTCATTTAAAATATCTTGTTTCCAAACAAATTATTAACTTATTCGTATCTTCACTTTTTTTAGAAAGAAAAAAGATGCAATCGATCCCTTATTATTCAAGTACAAGGTGCAACCCACTAAAAAGAATTGTATGAGTGTGCTATTGTTAAGGCAACACAAATCAGGTAAAATTCTGTATCTTCTCTATGCTTGTTTAAAGTAGAATAATTATATTGTTCAATTTATGGGCTAATGAATAGTATAGTTGAGATGACCAGTGTTTTCCTTATTCATTACTGAGTTTTTTTTTGCTTTTAGCTCAAAATACGTTTTTATATAATGTAACCCCCTATTTAATATTTTTCACATTTCTATTTAATTTTTGACTTATACTTTCAATATAATTCTGCTAGATCAGTTATGGTCTTATTAACTCATTTTCTTCTTAATTGGTGAACCGGAGATTATAAGTTGGGAAAGTTATGCTTGATAATAGAAGATATAATTGACTTGCAGCTCTTCGTTAGCATCAAATGATAATACTATTCCTATAATAAAAGAGATAGTAATACACCTGTAAGGTAGCCTTACTATGATAGAATAGCTCTGACAAGGAGGACCTCCTTCAGTAATAGAAAGGTTTTATGTGTACTATCTAGTATGGTGGAAGTGTTAATAGTGCAGAGCTGAAGTTGTGATTTTAATTTTATTTAAAAAACATATGGCTAATAGGTGCCATGTAGAACAATACATTTCTTGAAGACTAGTATATTTAGTTAACAGTCAAAAGATAATTACTCTCAGCTAGTGTATGGTGCTGGGCTCCTTTTGGACCTTTTTTTTTCATGTAGTCCTTCCTATAGTTTAGGAAAAAATACATATTTGGGGGAGGGCCACTACTTAAGAACTCCTATATTGTTTGTTTTCTCATAGAAACTTTTAACTTAGCTTTTTCTTAAAAGGAATACATTAAATTCAATTGAAATATTTACTTTCTTTCCAGAACCTTTCTAGAAATACTTGTATGTTTATTTTTTGTCTTCTGTGTGTGGTGATGGCACTACTGTGGTTGCTGTTTTTCAACTGGGGCCTAAGGAAAGTGAAAAACGGTGTATTTTTAAAGCTTTAATCATTCTAACTCTTTAATTTTAATTTCATGAATTTGCTGGTTGCCATATGAAGTTTAAATACAAAATATTTTACAATTTGATAAATCCCATGTTCGCTTCTGTTCACAATATCCATTTGAATGTTGGTTTATGTAGCACTATGTGATACATGGTATTCTGTGAATTTTGGTTATGTTAAGAATTTTAATGGTAATATTTATAGGGATGATCATCTAATTTTATAAAATTTGGTTTACTCTGTGTAGTATATTTTCCTTGAGGTTTATTTGATTTCTAAGTGGTTCCTAAGCAACAAATGCATATACTGTTTTTGTAATAGACTTTTATGGTAGATCCACTCAAGTAGATCTTATAACATTCTACATAAATACTTCTTTACATATAAATAAATATATATATTCTCTCCATCTGTTTTGCTTAATGAAATAGTAATGTAAATACTTCTGTATAAGTTTCTTGTAACTTATAAATACTATTGGAAAATGTTCTTTTCCTAGGTTTGAAATTTAATTATGGATCTAAAGAGATTATGGAGCTCAGATTGAATTCTTAGATATTAACACTTTCTTCTTTCTCCTCCTTTTCCTTATAGCCGGAGAAAACACCTATTTTCTCGTGATAAACTAAAGCTTTTTCTGAAGCAACACTGTGAACCACAAGATGGAGTCATTAAAATTAAGGTAGTTAGAATAGTGATATTATTTGTTGAAAAGAAGGAAGAAAGATAAAAATGATTAGTGTTATAAGGTTGTAACGTTGCAGAAATGTTATTCCAAAGTTGCTTGAAAATAGCTCTCTTTATCTGGAGCCAGTTTTTAGTAATTTTCTTTGTATTCACTGGATTAAATGCTGTTTTTATGCAGTTGCTAGAAATGCTAGATGCCTCAGTTACTTCCACTGTTCTCCTTGTATAAAAAGGTCAACCCCGATTGATGAGAGTAGATGGAAAACTATGGGGGAAATTCCCTAGCAGTACAGTGGTTAGAACCCTGCATTTCCACTACAGGGGGTTCAGGTTCGATCCCTGGTCAGGGAACTAAGATCCCACAAGCTGCACGGCCAAAAAAAAAGGTGAATGGGAAGGGCAATTAGAGTTTTCTAATAGTATAATGCTGGCTCAGAAAAACAGATTCAAAGAACAATGCTAAAATAGATCCCCATAGGTAAGAAGATAATATGTATAATAAAAAGAATCTCAGAGACCAGTACTAAGCAGATAGATTATATTTCATTAATAACTATTTAGAGGAAAAAAATCAAGTTTAGAAAACTCATATTGTACACTCAAGTAAAAAGTTAAATGATAAAACTAAAACTAATTTTTTAAATGAGAAATACTTATATTGGGAGAGAGACATTAAATAAAACAATAGAATGGATTAGAGAGACATATGCATGTATCAAAAGTCAGCTACTACAAATCTTATGCCTAAGATTTGTACATTTCATCATATGTATATATTACATCAAAAGAAAATACATGAAGGAAAAGGGTATTTGAGTTTATGTGAAAAGTAGTATTTCACATATCTAGAGACAAAGATAAACAGAACTGGGACACTTGGTTAACTACTTGGAAAATAGTTGGGTCTGTTTGGAAAAATGTTGGGTCTAGCTCAAAAAATAAAAAGGACATAAAATAAATCTTAATGTTATTTATGCTAAAGTACTTAGGTGAAGCAATAGAAAAGACATACCAAAGATGAGATTGATTTGACAATATGAATTTATGTAGGATTAAAAATGTCATGAACAGATCTGAAGGGCAAGTGCTGGAGGAAAGATACTTTCAGTGAATACAATGAGGAGCTCAAATCAATTATAAAACATGAGCACTCCATTAGAAAAATAGACATGATCAGAATTTACAGTGGATGAAGTATAAAACTTGAAAACATGTAAAATCATCTGAAAGAATTTTTAAAGTATTTGTCTTGATAAGAGAATGTGATTTAAGCATTCTTCTTTCTATAGTATTGAACAGGTGGTCATGTAAAATGATGCTTAAAAAAGTTGATGATTTAGACACTTGTGATAAATGGCTAGAACAGTGCCTGACATTTGATAGGCAGTCAATGAATATAGCTGCTTATGTGTATCATAAATAGCCAGTTGGCCAGTTCATCTAATTTTATAAGATTTCTTCCACATCAGCAAACAAAAATAGCCCAAATAAGGAAAAAATGGTGACGGATATAAGTTTTTCATCCAGGAAAATAAAGTCAGTAAGTTTGGAAAGTTCAACTTTACTTAATAAATAAATAAAAATTAAGGTTACAGTAAACATTTTTCTCTTATGAGTATAATGAAAGAAGTGGCTATTCTAGTATACTTGTACACACACCCCCTTAAAACAACCAAGTTTGATACCCAGTATGGTGAAAGATGGTTAGTGGATATTCTAGTATACTTACACACACACCCTTAAAACAACCAAGTTTGATACCCAGTTAGTAGATATTCTAGTATCACACACACACACACACACACACACACACACACACACACACACACCCTTAAAACAACCAAGTTTGATACCTAGTATGGTGAAAGATGGTTAGTGAATATTCTAGTATACTTGTATATACACATACACACCCTTAAAACAACTGAGTTTGATACCCAGTATGGTGAATGTAGACTGTTGTTAGGAATACTTGTAAGAAAACAAAGAAGTGGGATTTTTTTAAATTGTGTGTGTTCTGTGTGTGAATAAGGCTACCTTGGCAGTTAATATACTAAAGCCTATTTGATCCTTTTTGGGTATGTGTTTCAGAAGAAGCCATCCACTCATACTTAAAGTACTGTTCTCTATGAAGTGAAAGTTGCTGAGTCATGTCTGACTCTTTGCAACCACGTGGACTATACAGTCCATGGAATTCTCCAGGCCAGAATGTTGGAGTGGGTAGCCGTTCCCTTCTCCGGGGGATCTTCCCAACCTAGGGATGGAACCCAGTCATGCTCCCACACTGCATGTGGAATATTCACAGGTTGTATAAGTGGGACAGTAGACACCCATCTTAATGGAATTTAATGTGAAATCTTAATGAATTATTCATTTACTGTGTTAGGTATTAAAAGCTATGTTCTACCAATACCAAAAGTAAAAATATTATTATAGTAAATTGAATTCACAGTAGAATCAATCCTATTTTATTAATAACTTAAAATTTTATATCATCACATTTTCTGTATTTCTGTAAATAGCATTTATTTTGGAGAGGAAGAAAGAAGATAATCTTTGCTGTTAGACCAAAACTTATCTTCAGAATTGGAAATCGAAAATAAGAAGTTTAGAGTTGGACATGGATGAAAGTAGAAGGAAAGAAACTCTTGATTTTAGCAGATATCCAGGAACCACACAACTTACAGTAAAAATGAGATTGACTTCTATGAACTTAAATTTTGAGTTGAAACTTTATTGAAATTTATCAGTATTTCTGCTTTTATCCAGACCAGCTTTAAAATTTGATACATAAAGTATTTAAGTTATCATTTCAAAGTGGGGGGGGAAGTCTAAATGTTCAGCAGTTAGGCTAAGAAAAATTTATTGATTTAATATAGTGGATTTTAAAATATTTAATATATGGATTATTTACTTACTAGAAACTAGCCTCATACAAAATTAGTCAAAAGCAAACAATAAAGATTATTGTATAAGTGAAATTTTGGGATAGTTTTAGAATTCAGGAAACTGTTGAAGCATTCTTGACTATTTTATGGTGAAGGAATCCTTTGAATTCTGGTTTTCTTCCTGGTAAAGCTGATTAATTATGTAATTTTTAAAAAGATCAAGAAATAAAATGTATGTTACTACACAATACACATAAAATTCTAATGCTTTTGACCTGGTTTTTAACAGTAATCATATGACATGTTAGAGCTTATCTATATATGATTTACTAAGGTGTTATTATTGTACTCTGTCTTCTTTTTTTTTTTTTTTTAATGAAGGCATCATCTCTTTCAACATATAAAATAGCAGAACAAGATTTTTCTTACTTCTTCCCTGATGAACCACCCACATTTATCTTCAGTCCAGCTAACAGAAGAAGAGGGAGACCTCCCAAACGAATATCTGTTAGTCAGGTAACTAAGAGAATAGATAAAAAGTACACAGTAATTCTTAATAAAACTAACCAAAATTGAGAGTAAGGTTTGGCTCACTTTACCCCTGGATGCTGTAGGAAGGAACACTTTCCTTCACACAAGAACAGGGTGTACTGTATTTTGACAACCGCTTAGCAGTGAGGCTCATAGAAGTTTCAAGTGTGAGTTAGACATGAGTCTCATGTCACAGGGGTTTCCTGCTGAAATGTAAGCAGTTACTAAAATGTAAAGCAGGATGAAATACGGGAATAAATTATGGAACTGAAATGTAAAGATCATTTAAAACAGAAAATATCACAATTAAGCAAGCTAGAGACCTTAATCTCCCAAGAAAGAAAGTAAAAATAAACTCGATATCTTTAATATTGACTACAAAAATGTCTCTGACGTGTATTTACTCTGCCTCTTTCTTATTTGATGTCTACACCAGCTAGTTTAAGTACCCTGGAATATTTTTGTTTGTTTTTCTAATGCATGTTTTTAAGGCTCACCTTATGTATTACAGGTTGTTTTTTCTGGGAGGTTTTTGTACTGATTTGTAGAACTACAGAATTAACTGATATTCTATATGTTACTATGATTAGAGTTATTAAAAGTTCAATTATATTTTAGAATAAAACCTTAGTTATAGAGAAAGTATAATTGATGAGGGCTTTAAATTCGTTCGTTTTTTAAGTGTAAGGAAGTAGACCAGTTTGTAAAAGTTGTGGTTACAACTTCAGTTTCTTGGTTTTTATGTGTGTGTGTTGTTTTTATTTTTTTAGGAGGACAGCCTTGCCAGTAAACAGACTATTGCAGGTTATAGGAACAAAACTACTAAAGAGAGAGACAAATTTTTAAAACAAGAAGAAATGAAATCACTGGGTGAGTTTTAATGTAAAGGATATACCAAAGATTTTGGCAAACAAAAGAGGCTTAATAAATGTCTCCAATTCCTTCACCGTCATCTGTTGTCGGCCCTCTTAATACCTTTTTTTGTCTCAGAAAAGTGTATTTCTCTGTGCCTAGGTAGGGGATGTTTCTAAAATGGCTTATTTCTGGTTTTGTCTTTCTTAAGATTAGTTTTTTTCTCTCAGATAACTATTAATTTCTTTGATAAACGAGACCTCTGTTTATCTCTTAAAACAACATTTTAAGGTATAACATCCTCTGTTACACTGACCTAATGCTAGATTAAGCACAAGGTGTCAGTTTCTAGCCATTTTTGTTTGATTCCTACAGCCTTATAAAACATTGTTTCCCAAATGTGACTATGTACATGAATCACTTGGGAATCTTACTAAAATGAAGATTCTAAATTAGTAGGCCTGGGTGGGAGAAAAGATTCTGCATTTCCAACAAGGTGGTACCTTGCTGCTGGTCTCAGGGCCACACTTTGAGTAGCAAGGCTTTCAAAGGCAGGTTTGTGTTTGTCCTATGGCAGTAGTTTGTCTTACACAGAGAGGACTTGCTCTTCCCATTTTAATCACCAGCTGACTCCCTCTGTGAGTGTCTCTTGATCTCATTTAAACCTTAAAATACTTCTGAGGTTCTTTTGTTACATTTAAAAAGTGTGTTATTTTCTGTCTGTGTACAATTCTAAGTCTGATCTTCTCTACAGCTTTTGAAAAGGCTAAATTAAAAAGAGAAAAAGCAGATGCCCTAGAGGCAAAGAAAAAAGAAAAGGAGGATAAAGAGAAAAAGAAGGAAGAATTGAAGAAAATTGTTGAAGAAGAGAGACTGAAGAAGAAAGAAGAAAAAGAGAGGCTAAAAATAGAAAGAGAAAAGGTATATAGTTGTATTCTCCACAAATAGTAAATAGTATTCAACATTTTATATATTTAAATTCATGGTTAATTTTTAAAATACTTTTATCACTTCCATTTACATTTATAGTTGTGCATAGAGGACTGACAAACGGTATTGGGATATCTCCATTTTCCTTGGAGAATTTAATGAATAATTTAAGATTCAACATATATGAGTGACTTTATACCTCAGAGCCTCTTCGAAAGTACACTTCTAATGTTGCTTTTCTTCATTGTTTAGACTTCCATATTTAGGGAAAGAAGTAAACTGCATTGTTAGAAAAATACAATAAAATGTATGAGGATTAAGAATTGGTGTTATTTTCCTTGAAGAATAAAGTATCTTTGTTTCAGCAAATCTTTTATTATCATCTTCAATGGTAGATATTTCTTAGAGAATTCTATAGCTGGTTTCTTCCGAAGTCCATCATTGTCATTGGTTTTCTGGATATTCACAAGTACCCTTGGAGAAGGACATGGCAACCCACTCCAGTATTCTTACCTGGAGAATCCCATGGACAGAGGAGCCTAGTGGTCTACACCCCATAGGGTCGCAAGAGTCGGACATGACTTAGCGACTAAACCACCACACGTACCCTAGGTGATCGTGTTATATATTATGTTCATTTAAATTGCATGTGTTTCTTGAATTATTTCAGATAGGCCCTTGCATGGAAGTAGGGAGTGTCTGATATGTGTTTACTCCAGAAAGTATAGAATACAAGGAAAAAATAAAAACCACTTGTAATCTAAATGGTAATATTTAGAGGTAGCATTATTGCTTTGATTAATTTATTTCTAATCTTTATTGTGGCACTTAAAGAATAAGATCCAGCATTTATAATTTTGTATGTATATATTTTAACATTATTATAAACATTCTGTCCTGCTACTAAATAAACTAAGTAATGTGAAATTTTTAGTGACTGCATGTACTATTTAATCAAATAGATACAGGTAAGCACTTTACAAATTTTTGCTCATAAACAAGGATACTTTGTTCAAATTTATGAACAAAAGTCTTTCCTGTTTTTGGATTGTGTCTCTGGATTAATTTGTAGAAGTGAAATACTAGGTCAATGGGTAAGAACATGTTAAAAGCTTTCTGTACCTGGTGAACATGGGTATTTGTTTGTCAGATGTGTTGTACTTAGGTATACTCTTAGCAACAGTGAATGAAAATACCCATCTTATTACATCCTACAAGGATTATTTGGGCGGAGGGAGGACTTATTTCAGCGGGCCACTCAAAGCACAGTTAAGTTCTGTAACTATCTAGGTGTTTTCTGTTAAACTTGAGAAGCATACATATGTTTACTTTCAGTGTTACTAAATTTCAAAGAAAGAATATTAACATGCATTAAACATATATATTATTACATAGTTAACATATATTTATTGGAAATAATTATAACAAAATATTTTGTTTACATTCTGCTTTACCAGAGACTTTTTAGGGTCAGTATTTATCCTGCAGTTTCAAATACCAGAACCAAGAAGAAAAGTTGTCAAAAGACCAACTGAGCAAAAGTTCACCAATTGTACTCTAATATTGCTTTTACTTACTGTCCCCTCTGTGTGTCTCTAGGCAGTTAATTAGGTTTAAATGAATCTTGAAAACTAATGTATTACAAATATAAGGGGGGTAGTTATTTAGGTACTCTAATAATTTCTTATCTCTTCACTTGAGATCTAATTGATTTAAAGTGGAGAAAGCACTGCTATAGACAAGGTCAGATTGAATTAATATTTATCCAGGAGTCGCTATTTGTCAAACATCTTTCATCTTTGTAGCAGTTCTGTCAGATAGGGATTGTTTTGATCAGTGGTTTTAACACTGTTATGTACAGCAGAATCCCCAAAAGAGCTTATTTTAAAACATCAATTGCTGGGTCCCAACCCTAGAGTTCCTAGTTCAAGAGATCTAGGTAGGGTTCCGAGGTGATGCCGATGTTGCCTTATAAATAAGAATTTTTATTGACCTTTCATTTTAGGAAAGAGAGAAGTTGCGTGAAGAAAAGAAAAAGTATATGGAATACTTAAAACAGTGGAGTAAACCCAGAGAAGATATGGAATGTGATGACCTTAAGGTATAAGCACGTTATGTGATGTTTCACACACTTGTATAACAGAGGAGATAGCCAGTTAGGCAAATACGTGTATTTAGAGTTGCAGGATAGCATTGTTAGTATTTTATAACAAGCTTTGATAATGATTCTTATCCTGTGGAAATAGTTGGTCATCTGTGCTATCCTTGGTAGTCCAGTAACCACTGGAGCCAGGCAAACATTTAATGTGGTTACTGGACAAAGATTCTGCCTGTCTCCAGAAGTAACCAAAGTATCTATACCAAACTCATTCATCTCGTTATATGTGGAACTATTTCTAAGACAATGGATGGTGGATTAATTTTGTTCCATATCCTAAGGAATATACCACATTAGAGATCATACTGATAGAGCTAATGCCTTGGCCTCAGAATCTAGGTTAGGAGTCGCTCGTAACTGGGAAATGTAGTCAGAAGTACAGCTCAAACTAAAGTTATCCTCTTAGTTGAATGAAAGAAAAATGATTTAGTAAGTGATTTAGAGACTGTGATTTAGTATAAGGTATAAGGTTGAATTAAAGCCACAGCATCTATAAGTTCTAAAAGTGATTATAATGAACATCCAGGGTTGAGAAATGTGAAATAGTTCTTAAGTAAAGAATATATCATATCTGTCTTTGTACAGTTTCCTGTACTTGGTTCAAATAGTTACATAAATTGTTTAATTCAAATAGTTATATAAATTGTTTAATTTTGCAGGAACTTCCAGAACCAACTCCAGTGAAAACTAGACTACCTCCTGAAATCTTTGGTGATGCTCTGATGGTTTTGGAGTTCCTTAATGCATTTGGGGAGCTTTTTGATCTTCAAGATGAGTTTCCTGAGGGAGTGACCCTAGGCAAGTGCTATTGCTGTATGATAGTTCACCCTAAAATTAGTGGTTTAAAAGAACAAATTATTCTCTCTCAAAGCTCTGTGGAGTCACTGGACCCAGCTATCCAGGCCTCTTTTGGGGTCCTTCATGTGATTACAGTCACAGTGGCTGGGACTGGAGTCACCTGAAGGCTCACCTGGCTCGATGTTCAAGGTGGCTTCTTCACACGCATGCCTGGAACCCCGGTGTCCCTCCACGTGGTGTCCCTCCACGTGGTGTCCCTCCACGTGGTGTCCCGCTTCATCAGAGTAGCCTGTGCTTCCCGTGTGGCAGCTGAGTGCTCCAAGGGGCTGGAAACAGAAGCCGTCACTTTTCTTAAAGGCCAGGCCTAGAACTGGCAAGCCTTGCTTCTGCCATATTCCATTACTTAGGCCTGCTGGGATTCAAGGGGGTGAAGGAATAGACCTCATTTCTTGAGGGTGGCATGGTATGTAAGTGCAGAGAAGGGAGGGATTGACAGCCATGTCTGAAGATAAGTTACTGCCTAACTTTAACTTGTGATTGCTTCTCCTCTGCACTTACCTACTGTTACTTTGTATGTACATCATTCGTAAGAGCTAAATTAATATGAGAAGGGCTTTAGATCCCATTTTAGATTTTTAGCTAACCAATAGAAAAATAATCTTCTTTAGATCCAAATAAAAATTCTAAAAGAATTTTAATGCCACTCTTATCGACTATATTCTTCAGGAGGGCTTTCACATTCCCTTAGTTTTTCTTTATGAGCTAGGTGAGGCATGAATCACTGTGCCTTACAGATCAAGAAGGTCTAAACAACGCTGGTTGAGGTAAGACGTTTAGGGTAGGTGAATTAGATGAGAAACATTTATGACCTGAACACAATATTAGGATTACAGCTAATGCTGATGATTACCTCTTATGTGTACTATTTGGTAAACAGTCATGTCCCACATAGCTCTTGAGAACACTGGGACAACAATAATATCTTTGGTGTGATTACTCAAATTAGAGTAAGATTATAATTTTTAATATATGACTAATTTGTATCTCAGGCTTAAATTTAGATGAAATATTGTATCAACTGAGGCTAATTTGACTTTCTTTGAATGCTTATGATTTTGTTGTAATTACTAAAAATTATTTTGTGATTTTGCCTTAAATAATAATACTTGGCTTTACCTGATGGGCACTTAAGAAAATAGTTACACAGGGTATTGTTGATTAAAATGTTTATTGTTCCAATGGAGTTGTTTTTCCAGTACGTGACCAGAACTTTAAATTCATTTTAAACATTTTATTCACAGAAGTGTTAGAGGAAGCTCTTGTAGGAAATGACAGTGAAGGCCCACTATGTGAATTGCTTTTTTCTTCCTGACTGCCATCTTCCAGGCGATAGCTGAAGAAGAAGAAGAAGTAGCCAAAGAGCAAATAACTGATGCTGACACCAAAGGTCAGAATTCAATGTTATTGCTGGCTGATAGTAGCTTTGTAGTGAAATAAACTGTTGATTAGTTAAATTTTAAATTAACTTGGCTTTTACAGTTATAAAACATGGTTGTTCACGTTACTTGATTTTTGAGTCATATACTAGCAACACATTATCAGTTGTTTTACAAAAGCTTTGTTTTAATATATCCTGTTTCTGATGACCTTAAAAATGCTGTAACCCCAACCCCAGTTGTTTTTTATTCCTTTAGATTTCTCCTGTGATTTAGGAATCTTACAAATTTCATTAAACAGTATCTGTAATTCCAAGAAATTTACTGAATAGCACTGAGTTTTTGTCCCCATCCAAGAAAATACTTCAGTTGTTGTTATTAATACTTTAAGTTAAAAGTATTATTACTGATTTTATTTCATATCTGATAATTTTTAGATCAGAGTTAAGTAACATTTAATTTTTTTAAATTTTGCTAGTTTGAACTAGAAATTTTGCTCTTTAATTTCTGTACAGTTAAGTATCTTGAGTCTGTATGGTACATATTAATGTAGGAATAATTCTTGGGGAAATCTTATTTATTTTTAATATAGAGTAGAGTGTTCACTGTTTTATTTAGGATTTACCTCAATCAGAAGAATTGTTAAGCATTTATATTAACAGGTTGATTTGACTTCCTGAATAATATTCTCTGTGAATTTTGCCACCTATGAGATAGGACCATTAAATAAACTTTAGTGTATTACGTAGAAATACACGATAAACAGTTTGGAACCATCTTGATAGTAGACTCTTAGTAGGGAAAAAAAATGGGACATTCCTCCATTCAGGTAGCACGGTTGGCCTTAGATATCTAATTTGAGCTAATTCCTTTATGCCTGGTCGATGGAGCGCTAGAGTCATGAGGGTGTAGTCAGTTCAGTTGTCTTTTGATTTTGCAGCCTAAGTTCAAACAAAATATATTCTCTGCTTGAGTGCTAATCACTCTAGCTCCCTTATCAAGGCCATTTTAGCAATGTGGTCTTCGTTGTCATCTCAGATGATTTAGTCAGTTTCATAAAAGGGAAGGGAGAGGGCTATATTCATTTATAAAACATCCAAAGATTTTCTAATGACAAGTACCACCACAGATCTAAGATAGACTGTGTAACATATGTTCATTCTTTTAGCCTTTAGGTTGTCTAAATGACCAATAACATCACAGGGTTATTGACCAAATTCTGACCTTAATACAAGACATAAAGCTTTCTTTAATTCAGGATTTGAATTAGGTGAATTTTGTAGTTTTGGAAGCCTTAATGATAAAAAGTGGGGTCAAAAGGAAATTATATTGGAAAAGCAGCTAATGTAAAGGAAAACTATATGTAACTGTTGATGTTTGTATTGCCATTTTATTTTTTATTCGTGATTTGTTGTTCCTGTAATTTTTATAGCTCTCCTCCTATACCAACTGTCTGTAAAGTCTACCTTGGAATAAGTATTGACCATTAATAATGCTTCTTTTGAAACTATTTAAATGTTATGGAGGGAGAAAAATTACTTCAAAAATTTCACCCGTCTCTCATTTGCCTATTACCACATCTTAAATGGTGACTTCAGTTTCATTAAGGGCCCCAGACTGTTCCCCCAGGTATTTTTCATATATTCTCCCATCTCAGTAACAAAAAGGCTTTTCCATAGTCTTCCTGAAAGCACCTGAATAATCACATGGGATTGATTATTATTTACTTCTTTATTAGCCAGCCTTACTTAAGGTGTTTCTTGCTCCTTTTAGAAATGGGGAAATTGGGCAGACAATAAAAGCATGTATTTACCTCAGTGATGAAAAAACATGAGGTTCAGTGAAGTTATTTACTGAAGATCATGTAGAGAGTAAGTGATTGCATAACTAGTAAGACACCATATATGTGTTGTTTTATCCTCATACCACCATTATAAGGAAGATGTAATTATTTTCTGCCTTTATATGTAAAAGAAGCTTAGTCTTAAGGAGTTTAATTAACTTGCCCAAAGACATGTGGCTAATGAGAAGTGATGGATACAAACTCAGGCTCTCTGGACTGGAGCCTCATAATTACATTTTATTACCTTATAATATGGCAAAGAAGTAATTATCTGTCAAGAACATGTAATTTTTTTGGCCTCCTTGTTTTTATATCGAATCTTGGAAATTTTGACCAGCAGTTTTTTAACTCTTACATTATAAATATCATTTCCTCTCTTTAGTCTTACATCATGAACTTAAATGCGTCTCACAAGTATAGGGACAGAAGCATCCTCCTGATATGTAATAGTTTTGTGTGTTGCTGAGATGTTATTGTTTAGTGTTGAAATTATGTGTACCTGATTCTAGATTATGATGATGATAAATGTATCTGTTTCAGGTGGTCATCCCACACACAGTTTAGCTGTATTCTCTTGGTATGATGTATCCAAGTGACTGTCTCAGCAAATAAATCCTAGAATGATATTTATGGTTTCTTGAGCAATTTGGTAGATAGTTGAGTTGAAGAATATGTATTTTAGCATGTTAAACACAACTAAAAGTAAATTGTCATGTTGTTGGTTGTTCATGTCCTGAGGCCTTTACAGCCTTTGTCCTAGGAAATTATTACTTACTATAGATAAAATAAGTTGAATTGCTGCAAAGGAAGAGAGCCAGTACACTTAGACAGCTTTTTAACTAGGACTTGTTAATTTTAGAGTGCCTATATTAATTTTAAATTTGTTCGGCTTTGTATGTAAAATGAAAATTGAAAAAGTTTTATATCTGGTATTTCCCTGGCAAGGACCATTATAATGTCTGTCATTCCAACTAAATTCATGGCCTTGTAAGAATAACTTATGTATACATGTAACATTTAGTTAGGCAACTTCTCCTGTGTGATACTGTGTATGCTTCAAATGCCGTGGAATTGTCAGTAATTGTAATCAGACATAATCCCAAAGGGCCTTTTCCGTTAGTAAAGGACAGCAGTTCTTTTCTCTAAGGTGCATTTTTTCAGCTTCTGAACTTTGAGGAGGAAATCATAAAGTAGAAAAAGAAGGAACCACAGAACCAGGTTAGCTCAGTGATTTCCCAGCTCTAATCCGTGGAGGCCTATAAATTGTACAGGGATTCCTCCCTGCTAGTGTAGGAGAGTTGAAAAGATGAATGAGCAGGATTATCATCTCCATTCACTTTATATGGTGCTTCCAAGAAATACTTGAAGAATTTGAAAACTGCTGATCTTGACTTAGCTCTATAAAAAATGAAGCCAATTAAGTGCCTGATTTAAAGGATACATAAGTAGGAACTAGGGATGAGCAGAGCTAAGAGTAGAATTTACATTATCTGAGACTTAGTCTGAAGCTGTGTCTACTGTGGTAGAGCAGAAGGGCTTTTTATTAGCTTAAAAGTTTTTTCATTGGTGACATTTTAATTTTATTATCTATGTAAGGAATAATTGTATACCCTAATGGTTTAAATATATTTGTGTCAGTAGACTTGCTCTTTGGTCCTATTTGTAGCTTAAGCACTGTTTTCAAAGCTGAAGCAATTTACTTAGAAAATATAGGGATATCTTCCTATTGTTTCATGGATCAGAGAGTTTTCAAAATAAAAACAGGCAATTTAAATGAAGAGAGAAATCTGTGGTTAAGTGACAGTAGTATTGTCTTTAAGTTCTTTTAGCTCTTTTTCTGTGTTGGTTTTGTGATGATTACAACTTATACTTTGTTATGATTGAGTATTTGTAATTGAATACTTATGAAAGATTTTGATATCTTCAAATAGATTCTGATTTTCAAAGTAGACTTTTTAAAGTTATATTGAGGAAATTTTTCTTTCATTTTAAAGTGTATTTTACCATTTTTGGGTGTGTATGTGTATCTTGTTGGTAACTTGGAAATTGTCTTCTCTATGTTAAGTAAGGGGAAAATTAGTGTGTAGTACATACATGTCTTAGGATTTATAGTTTTAGTTGGAGCCTAGGCAGAATGTGAATGATGCTTGTGGTGTGTAGTGTCAGTTCTTTTGAGGTTCCTGAATGTTAAGCTGTTTGCTTTTTCTTTCATCATTTTAAAAGGGCATTATTCCCAAATATTCAAGCTTTGATTTGCACTAGAATAAAGTATTTATTTCCTTAAAGATCTAACAGAGGCTTTGGATGAAGATACAGACCCCACAAAATCTGCACTGTCTGCAGTTGCATCTTTGGCAGCTGCATGGCCGCAGTTGCATCAGGGTATGTGTGGGTTTTTTTTTTTTTTTTTGATTGCCTTTTTACTTTTATAAAGGTATATTTTACATTACTGAGGATTTATTGTTTACGTTCTAAATGATTGTTTCATTTTTAACGACTATAGGCTGCAGTTTGAAAAGCTTGGATCTCGATAGCTGCACTCTTTCTGAAATCCTCAGACTACACATCTTAGCTTCAGGTGCTGATGTAACATCAGCAAATGCGAAGTACAGGTATCAGAAACGAGGAGGGTTTGATGCTACAGATGATGCCTGCATGGAGCTTCGTTTGAGCAACCCCAGCCTAGTGAAGAAACTGTCAAGCACTTCAGTGTATGATTTGACACCAGGTAAACTTTGCAAGTTAGAATTTGTATAACCTTCCTACTTATGCCCAGAATACTCGGTAGCTGCTGAGAAAATTTTAGATGACACTCAGTTTTAAAAGAGAAAGGAAGAAAGCAGTCTTTTTTTTTTTTAAGTCATAATACAAATGGTGACCTAAATTAACTATAGTTGTTATTCATATTAACTTTAATTATTTATGATTTTCTTGTCTTTTTTCTCTTTGGATTTTTCTATTACTTTAAAAATGTGTGGTTAGTTTACTACATCTAGCAAGTCTAGAAGGATTGTGAGAATTAGCTAGCTTTAATTTTTATTTATTAATATATCGGAAATGTAAGCTGTAGCTGCAGAATTCTAACATTCAGTTGAGTAGATGTTTGAGCAGTGAGGCACAATATGTAAAATTAAGACAGTTATTTTTTACTTCCTTTTATAGATAAAAGTAAAAATTGTAATGTACAAATAGAGTATTGAATTTATTATGCTTATTTAAGGGAACATATAATAAGAGTACCTAATTCCTAAGAGTCATGTAGTTTAAAAATTTTTATTGTGGGATAGTTGATCTAACATTCATATAATTTTTAAAATTTATGGTAGTGTTTTTGTACAGTCTTTTCTGAGTAGCAATTTGCCTATTGCCATTTGTGTGTGTGTGTGTGTATGTATGCATGCTCAGTCACTTAGTCATGTCTCTTTGCAACTGTGTAGACTGTAGCCTGCCAAGCTCCCTCTGTCCAAGGGATTCTCCAGGCAAGAATACTAGAGTGGGTTGCCATTTCTTATAGGGGATCATCCAGTACCAAGGGTCGAATCCATGTTTTGTGTCTCATGTGCTTATAACTTAGTTTTGATTTGAACTTCATACATAAGCCACATAAGCCTAAAATTAAAACTTAAAAATTAACTCTTTGCAATTAGAAAGTTTGTCATGTCTGTTTAACTAGTAGTTATTAGTATTTGAAATGCATTATATATCACATAACTGTTAATTGGATTCAGAGTTGCTTTTTTCCATAAATGCCACTAGCCTAGTTGATTTTAAGAGACTCTTCCCTAGTCTTTATTAAATATTTTCACATTGAGCCACAAATTAAATTTTTTCTTGTCATTGATAATCTAGAAGTTATTTACCAATTTTTGGCAGGAGAAAAGATGAAGATACTTCATGCTCTCTGTGGGAAACTACTGACTCTAGTTTCTACTAGAGATTTCATTGAAGATTATGTTGACATATTAAGACAAGCAAAACAGGAGTTCCGGGAGTTAAAAGCAGAACAACATCGAAAAGAGAGGGAAGAAGCAGCTGCTAGGTGAGAGATAATTATAGTCTGTTATGCTAATGAAAGCTGTTTATTTCTTTGCCTCTAAAAACATGTTGGGGATTTTCTTGGCAGTCCAGTGGTTAAGACTCCACACTCCCAATGCAGGGGACATGGGTTCAATCCCTGGTCAGGGAACTAAAATCCCATACATGCTGTGCAGCACAGCAAAAAATAATAATAATGATAAAATTTATTAAAAAAATAAAACCATGTTGGGCCATAATGTGGCACTGGCTTACCAATGAAAGGTTATGAATAGATTACTTTATAGCTTCATGATAACATTTGGAGCATTTTCTGTAATTGAGTGGTTAAAGATAAAAAGTTAAAAGTATCATATAGACTATAATATTTTATTTTAACTTTCAGAATTCGTAAAAGGAAAGAAGAAAAACTTAAGGAGCAAGAACAAAAAATGAAGGAGAAACAAGAAAAACTAAAGGAAGATGAGCAAAGAAATTCAATCGCAGATATATCTGTTGGGTATGATTTGAATTACATTGCTTATCTCAACATAAAGAATAAAAATCAGCACCTTAAACTCTCAAATGCTTTCCAAATTTTTAGAAAACTAATTTTCTGTAGTTTTGTAATAGTGTCAGCAAGCCTATGAAGTTTACATACAGAGAGTCCTCAGATATACATGTGTTAGTTTTTGTTTTTCTGGTTTTTTTTTAAAAAAGCACTTTCAGGGAATCTAAAACTCATTCTAGCATTACTAATAGTATCTCTCCCTTCCACCACCATCATCACAGTTGTACTCTGTGTTTCACAGAGTTCCTTCAAGCTTCTTAAGGAGGAGATGGTAGCTTTTGATAGAAGGTGGAGGGAGAAGCGCCCTAAGGTGGGGAGAAAATGTCAGCACCTTAAATAATTCAGTGACTGCCTAAAGTATTTTATTACATATTGACATATTAGGGATGAAGATTGGCTGTGAAGACAAGAGGGAACTTTTCCTATATTGTAGATGGCAAATCATACTCAAAATTAGCAGAAATAATCACTCTAAAATAAAATCTGCAAAAGAAATTCTAAAACCCTCAGTATTTCAAATTTAGTATATTGACTTTTGATTATACCTACATGTAAAAATACTTGTTACATCTTAAGATCATAGGTCACAAACTTGGAACAGTTGTATTTTATATGGCCATCAGTGATACTTTAAGGAATTTATTTGGATACCTTAAAAAGTTAATAATAGATATGACACCTAAACTACAAGCAACTAAACAAAAAATAGACTTCACCAAAATTGGAAACTTTTGTGCTTCAAAGAACACTGTTGAGAAAGTTAAAAAAAACAACCCAGAGAATAGAAAAAAATTTTTGTAAACCGTATATCTAATGATGGTCTGACATCCAGAATGTATAAAGAACTCATACAACTCAATAGTGAAAAGACAACTGTTTTAAAAACAAGCAAAGGATTTTAACAGGCATTTCTTCAAAGAAGATCTCTATGACGCACATAAAAGATGCTCAACATCATTAGTCATTGGGAAATACACACCAAAACCATGATGAGCTATACTTCATACTTACTAAGACAGCGGTATTTCAGTTGAGGGATGGTAACATATGTTGGTGAGAATAAAGAAATTAGAACTCTCATACATTGCTCACAGGGATGTATAAAAGAGTGTGGCTGCTCTGGATAAGTTTGACAGTTCATCAAACAGTCTAAACCATATGTTACCATGTAGCCAGCAATTCCACTCCTAGGTATGTACCCAAGAAAATTAAAAGCATACATTCACCCCAAAATGTATACATGAAAGTTCATAGCAGCATTATTCTTAATAGCCAAAAAATAGTCCAACCCAAATGTCCCATCAGTCCATCAGTTGATGGATAAACAAAATGGTATACTGCTTCTGTGGTATATCCTTATGGCAGAATGTTATTCAGAAATAAGAAGGAATGGAATTCTGATACATGCTATAACATGGATGAACTTTGGAAACATGCTAGGTGAAAGAAGCTAATCGCAGAAGACCATATGAGTATTCCATTTATAGGAAAAGTCCAGAATAGGCAAGTCCAGAGCAGAAAGTACAATCAGTGGTTATCAGAGGCAGTGGGGAAAAGGAATTGAAAATGTCTATCCAGTTTCTCTTCTGAAATGATGAATTAGATAGAGGCAGTAATTGTACAGCCTTGTTAATATTACTAAAAACCACTGAGTTGTACACTTTAAAATGGTGGTTTTTATGATATGTGAACTATGTCTCAATTTTTTTAACTTTATAAACATTTTTCCAATTATGTCAGTTATACATAAAATACTATATTCATTTAAGGTATATAAAATAATGATTTGGTAAATGTATATATTATTAAATGATTACTATAATGTAGTTAATATTCATTGCCTTGTATAGTTGCAATTATTTTTTCCTTGTGATATCTTCAGTTTTTAAAAAAATAAATTAGGCATGTAATAGATCCCACCACTTCATGTTTGTACTCATCTAACCTCACTCATTTACATTATCCCTCTGGCTCCTGAATACATTGAGTTTGCAAAACTCTTTGAATGTAGAACATAAATGGTGGAATTCAAATTCCATGCAACTTTAGTTTTGATCTGGACAATACAGTGGTAAAACATCCATGTTGCTCCTACTTACTGTATCTGGATTTGTCTACTTCTCCCCCTACTGTTTGCCTACTTACCTCCTTTTATACTCTGAGCCCCCGTTACCTCCCAGCCAGCTACCTGGGCTACTAATTACAGTGGCCTCTTTACTGATCTCCCCTCATCTGCTTTCTATCTCAGATGATTTTCCACATAGCAACAAGAGTACCTTCTAATCATGTCATTTCCCTTTTCTAAACTCCTCCACTTTTTCCCTGTAGCTTCTCCCCACCCACCCCCATCGCTCTTTGAATAATGCCCTACAAGGCCCAGTATGATCTTGCCCTGATTTTTCTCATTCGTATCTTAAATTGCTTCTTTTTGTTTACATTCTTGTCAAAATTAGAAGCTCCTTCCTTTTCCCTTGAGCTCAGTGGATTTGCATGTTATTCCTTCTTCTAGAAACAAAGATTTCTTCTTACCTGCCACCTCACCCCTCCCAGCCTCCTTAGTCTTACAGTTTAAATGTCACTTCTTTAAGCGAGCATTACTTGATCCCTGAGACTAGGGATCAAGTTCTCCTCAAAATGCTTTCATAGCATTTTGAACTACTTCTTTTTAGTATTTATTACATATTTTAATTTTACAATGATTTATATAATTATCTGTAAGACTATAAACTCTGTATTATCTTATTTACTACTCCCTGAAGGATTAACCCTGGCACTTCATAGGCAGGCAATAAATATTTCATGAATGGAATTATTATTTTTTTCTTCTTAAGGGAGGAAGAAAGGGAAGATTTTGATACTAGCACTGAGAGCAAAGAAATAGAGCAAAAGGAACAAGATCAAGATACAGTTACTGAAGATGAAGATGACCTGGGACCACATAAAAGAGGCAGAAGGGGTAATACAGAATTTCTTAAGGGCATGCTTGCTTGTTTTTTAATTGATAAGGCATTTTATCAATTCACTATTCTGAAATATATATTAGGTGACTTCCATTTGTGATTCCAAGGTGTGTTGTTGATTTTTTGTATTTGCTAGTTTATGTTGACCAAGTAGAAATTTTTATTCTATAATGTACCAATTCAGCACTGAATGCCTCTTAGATGCTAGAGATGCAAAGATCAGTAATGCTTTAACTGGTGTCATATTGCTGAGAATGGAAATCTCTGCTGCCTTAAAGTAATCTCATAAGTTGCTGGATCAAAGGAAATACATTTTTTGAAAACTTGTGATACAAGTTACATCTGAGGATCTCAAACCATTTTCATTTGATAACTCTTAAAGGAGATACTTAAGTTTATTCTGTGCCTCTAATTTGGACAGTATCTCTTTTTTACATTATTTTTTAAATGGTTATTGTAAGTGGACAGAAAATCTCTTATACAATATCATGTAGGCTTTATTCTCTGACTACTATGCAATTGATTTGGAAATCCAAAACCAATCTTAACGCTATTAGAATTTAGAACATATTTCTAAGTAATTAGAGTTTTAAGGAGAAGCCCTAATTTAAAACTAATTAATACTGCATATTGATGGATATAGTCCATACAAGTCCATACTTGTTGGATACAGTCCCTCTACTTAAAGGAAAATTTATAGCTTTAATACATTATTAGGAAAGTAGAAAGGCAAATTGCTCTAGGCATTCATTTAAGAAGTTAGAGGTAAAAACTAGAATAATCTCCCTCAATATAAGGAGACAACAGATATGAATGGAAATTAATAAAAATAAAACTGTAATAGAGAAAAACAACAAAGCCAAAAGTTTGTTCTTTGAAAAAGACACAAACTAGACAAACCTTTGTTGAATTGACTTTCAGGGGGAGAGGGGTCACAATAAACAAAACTAAGACTAAAAAGTGAAGCAGCATAACTAGAGATAGGGTAGAAATTTAAAGATAAGGGGACAACATAATTTTAATAGCAGTAAATTTGAAAAAGAGGGCAAAAAGCAAAATCCTAGAAAAAATGCAAATTATAGAAATGAATTAATACAAAGATTAAAAATGTGAATGGTCCTAAACTGTTAAAGATCTTGAATTAGTATTAAAAACCTTACTATAAAGAAAACATCATTCCTAAGTGACTTTATGGTGAATTCTGCCAAATTTCAAAGAAGCAGATAATTCCAATCTTACACAAACCCTTTCAGGCAAAAGAAAGAGAAGAAACACCCCCAACCGTTTAAACAATTTGGCAGTGATTGAAACAGGAGAGCAGTCTAATGCTTCGACATAGCATAGAGGCCAGCCGAGTCTAGGCTCCTTCTGTCTTGTTGATAGTGTCATCCTTGAGGGTTTGCTGCCATCCTCATGTTCCAAACTGATTTATCACCCTGTCTCTGTTCTGTCTATGGAAAGGGGAAAGAGAGGCATAACCCAGAGGTTACAGACAGTGCTTCTGCTTCCATCTCTTTGCCCAATAATTTCTCATGTAGCCATATTTACTGGGCAAAGAGGGTCTGGGAAGTGTCCTTCTCTTGGATTGCTGCTGCTGCTACTGCTGCTAAGTGGCTTCGATCGTGTCCAACTCTGTGGGACCCCATAGACAGCTGCCGAGTAGGCTTCCCATCCCTGGGATTCTCCAGGCAAGAACACTGGAGTGGGCTGCCATTTCCTTCTCCAATGCATGAAAGTGAAAAGTGAAAGTGAAGTCACTCAGTCGTATCCGACTCTTAGCGACCAGGATTTTCCAGGCAAGAGTACTGGAATGGGGTCCCATTGCCTTCTCCGTTGGATTGCTATGTGCATGCTAATAATTAAGGCTTCTGTTACCTTAAAGCAGTGGTTGTTAAAGTACAGCCCATTGGCCAAATACACCCTGCCCCGTTTTAATATCACCCATGAGCCTGTGAAAGGGTTTTTACATTTTTAAATAGTTGGGAAAAAAGTTAAAAAGAGTGATACTTTGTGACATGTGAAAATCACATGAAATTCAGACTCAGTGACCATAAATAAAGTTTTGTTGAGTATAGCCATGCTCATTCATTTGCATATTGTCTGTGACTGCTTTCATGCTACGGTGGCAGAGTTGAGTAGCTGTGATGGAAACCATATTACCCACACAGCCTAAAATATTGACAACCTAGCCCTTCATAGAAGTGGTTTGCTAACTTCTGCCTTAGAAGAAGCACTGAATGTATCTTGTAAAATAACTAACAGACTCTGGCACACTCTCTAGTATGGAGATAGAAGGTTTTATCACAGTTCTGGAGACTGGAGGTACAAGATCAGGGTGCCAGCAGGGTTAATTTCTGGTGAGGCCTTTCTCAGCTGGTAATAGCACCTTCTCACTGCATCTTCATATGACCTTTCCTCACCCATGAGTGGAGACAGAGAGTGCCCTGGTCTCCCTTCCTCTTGCTTAAAGACACCAGTCTGACCTTAATTACCTCCTTAAAGGCCCTGTCTCCAAATTCAGTCATATTAGGGTTTAGGACTTCAATGTACAAATTGGGGGTATGTGGGAGTGGCACATAGTTTACTCCATAATGAATAGTAACTTGGGGTAGCTTGGCATGTTTTTCTAGTGAAAAATTAAAATATGATGGTTTCAATGACAGGAAAAAAGGGACAAAATGGATTTAAAGAATTTACGAGGCAAGAAGAGGTCAACTGTGTAACAAGAGAGCCTCTTACTGCTGAAGAGGAAGAAGCTTTAAAACAGGAACACCAACGGAAAGAGAAAGAGCTCTTAGAAAAAATCCAAAGTGCCATAGCATGTACCAATATCTTTCCCTTGGGCCGTGACCGCATGTATAGGCGGTATTGGATTTTCCCTTCTATTCCTGGATTGTTTATTGAAGAGGATTATTCTGGTCTCACTGAAGACATGCTGTTGCCTAGACCTTCATCATTTCAGAATAATGTACAGTCTCAAGCACCTCAGGTATCCACTAAAACTGGAGATTGTTTGATGTCTGAATCTACCTCCGGCATTGACCACAGTCTGTGTGATGATACCGTGCAGCTGCCAAAACCGGTGCATAAGCCGAATCGGTGGTGCTTTTACAGTTCCTGTGAACAGCTGGATCAGCTGATTGAAGCCCTTAACTCTAGAGGACATAGAGAAAGTGCCTTAAAAGAAACTTTGTTGCAAGAGAAAAGCAGAATATGTGCACAGCTAGCCCGATTTTCTGAAGAGAAATTTCATTTTTCAGGTAAATTTTCATTGAAACCTATTTCCTTTATTTTTCTTTTCCTGTAATCTCTGGCTTAGGAGTAAACATTTTTCGAACTTATCAAGAGCTGTATTTAAAACACTTTTTCTTTCATCTGGACAATGCTCTCAGTTCTTGAGTTAGAGAAATTTGCTGGTTAGAGAAATAAGGTTTTCTAGATTCTCCTGGGTTCCACTTGGATTATGAGAAACACATCTTAACAATATGAGAAGTTACATACTCTTTCTGAGCTCGTTGTTTGATCAGTAGATTGAATACTTGAGGCACTAGGGTTACCGTTGAGTTTTGAGATCCAGTAGTGAGTGAGGTCACTCACTGAAGGTATTAGCTGAGGGTCCAGGGACAGGTTCTATTAGGGATCACACGTTAGCAGATGGGCTGCAAGGACAGTTCAGGTAGCAGTATTTCCTATTTGCTGACTGGTCTGTTGACGACAAATAAGAGAAAGAAGTAAGGCATTTTTAGATGTAAATGGGGTTTTCTAGGTAGAGTGATCTTAAATTTAAGGTTATATTATTACCATGACTACTTTAGTTCTCTAAAAATTGTTGATCACAATTCTTTAACAGCTTTGTTGAGATTTAATTCATTTATCATACAGTTCACCCTGAAGCATACAATTCAGTAGTTTTTGTATATTCTTAGATATCTTACACAATCAATTTTAGAACATTTTCATCATCCCCAAAACTGGTATTGTGTAATATATGGTCTTTTGTTAAAGGCTTCTTTTACTTAGCATAGTGTTTTCAAGGTTCATTCAAGTTGTACCATATATCAGTACTTCATTCTCTTTATGTTCATTGTATACTACACTTTAGTATATTTTACTTACCATATGTTAATTGATGGACATTTCTACAGTTTCTGCCTTTTGGCTATTATGCTGCTTTGAACATTTGTGTATAAATTTTTGCTGACATATGTTTTCATTTCTCTTGGGTAATATACCTAAGAGTGAAATTACTGGATCATATGGCTTCCTCAGTGGCTCAAGTTGCAAAGAATCTGCCTGCAATGCAGGAGACTTGGGAGACTCAGATTTGATCCCTGGGTCGGGAAGACCCCCTGGAGGAGGGCATGGCAACTCACTCCAGTATTCTTACCTGGAAAATCCCATGAGGAGCCTGATGGGCTACAGTCCATGAGGTCGCAAAGAGTTGGATAAGACTGCAGCAGCTTGGCATGCACACATCATCACTACACACTATGGTAATTCTGTTTAGTCATTTGAGGAATTGACATCAGACTGTTTCCTGAAGTGCCTCACTATTTCATATTGAAGGTTAAATTTCTCCACACCCCTCTCAATGCTTGTTATCAGACTTTTTTATTCTAGCTATTGTAGAGGTGTGAAGTGATATCTCATTGTGGTTTTGATGTGCATTTCCCAAATGACTAATGATGTTGAGCATCTTTTTATGATTTTATTGGCCGAAGAAAAATGTGTTCAGGGAAATTCCCTGGTGGTCCAATGGTTAGGACTCAGCACTTTCACAGCCATGGGCCTGCATTCAAACCCTAGTCATCAAACTTAAGATCCTACAAGCTTCATGGCACAGCAAAAAAAAAAAAAAAAGAGGGAGAAAGGAAGAAAAGTGTGTTCAGATCCTTTGCTCATTTTTTAATTGTATTGTCTTTTTATTGAGCTGTAAGAGTTCTTTATATATTCTGTTAGATAGATACATTCCCTTATGAGATAAATGATGTGCAAACATTTGCTTCTTTTTTCCCCATACTTGAGGACTTACTAGGGGTTTTTATATCCACTGTCTCACAATCATACAGTCATATGGATAATTATATTTTTTAACAAAAAAATCATATTAAAGATGTTTGCTAACTATTTCAGACAAACCTCAAACTGATAGCAAACCTACATATAGTCGGGGAAGATCTTCCAGTGTGTATGATCCATCCCAGATGTCTGCAGAAAGACAGCTTGAGTTGAGGCTGAGAGATTTTCTTTTGGATATTGAAGACAGAATCTACCAAGGAACATTAGGCGCAATCAAGGTTTGTACCTGTTCCCATTTTTAACTTGCCTAATTACCAGGATTTTGGTAACTTATTTCATATTTTATGTTTATTAACTTATTTGATATAGTCAAGGCATGTATGTTCTGAATAAATAGCAGGAGTGATGCATTTTTATAATAACTAATTTTATTTCCCTGTATCAAATTATATATATATAGATAGTAATCTTGCTTAAAACCTTTTTTAATATTAACTTTTGGTATTTAAAAAATATCTGTTTTATGGTATTTTCATCCAAGATGTTGAAATGTATAAGGATATTTTCTTCTTCCTTGACTAGCTCCTGCCTGCTCTGCTGAGTCTGGTTTGTTTATTGGTTTCTTTGTTACCTTTTTAAAATCTGTAAGTAGTTCATGCTTGATATGTGTGTTCTATTCATTCCTTTGCTATCATCTGTCACTTTTTACTACTGTCAGGTGACCAACCTTAGAGTCATTTATAATTTCACTATATAGAGAGTAAGGTATTAAAGCTTCCATCTATGAATGATATGAACTCCATTTTGGCCACTTAGTAACCTTATTTTTAGATCTCTTTTTGATTCACAATCTATTCTAGAATATTCATGAATTTTTCATATGTACATTGAACTTCATACTTCTTAGGAACAGTACATGCCATTTTTCAGGGTTAGTAAATTTGAGTTTTGTTACAGGTTACAGACCGACACGTCTGGAGGTCAGCATTAGAAAGTGGACGGTATGAGCTGTTAAATGAGGAAAACAAGGAAAACGGGATAATTAAAACTGTGAATGAAGAGGTAGAGGAGATGGAAATTGATGAGCAAGCAAAGGTCATAGTAAAAGACAGGTACAAAAAGATTTTTCTAAAGTAACCGTCACTTTTTCTTGCCATTTTATGTTTGTTTTTAAGAAAATGTTTCTTTTTCTTCAAAAAATTCTTAAAACCTTATTGTGAGGACATTAATATTTATAACCACTGAAATGATGATTTTGCTAAACCACAAGTTCTCTGTTACCTCTCTTAGTACTAAAGCAGCCAAAAGACAACTTGTTAGGATGATAGTTATTCAAGTTTTTAAAAAGTCTTTGAACTTAGTTTTATTAATTTCAGAAAGTATCTTTACATTATCCATTTTTCTTTTCTGTAAGAAAACTTGGTAAACTGTAATAGACTAAAATATTATTTGAGCTATTAATCAGAACTGATTTCTCTATAGACAGATACTTTTACTTTTTCAGATAGCATTTGCCCTTAGGATAAGTTTATTGTCTAGAAGGAAATGGTGGAGGGACCTTAAGCTAGCAATTACAGAGCAGGGTCAGAGTTCTGGTAGAAGTAAATACCCAGTGGAAATGTAGTATTGATACCTAGGAGAATATGGAAGACAGCAAAGGAAATGCTAGAGGAAGTGACTGTGACACTGAGACCTAAAGGTGGAAAGGATATAAAACTGGGAGGGAAGACATTATACACGTTTTGAGTAAACGGGCTTGCATTTTTAAATGATCGTTTTAGGTGCAACATGGAGATTTATTGCAAAGGGAGTAAGATTGAAGGCCAAGGAACTAGTTAGTTAGGAGGCAGCTATAAGTAAAAGTTGAAGCACGAGAAAGAGATGAGCTGCCTGAGCTCCTCCTCCCTTAAGGCCCATCTGATACCACCTCTCTAAGGAAAGGTTTCTTTCCTTAGAGCCGTCTAAGGCTTCTTTCCTAAAGCCTTCTAAGCCTTCTCTCATCCACCTTCCCTCCTTTCTGTATTTGCCCTCGTGATGTGCCTAAATGATTTGATACTTCAGCTATTGATTCATGTTTTTCTCTCCCTTTCCTGGTGGCTTATGAGAACTTCTAGAGATTGAGGAAACCATTTCTTACACAGGTATAAGTAAGGATCTGGATAAGTCAGTGGACTCAAGTTTCATCTAATAGTGGTTTTAAGTAGTATAAACTCTTCAATGTTTTAATTGTAGACTTTTGGGCATAAAAACAGAATCTCCAAGTACTGTCTCAACCAATGCAAGTACACCACAGTCAGTGAGCAACGTGGTTCATCATCTTGCAATGGCACTTTTTCAAATAGAACAGGGTATTGAGAGGCGTTTTCTAAAAGCTCCACTTGGTAAGTATCTGTTTTTAATTCAAAATGTGTTATATTTTAAATGCTTTTCAATTGCCCCTTAATTAATAGAACTTTAAAATATAAGTTCTTTCAGGTGAGATTTATTTAATAATACTTTAAAAATTTATTCGAGGTATTCATTCATTTCAATGAATGTCTGTTTTAACTATTTCTGTCCATCTCTTTTATGAATGTTTCTTCCAAAGAGATTAACAAGTCCTATGACTTGCCAGACCCTGAATAATCAAACACTATACATAAATGTATTGTCATTTAAAACAGAACCTCAAAGAAACTACTTAAATGCCCCCCATTAAGGGTATGATTTAATAATGTGGGTCACTCACCTGAGCATGTGTACGAAGTGCTAAATTAGAAATACCAAGTGTTTCAGGGTACATAGATGAGGAAGTGCTCTACAATCTATGATTAGGATGACAGAAATAATTCTATTGTGAGTATGTTTCAGTAGTTATGAAATTAATGTACTTTTTAGGACTAATCTATGACACATAATCCTTATGTTTTTAGGAAAATATGTTTCAAGTTCCAAATCAATTTTCATATCATAACTGCCTCTAGTTCACTGTGGTCTTTCTGAAAAACTGAATTAATTTATAATTCATTATATTGAGATAGTTTATATCTCAATAGTGAGGTACTAGAAGAAACAGTTGTTTTAAACCTTATCTTTTTGATCTCATATTGAGAGAGAGTCTTGAGTAGACTAAAATCCTTTAAAAATGATTTGAATGTTACGTTTTGAGTAGTAAGAACAAAGTTTTCATAAATATATGGTTCTTGAAACAGTATATTTGTAAATTATCTATTTTTAAAATGAAGAATTTGTAGTTAGTATCTCATTGTTCTAATAAGCCTGTCCATATTTTAATTTTCTTATAAATTGATAATTCCACCATGAGCTTAATAACTCACTTTTCACATTGAAAGTAACATTTGTAAGAAATAAAATACATATAATCACAAAGATTCAAATTTGTGTTTGTTGTATCACTGTTGTCTTCAGTATTTCCTAATACTTTCTCAAAATCAAATTATGTGTATAAGGGATCTCTGTATTGTTTCTTACAAACACATGTGAATTTACAGTTATTTCAATTAAAAGTTATTTGTAAGTCATAGGACTCTTATAAATGTAAAATGTTATTACTACTATTAATTCTATTAATTCTGTGATTCCAGAAGGGGTATGGGAATAAAATGTAATTCTGCTGATTTTTCCACTTCTGAAATTGCCATCAATTAAAGCTATTTATAGGTTTGGTGAGGGGGATCAAATTTATTATTTAATATGTTTGAATTTTCATCAGTACCTTTTGTTAAATATTTAGACAAAGGGAAAACGTTGACACTGAGAGATATTGCAGTTTACATGTAATAGATTATACAAGAACAGAGAACTATATAGTGTTCCCTATGCTTGTTTGTATACAGCAGTCTTTAGACATTCATTTCATCCTGAGACATATAAAAGAAAAAAATGAATGAAATAAGACAAATTCAACTTACGTTACTTATTTTGTAAGTGTTCAGCTTACCTTACTTTGTAAATATTGGTCAGAGTAAGATGTTGATGATCTGTAATAATGGATGTTACCATCTACCAGTGCTGCCTCAAAGTTAATAGAACTGGTGTCTGTAATTCTTTAAGCCTTTGAATGATCTATTTTGAATGAAACAGCAGGAAATGGAAGTACCTCTAGTGTTTTAAGGTAGTCTAAATATTTGGTGAAAGGTAATCAAGAATATGTACTTAATCCAGAAGAGAAAAGGGTGTTCCACTTTATGAATGTTTGAGATAGAAAATATTAAAATTCTCTATTTTTGATAATTTTTCAACATAGCAAATTAACTATAGTAGAAGTTTTCCCAGTTTAACTTCAGAAATTATTTCAGTTTCTTGAAGAATCAAGTAAGAAATAAAATTTCTACTTATGTTCCACCTTCTCTAGATGTCTCTCTTATTCTAGTGATCAACCACATTGATAAAACTTGGCTTTTTTAACTTGGGGAACATAATCGTATTTTACTTAATTTTAGGTAAGATGTGATAATTGTTTTAGGTTGATAATTTAATAATTTATTAAGTCATGCTTATGGTTAAACCCTTAAGCTGTGGGGGGAGATTGTCAAACTAACTTTATCAATTTGAAACTTGGTAGCACAGAAATTAATAAAGATCGAAAAAGGGAGACAGAAAAAGGGACAAGAAAAAGAGGAAGATTAGTCTAGTGTGAGAGATGATAAATACTTAACTTTTTAAAGAATTTTGTATTTTTAAGGAATTATGATTTTACTGCTGAATATTGATTTATATTTTTAGCTTTTGAAGGAAAAACCTTAAATTTGGTTTTTTTGAGAGAATAGGGTTGAGGGCAAGCTTATCAAACTGACTGGATCATATGAATCTTCTTAAAATTTTTCTTTCTCCTGATACATTTCATACCTCAGCTAATCAAACTCTTTTACCCTGTTATATAAAAAACTGATATTGTTGAACTTTAGTATACTTAGTTATTGTTAAAGAATGAACATCTATGGAATTTACGTGAACTTGTTTTACATATAGTATTTATTCACATTGTTGTTTCCTTTATGAGCACAGGGAGAATTCTGGAGTAGGAGATGTTATTGTTTTATTTCCTAGGGAAGCCTGCATGGCATGGTGACATGAATTACTGTATAGTGGCAGTTAAGAGCATAAAATCTCCTGGTGTGATATTTGATCATATGAATCTACCTATATTTTATATTAGTAAAATGCATTTAATTAGCAATATCTTGAGGAATTTATCTGTGCTAGCTTAATGGAAAGTGAAAGACATTTCTGCCCTTGAGAACTGTATAATCTGGAGAAGCAAAGTTTAAGATGAGAAAACAATTAACAGAAAAAATGGAATCAATTTTATATACTATTTTTTATCCTTTTTAAAGTAGTTACATGAAAATAGAAAAATATGGACATCCATTTATATTTCATATTTAGAATATTTTAAATGGATTGGAGTAGGTAGGATAAAAATGGAGCTACCACTGGGTTAATTTTCTTAAAACACATCTTTGATCAAAACCCATAGTTTCACCAGCTATTGAGTCAAGAACCAGTCAGACTGACTTTTAATGTTCCAAAGGTTTGTCGTAATTTTTCTTCCATTCTTCCACATTGGTCTCTGCAATCTTATTTCTTGCCATTACCAGTAAGAATACCCTCTGATTTACCCAGAAATATTTCTTTAAGATCTTTGAACTAGCAGCTCTTGTTGCTTTCTTCCTTGGAGAGTCCCACTTAGGCCAGAACTTTCCATGAAGACTTAACATTAGAAAATTAGGATAAATAGAAGCACAAAATGAGAGGATGGAAGTAAATCACATGAACTATATTATTGTATTTATGTCCCTCTTTGCTAATATTTCTCTTAAGCTTTGTCTGAAGAGTCATTTGACCCATCCATTTTTCTCCTTCTCTCATTGAGTTATAAATCTCAATTATTTTTAGAGATCTAGATGCTTTTTCAAATGGCTTGGCCATTTATGCATATTTTCAAATGTTTATTTCTTAAGACATGTTAAACACAGTTATTTTATATAGTGTCTAATTCTGTGTCTCATGCCACTTTATGGATCAGATTCTGCAGGCTCTTGCTTATAGTATCTTGTTTCCACATATGCTTTGTGGGTGTTGACTATTAACTCACTCTGTAGAACTTAATCTGCAGAAGTTTCTTAATTGCAGAGATTTGCCATTGTTTCTGCCATACCTGAGGTCACCAAGTCAGTTCAGTCGCTTAGTCGTGTCCGACTCTTTGCGACCCCATTTACTACAGCATGCCAGGCCTCCCTGTCCATCACTAATTCCTGGAGTCCACTCAACTCATGTCCATTGAGTCGGTGATGCCATCCAACCGTCTCATCATCTGTCGTCCCCTTCTCCTCCCACCTTCAATCTTTCCCAGCATCAGGGTCTTTTCAAGAGTCAGCTCTCCTCATCAAGTGGCCAAAGTATTGGAGTTTCCCCTTCAACATCAGTCCTTCAATGAATATTCAGGACTGATTACCTTTAGGATAGATTGGTTGGATCTCCTTGCAGTCCAAGGGACTCCCAGTTTGAAAGCATCAATTCTTCAGCACTCAGCTTTCTTTATAGTCCAACTCTCACATCCATACATGACCACTGGAAAAACCATAGCCTTGACTAGACAGACCTTTGTTGACAAAGTAATGTCTCTGCTTTTGAATATGCTATTTAGGTTGGTCATAACTTTTCTTCCAAGGAGTAAGCATCTTTTAATTTCATGACTACAATCACCATCTGCCGTGATTTTGGAGCCCCCCAAAATAAAGTCTGACACTGTTTCCACTGTTTCCCCATCTATTTCCCATGAAGTGATGGGACTGGATGCCATGATCTCCGTCTTCTGAATGTTGAGCTTTAAGCCAACTTTTTCACTCTCCTCTTTCACTTTCATCAAGAGGCTTTTTAGCTCCTCTTCACTTTTTGCCATAAGGGTGGTATCATCTGCATATCTGAGGTTATTGATATTTCTCCTGGCAATCTTGATTCCAGCTTGTGCTTCCTCCAGCCCAGCATTTCTCATAATGTACTCTGCATAGAAGTTAAATAAGCAGGGTGACAACATACAGCCTTGACGGACTCCTTTTCCTATTTGGAACTAGTCTGTTGTTCCATGTCCAGTTCTAACTGTTGCTTCCTGACCTGTATATAGGTTTCTCAAGAGGCAGGTCAAATGGTCTGGTATTCCCATCTCTTTCAGAATTTTCCACAGTTTATCGTGATCCACAAAATCAAAGGCTTTGGCATAGTCAATAAAGGAGAAATAGATGTTTTTCTAGAACTCTGGTCTCACCTGGACCACTTTAAAATCTTAGTTTGTGTTTTTTAAGGTTTTAAACCTGTTCAAGGCTTTGCTTGTAGTTATGTAAAATAGATGTATTTCCCCTTTCGACCCAATATCACACTCTAGATGAGCAGAATTCCTTGCCTGCTTCATTCTTTGTGGTGCCTGTTTCCACCCTGACACTTACAGGTGTAGCCTTTTGGGGCCCTAACTTTTAAGGGAAGATTGACCACATTGAGTAGGCCCTAGGTTTCATGTCTTGTCTCTCCCTTCTGCCTAACAGTCAAAACAAAAGTTCAAGATCTGCTGGTGTTTGATAGGTCTCTTGCTTTATGACTTCCCCTCATTGTGTACATCTTCATCCTCTCAGCTACATTAAAATTTTCTTAAGAGCAGGGGCCATAGAGTAGACTTGTTTCATATCTTCTAAAATGCTGCATATTGGAGGGAAAATACAATGCAGGAATAATAATAATAGTAGCATTTACACTGTGACAGAGAGAGTTTATATGTCTTATGTGTATTATCTCATTTAATCAGCAGTATAAGCTAGCCACATAATGCTGCTGAGGCACCTTAAGTACCTTGCCCAGCTGTATAGGGGAGCCTAGTGCTCACCTCAAGGCAGATTGACTCCATAGCCTATGTTTTCTTAACTGTCATGCTGCTATCCATGAGATTCCATTTGAGGATATATCTTGCAGAATTTTGATGTGATGTGGTAGGCACTTTATAGTTAAGTATAATGTCTTAGGAAAACTAAGGTAGTTGCAGTAGTGAAGATCAATTTGAGGTCAATATCACATGCCAATGTAAAATGATAGACTAGCTAGATTAATAGCATCCAGTCAAATGATTCTTAATAGATTCAAATGTTTCTGTATAAAAATTGGTACTGAAAGTTATTTTTAAGGGGGTATTAACATTTTTTTAATTTACCTTATTTTAAAAATAATATTTTCTTAGATACAGGAGGCAGTATAGTTGGCATTTATACAGAATTGATATTTTTAGTAACAGTTTCATTGAACCATGTTTCACATATATAAAATTCACCCTTTTTAAATTATTCTGTTCAGTGGTTTATAATATATTCACAATTGTACAGTTATGCACTGCTATCTAACTTCAGAACATTTTCATTAGCCCCCAAAGAAACCTCAAATATGATTGAGACTTAACTTAAAGAGCAATCCGTCTTTTATCCGCAAATGAGGCAGTGACATTCTTGATTCATATGAATAGTAGCTGACTTGTTATTGTATTTAGCCAACTTTCTAAATAAGATCAAGATTTGATACAAAGAACTAGATTGCTAGATTGAGAACACATTGCCCTAAGTTATTTTTCTCTTTTAACAGTTGAAATCCCCAAGCATTTGTTTTACAGATTTAAGTAATTCTTCATGTCATAAACAAGGTGTGGCTCAGCAAATTTTCTTTATCGTGAATTTTTTGTTTTTAATATCAATATGGTCTTTTTGTGAAGTATTAGGAGAGAAGAACTCTAAATTCTTAACCTATTTAACAATACCAACAAAAATAGTTCTAGGAGATGTCTAGGGTTTGCCTAGGAAGTTTTAATTACTTTCCCTTTCATTTAAGATGCCAGTGACAGTGGGCGTTCTTATAAAACAGTCCTGGACCGTTGGAGAGAGTCTCTCCTTTCTTCTGCTAGTCTATCCCAAGTCTTTCTTCATCTCTCCACCCTGGATCGTAGTGTGATATGGTCTAAATCTATACTGAATGCCCGTTGCAAGATATGCCGAAAGAAAGGTGATGCGGAAAACATGGTACTTTGTGATGGCTGTGATCGAGGTCACCATACCTACTGTGTTCGACCAAAGCTCAAGGTATTTTTTTTTTCTTCTTCTGCTTCTCAGATTAGAATTGAGATTTTGAGTGAGAGATGATTACTGATCATTTATGTGATTTATCAGACTGTGCCGGAAGGAGACTGGTTTTGTCCAGAGTGTCGGCCAAAGCAGCGTTCTAGAAGACTCTCCTCTAGACAGAGACCATCCTTGGAAAGTGATGATGAGATGGAAGGTAGTATGGAAGGTGAGGATGATGAAGTTGATGATGATGAAGAAGAGGGTCAAAGTGAAGAGGAAGAGTATGAGGTAGAACAAGATGAAGATGATTCTCAAGAAGAAGAAGAAGTCAGGTAAATCCTAACATGAAATAAAATGAGAGTTCGTGAGTCATGACTAGGCAATCTCTTGACTTTTCAAATACAAATGGAATGGTTGGGCCTCTAATTTTTAAAAACAAGTGTGCAGTATAGTGTCGTAAAGTTCCCCTTGTTTTTATGTATTGTAAACATATGAAATTATTCCCAAAGGAGTATAGTCCTTGTGTGTACTTAGCCAGATAACAAAGTCAAGTATGAGTTTAAGTTTGGATAGGATGTCAAGTCAGAGCCTCATTAAGGTTATTACTTAATTTTTTACTTTAGCAAATAAGCAGTCCAGAGGACAGCTAGGAGATACAGATGAGCACAGCTCTGGATGCATGTTTTCCTTTCTCAAGAAGTTACACCCAAATATTGGTGATCTTGGTCGTCAACAGAGAAAAGTGCCAGGAAGCATGTTGTATTTTTATACTCCTGCCACGTCAGCACCTACTACACTACTACACTATACTGGTGCATAGCCAAGTATTTGACAGCTTAGCGCAAGCTGTGTCACCCAGGCCTAACGAATGGATTTGGTTATTCCTGCTGGGCAGTCTCTTCTTGTTTGTCTCTAAGATTCTCCATCTGTTTTCAACATTTGAACTCCATTCATGTGGAATCGCTTCCCACATGGTTCAGTGGTAAAGAATCTACCTGCCTACACAGGAGATGCAGGTTCAATCCCTGAGTTGGGAAGATCCTCTATAGTACAAGATGGCTACTGATTCCAGTATTCTTGCCTGGTAAATTCCACGAGAGAGGAGCCTCGAGGGCTATAGTCCATGGGGTTGCAAAGAGTTGGACAGGGCTGAGCGACTGAGCATGCACACATAACACACGTGGAATCAAGAAAGTGAGTGTGCAGCAAGGGCAGCTGGAACTGACACAGTCCAAAAGGTCACAGCCTGAGGGAGATGAGAGAGAGCCAGCCCCTCTATTTCAAGCAAGTTGTTTAGTAGCACCAACTCAACAGTATTATATTAAACATAAATACAGTAAAGAACTTGGAAAATTCTTGGAAATATTTTAGGCAAGCCAGAGGTTCAGGTATATGGGGAGATGGATATAGGAGGCTTAATGGGATTGTATCATCTTTATCTGCAACAAAGGCAATTAAAAGGTTGAATATAGTTTGGTATCTTACAGTAAACATCAAAATACAGCAAAGAGATTCTTGGCCTGGTGTTGAGGAATAGTAGGTTTAAGGCCTACTTTTGTGGGACCCATTGGCCAAAACTGTAAGTACCTCAGTATCAATAATAATGAAGAGTGACAGTTTCCTAAAGCATATGGCAACTAAAGATTTGCATTTTAAGTTTTCAACATGATCAAGTCCATTTATTCAGTTCTTCTGAGGATCTGATTGCAGTTTATTCATGACTTAGGATTTGATTTTCATGATGATGTGCTGGAGTTATACTGAGAAATTATTACAGGTTCTCCTTGCATTACAAAGAAATAAATGAAAGTATATTTTAGATTTCGTCAGTTCTAAGTTTTAAAAAAAGGTGAAAGATGGTCACTCAGTCATGTCCAATGCTTTGCAATCGCATGGACTATAACTCTCCAGGCTCTTCTGTCCATGGAATTCTCCAAGAAAGAATACTGGGGTGGGTTGCCATTTCCTTTCCAAGGGATCTTTCTGACACAGGGATCAAACCCAGGTCTCCTGCATTGCAAGCAGATTCTTTACCATCTAAACTACCAGGGGAAAAAACTGAGTAATAAGGCTGTTACTTATCCATGTGTTACTGAGGATAAGTCTCAGTAACACATAAGTTGTGTGTGTTAAACTCATTGGCTGAATAGTAGAACAAGAGGATAGAAGTATCATATGTGCATCATTGCTCATCATTGTTTTCTAACACTGTTTATAGCCCACCAAAACGAGGAAGACCACAAGTTAGATTACCAATTAAAACAAGAGGGAGACTTAGCTCTTCTTTCTCAAGTCGTGGCCAACGACAAGACCCTGGAAGATACACTTCACGGAGTCAGCAGAGTACACCGAAAACAACTATTTCTTCTAAAACTACTGGTAGAAGCCTAAGAAAGATAAAATCTGCTCCTCCTACAGAAACTAAATCTTTAAGAATCTCCAGTCGTTCTACTCGCCAGAGTCATGGCCCACTGCAAGCAGATGTATTTGTGGAACTACTTAGTCCTCGTAGAAAGCGCAGAGGCAGGAAGAGTGCTAATAATACACCAGAAAATAGTCCCAGCTTCCCTAACTTCCGGGTGATTGCCACAAAGTCAAGTGAGCAGTCAGGTCCTCTAAATGTTGCTTCAAAACTTTCCCTCCAAGATAGTGAATCCAAGAGAAGAGGCAGGAAAAGACAATCTGCAGGTATGAAGATTCTAAATTAATCTGTTTTCACCTAAGAAAATTGAGTAATCTGGAACGATTGAATGTTGAGCTGGTTTGTATCATTTTTGAAAGGCTGTCTACTATACAGAGTTTTTAGGGAGCAACCTGACCTGAAGCATAATGTTCAAGGAAGGGGCAGCTCTTTGGGGAGTAAAGGTAAACTACACTGCTAGTGTTTGTAGTAGTGTAGCAGGGTACTTGAAAGAAATTTGCTAACAGCGTTTTGTGATTAATGGAGAAATTTGGCCAAAACTTGAATGCTGAGGTCCAACCTCAGCAGGATCCAGGGGTACCCTCAAGATGAATGGCGTCGACGAGAGCAGAGAAAAAGAGAGAGAGAGACCAGACTAGGGTGTGCAGCAGGGTGTGCTTGTCTGCTGCCGCAGCTTTATTTTTCACAGTAGTTTTTATACCCTAAGTTAGTACATTTCTAAAGGGAAAAGAGAGAAACGTACAGAGTTAGTCCAACATTACATCAGTTTGTCCTTTACAACACCCAGGATGTTTTCTACATACTTCTTTGTTTATGAGAGTCTTTTCCATAGTAGACTTTTGTGCATTATCTTCTGGCCTTGAGCTTAACAGAAAACAGAAAAGTTGCAGTCTCATAGGGTAAAGGTACAGCAGGTTGCAACATAGTAGAAATGTAACATAAAGGTCAGCTCTCTTGCAAAAGTCACCAGCTAAATTTATACTCTTGGCTAAAATTAACAATTGTTTTATTGTTTTCACACTAGGGCTAAACTCTTATCTTCTAAATTCCTGACAATAGTTTTTATTGTACAACCTCAGCACATTAAGAGCAAGAACATAGCAAGCAAGCATTGATCCAGTAACAACTTTATAGAATAATATTTTTTATGTTTTCTAATAGGGCTTGCTCACCCCCCGAAGGGCTTTGTGCCTAGGCCTTTGTGTGTTCAGGTTCTTTATGCTGTTTATGATTAAGGTGTTGTGAACAGTCATGTGCATTAGTACCAAGGGCATAAACACATTTGTCAAGCAAACTAAAATGCTAGTAAAAGGGGTTCAGATTGAAATACTCTACTCATCCCGGATAATCTTACAGGATGCCACTGTCCAGGGGACATATTGATTAAAGTTTTAAGTTGATTTTGTTCTGAAAGAGATCGGGGAAGGCCTTCTGCCTGTGTCACAGAAACTAGGGAGCAGTCTAGTATAACAAGCATCAGAAAGATAGATATCATCTTTAAGGTGAATGCCGGGCAGCTTTTCGAAATCCCTGGAGTCCTGATCTGCCTTGCTTGTCAGGTCTTCTCCTCATGACCTTGTCATGGGTGGGATCTCGTGTGCTGGCTCCCTTCACTTGAACAACCTCAGTATGTCACATTATAACACATTTCATTCTCATCCACCTTTGCTTCCTTCAAAACGCACATACTCAACATCACCTAGACAAGCTACAATTGGTAATTTGGTAAGGTTCCCACCTGATACACTGAATCTGGGGGCAAGGGAGAATTGGGAACATTAATATTGTTAGAGAGTAATTACCAGCTATCTTTTATTCTGATAATTTTTTAATATTTATATATGATATATAAATTATTTACATACTATATAGGGTTATGTTGTTTTATCATATTTATTATATGATAAATTATTTGTCATATTTATCTATGTAATGATCTCTTTACTCATTAATCTCTTTCATGCTGTATCCTCTTTTTCCTTTATAGTGGTAATAAAACCTTGGTATTTCAAAAAAGAAGTTACAGATAAAAATGCTACTAGTCATTGACATAAATACACTACTATTTGTAAAATAGATAGCTAATGGGAACCAACTTTATAGCACAAGGAGCTCAGCTCAGTGTTCTATGACAACCTAAAGGGGTGGGATGAGGGAGGCAGGGCAGGTGTGAGGCAGGCTCAAGAGGGAAGGGATATATGTATACTTACAGCTGATACACACTGTTGTACAGCAACAACACAGCATTGTAAAGCAGTTATCCTCCAGTTTAAAAAAATTTAATGCTAATTACTGTTCTTTGAAGCATTTTAGGTAGCTTGTACTGCATAAACACATGACAGGATTAATTCATTGGTGAAAGAATGCAACAATGCAGTCATCAGGTTGTCAGGTTTGGTGGGTTGTGGATATGAGGTAACTTTGTACCAAGATCTAATTGAGCTTTTCCTATCCTCTTACATGTTTTGCTCTTCCACAGTCTTGAACCCCAAGCTATGGAAAATAATACACCTGAAGCATTTTTATTAAAAAAAAAAAACCTGCTGGAAAAAAATGTTTTTAACTGATTTGTAACATGGTTCTAAGGACAAATAAACAGGGAAATGTGTGGATTTACATTTAAGCAGGGAATTTAAACACCTAGATTTATCTATGGACTATACTACCCTTTCCTACTAATTCATACACCTTCGATCTCATTATATACCTTACATTTTATGAAAAAGCATTTTGCTTTAAGAAAATTCTCCATATGAAGTTAGATTTATAAGAACAATCTTTTATTTCATCATTGAGAAATATTTTCTGTTATGCAAAGTAATTTATAAAGAGGCCAGGTTTCTAGATTTGAAGAGGTTATTTTCTTAAGGATGTATTTCAGGAAATACCAGACGATTGCTTGCTTTCATCTTACTGTAGTTGAAAACATATTTTTAGAACAACCCAAAAACTTTGTGTTCTAGAATTATCTTTTGTATTACACTCTTTATACACCAGTCTATTCCCGTGAGTGTTTATTTCAATTTGAAATTTTTAAGATCAAAAGAAAATAATGAACACTTGGGCCAGATTTACCTGTCTCTCAGAATATATGTTAGTATAACATCTCAGTGTGTAGAGTGTTGATTTTCTGTTTGAATGTAGTTTGTATTTATATGCCTTATTTAACTTATTATTAAATATTGTTAGGGACTGATTACTAGCTATCTTTTTATTCTGATAATTGTTTGTATTGACCAAATACTTCATTTTATCATCACCTAAAGTTAATATAATTATTTGTTCAGAATCATCCCCTATGACACTTAATCGAAGGAGTTCTGGTCGACAGGGAGGAGTTCATGAACTGTCTGCTTTTGAACAACTTGTTGTGGAATTGGTACGGCATGATGACAGCTGGCCTTTTTTGAAACTCGTTTCTAAAATTCAGGTAATAATACTGGACTGTATAAAATATATTTGGGTATATTACCTGATTTAGTCTGCATGGCAACTTGAGGTGGTCAAAATGCTTATTTAGTCACTGTCTGCTTAGAAATCAAGGCAAAACCTGGACAGTTCCTATATTGAAGAAAATGAAATTAGCATAGTCTCCTCAGTCCCTTCTAGTCCTGTGACTGATTCTTATAAACGATGACAGTGTGTTGCAGTAACCTCACTGTTTTTAATCTGTGTAATGAATACAAATAGAGTTGATTCAACTAAGTACCATTTTTGGTACTTCCCTTATGTAAAATAGTGTTTCTTAAATGTTAGCATACACCAGAATCAACACACCTGACTGGGCCCCACCCTAGAGTCCTTGAGTCCCTAGGTCTGGGATGATGCCCAAATGATGCTGATAGTGCTGGTCCAGGAACCCCATTTTGAGAAACATTGATATAAAAGGTACTCTTAACAGAGACGGCATAACCTAACTAAGGGGTTTGAGATGGTGCTGTGGTTATTTATATATGTATGACAGAATATGATGTGCCATAGCAGAGACAGGACAGTGTTAGAGTACTGTACTGGAAGTTATACTGGTCTTGCAGAAGTAGAAAAGAGAGGATAGATTTGAGCATTTCAGAGGGAGGAAATAGCAGGAATTAGAAAGTTTTTTTATGGAAGGAAATGGAATTTCAACAGTGACAAATGGAATAAGGACATCTTAGGGAGAGAGGGCAAATTAAATACCTAGAAATGAGAATATGGGAATGATGGATATAGTTTGAATGGAGCAGAGGGTGTATTAGAGGGGCTCAGACACAACTGGATTGTAAAGGGCCTCATTTGTCAATGTCAGGTAAAGGTTTCTGAATGAAAAAGTGACATCATCAGATTTCTGTTTTGAGACTTATAGAGCCAAAATGTGAAGGGTTAATTTAAATAGCATCTTACAAAAATTAGCTCTCAGTTGGACTGCAACTTGTTTTTCCTGAGTAGTTTTTTGTGCCAAATTTTGTTATACATGTTTTATTCTTCATTACAAATGTAGTCATGCTCATTAAAGAAGTTTTTTGTAGATACATATATGTATATATAGAGAGACTTTTACAGTAGCAAATAATCTTTTACAACATTATAATGACTAAAATGTATTATGTAGTTTTAATGGAATAATAGTATTCAGAGGTTAATATTCAGTTGCTTTTAAGTATAGAACTTGCATATATTTGACTACTTATCTTCAGTAAATTGTCTATAGGAGAGATATATTTGAATTATTTTACAGGTCCCAGACTATTATGACATCATCAAAAGCCCATTGCCTTAAATATAATTCGTGAAAAAGTGAACAAGTGTGAATATAAATTAGCATGTGAGTAATTTATGTTTTTCTCTGATAATTATTTTTAAGGAAGTAGAGGGCTGTTTTTCTTTCAATGATGCATATTAATATAATTGCGTAGATGAAAGTGAAAGTGAAGTCGCTCAGTCGTGTCTGACTCTTTGCGACCCCATGGACTGTAGCCTACCAGGCTCCTCTGTCCGTGAGATTTTCCAGGCAAGAGTACTGGAGTGGGTTGCTGTTTTCTTCTCCAGGATATCTTCCCAACCCAGGGATCGAACCCAGGTCTCTCGCATTGCAGGCAGACGCTTTACCATCTGAGCCACCAGGGAAGACTCATTGTGTAGATGGCATCCCAAGAAATCCCTAAAATGCATATACATGCATATATGGAAGTGAAAGATGGATGGGGATTAGATAAGTTAAAGATATTTTATAGAATCTGATCTTTATAGACATTTTGTACAGTTATATAAAATACATCTAATTAAATATTAAGCTTCGGTTCTTCCATCTTGTTTCAGTTTTCAATTTCTAAAAAAAAGTGGACTTACATTTTCTTAATGAGATTTCCAGATATGATACCAACAAAGATTATATTTATAATTGATCTAATCTCATTTGGTTTTTTCATTCTAGCTGAGTTTATTGATGATATTGAATTAATGTTTTCAAACTGCTTTGAGTACAACCCTCGTAACACAAGTGAAGCAAAAGCTGGAACTAGGCTTCAAGCATTTTTTCATATTCAGGCTCAAAAACTTGGACTCCATGTCACATCTGGGAATGTGGATCAAGTTAGCACACCACCGCCTGCAAAAAAGTCACGAATCTAATTTTGTCCTTCTAAAGGATATGAAGAAATCAAATTGTTCATGAAAATGGAACATTAAATCATGCTCTAAAGCAGACATATATGTATAAAGCAATAACAACTGATTGACCACATTGAAGTGTGGCCTGCACTATATTCTCAACTTTAATATTAAGCACTCAGGAGAATGTAGGAAAGATTTCCTTTGCTACAGTTTTGTTCAGTATCTAAAGTTTGATAGATGTATTGGATACAGTACTGGTTTACAGAGGTTTTTGTACATTTTGAGATCATTCATGTGTCCCAATATCTCAGAAAATATTTTTCCACGTATGATTTATTTTGTCATTGACCTTTTTTTAGAAGTGTGATATTAAGGGAGATTTATCTACACAGAAAAATCTTCCATTATAGCACAGTTTAGGGAAAAGTATATACATCTAAGAATTGTTTAATGAGCACATTCCTTCAACACTACACATGAATGAATCCAATTTTATATCCTTGAAGTGCTGTACCAGTGCTGGCTGGAGGTATTGAGTCTGAGTTTATTAACTAGATATTTATTTAGCATTCAAAGTAATTTGTGAATTTGTTTTGTATTTATAAAATTTGTACCTGGAAAATGTTCTTTAATTTTTTTAAACAATTTATTGTGTTTTTGTTTTATTTCTCTAACTTCCTTAATGATCAGTCAATAAAGGTAACACCCTCCCTTTTCCTTGACAGTTCTTTCAGTTTTACACAACTGTATTATAAGTTTTTATGTAAAACTTTTAAGTGTACAAATAAAATGATACTTTTTTTTTATTCCAAGTATTCTGAGTTTCTGGGATTTTTTACAAATCAGAATTGGGCTTCCTCATGTGATAAATACAGACTATAGGAACCAATGTTTTATTGTACCTGAGGCTCAAGCTGTGAATTGAGTCTTTTCTGCCCAAACCCTTTAGGACTAAGATACTTCCTGTTAGAACAGTAACATTCTATCCCAGGGATTCTTATTAAAAAGAAAAAAGAAAGTTTGGGATATACCCACCTGTGTTAAGAAACACAATTCTGAAAATTTCTTTAAAATAAATGCTATTTCCTTTTCAGACAATAACCAGTCTGTTCCAACCATTAAAAAAACTGGCCTTATTCACACCCACACCAGCAAAGACAAAATAGGGAGCCTAGACCTCACCTTCATGAGGATAAAATGAAGTGCCAACACCCCTATTGGTGTAGGGCCACAGATGACCAAGTAGAGATCCTGGACTTTCATCCCTATCAGCCAGGAATGAATGGTCCCTCTATCCCTGTGCATTATCAGTGGAGACCAGGTGTGGGACCAGGACTCACCCAGCAATAACAAGAAGCACCCAGTTTCTGGTGGCAACACAGGCTGAGTGGATAACCTTGACTTAACGCTTGCATCTGGGAGTCACAAGGTTCAGGCCCAGCTTCTCCTGTCAGTGGGGTCAGGGAAGGCTAGCTACTGACAGATGGTTTAAATAGCATCTGGAGTCTCATAATGCAAAAAATGTCCATGATTCAATTAAAATTATACCAAGAGCTAGAAAGAGCTCAAATTGAAAGGAGAAAAAGATGCCAACTGCTGGGAGCCAGCACAGGAGATCCCACCCATGACAAGGTCATGCAGAAGAGACCTGACGAGCAAGGCAGATCAGGACTTGAGGGACCCCCTGGACCTGTTTGAGCATCTACCCCAAAACCAGAATCTGTCTATCTTACTATTTTATGCCTTTCATCAACTCTTCTGACAGTAACAGGGGCCTATCCCTGACCATCTTTCTCTGGAAAAAGTCAACTTAGGGCTTTAGTTAATAAGTCTCCTGGGCATGATAGGAGTGTTTCAATTCAAACCCCTCTGATGGACTTCTAACTTGCCTGACAGTTTTATCCGGACTCTTACAACTATGATTGTTCACAGCCTCCCAACCATGAGAGGTATGGGAAGCTTAAAACATTCTAAAAATATAGAGCCTTTTGAGGAGTTAAAAATTATTAGAATAGTATTAGTGAAGGATTTCATTGTTGAGCCAATGCTTCCTGCCAAGCTTTCATATCTTTTATTCATTGTGTACCCAGGAGTGCATTAATTAATATAGTTGATATATAGAAAAATAAGCAGTAGCCTTGGTATTAACAATATTAGACCTTGAGTTAATAAATTCTCTCTTTTGTTGTAACCCACAGTACCTTTGATCTATGAAGAATGTAACTTTAGTACTTTCTGAGAGTGGTGCCAGACTTTAGATAAAAATCACTGTTAGAGAAAATAAGTTTTCTGGTTGACTAGGAAAAGGCTATATATTGTCACCCTGCTTATTTAACTTCTATGCAGAGTACATCATGAGAAACGCTGGACTGGAAGAAACACAAGCTGGAATCAAGATTGCCAGGAGAAATATCAATCACCTCAGATATGCAGATGACACCACCCTTATGGCAGAAAGTGAAGAGGAGCTAAAAAGCCTCTTGATGAAAGTGAAAGAGGAAAATGAAAAAGTTGGCTTAAAGCTCAACATTCAGAAGACGGAGATCATGGCATCCAGTCCCATCACTTCATGGGAAATAGATGGGGAAACAGTGGAAACAGTGTCAGACTTTATTTTGGGGGCTCCAAAATCACTGCAGATGGTGACTTGCAGCCATGAAATTAAAAGACGCTTACTCCTTGGAAGAAAAGTTATGACCAACCTAGATAGCATATTCAAAAGCAGAGACATTACTTTGCCAACAAAGGTCCGTCTAGTCAAGGCTATGGTTTTTCCAGTAGTCATGTATGGATGTGAGAGTTGGACTGTGAAGAAGGCTGAGCGCTGAAGAATTGATGCTTTTGAACTGTGGTGTTGGAGAAGACTCTTGAGAGTCCCTTGGACTGCAAGGAGATCCAACCAGTCCATTCTGAAGGAGATCAGCCCTGGGATTTCTTTGGAAGGAATGATGCTAAAGCTGAAACTCCAGTACTTTGGCCACCTCATGTGAGGAGTTGACTCATTGAAAAAGACTCTGATGGTGGGAGGGATTGGGGGCAGGAGGAGAAGGGGACGACAGAGGATGAGATGGCTGGATGGCATCACGGACTCAATGGACCTGAGTCTGAGTGAACTTCGGGAATTGGAGATAGACAAGGAGGCCTGGCGTGCTGTGATTCATGGGGTCGCAAAGAGTTGGACATGACTGAGCGACTGAACTGAACTGAACTGAACCTTTATCAGAAAAAAAGGGTCATAAAATGTTAGCAGGCTTCATGGCCAGAAGATGATGTAAATCACATAAGACCGTTGTATATGGAAAGGTATGCAGAAAGAAAGCCTGGTCTCGATAAGAGTCAGGACTGCTGACCCTGCATGACTCTGCATCTTCCGTTATTCTCTATGTACAACTCAGGGTATAAAAGCTCCCTTTGAAAACAAAGTTGCAGGCCTCCCTCACTGAACCTTGGTCTCCCCATGTCATTCTTTATCTCTTTCTCTCTCCCTCTCTTTTTCAGGCTGATCCCTTGGAGCACAGAGGCTCTCTGAGTTCACTTTCCTGCCCGGGCTTCTAAGGCCCTCTCAAGAAGGTGCTCTGTGCCTTCGCCCCATCAAGAGGGTGCCTGAGGCCTTCGTGAACAGAGCAAGCCCCGTGCAGGGGCTTTATTGGTTTTCTGTGTAAACCAAGGAATATCAACCTCTTCCTCTCAACATTCTTTCTTTCTCTCTTTCTCTCTCTTTCCCAACTGCTGCTGAGGATATAGAATAATGAGAACTTGTGTCCATTGTTGGTGGGAATGCAAAATGGTTCAGTCGCTCTGGAAGAAAGTTTGGCAGTTTCTTACAAAATGTATCAACAACTACACTCCTTGTTATTTACACAAAGAAGTTGAAAACTTAAAACTTATAATCCACATGAAGATCTATATACTAATGTTTATAAGCAGTTTTGTTCATAATTACAAAACCTGGATGCAATCAAGATATCCTTCAGTAGGTGAATGAATAAACTGTGGCACAAATAGACAATGAAATATCATTCAACATTAAAAAGAAATGAGCTATCAAACCATCAAAAGACATGGAAGAACCTTAAATACATAATCACTAAGTAAAAAAGCCAATCTGAAAAGGCTCCATGCTATATGATTCCCAACTATATGACATTCTGAGAAAGCCAAACTTGTTGAGCTAGTAAAAGGATCAGTGGTCACCAGAGATTAGGGAGGAGAGTGGGACGAATAGGCAGAGCTAAGAAGGTTTAGGAGGCAAGGAAACTACTCCCTATGATACTATAATGGTGCACATGGGCTTCCCTGGTGGCTCAAAGGTAAAGAATCCGTGTGCCAATGCAGGATACACAAGTTCAATCCCTGGTCCAGGAAGATCCGCTTGAGAAGGAAATGGCATCCTACTCCAGTAATCTTGCCTGGGAAATCCCATGGACAGAGAAGCCTGACCGGTCACAGTCCATGGAGTCACAAAAAGCCAGACATGACCTAGCAGCTAAACAGCAACAACATATCTTTATATTAATATTTGTCCAAATCCATAGAATGTACGCCAAGAGTGAACCCTAATATAAACTATGGACTTGAGGTGATATTAACATGTCATTGTAGGTTCATCAGTTGTAACAAATCACAACTCTGATGGGGTATGTTGATAATCTGGGAGACTATGTATGTAGGGGTATATTAGGAATCTGAATCTTCCACTCAGTTTTGCTATGAACAGGACAATTTTTAGGACAGAAAACTAATCTATATGATACTATAATGATGGCTACATGTCATGATTTGTTAAAACCCATACAACACAAAAAGTGAGTCCTAATAAAAACCATGGGCTTTAGTTAATAATAGTGTATCAATGGTGACATATCAATTGTCATAAATGTACCACACTAAATGGAAGAGACTAATACGGGTGACCAGGATTAGGAGCTATATGAGAATGCTGTACTTCCTGCTCTATTTTTCTATAAAGCTCCAAGTGCTCAAATAGTCTATTAATTTTAAAAAGAGAGTGGCAAAATGGATTAAAAATATGATCTAACTATATGCTGATTTCTATAAGAAGTCACTTCAAATTTAACTATATAGGTAGCTTAGAAGTTAAAAGGATGGGAGAGATATAGCATGCAAACATTGACAAAAGAAAAACAGGAGTGGCTATTTTTAAAAAATACTTATTTGGCTACACTGGGTCTTAGCTGGGGCATATGGGATCTTCGTAGCAATATGTGGAATTTATGGCATTTGAATTCTTAACTCTTAGTTGCAGCATGTGGGGTCTAGTTTCCTGACCAGTGATCAAACCAAGGCCCCCTGTGTTGAGAGCTCCCGAGTCTTAGCCATTGCATCACCAGAGAAGTCGCAACCCTGTGTCATTTAAGCAAGTTTAAGCTCTTTTTTTTTTTTGAAGAATTTTCAAAATTAATAAAATAATTAATTTACAATAAAATTGTAAATTAATAAATGGGAGTTTCCTGGTGGTCAAATGGTTAAGACTCCATACTCCCAATGCAGGGAGCCTGGGTTCAATCTCTGTTTGGGGAAATAGATCCCACATGCCACAACTAAAGATCCTGCATGAGGCAACTAAGACCCAGCACAGCCAAATAAATAAAAATAAATGGGTCACTTTCTCATTGTTTCAAATTCTACCCTACTCCTGAACTTTATTCAATATTCCATCTCTTATTCTTCTATATTCATCCCAAGCCTAAAAGTTTCCATTTGAAGGGTTAAAAGAAGCAATATGATGGAGTGATTCAGTCTTCTACAACATGCGGTAGCAGAAGACTAACTTTCCAAGTTCTCAGATGCTGATCTAGACTATAGAATCAGATGATGAGAACTATGCCAGTGACATAAGCGCATCAATGAATTACTTCTGTCTCTCTCTGGGCAAAATGGAAGCTTCAGAGAGAGATGAGTTTTTGATGTTTTCTATCTCATTTTATAATGGTGCTTATATTTGGTTGTTGAAAGAATTGGTAGAAATGAGAATGTCTCCTAAGTCTCAAGTATCTATTCTTACTTGAAAGGATAGAGAAGCAGGTACAACCAATGTACCTCTTTGAACACTTGTATCTGCTGCAAGGACTATCACTGAATTCTCTGCTTTGCCATTAGAGTTGGTAATGGGTTGGTTAAGACTTTTTGCACAAAGAGTTGGGCCAATAAAGTACCAAACACATAGGGGATACTCAATAAAATAGCATGGCCTCTAAATCTGCAGGAAAGGAAGCCAAGTTTCCTTTGTGCTGGGTTGTATTACAAGAGCGTATTTAACTTTATTCTGAGATTTCCTGGATCTCAGTAAGGCTGAGTAATCACATTTTATTTCAGAGGAAGAAAAAATTGTTTTCAAGCCATATGCTTCTTCCTTACTACTCTTTCTCCATTTCAACTCAGAGCTTTTTCTCTCCAAAGTCTAAACTAACAATGTCAGAATCTACACTATATTGTATTTAATTTACCAAATGTTTTAATACTTTAAACATCTCTTAGGGCAAACAAAGATAAAGGGCCCACCAGTCCAGACTATTTCTTGACAATTTCTTGGAGTAAATAAGCAAACTACAAATCAAAAGACCTTCTGGAAATCCATCCCATGTAATATAAAACAAGCAGTCTGTAACTAAAGCAGCTTATGAGTTGATGAACTCTGAACAGCTTGGCTACATCTGGTAGAATTAGAGAAAGTGTGTTGAGGGTTCACATGGGTTAGAAATCTGAGCAGATCAGTGACTCTGAGCTTGAATTCTTTGCTAGTAGATTCAAAAACATCTGCCATTCACCCCACCCCAAATGTAACAGGAGCTCTTCATCTCTCTCAATGTATGTGTTACTTTGAAGATAGGAATTTGGGGGAAATATTCAAGAGTGAACTTCTGAGATGAAGGCTTTAGCAAAATTATCTTATACAGATCAATAGGCATTCATTACATTTTTAAAAATATTCTGACATCACTGAAAATGCATAAATGGTCAAAAAGAAACCAAGGATTTAAAAATCTTTTAATAATTTCAAATGTTTTCTTTGGTTATTCCTATTTCATAGAGATTTCTCAAATTTGTGTTCAAAAGCATGTTTCTATATGGCCAAGGCAAGTTGTCCCATTAATTTGGAAACGGCTTTCCAAAGACAGAAATGTCATAGGACCCAGCCAGCCACACAAGCACTCGTCGTGATCATGTGTGGGGAGCCCAATAAAAGCCCATTCTCTGATGCTTTTCCCGTTTTTCTATGGTGCTCCTTCAGAGTTATCTGAGATTAAAGGTCTAAATGGAAAAACAAACTTTAACATTATTTGAAGAATGTACAGGAAAATATTTTTATATCAAGATTAGAAAGGACTTTCTCTTCTCTCTCTCTCTCTCGCCTAAATAATAACAAAAGAAGGAACTGGCTAAAATCATTGAGATTAATTTGGGCTGAAATAGTTCCCAATTAGAAACGTATCCTTTGATACTGAACAAAACCCATCTGTTAAAGTGGTGATCCCCACCTTGGGGAAAGGGTTCAAAGACTGGACCCTTAGTTCGAGTAATCATACATGAGGACTATTAGGATAGATTTGGTTCCATAAAACAAAAAACAGTCCAGGCCAAGTAACAGCAGCTTGAATAAGACAATTTTCTCTATCAAAATGAATCAACAATTAAAATAAAGTTGGAAGACCAGAAGGGGAAGCTCTCATGCCCTGTGAGGATAGCAGAGGCCCAGAGGAAGAAAGACTTCTTTCGTGGCAAAGATTCAGCCAATGAAAAGCCATAGATCCTTTGTTTAATATAGCCTGCCTACTTCCCTCCATATAAAAAGCATGGGTGGTGGGTGGGGGGGGCAGAGGGAGTTCCCTTGTGGTCTGATGGTTAGGACACTGTGCACTGAGCTTTCACTGTTATGGCCCAAGTTCAATCCTTTAGCTAGGGAACTCAGACCCCACAAGCTGCTTGACACAGCCAAAATAAATAAATAAAAAGCACTCTCCTTCCCTTGCCCTGAGAGGAATCGCATGTGGCTAGCACCATGGCTGGGCTTCCCAGGTGGCGCTAGTGGAAAAGAACCTGTCTGCCATTGCAGGAGACATAAGAGACACAGGTTTGATCCGTGGGTCAGGAAGATCCCCTGGAGGAGGGCATGGCAGCCCACTCCAGGAGTCTTGCTTGGAGAATCCCATGGACACAGGATCCTGGCAGACTACAGTCCATGGAGTCACAAAGAGTCGGACACAAGTGAAGCGACTTAGCACACACAGGGCAACACCACGGTAGCAGATCCTGAACTGCAATTCTTTGCTGATCCTAAGTAAACCCATCTTTGCTGGAGAAATATCTATTTGTTTTAGGTCAACATATATGAGTTCCAAGGAAGACTGTCCAGGACTACTGTGGTGGCTCCACAGTCATCAGAGACGCTAGCTCCCTCATCTTTCTGCTCCATCATCCTAGCATCTGGCTTTCATTCTCAAGGTCATCTCATGGTCCAGGAGAGCTGGCAGTCCTCTATGAAATCCGTGCCACAAGACAAAAGAAGGAAGGGCAGAGAGAATATACCTTCCAGGTGAAGCAGCCTTCAGGGAAGGCCACATAACATCAGTTGAATTGATCACATGGCCACATCTCAAAATTCAGTCTGTTAGCTGGGGGACCTAACTCCAAATAAAATGGAGATTGATGCTCTTTTGTTTACTAAGTAGAAGGGAGCCAGTGGACACTGGTAGCAACAGTAATCTCTATTACAATCGTCAAACCCATTTGAAAGGATACAAATTTCAAGCACTTACAAAGGAGGCAGATTTCCAGGCGTGATCCATGTTTAGATTTCTATTCCATTCTTTACAACCTCAAGTGAACCAAGAGTCATCAGAGTACTGGGTCATGCCCCTCTCCACCTTTCTGTTGACAGTTTGTGGAAGAAGAAACATTTTTAAGTCAATAAAAGAAGCTCACTTCTGCTTGGGTTCTTGACTGGTCTCTAACCTTGGGGCAAATCTTTCTCTTAGGGAGGAAAACACTGGCATTCTTAATTAGAGCTAAATCTAAAGACATTTTTGTAATTAAACAAGTAATTGAAAGCAAAATCACTTAACGTAAAATGTCTAAATTTTTAAAATATCACTTCAGTAGAAAACATCAAAGCCTCCAGCTCACTCTCCCCATTTCAAACCTTTTAATAATTGCCTGTAACATTTAGAATAAAACTACAAAATCCTTAATAGTAGAGGCTCCCAAATCTTTTCCGTTTACAGTGCCCTTGGCATAGTAAAACTTTCTTCACAGCACTCGTGGGCCAGAAGAAATACCTAACAGTTCTGTTTATTAAGTAGCTACATCCAAACAATATTTATGTCTTAGCAGCTTTGCACCTGCTGGGCACTGCATAAGTTCTCAAATCTTGGAGTCATGTTGGACACAATCACCCTTACTTCTGGCTCCACAATGATTTTCTCGACGGACTTGCTCTTTATCACACCAACTGCAGAGAACCTCTCAGATGGAACTATAGAGGTAACCGAATGATTTAGTAGTTCCCTTTGTGTCCGACAGATGGCGCTATGTTTCCCATAAAATTTAAAGCATCTGCGGCGCCCCTGAGAGTTTGGCACACGGTTTATAGGTCCATTCACTGGTCCTGACCACTTCTTCAGCTTCATATTGTACTTCTCTTCTTGTCCGAACACTTTAGTACCACTGGCGTTCGCCCCCGCCCCCACCCAAGGTTAAGCCCTGAGAAGGAAATGGCAACCCATTCCAGTATTCTTGCCTGGGGAAACCCGTGGGAAAGAAAAGGGTAGCCTGGAGGGCTCCTGCCCGTGGGGTGGCAAGGAGGAGGACATGACTGAGAGACCGAGCACGCAAAAGTCAGGCTCCTTCCTTGCTCAGTCTTTTTTTCATGCTGTGGTTTTGTTTGCGGGACTCTTCAACCAGAGAAACCGTCCTCAGTTTCTCTAATCTGTTAATATGTCAGGGCCCCTGGTTACTTTCTCACTAGACTACAAGATCCATGAAGGCAAGGGACTGTGTCTATTTTGGTCATCTTATACTCAGCGCGTAGCACATTTCCTGGCACACAGCACAGACTCAATACTTAAAAAAACACAAAAGAAAACAAAGAAAAAAAAAAGAAAACAAACTACATTCCTACTGCTTATTAAGGAATCGATTTTCAGACACACAAGTAACTAGTTGTGAAATACAAGGGAAATTCCTCTCTTATAGTCAGTTAAATTCATCAGCAAGTAATTAGAAATCTAAAAATTGACAGCATTTTACAGTGTGATTGCCAGCATACCTGTAACAGCATTTAAAAGGCTGCTGCTGCTGCTAAGTCGCTTCAGTCGCGTCCGACTCTGTGCGACCCCATAGACGGCAGCCCACCAGGCTCCCCCGTCTCTGGGATTCTCCAGGCAAGAACATTGGAGTGGGTTGCCATTTCCTTCTCCAATGCAGGAAAATGAAAAGTGAAAGTGAAGTCGCTCAGTCGTGTCCGACTCTTAGCGACCCCATGGACTGCAGACCACCAGGATCCTTTGTCCAGGGATTTTCCAGGCAAGAGTACTGGAGTGGGGTGCCATTGCCTTCTCCATTTAAAAGGCAAATTTGAGGAAAAGAATAATCTTTCAACAAATGGTTCTGAGACAACTGTATATCCACATGCAAACGAATGAAGTTGGAGCCCCTACTTCCACATACTAAAAAAGAAATCTCAAAATTAATCAAAGACCTGTTCCTGAAGCTAGAACTATGAAACTCTTTAAAAAAAAAACAGAAGTCTACAAACCCATTAGGTTTCTTATAACACCCAATGTATATGGCATTTTTCTTTTGGGGGTAATTAAAATGTTCTAAAATTAGATTGTGGTGATGGTTGAACAACTGTGAATACACTAATAAACACTGAATGTTAGTGCACTTTAAAGGGGTGAATTTTATGGTATCTGAATAATATGTCAACATAGCTGTTATTTTAAAAAACAAACACTGCTGAAAAGTCTTTATTACCTCCCTGATCCTCCTGCAGAATACATTTCTGACGGTAGACTTGTACACAAGGTTCACAGAAGCTAGTACTTCCTACCATTCTATCTTCATTCTCTAACAAGGGCACAGGCTCCAGTTGTAGCTAACAACTTGGGGTTTCTTGTGCTTTATATTGGTGCTACTGAGGCTTTGTACGTTCGGTTCCCTCTGCTTTGAAGGTCCTGTCTCTATCTGCCTAGTCAACTTCCACTCTGTCCCTTCAGACCCAACTTGATCCAAACTGAGCTGATGGTCCTCTTCTGTGTTTCCAAAGCATCTTGTATGTACCCCCATTGGAGCATACCTTGGATTGTTCCATATACTGGCTTTCTTGAAGAACTTATTTTCTTCAAAGCAGGAATTTTGTTATTCTTACCTTTGTATTCCTTACCCTGGCAGAAATTCTCAGTAAATGATGTAAGGGAATGAATGAATAAATGAAATGAACAGACTCTTCTCATTCTTAATTGGTTTTTGATCTCTTGCCTACTTTTATTCATATCTGTTAACATATAGTGTAGGTATATTACATTTTTTCTGAATTACATTTCTGTATGATTCTCTAGAATACAAAAATCCACAACTTTTGTAATAAAGTAATCTAAACAAAGGCTCTGTGCCTTAAATAAATTACAAGCCAGTTTCTTTTCTCAGATGCTGTTTTTGTATGGTTTGTATGATTTAGATAACCAGTTGCTACTTATTATCATGAATTCAATCAATATTAGAAATAACTGATAGGTGGATCTGATAAATCTGCTTGTGAGTAAATAAATGGAAACTGCTACTGCTAAGTCACTTCAGTCGTGTCTGACTCTGTCCGACCCCACAGACGGCAGCCTGCCAGGCTCCCCCTTCCCTGGGATTCTCCAAGCAAGAACACTGGAGTGGGCTGCCATTTCCTTCTCCAATGTATGAAAGTGAAAAGTGAAAGTGGAAGTCGCTCAGTCGTGTCCGACTCTTGGCAACCCCATGGACTGCAGCCTACCAGGCTCCTCCATCCATGGGATTTTCCAGGCAAGAGTACTGGAGTGGGGTGCCATTGCCTTCTCCATAAATGGAAACTAGCATTTATTTTTTTTTTTTTTTTTTAAGTTTAAAAGTTATTTATTCATTCATATTATTTTAAAAACTTTTAAACTGGTTTTGGTAGAATTTGGTAGAATTTTTATTTTATTTATTTATTTATTTATATTTTATTCTACATTACAATACTGTATTTGTTTTGCCATACATTGACATGAATCAGCCGAAACTAGCATTTATAAATTTAGAGTTTGAGACCATTTTGAACTACATTTCACTACTTAGTGCATTTCACTGCTGCTACCCTGTACCTCATCATCTCTTTCCTGGACAGATGCTAAGTTCTTTTAGTGTGAGGGCATTTTCCCAAATTAGAAAGAACTGAAGATGAGACATGGAAGACCCAAAATGAATTTTGTGGATGAGGGAGTGAGTCACAGAGATCAGACTCCAACACACATTTCCCACTATGTTTATTTTCTAGTTCTAAGTTTAAATTTGGATTTAGGAAAATGAATGATTTGCCTTCTGACTGGTCTTTTAGCTCAGGCGTGGGTTATGAAGATGTCAGTTGAAGCAGGCATGTGGGTGGGAAAGGTACATTTGGAAGTGATGAGCATCTTTACGTTTACATTTGTCTTTGTCAGGAAGTAGCTGTGGGAGCTGAATATGATGTGTCTTGACAGGGAGTGGGGCTCAAACAGAATGTATCTACATAATCTTCTGGAAGCAGCGCTTCAGTTAAGACTTGATGGGATGGGGAGGGAAGTGGGAGAAGGGTTTAGGATGGGGAACACATGTACACCCAAGGCTGATTCATGTCAACGTATGGCAAAAACCACTACAATACTGTAAAGTAATTAGCCTCCAGTTAAAATAAATAATTTTAAAAAGGAATAAAAAGACTTGAAAAACGATTCTGCGCTTTTACATACCACAGGAACCATACTGTCTGCTTTGTGGGAGAATATCCATTAAGGGGTGTTCACTTTTCCAATCTTCTAAGAAATCTTCAGCAAACAAACTTTAGCTGAGCCTTACAAATCAGTAACAGTGAGGTTTGGGATTGCTTCGTGACTGCTGCCTGTGTGTTGGTAATGTCATGCTCTCTCTTTCACTTTGTACTGGGGGTAATAGCCCCAGGGTTCCTTTTCTGTACTGGAAGGAGCTTTACATACACTATTTCACTTGATCCTCACCACAACCCTGAGAGGGAGGTTGTAACATAATCCCCATTTCACACGTGAGGAAACAGCTGTGGAGCAGTTAAGTAAATGGCCCGGGGTTATACCACTGCCGTGTCAGAACTGAGATTCCTTTCAGATCCATCCTCTTTGAGGTTACCCTCACGTAGTTTCTATGATTTTCTGCAGCTGTCACCCATATGTGATCCCGCAAATGGAACATTCGAGTTTTGGTGGCACTAGTTAGTGGTAAAGACCCCGCCTGCCAATACAGAGACATAAGAGATGTGGGTTCAATCCCTGGGTCGGGAAGATCCCCTGGAGAAGGAAGGGCATGGCAACCCATTCCAGTATTCTTGCCTGGGGAATCCCAGCAACAGAAGAGCCATGGGGTTGCAAAGAGTTGGACACCACTGAAACAACTTAGCCTGCATGCCCACAGTATTGTTTAGGGTCCTTCTGTCCCACCTGTTAACTTTTCTTTGGGCTTGAAATGGCTAAAGAGAACAGATGTGGCATGGTAGGCAGAATAACAGCCTCCCAAAGATGTCCCTGTCCTGTGAGTATGTTACCCTACCTAGCCAAAAGGGCTTTGTGGATGTGATTCAGTAAATGCTTCTGGGATGAGAGATTATCCTAAATTATCCAGTGGATCCAAAGTAATCACAGTGGTTCTTAGTGGTGTAAGAGGAAGCAGGAGAGAGCGAATCAGGGATGTGATGGCAGAAGCAGAGCTGCAAGTGATCGTGCTGCTTTCTGGGGCCACAAACCAAGGAGTGTGGGCAGCCTCTAGCAACTAGAAAAGGCAAGGACACAGATTTTCCTCCTACAGCCTCAAAAGCAATGAAGTGCTGCTTTTAGTCCCATGATTCATTTCTCACTTCTGCCCCTCAGAACTGTAAGGATAAATTTGTGTCATTTTAAGCCACTAAAATGTGGTAGCTTGTTAAGCAGCCACAGGAAACTGACACATGTGATGTCTGACACTTGGATCCCTCCACCATATAGGGGCCAAAACTCATGCAGCAGTGCTTGGTAATGCTGTCTCTCTAGCAAGCAGCAGTAAATTCTGGTTATAAATAACAGGTGTGAAGAGTTGTTACTGGTTTCTACATCCTAAGAGCTGGCCTTACAAGAGCATGTAGAAAGGTCTCACAGTCTGGAGGTGCTTCCTTTTGGTTCTCTTTCTAGCACTAAAGCATATTAAAGTTGTTATTTTATCATCTATTGAGTACCTGTATGTGCGTGTTAAGTCCCACTCTTCGCAATCCCATGGACTGTAGCCTGCCAGGTTCCTCTGTCCATAGAATTCTCCAGGCAAGAATACTGGAGTGGGTTGCCATTTTCTTCTCCAGGGGATCTTCCCCACCCAGGGATCGAACTTAGGTCTCCCGCATTACAGGCAGATTCTAGGGAATAACCCTCCTCGTTATGATTTTCCATCCCTAAATTTACTTAATCCTAAGAACACACACACCATTTCCTGAGAAACACTGGCACTCTAGAAAACTGAGCTTTAAAGCTGGAAAGGATTTCAAAGATAATCACAATGGCTTTCCAGATGGCTCAGTGGTAAAGAATCAGCCTGCAATGCAGAAGACCTGGGTTTATTCCCTGGGTGGGGAAGATCCCCTGAAAGAAATGGAAATCCACTCCAGTATTGCCTGGGAAATCCCATGGACAGAGGAGCCTGGCAGGCTACAGCCCATAGGGTTGCAAAGAGTCACAGAGTGACTAAACAACCACCACAGCTTATAATACAGATGAAGAAGGCCTGCAGCGGTTGAAAGTTCTTCCAGTTTATAGAGATGGGGCAGTGCTAAGATTCATACGTTTCTAAACTCCTAGTTCTTACCCTGCATTTCTGGCTTAGCTCACCTTGAAGTTTAACTGGACTATTTTGTTTCCAACAGTTTTAGTCATTAACAATTTTACTTTTTAGAGCAAGTCTTCTTCACTTGAAAATAAGTTCAATTATTAATCAGAGTTTTAAATTCATTTTGCCAATTTTACAAATGAAGAAAGTAAGGTGGAAATGATGAATGTTCAGGAGAAAAGGTGATATAAATTAGCCCAAAAACTCATGAATGAAACACCTTATTAATTTTTCCTTGTATTAAACACAACCACATAAAGTGCTTCATTTAAACACGTTCACTATAAACTCATAAAGCATTGAATCTTCATGCAAAATTCCCTCAAAGTATACGGTGACAATTTTTTTCTATGATAAATGCAATGGATACTTGTAGTAAGTATCAAAAAGTTTAGTCAGAGAAGAGCCTTGGCTCAGTCATATGGGTTTTGCTAGAAAAGGTTGTGATCGCCAAAAGAAGAAGGAATCTCTATTTTGGGGTCCACTTATTTGATGCCAGCTGTCAAAGGTAGGGGCCTCATGAGGAAAAGACTATTAGCAGAGTACAATCCTACTAAACCTAATAATATATAAAAGAATATTACTAAAGGATGTTATTACTACTACCCCCAATTCTCCATTATTGCTTCAACCATAGACTTTTAGAAAGTGATTTCCCACCTCTGTTTATCATTTTCTTTTTGCTGAGTAATTCAATCGTCTAGGTTTAACCTCCACCCCACAGTGTTTATTCTCACTGAATTGATGGAAGGAAATCTAAATAATTTTCGCCATTTCTGACAGGGGTTTTCCAAAAGACCCACAACGTAGGCATCCAATGGAAACCACAAACGAATAAAACACACCCGGTGTGCCGTTCGCCTCACACGCGCCCAGCCCGGGGAGTAGCGGCCTGGCCCTCGGGAGGCGGGTGGAAACGCCCTCCCGGGAGCCTGCTGGACCGGACAGACGGTGCCCCGGGGTTGGAGACCTCTCCGCCAAGGCCCCCGGCTCCCACCGCGGATGCACAGCCCGCGGGGGCCTGCCGAGCGCGCGCGGGGTCAGGCCGAGGACGCGCGGGGGGCTGAGGAGGGCCGGCCGGCGGGAGGGCCGGCCCGGGGCGTGCCCACGTGACCGCCCCGCCCGCGCCGCAGCCCCCCGAGCTGCCGCCGCCTCTCGGGCCGCACTCCCGGCGTGCCCCGCACTCGCCGCCGCCCGCCTGCCCCTCCTTCTCCTCGCAGCGCCACACCACCGGAGTCCGAGCCGCCGCCGCCGCAGCCTCAGCCGCGGGCACTATGGTAAGGCGGGCGCGCCGGCCGGGGTTCGCGGGGTCGGGGGCCCGG